>CM057461.1:69315000-71715000 GCA_030035585.1 Dugong dugon
ACCATTAAGTCTGGTCTTTTTTCAAGAATTTGAGTTGTCTACCACACCTTTCTCCTGCTCCATCAGGGACTCTGTGTTGTGGTCCCTGTCAGGGCTGTCATTGGGGTAGCCGGGCACCATCTAGTTCTTCTGGTCTCAGGCTGATGAAGTCTCTGGTTTATGTGGGAGTAAAGGAGAATGAAGGACACCAGACACACAGGGAAAGTATTAGCCCAAGAGAGAGAAAGGGCCACATGAACCGGAAACTTCATCAGCCTGAGACCAGAAGAACTAGATAGTGCCTGACTACCACCAATGACAGCCCTGACAGGGAACACAACAAAGAGTCCCTGACGGACCAGCAGAAAAGTGGGGTGCAGAACTCAAATTCTAATAAAAAGACCAGACTTAATGTTTTGATTGAGACTGGAGGGACCTCGGAAGACATGGCCCCTGGACTCTCTGTTAGCCCCAAACTAAAATCATTCCTGAGGCCAACTCTCAGACAAAGATTAGACTGGACTGTGGGACATAAAGTGATACTTATGAAGAGTGTGCTTCTTAGTTCAAGTAGATACATGGGACTAAATGGGCTGCTCCTATCCAGAGACGAGATGAGAAGGCAGAGAGGGTCAGGAGCTGGTTGAATGGACAGGGGAAATCCATGGTGGAAACGAAGAGTGTGCTGTCACTGTTTAGAGAGAGCAATTAGGGTCACAAAACAATTTACATATAAATTTTTTGTATGACAGACTAATTTAAATTGTAAACTTTCACTTAAAGCACAATTTAAAAAAAATTAAAGTCACGTTGCATTAGACAAATCTGCTGCAAAACAGCCCTTGAAAGTGTTAAAAAGCAAAGATGTCACTTTAAGGACTAAGGTGTGCCTGACCCAAGTCATGGTGTTTTCAAACACCTCATATGCATGTGAAAGCTAGGCAATGAATAAGGGAGATGGAAGAAGAATTGATGCCTTTGAATTGTGGTGTTGGCAAAGAATATTGAATATACCATGGACTTCCAAAAGAACAAATAAATCCGTCTTGGAAGAAATACAGCCAGAATGCTGCTTAGAAGTGAAGATGGTGAAACTTCATCTCACATACTTTGGACATGTTACCAGGAGGGATCAGTCCCTGGAGAAGGACATCATGCTTGGCAAAGTAGAGGGTCAGCAAAAGAGAGAAACATACTCAATGAGACGGATTGACACAGTGGCTGCAACAATGGGCTCAAGAATAACCACGATCATGAGGATGGTGCAGTACTGGGCTGTGTTTCTTTCTCCTGTACATAGGGTGAGTATGAATTGGAACTGACTTGATGGCACCCAACAACAATAGCAACATCATGTTGAATAAGTCTCTTTTAGGGCCTGGTAAAAGACATGTTCCCCAAGACCCTCATCTATTATTTCAGTTAAAGCAAGAAGAGACCTCAGGAACAGATTGTTTCAACCCTCTTCATTTCTGTTTTACAAGTAGTAAAATAAGGCCAGGAAAGGGAGAGAGGCCTTCACAATTCACATGTAGTCACGGTGGACCCTCCATCTCCACACTCCCAGACCTGAGCATCACACGATGCCCTGAAGTTGCTCATGCTCCTAGTGCAGTGTGTTTGTAATAGAGAAAGGAGATCAACAGCAGAAGATAAAGAAATGGTAAGGAATGAGAGCAGAAGAAATTCCTGAGAACTTGCTAGGGGTCAGACAGTATGTGAAACATTTTAGATACATTATCTTATTTAAAACTCCAACAACCCTATTGCTATTGTTGGTTGCTGTGGTGAAGGAGAAGCAGGCTTTGCAATGCCAAACATGGCCACTGTCATGCTTTCTGCTATTTCTCTGATGTTTGCTAAGTCATTCTTATGTAATTATTGCTGAGACAGCCTTATATAAGTCTAGAGGCATCCCTGGCATGTAGTCACTATTGTCTACCACCACCCTAAAACCTCTGTCTTCCACTGCAGAGTGCAGAGATCTGCTTGGTCTTGCCGCCACCTGAGACCTGCCTCATAAGTAAGTTTCCCAAATAAACTCCTTCGCTGCCACCACGGAGTTGCCTGCCTCTTTCTTCAGTCTCTTTGTGCCCTCCATTTTTGGAGGCAAGTTTCATGTTATCAGTCCATGCCAGGACACATGAAGTCGACTCTGACTCGTGTACAACTGAACGTAACATTGTCCGGTTGTCATTGTAACAATTGTTGGTATGCTCCAGTCCATTGCTGCAGCCACTGTGTATTTTGAATACCTTCCAACCTAGCGGGCTCATCTTCCAGCATTATTTCCAGGAAAATTCTGTTGTAATCCATAGGGTTTTCATTGGTTGATATTCAGAAGTATATTGTCAGACCTTTCTTCCTAGTCTTAGTCTGGAAGCTCTGCTGAAAACTGTCCACCATGGGTGACCTTGCTGGTATTTGAAATACCAGTGGCATAGCTTCCAGCATCATAGCAACACACAAGCCACCACAGTATATTCAACTGACAGACCCCTGTTGTTTATTACATATAAAGTGCTTAATATGATGCCTACCACATAGGCTAAAAGCCTTTCTCAAGATCATGGCTGTTAAGTGAGAGAGATCTGGGTTAAGTGGCAGATCGGGGTGGGGGGGTTAAGCTTTTTGCTGTACCAGGAAGTCACTATGTTCCCCCAAAGCACTCCCATTCCAAACTCTAGGGGCCCCTCAGACTGCCTCTGGCACAGCACACAGGAAGGAAGAGTGGCATTCTAGTGTTGATCATCTGCCTTCTGAGGCCCAAGCTTCTCCTTTCTGAGTTCCTTCTGCCTCTGTAATGCTCACCCCAACTCCCCACCCCACTCACACACCCAGTGCCTGACTCTTCTCTACTTTTCCTCCTTCTAAATTTGCTTCTAGGACAGGGGCAGCCATAAGTTTTTCACACTTCAGGAGGCTTATTTTCTAGGAAGCGTGACAATAATAAAGCCTGTGTTATGGATCGAATCGTGTCCCCCCAAAGTATGTGTTATAAATCCTGACCTCTATGCTTGTGGTTATAATTTCATTTGAGACACGGTTGTCTTTGTTAGGTTAGTGAGGCAGGATTAGTGTAGAGTGTGTCTTGAGTCAGTCTCTTTTGAGATAGAAAAGAGATTAAACAAGCAAGAGAGAAGCAGAGATGAGGTATGATAGATGCCAAGCCACATGGAAAACTCCAAGGAACCATGAAGCAGGAGCTGAAGAGACAAGGATCTTCCTCCAGAGCCAAAGACAGAAGAAAGCCTTCCACTCTAGCCAGTGCTCTGAATTCGGACTTCTAGCTTCCTAAACTGTGAGAAAATAAGTTTCTGTTAAAGCCATCCACTTGTGGTATTTCCATTACAGCAGCACTAGAGACTAAGCCAGAATGGAAGAGAGAACACTAAGGACTTTCCTGTGGAGAGATGACAGAAAGAGGGCAGATCCCTGGCCAGACAGGGCTGTGTTCAAGTCCAGCTTTCCTCTCCTTTCAGCCAGTCAAGGGAAATTTACTGAGCTCAGAACATTCTAGGCATTCTTCTTGTATCATGTGACTTTGGACAGGTAACCCCTCTAAGTTCAGTGTCCTCATCTGTAAAATGGGCACAATAGTACTTGCCTTGCAGGGCTATTGGAAAATAAATGAGGTCATGGCGGGGAAGTGGGCATTCATTCCTTCTCTTTCCACACCTTCCCAGGCATCTCTGCTGCTTGTCTTTGGGGCCTCATTGCCGTCCCCTGTCCCTGGTGCTGTGCCTTGAAGACAGGTCTGCAAATGTCTTCAAGAGTCCACTTTGCCTACCTCCTCCCTGCATCCAGCACTCCTTGTGTCAAACACCAGCTACTCTGATGGGAATCCATACTGGATGGCCCTTGAGAAGCTCCAGGGCTGGCAATGGCTGCCTAGAAGTGGGAGCTGTCAACAGAAGTCATCTGAGGGCCTGAATGGGGCCTGACCTCATAGCTCCTGCCAGCAGGTGGAAATGCCCTCTGGTCATGGAGCCTGATCTCACATGCATGCTACCAGAGCAGGCAGGAGCAGGCACAGTCACAGTCACAGCCACTGACCCTGGCCTGGGAGGTGTGAGGGGTGGCCTGTCAGAAGAGGGCCCATCTCCTGCCACCACCCTGCTGGTGATTCTCATGTGTGCTTGGGGACCCCTTGAACATCAAGGTGCACAGGACCCAGGTGCGTCATGCACGAACCTCCTTCCCACCTTCTGGTCTTTGCTTGCCCCTTTCCTGCTGCTGAGAGTGCCCTTTGTGACTACTTTTTTCCACAGAAGCCCTGCTTGTCTTCCTGGTGGAGACTCAGTACTACCTCTTTTGGGGAATTCCTGGCCCCTGCTGGGCTAGGCAGCCTTCACTGGGCTCTCGCAGCCCCCTCAAAGCAGTCCTCGTCAGCCTGAACTGTCTGGGTCCTCCCTTCACTTTAAGCACCTTGGGTGCTGGGACCAGGCTCAGCTAACCCCTGGGGACTCAGGAAACGTTTGCCAAATGAGTGAGTGAAAATTCTTGGGCCTGGAACAAAATTGTTGTTAGGTTAGGTGTCTGCGAGTCATTGCGACTCATAGCGACCCTGTGCACAGCAGAAGGAACCACTGCCGGTCCTACGCCATCCTCACAATTGTTGTTATGCTTGAGTCCATTGTTGCAACCACTGGGTCAATCCATCTTGTTGAGGGTCTTCCTCTTTTTCGCTGATCCTCTACTTTACCAAGCGTGATGTCCTTCTCCAGGGACTGATCCCTCCTGATAACATGTTCAAAGGATATGAGACATAGTCTCACCATCCTTGCTTCTAAGGAGCATTCTGGTTCTACTTCTTCCAAGACAGATTTGTTCATTCTTTTGGCATATTCAATATTCTTCACTAACACCGTAATCCAAAGGTGTCAATTCTTCTTCAGTCTTCCTTATTCATTGCTCAGCTTTCGCATGCATGTGAGGTGATTGAAAACAAAGTTAGCCCTTAGCAAATGTTGGCTGGAAGGCATGAATGTATGAATGAATGGAGTTTCCAGGAAATGGCAGTGGGAAATGTGCCGAAGACGTAAAGACATCAACCTCAACTTCGTTCCAGTTTTACGCAGGACAATTCTATTGTCCACAGCAAACAATAAGATGCTTATATAGTGTTTACCATGTACCAGACAAAACTCTAAGCACTTTATATTTAACCCATTTAATCCTCACAACAACCTAATGAGAAAGGCACTAACTGTATCAGTCATGTTAGTCTAGGTTATGCCGTAGTAACAGATAACCCCAAAATCTCAGTTGCTTAAAGCAATAGAGGTTTATTTCTTGCACTAACTACCTGTCCAGCCTAGGTTGGTGGCTGGAGGGGGGAAAAGGGGGTTCTGTGCTCCTCATGGTCATTTCATGATCACCATGGGAGTGGTGGGGGGAGTGGGGTGTGGCAAATCACTTACATTTCATTAACCAAAGCAATTTACAAAACTACTTTTAAATTCAAAGTAGGTGTTGTTGGGTACCACTGAATTGATTCTGACTTACACCAACCCTATAGGACAGAGTAGAACTGCCCCATAAGATTTCCTAAGCTGTAAATCTTTACAGGAGCAGATCGACAGGTCTTTTATCCTGCCGATCCGATAGTGGGTTTGAACTGCCAACCTTTTGGTTAGCAGCCAAGCACTTAACCACTGCTGCCACCAGGGCTCCTTCAAAGTAGGTAAGGGTTCCAACTATGCTTAAAAGAATATTCTGTCCAGAAGAAAAGAAAAAAAATAAGTAGGAAAGGAAGTTCAATCTTATCATGTGTCCAGAAGGAGAACCAGAATATTTGTGAACAGCCCAAATGACCCATATAATCTTATTCTCATTTTACAGAGAGAGAAACTGAGGTTAAAAAAAAGTTAAATGAATTATCCCAAGGTCACTCAGCTAGTAATTGGTGGAGCCAGGATTTGAACCCAGTAAGTCTAGAGGCAGAGCTTGTGAATCTAACTGCTACCCCATAGCAATGCCAGTAAGTCAGTCCTCCAGCACTCCCCAGTACCCTCCTAAGGGAACACCAGCCCATTTTCCAGGGACTCTAGGGGGAGAGCTAGGAGAATGGTGTGTTCAGACACTTCCTGCCCCATTACCCTTTCAGTCTTCTCCGCCCCACCACGGACCTGCCATTGTCACCCAGACCAACACTGAAAGTGCATGATTTATTGAATTGGATTGAACTAAATTGAAGACAAGGTCACTGACTTCATAATTTTGCCACAGGCCAGTCACTAATATACATGGCACCCAAACATCTAGAACTTTCACAGACAGTCCTAAATTGAAATACCACTCTCTCTGTTCCCACAAGTACCCCCACAGTTCTCAGAGCATGAGTTTCACTTCTTAACACAGAAAACTCTGTTACTCCACTCCATGTCCTTTAGGTGCCATACAATGTTCTTTAATCCACATGCCCACTAATGAGCCTGCTGCAGCTCCAAATGCACATTAGAAGGGTTGGGCCCTTTGCAACGTGCCTTTGCTGCCCTCAACACACTGCTGGGCTTAGGTTGTTTTCCTCTTATGGATAGGAAACCTCAGTGCTCAAGGGCAGCTTGGCCCACTTCTTTGTGGACATCTGCTGGCGTGCAAACTGCTTCTCAGTGTAGGTGGATATAATTAAAAAGTTGAGGAGAGTTGAATCGAAGAGACCGAATGAAGAAGAGCTCCTCCTAAAGATGTAAATTTCGTCCTGGGTAACTGCTCAACAGGGACTGGGGGCTGGGGGCTGTGAGTGGGGCTTACTGCCACTTCTTTTTAAATCAGTGTTTGGTCAACCTGGGAGCCTAGTGTATAATGGATGAATGCGTGGATGGAAGGAAGGAAGGATGGATGGGTGGATGGATGGATGGATGCGTGGATGGGTGGATGGATGGGTGAGCAGGTGGGTGGGTGGGTGGATGGGTGGTTGGATGGGTGGACAGATGGATGTGTGGGTAGATTGGATGGATGGATGGATGGATGGATGGATGGATGGGTGGGTGGGTAGGTGGGGGGTGGATGGATGGATGGATGGATGGGTGGGTGGGTAGGTAGGTTGGGGGTGGATGGATGGATGGGTGGACGGATAGATGAGTGGGTAGATGGATGGATGGATGGATGGATGGATAGATGGATGGTTGTGGTGTGATCCTATGCAGTTTACCTACCAAACCTTTTCAGGATCACCTGCTCCTCTGAGCCTGGCACATATTGAGAGATCAGTAAATGCTTGTTGAAAGAATGAATGAACAAGGCCAGAGACCAGCACAGAACCTGAGGCAGACCTCACCATCTGTTGCCAGGAAGCCCCTCAGGTTCCTGGTCCCCCGTGAACTGCAGCCTCCACCAGGTTCACCACTTACTCTAAGAAAAATGTGCTCTGCCTGTGGTGAAGGACCACACCCAGCATGTGAGGTGCTGTGGAAGGGTCTAGGCGCTGCAGAGAGTGCCTTTTGGACAGCTTATCTCTTGGCAAGATTAAGCCAGCTCCTCAGAGGGGCCGTATTGCAGGCCTGCGGGAAGGGCTGGGCCAGCCCAGTTTGCACCTTTTTACCAGCATCTGTCCCTGGGATCAGGAAAGCCGGAGGCTGGATTAGATGGGTCAGCGCCCTGATTGACAGTGACACTTCCTCCCGCGCCCCCGCCTGCCCCCGGCCGCCCCTGCTGTTCCTCTCCGGCCTCACCCCAGCCCCATCCTGTTTCCTAGAGCAGGCCGTGCCTTCTAATCTCCTTACCAGGAAATGATTTTCCTGGGTGTGAAACCCTTGTCCAGGGGGAGGGCAGCAGATCTCTCCACCCTGGCCTCTAGTTTGACCGCAGGGCCGTCTCCTGAAGACATTTGGGATGGCAGTGGGGGCAGTGACGGCTAGAGATGGGCAAAGCTTGGGCAATTCTATCTCCAAACATAGCCCTGACTTCCCCAAACTGCCTCCTTCTGTCCCCATTCAAGAGACCAATGCAAATGATACATGTCTTGCAGTTGGTGAATGTCCTTTCCAAGCAAAAGAGCAAATAGCATGGGGTGCTGGTGAGTGAGTGGTGTAGTAAGAACCTGGCACTGAGGAGGGAATGCCCAGAATCAAGCCCTGGGCCCTGCACCACCTTCCTGTGACTTTGAACGTCCCACAACCTCTGGGACCTCGGTTTCCCTCTCACTTAACCATACGCCTGACTCTGAGGTCAGGATGGGGTCTTCTACACCTTGCACCCCACCCCCCGGTACCCAGGTATGTCACAGAACCATGACTGGGGGCACAGGAGAGCAGCCACACCCCTCAGTACATTCTTCAAAAAGCCCAAGTGGCCGATGATATGTTCTGAGGGAACAGGACGCTGTGACCATTAGTAAGACCATGAAGAAGACGCTTAGAGAAGGCAAGGGCCAATCGGCTGAATTTATCATGTTAACAATCTGTAGCCAGCCCTCTAGATGAACAGATGAGGACAAAAAAAAAAAAAAAACAATTGCTGTCAAGTCAACTCTGACTCATGCGGCCCCTTGTTTGTCAGAGTAGAACTGCGTTCTGTAGTGTTTTCAGTGGCTGATTTTTCCCAAGTAGATCACCAGGTCTTTCTTCCGAGGTGTGTACGAGTGGATTCGAATCCCCAACCTTTCAGTTAGCAGCGAGTGCAGTAACCGTTTGCACCACCCAGGGATGCCAAGGAGGACAAAGGGGCAGCTATTTAGTCCTCTAGCTTGTACCCCACTGGTCAAGATGCATCACTGTATGACTGGTGACTGGGGGGGGCATCACAGGGGACTGGACAGGTTGATGTGACTATGTCACTTACTAGCTGTGCCCCCTTGGACCATCTGCTTCACTTCTCTGCACCTTAGTTTGCTCATCTGTAAAATGGAGATGATAACTGTATGTACTGCATAGGGTTATTGGGAGGAGTTAAGCCGGTTAATACATGTAAATGTCTCAGAAAGATCCCCGAGACTCAGAAGGCACTTTATTAATCTAATGTTGCTGTTCAACACGTTTTAATCCAGTAACCCAGGGAATGGCTGCAAACTATGGATCAAGCCTCCTGCAGATAATAGGTGCTCATTTAGGGCTGGTTGGGCCCTGCAGGGGGTGTGGGAATGCTGCGGAGGAGTCTGGGCATCTGTTTCCCCTCCTGCAGGCTTGCTGTGGGCTCTGATGTGGCTGACAGGGGACCTTGGGCTGGCCAGCCTATGGACAGTACTGCCTTTTGATGTGTGTGTCTGACGTCTGGGCCACAGGTCAGCCATCAAAGCTGAGGAGGGTGCAGCCACAGGGTCTTGCTGACAGTCAAGGGCCCCGGGATCAGCAACACCTCCTTGGAGGTGCAGCTTCCTTTGAACCAGGCACTCTGGGCCGAAAGACAGAAAACAGACTCCAGGGCGGTGCCTCCCCTCACCCTCCGGCTGCCTCCTCCTCACTCAGGCTCTGCCTTACGGAGACACTTGTCCAGCTTTGACACCTATATGGTTCAAAGACCTTAAATCTTTGTAAAGACTCCAGCAAAGTGGCTGCATGCCAGCCCGTTCAGGAACCTCCTGAATTTCTGGGAGGGGCCCACACCCAGGAGGAAATGGGCATTCCCTATGGCTCCCCAGGCTTCCAGGGGGGCACTGCACACAGGGCACCTCTTCTATCTCCCCAGCAGCCCTGCTAGGAGGGCACAACCACATCTGCTTACAAACTTGGAAACTGAGGCTCACAAGCTAAGCCCCTTGTCCAAAGGCACACCCTAAGCAAATGGTACAGCCGGGCCTTGACCTCAGCTCTCTGGGACCCCACAGCTGGAGCTCTCTGCACCTTGTTTCCCTTTGGAAGGGGGACTTTTCCAAATTTCCCCACCTTTCTTGTAAACCCTTCCTCTTTCTAGAATTCTGGAATACCAAGGCTGTATTCCTTGGAGGAATCTCCTCCCCAACAAGTCAACAATTTCCTTGAAATTCTAAGATCTACAGAATGAAAGATGCAGGGACTGGGAAAGGCAGGAAGAGCCCAAGAGGCTTGAATCCCACACTCAGCTTGGTCATTAACCTGCTTTATTGATTAAGGGCTTGGCTGCTAACCAAAAGGTCGGCAGTTCAAATCCACCAACTGCTCCTTGAAAATCCTATGGGGCAGTTCTCCTCTGGCCTGTATGTAGGGTCACTATGAGTCTAAATCAACTCAACGGCAATGGGTATAACTCTGGGCAAGATACAAGAACTTCCTGTGCCTCTGATGCCCTGTGTATCAGTAACCCAGTGTCAACTAACAAACTGCCCCAAACTTAGTGGCTTAGAAACATTTGTTTGCTCATGGTTCTGTACCCCTGGTCTCATTCATGCAGCTTCAGTCATTACAGGCTCAACTGGGCTGACAGGCCAAGATGGCCTCACACACGTATCTGTGGTTAGCTAAGGCTGTTGGTTGGAGACTTAGCTGTTGGTTGGAGGCTTGGTTCTCCTCCACATGGGCTATCCAGCTGGATAGCCCAGGCTTCTGACATGGTGGCAGCAACATTTGAACAGGGCAAGCCCCAATGCTTCAGTGCTTATCAAGCCTCTGCTTGCATCACGTTGGCTGACATCTCAGTGACCAAACAAGCCACATGACCAAGCCAGTGTAGAAGGAGACCCCACAAAGGCATGTTATACCAGAAGGCAGGACTGATAGGGGGTGTTTATGTAATAATCTAACACATCCTATATGTCCCAAATTAAACATTAAAAGGGGTAGAAAAACACATCCAGAAGATCAGGTCAAGTGCTGTCATTGTCTGCATGAAATAGCATCCATTAAGGGGTTTAAAATTTATGAAGGTATCACTTTCAACATAATGATGCTGTTTAATGTCTCTATCAACCCTCTGAGACAGGTATCATTTTATAGATCAGAGAATTGGGGTTTGGAAAAGCTAAACTGACTTGTTCAGTGAGAGACCAAGAAGTGGTGGTGGAGGTAGGTTCCAGGCCAGACAGAACCCAAAGCCCACCTGCCCTTCCCTTTGAGCTGCATCCATCCATCCCTCTGACTGGACATTGTCCTCAGGTCTTTCCCAGCAAGCAGGGCTCAGCTCCCACAGCCGGGGCCTCTCCCTGGGTGACGCAGCCCTAGTATGGGCTTAGAAAGGACCAAAGGCCACGGTCAGCCTTTCCAACAGTCCTGAGGTCTGGACAAGAAGCAGACCCCCCTGCCAGGGACCATCCCTTAGACAGTCCACAGCCCCGGCTGACCCACACTCCCTTGTCTGATGATCCTTCACGTGAAATGACTCAAAAAGCTGCTGAATAATGGGGCCGTGGGGGTCAGGTAGAGGTCCCTAGGTGATGCAAACAGTTTGTGATCAACTGCTCACCTAAAAGGAGCCCTGGTGGCACAGCAGTTACGAGATCGGCTGCTAACCAAGAGATCGGCAGTTGGAATCTACCAGCTGCTCCTTGGAAACCCTATGAGGCAGTTCTACTCTGTCCCATAGAGTCGCTATAAGTCAGAATCGACTTGATGGCAACGGTTCTCTCTCTTCTTCCTCTACTAACCTAAAGGTTGGTGATTCGAACCCACCCAGAGGCATCTCAGAAGAAAGGCCTCTACTTCTGAAAGTTCACAGGCATGAAAACCCTATGGATCACAGTTCTACTCTGCACACACGGGGTTGCCATGAGTCAGAATCAATTTGACGGCAATGGGTTTGGTTTTTTGGGGGGGTTGGAGGGGCACAGAGAAGAGAAAAAGAGTAGCATTTCCCCAGCTTCAGCAGTCAAGGACTTGTGGCCTGGTGCCTTTTTTTGCCTGCTGGGTGTGATTCAAGCATGTACCAGAGCGAGCTGGGGCTGCGACGTCACCAGCCACAGCAAATCTGTCTCTGGACGAAGGACTGCTTCCTACTATAGACCTGGACTTCCGTTTTGTCCGGGGTCCCACTTAGGATGCATTGTTCCTTCTGGCAGTGACGCTATTACCTGCTTCTAGAAGGGACTCTGCCCATTGATGCAGGTGGCTTTTGAAGAGGGGAGAGTCATTGTTTACAACCGTTCACGTAAATCGTGTGTGTTTCTGGCAGGAGGAAGGGAAGACCACAGTCCTGGGATACTGCTCGGGGAACAGAGTACATTCCGGTCTATTTTCCTTTCCGGGCGGATTTTAGCCAACAGATATATATGGATACATATGACACATTGGAGGGATCCACAGACATACACCTCATGTATAGATACAACACATGTGAAGTGTGTACATGCAGCATATAGAGACATATTATGCAGATGTGTACACTCCATGTGTACTGCCATGGATTGAATTATGTCCCCCACAAATGTGTGTATCAATTAGGCTGGGCCATGATTCCCAGTATTGTGTGATTTTCCCATGTGTTGTAAATCCTGCCTTTATGATGTTCATGAAGGAAGATGGGTGGCAGTTGTGTTAATGAGGCAGGACTCAGTCTACAGGATTGGATTGTGCCTTGAGGCAATCTCTTGAGATATAAAAGAGAGAAGCAAGCAGAGAGACAGGGGAACCTCATATCACCAAGAAAGCAGTGCCAGGAGCAAAGCGTGTCCTTTGGACCCCGGGTCCTTGCGTGGAGAAGCTCCTAGTCCGGGGGAACATTGATGAGAACGCCGACAGAGAGAAAGCATTTCCCTGGAGCTGACGCCCTGAATTTGGACTTTAGCCTTCTTAACTGTGAGGAAATAAACTTCGCTTTGTTAAAGCCCTCCACTTGTGGTATTTCTGTTAGAGCAGCACTAGATGACTAAGACATACACCTTAATATGAAGTCTGTATCTAAACACCATATGTTTGCATACTCATACTCTATATAGACCTGGTTGTACACACACATCCACACATACCCATAACATTTATGTGCCATGTATCCAAGGAAGCCTATCACCTTTGGATACGTGTACCCATGTGTACTGTATACACACCCACATGCACATAGTATGTGTTCATACATAGCAAGATGAACATTTGTCTGCAAATATACATTTGTGGGAGTCCTTGGGCGGTACAAACGGTTAACACACTTGGTTGCTAACTGAAAGGTTGGAGGTTCAAATCCACCCAGAGGCAGCTTGGAAGGAAGGCCTGGTGATTTACTTCCAAAAACTCAACCATTGAAAACCCTGTGGAGCACAGTTCTCTGACATCACTCATGAGGTCGCCGTGAGAGAGAATCGACTTGACTGGTAAAAAAAAATTGTGAGCCATGCATGTGTGTACATGCTATGTATGTGTGTGTGTGTATGTGTGTGTGTTCCCACATATATTCAGTATGCTTGCTCTAAATTATTCTATAAACACGCAGCCTGTGTGGGCATGGGCGCAGGAATGCCTGTGTGTATATATGTGTATGTGGACCCCAAGGCGCCCACTGCTGACCTCAGTCATTGTCACCTCCAGGCTGCCCCTCCTCTGCCCCGTTTCCTCCTTCCGGTTTGTCAACAACTGGTGCCATCCCCTCAGTCACAGCTTAGTCAGATATTGCACCTTTAGCTCTTCTAATCCTCCCCTGATTTAATCCCCTAATCACTGAGCCTGATCACTCCCTAATATCTGCTTGGAGAGGAGAGAGGATGTGGCTGGTCCCACGGCTGTTGGGGGTGGGGAGGAGATATATCCCCAAACGCTGCTGCTGCTTCTATACCCCCCCAATCCCCACTCCCCTTGGTTGTCTCCAGATGTGGACTGAGCCTGGGACCAGGCATACTGAGCTCTGCCCTTGGCCCCGGGGCTCCATGTGCTTCTAGTCACAGTCCCCTGGCCAACCTCTCCAGGACGTGCTGCAAACCACAGGCGCATCCAGCCAGCTCCAGCTCCGAGCAGACACGGCCCCAAGTGGTGCACGTCTCCATCTCGACAGCAGCCGCACCCAACACCTGTTGCCCACTTCCCCCCTGCCTCCCTTGTTAGGCTGTGAGCCCCTTGAGAACAGGGCTGCCACTCACCCTTCTGTGGGTCCTAGCAGCAGAAAGTGGTCTCAGGGAACATGGACGGCTCTGACCTGGGCCACCTCCAACCTGGCACCTCCTCCAGGGAGCCTCCCTGACCTTCCCAGTGCTGCCCTGAACCAAGCTGCCACATGCCTCTATGGGGCATTCATCACTCCCTGTTTGCTCACCTGTCTTTCACTTCTGCTGGTCTAAGTTGCCTTGCTGCCACTGATTTCATTCAGCACCTATTTATTCTGCCGTGGATGGTAGGATGCATCTTGCCCACTCTTTGGGTCCTGTGAGGATGCATTTTCCCTGAGCACCCCTAGCTTCCTCCTTCCCCACTCCACTTCTCACCCCAGAGGGAGAGCGGGCCACCTGTCTGGCAGGCTTGGCACACAGAGAGCACACACTTAGCATGTGGCTGAGATTTCAGAGCTGCCAAGGACTGGGGGTGTGATGGTTAAGGGTGTGCCAACTTGGCTGGGCCATGATTCTCAGTGGTTTGCAGTTATGATGTAGGTTGGCAGTCATATGATGTAATCACTTCCATGATGAGATCTGATATAATGCGATCACCTCTGTGATAGTATCTGCTCTGAGTAGCCGATTAGTTGAAAGGGAGTTTCCCTGGGGGTGCAACCTGCATCCAATATAGGTGGACTTTCTGGCAAACCTTGGTGGCTTTTGCTCTGCTCTGGATCCTGCATTCGGCTCATCAGCATCTGACCTCCAGTTGGGACTTGGGCCAGCAGCCTGCTGTCTTACCTGCTGACCCTGGATTCTTCAGCCTTCACAGCTGTGAGCCAGCAGCCTACCATGGATCTTGGGTTAGTCAGTCCCTGCAGCTACGTGAGTCCGGAGAAGCCTCCAACCTGACCCACGGACTTGGGATATTTCAACCTCTACAACCACATAAGCCATTGCCTTGAGATAAATCTCTCTCAATATATATATAAGCCCAAATCCTTCACCATCAAGTTGATTCTGACTCACAGCAACCCTATAGGACAGAGTAGAGCTGCCTCACAAGGTTTCCAAGGAGCAGCTGGTGGATTCGAACTGCTGACATTTTGGTTAGCAGCCGTAGCTCTTAACCACTGCGCCACCAGGGCTTTCTCTCTATATGTAATGTATATGTTTCACTGGTTTTGCTTTCCTAGAGAGCACAGCCTAAGACAGGGTGTGAATCTAATTTGGGGTTCATCCTGTTGCTGCTACACTCCTAACCACAACCTCTAGTCCAACCTCCTTGTATTAAAACTGGTATTTTTATCTCCATCTCTCTGAATTTTCTATTCTCCCAATTAGTTCCAAACTGGAGCTGAAACAATACTTTGTTTTGGTTTCAATTCTGTCTCCTCTAGCCCCATATTATCGATGCCCATTTTGTGCCAGGCACTGCACTTGGTGCAGAGGACACCTTGTTAACAAAACAGACATGGTCCCTGTCCTCATAGAACACACAGTTCTGTGAGGGAAGAGGACAGCCAGCAAATAAACCAACAATTAATGCATCATTACACTGTAGTGAGGGCTTTGAAGGGAAGGAACAGAGGGCTGGGTGGGAAAGGGTTTAGACAGAGGGGGTACCTGAAAGATGAAGGTCGGTCTTGCGAAAAACAAAACTAGGAGAAAAGAATTCTGGGGTGATAAATAGCATGTGCAAAGGCCTGAGGTTGAAACAGGCTGTCATGGATTGAATTACGTCCCCCCAAAAGGATGTGTATCAGTTTGGCTGGGCCATGATTCCCAGTATTGTGTGGTTGTCCTCCATTTTGTGATTGCAATTTTATGTTAAAGAGGATTAGGGTGAGATTGTAACACCACCCTTACTAAGGTCACATCCCTGATCCAATGTAAAGGGAGTTTCCCTGGGGTGTGGCCTGCACCACCCTTTATCTTACAGGAGATAAAAGGAAAGGGAAGCAAGCAGAGAGCTGGGGACCTCATACCTCCAAGAAAGCAGTGCTGCGAGCAGATCACATCCTTTGGATCTGAGGTTCCTGCGCAGAGAAGCTCCTGGTCCGGGGGAATGCTGATGAAAAGGCCAACAGGGAGAGAAAGCCTTCTCCTGGAGCTGACGCCCTGAATTTGGAGTTTTAGCCTATTTTACTGTGAGGAAATAAATTTCTCTTTGTTAAAGCCATTCACTTGTGGTATTTCTGTTATAGCAGCACTGGATGACTAAGACACAGGCCAAAAGACGAGGGTGTCTGCAATGTGGTGGATGAGGGAAGAGGAGTAAGAGGCAAAGTTGGAGAGGGGGGCTACCATCTCTCATAGCCGTGGGAAATAGTTTGGATTCTGTTTGAATGGACCGGGAAGCTTTTGAAGGTTTGGGGTGAGGACAGAACGGTGATATGATTCATGATTTTGAAGAGCACTCTGGTTGCCATGAGATGTGAGAGAAGGGAGGTGGTAGGCGTGGTGCCCCTTGCGAGCAATGCCTGGGTGACTGCGACCTCACCTCAAGTCCTGGGCTCAATCCTGCAGAGCAGCAGTGTCCTTCCCTGGCCAAAAGCCTAGTGTGGGGCTGGAGAGCAGGACAGGGCCACACGGTCACCAATACAGCAATGGCAGTGGCAGCAGCTCCTAGTTTCCACCCCAGGGCTTCATGGGTGTTATCTCACTTGGTCCTTACACCGCTTTGGAGGTAGGCCCTGTGTTGTGTCCCCATTTGACAAGCACCAAACTGAGGCTCAGAGAAGTCGGGTAACTTAACCATGGCCATGCAGGCCTTCGGGGACCAGGCATGGGCATGCTCTTGACCCTGCCTCCACACTGTTGGGGTACCTGTCCTCTCTCTCCTGAAAGAGGTAGTTTGCTCATGGTGGAAACATCTTCTTTGATGGCCCACCAAGCTTGCTCTTAAACCTTTTAAAAAGCCGCAATAGCTTTGCTGTAATGTTTGCTTAGTTCATGAAAAATGTAGGCTGTTTTTTTTGTTTAATCTTTTAGAGGCTGTCCAGTGCTGGGTAGAAAGACGGGTGAGGGGACCGAGGACACAGTTGCCCCCCTCCGATAGTCTCCGAAATGCAACTTTGTCCATGATTGTTAAGACAGTGATGAAAAGACAGAAGAGGGAGAGTGTAGATCCAGGGTCCAAGCTTCAGTGATCAGGCAGGGGAACATACAGCAAGGAGCCAGAGGGGGTCTTTCTGATGCGCTCCCTTCCTGAGCACCCCACCCAGCCCCAGTCCCCGGCTCCCTCCCTCAGATGTGAGAGCATGGACAAGCCATTCGTGGGGCCCTGTGGACTCAAAATGTCCAGACACTGGGTCTTGACTTCCCAGAAGGGGGAAATGTAATTGCTGGAAACTTAATAGAATTGTCAAAAATACATGAAGTCTGCCGCTTAAGTTGTAACACGTGCTGAAAAATGTTCTACCAGACAGACATTAATCTCAAAGCAAAGTCGTGAAGGTCATCTCTAACAGACTGGCACCTTGGTGTCCATGGTATCTGTGCCTCCTCCTCCAGCGTGCACGTGCACACACATACACACACACTCACATACTCACATAAACTCACCCACACGTACACATGCACTCACACATAAACTCACACACACAGACTCATACACACACCTACCTTCTCCCCCAACATGCACACACACACACACACAGACTCATACACACACCTGCCTCCTCCCTCAGCATGTATATACCCACTTACACGCACACATGCCCAGACTCACGTACACACTTGCTTCCTCCCCAATGCACACACACTCACACACACACATAGACTTACACACAAACAGACTCATACACACACCTGCCTCCTCCCCCACACTCGCATCCACACGCCTAGCCTGTAATTCAGGCACATATGGATTCTTCATATCTGATCAGTAGAAATTCATCCACCTATCATGCTTATTTTTTCAGTTCATCAGTTCCCTTTTCAGCAGTAGCCATTCAACTGTTTTACATTTCGATGATTATGTCTTTCATTTGCAAAAGTCCTATTTAATGTTTTTGCAAATTTACCTTTTCTTTTTGTGTAGAGTCCCCTGTTCTTTGATGCTGGGTTCTCATCCTTTCATCTGTTATTATTTTAAGCAGGTTACTTTGTGGTCTCCTTCACGTTGCTCTCGTTTCTGCTCTTGAGGTGCCAACCCTCCCACTTGTGGTGCTGCTTGCTGGTGAGGTTTATTCCTGTTTACTGTGAGCTTATCTCCAAAGGGGTTGTTCTGGCCACAGTAGGCCCGCTTGCCCCGGGTATTGGAGGAGCTCTGCAGAGTGTGCCCTCCATCCTGCCCAGCCCCAGGTTTTCCCAGGCTTTGCGCTGGGTTTTACTGCTCATTCCTCAATTTGGATTCTCCTAGAAGGCCCTGAGCAGGGAGAACACACCCCCTTCTCTAGGCCAGGGCTGGAGTTTTCTAGTCCCATCTTCTGAGACTGTGGCTAGCTTCCTGCAGGGGTCTCTTTTTCAGCTCCCCTCCCACACCAGCCCCAAGCTTGCTCTTCTGCCCTGACCTGGGCATCAAAACCCAGTCACCAGCCCACCCACCTCTAACAGGTGGAAAAGACCTTAGCTGTAGCCTCAGCCAGAGCTGACTAATGCTTGTGGTTTGTGATCTCTCTTTGTTACTGGCCCCAGGAGTTCCCTTCCTTTAAGATCAACTCTATTTAAAAACACGTTCAAATGATCTGTTAGCTTGCGTGTACCATTTCTCTGTTGGTATCAGAAGCTGAAGGAGGGTCCATGTAAATTCAGTCCACCCTGCTGTCAGAAGTTCAAGTCGTCAGGTTGCTCCTCTCCATGGCCCTTGTCAGTCCCTAAAGGATTTGTAAATTTGAGCTGCCGTGGCTACTGCCATGACCTTATTTATGGTAAGAAGAATCACAAACCGGGTTGAGACTGAGCAGTTGCAAGTTGGCAGCTACTGTAACCTTAGATGCATAGATGCAGAAAGAGGGGTGAAGCCACTGGCCCAAGGTTGCAGACCTGGAGAGTGGTAGAACTATGATTCCAGTCCAGGATGTTCAAATCCACACATTCTCACCCCACCAGCTGCCTCACTGAAGCAGGGCCTTCATGTCACTCATGTGGGAAGACGAGAATGCACCCAGATCAACACACTCATTGCTTGTTTATGGACAAATGAGTCCAGGAACAGCAAGGGTGGGCCCTCATTCAGGAAAGCATCCTTGGTCACATCTTCAAACCGTGAAAGGTCTTCTGCTGAGGCTCCCTTCTCCTTAGGGTCACTCCATCTTCAACTCTCCCTAGTCTTCCCCTACCTGCCCCAAAGGGAAACACGTCTCCATCAGCTGAGAAGTTGGGAACCCTTCCTAGGGAGTCTGCCCCTGGAGAATATTCTGTCCACCTGGCTGAGGGAGGATGGCCAAGCCTGATATTCGAGGGCACATGAGCTTGGACAGACACCTTAGACCGAGTACAGCCAAGGCCACACTATGGCCCTGAGGGACAGCTTGTCATTTAAAGCCCTGCAGATCAGAGAATCCCAGGGATGGCCCAACTGGGAAACTTCAGGGGCACTGCTTATAGCTGGCTAAGCCAGAACACCTAAAATCAGGCTTGAGGCCACCCAGGATGGATGAGACAGTGTGGGTCAGGGAAGGCCACCAGCTGTGATGCTGACAGATCTGGGTTCCATTCCCAGCTTTGCTTTAACCTCTCTGTGTCTCAGCTTCTCACCTGTGAAATGGGTTAATAATGCCCTCTTAGTAAAGACGTTTTGAGAATTACACAATAAAGTATGAGAAGTCTGTGCTCCCTAAACAGTGGCCTGAGTCTCTCAGAGCATCCTGTGAAACCACACAATTTTAGGGATGGGAGAAGTGCTCTGATAAGCTATTGCTGAGTTCGACCGTGATGTTTGGTGGAGGATTAGGCTGTGGGTTGGAAGGAACAGAGGGAGGAAGAAGAGTCCTTTCCCTCAAATTCTAATATGCTCAGAGTCACAGTAGGGGAGTGTGAAGTATATGGGAACTCTGTGCTCTCTCAACTTTTGTGTAAATTTAAAACTACTCTGAGATAAAAAAGTTTACTTAATATGCACAGATCTTGTTAAATGCAGATTCTGATTCAGTTACTGTCTTAGGGTTCTCTAGAGAAACAGAACCAGTGAGATATATATACATAGAGAGAGAGAATTGTACTTCAAGGGATTGGCCATGTGATATGGGGATTGGTAAATCCAAACTCCATAGGTCAGGTGGCAGGTTAGAGGCTTCTGCAAGCTTGCATTCTGAGATCTGTAGACAAGGCAACAAAAAGAGTGCAGAGTGGAGAGAGTGAATGAGTTCTGCCAAAAGAAGTATTTATAGTCTGGAAGCCAAACATACCCTAAAGAAACTTCCTTTTCAAGTGGTTGATTGATTATATTACATCAGATTACATTATAGAAAATGATTACATTATATTACTTTATGGAACAGCAACTAGTGTTGGGCCAAACTACTGGGAACCACAGCCTAGCTAAGTTGACACATGAAATTAACCATCACAGCTGGACTCGGGTAGGGCCTGAAAATGTGCAGTTCTCCAATATTCCCAGGTTGTGCTGATGCTGGTGGTGTTTGGACCCCTTTTTGGGGAGCAAGGTTGTAGAGGATCCGTAAGAAGAAGGGGTGCCAGCACAACTGCATAGGGAAGCTCCTTAAAACCCCTGCCAGGCCTCTGACAGGGGGCAGTTTTTCTGTGTGGAGCTAAGGGTCCCTTTTCAATGGGCCAGTTTGGCCCAAGAATACTTTCATTGGCTGAGTTTATTCTGCTGCTGCTGTGGCTGCAGCTGATGATGATGCCAAAGAAGACAAGATGAAGCCCTTGTGGGGACTCTGATGTGCCGTTAAACTGTGGTAGGAGCCCAGGATGGCCTTTCTCAACTGTGTGGGCCTGGGCCTGGCCCCAGATGAGAAGCAGGACAGTGGGCCCAAGCTAGAGCCCAGGGGCTGAGAGGACCTCATAAAGATTGACCGGTGGGGCCTGGGAGCCACTGGGCAGTAGGCAGTGACCAAGTCCTGAACCAGTGGGGCCCAGTGAGGGTCAGAGAGTGGTCAGGTCTGCAGCCCTGGGCTGACAAGAAAAAACGTTCCAGAAAAGGTATCTGTTGATTTGACCCAGTAGATTTTACCCTGCTCTGAGGAGAACTGAGGCAGATAAACTAGGAGGTCAACTTTGGGGAGCTGGCCTCCCTGAGGTGATGCAAATGGGATGCCAAACCTCTTTCCAGGGAAGCCGGGGAGCCAGACAAGATTTGAAGAATATAGGCTCTGGCACCCCATGGACTAGACTCCAAACACAGGCTCTTCACCACCTGAGTGACCGTGGCAGCTGGCTTAACCTCTGCACCTCAACTTCATCATCCTTCAAATGGGATGGAAGCATCCCCTTCCTAGGGTTGTTGGAAAAACTGAGTAAAATCACACCAGTAAAGCACTTAGAGCTTGCCTGGCAGAAGGGAGATGCTCAATAGATGGAAGACAGTGACGATAAAACCACCACCACAATGATAACAACAACTTCCCAGCTCAGGATTCCATCTCCAGTAGAAACTGAGGGATAGGTCTGGCAGGAGCCAACTGTCCTTAAAATTTATTGTGATTAACTATACTAATACTTAATATTTACAGTGAAACTGACTGCTTGCCAAGTGCTTCCCTCTATATGATTGTCCAAAACAGGCCCTAACAGGAAGGGAGGGGATATCTCACTTGTTGAGGACCTACTGTATACGAAGCATAAAACCAAAAATGAAACCCGTTGCCTTCAAATAGATTGTGACTCATAGAGACCCTACAGGACAGAGCAGAACTGCCCCATAGGGCTTCCAAGGAGGGACTAGTGGATTCAAATGCCCAACATTTTGGTTAGCAGCCAAGCTCTTAACCATTGTGCCACCAGGGCTTCATACCAAGCATAGCCACCCTATAAAGAGGGATATTGTCCCACGGCCTGGATTTGGACATGCTGACTGCTCACCATGGGCCACCCTCCTATGAGGGATATACAAGACAGCCATGGTCCTTGCCCCATGGAAGGGGAAGATAGATAGGGATTGATGGCTTACAAATATAATAGGGGATGTTTGTGCTAAAGAATATGACATATTATTTGGCCACAATACCAACAATAACCAAAAAAATGAGTATATGGTCATATATGTAGATGTATATGCATATATGTGTATGGGTAGGTACAGGTGTATACAAATATGTGCATAGATAGAAGTATCTATATGTATGTGTATCTACAGATATATTGGTACACACATATATAGTCATAGAGGACACAGTTACAGACACTTCTCAGACATAACCAAACACCTTGGAAGATTGGTTTTCTGGGTTTGAAGACTTAGGATCTAAGTCTCATGGGACAACTCAGTCAATTGGCTTAATACAGTTCCCAAAGGTCGTGTTCTATATCCTAGGGAGATGAGTAGCATCTGGGGTCTTAAAAGTTTGCGAGTAGACATGTATGCATATACTGGTATAGGAAGGCATATGTAAGTATAGGAGTATGCATGTAAAAGTGTACCTGCAGACTTATGTACACACATGGTTATGTGTGCTACGTATATACTCATGTATACATTGGAGCACATGGGGGGCACAGTTAAGGAAACTTCCTAGACATATCCAATCGTCAAGTGGGATTCATACCAGGAATGCAAGGACCATTCAATATTAGAAAATCAATCAATTTAATTTACCACATAAATAAAACAAAGGAAAAGAATCGCATGATCATCTCAATTGATGCAAAAAAAGCATTTGATAA
Source organism: Dugong dugon (assembly GCA_030035585.1). NCBI lineage: Eukaryota > Metazoa > Chordata > Mammalia > Sirenia > Dugongidae > Dugong > Dugong dugon. The sequence goes on from CM057461.1 coordinate 69,337,634, forward strand.
AGTCCAACACCCATTCCTGATAAGAACTCTCAATAAATTAGATATAGAAGGGAAATTCCCCCAGCATAGTAAAGGGCAGCTATACAAAACTAACAGCCAAGATCATTCTTAATGGAGAGAGACTTAAAATACTCCCCCTGAGAATAAGAACAAGACAAGGATGCCCTTTATTACCACACTTATTTAACATTATGCTGGAAGTCCTAGTGAGAGCAATAAGGCAAGAAAAAGAAATAAAGGGCATCCAAATTGGTAAGGAAGAAGAAAACTATCCTTATTTTTGGATGATATGATACTATACATAGAGAACCCAAAGGATCCGACAAGAAAACTACTGTAACTAAGATTCAGCAGAGTAGCAGGATACAAGATAAACATACAAAAATCAGTTGGATTCCTATACACCAATAAAGAGAAATACAAAAACCAGGAAAGCAATACCATTTATAATAGTCCCTAAAAAAAAAAAAAATTAGGAATAAATATAACCAGGGACGTAAAAAACCTATTCAAAGAAAACTACAAAACACTACTGAAAGAAACCAAATGAGACCTACATAAATGGAAAAACGTTCTATGCTCATGGATAGGTAGACTCAACATTGTGAAAAAGTCAACTCTACCCAAAGCAATCTACAAATACAATGCAATCTCGATCCGAATACCAACAGCATTCTTTAAAGAGATGGAAAAACTAATCATTAACTTTATATGTAAAGGGAAGAGGCCCTGGAGAAGTAAAGCACTATTGAAGAAAAAGAATAAAGTAGGAGGACTGGCACTACCTGACCTCAGAACCTACTATACAGCCACAGTAGTCAAAACAGCCTGGTACTGGTATGACAACAGACACACTGACCAATGGAATAGAATCAAGAACCCAGATATAAATCCATCCACCTACAGTCACCTGATCTTCAACAAAGGCCCAAAGTCCATTAAATGGGAAAAAGACCGTGTTTTTAACAAATGGTGCTGGCAAAACTGTGAAAAAATGAAACAGGATCCATACCTCACACCATACACAAAAACTAATTCAAAAAGGATCGAAGACCTAAATATAAACCAAAAACTATAAAGATCATAGAAGAACAAAAAGGATCAACATTAGAGGCCATAATACACAGCATTAACAGGATACAAATCATAATTAACAATACACAAACACCAGAAGATAGACAACTGAAATCTTCTAAAAATTAAACATTTATGCTCATCAAAAGACTTCACCAAGAGTAGTGTCCAGGGTCTTAAAGCCTATGAGCAGCCATCTAAGATACTCCACTGGTCTCACCCCTTCGGGAGCAAGGGAGAATGAAGAAAACCCAAGACATGAGGGAAAGATTAGTTGAAAGGACTAATGGACCACAACTACCATGGCCTCCACCAGACTGAGTCTAGTACAACTAGATGGTGTCTGGCTACCACCACTGACTGTTCTGACAGGGATCACAACAGAGGATCCCAGACAGAGCTGGAGAAAAATGGAGAACAAAATTCTAACTCAAAAAATACCAGACTTACTTGTCTGACAGAGGCTGGAGAAACTCCAAGAGTAAGGCCCCCAGACACCCTTTTAGCTCAGTAATGAAGTGACTCCTGAGGTTCACCCTTCAGCCAAAGATTAGACCATAAAACAAAATGAGACTAAATGGGCACACCAGCCCAGGGGCAAGGAGGGGAAGGCAGGAGGTGACAGGAAAGCCAGTAATGGGGAACCCAAGTTCGAGGAGAAAGTGTTGACATGTTGTGTGGTTGGCAACCAATGTCACAACACAATATGTGTATTAATTGTTTAATGAGAAACTAATTTCTTCTGCAAAACTTTGTCTAACGCACAATAAAAAAAAGATTGGGTCTAAATTTAAAAAATTTTAAAAAGAATAAAAACAGTTCACCAAAGAGGGCTCTCAAGAGACCAACAAACATGTGAAAAGATGCTTGCAATCATTAGCCTTGCTATAGCTGTTGTTGGGTGCCATCAATTCTGTTCTGACTCAGAGCGACCCTATATACAACAGAATGAAAGTCCTGTGCCATCCTCGCAATCTTTGCTGTGTTTGAGCCCATTGTTGCAGCCACTGTGTCAATCCATGTCGTTGAGGGTCTTTCTGTTTTTTGCTGTCCCTCTACTTTACCAAGCACAGTGTCCTTCTCCAGAGACCCATCCTTCCTGATAACATGTCCAAATACATGAGACCTTAAACTGGAATTATCCCTTGAGGTCACCTTTAAGCTAAATAACAGATTGGCTCATAAAATAAAGAATATTACCCATGAGTAATGAGCTCCTTTAAAAGATGAGACCAAATGGTCAAAAGTTACTCTAAAACAAAGATGAGACGGTAAGGGGGCAGAGAATTAAAAAAAAAAAAAAAAGTCCATTGCTGCTGAGTTGATTCTGACTCTTAGTGACCCTACAGGACAGAGAAGAACTGCCCCATAGGGCTTCCAAGGCTGTAAATCTTTATGGAAGCAGACTGCCACATCTTTCTCCCACTGGTCTTTCAGTTAGCAGCCCAGCACTTTAGCCACTGCGTCTCCAGGGCTCTTTTTCACTTTAAATACAAGATATATCAATTTTTAAATAATAATAAATAAGTAAATATAAAGTGAGCCACAAGTGAGCCACATATTTTCTAATGGCCACGTTCAAAAAGACAGAGGCAGTTTTAATACTATGTTTTATTTGACGCAATATAGCCAGAATATTATTATGTGATTAACATAAAAATTTCTAATGGAAAAGAAACTATCTATCCAAAAAATGTAAGCGAGAAGCGTTCATTCATGGCCCCTAATCCCCTTTGGTCAAGGGTGGCGCCTGGGAGCAGCGTGCTGTATTTCTGGGTTGCGCATACGCGTGAATGCAGGAAGCCATGTGTCTAGCACCAGCAAAGGGTTGTCACGTTGTCCCGGCAAAGCTGCTTGAAGCCGGCGCATAACCGGCGTCCTTTGCCGTGGTGCAGAGGACTTAAAGTGGTGCTTAGGGAATGTCTGATATGCTTACGGGTAATAAGAGCAGTATACCCATGCACATGGGAGCTCGTTGAGTCCCAGACTTACCCTAAACTCTTCATCACCCTCAGCTCAACAAATGTTTGCAGAAAAATGAATGAAACAATTACACAAAGCAAAACACAAACAGGTTAATAGTTATCTTCGAGTGATAGGTTAAGGGCTTCCCCAAACCCACCTTCCTCCCCCATCTCTGTATTTTTAACATTTTTTCTACTGGGAGTATGTAGTTTTCACAGTAAAAACATTAGTAGGGATAGAGAGAGGGGCAAGATGGCGCTCTAGGCAGAAACACCACGCCGTCCCTCCACAGCAAAGATCCGAAAAACTAAGCCTAACAGAGAATCAACAATCCTGAAACCCTAGAACACCAAATGAAGAGATAAAGAACTCAGCCAAACACCAAACGGAGTGAGAATACTAAAAGAGAACGGAGAGCGAGGAGAGACTCAGGCAGAGATTCCTTACCAGCTAACGCAGCGCGGATCCACCATCTTGGATTCCTATCGGAGACCAGCAAACGGGAGAGCAGCCTTGCAGAGCATCTGGTCGGAGACAGAACGACCGGTAAACTGCGGTGCGCGCTCTCCCACCACCCACCCCTCTCCGCCTCAGCTGGGGATCCCCTGCTTTCCGTGGCCAGGGTCTCTGGGCTGGGGGGTGCTGGTGCTTGGATTCCGCGCGCCTGGGCTGGTGGCTTTCTGGGAGCCGTTTGCTGGCAGCTAGCGAACCTTTCTCTGCCGCCTCCCCCTCCTTTTGCCTGGGTGCCTGGTTCCGAGTGCCGTCTCTGCTCTCTCCTGCGGGGCTGTAGGGCTGCGTGCGGGCGTGTGGCTGTTTCTGGGTCTGGGCTCCCGCGTGGGTGGGATCCCAGGGCCTTTGTTCGTTCGCCCCTCTGCTTTCCGTGGCCGGGGTCCCTGGGCGGGGGGGCGCCGGTGCTTGGGTTCCGCGCGCCCGGACTGGGGGCTTTCTGGGAGCCGTTTGCTGGCACCTAGCGGACCTTTTTCTGCCGCCTCCCCCTCCTTTTGCCTGGGTGCCTGGTTCCGAGGGCCGTCTCTGCTCTCTCCTGCGGGGCTGTAGGGCTGCGTTCAGGCGTGTGGCTGTTTCCAGGTCTGGGCTCCCGCGCGGGTGGGATCCTGGGGCCTTTGTTCGTTGGCCCCTCTGCTTCCCGTGGCCACGGTCACTTAACCCCAAGACTATCGGCTTCTTGGAATTCGCGCCCCTGAGTGGGGGCTCTCTGGGTCCCATTTGTAGGCACTGACTGCTGGTGTTGCCCTTTTTTTTTTTTTTTTTTTTCTCAATTTTATTTTTCTTCCTTTTTTGATTAGTTTTGTCATATTTTACCTCTTTTTCTCTTTTGTCTTTCTTCATTGCTTAATTTCTTGTCCCTCTATCTCTTCCTTCTCTTTCTGATCCCTGAATTCCAGGCGATGTATGCCTCTGTACCTTCTGGCCAGGCTGAGCTGTGAAAATTGAGACCGACCTCCCCAGACCTCATAGCTGCATCAGTGCGATCCCTGGGAACTTTGCAGTTTTTTAACTTTTCTGATTTTCATTTGGTCATTCTTTCCTTTTCTTTCTCTTCCCCCTTCTGGTTTCCTACATCCCATAGTCTCTCATCTGTACATTCCAACGACAAACTCCCCTAGCATTCTTTTATGTTTGTACGCTTTTTGCTCCTCCTCCTCTCTCCTCTCTCCCATATCCAGCTTAGCTTCACACATAACCATCTTCCCGCTGCACCCTACCTACCTGCACCGTGCACTAGACATCACGTCACCAAGCGGTGCAGGCACGCCCTATTGGAACCTGCCCAGCACTGACTACCGACCGTCCTGGTGGCTGCGGTGAGTGCCACAAGCAACCCATCCCAGTGGCTCCTCCTCAACTAGATCTGCCCAGCTGTACCACAAGAACGAAAAAAAAAAAAAAAAAATCTACAATCAATAAACGAGAGAAATATCTACTGAATGCCCCGAAAACAGCAAACGATATCAAAACATTTACAAAAACAAGACAAGATGGCTCCAATAGGCGTCCAAATTAAAACACCAGATAACTCTCCTGTGGAAGAAAATGCACTAGAAGTACCTGATACGGAACTCAAATCACTAATACTCAGAATTTTCCAAGAACTGAGGCAAAAAGCTGACAAACATGAGGAAAAAATAGACAAATTTATGGAAAATACAGACAAAAAATTGGAAGAATTCAGGAAGATGATGCAAGAACAAAATGCCAAAATAAATTCACAACTCGAAATTATACAAAAACAACAATTAGAAATCCAAAAGATAAACAACAAGATTTCAGAAATGGACGGTGTCATAGAAGGGCTGAGAAGTAGATTTGAAACCATGGAAGACAGGATCAGTGGAACTGAAGACAAACACTTGGATACAACTCTGTTTCAGGAAAACTCAGAAAAAAGAACAAAGAAAAATGAAGAGACCCTGAGAGTTATGTGGGACACAATTAAAAGCAAAAACTTACGAGTGATTGGCATACCAGAACAGGGGAAGAAAACAGAAAACACAGAGAGGATCATTGAGGAACTGCTGACAGAAAACTTTCCCAATATCATGAAAGATGAAAAGCTGGTCATCCAAGAAGCTCAACGAACCCCATATAGAATAGACCCCAAAAGAAAATCACCAAGACATATCATATTCACACTCGCTAAAACTAAAGACAAACAAAGAATCCTGAGAGCAGCTCGGGAAAAACAAGAAGTCACATACAGAGGAGAAACAATAAGACTAAGCTCAGATTATTCAGCAGAAACCATGCAGGCAAGAAGGCAATGGGATGACATATATAAAATCTTGAAAGAAAAAAATTGTCAGCCAAGAATAATATATCCTGCAAAACTCTCATTCAGATTTGATGGTGAAATTAGGTCATTTCCAGATAAACAGAAACTAAAGGAATATGCAAAAGTCAAACCAAACTTACAAGAATTATTAAAGGGAGTTCTTCGATCTGAGGACAAACAGCTTAAGCCCTCAGGCAGGACCTAGGACCTAGGATGCAGGTTCACATGAACCAGATACCATTCTAGGAACTGAACTACAGACGACTTTCCAAAAACAAAAGATATACAACAGGGAATCAGAGAAATCAATCAAAGGATGACAACAACATCAAAACAATGAAAGAGGGAACAAACGGCATAGGTATAGAACCTTCTAAAGGAGAAGAAGGCAAGGCGATACCAAGTAACGGTAGACTGCTTCAAAATTATAAAGATAAGGGTAAAATTCATGGTAACCACAAAAAAAGTTAACAAACCAACTCATAAAAATAAAGACGAAAAACATAAAGTCTCAACAAAAACAAAACCTACAAAAACAAAAGAAATGAACACAAAATCCACAAACAAAAGGAACTCAGCACAAGAGAGTAAGAAGAACAAAGAAAACTTCAGCATCACAAAAAAAAGCACTACAAAATGACAGCAACAAACTCACATCTATCAATAATTACACTGAACGTAAATGGACTCAATGCACCCATAAAGCGACGGAGAGTGGCAGAATGGATAAGAAAACAGGATCCATCTATTTGCTGTCTACAAGAGACACATCTTAGAAACAAAGATGTCAATTTATTAAAAATCAAAGGTTGGAAAAAAATATATCAAGCTAACAACTATCAAAAAAGAGCAGGAGTGGCAATTCTAATCTCAGATAAAATAGACTTTAAAACAAAATCTACCATAAAAGACAAAGAAGGACACTATATAATGATTAAGGGGATGATCCATCATGAAGACATAACCATAATAAATATCTATGCACCCAATGACAGGGCTCCAAAATACATAAAAAAAACTCTAACAGCACTGAAAAGAGAAATTGACAATTCCACAATAATAGTAGGAGACTTCAACACACCACTCTCAGTAAAGGACAGAACAACTAAAAAGAAACTTAGCAAAGATACAGAAGACCTAAAGGACACAATCAGCCAACTGGACCTCATAGACATATATAGAACACTCCATCCAACCGCTGCAAAGTACACATTCTTTTCCAATGCACATGGAACGTTCTCCAGAATAGACCACATCTTAGGCCACAGAGCAATCCTCAACAAGATCCAAAATGCTGAGATAATTCACAGTATCTTCTCTGACCACAATGCCATCAAGGTAGAAATTAACACTAGAAAGAGCAAGGAAAAAAAATCAATCACATGGAAACTGAATAATAATCTGCTTACACATCAATGGGTAATAGAAGAAATCAGAGATGGAATTAAAAAATTCCTAGAATCAAATGAAAATGAAAACACATCATACCAAAACCTTTGGGACACAGCAAAGGCAGTCCTCAGAGGACAATTTATAGCAATAGATGCACATATCAAAAAAGAAGAAAGGGACAAAATCAAAACATTAACTACAGAACTCAAACAAATAGAAAGAGAACAACAAAAAAAGCCTACAACCACTGGAAGAAAGGAAATAGTAAAGATCAGAGCAGAATCAATGAAATAGAGAACAGAAAAACAATAGAAAGAATCAACAAAACCAAAAGTTGGTTCTTTGAAAGAATCAACAAAATCGACAAACCACTGGCCAGACTGACAAAAGAAAAACAGCAGAGGGCACAAATAACCCAAATAAGAAATGAAATGGGGGACATTACAACAGACCCAACTGAAATAAAAAGGATTATAACAGAATATTATGAAAAACTATATTCCAACAAATTTGAAAACCTAGAGGAAATGGATAAATTTCTAGAAACATACGGCCTACCCAAACTACAACAAAGTGATATTGAAAATCTGAACAGACCCATAACAAGAGAAGAGATTGAAAAGGTAATAAAAAAACTCCCAACCAAAAAAAGCCCTGGCCCAGATGGCTTCACTGGAGAATTCTACAAAACATTTACAGAAGAGCTCGTACCAGTTCTACTCAAGTTATTTCAGAGCATAGAAGAGGAAGCAACACTTCCAAATTCATTCTATGAAGCCAGCATAACGCTGATACCAAAACCAGGCAAAGACATCACAAAAAAAGAAAATTACAGACCAATATCTCTCATGAATATAGATGCAAAAATTCTGAACAAAGTTTTAGCCAATAGAATTCAGTATCATATCAAAAAAATAATACACCACGACCAAGTAGGATTCATACCAGGTATGCAAGGATGGTTTAACATTAGAAAATCCATCAACGTAATCCACCACATAAATAAAAGGAAAGAAAAAAATCACATGATTATCTCAATTGATGCAGAAAAGGCATTTGACAAAGTCCAACACCCATTCCTGATAAAAGCTCTCAATAAAATAGGTATAGAAGGGAAATTTCTCAACATCATAAAGGGCATCTATGCAAAACCAACAGCCAACATCATTCTTAATGGAGAAAGGCTGAAAACATTCCCCCTGAAAACAGGAACAAGACAAGGATGCCCTTTATCACCACTCCTATTTAACATTGTGCTGGAAGTTCTCGCTAGAGCAGTAAGGCAAGAGAAAGAAATAAAGGGCATCCAAATTGGTAATGAAGAAGTTAAACTCTCCCTGTTTGCAGATGATATGATACTATACATAGAAAACCCTAAAGACTCCACGAGAAATTTACTGGAACTAATAGAAAGATTCAGCAGAGTAGCAGGATACAAGATAAACATTCAAAAATCAGTTGGATTCCTATACACCAGTAAAGAGAACGATGAAAAGGAGATCAGGAAATCAATACCATTTTCAATAGCCCCTAAAAAGATAAAATACTTAGGAATAAATCTGACCAGGAATATAAAAGACCTATACAAAGAAAACTACAAAACACTGCTGCATGAAACCCAAAGGGATCTACATAAATGGAAAAACATACCATGCTCATGGATAGGCAGACTCAACATTGTGAAAATGGCAATTCTACCTAAAGCAATTTACAAATACAATGCAATTCCGATACAAATACCAACAACATTCTTCAAAGAGATGGAAAAACTAATTATTAACTTTATATGGAAAGGGAAGAAACCCCGAATAAGTAAAGCACTACTGAAGAAGAAGAATAAAGTTGGAGGACTCACACTACCTGACTTGAGAACCTACTATACAGCTACAGTACTCAAAACAGCCTGGTACTGGTACAACAACAGAAACATTGACCAATGGAACAGAATTGAGAACTCAGATGTAAATCCATCCACCTACGGTCACCTGATTTTTGACAAGGGCCCAAAATACATCAAATGGGGAAAAGACAGTCTTTTTAACAAATGGTGCTGGCAAAACTGGATATCCATTTGTAGAAAAATGAAACAGGACCCATACCTCACACCATATACAAAAACTACTTCAAAATGGATCAAAGACCTGAATATAAAGCCTCAAACTATAAAATTCATAGAAGAAAAAATAGGACCAACACTTCAGACCTTAATACATGGCATTAACAGGATACAAACCATAAACATCAACACAAAAAAACCCAACAGATAAACTAGATAATTGGGATCTTCTAAAAATCAAACATCTATGCTCTTCAAAAGATTTCACCAAAAGAGTTAAAAGAGAACCTACAGACTGGGAAAAAATTTTTGGACAGTACAAGTCAGACAAAGGTCTAATCTCCATAATCTACAAGAAAATCCAACACCTCTACAACAAAAAGACAACCAATCCTATCAAAAAATGGGCAAAGGAAATGAACAGACACTTCACCAAGGAAGACATTCAAATGGCCAACAGACACATGAGGAAATGCTCGCGATCACTAGCCATTAGAGAAATGCAAATTAAAACCACAATGAGATACCATCTCACCCCGGCATTACTGGCACGAATCAAAAACACTGGAAATAACAAATGTTGGAGGGGCTGCGGGGAGACGGGAACTCTTATACACTGCTGGTGGGAATGCAAAATGATACAGCCATTTTGGAAAATGATATGGCGTTTCCTCAGAAAGCTAGAAATAGACGTACCATTCGATCCAGCAATCCCACTCCTAGGAATATATCCTAGAGAAATAAGAGTCATCACTCGAATAGACATATGCACACCTATGTTCATGGCAGCATTATTCACAATAGCAAAACGATGGAAACAACCTCGATGTCCATCAACAGACGAATGGATACACAAACTATGGTACATACACACAATGGAGTACTATGCAACGAGAAAGAACAATGAATCGGTGAACCATCTCATAACATGGAGGAAACTGGAGGACATCATGCTGAGTGAAATAAGTCAATCACAAAAGGACAAATATTGTATGAGACCTCTATTGTAAAAACCCATGAAAAAATTCACATGCAAAATGTAACAATCCTTGTTGGTTACCAGGGATGGAAGGGGGGGGGAATACTAAATAGGTAATAGGTAAGTGGTAACTTGGGTGAGAGATGAGATAGTACATAGTACAGGGGAAACTAACACAACCTGCACAAGGAAAGGTCATGGAGGCCCTATAGACACATCCAAACCCCCTGAGGGACTGAGTTGTTGGACGGAGGGCTCTGGGGACCATGATCTCGGGGAACATCTAGCTCAATTGGCATGACACTACTTATAAAGATAATGCTCTACATTCTACCTTGGTGAGTAGTGTCTGGGGTCTTAAAAGCCTATGAGCGGCCATCTAAGATACTCCACTGATCTCATCCCTTCGGGAACAAGGGAGAACGAAGAGAACAGGATACAAGGAAAAGATTAGTCCGAAGGACTAATGGTCCACAGCTACCAAGGCCTCCACGGGACTGAGCCCAGTACAGCTGGATGGTGCCCGGCTACCACCAATGACTCCTCTGACCAGGATCACAACAGAGGGTTCTGGGCAGAGCTGGAGTAGGATGTAGAGTATAATTTTAACTCCCAAAAAAAAAAAAAAAAAAAAAAGAAGACCAGATATACTGGCCTAAAGAATACTAGAGAAACCTCGAGAGTGTGGCCCCCAGACACCCTTTCAGCTCAGAGGGGAAGTTACCTTCAAGGTTCGATGTTAAGCCTGGGAATGGACACCCCAGTAAAACTAAATGGGACTAACGATGTACAGGAGTCCGGTGACAAGGGCCAGAAGGCAGAGGGAGAGTAGGAAACTGATGATAAGGAACACAAATTGAATAAGGACACTGTCGATGTATAGTGAGATTGTTGACCACTGCTATAGGGCAACATTTGTAGTAACTATTAAATGGGAGGCTGTTTTGTCCTGTAAGCCTTCATCTTGGGCGAGAATGGCAGCACAATTGGAAGAGCATAGTCAATATCACTTAAATGTGTAAGTAAAAAGTTTTGAAATGGTGTTTAAATAAAATAAAAATAAATAAATAAATAAATAAATAAATAAATAAACAAATGAGACTAAAGAGGTACAATAGTCCACTGACAAGGTCCAGAAGACAGAAGGGGACAAGGAAGCCCCCTGGTGATAGGGAATACAAGGTGGAGTAAGGATATTCTTGATGTGCTGTGAGATTGTTAACCATTGTCATAGGGCAACATGTGTAGTAATTGTTAAATGAAAAACTATTTTTTCTGTAAGCCTTCATCTTAAGTGAGAATAACAGCACAGTTGGAAGAGCGTAGTCAATGTCACTGAACTGTGAATGTAGAAATTTTTGAAACGGTGTATCTTTGGCCATCTGTAATTTTCATCAAAAAAAAAGGTTGAGAATTTAGAGGCTTAATACGTTGTGGGGTTGTTAACCAATGTCAAAAAACAACATGTGTACTACTATTTCATGAGAAACTATTTGCTCTGTAAGCTTTCACCTGAAGTACAATAAAATATATATATAAAAAAAAAAAAAAAAAAAAAAAACATTAGTAGGTTATTTGTTTTCAATTCTCCAGTATGACAGAAGAGGTTGCAGAGGGAAGTGTGAGCCGCTCATTTCCCGGGCAGATAAAAGATAGCTTCTCTCCAGCACTCTCTACAAAGTGATCAATAATAGACGGCCTTTCCCCCTGGCCGTTCTGATCTCGGCCAGCCGGTTGTCATAAATAAAAGGGGCGCCCTTTGTGGCCCAGAGGACAAGCCACGTGTCGGATTCTTTTGTTCTTTTTCTGGGCATGAGGAGCGCTTTGGATTGAGCCACACACGTGGGCTGGGGGCACTTCAAGGCCGGCCAGGTCTGACTCCTGGCAACCCCACCCACTGCTGTGTGATGGGGTGGGAGAAAATCCTCTCCGATACTCCAAAGAGGTATCTCGAGCTTCCCTGGCAGAGTTGGTGGGAGGATCATGTGTTAAGGGGCCCTCCTCAGCAGGTGGGTGCTCAGCAAACACCAGTTCTCATCCCGTCCTTTTCCGTGACCAAACCATCCCGGGGATGTTGGCCAGTCCCCCGTATGGAGGTGGGATGATGGAGTCGGACCTAGCGGCCCATCCCTGGCCCCTGTCTGGTGCACAGGGCAAGACCCCAGAGCAGCGGAATCGAGCCTGGAGATTGGTTCTGTTTGTCCTGAGAATGAGGGATGACAGCAGTCCCTTCCTCACAAAACTGTAGCAAGAGCCAATGAGATGACATGTGTGTGGCACTTGATACATAATTAGGTGCTGTTGAGTCCCTGGTTGGTACAAATGGCTAATTTGCTCAGCTGCTAACAGAAAGGTTGGAGGTTCAAGTCCACCCAAGGCACCTCGCAAGAAAGGCTTGGCGATCTACTTCCAAAATATCAGCCATTGAAAACCTTACGGAGCACAGTTCTATGCTGATGCTGGTGGGGTTACCATGAGTCAAAATCGACTCCATTGCAACTGTTTGTTGTTTTGTTTTTTATCAACCGAGTGTGCAGTGTGTGCCTGGGGCCCCCTCGTCATCCCATCCTCACCACACACCTGGGGACAGGCAGTATCCCATCCACAGGTTACAGTGGAGTACACTGACGTGTGCAGGGAAGGGAGTAACCTGCCTGAAGCCACACAGCAGAGAGGAGCCAGCCTGGGAACCGAGAAGAAGCCGTACCTGTTCAGAGCCTGGCTCTGACCCCTCATCCTCATGGTCTCCTGATGCAGTGCTGCCGTGTGTTTGTTTTTGTGGCAACCGCTATTACTGCTGACGTCCTTGTGCCCAGTGACGGCCAGGCCTGTCATCACTGCCATTGACCAGCCCCTGGAGGACCTCCCCACTAGCACAGAGAGTCCACTAGCTGGCCTTTAAGCCTCCCAGGTGAGGGAGCCTGTCCTATGGTGCAATCCTGTTCCCTGGAGCTGACAGTATTACTGCTGCAGTAAGGAAGCTCCTCTAAGGAGAGTGAGTGCCTGGTGACAGACATGTGGGCTTCGTTTATCCACACCGCTCCATTCATCCCAGGGCAGCCAGTGCACAGGGCACGTGCAAAGAGCTAGAAACTACAAAGTGGTGTGGAGGGAGATGTGGAGGGGCAGGGAACTCACATTTGAAGGCTGCTTATCTGCACCAGGCTCATGATCTCAGGAAATACCCAAAATAACCCTATGAGGTCACATACCCATTTTATAGAGGAGGAAATGGAGACTCCAAGAGATTAAAGAATTTGACCAAGGGATTAGTCAAAAGAACTGGGGAAATATTTGCTTACCACAGGGAAGGGCCTCTGGGGCCATTGCCCTGGGTGCCCCATGCCACATCCCCTGACCTGCCAGCCACCTGCCCGCCTGTCATCAAAATCTCAACCCTCCTCACAGGGTTCTCAGCTCTGCGAGCTCTCAAATGGTGAGAGATCCCTTCATCAGCCTTGCCAGGGGCCCTTCCAAACTGCCATGCTGACCTTCGAGTCTGTGACAGGATATGGGGCTGAACCTACCATCCCCTAGGCCATAGTGTGCCTTCCTATCTCCACCCCTCTGCCTCTGCCATTGTCTTAGGCTAGGTTCTCTAGAGAAGAAAAACCAGTGAAACATATTTCTATATCTATCTATCTATCTATCTATCTATCTATATATATATATAGAGAGAGAGAGAGAGAGAGGGAGGGATTTATCACAAGGAAATGGCTCGTGTGCTGGTAGAGGCTGGCAAGACCCAAGTCCGTGGGTCAGGAGTCAGGCTGGAGACTTCCCCTGATTCACGTAGCTACAGCAGCTGACAAACCCAAGATCAGCAGATCAGACAGCAGGCCACAGGCTCACAGGCTGTGGAGGTTGATAAATCCAAGATCTGCAGGTAAGAAGGCAGGCCGCTGGCTCAAGTCCCAAGAAGCAAAGGTCAGATGATGACGAGCTGGATGCATGATCCATAGCAAGGAAGCGAGCCTTGACAGAACATCCATATATATATATTGGATGCAGGCCACACTCCCAAGGAAACTCCCATTACAACTGATTGACTGATCATATATCACATCATGGAGGATGACTACATCATCATATAACTACCAAATTACGTCATCACACAACTCCCAAAGCACATCATTACATAAATGCCAACCTACATCATTACATAACTACCAAACCACTGAGAATCATGGCCCAGCCAAGTTAACGCACAAGCTTAACCATCACAGTCCACCCTTGTCAACTTGGCACCTGTACATATCATCTTAAACTACACACAATCTCTAAATAAAGACAGTGTTACAACTAACATATGTACAGTTAAGAACACACTAGTCCTATTTACAGCTTACATTTTATAAGTGAAGAAAACAAAAATATTTGATGCAAACATACAAGGCAGAAACACTCATAACAATTACAGTCCTCTTTTCTGCAACTGGTCATGTGGTTGGAACTGGTATTTAGAACTACCTTCTTCCACCACTCATTGAGTATTGCCTTTGCCCTCAACAGGCATCTCAGCTGGCCATGGTTCTTTGCCTGGTGGGGTGACCAAAACCTTCATTCCTGAAGGATCTGGGCCATTAGAAGTCATGCCGGAATTGGGTTGCTGTAGTTTTCTAATTGACTTTAATCACAGGGCATGGTAGTACTAAGGGACACCCTAGAGGATCTCATGTATTCCTGACATACTCTTTTTTACCTCCATTATGTAATATCAATCTGATTTCCCCGTGGTAGTCAGGGTCAATCACATCAGCCAGTGTGGTAACTCCCTTCTTTGCCTGTTGATTCAGAGGCATAAGGAGCCCAAAATGGCCCAGTGGCATTCTTAACTTCCAGTTCAATGGAATCCATACTGTGTATCCATGTGGGAGCATTCCTCCCTTTGGAACTGAGACCTCTAGACCTGCAGAGCACAGGGTTGTGGGAACAGGAAGCAAAAATGTTGCACGTGAGTCACTAGGGGTAATAGTGAGTGGTGCCTCTCCTATCTCCACCTCTGAATTCCTGGAACCATGAATCCCATGGGAGAAACAGCACCATATGTTGGACACTGGTTTAGAGCATAAACAGCCTCCTGGAGAACGCTGCCAAACCCTGCAAAGTATGGCCACATAGCTGGCCCCATAATTGTGTCTTTAGGAGGCCATTCCATCATTCTATCAAGACAGCTGCTTCAGTGTGATGGGGAACATGGTTTAAGACCAGTGAACTCCATAAGCATGAGCCCATTGCCATACTTCGTTTGCTCTGAAGTGAGTGAGTCCCTTGGTCTGAGGTGATGCAGTGTGGAATACTATGACAGAGGATAAGGCATTTTGTGAGTTCACGGATGGTAGTTTTGGCAGAGGCACTGAATGCAGGAAGGCAAATCTGTATCCAGAGTAACTGTCTTTTCCAGTAAGAACAAAATGCTGCCCTTTTCCGTGACAGAAGTGGTCCAGTGTAATCGAACTGCCACCAGTTTGCTGGCTGATCACCTTGAGGAATGGTGCCATATCAGAGACTCAGTGTTGGTCTCTGCTGCTGGCAGATTGGGCATTCAACAGTGGCTGTAACCAAGTTGGCCTTTGTGAGTGGAAGTCCATGTTGCTAAGCCCATGCATAACCTCTATCCCTGTCTACTATGGCCACTTTGTTCATGAGCCCATTGGGCAATGATGGGAGTGATAGGGGAAAGGTGATGACTGGTTTCCAAAGAACGAGTCATCCTATCCACTTAATTGTTAAAATCCTCCACTGACAAGGTCACCCTTTGGTGATCATTCACATGAGACACAAATATCTTCATTTCTTTGGCCCATTCAGAGAGGCTATCCACAGAGGTCTTCCCCATACTTCCTTGTCTCCAATTTTCCAATTATGTTCCTTCCAAGTCCCTGACCATCCAGCCAAACCATTGGCCACAGCCCCTGAATCAGTATACAGTCACACATCTGGCTATTTCTCCTTCCAAGCAAACTGAACAACCAGATGCACTGCTCTAAGTTCTGCCCATTGGGAGGATTTTCTCTTCATCACTGTCCTTCAGGCAGTTCTCAGAAAGGGGTTGCAGTGCTGCCACTATCCACTTTTGAGTGGTGCCTGCATATTTTGCAGAACCATCTATAAAGCAGGCACAAGTCTTCTCTTCCCTGGTCAACTAATCATAAAGAACTCCTCATGAGGCTATAGGTGCAAATTGGGAGAGGGCAGGTAATGTGACACAGGTGGAGATCATGGTACTTGGGACACTTCCTCATGCAACTTACTTGTACGTTTAGGTCCTGCTAGAGCCTGATCGTGTATATACCACTTCCATTTAATGACGGGGTTCTGCTGTATATGTCTGACTTTATGATTCTGTGGGTCAGACAACACCAAGTTCATGATGGGCAGCTCAGGCTGCATGGTGACTTGGTGGCCCATGGTTAGGTGTTTAGTCTTTACTAAGGCCCATCAACAAGCTAAAAGCTGTTTCTCAAAAGGAGAGTAGTTACCGCAGAGGACAGCAGGGCTTTGATCCAAAATCCTAAGGGTTTGCACTGTGATTCACCAATAAGGGCCTGCCAAAGACTGCAAATAGCATCTCTATCTGCTACTGACATTTCAAGCACCATTGAATCAGCTGGATCATATGGCCCAAGTGACAGAGCTGCTTGCATGGCAGCCTTAACCCATTGCAGAGTCTTCTCTTGTTCTGGGCCCCACTTAAAATCAGCCGTTTTTTGAGTCACTTGATAAATAGGGATGGAGTAACACACCTAAGTAAGGGATAAGTTGCCTCCTGAATCCAAAGAGGCCCACCAGGCATTGTGCTTCCTTTTCAGTTGTGGGAGGGGTCAGATTTAACAACTTATCCTTCACTTTAGAATGACTATCTGCACAACTTGCCCCACAACACTGGACCACTAGAAATTTCACGTAGGTGGAAGGTGCCTGAATTTTTGTGGGATTAATTTCCCACCCTCTAGCATGCAACTGTTTTAACAGTAAGTTCAGAGTCATTGTCATTTCTTCCTTACTAGAGCCAATAAGCATCATGTCATCAATGTAATGGACCAGTGGTGGAAGGGAAAGGTGATCAAGGTCCCTGCAGACTAAAGTATGGCATAGAACTGGAGAGTAGATATACTTCTGAGATAGAACAGTGATGATGTATTGCTGGCCTTGCCAGCTGAAGGCAAACAGCTTCTGGTGTTCCTCAAAACCAGAATTGAAAAAAAGGCATTGGCCTGATCAACTTTTGCATACCAGGTACCAGGATATGTACTGATTTGCTCAAGCGATGAAATCACATCTGGAACAGCAGCTACAATTGGAGTGACCCCCTGGTTAAGTTTACGATAATTCACTGTCATTCTCCAAAATCCACCTGTTTTTTGCACAGGTCAAATAGGCTAGTTGAATGGGGATGTGGTGGGAATCACTGTCCCTGCATCTTGCAAGTCCTCGATGGTGGAAAACTCCCAGAATGCAGTATTGCTTTTGGTTTACTATCTTCCTAGGCAGAGGCAGTTTTAATGGCTTCCACTTGGCTTTTCCTACCATAATAGCCCTTACTCCACTTAATCCAATGTGAGGGTTCTGCCAGTCATTGAGTATATTCATTACAGTAATATATTTTGGAACTGAGGAAATCACTACAGGATGGATTCAGGGACCCACTGGACCTTCTGTGAGATGAACCTGAGCTAAAACTCCATTAATAACCTGACCTCCATACTCCCCCACTGTAAATGGTGAGCCACAGTGACATTACTGGTCTCCTGGAATTAGTGTCAGTTCAGAGCCAGTATCCAGTAATCCCCCAAACAAGTCTGAGTATGTCCTTTTCACTAGTGAACAATTACTCTCATAAGAGGTCATAGATCCCTGGGAGAAAGGCTTGGAGAAAGATTAACAATATCAATTTTTGGCAGTGTAGTGAGGTCCTTCCTCAAGGGGACTCTGCCTCCCTTTCATTCAAGGGATTCTGGGTCTGTAAACCGGATCAAGTCTGGGAATTGAATGAGGGGCTGTGACTCTCAGTTATGGATTGAATTGTGTCCCCCAAAGATGTGTGTCAACTTGGCTAGACCATGATTCCCAGTATTGTGTAATTGTCTAACATTTTGTCATCTGATGGGATTTTCCTATGTGTTATAAATCCTATCTCTATGATGTTAATGAAGTGGGATTAGCAACAGTTACGTTAATGAGGGAGGACTCAATCTACAAGATTAGATTGTGTCTTAAGTCAGACTTTTTTTTTTTTTTTTAAGCAGAACAAAAGTAAGATCATGTCGTAATCATAGTTGAACATGGACAATTACAAGTACACAATGTCACCACAAAATAAACATCTTTTTGGCTAACATAAATGACTACTGCTTCTTTTCCAATGAAAATACTTAATCTGCTTTGGTTCCTGCCACTTTCTAGACAAAAATTATTAACAGACCCAGTCAATTAACTGTCTCTCTCTCAATTCATTCTCACCAAGATGTTCTACAATACAGTAAGGTAATACACCCAATCTGGTTAATAAAAGACGTGTTCCTGGTGGTCTTTGTTCTGGGCTTTACCAGGTACTGGCCCTGGTGGCACAGTGGTTAAGAGCTCAGCTCTTAACCAAAAGATAGGCAGTTTGAATACACCAGCTGCAACTTGGAAACCCTATGGGTACATTCTACTCTGTCTTATGGGGTCACTATGAGTCAAAATTGACTCAGTGGCAGTGGGTTTGGTTTGATTTGTTCCACCAAAATTCAGCTGTGACAGCCCATTAGACCAAGCCCTTCAACCTGGTAAAAATGCACAACCAACCTGCCTTGAAAATAATGAAATAAACTTTACTAAATTAGAACATCTGAGAGCACATTAGATAGAAAACTTGTAGGAAATACAATACATGGGTTTTTTTTTTTTCAAGTAATAAAACATTATTTTATTTAAGTCAGGATCATAAAATTTGTCTTTTTATCATTCAAATATGTCAATTATATATGTTAATGTTTTATTCATTGTTCTGAGTATGAAATTGATCACATAATAATTACACAAATATTCACCCATATATTTTATAATATTTTGTGGGCTTTTTTAAATTGTACTTCAGGTGAAGGCTTACAGAACAAATAGTTTGTCATGAAACAGTAGTACACATATTGTTTTATGACATTGGTTAACAATCCCACAACATGTCAACCCTCTAACTTCTCAACCTTCTTTTTGGTGAAAATACACATAGCCAAAGATACACCATTTGAAAAATTTCTACATGCACAGTTCAGTGACACTGACTACGCTCTTCCAATTGTGCTGTTATTCTCACTTAAGATGAAGGCTTACAGAACAAAATAGTTTCTCATTTAACAGTTACTACACATGTTGCCCTATGACAATGTAACAATCTCACAACACATCAAAAATATCCTTACTCAACCTTGGGTTCCCTATCACCAGATTCCTTGTCCCCTTCTGCCTCCTGGCCCTTGTCACTGGACTACTGTACCTCATTAGTCTCATTTGGTTTTACGGGGCTGTCCACTCCCAGGCTGAAGGGTGAACCTCAGAGACACCACTGAGCTAAAAGGGTGTCTGGGGGCCATACTCTCGGGGTTTCTCCAGTCTCCCTTAGGCCAGTAAATCTGGTCTCTTTTTTTGTGAGTTAGAATTATGTTCTACATCCTTCTCCAGCTCTGTCCAGAACCCTCTGTTGTGATGCTGGTCAGAGCAGTCAGTGGTGGTAGCCAGGCACCATCTAGCTGTACTGGACTCAGTCCGGTGGAGGCCTTGGTAGCTGTGGACAATTAGTCCTTCAGACTAATCTTTTCCTTGTATCCTGTTCTCTTCATTCTGCCTTGCTCCCAAAGGGATGAGACCAGTGGAGTATCTTAGATGGCCGCTCACAGGTTTTTAAGACCCCAGACACTACTCACCAAGGTAGAATGTAGAACATTGTCTTCATGAGCTGTGTCATGCCAATGGAGCTAGATGTTCCCCGAGACCATGGTCCCCACAGCCCTCCGCCCAGCAATTCAGTCCCTCAGGGAGTTTGGATGTGTCTATGGGGCTTCCATGACCTTTCCTTGTACAAGTTGTGCTGGTTTCCCCTGTATTGTGTACTGTCTCACCCTTCACCCGACATATCACTTATCTATTGCCTATTTAGTATTTCCCCCCTACCCCTCCCATCCTTCGTAACCAAAAAAGATTGTTACATTTTGTGTGTGAACTTTTTCATGGGTTTTTACAATAGAGGTCTCATACAATATTTGTCCTTTTGTGATTGACTTATTTCACTCAGCATAATGTCCTCCAGTTTCATCCATGTTTTGAGATGCTGCACAGATTCATCGTTGTTCTTTCTCATTGCATAATACTCCATTGTGTGTATGTACCATAGTTTGTTTATCCATTCATCTGTTGATGGGCATCTAGGTTGTTTCCATCGTTTTGCTATTGTGAACAATGCTGCCATGAACTTGGGTGTGCGTATGTCTATTCGAGTGACGACTCTTATTCCTCTAGGATATATACCTAGGAGTGGGATTGCTGGATCGAATGGTATGTCTATTTCTAGCTTTCTAAGGAAGTGCCATATCATTTTCCAAAATGGTTGTATCATTTTGCTTTCCCACCGGCAGTGCGTAAGAGTTCCGATCTCCCTGCAGCCCCTCCAACATTTGTTATTTCCAGTGTTTTTGATTCGTGCCAGTAATGCCAGGGTGAGATGTTATCTCATTGTGGTTTTAATTTGCCTTTCTCTAATGGCTAGTGATCGTGAGCATTTTCTCATGTGTTAAGTCAGACTTTTTTGAGATGTAAAAGAGAGAAGCGAGCAGAGAGACATGGAGACCTCAAAGTAGCAAGAAACAAGAGCCAGGAGGATAGTATGTCTGTTGGACCCAGGGTCCCTGCACTGAGAAGTTCCTTGACCAGGGGAAGATTGATGACAAGGACCTTCCCCTACAGCTGACAGAGAGAGAAAGCCTTCCCCTGGAGGTAGTACCCTGAATTTGGACTTCTAGCCTCCTAGACTGTGAGAGAATAAATTTCTTTTTGTTATAGCCATCCACTTATGGTATTTCTGTTATAGCAGCACTAGACTAAGTGCTGCTAAGACTAAGTGACTCAGACACTATTCTGGTGATTCGTGTTAGACTGTCATTCACTTGACCTTGAATTCTTCTGCTTGTACAGATCAAGTAAATATTTAGTAGATTTCTCATCTACTTCACTCCTAGGAACACCATGACTAAGTAGCCAACACCATAAGTCCATATGAGTCAGACTATTCGATTACTGCTTTGATTTTGCTGTCCATTATGGTGACCACATCAACCTTGTCTTTATTGATTGAGTTCTGCCACTTGATCCCTGACACAGTGGGATCCAATCAGCCCCACTGTAGTTAGTTTTCTTAATTCAGTTAAGGCAGTTCCCACCACCAAATCTGACTTACATAAAACAGCAATCACAGCAGTCTTCAAGGATGCTGGGCCTCCCTTCCCAAATTTATTCCTCACCGTTGTGGTAAAAGGTGTGTCCTCTGGGCACTCTATGTGTCAGTTTGTGGGTCTAACTTGATAAATCCACTCTAACTGCCAATTTCCCTAAGCCTTAGGGTACCTTCTTCTACAGTATACGAAAGCAGGTCTGGTACTTCAATTAGTTTAATGTAGACCACCACCTAATCCATACTTCAGTGAACCAATCAAATAAACTAGGAGATCCTTTCCTAACCTCTCAAGCCGAAACACTGAATGAAGAATCTGCTTAGTGGGCCCATGTCAATAAACTTAGATAGATCCAACTTTATGTTCCATGCATCTTGATCCCACACCCTTAATATTCATTCCCACACTTATTCCCCAGGTTTCTATTTGCACATGTTAGAAAAGTCAAGCAGTTCTTTTGGACTGTAGCTTACCTTCTCCTGGGTCACACTTTGCACTTCACCTTTTCTGGCCAGTTGGGACTTAAGTCTAGTTACAGGTCTAGACACAAGAATGGGTCGTGGGGGTGGGTCCTTGGAACATTCAGCGATGTCTTGTAAGGCATCTACCCCAGGAGATGCCCCAGGCAACACCCCAGACACCGCCTCAGGGGATATCTGAGACAGAGACTCTTCAGGCATAGCTGGGTTAATCGCATCAGATAGGGGTGGAAGAGATAGTGGTTTTAGTGTGGAAGGTGGCTTAGCAGACAAAGATGGCATGATCTCTTTAGATGGGAGTAAGAGGGCTGGTTCTGTTGGCAGGAGTGATTCAACAAAATTTAAAGGCTCAGTATACCCAGCTTCCTGATTAACTGCCCATATGTCCCCATTCCAAGTTTTAGGATCCCATTTCTTCCCAATCAATGTCTTCACTTTAACTTCAGATGCTTTCTGAGGTTGGGAATTCAACTGATATTGTAATTCAGCCACTCTTATGATAAGACTCTGGGTTTGGTTTTCGGCAACACCAGCTCTGTTACTACAAGAAATAAGGCTTTATCTCAGGGGAAAACTGGCAACTTTGAGATCTTTTATGCAGTGCTTGAGCTGTGACTCTGAAGCCCTGAGTTCATTTTTTTCTTTCACCACTTTCTCTAGGAAAAGTAGGACCAACCAACCGGCTTCCCTATACTTCTCATTCTGACAGATTTGTAAGAAGCATATCAAACATGGGATCACTCAGAGCCTCGCATCTCACCAATACTTGATATATTGATGATGATATTTTGCATATTAGTATTGCCACCTCACACCATGAATTAGCAGTGCCCTCTTTACTACTGGAGGCAGAGTCATCAGAGCCTTTAGGACTAGTCAGCATGGTCTCAGGGAACATCTAGCTCAGTTGGCATAACATAGTTTATAAAGAAAATGTTCTATATTCTACTTTAGTGAGTAGCGTCTGGGGTCTTAAAAGCCTTTGAGAGGATGTTTAAGATACTCCACTGGTCTCACTCCTTCAGGAGCAAGGGAAAATGAAAAAAACTAAAGACACAAGGGAAAGATTAGTCCAAAGGACCAATGGACCACAACTACTATGGCCTTCACTAGACTCAGTCCAGTACAACTAGATGGTGTCCGGTTACCACCACTGAAAACTCTGACAGGGATCACAATAGAGGGTCCCAGACAGAGTTGGAGAAAATTGGAGAACAAAATTCTAACTAAAAAAAAAAGACCAGGCTTACTGGCCTGACAGACACTGGAGAAACTCTAAGAGTATGGCCCCTGGACACACTTTTAGCCCAGTAATGAAGTCACTCTGGAGGTCCGGCTTTTAGCCAAAGATTAGACAGACCCATAGGACAAAAAGAGACTAAAGGGGCACACCAGCCCAGGGGCAAGGACTAGAAGGCAGGAGAAGACAGGAAAGCTGGTAATAGGGAACCCAAGGTTGAGAAAGAAGAGTACTAACATGTCATGGGGTTATTAACCAATGCCATAAAACAATATATATACCATAGAACAATATATGTTTAATATGTGCCATAAAACAATATATGTTTAATGAGAAGCTAGTTTGTTCTGTAAACCTTCATCTAAAGTTCAATTAAAAAAAAAAAGACTAGTCAGACTTGAGAACCAATTTAGAAAACTCATTCCTATTTTTTTTTTTCCTGTAGAATCACTCTCAGTATCAAATGTCTTAGACTGGATTCTCTAGAGAAGCAAAACCAGTGAAGCATAATATATATATAGAGAGATTTATCTCAAGGAAATGGCTCATGTGGTTGTAGAGGCTGGCAAGTCTCAAGTCCGTGGATCAGGCATCAGGCTGAAGCCTTCTTCTGACTCATGTAGTTGCAGGGGCTGACAAACCCAAGATCAGCAGGTCAGATGGCAAGTGGCTGGCTCACAGGCTGCGGAGGCTGATAAATCCAAGATCTGCAGGTAAGATGGCAGGCCGCTGGCTTAAGTCCCAAGATGCGGATGTCAGATGATGACAAGCAAGATGCAGGATCCAGAGAAAACAAACAAGCTTTGCCAGAACGTCCATATATATGTTGGATGCAGGCCACACCCCAAGCAAACTCGCTTTGTAACTGATTATCTGATCACATCAGATCACACCCTGGAGGATCACAGCATCATCATGTAACTGCCAAATTACTCATTACATAACTACCGGGTCACTGAGATCATGGCATGGGCAAGATGACACACAACCTTAACCATCACAGCCATCTCCTCCTCTACCCCTCTGCCCACCTTTCCAGGCCCCATCCAGGAGCTGTCTCCTCATCAGGACTTCCCCGAAGGCACAGCCTTCAGCATTCTCCCTTCTCAGGTGCTTGCAGCCTTCTGCTGCCTGGGAGAGAAAGTTGACCCTACCCCCCTGAGTTGTGCCTGGCTCCCTCCCTATCCTCATCTGACCTCTTTGTCCAGGAAGTCTTCAGGAAGAGACAGCTTGAGAAATCAGATAAACGTCATGAGATTTTCCTCTCTCCCCGTACTTATCCCCATAACCCGGCCTGGAAAGGTGACTGCTGGACCCCAAGACCCTGATCCTCAGTAACTAAATGAGGGCTGATGAACTTGGGGATCTGGAAGTGAGCCAAGCTGTGCAGGTTAAGTGTCTTGTGGCTGTGCGGCCTGGGGCATTGTCACCTCCATGTGCTCAGATGCAAGGTGAGGGGGTTGACCTCGTTCCTTTCAATCCCATCCCTCTAGGATACTGAGGGCCAATGCTTTCCACCATACTGTGCTATTAGGCAGAAGAGAGAGTGCTGTAGTGACCATCTATGGCCCATCATTGGTTGAGTACTGATCTCATCTGAGTTAGCCATAGTGCACAGCCAACCTTGTCTATGTGAAGCCTACATTTCCACCCCCAGTGGTGTTCCCATCCACAGACAGCCTGCCAGGGTGTTTGCAACCTGCCTACTGCTGTCAGGATTCCTAGTGGGCAGTGCTCGTGTGGCAGAGTGTCTAACAACATGAAACGTTCTTGATTTCTTTCTGGTTCTGTTCCATGTTACACCTTTCCCAGGGAAGATTCAGACCTGGCTTATCTGGGCCTGACAGGAGAGGTATTGGGAACCTTAATTCATTCACACTGTATTAATAAAACGCAATGGCAGAGCATGAAACCCAGCATACGGCCCTTCTGAATGTGGGGCCCTATACGACTGCCCAGGTCATGTGCCCAGGAAGCCAGCCATGTTTGAAGTACAGGCAGCATTTGGACAGGCAGAGAGAGAGACTGAGAGAATGAGAGAGAGCATGCATCCCAGGCAGGAGGGCTTGAAGAAAGATACAAAGATAGACATGTTCCTGGAATAGTTAGAGGGAAGAGCCCAGTTAAACTAGTTGCCATTGAGCTGATTCTGACTCATGGCGACCCCATGTGTGTCATAGTAGAACTGTGCTCCATAGGGTTTTCAATGGCTGATTTTTCAAAAGTTGATCACAAGGTGTTTCTTCTGAGGCACCTCTGGGTGGACCTGAACCTCCAACCTTTTGGTTAGCAGCCAAAGGCCTTACCTGTTCGCACCACCCAGGGACTCCAAAGCCTAGCTAGGGAGGGGGTTTGTCCCTGGTGCTGAGCAGTGAGAAGCCCAACAGACTGGGTCAGGAGAGAGGCTTAAGGTCTTGAAAACTAAGTATCACTAGCACTGGGCAGAGGCATCACTAGGTTTGTGTCACCCATGCGGTAACTCATGGTGTCACCACCCCGCATGTAGAATCAGACCATATAGAATCCTTAGTAATGTTTTTTGTACTAATGTTACTCATAAATCGTAATTCCCATATATCATCCCTTTTCCTTTAATTACTACTTCATTCTCAAAACGGTGCAGATGAAGCCACGTGGTTCAAAGCATCATTGTAATTGGGTAATAATGACAGCTCTGACTGAAGCGCATTAGAAGGTTTAAAAAGTAAGTTAGCATAGAGTTTTAGTCTTGTAGGTATATTGATACATGTAAGCTGGGCTTATGAAAAATGTTTTTGTTCTTATAACTAACCACAGGGATGTTTTTATAAAAAATAATAAATTTCTGCTGAAACACAGCACAAAAATTTTATAGACAGTCATTTGCTTGTCACCCCCTCTGACAGCATCACCTGGTTCTGTCTGCACACCTGGCTTCTCTAGAGACACCACTGGCACTGGGCTGTACTATTTGTTAACCAGGAATGATGCTAGTGACAAGCCATTGCTGTTACCTTCAGCAAGTCTGAACCATCTCCTCCCCCGCTCCCTGCCCTTTCTCCTTCCCTGGGCTTTTCACAGTAGATTGTGATTATTTGTTAAACAGTGGCCAGCCCCCACTAGACTCCAAGCTTCTTGAGAACAGAGTGGGTGGTGTTTCAGAACCTCCCCTAGTGCCTGACATGAGGACTTGATAAAAATGTGTGGGAGGGAGGAAGCTAACCTCACTCGTTGGGAATTAGCTTTATTAGTATGTAATTCAAGTAGCTGAGTAACTTTATTAAAATGGTATCTTTAATACCATCTAGTCCTCCAGTTTGCTGTTGATTTCAATTGGCTTTCCCTTGTTGTTGTTGTTAGTTGCCATTGAGCCAGCTCTGACTCATGGCAACCTCAAGTACAACAGAACAAAACATTGCCCAGTCCTGTGCCATGCTCATGATTGCTGGTGTGTTCAAGTCCATTGTTGGGGCCACTGTGTATTTCGAGTGCTTTCCAATCCTCAGGACTCATCTTCCAGCACGATGTCACACAAAGTTCTGTTGTGATCCATAGGCTAATTGTGATCCATTGGCTAATTTTCGGGAAGTAGATCTCCAGGTCTTTCTTCCTAGACTGCCTTAGTCTGGAAGCTCTGCAGAAACCTGTCCACTATAGGTGGCCCTGCTGGTATTTAAAATATTGGTAGCATAGCTTCCAGCATCATAGCAACACGCAAGCCACCACAGTAAGAAAAACTAGCAGATGGATGGTGGGGCTTTCCCATAGGTAGGACAAAAGGGAGCCTTACCTCCCAGAATAGTGACCGCTAAGTATGATGGAACAGGTGGAGCTTCTTGCTTGAGAGATGTCATCATCTTGGAAGCTTTATGGAATCCAGGACATGAGGTGCTCCTGTGATGGGGGCCATGCCAGTGACAAGATCCAGGGAGGGCAAATGGGGCAGTTGGATGGGTTATAAACAGAAGAGACGCGGAAAACAACTTTTCAGGCTCGGAGAAGCCCCGCCAACCTCAGCATTCCTTCTAGCTCTGACCTGCCTTGACTGTCATCAGATCTCAGCTCTGGGGCAGGGTGGGTTGTTAGGCTCAGAACAGCTCTACCTACATCTGAAAAAATCCCCACTGCCGTTGAGTCGGTTCTGACTCATGGCGACCCTACCTCTGAGAAGATAAGAATGTTTATGGGCCGTTCAGTGAATGAGTTGCGTGGTTAGAGGACATGAAGGGACAATTTTTATCAGATTATGTGTTGGTTTAGGTTTACACACCACCCAGCAATTGGCTAAGGGTGTAAAATTTCCCTGATATGGTTTTTAAAGTTACAGCACAGAATAGACATTTAAATACCAAATGGTCCCTCCCCCTGCCCCACCCCCAGTTTCCCTCTAGATGTTTGGTGCGGGTGCCACAGTAAATAAGTGTGTTTAAAAGTCCAATAAATTAGGCAAGAGGCTGTGGAGGGCATGCCATTTTGCCAAGAGGTTTTCTTGCACCTTCAGCATGGTGGGGGGGCATGGGGGCTGAGGGAGCTCTGTGGAAGGTTCTAGAACAGCAAGATGCTTTAGGTGGCTTAGTATGGTGAGGCAGACACTTGCCGCCTGAGCTGTCAGAATTCACACTGCCGGAAACGCAGGAAGGAGCTATGAGGGGCAAGCCAGGTGTGTACCTGGGGACTTGCAGAAAGACAGCGTGTCCTCGGTGACAGAGCGCTGGGCCGGCATGGGGCGGGAGGCTGCGGCTCTGGAATCCACGTGTCAATCCTTAGCCCCAGATGTCTGCTCTGGGGTGGGGGGATCGGCGCTGCTGGGCTGCGGAAACTGACAAGTGGGGTTACATCACTGTCCCAACGCAGGGTGGAAGTTGACTCTGGCCTCCCACTAAATGCGTTTTATGCCTTACACCCCTGGGGCCAAACAGATTGGCATGGTGAGATATTACGCGGCCGGCCGAGCAGTCAGTGGAGGAAAGGAGCTGCTTTGGTGGTTATAGGTCTGAGATTAAACACTCTTCAGCTGGGACAGGAGAAGGACAGGCTGAGAGATTAGATAAACAAGGGCCTCAGTGTGAAGGCCTGGGATGCTTCTCTGCTCAGAGCACAGACCAGCTGGGGCACAAAGCCCCCTTCCTCAGAAGGTCCAGCGTGGCAGCAGAGGCAGAAGCTACTAAAAATGACATATGGCTGTGAAGGATTCACACGAAGGTCGGCCAGACAGGGTGTGTGCCTGCAGGAGCCGCCTCTGTGTCCTGCTGTCCAGCTGCTTCCTGGGTCACTCACTGGCTTTGATATTCCAGAGGTAGAGTTATTTGGGTCACCACCTTTGAGACAGGGAGCTGGGGAGCCTGTCGGCTCATTTATGATGATGGAGCCCCTAGATAAGGTGCCCCCAGATCAGGGTCATGTCCTCATACACCCCAGGCATAAATGTGTCAAAAGCCTGTAGGGCAGCCCTTGCCTGCGGGCAAGAGCTGAGCAGCTGGAGGGAGCACTCACCCGGCAGGCCTGGGCTTCCCGGAGTTCAGCCCGCCTACCAGGAGGACCTGTTGCCTTGCAGATGGGGAAACTGAAGCCCAAAGTGGAAGAAGGTAATTTAAGAGACACTGTGGTACGGGGGAGGGCAGCGGTGGTTCAGTGGTAAAACTGCTGCCTTCCATGTGGAAGATTCGGGTTTAATTCCTGACCAATAAACCTCATGAGCAACCACCATCCGTCAGTGGAGGCTTGTGTGTTGCTGTGATGTTGAACAGGTTTCAGCAGAGCTTCCAGACTAAGACAGACTAGGAAGAAAGACCTGGTGATCTACCTCCAAAAATCAGCCAGTGAAAACCCTATGGACCACAACAGTCTGATCTGCAACTTATCATGGGGATGGCACAGGCCTGGGGCAGCGCTTCGTTCTGCTGTGCATGGGGTCACCATGAGTCGGGGGATGACTGGAAGGCAGCTTACAATAACAACAACAACAACAGCTCTGTATGGGGCTAAAGGCATGGGCTTTGAGCTCTGAAAACCCAGAACCAAGCCCGAAGCTCCCCACTCAATAAACACGGGACACTTAGTCTTTCTGAGTCTATCTCCCAGCTGTGAAGTGTGGCAATGGTGGTGTGTGTGATGGCTAAGATTGTGTGTGAACTTGCCTGGGCCATGATTCTCAGTGTTTATATGTGATCACCCCATGATGGGATCTGCTGTGAGTAGCCAACCAGTTGAAAGGGAGTTTCCTTGCGGGTGTGGCCTGCATCCAAATATAAGCAGACGTTCTGGATTTTTGCTCCCTCTGGATCCTGCAGCTGCCTCCTGTTCATCTGACCTCACGTTCTTGGGACTTGAGCTATCAGCTTATCTGCCGATCTTGGGATTTGTCAATCTTCACAGCCTGTAAGTGGAGCCCTGCTCTCTGACCTGCCGATATTGGGTTTGCCAGCCCCTGCATCTACATGAATCAGGAGAAGCCTTGTGGTCTTGCCTGCCAATGTTGGGATTCGTTGATATTCACAGCCTGTGAGCAAGAGCCTTGCTTCCTGGCCTGCTGATCTTGGGTTTGTCAGCCCTGGAGGCTACGTGAATCGAGAGAAGCCTCTATCCTGATCCATGGACTTGGGACATTCCAGTCTCTACAATTGTGTGAGCCATTTTCTTGATATAAATCTCTCTATATATATGTTTATATGTTTTACTGGTTTTGCTTCTCTGGAGAACCCAGCCTAAGACATGGTGGTAGCCCCTTCTTGGGCCTTTATTGTTAAGGTTAAATGAGGATTCATGTGGAACAAGGTGATTTTCTGAGGAATTAATTGCTGTCTTAGTCTTTTTGCTGTTAAAGGATTGCTCTCAGCGGCAGCCAAGAATCTGAGTCCCAAGCTCTAGCTTCTGTCACCCCAGGAGTGTAAGAGCTTTTGGGGTTTGTGACCCATCTAGGAGAATTAAGCTATAGCGTCCCAAAGAGAGAACAAGTAGGGCTTTGGTGCACCCAGTGAGAGAGACAGTGTGACCCAGCTCCACATGACTGATGAGGAAGGAGGAGGGGGACAATTGCAGGGTGGGACATAGGACCTGGTCTTGCAAATGCAGAACTACTCAGGTGGCCTGACCTGCTGTGGAAATGGCTGCCCTGGCACTGGGGCATTCTGGACTCTAGAATGGAGGCCCCATAGCTTAGATGAGGCTCCTCTGGCTGACTGACTTGGAGGAAGTGTGGCCACCAGCAGGAGGCACCCTGGGCATGGTCCCCATCACAGGAGCACCTCATGTCCTGGATTCCATAAAGCTTCCAAGATGATGACATCTCTCAGGCAAGAAGGTCCACCTGTTCCATCATACTTAGCGGTCACTATTCTGGGAGGTAAGGCTCCCTTTTGTCCTACCTATGGGAAAGCCCCACCATCCATCTGCCAGTTTATCTTACTGTGCTGGCTTGTGTGTTGCTATGATGCTGGCAGCTATGCTATCAATATTTTAAATACCAGCAGGGTCACCTATGGTGGACAGGCTTCTGCACAGCTTTCAGACATTTACTTGTACCAATGAAAGCTTATTTCTTGAGTTTTCATGCTGGTTAGCCAGCAATTGTTTTCACCAATGTCTTAGGCTGAGTTCTCTAGAGAAGGAAAACCAGTAACACATATAAATATATGTAAACCAAAAAAACAAACAAACAAACAAAAAAAACTCATAGCATATCTATAGGACAGAGTAGAACTGCCCCACAGGGTTCCAAGGAGCAGCTGGTGCTTTCGAACTGCCAACATTTTGATTAGCAGTTGAGCTCTTAACCACTGCAGCACCATGGCTCCATAAAATATATATATATATATATATATATATATATAGAGAGAGAGAGAGAGAGAGAGAGAGAGAGAGAGAGAGAGGGAGAAATTTATATCAAGGAAATTGCTCACATAGTTGTAGAGGCTGGAAAGTCCCAAGTCTGTGGGTCAGGATAGAGGCTTCTCCTGATTTATGCAGCCACAGGGGCTGGCGAACTCAAGATCTGCAGGTCAGACAGCAGGGCTCTTGCTCACAAGGCTGTGAAGATCAATGAATTCCAAGACTGACAGGTAAAATGGCAGGTAAGCTGCTAGCTCAAGTCCGGTCAGATGAGCAGGAGCCAGCTGCAGGATCCAGAATGAGAAAAAGCCCAAGAGCCTTGCCAGAATGTCCACCTATATTCGATGCAGGTCACACCCCCAAGGAGACGTCCTTTCAACTGATTGTCTACTCACAGCCGATCCCATCATGGAGGTGAACACATCATATCAGATCTCATCATGGAAGTGATCACATCATCATACAACTGCCGATCTACATCATAACTGCCAAACCACTGCGCATCATGGCCCAGCCAAGTGGACACACCACCTTAACGATCACGACCCACAAAAACTCATTTCTGAAATTCACTGTGCTCATTGGCAAAGCGTGAGGTGTAGATGGGGACAACAGAAGCACTTACAGTAGTCTCTCTGGAGCAGGGGGCTTGCTGATTCAACTGTGAGCTGCCCACCTGGGCTGCGAATTGTGATCAGTATCTTGTAACTCCTGCGTGGTGGCTGAACCTAAGTGGCACACCTGAGTGTCACATCGGAGCAGGCCCTCAGGAGATTTGGGGCAGAATCAGGCCTAGAACTCAGTTTCTAAATTGATGTCTTGATTAAAATATAAAATAAATGCTGTTTTTCCTTTGCTTCTGGAATCTTAAGTATTGCTGCCAATTAGATTATGAGCTTCTTGAGAACAGGGCCAGATTTCATACAGCTTTTTATCCTCAGCCACATCATGCTAGATTCACTGCAGTTGCTCTTTCTTTAGATATTTATTAAGTGGCTTTTTTGGAATGTGGAAAGTTTGGGTGGCAAGGCATTTTGGGAAAGAAGGCCCCTGTGGCCCAATTAAAGAATCTGGATTAGATTCAGGGAAGCCAGGAAGTCCTTGCACACTTTTGAGAAGGGACATGGTTTATTCAAAGCAATGCTCAACAAGGAACACTTAATTGACTGAGCAAGCACCCAAGTGTACCTCGGCACACACACTCAGGCACACACCTGGGTATACATACCAAGTACAAACACGTGAGATACACACCCAGGTACACACACCATGTACATGCCCCCAGGTATGCACACACAGGTATGCACACTGGGTTCACACACCTGGGTACACACGCCAAGCACAAACATATGACATGCACACCCAGGTACACACACTGTGTACATGCCCCTAAGTACACACACTGGAGTATGCACACTGGGTGCACACACCTGGGTGCACACACAAAGCCATCTTCCTCCCCGGCCATCTTAAGAACAGGAATGACCAGCTGTCTACCGCATACGGGGCACTATGCTAGGTCCCCAAGCCACCTGAACGAGCCATTAGTCATCTCATTTTCTAGAAGCGGAAATCAAGGGTAAGAGGGGCTGAGTCACTTGCTCAGAATCACAAGGCAGGAAGGGTGGAGAATTTCTGTCTGGCACAAAGCTCTACCTCCTGTATGATGCCCCCAAGCCAAAGCATCTGATTCTGGGTTGCTCTGGAGATGCCAGGCAGGGCAGTTCCAGCTCTCTTTCTTGGGAACAGCAATACAGAAAAGCAAGATGCTTTCAAGCAATAAAACCCGCTGTCTGCACAGAAGCCCATCTGTGCTAAGAAGAATTCTGCAGGGATTGTTGCCCCCTAGAGACAGGAGAAGCCATTTGGTAGGCTAAAGCAGCTAAGACAAGACTTTAGCTGATTTTAAGTCACGTTAGACAATCACATTCTTAGCTCCTGGGAGTAACGCTTGCTGGATTTACTCTTATTTCTCCTTGTTGCCAGATGATAATACCTGATAGGACATTGTGGCCTTCTGTATAAGAAACCGGTGTACTGGATTGAGTTTGTAATATATGGCACATTAAAAATTACTTTTCAGTTGGGAATTAAAAAAAAAAAAAAACACCTGGCCCATACCCTCCTTGATTCAGATTAATTCATCCCAGGTGTAGGACCAGCTTTGGGGAAAACAGTTAGGATTTGCTTGTGGTCATCATGTTGTTGTTCTTTCATACCCAATCACGCCACGAGGAGAAAAGGAAGACGTGACTGGCGAATTTAATGGCTCCAGTTAGCTCTCTGTGCCCTCTTCATCCCAGGCCCTGGGAAGCCTACCCAGGCACAGGAACCAGCAGACACCCGGGGACAGGTCATCTTGAATGCTGATCCTAGCCCTGCCACCTCCTACCCTGTGACCTTGGACAAGTTGCTCATTGTCTCAGAATGGGTTTTCTCTTCTGTAGAGTAGGGTGATCGTTGAGTTCTTGGGGGATCAGGAGAGGTGACATGCACAAAGCACCTGGCCACTCTGCTCAGGAAACGTGAACTCCTTGTTGGCAGATGAACTTTTCAGCTGTGAGGCGTTTCCCGTTCCCAGCTACGGAGACAAAATTAACAGGGATTAGCTCTCATGGGCCAGCGTGGAGCAGAGAAAAAACACAGGCTTGGGGTCACTCAGACCTAACCCAGGCTCTACTAATTGCTAGGTCTATGTCTTGGGCAGTTAATACAGCTCCGGTACCTCTGTTTCCTTACCTGCGAAATGAACGTATTATATGTGCCTGGCAAGTTCTGTGAGGAGCTAGGTGAGCTCATACCTGAGGAGGCCCAGGTTTATATTAAGACTTCATTTAATGGTGACCGGGGTGGCGTCCAGCCTGGCAGCACTCAGCAAGAAGGCCTTCCAGGGAAGCCATCAAGCATCACTTGCAGGCGGGATAAGTGTCTCACCTATACATGTCTGGATGGTTTTCAAATGCACGCAGACGTCGTTGCTATAAATGAAATACAAATTCTTTCTAGGGTTCTACTGAATTGATTTTCTTTCGGCCAGTGAATGCTGGGAAAGCAGAAAGAAAGAGCACAACTTTTATTCTAGCGCTAAACAGTGGTTTTCATCCTTGCAGCCAGACACCCTGGTAGCGTAGTGTTTAAGGGCTGCGGCTGCTAACCGAAAGGTCGGCAGTTCGAATCCACTGGGCACTCCTTGGAAACTCTATGGGGCAGTTCTACTCTGTCCTATAGGGCTGCTACAAGTCGGAATCAACTCGACGGCAATGGGTTTGGTTTGTTTTTTTGATCTTTGCAGCCAAAAAGGTTAGAAATCACTGGTGCTAGGATCCACTTCGAGTCAGTGTGTAGTGCTGGATTTGGAGGCCGGTTGTGGGCCAGAGACAGGCTGTGGAGGAAGCTTGCTCCTTGGCCTACCCAGCCCACCCACGCTTACCAGCTCTTCTGCCCCTGCTGAGCTCCCCTGGGGAAAAGTCACCCCTCTCACGATCAAGTTTCCTGGGCTCCTGTGTGGGAGCTGTACTCTGTGCCCTTAGCAGGTCACTGTTGTTAGCTGTAGCCCCCATGTACAATGGAACGAAACACTGCCCAGCCTCTGCCATCCCTTGGACCATTGTGATCCATAGGGTTTCCATGGGCTGATTTTCACTAGTTGATCACCAGGCCTTTCTTCTTTGTCTATCTTAGTCTGGAAGCTCCACTGAAACCTGGTTCACCTCATAGCAACATGCACGCTTCCACGGACAGACGGGTGGTGGCTGCGCATGAGGTATGTTGGCTGGAATTTGAACCCACGTCTCCCGCATGGAAGGCAAGAATTTTACCCTTGAACCACCAATGTCCTTTGCAGGTGTCCTCTGATTAAGTCTGCATGACAACTTTAATTGCTAAGTGTTACTATCCAGGTCCATTTTACAGGTGAGGAAACTGAGGCACAGAACTAACTTGTCCAAGGCAGCAGAGCCAGCGTTTAAACCCAGGAGTCTGGCTCCTGTCCTGAGGGTGGGGAAACATAAGCTGTAACAGAGGCAGGGGATGGTGCGGATACAGCACGGTCAAGCAGAGGCCAGGGTGGTGCGGAAGGGTCTTTCCTACGCACCCACCACCATGGGCTCCACTCACTAACCACGTGACCACCCATCCAGGAGGCTGGGAGCAGCTGGACCACAAGGGTCTGCAGTTTGTTGAAAACTTCAAATTCTTCTTTCCCATTTTTATCCTTCAGGTCAGTGAAGCAAGAAAAGGTGTCAATTACTTCTGCAAATGTTAGTGTAAAGGCTCATAGACCCACACGCCTTAGCTGCCCCTGCTGAAGCTGCTTGGTGACTTTCCAACTGTGTAACTCTCTGTCCTTGTCACATACTCAACCCTTCTTCCCTGGCTGGTGGCAATGCTCTCTTAGTCATTTTAATATCCTGGGCTATTTATCCTTCTCCTTGATCACCCCCAACTCGGAATGCAAGGATTTCGATTAACACTACCCGTGTAGGAGCAGAATATCGCATAGGATGCGTTCAGAAGGGGCCCCTCTGTTTAAGGGCTCACATACAGCTTAGGATGAGCCCACAAAGGGTGTGACCAGGAGGTGAGCTTGGACGGCATCCAGCTCTTCAGGCAGCGACTATGGCTCCAGATGGAGGCCGGCCAGGCCATTGCGGGACTCAAGAAACTCTTTCTGGAAAAGACCAAATGGCGCAGACCAGAGGTTTTGGTGACAGGGAATGAGAAGCTGACAGCAAAGGCAGGTGGAACCTGAGCCAGCATCCCAGCCCTGCAGCTGTGGCTATGCCCCCCAAAGACCAGAGTCAAGCAAATGTCTTCCCACGTTTCCATTTAATAAATGTCCTCTCCCTCATTTTTTTTTTTTTTTTTTGATACTCTTAATAATAACAGGAAGTCAATTTGGCTACGTAATGTGAGAAAGGTAACCGTCCCATGCCAGGAAATCCTGTTGCTTTGCGTCCCTTGGGAACGTTAACTTTCCCACCCCGACCCCACCTAGGTCATCCTAACCCTCCGTACAACTGACGTCTGCAGGCAAACATGGGCCAGAAATGCTGGGCCCACAGCCAAAGGGTGACCTTCCTCTCTGGTAGCTAAGAGTCCCCTCAACTCAGAGCCCACGGGGAGGGGCAAGAGAGGAGCCCCCAGAGGCTCTTTCTGCTCCTGCAGGTGGGCTGTGTGGGGGTGCTGCGGG
Source organism: Dugong dugon (assembly GCA_030035585.1). Classification (NCBI taxonomy): domain Eukaryota; kingdom Metazoa; phylum Chordata; class Mammalia; order Sirenia; family Dugongidae; genus Dugong; species Dugong dugon. The sequence continues at coordinate 69,374,033 of CM057461.1, forward strand.
AGGCTAGAGCTGCCTGAAGCCCAGGGCTCCTCAGAGACACCTGTGCTGGGAAGGGTACCTGGGACAGGTAGCTTGTCCCCTCTAGGCTTCAGTTTCCTTGCCCAGGAAGTGAAGCAAAGATAGTATCAGCTTCTGGGGATTAAATACGAGAATTGGCATACAGTGGGTGCTAGAAGGGGTCCTTGGGTGGTGAACCACTAATCAGCTCAGATGCTATCTGGAAGGTTGGCGGTTCAAGTCCACCCATCTACTTCTGAAAAATCAGCTGTCGAAAACAGTTCTACTCTGACACACTCTGGGTCACTCTGAGTGGAAACCGACTCCAGGCAACTGGTTTAGGTGCTGGAAAAGCCTGCAGGGTGGGCTCTGCTCGCTTCTGTGGGGATGGAGATTGAGAAATCACTTGTAGGTGAGGTGCACTGGCTTCTGGAAAGGGAGGATGCAAGCCCTCCATGACTTCCTTGGTGGACAGCACCTCAGTTATGCCCTTGCAGGCAGCTGGTGTCACTGATTCATCGATTCATTCACTGGTTTATTCTTCCATTCAATGATCTTATTTTATAACATGTGCAACATCCATTCATTTCCACTCATAAGTGACCTCACTTCTTCCAGCAAACAGCTCTATGAGTTGGGTTGCAGCATTATTTATTCATTCAATGATTCATTCATTCAACAAATAGTAATGGAGCATCCATGAAATTCCAGGCATGGGACAAGAAACAAATAATGGTCCAAAACAAACTCATGGCTGTCCAGTCCATTCTGACTCATAGCAACCTTATAGGACAGAGTAGAACTGCCCCATAGGGCTTCCAAGGCTGTAAGTTTTATGGAAGCAGACTGCCACATCTTTCTCCTGAGGAGAGGCTGGCAGGTTCGAATCACTGACCTTTCAGTAAGCAGCCAAACACTTAACCACTACAACATCAGGGTATGGGTTAAAAAAACAAACAAATGAACTCATCACCATTGAGTCGATTTCGACTCATAGCAACCCTATAGGACAGAATAGAACTGCCCCATAGGGTTTCCAAGGAGCAGCTGGTGGATTTGAACTGTCAGCCTTTTGATTAGCAGCCAAACGCTTAACCACTGTGCCACCAGGGCTTCCAGGACATGGGCAGTTGCTGGGAATACAGACACAGTCCCTGCCCTCCAATAATTCAGTCTGCCATATAGGCTGACTCTGAAAAACAAATCATATCATTAACTGGTTCATTGCAAAGACAATGAGTGCTTCAGTGTAGAAGTGCTAGGTGGCTACGAACACCTTCCTTCAGGAGGTGGCCGTTGGCCTGGGAGCTGGCAGGGGGCCCTCTCTCCAGTTTGCCACAGTCCCCACCTGGCCCACTTGTCCCACTTCAGTGATTCCCTTGCCCTCCTGGCTCCTCTCCGTGCCAAGTTTGCAGCTTCTGCTTTATCATCCCATTGCAAGTGCCCTTTCTAGGGTTTTGTCGTATCTTTCTTGAAGGCAAGGATCTCCCTCCCAGACTGTAAGCTCTACCCTCCAAAAGTTCAGCAGCTGGTTCCACTACATCACCAGGCTTGAGAATCTCTGTTGCAGGATCTCGGCTGCCTCTTCTCTCTCACATGATTCCCGACTTGTCCCGCCCTTCGTTCACTGTCAGCTGGTGGGTACCAGGTTGATGAGAGACAAGCTCCCTCTTCCTCAACCCCCAGGAGCTCACAGCCATGTGGGAAGGCAGCGCAGTAGAAGCATTGTGTAACATGATGAAGGTTCACACAGGGTACTGGCAGAGTCCCCGGGAGGGTGCCTGAGCCAGCCAGAGGGTCAGAGAAGGCTCTCTGCAGGAGGCGATGCCTAACCTGATCTGAAAGAACCAGAGGCAGAGAGAACAGTGGGTGCCAGAGAGAGAGAGGAAAGCCACACATTCAGTGTGGCTGGAGAGGAGGCCGTAAGGAGCACTTCCACTATCTGGGGCCATTCAGGAAGGCTTCCTGGAGGAGGTGGTATATGAAGTGGAAAAAGAGAAGGGCCAATAGGAGCTGGCCAGGTTGGGGGAGGGCTGTATTGGTTAATAATGCTGTATAATAAATCACCTCAAAGCTGAATGGCTTAAAACAACAATTATTTATTTTCTTTCACGGTTTCTGTGGGTCAGGAATTGGGAAATGGCTTGGCTGGGTCGTTCTGACTTAAGATCCCTCATGAGGTCACAGTTGGACTTTGGCTGGACTTACCGGGGGCTGGAGGATCTGCTTCCAAGATAACTCACGGACATGCTTTGCAAATTGGTGCCGGCTGTTGGTGGGAGGCCTCAGTTCCTCTCTCCAGTGGCCTCTCCACAGGGCTGCCTGAGGGTCCCCCTGAATGGCAGCTGGCTTCCACCAGAGCAAGTGATCCAAAGCTGAAATGCCTTTTGCGAACTAGTCTTACAAGTCTCACACCTCTGCAGTATCCTATTTGTCACAAGTCAGCCCTGTTTCAATATGAGAGAGGGCCAGGGCCAAGACCAGGGTAAGACAAGCGAGGCATTTGCCTCGGGTGCAACATTAAAGGGGGCACCAAAAAACTCAGTAATGAAGGCAAGTCATGTTTTAAGGCAGTATTTTTAAAACTCAAAGTGAATGCAAAAAGTTTATAATGCACAAAGTATTTACAATTTCAATAAAGACAAGGCCTGGCAGAGCTGGGATTAGGGTGAGGCAAGTGAGGTGGGTCGGGTAAATGCAGGGTTGGATCCTGCATCTAGACATTGCTTCCAGGAGGTGGGGAGCATGCAGACCATTTCAGAGTCTGGCTACCCCAGGAACTGAGGCCTTAGAGGCCCAGAGCCATCCCCAGCTGCTAGCTCAGGAGCCTGTGAGCCTCACGTATACAGCCCTCAAACCGATTGGCAAGGGGAAGGGTCAGGAGACCTAGTTTCCCCCTGACGGTCTTTGAACCAAGAGAGAAAATCCACCCCAACGCAGATATGAATGGCAACCTAGCTTCCAGGGAACTGGGGTTGGAGGTGTAGGATTATTTTAATGGTGGGTTTGCTACATCATTAGAATTGGAAGGAAGACAAATATTTTAAAATTCACATTTCATGCATCTGCTGTTTAAAGCAATAACAGGAAGCGTAAAGCGCTTCTGAGTAAAAGTGAAAAAAACAATAAAATATCGACTTCCATTTTGTGTTAATTTGACAGGAAGAGTAACAGGGAATGCGTGAATGAGTGAAGGGGTCAGGATCTTAGGGGGACTGAGGCTGACAGATCACTGTGGTGACACAAGCTGGCAAGGCTGCAGAGACAGTGGCAAAGGGTCTGAGAGACACAGGTCACCCTGAGCCTTCTGGGAGTCTGCCACTGAAGACTTCTGAAGCCCCGTTGCGTTTTTGCAACACAGTGGCATGGATGAGGTGCTCCCATTTTGTTACTGTATCCTTGGAGTGGATGGCGTAGGAAGAAGGGGATTTGGCCTGAAGGTTGGGGAGTCCCCACCACTGCTCTACTTTGATACTTATCAAAAAAAATGTTAACATGGTGGCAAGTTGGAACTGAATGAATGAATTTCAAGTTCAGGGATGGCACATTGGTTTTCTCTCTTGCCAAGCCTCCACTGGTAATTGCCTGGAGCACCTTGTGAAGAAGTAATCAGGCTCAGAGGGCCGCCATCGATTAGTTAGGTTTGCCTCAGGTGCAGGAAGAAGAAGTGGCAGACACTTGACATGTTTTCTAGCCCGTATCTAGCACAAAACTTGTACTTGGAAGGTGGGAAAACTGTGACCAAGTAAGAAAAAATAACAAGCCTGAGGTCTCAGTGCTAGTTCACAATAGAGCTGATATGCCCCCATTCCCCATGCCCACCCCAGCTGGATTCTCTTTTGTAGTCTCCAAGTCAGTGAGTAGAACCAGTGCCCACCTGTTGCATGGCAGCCATTTGGCACCTTCTCCTCCCACACCCTGCACGATTACCAAGTCCTGCCCACCTCACCCTTAACATTCTCTTAAGCCATCCACTTCTCTCTAGTTCACCACCATGCCCCTAGTCCAGTTCTCAGCTGGGGGTGATTTTGCCCCCTGGGGACATTTCGTAATGTCAGGGGACTTCTTTGGTTGTCACAGCTGAGCAGACACGAGGGTGCTACTGGCATCTAGTGGATAGAGGTTGGGGTGCTGCTAAGCATCCTACAAATCACAGGACAGCCTGGGATGTCAACAGGTCAATGGGGTTGAGAAACCCTGCCCTAGTCCAATTCACCATCATCACTAGCCTAGACAGTTTCAAGGACCACCCAACAAGTCTTCCTGCCTCTTTCTTTTACCCTACAGTCCATTCTCCACCCAGAAGCCAGAGTAATCTTGAAATATAAGTCCTACTACTGCACTTTTGTGGCACAGTGAGTAAGAGATTGGCTGCTAACCAAAAGGTCTGCAGTTCGAACCCACCAGGCACTCCTTGGAAACCCTATGGGGCAGTTCTTCTCTGTTCTATAGGGTCGCTATGAGTCAGAATCAATTCTACAGCAACAGATATGGTTTGCTTTTCTTTATACTGTGCTTTTGCACAGACCCAGATCCTCGCCATGGCCCAGGAGACCCTGCGTGAGCTGGCCCTATCCTACCTCTCCAGCCACCCCCTTCTACTCTTCCTCCTCCGTCTCCTGCCTTCTCCCTCCCTCAGGGCCTTTGCAGAGGCTGTTCCCTCTACTGGGAACTCCTACCTTCAACTCCCACCTCTTTGCCTTAACTCCTACACTTCCTTGGGACAGGCTCCGTGACCTTTCTTTACCTTCTGACCAGGTCAGTTTGTAACTATACTTTTATTTGTGAGGTTGTTTGTTTGATGTCTTCTCCTCCCAGGGGACTAAAAATCCCATGTAGACAGGAGCAGTATCTGTTTTGTTCACTGTCATATTTCCAAGGTCTAGTTTGTACATAGAACCTAGTAGACTCTGAAGAAACATTTGTTGGGTGAATGAATGAATGAATGATTGAACAACTGCATGTCTCTGGACCCCTTGGCCCTCTATCCACTCCATGACACCAGGGTTTCTCTCTGTCCCTCTTCTATCTCTTTGCCCTTCAGACTTTTCCTTCTACCCATTCTTTCTCCATTAACTGAAATCTTATGCAAAAAACGACTATATCTAAGAATTTACTGTGCTCATTAAATGTCGTTCTTTGTTCTGTGAAGCAAATTCAGTTGATTTTCTTATTTGCATATCCTTCAACTGATGCTGCCAGAGAGTTTTTAAAAATCTATTAAAAAAGTCAAATATAATGAGTTGTCTATGCGGGATGGGTGCCTGGCACTGCCTAAAGGCAGGCACTGGACCAGGGGCCTAGGGCTGGGAGTCAAAAGCGAATGGTCAATAGTTATTCAGTCCCAGCCACAGGGGAGATGCAGACCCTAGCTCTGCCTAGGGCTGGCGTCTTCTTAACCCACAGATCTCAGTTAGAGAGGCCCTCCCAGGCCATCCCATCTAAAGTAGCCCAAAGACCAAAAGCCCCACTCAGAAGACGAGGTGCAGAGTTGGAAAGACTTGGGATCCTTGAGGGCAACATGAATCATCTAGTGCCACACTTTTTGCCACATGAGATAATTAAATGCCTTTATAAGAGTCCCTGGATGGTGTAAACAGTTAAGCACTCAGCTACTGGCCAGAAGGTTGGCGGTTCAAACTCACCCAGAGGTGCCTCAGAACACAGGCCTGGTGATCTGCACCCAAGAGGTCACAGCTCTGAAAACCCTAATAATCCTATTCTGCACACATGGGGTCGCCATGAGTTGGAATCCACTTGGGGGCAACTCACAACAACATGAGTTAAGCCTCTGTTAGTTAAATATCTTGTTACTTGCAGCTGAAAACACTCCTGATAGATTTTTTATCACAGATCCAGGCTTATGTCCTATCACACAAGGCTGGATTCTAGGGACGGACAGAGAAACCAGGCCATAGAAACTATGTTTTCTCCAGCCACCCCTCGAGTAGGAATTGCTGGTGAGAGTCCAGTATAACCTGGCCAACTACCCAAGGCGAGAAAAAGCAAAAGTTAGAGCTTCTCTCCAGGATTTAAACCTCAACAGCCAGTGGAGAAAGCTCACCACTAATGATGAAAACCTTAGCAATAATAATGGTGACCACCACTTATCACCACTGTGTTCCAGGCACTGTCCTAGGGCCTCGTAAATGTGCTCTCCTACAATGCTGGGAGGTAAGCATTGCTCCTTGTCCATGAGGGGGAGGCTGAAGCTCACAGCTGGAATAACACCCCCAAGGTCACATAGCTAGAGTGGCAGCCAGGGAGGGGCTTCTGGGTCCTCCCCCCAGGACGGCACCTGTGTTCAGCTGGAGGCCCACAGTGAGCCTCCAGCCTTCAGTGCAGCCCTGCACGATCCACCTCTGCTGAGGAACCAAGGCAGCCCCCAGCCAGTGATGGGTGGTAGCACGGTGGGGTACTAGGGCCTGGCTCTCCCTGCCCAACACAGGAGTCCTTGGAAGGTGTCTTATTTACCTAGTGCTGCTATAACAGAAATACCATAAGTAGATGGCTTTGACAAAGAGAAATTTATTCTCTCACAATCTAGGAGGCTAGAAGTCCGAATTCAGGGCACTAGCCCCAGGGGAAGGCTTTCTCTCTCTGTCGGTTCTGGGGGAAGGCCCTTGTCATCAATCTTCCTTTGGTCTAAGAGCGTCTCAGCACAGGGACCCCTGGTCCAAAGGACGTACTCTGCTCCCCTCTTCTTTCTCGATGGTAGGAGGTCCTTCTTCTCACTGCTTCATTCTCTCTTTCACATCTCAAAAGAGATTGATTTAAAATACAACTTAATCCTATAGATTGACTCCTGCTTCGTTAACATAACTACCTCTAATCCTGCCTCACTAACATCATAGAGGTTAGGATTTACAATGCACAGGATAATTGCATCAGATCACAAAATGGTGGACGACAACACCATACTGGGAATCATGGCCTAGCCAATTACACACATTTTGAGGGGCACAATTCAATCCCTAACACAGGGGATCTTTGCTCTGGAGCTGTCTTTAGGTTTGGCCAAGGGTTTGTCATGTCTGCATCATGGTCTGAGGCTCTCCCTGCCCAATCCTGCTCCTTTCTCCTTTTATCTTTCCCAGGGTGACCCCCCAATAAACCCCTGGTGCTGCTAACTCTACCTCAACTTCTGTTTCCCTGAGGGCCTGAACTGGCACTGTCGGGGAGGGCAAATCCAGGACTAGAACCATGACTTCCCTCAGTGTCTGGGTCACCACCTCTCTGACACTGCTCAGTCTTGAAGGCAACAGCTGCAGGGTTTGAGGACAAGATGGAGAGGGGTCCTCTGAACCCTCAAGTGCAAAGCTTGTGGTCATTTTTTTCCTAGACGAATGTGCATGTAGCCCAGGCGGCCAGAACCTGGGGCCAGGGAGGGTGGGGACATTGCCCAAGGTCACCAGCTGCTTGGTGCAGAGTCTAGGCAGGCCAGAATCCCAGATACCTGAGCCCTCATTTAAGCCCCTTGTAAGGGTGTGGGCCTCCCACCCTAACAAGACTTGGAGCTGCAGTCCTGAATGTGCTGAGGAGAGGCGAGGCTGGGGTGCTGGAGAAGACAAGGCTCTAAAGAGCCCCGAATGGGTCTGTCAGTCAGCTGGGGAGGCAGCAAGGACCCTTCCCCCACCCCCCAGAACTCCTGATGAAGAACCACTTCTCCCCAGCAGCGGGACACAGAGGCGCAGTGAGAGGTGGAGGAACGAGGGGGGCTTAAACACCCCCCAGTACTTCTTCACTGATTTTTCTAAGGGAGGTGGCCCACTGTTCATCTAGAAAAGGCATAAAGCAGCTTCTGGAGGGGACGCATGAATCTTCCCTGGGGTGGCGCGCGAAGAGGGCCAGCACCTGGGACCCGTGGGGGTGCTCTCCCGGCCCGTCTGACCGAGCCATCACGGGAGCTGAGGCCAGGCCTCACCACACGCTGATTGATGACTGCGATGACCCCCCAGATTCCGCCTGAAGGGGTGCTGGAGGCTAGCTAGCTTCACAGCCCCAACAATCTCCAGGGCTAACTCGTTTTATCGTCAGTGGAAGAGAAGGAGGTTTAGTGACTTTACAAGTCTCTGTGGTTCAACAGCACAAAGCTAGGCTGTTCGTTCTGCAAGGGGCTCCCAGGTGACCCCGCCCTATCTCCCTCCCTCCTGGTGGCTGCTGGGTCTGGTGACAGGGATGGGATGAAGGTACAGCAGGGTCTGTCTAAGGCTGGTGGGGCTCAGGCAAGGGTGAAAGAAGCCTTCCCATTCCGGCCCCCACGTGGGGCTGTGCTCCAGCTGAGGGGCGAGATTCGGGGTCCTCTAAGCAGAGGCCCAACCTGCCGCATGAGTGCAGGGAGATGTTCTGCCCAGTCTCACTCCCGAGGCTCCCCCAGAGCCCTGATGCTTCTCGCCTGCCTGCCCACCCATTGGGCACATTTCCGGCACTTGCACTCAAGGCTGCCCCCCTTCTTTCTCCAGTGACCTCCCCAGCAACAATTACACCCAGGCGTCCTCGCAGACAATAGTAGCAACCCAATGGCACTGGGCCCACACTATTATATAGTGTGTGTGTGTGTGTGTGTGTGTGTGTGTGTGTGTGTATGTTTCTAATCCTTTTTTAGACAGCCTTTAGGAGCAACATAAAGCAAAGACTCTGGAACCAAGTAGATCTGGTTCTGTCACTTCAAGTTCTTACTTGCTGAGCCTTGGGCTCTTCATCTGTAAAATGGGCATAATAATGCATCCTAAGGCTGTTGTGGTTAGATGAGATAGGGCAGCAAAGCACCTAGTCTGGAGTCTGCTCAGGGTTTAGCAGATTTATGAATATTCATGGAGGGCAAGAAAGCCAAGAACCCAGCCCTAGAGGTGGGAGCCACTATTTCATGGACACAACTGGGTCATCTTGGCAGGCTGCATTGTGACAGCCGTGGTTACTGACCTGGCATCATCCAAGAGTTTGCATACACAGAACCCTCTCGTACACGCTCCCTTGCATCTCTATGCATTAACTCGTGTATTCAGGCACATGCCTGTGTGCACACTGGAAATCGACTCACATAGGAAAGTGTCTTTGCAGACTTGCTCTTGCACATTCAGACACATGCACATATGCACGTGTGCACAGATCCCTGCACTCATGTGGCACACGTAGTCCTGCAGACACATGAGCACATGGCCACATGCATGCAGCACACGCACAGTCCTGCAGACATATGCACACACCCCTGCACATATGCACGCATACACAGAGCGCTGCAGAGAGATGCACAGATGCACACACCCCTGCACATATGCACGCATACAGAGCACTGCAGACAGATGCACAGAGGCACACACCCCTGCACATATGCACGCATACAGAGCACTGCAGACAGAGATGCACAGATGCACACACCCCTGTACGCATGCATGCACTGCGTCCTGTGGCTCTGGCATACACGCAGGTGCAGGGGAACAGGCTGACAAACTCCAGCCAGACCAGCGAGCATGGTCAGCTCAGAGATTAAGGCCCAAGGAAAGGAGGGAAGAAGACCGTTTCAGCTGCTGAAGGACGTCTTGAAGTAAAAATAACCCAGAGCCGCCTGGCAGGAGGGGTGCTGGGCATCGTGGCAGCCCTGGCGCCCCCTCCTACCTCTGAATCAAGGTCCTCAGGGCACTAGGCAGTGCAGCCCAGATGCCACGTCAAGGAGGCCCAGTGAAAGGGCAGGATGTCCCCCGCGGCTCCCTCGGGGGTCAGGGTGAGGGCAGGACAGGCAGAGAGCTTGGCAGTGGAGGAGCCCTGCGGTCCTGTCCCGGGTTGGGGGTGGGGAGGCCTGCATTGCCTGCGGCAGTTAAGGATCCCCGCAGTGCAGGGCTAGCTGCCTGTGGACCTCCTACTGCAGGGAGGGAAGGGGAGGGAAGCCAGCCTGCCAGAGATGGACTTGTTCTCAGTGACCTGTGTAGTAGAAGAGAATACCGGCACTCAGGTGTCACACTTGGTTTCATGTTTGAGAAAAGGGTTCAAACTTGGGCCAGCAGGAGCCTGGTCCCCAGGGGTCCTGCCTAGGACAAAGTGGGTAGAGGAAAGGAATATTACTGGCACAGTGGTTATGAGCTACAGCTGTTAACCAAAAGGTCGGCAGTTCGAATCCACCAGGTGCTCCTTGGAAAGTCTATGGGGCAGTTCTACTCTGTCCTGTAGGGTCACTATGAGTCGGAATTGACTCAATGGCAATGGGGTTTTTTTGTTTGTTTTTACTGCAGTTACTAACAGTGATCCATGAGTGGGGCAGACTATACAACAATTACTAACAAAATTGCATAGAGTTAAGTATGTTGCCGTCATGGAACCGTAGAGCTAGCACAGTGAATGGTATCGTTTGTAAATTACACCACACTAAAGCTGTTTGCAGGTAGCTCTTACTCCCACTGTCCTGCTCCGGTGTCAGGCACTCTGAGTACCTTACAGTGGAACATCTCATTCAAAATGACAATAACAACCAGTTGCCACTGAGTCCCTTCTGACTCACGGTGACCCCACATGTCAGAGTAGAGCTGTGCTCCATAGGGTTTCCGAAGGCTGGTTTTTTGGAAGTAGCCAGGCCTTTCCTCCCTGGTGTCTCTGGGTGAACTTGAACCTCTAACCTTTCAGTTAGCTGCCTAATGCTTTAACTGCTTGCACACCCCAGGGGCCCCAGAGTATCTCATTAAGCCCCTCAACCCACTCCACACGTGAGGAAATGAGGTGCCACCTGGTTCAGGTCACGCAGCTGGTCAGGGATGGAGCTGGCTGCTGACTCCCATGTAGCAAGACTTCTTCCATTTATTCCGTCAGCATTTGTTCACTGAAGCGTCAAGGTTACTGTCCACTACCAAAACGCACTGGTGTCAGGGGGAAAAGCACCGCAGATGCCTACTGACAATGCTGGTTCCGAGGCCAGCCCAAGATTCTGCCTCCGTGGACGTGGCCACATCCACACCATGACCAAAGGCAGGCGGAGGTGGTGGCCCCGGGGGCCTGGCCCAGTCCTGCAACGTGGAAAGGAGCAGAGGCAAAGCATCAGACCAGGACCAGGCTGAGTCACCTTGCATTCGTGCTCAGATATTAATAGAAACATAAAACCTGGCATCAGCCATTTCATCCCCCTCTGGACAAGAAGGACGACCCAGGGCCGCTCCGCTAGGACTCTGACCACTGGCGCACAGTAAGCCAGAGACGGGAAGTGGGGTGCACATGAGCACCTCATTAATTTGCCCTCATCTTGGGGTGGGGGGCGTGGAGGATGGGGAACTGACAACTGAACTCTCAGCTTGGAAGCCTTACCAGGGTTAAATAGAGACGGTGGCAGCAGGACTCAGAAGGAGGGAGAAGGGTCTGAGGGGGAGGGCTCAGTGAATGGAAACAATTAGCACGTCCTTTGTTTGCCTGTCAATAGGTGCTTCCAGGGAAGTCCTGGGGTGCTGGGGAACTTTGTTTGCCTAAAGCGTTAAACAATCCCCCTGGGAACCTGTTTACACTCTTGATTTGTTCTGCAAACTTGCCCCTCGGGAATAGGTCTGGGATCAACTCAGACCTAGCTGCCAGGGACCTTGCCTCAGGGCCTGCCCCAGAGCCCTAGTCCGTAAGGGTTGCTTTTGACCCGCGCCTGCGGGGGACCTGGGTAGCGAAATGTACACAATGCTCAATCGGATGCACACACAAAATAGCACCGCGTCTCTATTTCCTTTACCTGACCTCATCCTGCTAGGCAAGTGAGAGTTAAACTTCCTAGTTCAAGTTCACCCTATCTCTTTTAGGACTTTTCAAAGGTCACAGCTTCCCAGGGCTGGCTGTGCTCTCTTGAGGGCGCTCCTCCCTCTCTGCGTCCTTGCTGGGCTGCTGGGGAGGTGGCTGTGCCTGCAGGTGTAGGACTCGACCTGGTCCAGGGCAGCCTTCAGGTCCTGGGGTGCCGAGGATGGGCCATTTTGCTTGTAACACCCCCTGCACTCCTTTGGCTGGGTGGGAGTTCCCATGTTCTGCTTACTGTACCCCAGCCATGCAAGGGCATTGCTCTGGAGAGCCTAGCTGCCTCCCTACTGCCCGGCTCCCCCTCCAAGGCTACTGGCAGAGGAGGTCTGGCTGTGAACCCCCCCCCCCCCCATGACACCTGGTAAAGCTGGCTGCTCTCTACTGTCCTGGGCTACCTCCCCAGCCACTTTCCGTGGCCTTCTGGTTCCCCTCACACAGCTGGGGAGTGGGAGCCTGGGGAGCAGCCGCCCAGGCCCTTCTCTTGCTTTCTGAACCTGCCAGGTCTACTCTGTGGGGCAGCCCGGTGTGGCGGGGATTGGACCCTTAGCTCCAGGGGCATGGGGAAGGAGATGGGGGAGGAGAGCTGGCATCCCCTTTGACCTTTGTAGTTTCTTTGTTCCTCACATCCTGTGTCCTCTCTACCCTACACCAGCTTAGAGAGATGCTCCAGGCATCACGCTTGATGTATAAAGGCAGAGAAGGAAAAAAGCAAGCATATCCCCATTGTCCTAAGTGTATTATTCTGTGATGGATGTAACCCAGCCTCAGGAGAGGTCCTGGTAAGAGTTCTGGGCCAGACACAAGAGTGTGTGCAGGTGGCCCCATCAGAGTCCTGGGAGCCCCTGGCATCTGGGGAAGAGGGCAAAGGAGCCCTCCCATTTCCTAGCTAGTAGCAGATGCCTGCAGAGCCTCTTTCTGTCTGTGACTCGAGAACAATCATACCTACGGCACAAAGGTGTTAAGATGAAAAGGAATTCAACTCCAGATGCAGACTAGAGGCTTCACGGGAGCATCTCACCACTCAGCACACACTTAGCCACTTAGAGGTTCCTTGCCTTATTCCCTCCTAAGCAGGCCAGAGTGCCCCAGCTACATTACTGTATTTGCCCCGAGGGTAAGAGTTGGCCCTGCCTTCCTCTTCAGGGTAAGCTTTGGCCTAAGTAAAAAGCAAACAAAAAACCGTCAAACCCCTTGTTCTCGAGTTGCTTCCACTCATACAGACCCTATAGGACGGAGCAGAACTGCCCCGTAGGGTTTCAAGGAGAGGCTGGTGGATTCCAACTGCTGTCCATTTGGTTAGTGGCCAAGCTCTTAACCACTGTGCCCCCAGTGCTCCAAGTAAGCCATGGTAAATAGTGTGGCAACGGAGAGACTGATATACACGTTTCCAGGTGTAAATGACAGAGTGGGGTCCTCTCCCGAGCATGAGTCTTTGATAGGGAGAAGGATGGAGACCAGGAGGGCATGGGTGTTGAGAGAGGCAGAGGGCTCAGAGAGTGGCAGCCGGGAGCCCAGCAGTGCAGCCAATCCACGCCACTGAACAGAGAGAAAGCTGGGTTCCTGAGCTACCCCCACTTCCGCCTACCCCCACTTCCGCCTACCCCCACTTCCGCCTACCCCCACTTCCGCCTACCCCCACTTCCGCCTACCCCCCACTTCCGCCTACCCCCACTTCCGCCTACCCCCACTCTCGCCTACCCCCACTCTCGCCTACCCCCACTGCCACCCCGAGCTGAGGACGTTGAGGGGAAGTTGACAGCAGAGGCTGGGGCTGGAAGCTTGAGAATCCCTCTCTTCCATTGCTGGTGCCCGACATCATGAGTTCCCTTCCCAGCTACCTCTGCGAGAACTCGTTTGGCCCCTCCTGTCTCAGTTTCCCCTTTGTGCAGGAAACGTTAAGCTAGAGCCAAAGGACGTGGGAGCAGCAGGTTTGATGCGCACCGCCCTGAGGAAATCAAAAGCAATCTCTCTTTTGGCTGCTGGCACCGGTGGCGCGCCTGAAGGTCAAGATAAAACCTGCTGGGGAAACACAAGCAAGCGGCCGCGAGTCCCGTTCGGCGCTGCAGGTTGGCCGTTGCCCCGGTAGCTGAGAACATGGGCTGCGGTCACGCTTGTTCCCTCCAATCCTATTACTCCGTGTGGCTGGGCTCCCAAAATAGCCCCTGTCAGCCCCATCACCTCAGCTCAGCTTTTCCACCACGCTCCTCCTTGGCCGGTTATTGTTCCGTCCACACAGTCATCGTTAACCCCTCCACTGCTGGCTGGCCAGGGGCACCTGGGATGAGGGGCCACCTCTGGGGAAACCATTCTTTTCATTTCCCCTGCACCACGGGAAAGAGACCCAGAGGGCGCTGCGGTGGACAGGGCTCCAACTGCACGCCAGACCCTGCACACATCATTTCATTTTGACTTCTCCAATAAACTGCCCTCCAGGGCTGGGTTTTTATCCAGATTTGACAGGCTCCAGGAGGTAAAGTGACTTGTCCAAGGTCATCCTGTCAGTAGTGGCTGAGCCGGGCTTTGGACCAAGGCAGTCTAAGTCCCAGGCTGGGCTCTGTGCACTGTGCCCTATGAGCGCCCAGACTTCTCCAGCCCCCTTGGCTCCTGTCCCCTGGCCTGGAGGTGCCCCTCTAGTTGGTGGCTTCTCATGATTACCTCAGGGCCCCACTCTCACACAGTCTGACTCAGTAACCTGGAGGCAGGACCCAGGAATCTGTGTTTTTAATCAGCTCTATACTGTCCAGGGAGCCCTGGTGGCCCAGTGGTTAAGTGCTCGGCTGCTACCCAAAAGGTCAGCAGTTCGAATCCACCAGCCGCTCCTTGGAAACATTATGGGGCGGTTCTACTCTGTCCTACAGGTTCACTATGAGTCAGAATTGACTCAATGGCAATGGGTTTGGATTGCTTTTATACTGTCCAGAGATTCTGCAGGTCCCACAGGGAAGGAAAGACAATTGGCTTTGCTGGTGCCAGGCAGGGTTTCCAGCACATTAACATAGTCCAGATATTTCTTTCCATAACAAGTACACTTTTCAGATGAAAAAGTGGAAATTCCTTTCACGTACCAGATTGTCTCTCAAAAGAGAACAGCCAACAATTTTATAGGCAAGACCAGCCTGGAAAATGGACTGGCCGTGTAATCGGCTCCCAAGAGGGAGGCAGGCTATGTCAGTGGCTTCCAGCCCAGGGTTTTGAGACAGGCCGACCCAAGGCTGGGGTGGGGGAGCCTGAATAAGATGTTCAAGTTATAGGTCAGCACAGGGCCCAGCGCTCCTGATAGTGTCTGAAGTACACCGAGGGCTCGGTATGTGCGAGACATCCCTAAAAACCTTCTGTGTATTAACTCATTTCCACTTGGAAGGCAGGTTCTGTTCTTATCCCCATTTTACAGATGAGAAAACAGAGGCATCAAGAAGTATTGGAAGTAGGATCAGAATCCAGACATCTGGCTTCAGAGCTTTCGCTGGGTAAGCCCTCTGCTTCCTCTTCTTCCTCATTGTCATTCAGCATGTTCCCTGGGGGGCTGGAGACCCCTGATAGGATTACTGGGGAGCCCTGGCCTGCCGCTCAGACCACCCTGGTTTCTCTGTCTCTGCCTGCAGAGACTGGATCAAGTGCTCCCTGACCCACTGGATGTTGCCCCCTGCTGGGGCCTCTGAGTGACTCCTGCCCCAAGTACCCTGTGTTCCAGGGTAGATTCCCAGGATCCCCAGGCCCGGCTTCCTCAAACCTTCGCTGGCCCCCTTTCAAAGGGCAGACTGCTGACCCGGCCGTGGGCCTCTCCCTGACGCATCTCAGGACAGCAGTCTCTGGGAGTTTGGACTGGGATTCCATCCTGGCAGACCTGTGCGTTTTTACTGTTGTCCTTTAAATCTACCTGCCAGTGGAACTCGGGGTAAAGAACCAAGGGCTCTGGGCCCCATGTGATTGCCCTGAAGCCCACGTGAGGACAGAGAGGCTTCTTAACATTCTTGACCATTTGGGAGCTTGGAGTCTGCTTTGGGTTGGCCCCACCCAGACTCAGTGCACTATAGGGAGAAGGTTAGCAATAACCTCCGTGCGGCCACATGGAAATAACACAGGCGTTGGAGCCTGAAATACCTGGGTACAAATTCTGACCTCTGTGGCCCAGGGCAGGTCAGTGCCTGTCTGAGGCTCTTGGACAGGTATTCAAGTGACATGGAGTGACATTTGTAAGGCATCTAGCAGGAGGCCTTGTCTTGCCCTAAACACCACTAAGCAGTAGGTATGCAGGACACCCTTCCTTTGCTCTAGCAGGCCTTCTAGACTTTTCTTCCTCTCCCTCTGCCCCTGCTCTGTGCTCTGAGCCTGACTCATGCTCCAACTCCTCTGGATTCAAGTGGGTTAGGGGGAGGCTGGCAAGAGGGAAGGAGGGCTCCCCCACTGTGCAGCTGCGGCAATCTGGCAGAGACACTTCCTGTCACCCAGTGCTCTCCTGCTGGGCTCCCTGCACTGTGTCCTTTTAGGGCCTGAGGTAAGGACAGCTCCTTCTCAGTGCTTTCCACCT
Organism: Dugong dugon; assembly: GCA_030035585.1. Taxonomy (NCBI): domain Eukaryota; kingdom Metazoa; phylum Chordata; class Mammalia; order Sirenia; family Dugongidae; genus Dugong; species Dugong dugon. Next base: position 69,390,309 of record CM057461.1, read on the forward strand.
TGGCCTCACTTTGGAAACAGTTCCTTTATTAAGCCCTCAAGTCTTTCTACTCTGAGTGGGTCCCCTGTTTCTCACTGTCACCCTTACTAGCACAGTCACTAAAAATAGACAAAACCAAACACACAAAAATCCCTTGTTTAGTGGAAACAGTGCGTGAGGCCCAGAGATGGGCAACCACCTGGCCAAGATCCCCTGGCAAGTGAGTGTCAGATGTGGGTCTGCACCAGGCCTCCTGCCTCCAGCGTTGTTCTGTCCTCACACCCCAGGCCCTCAGATCCTGAGGCTGAACTAGGGGAGCTCAGCCTGCCCCTCTGGGAGGAGGCCCTAGCCCCAGGGGCAATGGACTCTAGGTCCCAGGAGATCTGGGGCCAAATGTCTCTCAGGACAGGTCAGCTGTCCCCAAACTGATGACCCATGTAAGGACCACACGTCTTCATCAGTCTTCAGAGAACTTTGTAGGAACTCATTACTTTGTCCCTGAGTTTTCTGCCCACTCCACCCCATCTTTAGGGTCTATCCCTTCTCTTGTTGCTACTCATGATCAGTGACTGGCCCCTTCTCTTTCTCTCACCTATATATGGACGCAAAAAAGCACCTCATCCTGAAAACAAAGCCATCCCCCTTAGTGTGCCCCTCAACCGCTACTAATGGCTGCCGAAAAATTCCCCATCAAAGACATATCACTTAGCCTGAGGTTCTGATCCTTCTTAACATTCCAAAGGGGTATATTGGATGAATTATTAAGCTGTTACCAGTTATTGACACCACTGTATAAATGAATTTATCAGAGCCCTACCTGAGAAAATATCTTGATAAAAGGAAGACTTTATCAGAGAAGACTCAACTCAACTGGCTTAAGCCTAAAAGGGCATTTCTTAGGTCCTTAGTTGACTCACAGGGCCATCTGGTTGTAGACATACAGTGTCCTGGGGGATCAATCTGTCTCTTGTCTCTGTTTTTCTCTGCCTCTAATTGGCTTTTCCCAAGAGGTGAGAACGATGATCAACTCAACTCCAAGCTTCCTTCCCACCTGCTGAGAAACCCTGGGGAAAGGTCTTTATCCCTTAGTTCCTGCAGCCCTTGCATTTCATTGGTCTTGCCTTTCAGGTCACATGCCCACATGCTCTGAGCTAACCAATGTGGCCAAAGATTCAGCCTTAGATGTGGCCCTCCCTTACCAGTGAGATCAGTTCCCCCCACCCAACCACTTGCACCAGGGGACATAATTGGTTTCAAAGGAGCACCAGAGTGATGTTTCCAAAGAAGAAGGAAGAAGCATTGGGCAGAAATCCATCTGTGTCTGCTCCAGAGAAGAAAGGCAGCAGGAGGTCCTTGGAAGCCTGGGAGGGAGGCAGAGGAAGGCTTTAGGAAGCAAGGGAGAGAAATAGAGGCAAAATGCCTCTCACCGTCTTTTATGGAAGGAGCCCTGGTGGCTGAGTGGTTAAGCGCTTGAAAGGTTGGCAGTTCAAACCCACCAGCCACTCCACGTGCGAAAGATGTGGCAGTCTGCTTCTGTAAAGATTATAGCCTTGGAAACTCTCTGGGGCAGTTCTACTCTGTCCTACAGGGTCACTATGAGTTAGAATCTGCAATGGGTATCTTTTATGGATTGAATTGTGTCCCCCAAAAATATGTGTTGGAATCTTAATCCCTATACGTATAGGTGTAATCGCATTTGGGAAAAGAGTTTTCTTTGTTATGTTAATGAAACATGTTAGTGATAGGATATGCTGTAAATGGAATCACTTCTGAGTTATACAAAGAGTAGATTAGACATAGACGAGGGCACTGTTGTAGGGGAAAAACATCACAAAGTCTAGTAAAGCAAAAAGAAAGTTTTATGCGGCATATATTCAAAAGGGCAGAAGTGGGAAATGGACAAGCATGCTGCTAGAGCCATGTCTGCCCGAGTCCAAAGAATGTTACAAAATAGGCAAGAGCAGGAAAACAGGCAAGCATGCTGCCACAGAGGTGTCTGCCCGTGTCCAAGGAAATATCACAGAACAGACAAAAGTGGGAAAATGGACAAGCATGCTGCTACAGCCATGTCTGCCCGAGTCCAAAGAATATTACAGAATAGGCAAGAATGGGAAAACGGACAAGCATGGTGCCACAGCCATGTCTGCCCGAGTCTGAGGAACAGTTACAGACCCATCAGTATATATTAACATTACAAATGGGCAAAATCATTGAAAGCTTAGCCTTTTCAGATTGGCTAGAAACTGTGATTCTACATTTTGAATTCTCTCCCTTAACAATCGTTGATACAGATTTCAGTAACGAGAGTCAGGAGGGTCTTCATTGGTCCAACAAATTTCTATTCACTAAATGCTAACAGAAAAAGATAAGAGTAGAAAGTCTTTTGTGTTCTGTTTGACTGGTTTTATGTGAAAGTTTCCCTAAAAGATACTTTCCAAGATCATTTTAGCTATTGTCTTTATATGTCAGGGCCCAGTTGATGTGTCCTTGTGAGTCCTTCTGAGCCCAGCTCCAGCTGGGTCACATTCTCTATGCTCAGGGACAGGGAATAATGACTCCAATATTATTTCCTAAATCAAATCCTGATCCCTATACCGATAGATGTAATCCCATTTGGGAAAAGGGTTTTCTTTGTTATATTAATGAAACATATCAGTGTAGGATGTGCCCTAAATGGAATCACATCTGAGTCATAGAAAGATCAGATTAGACTCAGACGAGGGCCCAAATGAGGGAGGATCCACGTGAGGATCACCAAGGAACCCAGTAACACCAGGGCTACAGAAGCAGAAAGGAACAAGGATCTTCCCCCAGAGCCGACAGAGAAAGAGCCTTCCCCTAAAGCTGGTGCCCTGAACTCGAACTTCACGTCTCCTAAACTGTGAGAAAGTAAATTTCTGTTCTTTAAACCACCCACTTGTGGTATTTCTGTTATAGCAGCACTAAGAACTGTACCTCTGGGCCAAGGAATGTGTAAGAATTAGTATGTCACATATGCTGTAACAAAAACACCCTCAATTCTTTTTTATTTTTATTGTGCTTCAGATGAAGGTTTACAGAGCAAATTGGTTTCTCATTAAACAATTAATACACATACTGTTTTGTGACATTGGTTGCCAACCCCATGACATGTCAATAGTCTCCCGTTCTCTAACTTGGGTTCCTCATTACCAACTTTCCTGTCCCCTCCTGCCTTCTTGTCCTTGCCCCTGGACTGGTGTGCCCCTTTAGTCTTGTTTGTTTTATGTGCCTGTCTAATCTTTGGTTGAAGGGTGAACCTCAGAAGTGACTTCATTACTGAGCTAAAAGGGCTTCTGGGGGCCATACTCTTTTGATTTCTCAAGTCTCTGTCAGGCCAGTAAGTCTGGTCTTTTTTTGTGAGTTAGAATTTTGGTCTATATTTTTCTCCAGCTCTGTCTAGGATCCTCTATTGTGATCCGTGTCAGAACAGTCGGTGGTGGTAGCCAGGCACCATCTAGTTGTACTGGACTCAGTCTGGTGGAGGCGGTGGTAGTTGTGGTCCATTAGTCCTTTGGAATAATCTTTCCCTTGTGTCTTTGGTTTTTTTCATTCTTCCTTGCTCCAGACGGGGTGGACCGTGGAGTATCTTAGATGGCCGCTCACAAGCTTTTAAGACCCCAGATGCTACTCAACCAAAGTAGGATGTAGGACATTTTCTTTATAAACTATGTTATACCAATTGAGCTAGATGTTCCCTGAGACCATGGTCCACAGCCCGCAGCCCAGTAATTCAGTCCCTCAGGGAGTTTGGATGTGGCTATGAAGCTTCTATCACTTTGTCTTGGTCAGGTTGTGCTGACTCCCTCAGTTTTGTGTACTGTCTTACCCTTCACCAAAGTTAACACTTATCTATTGTCTAGTTAGAGAAATACCCTCAATTCTTAACAAAAGTTTATTTCTCTCACACACAAAACTCAACATGGGAGTCTCTGGTTGGTGGGTGGCCTTCTGTCATGGATTGAATTATGTTCCCCCAAAAATGTGTGCATCTGTTTGGCTAGGCCATGATTCCCGGTATTGTGTGATTTTCCTATATGTTGTAAATCCTGCCTCTATGATATTAGTGAGGGAGGATGGGTGGCAGTTGTGTTAGTGAGGCAGAATTCAATCTACAAGATTGGATTATGTCCTGAGGCAATCTCTTGAGATATAAAAGACAGAAATGAGCAGAGAGAAGGGGGCCTCATACCACCAAGAAAGCAGTGCCAGGAGCAGAGTGTGTCCTTTGGACCCGGGGTCCCTGTGCAGAGAAGCTCCTAGTCTGGGGGAACATTGATGAGAAGGCCGACGGAGAGAGAAAGCCTTTCCCTGGAGCTGACGCCCTGAATTTGAACTTTTAGCCTACTTTACTGTGAAGAAATAAATTTCTCTTTGTTAAAGCCATCCACTTGTGGGATTTCTGTTATAGCAGCACCAGATGACTAAGGCACCTTCCATGAGCTCAGGATCCTAAGGCTTCGGAGCAGCATCATCCAATAGAAATTTCTACCATTTCTGTGCACATGTGCCTGTTGAGCATTTGCAATGTGGTTAGTACTTCTGAGGAACTGAATGTTTATTTTGACTTCGTTTCACTTAACTTGCATTTAAATAGGCACATGTAGCTAATGGCTACCGGCTTGGACAGCACAGTTGGGACTTGCCACTGGATGTGTATTGGGCTGGAAGACAGAGAAGACGAGAGAGACTGTGGGGCTACTTTGGAGTCAGGCTTGGGAAGTGGCGTTCATCTCTTTTGCCTATGTCCAAAAACCAAACCCACTGCCATCAAGTCAATTCCATGAACTGCCCCATAGGGTTCCCAAAGCTATAAATCTTTACGGAAGCAGGCTGCCACATCTTTCTCCTGAGGAGTGGTTGGTGGATTCGAACCATTGACCTTCTGGTTAGGAGCCGAGTGCTTTAGCCACTGCACCACCAGGGCTCCTGTTGCTTATGTCCCATTGGCCAAAATACATCATGTGACCACATCTAAGTGCAGTGGATGCTGGGAACTGCAATCTAACAGGGGCCCTGGAAATGGAGAAAATGAGTTCTGGCAGAAGCATAGCTGTCTTTGCCACAGACTGCGCTGATTTCACCTCTGTGCTTCTCAGACCTAGCAACACCTGGCGAGAGGCTGGCATTTAAGCAATTTTTTTTTTAATAAATAGATATGAATCTGAGTAAGCATATGTGTATAAATATGAATATGCATGAAATGGTGGAAAGGGAATAGCAGAGAGACCCGTAGGCAGGTTTCTTCTCTGCCCCTGGCCACTCTCATCCCAGTGGCTGCTGGGAGCTCCAGGTCACCTCCCTGACTTCAGAATCTCCCTTCCAGGATCCAAAATACAGGGCAAAATGCAGAACTCCAACACAGAGCAAATGGCATCCACTTAAATCACAAACACTGACCCCACCCAGAGATAAGCAGAATACAAAGTGCAGAAGCACTGCCATGTATACCAGCCCAGCGTGGGTGGCAGTTGCTTCTCAAAGCAGAGACCCAGGTCAGGGACCAAGTGAGGTGACCCCTTTATCTGATTCTGCATACAAACCAGCTGCATGGTGAGGGGCATGTAGGCCACACTCTAGGAACCAGGTACTCTGTCAGATGGTGGTTGTGACCACTGGCAGAATCCCAGGGGCAGGGCAAGGCTGTGAGGGGGAGCACCAGCCTGGGGTCAGGATCCTGAATTCCCATCCTGCCTTTCTAATTTGTTGTGAGCCTGCAGGCAGCAGGCAAGCCCCCTCCCCGCTCTAGGCCTCTGTAGCCTCCTTGAGCACTGAGCAATCTGGAGGTAGGACTTCTAAGGCCCTTCAACCCAGTGGATCTGAGACTGATCCTCATTTCTGCCCCCAAAGACTTTTAGCGAGGCCTTTGACCTTCAAAGAAACTCTGGTGGCGCAGTGGTTAAGAGCTATGGCTGTTAACCAAAAGGTCGGCAGTCTGAATCCACCAGATGCTCCTTGGAAACTCTGTGGGGCAGTTCTACTCTGCCCTATAGGGTCGCTATGAGTTGGAATTGACTCAACAGTAACGGGTATTTTTTTTTTTTTTTGACCTTCAGAGGTCTCAATTTGCCCAACTTTGAAATGAGAAGAATGCTAGTACCTCAGGATTGTGTGGAAAAGCAATGTAGAGCCAGAGTGTATGTCAACCATCAGAGCAGCAAGAGACAAGGCAGACTACCTTCTTGCGTAAACCCAGCAGGTCCCCAGCGTTGAGGACCAGCGGTCTGTGGAGGGGATACGGGTCATTCGAAGTCTGTCCCTGTCAAGGAGACTCAGAGTTCCTGGCAGAAAGAAGCCATGCCTGGTTGTGTACTGGTAAATACAGGTTTAATAAACAGTTCTGGGGAGGGCTGGAGGTATCTTCGGATGTCTGCCAATGTCAGTGGTGTAAATATTCCCACCATGGCCAATTACAAGCTACCGACATGACATCACTGAACACAGAGCTGGGAAGAGGCGTGCACACTCAGCTTTTGTGAGTGTCCTGGGCCTGTTCATCTTGGCGCCTCTACCTGGGAGAAGGCCTGGCCCAAGGCAGGTGCTCAGTCTTCTCTGAAGAATGAATGAATGAATGAATGAATACTGAGCTGACACAGACTGACACTAGGGAAGTCCCTCCTGGAATTCCTTACATTTTGGCCCTTCTGTTGAGCAAATGGTGACATTAGAAAGAGTTTGGGGTCAGTACACAGAACCTTGGACTCAATACAACCCTACATAGGAAAGCCTCCCTCCCCACCTACCAGCACAGACAAGGGCAAGTCTCTGGTGCCCTGGAGGCTGCCGAACCCCCTACCTCCACCCCCGGCCCAGTGCCCTGGCTCCGCCCCAAAGAAGCCCTGCTGGCTCTTTTCCAGGCCTCTCAGGCAGCACGTGGCATGTATCACCAAGATACCTCCTCTTCTTGCAGTCTACCCCACCCCATCTTATGTCACCGAGGAGAAGGGGAGTCAGGGCTTAAGGTATGCAATTTGGGGGGACACAGCTGGCAGAGGCCACAAAACCTGTGTGGAGGATGCCCTGCTCATGACTAATTCTCATCTGCTTCCCTGAGGGCAGGGCATCCAGTCCCTTCTGTTCTGGCTGGGTCTCCCACGAGCAAGTGAGCCCTGAGATGGATGACACTCCCCTCCTCAGCCCCCGGCAGCGGTCATAGAGAACAGCAAGCTAGAGGCTGTCCCGGGGGTCTTCCCTGCCCCAAATGGTCCCTCCCTTCTAGGGGAGCAAGTGGAACCCCAGAGCAGGATAAAGCCTTGGCCTGCCTGGCAGCTGACTGCAGCTGACCCCATTGTGGGCTCCCCCCAACCCTGCCCCTCTGCACCACTGTCCTAGATAGTGAGGTCCTTGTTTTCAATGAGGCCTCTTGGTGGAAAACCTAGGCAGGGCTCTGCTGGGCAGTTCTGCTCCATACGGCATCAGCTGGTGGATGGCTGGGAGGGTCCAATACAACTTCACTGGCAAGTTGCACATCTGGTACCTACCCCTGGTCTCCCCAGCGTGACTGTCCCAGGGTGCTTGGACTTTTACATGGCAGCTGATTTCCACTGAGTGGGCAGCCAGGAGAACCAGAGAGAAGCTACATGGCCTTTTCTTACAAAGCTCAGAGTGTAAGCAGCTTGGCTTCTGGCCCAGATTCAAGGGGGAGGAGGGTTAGATTTCATCTCTTGATGGGGAGGAGGAGGGATGCAAGGTCGTAGTGCACAAGAGCATGTGTGAGGGAAAGCCCACTTGGGTTGTTTTGGAAAATGCAATTGCTACAGAAGGAGGATCCCTGCAGGTGTGATTTTACCAAATTCACTTTCTTTGGGGAAACCCAGGGAAGGATGGGCTTGGAGGGTCTGATTCAGAAAGCATTACTAAGAAAATGCTATTTTGCAACCTTCCAATAATATTATAGTTAAGATTGTTCAAGTAATTAACATGTGCAGGAGGGAGTGTTCTAGTTGTATACGTGGGTTATCTGATTTCTTTCTTACAATGACCCTACGGGGTCCAGTTGCCATAGAATTGATTCTGACTCATGGCGACCCCATGTGTGTCAGAATAGAACTGTGCTCCATAGGGTTTTCAATGACTGATTTTTCAGAAAGAGATTGCCAGGCCTTTCTTCCAAGGCTTGAGGGTGGACCCAAACCTCCAACGTTTCCGTCAGCAGTGAATACATTAACCATTTGTACCACCCGGTGACTTCATGGTGTAGCTACTGTTATTCTCCCCGTTTTACAGATGGGGAAACAGACATGTAGCAGGCACTTGTCTGACTAACTTCCCTGGAAGAAACATGGGCAGGGTTTAGACCCCACCCAGCATCAGGCCTGAGCCCAGCTGAGCTCACACCATTGGTCTTTGGGTCTCCTTCCTAGGAAACCCATGGGTGGGGCAGCCAGCTGGCCTCTGGCTCCATCAGGCTATCCGCACACCTGTCTGGACTGGAATGCTGGCACCGGCCACTTACTACCTGTGTCACTGCATCCCTGAGCCCCTCAGCTTCCTCATCCATGAAATGCGAGCAACAATGCCCACTGTCGAGGCTTGCTGCAGGATGGTATTCAGTCATGTGTATCAGGTACCAGGCAGGGGGTTGGTGCCAAATAAATGTCAAATCCCTTCCTTCCCTCCCCCAGGAAGAAAACCTGAGGGCAACGCACACCGACACATCACTGCTGTTCCCCTGTGCAGGTGGGGACGTCGGCACTCCATGATGCTGTGATTAAAGCCGGTAGAGAACACTCTGGAAAGATGAGAGTGGCGATAATTGTGTCTGATCTTTTCAGAGTGCTCCTGTGTGGCAGGCTTCCTGCTAGGTGCTTTATATCGTCAGCCCTCCAGACAAGCCGCCAGCTTGCTACAAAGAAGTCTGAGATTCTGAGAGTGGAAGCCATGGACCCAAGTCCCAGCAAAAGACAGCGTGGACCCCGCAGAATGAGAGAGTCTCACTTCCTGTGTCCCCTTCCTCCTCCCAGGAAGCACTGCTGAAACACAGAAGCTCAGCGTACAGAGCTTACAAAGTAGTTAGGAGTCAAGGAGAGTGTGGGTGGGGGTCAGGGTGGGGATGACAGCCTGCTGTCAATTATACTAATGAGCTCTTATGCTCTGGCCAAGTGGTATCCGCCCAGACTCCTTCCCTAGCCTGCAAGCCCCTGCCTGATCTGTGTGACCTCTCTGATCTCATTTCCTCCCAGGCTCCCCCTGCCTGCACCCTGCAGGTTTCGCTGGTCAGGTTCCTGCCTCAGGGCCTTTGCACGTGCTGTTCTCTTAGCCTGGAGCACTTTTCTCACAGATGGCTCGCCTTCCACTTCATCCAGGTATTGGCTCACAAGGTGCCTCTCACAGGATGTCTTCCCTAATCACCCCATTAACATTACACCCCACCCCAATTTTTATCCCCTCAAACTTTTTTTTTTTTTTTTTGCCAGATAGCACTTAGCACCACCTGACATTTATACTCTATGTTTGTCTTTTATTTATATTCATTGTCTGTCTTTCCCATACAGTGTCAGCTTGAGGAGGGCAGGGACTCCATCTACACTGGTTACCGCCACATCCCTGCATAGAGTAGGTGCTGAATGACTTGATCAACAGGTTAAGGGCAGGGCAGGGGATTGTGGAGCTGTGGCTTCAAGCTTCATCCTGAAGGAGAATCTCCTGGTGATCTTTTTGAAATGTTTCACCTGAGCTTCACTAGCCTGCCTGAAAGCACGGCCGCATCCTTGCCCTCTGAGTCCAAGGTTTTCTGAGTTTCTTTCCTAGGTAGGAAGCTGTTGCTCGTCAGCTGAGCATGATTGCGTGATAGGCATTGCCCCGGAGCAGGCCAGAACCGGGGTATTTTAATAGGAGACACTCGAGGAGGCTTATGCCCCAAATCCAAAGGCAGGGCCACTTCACGGGCATGTAACCTGTGCTCAGAAGGGTTCTGCCCTTGGTTTAATGCTTTGCTGTTGCTGCTTTGAAATTCTTAATTTTTTAACAAAGAACCTCACGTTTTCATTTTGCACTAAACACACCCACACACACACACTCCAAAGCTGTTGCTGAGTCAAGTCTGACTCATAATGACCCTATAGGACAGAGTAGAACAGCCCCATACAGTTTCCAAGGCTGTAAATCTTTTGTAGAAGCAGACTGCCACGTCTTTCTCCCGAAGAGCAGCTGCGGGTTCAAACCTCTGACCTTTTGATTAGCAGCCGAGAACTTAACCACTGCACCACCAGGGCTCCTGTTATTTTGCACCGGGCTCCACAAATTATGGAGCCAACCCTGCCCAAAGAAATGACTGAGCATGGAGCTCTAGGCCTTACAGATGTTGAAAGGCTGGGAGAGGGGGACTTACAGGTGCTGCTCACCCACACCACCAGGCCATCATGTACCTTGCGTTCACAGGCCAGGCACTGCGTTAGCCATTGGAGCAGCAGAATAAACAGAGCTCGGCACCTCCCCCAGGAGCTGCCAATCCAGAGGAGAGGCTGACAGGTAAAGAGAGGGGTGACATCGAGCTCAGAGGCCAGACCGGAGGTGGGAAGAGTGACAATGTGGCCTGCAAAGGGTCAGGTGCTATTCAGAGCGGAAGGTGGAGATGCATCCAGGTGCTCTGGCTCAAGGGCCATGCAGTCCCTTCTCTCTAAAGCATCTGCAGAGGTGCGGGGGAGGCCAGAGTGGCACACCTGGTTGCAGGACCATCAGAGCTGGACCTGGCTGAGCCCAGGTGCCAGGGTAGAGGTAGAGGAAGTCGGGGCAAGGAAGCGGGAGGGACTTTGCTATTCTAGAAGCCTGACAGCTGTGTTGGGAGTGAAGGGAGCCCCCGAGGGGTTTCGACAGAGGGCAAAACACGATGATCTCTTGTTGGAGCCCCTCACACAGCCACCGTGGGTCACCTAGAGAATAGGTGGTTGCGGGGGTGGCGGGGAGGGGACTCGCCGGAGCAGGAGAAGGAGAAAATCCCCCTTTTCTGCTCCCCATCCCTTAGATCTCCTCTCCTTCACTGAGCAATGCCCATGCTATCGTTAGTTGCTGTTGACCCATGACAACCCCGTGTACCACAGAAGGAAACGCCTGTTCTGTGCCGTCTTCACGATCCCTGGTGCGCTCAAGTCCACTTTTGTGGCCACTGTGTATTCTGAGCACCTTCCAACCTAGGGGGCTCATCTTCCAGCACTATGTGGGACAATATTTGGTTGTGATCCATAAGGTTTGTATTGGCTAATAAGACAACCAGGCCTTTCTTCCTAGTTTGTCATAGTCTAGAAACTCCACTGAAACCTGTCCACCACAGGTGACCCTGCTGGTATTTGAGATACTGGTGGCACAGCTTCCAGCATCACAGCAACAGGCAAGCCACCACAGCAGGACAAACTGAAAGATAGACAGTGGGAACAATGCCTGTAATGGGTAATAAACACTATCTCCTTTCATCCTAATAGCCACCCAGGAGTAACTCTTACTAATCTCAGTTTTCAGAGGAGGAAGTTGAAGTACTGAGAGGTGGAGTGCTAGCCCAAGGTCAAATGCCACAGAGACATAGGTTTGGGGGTCCAGGGCTCAGTAGAGCAAGGCTGCGACCCGGCCCTCTGTGCACGTTTGCCTCTGCAGGGGGCGGCTTCCCCCGGCCTCCAGGAGGACCGGCGGAGGGCAGGAGGCTGTTGGCCCCGAGAGCCGGTGGAGCTCGGCAGGAAAAGAGCCTCCAACGTGGGGCGGCTCTCCATCTGCGCGCACGGGGTTCACAGCGCGGCCGGTGTCACCGCGCGTTTCCACCTCCTGGGGCTGTGCCCAGCGGATGCTGCTGCCTGCGTGTGAACAGGGCTCGGTTTCCCTTCACGCCCTCGGGCTCCTTTTTGATGAAGAACTTCCTTCTGTTGGCGCTTTGGGAATGTTAATTCCCGGTTTGCAGAGAGCACGGTTGACAGTTGGGTTGGAAAATGTACCCATGACTTCATGAGGGCGCCCACGGAGCTCGCCAAGAACACAGCCCTCCCTGGCTGCCCGGCTGGGACCCCCAGGGCTGGCCCAGCGGTTATTGCTCCAGAGCCCCCAGCATGCCCTCTGCCTTCCCAGGCCTCAGAGAAACCTTCCCAGCCAAGGCAGGCTTCCTTTCGTCCTCCAAATAGCTTGTTCCCTTGCACACTTGGTTCTTCCAGTTGCTCCAGCCAGGAATGCTCTCTACTCTTCTGCGTAATCCTTCCTTCAGACCACCCCAAATATCCCTTCCACCACCTCCCCAAGCCTTCCGTCACCCTCTGCTGGAGAGTTCTTTCCCAGCCACAAGGACCCCGGTACTTGCCTGCTCAGCCCGCAGGGTTCCCTGGATGGAGCCACCTGTCCTTCATCTCCAGTCTCTTCACCAGGGCTCCAGGAGCCCAGGCTCAGATGTAGTTTTTGAGGAAGCTGAAGGTGACATTAACAGCCAGACTGGCCTTCAAATCACTGCAGAGCCCAGCATGGAGGGCCCCCACATGGCTCAGGGCAAGGGGAGGGGAGAAGGCACACCTCAAAGCCCAGAATATTCCAGGGGGCCGGTTGGGTTGACAGTCAACACCGAGCCAGAAAATAAATACTGCAAATTTGCCTGCACGTCATGTTAAAATCCCACTCTAAAAAAAAACTGGAAAAAAGTCTTTGCAACACTTAGGGCAAAGGGTGAGTTTCCTTAAATGCTAAAGCACTCCTGCAGTGAAAAGACAATCAACAGCTTGAGAGAAAAACCACTCACAGAACAGAAATGAGGACACGTGCGCCCTTAAGCATGATGACAGAAATATGGAGGTGAAAAGGATGTCTTTAGTTTAACTTTGATAGAGAAATGTCAGGACAGCTGGCCTAGGGGGAGGAAGAGATGGCAGGGAGGGACTTGTGACGTACCACCAGTAACGAAGATGAGGGCTGAACGTCACCAGGGACTAGAAGGCTGGTCAGAAGAGGTGAACTGAGCAGGCTGCAGGGGGCGAGAGCCTGGGCTGTTCTGCAGATAGGCTCAGTACACCTCTCGGCTCCACCACTTCCCAGCTGCAGCACCCTAGGCAGCCTCAGTTTTCTCATCTGTAAAACGGGGGTCAGGATGTGCTTCCTGAGAAGAATAAAGTGCGGTCAGGGAGAGGGGTCAGTGGTAGAAGTCTCCCCATTCATGTGGGAAAACGGGGTGCCATTCGGGCCAATGCACCTCACGTGCAACTACCACCCATCTGTCAGTGGAGGCTTGTGTGTTGCTATGATGCTGAACAGGTTTCAGTGGAGCTTCCAGACTAAGATGGACTAGGAAGAAAGGCCTGGCATTCTACTTCCAAAAACCAGCTCATGAAAACCCTATGGATCACAACCATCCAATGCATAACCAATCATATGGATGGTGCAGGATGGGACAGCATTTGGACCCTTTGTGCGTGGGGTTGCTAGGAGTAAGGGGATGACTCAGTGGCAGCTAACACAAACAATGAGGAAGGGGTGAGTCAGGGAGTGGCACAGAGGTTGAGAGAAAGACCCAGGGAAAGGGAAGGAACAAATGGTCCATGTGGGGAAGGGGAGGGGCATGTGAGGTTGGGAGATGAGGTCAGGGAGGTGGAGACAATTCAGTCTCTGGGGCCGCAGTTTCTGGGGGGTGGACCCAGGACTGCTGAGTGGATGGGATGAGGACTGATTGAGTCGACCTTGGAGACCACACTTACTTGGTTATTTGGTGGGGAAGGAAAGGAGAAAGACTGGAGGAGGGGCAGGATAAAGATGGGAAGGTGGTTAGGATGGAGAGATGAGAATATCTGTAGGCTGTGAAAATGGACTCAGGTTAGGATGGAGAGATGAGAATATCTGTAGGCTGTGAAAATGGACTCAGGCTCCCAGGACCACGCCCAATTCTCCTGAATTGCCACATTTTGTTTGACCCAATCTAGCAATGGTGGCACAGTGGCCAAGAGCTCGGCTGCTAATGAAAGGTTGGTGGTTCAAACCCACCAGCAGCTCCTCAGGCAACAAGGCCTGGCCATCTGCTTCTGTGAAGATTACAGCCTAGGAAACCCTATGGGGAAGTTCTACTCTGTCTTATAAAGTTGCTATGAGTTGGAATGGACTTGACTGCATACAACAACAGCAATCTAGCAGAGGGCCAGGTTATGCTAATGGGGCTGGGACACACGCAAAGCCCAACACACAGCTGGGCCCAAACCCAGCTGCCGAGGTAGCAGACAACGATGGTGGCACCTAACCCAGAGCTGGAAGGGCTGCAGAGGCAAGCGCGTGTGAGTTAGGAAGCAAAAGCTCTTAGCCCAAGAGAGTCCCCGTTCATGGTCAAGCAGCAAGGCTGACAGGAAAACAGACCCCCAAAGTCAGAAGCTGGGAGTAAGCCATAAACGTGAACTCGGGGACCAGGGCTTGACACATAATGGACACTCAGCAAACATTCCTCAGATGAACACACCGGAATGAGGTTTATGAGACTTGTTAAAACAAGAAGTCCAAGACATAATCAGTTACCTCACGGGATTAGTTCTATTAGTTTGGGGGCTTAGGGCCGTGGTCTTGTTGGTCAATCCATTCGATTGGCCTAACACAATTCTTAAAGTTTATGTTCTATGTCCCAGTATGTTAGAAGTGTCTGGTGGCCTTAAAAGCTTACGAGTAGCCATCTAATATACAGCTATCGATCTTTAGTCATCTGGAGCAAAAGAGAAAGAAGGAAACCCAAGAATCAGAGAAGGAGCTGGACTACAGGATGAACTGTCTACATGAAGCATGCCTCCTTCTCCACCCTGAGACCAGGAGAACTAGATGGTGTGTGGCTACCACTGTGGAATGTTCCGAAAAGAGACACAGCAGATGAATCCTGAAAAAAAGGGAGAAAAACATGAACCAGCACTTCAAATTCTTAAAAGAATCCAGTGGCTGGAAGAGTCCCTGAGACTATGGCCCTGAGTTATCCTTCAAACCTTGAGTTGAAACTACCCACTGGCGTCACCTATAAACTAAGTAACAGTGTAGCTCAAAGAGTAAAGATCGTCATCCTAGAGTATTGCTTTTTGCTTTTGTATTATCTCTATAAGACCAAAGGGGCAACATATATTTTAAAGCATAGATGAGAAGGTTGGAGGTGAGGGGGCAGAGAGATTAAGTAAATGGAAGTGAAACAACTAGAACAGAAATAACGAGAATGTTGTCACAAGGTGAGGAATGGAACCAATGTCACTGATCACTGGGTCTAGAAACTGGAATGGGAGTGGCTTTTGCCTCGTATATTTTCACCCAAAATAAAGTTAAATATATATGTAAAGACCTAGACGCTGAGTGCCATGTGGACACAGGGATAGGGTGGCTGTGAGGCCAGGTGCTGGGCAGGCAGCACATGTGTGTAAAATGGCCACTGCTGGTCTCATTGCTGACCGGGACCAGGCCTGCTGGTCCTACGCTTGCAACTCCAGAGGCAGATGCCTTGCTCTGCCCAGAAAGGTGTGATCACAAAGGGAGGAAAATGCCCTGCCGAGGACTCCGCAGCAGTGCAGGCGCCCAGAATTCTGGGCTGATGCTCTCCACGGTGCCTTAGGGTACCTGACTTCCACGGAGCAGGAAACCCAGATCAGCTCGGAGAGAGAAAGGGAAGGTGATTAGGGCTCAGGGGCTCACAGATTCCAGGGCCTCAAGGAGGGACTCGGGGTGGTGTGGGGGTGGGGTGATAAGAGAGAAATCAGGGCAACTACAGACTTTGCACTAACACTCCCCCCGCCGCCCCACCACCACCAGCATGACTGGTGTCCCTGGATGGCGCACACAGTTAAGGAATTTGGCATTAACTCAACTGAAAGTTGTAGACTCAAGTCCACCCAGAGGCACCTTGGAAGAAAGACCTGGCGAGCTATTCCATAAAACCAGCCACTGAAAACCCAGTGGAGCACAGTTCTACTCTGGCACACATGCAAGAAGGCTCCATGAGTCAGAATTGACTTGTTGGAAACTTTTTTTTTGTTTTAATTTTATTGTGCTTTAGGTGAAAGTTTACAGCTCAATTATTTTCTCATTCAAAAATTTATACACAAATTGTTTTGTGACATTGGTTGCAATCCCCGTAACGTGTCAGCACTCTCCCCCTTTCCCTTCCACTTTGTGTTCCCCGTGTCCATTCGTCCAGGTTTCCTGTCCCTTCCTGTCTTCTTGTCTTTGCTTATGGTCAAGTGTTGTTCATTTGGTCTCCTATACTTGACTGAACTAAGAAGCACGTTCTTCACATGTGTTATCATTTGTTTGAGAGGCCTGTCTAATCTTTGGCTGAAAGATGGACTTCAGGAGTGGCTTCAATTCTGAGTTAGCAGGGTGTCTGGAGGCCATAGTCTCAGGGGCCCCTCAATCTCAGTCAGACCAGTAAATCTGGTCTTCTTGTGTGTGTGTGTGTGTGTGTGTGTGTGTGTGTGTGAGAGAGAGAGAGAGAGAGAGAGAGAGAGAGAGAGAGAATTTGAATTTTGTTCTACATTTTTCTCCCTCTCTGTCCAGGACCCTCTAATGTGATCCCTGTCAGAGTGGTCAGTGGTGGTATCTGGGCACCATCTAGTTCATCTGGGCTCAGGCTGGTGGAGGCTGTGGTTCGTGTGGTCTGTTAGTAGTCATTTGGGCTAATGTTTTTCTTATGTCTTTGCTTTTCTTCATTCACCTTTGCTTTGAATGTGATGGGACCAGTAGATGTATCTCAGATGGCCGCTCGAAAGCTTTTAAGACCCCAGATGCTACTCACCAAAGTAGGAGATAGAACTTTTTCTGTATGAACTATGTTATGCCGATTGACCTAGATGCTCTCCGAGACCATGGTCCCCAGTCCTCAGCCCCAGTAACTTGGTGCCTCAAGGTGTTTGGATGTGTCTAGGAAGCTTCTGTGATTTTGCCTTGGTCAAGCTGTGCTGACTTCCCCTATACTGTGTGCAGTCTTTTCTTTTCCCAAAGTTAACACTTGTCTACTGTCCAGTTAGTGATTTCCTCTCTCCATCCCTCCACTCGCTCATAGCCATCAAAGATTGTTTTTTCTGTGTGTAAACTTTTCTTGGGTTTTTAGAAAAGTAGTCTCATATGGTATTTGTCCTTTTGTGATTGACTTATTTCACTCAGCATAATACCCTCCAGATTCATCCATGTTTCACAGATTCATTGTTATTCTTTCTCGTTGCATAGTACTCCATTGTGTGTATGGACCATAGTTTGTTTATCCACTCATCTGTTGATGGGCATCTAGGTTGTTTCCATCTTTTTGCTATTGTGAACAATGCTGCAATGAACATGGGTGTGCATACGTCTATTCATGTGATGGCTCCTATTTCTCTAGGATATATTCCTAGAAGTGGGATTGCTGGATCCGGAAAATGGTTTTTTTGTTTGTTTTTTATTTTTAATATTATGACTTAGTTCCCCAACCCCTGGCCTTTCTGTGTAGACTTAGGTCAGATCAAGCAAAGTCTCTGATTGGCTGCTGGCCTGCCAATGGGTGGCTCCCTCTAAACCCACTGCTGGTCCAGTCAGCTCCAGGCTGGGCTTCTGGTGGATGAGTCAAGTCGGAAGAGGAAATCGGACGTGGTTAGCAGGTTAACTCACATCAGGTTGCCCTGAATGTAGCAGATAAAAGACTGCCTGACAGTGGCATGGAAAACATCGTGGTGGAGTAGTTACGAGCTGTGGCTGCTAACCAAAAGGTCAGCAGTTCAAATCCACCAGGTGCTCCTTGGAAACCATATGGGGCAGTTCTACTCTGACCTATGGGGTCGCTATGAGTCGGAATCGACTCGACGACAACAGGTTTTTAAGGGAGAGTGCATCGGCCAACATGGGTTCGAACTTGTCCCAAAGGAGCTGCGTGAACATGGTGCATTATCTCTCCGAGCCTCAGTTTCCTAAACTGTAATAGAGAAATAACAACACATTTGCCACAGGGTTGTTGTGAGGAGAAAATGAGATAGTAAGCAGCAGAGTGTTTTGTAAGCCGTAAAGCTAGAGGTGAGTTGTTTCATTTCACACCCAAGGGAATGAATGTTCTTGATTTCTGCTTTACATCGAGCCTCGGTCCAGCCCCCCATGCTGGACGTGGGGCACATCTTATGTGGACATCCACCGTCTGCGAGGGAAACGCACACACTTTCCTGCAGGATACACTAGGTTGCAGTCTTAGCCGTAGCTGCAGCTCTGACCTCGTGGGCATTGGGTAGCCCCTCTGGGTCTCAGTTTCTCCATCTGTGTATGAGGGTTGACAAGGACTGCCTCACCCAGTTCACTGGCTGTGGGAGATTAAACAATTCCCTCCTCTCCCTGCTTGCCTTCTTTGCTGGTTTCCTCAGCCTCCCCTCCTGGCTGGGTTTCCATGGGATGGTGGGAGCTGAGGTTCTGCCCACCCACCCCCCGAAACTCTCCCTCCCCGAAACTCCTCTAAAACCCCGGCCACCTGCCCGGGTAGCCCAGCACCATAAAAGAGGGCACTTTGTAGTCCTCTTTGTTTCAAGCATGTCAATAAACATTCACAACTGGATTTGTGAGCCTTTGAGGTGGGTGATAACCTTTGTTGTGAAAATCACAATCACTCTCTCTGCATGGCCACCGAGCAAACGTTTGCTGAAGGAAACTCAACTGGGCGACCCTCTGAAGAGCCGGGCTCCCTAACTTCCCAGGCCCCTTCCTTCGCTTGCTCTGGACTTCCACAACTTCCTCGCCATCCCCACAGCTTCAGGTTCTTGTACTTTGCAAGCCTTGGACGCAATACCCCTCTTCAGTAGGCCTGCCAAGCTCATTCCCTCCCGGACCCCTTCCCACTGTCCCCGGGATCCTGGGACCCCAGCAAGGAGGGGCTGCTGCTCCTGAGCTCTCAGCCAACTCTGCAGGCCTGGGTGTCATCTCTTGCAACAGCTGACAGTGGAGCCTCCACCACGCTGGTGTCACTTTTAACACCACGCGTTAACACCACCGCCTGACTGTGCAAGGAGGCCCCATGCGCAAGGAGGCCCCAGCAGAGGCGCGTGCAGCAGCACCCCACATGTGGAGTTGTTAATCCCAGCAGTTGTTCAGCAGGCTCCCTTGGCCTCACCTCTAAACGTGTTACTTCTGGAGGAAGCAACACCACGGAACTGTACCAGCTCTCCCAAGAAGGAACGACGGGACCTGCTTGTCCCATGGAGGCCAGGGGGGAGAAGAGGTGTTTCTGAGCAATGGTGTGCCAAGATCAGGGGCCCGGACCTCTGTCACCACACACAGTTCCTAAATTAGCAAAGGAAGAGGAAGAAGAGGAAAGGGAAGAGGGAAACGGCATCACCATGCCACTTAAAATCCTTTATTAAATCTGCAATTTTATACTTACTACATGCTTTCAAGGAATATTTCTTGTTGTAATGATCAGAGTCGAATCAGCATGCAAATCTGTACGTACAACATGATCTCAAGTCTGGAAATGCCTGTGGTTGACATCACCACTGCTCACCCACATCCAATCCCCCTGGACCTCCAGGCACCCCTGGAAGGTTTCACTTCTTCACCACCTGGAGATCCAGCATGGCCACATGACTTGCTTGGCTAATGAAATGTGAAGGATGCAGCCGGATCCAGGGTTTTAACTGCTGGTGCTCCCACCCCAGCCCACTCTTCTCCTACCTCAGCAGCCAAGGAAGCATGTGGTGATCTGGAGGGGCCATGGGATGGAAGGGGCCCACCTCGCTGAGCCATCACATGAGGGACAGGAATCCTGAGCCACCCAGACCCGTGTGCTCTGGGTACGAGCCAGAAATAAACTTCTGTGCTGTTAAACCACTGAGGTTTGCATCTAGTTTTCCCTGCGGCATGATCTAACTTATTCTGATTGATATAATAAGTCTATAAAATAGACTGAAAAAAATAGCATCAGGAAATATTGCAGTTCCTGCAATATTTTTTGTTTTTCTACATTTTCCAAATTTTCAACAGTGTATATTACATTTATGATTTGAAAAGCATGGTACTCAGAGCACAGCTACTTTTTTGAGTAAATAAATTTCTCTTTGGCACTGTGCTAGAAACTTTGCGTAAATCATCTTACTTAATTCTCACTAAACCCAAAAAGGGTTTTCCTGTTTTCCAGATGAGAAATCTGAGCTTTAGAGAGATTAGGTGCCAGGTACTTTACACCCAATATCTCCTTTATCTCCTCGGAGGTTTGAAGTATTTTATTCCAGTTTTAAAGATGAGGCTCAGAGAAGTTTAGTGAGTTGCCCAAGATTCATCACTTAAGAATTGATGGAAGTGAAATTGAAACACCACCAACAATAATGCCAGACAACCTTTATCAGATGCTTCTATGTATCAGCCACCACCTGTTTATCAGTTTGTCACACTGTGGTGACATACGTGTTACTATGATGCTGGAAATGATGCCACTGGTATTTCAAATACCAGCAGGGTCACCTATGGTGGACAGGTTTCAGTGGAGCTTCCAGACTAAGACAGACTAGGAACAGAGGCCTGGTGATCTACTTCCAAAAGTTAGCCAATGAAAACCTTATGGATCACAACAGAACAATGTCCAACTCACTTGATTTGTACATATAATCAGGAGGAATCAATCACTAGAGGAAGACATCCTGTTTGGTGAAATAAAGGACCAGCGTGGGTGAGGTAAGCCCTTCGTGAGATGGATTGGCACAATAGATAAAATGATGGACTCGAACATGCCAACGATTGTGAGGATGACACAGTGCCAGGCAACATTTCGTTCTGTTGTACATAAGGTCACCATGAGTCAGAGTTGACTGCACAGCAGCTATCTGTCTGTCTGTCTATCTATCTGTCAGGGCCATGCATGATCTCCTTTAATCATCTCAACAACCTTATGATGTAGGTATTACTAGTAATATCCCTAAATTATAGATGAGAAAATTGAAGCTCAGAGAAATTGAGTAACTTGCCCAGGTTCACACAGCTAAGAATTTGCAGAGCTGGGGCTGGAACTTCCATCTGTCTAAATTTTGGTTAACTCATTTTGCTGAGAGCAGAGGTGGTACAAAAGGTGCCTTTAGGTAATACACGCATGTACTTCTTAAAACTGAATTTCTGTTTTTGTCAATGTATCCATGTATAAAGTTGTCCCAGCATGGACTTGTAATGTGAAACTTGCTCCAAAAATGGAGGGCCCTGAGAGACCTAAGAAAGAGGTGGGTGACTCCATGGTGGCAGAAGTTTACTGGGGAGACTTATATATGAGGCAGGCCCTGTACTACAGCAGGACCAAGCAGATCTCTGAGCTTGTGCTCTGCAGTGGGAGGGCAGAGATTTTATAGTGGTGGTGGACAATAGTGGCTACTTGCCAGAGACTTACATAACAGTGACCCAGAAAACAGTAGTGAACTAGTGGAACACATGAGTTTGTTCAGGTTTGGCCTTGCAAAGCCTACTTCCCCTTAAAAAATTTTTTTAGTCAAAGGTACCATGAAACTGATAATGAAAAGCAGCAGTCTTGCCTCTCCCCTCTCTACCACTCAGCTCCCTTCCTCAGGGGCAATGGCTTTCAACTCTTTTAGCTGTTCCTTCTCACATTTACTTTCATATTTCTAGATATTATTCTTTTGTTGCTATGTTTTTAGGTGCCGTTGAGTTGGTTCTGACTCATAGCGACCCTATGTGCAATAGAACAAAACACTGCCTGGTCCTGCACCATCCTCACAATCATTGCTATGTTCGAGCCCATTGTTGCAGACACTGTGTCAGTCCTTCTCGTCGAGAGTCTCCCTCTCTTTTGCTGACCCTCTGCTTTACCAAGCATTATGTCCTTCTCCAGGGACTGGTCCCTCCTGATAGAATACGTGAGAGGAATTCTTGCCATCCTCACGTCCAGGAAGCGTTCTGGCTGTACTTCTTCTAAGACAGATTTGTTCATTCTTCAGGCAGTCTGTGATA
The DNA here is from genome assembly GCA_030035585.1 of Dugong dugon. Taxonomy (NCBI): domain Eukaryota; kingdom Metazoa; phylum Chordata; class Mammalia; order Sirenia; family Dugongidae; genus Dugong; species Dugong dugon. The sequence continues at coordinate 69,412,161 of CM057461.1, forward strand.
TATTCAATATTCTTTGCCAACACCATAATTCAAATGTATCAATTCTTCTTCCATCTTCCTTATTGGTTGGCCAGCTTTCTCATGCATATGAGGTGACTGAAAATACCAGCTTGGGTCAGGCACACCTTAGTCCTTATGGTGACATCTCTACTTTTTAACAATTTAAAGAGGTCTTTTCCAGCTGATTTGCCTAATGCAATACACCCTTTAATTTCTTGACTGCTGCTGCCATGGGTGTTGAATGTGGATCCGAATAAAATGAAATCCTTGACAACTTCAATATTTTCTTCATTTATCATTGTCATGGATTAAATCGTGTACCCCCAAAATTTGTGTCAACTTGGCTAATCCATGATGATTCCCAGTATTGTGTGATTGTCCAACATTTTGTCATCTGATGTGATTTTCCTATGTGTTGTAAATCCTATCTTTATGGTGTTAATGAGGTGGGATTAGTGGCAGTTATGTTAATGGGACAGGACTCAATCTACAAGACTAAGTTGTGTCTTAAGCCAATCTCTTTTGAGATATGAAAGAGAGAAGCGAGTAAAGAGACATGGAGGACCTCATACCACCAAGAAACAAGAGCCAGGAGACTACTGTGTCCTTTGGACCCAGGGTCCTTGCACTGAGAATCTCCTAGACCAAGGGAAGATTGATGAAAAGGACCTTCCCCCAGAGCTGACAGAGAAAGCCTTCCCCTGGAGCTGGCACCCTGAATTCGAATTTCTAGCCTCCTATACTGTGAGAGAATAAATTTCTCTTTGTTAAAGCCATCCGCTTGTGGTATTTCTGTTATAGCAGCACTAGATGACTAAAACAATCATAATGTTGCTTATGGTCCAGGTGTGAGGATTTTTGTTTTCTTTATATTAAGATGTAATCCATACTGAAGGCTGTAGCCTTTGATCTTCATCAGTAAGTGCTTCAAGTCCTCTTCACTTTCAGCAAGCAAAGTTGTTTAATCTGCATATGGCAGGTTGTTAATGAGTCTTCCTCCAATCCTGATGCCGTTCTTCTTCATATAGTGCAGCTTCTCCGATTATTTGCTCAGCATACAGATTGAATAAGTATGGTGAAAGACATAATCCTGATGCACACCTTTCCTGATTTTAAACCATTCAGTATCCCCTTATTCTGTTCAAACAGCTGCCTCTTCATCTATGTACAGGTTCCGCATGAGCACAAGTAAGTGTTCTGGAATTCCCATTCTTTGCAATGTCATCCATAATTTGTTACGATCCACAGAGTTGAATGCCTTTGCATAGTCAATGAGACACAGGTAAACATCTTTCTGGTATTATCTGCTTTCAGCCAAGATCCATGTGACATCAGCAATGGTATTCCGCATTCCATGTCCTCTCCTGAATCCAGCTTGAATTTCTGGCAACTTCCTGTTGATGTACTGCTACAACCATTTTTAATTATCTTCAGCATAATTTTACTTGCATGTGATATTAATGATATTGTTCAATAATTTCCAGATTCCGTTGGATAACCTTTCTTTGTAATGGGCACAGATATGGATCTCTTCTAGTTGGCTGGCCAGGTATCTGTATTCCAAATTTATTGGCATTGACAAGTGAGTGCTTCCAGCATTGCATCCAGTAGGTGAAACATCTCAATTGGTATTCCGTCAATTCTTGGAGCCTTGTTTTTCACCAGTGCCTTCAGTGCAGCTTGGACTCCTCCCTTCAGTATCATCGGCTCTTGATCATATACTCCCTCTTGAAATGGTTGAACGTCAACCAATTCTTTTTGGTACAGTGACTGTATGTATTCCTTCCATTTTCTTTTGATGCTTCCTGGGTCGTTCAATATTTTACCCATAGAATGCTTCAATATTGTAACTGGAGGTTTAAATTTTTTCTTCACCTCTTTCAGCTTGATAAATGCCTAGCATATTCTTCCCTTTTGGTTTTCTAACTCCAGGTCTTTGCACATTCCATTATAATACTTTACTTTGTCTTCTTGAGTTGCCCTTTGAAATCTTCTGTTCAGCTCTTTGACTTCATCATTTCTTCCATTTGCTTTAGTTACTCGATGTTTAAGAGCAAGTTTCAGAGTCTCTTCTGACGTTCATTTTGGTCTTTTCTTTCTTTCCTGCCTTTTTAATGACCTCTTGCCTTCTTCATGTATGATGTCCTTGATGACATCACACAACTCGTCTGGTCTTTGGTCATTAGTGTTCAATGTGTCAAATCTATTCTTGAGATAGTCTATAAATTCAGGTGGGATATACTCAAGATTGTATTTTGGATCTCGTGGACTTGTTGGAATTTTCATCAGCTTCAGCTTGAACTTGCTTATGAGCAGCTGATGATCTGTTTGGCAGTTCACCCCGGAATTGTTCTGACTGATGGTATTGAGTTTCTCTAACATCTCTTTCCACAGATGTAGTCGATTTGATTCTGGTATATTTTATCTGGTGAGGTCCACGTGTATAGTCATTCAAGTTGTTGAAAAAAGGTATTACCAATGAATAAGCTGTTGGTCTTGCAAAGTTCTATCATGGGGTCTCCCACGTCATTTCTATCACCCAGGCCTTATTTTCCAACTACAGATCCTTCTTCTTTGTTTCCAACTTTTGCATTCCATTCACCATCTTGATTGCATGTTTGATCAATTTCAGACTGCAGAAGTTGATAAAAATCTCTGATTTCTTTGTCTTTGGCATTAGTAGTTGGTGCATAAATGTGAATAATAGTCGTATTAACTAGTCTTCCTTGTAGGTGTATGGATATTGTCATATCGCTGACAGCATTTTACTTCAGGATAGATAGGGAAATGTTCTTTTTGACAATGAAAGCTAAGCCCTTCCTCTTCAATATGTCATTTCCTGCATAGTATACCACATGATTATCCGATTCAAAATGGCCAATACCAGTCCATTTCTGCTCACTAATGCCTTGGATCAGCCTTCAAGCATTCCTTTTCATTTTTGATAACTTCCAATTTTCCTTGATTCATACTTCGTACATTCCACGTGCTGATTATTAATGGATGTTTGCAGCTGTTTCTTCTCGTTTTGAGTTTTGCCATATCAGCAAATGAATGTCCCAAAAGCTTAACTCTACCTATGTCATTAAGGTTGTCGCTACTTTGAGGAGGCAGCTTCTCCCCAGTCATATTTTGAGGGCCTTCCAACCTGAAGGGCTCATCTTCCGGCAGCATATCAGACAATGTTCTGCTGCTATCCATAAGATTTTTCACTGGCCAATTTTTTCAGAATTAGATCTTCAGGTCCTTCTTCCCGGTCTGTCTTAGTCTGGAAGCTCAGCTGAAACCTGTTTACAATAGGTGACTGACCCTGCTGGTATTTGAAATACTGGTGGCATAGCTTCCAGCATCATAGCAACATGGAAGCCACTATGTATTAGCTAGTCTTCCTTGTAGGTGTATGGATATTATCATATCACTGACAGCATTGTATTTCAGGATAGATGGTGAAGTGTTCTTTTTGACAATGAATGCTAAGCCCTTCCTCTTAAATTTGTCATTTCTGGCATAGTATACCATATGATTATCCGATTCAGTATGGCAAAGTGACAAATTGGTGGTGGTTACTTTATCATATCTATTCACAATAAACAAGGTACTATGTTATGGTTACAGGTGCTCTCTTGTATAGCTTTTTATTTTCCCTGGAGTTAGTAATTACCTATTTTTCATTTGATTAGCTTTTGTCATAACTTCAATAATTCTTCCCATAAATAAGCTAATAAAGTTCTAAAATTTCTAGCAGTATGTTCAAACACAGCTGGTAAACTGTCAGTTCTATTTTTTTCTTGTAACTCTTTGTCATCCTGCCCCTACCTGGACCAGCTGCTCTCCTGGCTAATTTAAAGTAGCAGTCCTTAAATTTCTCTTCACCATTACCCTAGAAATTCCCTTTGCCTCTCTCCTGTGTTGCTTTCCTCTTTCTTAAATCCTAAGTCATCTTCTTTCTTGGTTTACTTTCTTCATTTTGCTATAATATATATGCCAGTAACTTCCTTGGAAACTGCATATGGGAGTTCAATTTTTGGGTAATTGATTGACAGTTTGGCTGAATGTATAAATCTCAATTGGAAATCATCTTCCTTCAGAATTCTGAAGGCAGTTTTCTGTTGGCATTTGGTGTTCTGTGTTGATATTAAGAAGTCCAAGGCCATTCTGATTCTTGATCCTCATTACGTGACTTCTTCATTCTGAAAGCTTCTAGGTTGTTTTCATAATCTCTGATGTTATAAAAAAAAAAAGTATAATTCAATATCTATTCTGAAAAAATCTTTTAATAAATTAGACTAGATAGATAATGTCATAAATTGACATTTATATGTTTTAACTTGAAGCAGGGAGGAGATTCTAGAAACACTGCTGTTACTGTCACCACTGTTCTGGAGTACTAGCCAATGCAACCAGAAAGAGGTAGAAAACTGGAAAAGAGAAGACAGTATCACTATTTAAAGAGATAAGATTGATAAGACCAGTTACCTGGAAAACACCCAAGAATTAACGGAAATAATAATTGATAATGATAAAATAATTCAGTAAGTTAAGTGGATACGAAATTAGTATACTATTATCCATATTGTTTAAATATACAGACAACAACCAGTATTAAAATATAACAGATGTTGTTCAATCCCAGGTTTTGGCACCAAAAATCAATAAAATGAAATAAACATAAAATATATATATATAATGGAAGAAAGACCCTATTTTCAAAAGATCCTAGAAATAAACTTTTTCAAAAATGTGGAAAATCTTACGAAGGAAACTTCTTAAATGCTACTGAGGAATACAAACGTGAACTCATTCCATATTCTTAGATAAAAAGACTCGACACTATAGGAATACCAGTTTCTCCCTAAAGTTATCTGTACATGAGCATAATCCTAATAAAAACACTAACTGGATTTTTTGTGGAACTAGACCAATTGATTCTAAAGTTCATATGGAAAAACACAAACATGAATATCTGAGAAAATTTTGAAAAAGAAATCTAAATAGCAGAGATAAACCTCCCAGATATTTCAATGCATTTTAAAGATAATATAAAGCTAAAATAATTAAAACTGTGGTATAAGTGCAAGAATAAACACTCAATTCAGAAATTATGGGAAGTCATCCAACATATACAGGCAAGTGGAGCCCTGGTGGCACAGTGGTTAAGAGCTTGGCTGCTAACCAAAAGGTCTGCAGTTCGAATTCACCAGCCACTCCTTGGGGCAGTTCTATGTTGTCCTGTAGGGCCACTATGAGTGACAATCAACTTGATGGCAACTGGTTTGGTTTTTGGTTTTATATGATCAAGTTGGTACAATAAAACAGGATTTATGCATATTTGATATTGGGACAAATGACTACCCTTCTGTAAAAAGAAATTAATTTAGATCGTCCTTCACATGTTACAATAAAATAAAGTCCACAGGGATCAAAGGTTTAAATGAAGTTGTAAAATCTTTAAAGAGTAAGAAGAACTGGGATATGGGAAGAATCTTCTGTTTAACCATTAATGTACCTCATTGCCTAGCAACAGCAAGCAGCCTAATAAATACTTATTTTTCATGGACTGAAAACGGATTGACTAAGCCCCAGCTTTTGCACTAGAGGCTATACCAGAGCCTGCCAATCACAGCCCTTAGGCTAGATTTGGTCCCTGGAAGTAATTTGTTTGATTTTACCAGTGTTAAAACATTTTAGTTTTTGATCCGATGTTTAAAAACCAGAAGACTTCACAACAAGATCTGGATTTTAGACTTCCCTTGCAATGTCTACACATCTAGCAGCCTGGGGCCTCACTCCTGCATAGAATCATCTGAGCCACTGCCCTTTGCCCTGCCCATTCCTGGAACCTGCCTCAGGGTCCTTGCCTGAAGCACTGTTTCCCTGACTCTTTAGCTGGTTTGTTCGCCCTCCCCTCGCTCTTCAGGTTTCATTTAAATATCTATGAGTCAGAATGGACCTGATGGCAACAGGTTTGGGTTTTTTTTTTGAAGTGGTATTGGTGGTTCAGTGGTAGAATTTGTGCCTCCCACGCAGGACACTCATGTTTGACTCCCGGCCACTGTCCCTCATGTGATGCCGTAAAATGACAGGAGCAGTAGTATAACCACTTATCTGACCTCAGGGGGGGATAATGCAAATCAAGAGCAGTCCCAGGCTGATCTCTGTGAGGAGGAGGTCAGACATACCTCCACTCTCCAGTCTTTCTACCAGTTCTGACACCAGCCGTCCCTCCCACAGCACTCTCTACTTCTCTGCTCGGTTTGATAATTTGTTGCAATGGCCACGCAGAACTCACAGACCATACTTACAGTTAAGTGGTTTATTAAGGAAGTAGCAGGGTACATCTGGGAATCAGGACCAACAGGCTACAACTCAGAATCAGGCTCAGGAAGCAGGAAGGCAAAGTCTCCCCTCCTCAGTGCAAGACAGTTCTCTCGGCTCGTCTTGTTTGTGCAGGCTTTCTCTTGGCCGCCTGAGGACAGGCTCCTCTTGGCTCTGCTGTCTGTCACCACTGACTCCGGGCCTATTGCTGTCTTTAGTGTTACAGCCCTTGACTCATGTTACAGCTCTTTTAGGGAATTCCTTGCCTTTTCTCTCTCACTCTGCTGCTTCTCCTTTCTTCTTCTTCCTGGATGCTTCTTTCCCTGCTTTTATCTATCTCAAAAACCTCTGTGGGGTTGGCTGCTTATACACACAACTCCTTGTCAGTTTCAAGGCACGGCCCCTCCCAGCTGAGGGGGGGTGGCAAACTGTCCAATCTCTTCTTGGTAGACTACAGGCACTTCATTCGCACAGTAGGCTACAACTCACCTCATTCGCATAGTTTATTGATCAATCCCTGCAAGGGGTATACCAATCACAGGGCAGGATGCAGCCCAGGGCCAGACAAAAAGTGTCAAACCATAAGTTGTGTACAGCTTACCCAGGAAATGTCAATCAACCTGGCAAAAGTAACAGACCCTCTGGGGTAGAAAACTAGGGCCAAGGTAATTCCTCAGGGCTTCGGGGAAAAATCTCTCAAGCAAAAAGCTGCATAAAGAAATTCATTGCCCCACAGATGCTGAACAGGTTTCAGCAGAGCTTCCAAACTAAGACAGACTAGGAAGAAAGGCCTGGGGATCTACTTCCAAATGGATCGCAACAGTCCAATCTGCAACTGATCATGGGGATGGCACACAACTAGCAAAAGTTTCCTTCTATCGTCATGGGGTCCCATGAGCCAGGGGCCGACTCCACAGAAGCTAACAACAACAAACGTCTCCTAAAAGAGGTTTGAAATCTTTTGTAGAGGCTGAGGGTCAACAAGAAGGCTGGGTCACCTGGGGCCTCACGGGCAGGGAAAGGCATGCAGACTTCTAAGTGCAAAGGGGAGCCTTTGAAGGGGCAGGAGGCCGGATGCAGTGACCGGACTGTGTTTACATCGGGCTCTTGTGTGGGAAACGGACCACAGGACCAGAGTGGCAGCAAGGAGCTCTAGGGGAATTTGTCTTGGTGAGAGATGGCAGAGGCAGTGGAGCTAGAGACTAGGGACAAGTCCCTGAGCATTTTGGAGGTGGAACCTACAGAACTTGGAAGGTGCTATGTGGGGTGCAAGCACTACGGATGTCACAGAAGACTCAAGGGCCATTTGGTCTCCAACTCTAGCAGAGGGGTGGATGGTGGTGCCGTATCCTAAGCTGGAGACACTGGTGAAAGAAGGGGTCAGGTGTGTATGTTGGGGGGAACTCGAGTTCTCTTGAAGCCCAGTTCCTTTGAGCCTTTGAGCCCCCTTCCACTGTGCGCTTGGCGATGGTCGGCTGCTGCTATGTCAGCAGGGGAGGCTGGTGGCTCTGGCATTCTCGGCTCTGTGGCTTGGCTGGTGAGGGGAGGAGGGAGTGCTTGGGAAATTCATGGTTTAGATGCAGATCCCGCTGCCCGGTGTAACAGAGCCACAGGGCAAAGGCCTCCGCCTGTTACCCACTGAAAAGTCAAGCTCAGCTGAGAAATGGGAAGTGAGGATCAGAATGACAACCCACCCTCCGGGGCTCCGTACGCCTGCAGAGGCCCAGGAGTCTTAGGGGCGCTCAGGGGCGCCTTTGTGGCAGCGCAGAAAGCAAGAACGCGAGCGGCCGAGGAAGGCAGGGCTCGGGCCCCGGTCGCCGGGTTTTGTCTGCATAGAAATGCCCGGCTCACACAAAGGCTGCTTTGTGCCAGCGGTCGGGGAGGTGGGGCGGCCGCTGTCGGGGAGGTGGGGCGACCGCGCCCCGCGCCCCCCGCGGCCCCGAGGGGGCGCCCGCCACTTCGCCGCCGCCGCGCGGCCCCGGGCCCCAGAAGGCCTCTTAATTGTTCCCAGAACGGGTGGCATTTAGATCAATTAATATGCAAAACAGTAGTAAATCATCTCGTTCGCGGGGCCCCACGCGGGACGGGGATCCGAGACATTTGCTGTGCAGCGAGGTCGCGGCCCCCGCCGCGTGTTGATCCGGGGAAATGGAAATCAGGCTGCGCACAAAGCCGCCCCGCGGGGCCGGCCGCGCCCCTGGCCGTCGTCGAGCGGGGTCGCCGGCGCCCGTCGCGACCTGCAGCCCCGGAGGCCGTGCGGTGCGTCCCCGGACTGGGCCGCGAAGGAGGCCGCACACCTTCGGGCCCGGGCACCTCCCTGGGCCGCGGTTCCTAGTTGGTAATTAACAGTTCTCTGATCGTGGCAACTGGTAACTGGTATTATACAGATCAGATAATCAATCGGGAGGTGGGCTGCACCGCCCTAGACAATAATGTTCTTTAAGTGCTTAAGGTTGGAGTTGACAGGCTCGGGACCCGTAATTATGCTATTGAGCTTTGACTGAGTATTGCTTTTAATTCTGAAAATCCAACTAAGTGGTAGGTCCTGTTATTCCCATTGTACAGCTGAAGAAACTGAGGCAGACAGGTGAAGACATCCACGCAGATCCTGGCCTGGCCCGACTGCAGCAGTATCAGATAGATAAAAAATAAAAGTAAACAGTTGTCCTCCAGTCTGCTCCCATAGTGCCCACGTGTGTCAGAGCAGAACGGTGCTCCATAGGAGTTTCAGGGGCTGGGGACTGGAGGAGGGCCCCTGGGGCAAGCGTCAGTGAGGACGCCCAGGACTGAGCCCTCTGCACTCAGCATTCCCAGGCAGCAGGTGAGGTGAAACCAGCAAGGGAGACTGGGAAAGGGTGGCCGGAAAGTCAGTGAGGAAAACCGGAGAGAGAAGTTGCTCCAAGAAATGTTGGGCTGTGTTGAATGGGCAAGAAGGTAGTGAAGACGCAACCTGACAAATAACCTCTGACCTTCGAGTTTGGAGACTTGAAGGTCACAGGTGAACTTCCTGGGGAGGTTTCAGTAGGATGTCGGGCACAGAGCATGGCTGGAGTGGGTCCAGAGAAACCGAGAGGAAGGAAGGTGTCTCCACTTGTGGTTACTGGGGAAGATGTGACATCCACAGATGTCTCCAGATGTTGTCAAATGTCCCTGGGGGCAGGGCAAAGTCACCTCCTAGTTGAGAACCACTGTCTGATCAGCTACACTCAAAATCTGCAACAAAACCTTTAACTATTCCCAAAAGTGGGATAGATTATAATCGCCTCATAGTAGTATGGGTCAGGGTTGTCACCAAATGAGTTTACATAAAACGTACAAGAAGATCTTGCTGTGTGAGCCTTGGGGGCTTTAGAACGCCACCCAATGCCTGGAGCTCCCCCCCAGCCCGGGAGAGCCAGGGTGGCCAGGGTATCCCTTCCCAGGTCCTGCCTTTGGGGCAAGAATGGTTAGCACTATGGGTAGTCAATCCTACAGCTGAAGCTGTAAGAACTGAACTTTTTTCCTGATGTTTCTGAAACTTGTTTGGAGGCAGAAGCTGAGTTTCTGAACACGGAAGCAGTTGCTGAGAGTGCATAATCTAGGACAGACTGTACACTGTCACGTTGTCAATCAGCTGTGCAGATCGTGCATGTATGATCCTTGTCTGTGCTACTTGTATGATCAGAGGTGCCCCGTGTTTTTATGGATGGCGCACGACGATCCTATGCTTGACTTGCTTATGGTAGAGACAAGCTCGCCAGAGCGGCCGGGCTCACCCCGACCCTTGCTAAGAAATGGAGCAACAAGATCGGAAACACGAGTATGTGCACGTACGGGTGTGGGATGCAGCAGCAAGTGCAGCCTGCAAATACCCCCTCCTTTCCCTTTGAGGGAAACCCTGGTGGCGCAGTGATTAAGGGCTACACCTGCTAACCAAAAGGTCAGCAGTTTGAATCCACCAGGTGCTCCTTGGAAACTCCACGAGGCAGCTCTACTCTGTCCTATAGGGTCGCTATGAGTTGGAATCAACTCGACGGCAGTGGGTTTGGTTCTTTGGGTTTTCCCTTTGAGACCTGGTGCCTTAGAAGGAGGGCAAGCACACTGCTTTACTTGTACTTTTACGTGGGCCAGTTTGGTGAGGAGGAATAGATGAGATTTATAGGGATGCTGTCACCGAAAAGACATGTAAGGTTTACAACTTCAGTCTCCGCTGTTGGGGAGGAAATACAGGTTCTCTCTTCACTTCCTCTCTCCTCCGTCCCCATGTTTGTGCGTGTGTGATACATATCACTGCGTACTATATATGCACAAATCAATATACTGTACAGTATATACTGTCACCTATAAATGTTTGTGCATTTATATATGAATTTATTATACAATCAGTTCTTGTTATTTGGGGTAGTTATGTTCTATAAAGTGGCTTCGAACACTGACTTCGGGAAAGTCGAGCTATTGCTCCAGGGGAAATACAGAGTCAGGCTCCTGCAAGCCTCTGGCCACAAAGTTTTCATCAACCGATCAATATGTAACTTTGTTTTACGATGTTTCTGTTTAAAGACATCTTATTTAATATGTATGATTGATTCATTAACATCAAATTCACGGCCAACAGCTATAACTGTAACTCATACTGAAATGAAGCTTATCTCACACGTGGGTTTTCTCCAGAAGGGGTATCACAGTAGTCTTGGGCACACCAACCAGGATTTCAGCACTATCGCTGGGGGTCATGGTACACAACAAAATTGCAAACAAAAAGCACAAAAATGCAAAAAAAAAAAAAAAAGGGCACTAAATAAATAGACTGCAAAAATGATGCTTGTTTACGGTATGAGAGCTGAAACAAGAAGACAGTGTTACCTTGTTAAACCTCAACTGGGAATGTGAATGACGGGTAACTCAGATTTTCTGCCTCTCTGCTCATGTCCATGAGTGATTTCAAAAGCAAACTGATCACAGCAAGTAGGTGAATTCACAAATACAGAATCTGTGACTAATGAGGATCTGCTGTCTATACATTCATAATGTAAATATAGCTGGTGAAACAAGCCTTCATAAAGACACCCATGTAAATCAAATTAGAGTCATAACTATACTCCACGTCAGGGAGAGGGGCCCCTAGGACACCTGGGAATGCCGTGCCCTTGTTCAAATCCCAGCTGTGCTACGTGTCCTCAGACAAGCCCTCAACCTCTTTGGGCAAGGGTTTCCTTACTCCTTGCAATGTCCTTGTAGAGTTAATACAGATGATGTCTGCACAGTAGCCAAATATTCTGACCTAACCAGAGCACTGTCCTTCATTGAGATTCATAGGTCTGTGAAAAAGATCTCTCATCTTTGGCACTCCGGCATTGCTGGGAAGTTGCTTACCACCTACTGGTAGGAATTGTGGCTATGACAAGGACCTCTTCAGTTACGAATGACAAAATCCAACTCACACTAGCTTGACAGAAAAGGGTGTTTACTGGCTCATGGAACAGGGATGTTTCCGGCGTGCTACCCACCCAGCTTCAGGCAGGCTGTCCCAGTGCTATTGCCCTGACATGCAGGTCCAGCCACATGTCCTGACAGCTCAAGTGGGAAAAGGGCGTCTCTTTCCCCATGGATTCACCCAGAATCCTGGGATTGGGTCTCACGTCCATCTCTGACCAATCCCTGTGGTTGGTGGGGACAGTGGTCTGACTGGTCCATCCTGGTCCACTCCTGGAAATAAGGGTACCTCCACTTGTACTGAGGCTGGTTCATCTAAGGAAAAATGGGGAAGGGGTATGAATAGACAAAATAATCAGACAAACTGAGGTCCAGGCTCCAGCTTCCATTCTGATGCTGAAGTGAGAATGAATGGGTCATCAAGATATGTCTGTGCAGTAGGAAGACCACAGGGCTGGGAACAATAATGACAACAATATAATACTGAGTAGTTACCATTTATAGAGCACTTGATATGGGCCAGGTCCTGTGTACACACTTGACGTCCACCATCCCACTTGTTTCTTTTAATAACCTTCTTAGGTGGATAGCATCATCCTCACTTTACAGATGGGGAAGTGGAGGCTCATAGGATGAAGCAATTTCTCTGAGTTTGCACAGGTAATGAGTGCCAGCAATAGTATTCAAGCCCACGTCTGTGTGGGGCCCAAGTCCTGTTCGAAATTCCCTGCCTTCCTGGTTGTAGCCATAGAAAGTTGTTGACATCATTCTTGAGATCACTGTCCCCAGGCCAGACTATCCCACACACCACAGGAGGGACTGACTCAGTGACCTGACCACCCCAAGCACTCACTGGATGCTGAAGCTGTGCTGGAGTCTGTGCAGAGAACCCCCTCCACATCAGCAGTTGGGGCGTATGAAGCAGGACCCCGTGGTAGCAAGTGACAGAAACCCAGTTTATATTAGCTAAGGCCCCAAGGAGGAATTTTTGAAGGGTACTAGAATATCTCTTGTACGCTCAGGAAGGGCAGGAATGTGGCTAGGTCTTGGGGCTGCTAGATCCCTTCCCCTTCATCTCCTAGTATCACCGCTAGAGAGGAATGAAATTTCTTCTTTGAATTATAGTTGGAAAAATTCCAGAATTCAGGTGACCCCACCCTAAGCTAATCAGCTATGACCAGGGACAGACAAGCTTCTATGGCCTGGCACCCACCGCAATATATACCTACTACCCCAGTTGACCCCAAACCAGAGCAGCAGACACAGTCGAAAGTAGTCCAGGGATCCATGGTCGAAAAACCAGAGCAGTTTCTGTAAGGTTGTCAGTCTGTGGGAATAGGGCACAGAGACAGGAATTGGAGAATTGGATGATCCAGTACACTGGGTTCAGGAAAAAAGTGTATGAGAAACAGGTGACTGCACAGAAGTGGTGGGAGTGGGAGGGGCAGGGAGATAGGGAGTGCTCAGGTCCAGCAAAATGACCAGGTGTGCTATTTTAACAAAATCCCCACACCATCTGGAGAAGTTGAGCATGTAGTCCACCATGCAGCTGATTCTGTAGGAGTTTATGAGGATAGGGGCTACCAGGAGAGGGGCTGCAAATCTTTGCCCAGAGGATCCCCTCTCCATGATGATGAACACAATCATCAGTCAGTTACCTGAGCAACCCTGACTTTTTTCCTCCCTCACCGCTCACCCCAGCCATGCACTCACGAAGCCTGCCCATTCTCGCTCCTTAAATGCTTTTCCTCCCCCTTCCTTCCTTTCCATTTTCAGGGTTCCATTTTGGTTCAGGCTTTCAGCAATCACTTCTAGATTATTGCAGCAGCTCCCTACCTGATCATGGTACCTTCATTCTTGCTCTCTCCAGTTCATACTCCCAAGAGACTCACCACAGGGATCTTCTAACATACAAATCTGACCAAGGTAGTGTCCTGGTTAAAACCTTCTAATGGGTCCCCAGTGCCAACAGGATGACACCCAAGCATCTCCTTTTGACCATTCCAAGCCTTCATTGGTCTGTCCTCCCGTGCTCAGGCCCACTCTTGCCATGTTCCACCGTGTACCTAGACTGTAACTATTCCAACCACTAATGGTGTCCTTGATACAATGTTCTCCTCCCCCTTTTCTCCTGCTTATCCCTCCGCCAAAGTGTCACATGCTCCCTCTTCTGCCTGGGATCTTCCTGCTTGCTTGGGACCCATACAGGCAGGGTCACTGTGTACGTTGTGTTGGTCGCACCCTGCTCAAGGACACCTGGCCTAGGTGCAAGTGAGGGCTGGGTCCAGCCCATGCTCCACTCACCAACCTGTGCCCAGGCCCTGGGCCCATGTGCCTGGAGGAATGGGCGACTTTTCCTAAGTCACGTGCAGTGGTAGGTGCTGCTGGTTGATCCTCAGTGTCTGTTCTCTCCTTTCTTAGGATTAGATTCTTTACCAGGATCCAAGGTCACCTATAGCAAGGACTACATTTCCCTACCTCCTCTGCAGCTGGGTATGGCCATGTGACTAGATTTAGGCCAATAAGACTGAAACTCAAGTACCATGTGGCAGCCTCTGGGACACTTCTCAAAGGACAGCTGATATATGACTTTTTCCCCAATATTTTTCATAAAATTTTTCAAACATATAGAAAAATTGAAAGAACTGTACAGTGGACACCTATTTACCAATCCCCTAGTTACTATGTGATACTTACTTTATCACATATCTGTCTGTCTCCCTCTCTCTCTCCCAATCAATCTATCTATCATTCTGCCCAGAGTCCTTAGGTGGCACAAATGGTTAAATGCTTGACTAGTACCTGAAAGGTTGGCACTTCGAATCCACCCAGAGGTGCCTCAGAAGACAGGCCTGGGGCTCTGTTTCAGAAAGGCCACAGCCTTGAAAACTTGGTGGAGCCACAGTTCTACTCTGAAACACACGGGGTCACCATGAGTCAGAATCAACTCAACAGCAACTGCCAACAACATCCTTCTATCTACTCATTAACAATCCTATGTTTGATTCATTTTAAAGTAAATTGCAGACATCATTCTGTTTCACACAAAATACTTCAATGTGCATATCGTTGACTAGAGTTCTATATTGTTTACAACATTTTGGTGAAAATTTTATATAAACATTAAGTGAGATTTGACATTTGATGAGTCTTGACATAGAACTATCACTCCAGAAAAGTTCCCTCAGGCACCCTTCCCAGTCAATCTCTGACCACTTCCCATTGCCAGGCAATAACTGTTCTGATTTCCTCCACCATGTATTATTAGCTTTACCTGTTCCAGAATTTCATATAAATGGATCATACAGTATGTACTCTTTTGCGTCTGACTTGTTTCAATCCGGATAATGTTTCTGAGGAGCATCCTTGTTGCACATGTCAGTAGTTTCCCTTCATTAGTGAGTCAAGTCCTTTGCATGAATATGTTCATTCTCCTGTTGATGGCCCCCTGGGCTGTTTCCAGTTTGAGGCTGTCATGAATAAAGTTGCTATGCACTGGGAGACAATTCCCCACGGGGTCCTCGTGTTTCTCACATCTTGAGAGTGAGGCACTAACTGCCCTGTTTTCTGCATTATCATTTCAAGGACGTTTGTACTGTGAATGGCCTTGGGAGACAAAGTGTCTCCCTCTGGGGCAAAGGGCAGGCAGGCTTGCTTCCTGTTGTAAAAGATTCAGGTTCCCTAAGCTCAGGGTTTCTCACTGTATCTGCAGGTGTTCATCTGGGCCCATCCACACCACCCCCATGGGACTTGGGGGCAAGAGGAACAGACACAAACATGCTGAAGCTCGTGCTGCTTGTTGTGCGCTGAGTCATAACGTCCTTTGTCTCTGACCCAGGGGTCTCGTGTCTTCTGCCAGCCGCCTTAAACCAGTGGCTGTCTAACTCATTAGCTTGCAAATGGGGCAAGATCTCAGACACCTTGTAGTTGTTGACCCTGAACATTCTTGTACAAGTCTTTTTGTGAACATATGTTTGCCCCATTCTTCTTTGACCCTTCTTCTATCCTGCTGCCTGGAGTGCAGATGTGGTGGTCAGAGGGCTTTTCTCTAGGATAGAGATACAGTGAGGTGGAAGGAGTCTGGGCCCCCAAATATGTATATTGGGTTTTGTTTTTGCTTTTTTAAAAACATTTATTTATTTTCTTGTTTTTGTTGTTGAGAACATACATAGCAGAACATTCACCAAGTCAACAGTTTCTGCATGTACAATTCAGTGACGTTGATTACATTCTTCAACTTGTACAACCATTCTCAGCCTCCTTTTCTGAATTGTTCCTCCTCATTAACATAAATTCACTGCCCCCTAAGTTTCCTGTCTAATCTTTTCAGCTGTTGTGAATTTTGACCCCATATTGATAGTTCTTAAAAGAACACAATGCTAAACACAGAAGAATGAAGAAAACAAAAGACACAAGGAAAATATTAGCCCAAAGGACTAAAGGAGTGCATGAACCAGAAACTTCACCAGCCCAACCAGAAGAACTAGATGGTGCCCAGCTACCACCAGCGACCGCTCTGACAGGAATCACAACAGAGAGTCCCAGACAGAACTGGAGAAAAATGTAGAACAGAATTCAAATTCACAGAAAAAAAGAACAGACCTCCTTGTCTGACAGAGACTGGAGGAACCCCTGACCTATGGCCCCTGGACACTCTGCTAATCCAGAACTGAAACCATTCCACTTTTCAGACAAAGATTAGACAGTCCTATAAAACAAAAAATAGCACAGGTGAGGAACAGGCTTCCTTGTTTAAACAAATATACAAGACCAAATGGGCAACTCCCATCCAAAAGCACGATGAGAAGGCAGGAAGGGACAGGAACTGGATGAATGGACACAGGGAACCCAGGATGGAAAGGGGGAGTGTGCAGTCACATGGTGGAGATTGCAACCAATGTCACAAAACAGTATGTGTATAAATTTTTGAATGAGAAATTAACTTGAGCTGTAAACTTTCACCTAAAGCACAATTAAAAAATAAAAATAAATAACACAATGCTCAAGGCAGACATCCTTTACTAGTTAAGCTAAACTATTGTTTGATTTAAAGAAGATTTCCAAGGATAGTTTTGGTTTAAGATTTGAAGATTATCTCAGGGCAATAGTTTTGAGGCATCATCTGGCCTCTGTGGTTCCAGAAATTCTGGATTCCATGAGAATTTGAAATTCTCTTTCACATTTTCCTCCTTTTAATCAGGATTCTTCTAAAGAATCTTTGATGAAAATGTTCAGCCAGGCACCATCTAGTTCTTCTGGTCTCATGGTAATCGAAGCAGTTGTTCAAGGAGGCAATTAGCCACACATTCCATCTCCTCATCCTATTCCTGACTCCTTCTTCCCCTGGTGCTCCAGGCAAACAGAGATGAATTGTTGTACTTTGGATGGCCACTTGCAATGAACTAGGAGGTAGAACAGAACACTAAACAGGACAGAAGCACTAACTTAACCAGTTAACTGGGATATTCATGAAACCGTGACCCTAAACCTCCAAGCCAAGAAACTAAACCACATGAGGGGTTTGGTTATACATAAGCAGCCTCAGTAGCTGCTTTTTTTTTTTTATGCTTTTGTAAATATACCTATCACACGACATTTGCCAGTTCACCTTTTAACAGATGTACAACTTATTGACATCAATTATGTTAATCAGCTGTGGAACCCTTACCCTTAATCAATGTGATTTTTCCAATACCGTAAACCAAAACTCAGTACTCCATAAGCAATAACCTCCCCGCCACCCTTTTCTCTGCCACCTCTGATAACCACAAATAACCTTTAGTCTCTATATACATTTGCTTGTTCTTGTCTTTTTATATAAGTGAGGTCATATAATATTTGACCTTTTGTGATTGACTTATTTTACTCAGCATAACGTCTTCAAGCTCCATCCATATTGTAGCATGTATCAAGACTTTGTTTTTCCTTCTGGCTGAGTAGTATTCCATT
Source organism: Dugong dugon (assembly GCA_030035585.1). NCBI lineage: Eukaryota > Metazoa > Chordata > Mammalia > Sirenia > Dugongidae > Dugong > Dugong dugon. The sequence continues at coordinate 69,429,837 of CM057461.1, forward strand.
GTATGTAAGTACCACATTTTGTTTATCCATTCATTCGTTGATGGGCATTTAGGTTGTTTCAACCTTTTGACCACTGCAAATGCCTCAGTGAACATTGGTGATGAATGTCTGTCCGAGTCACCGCTTTTAAGTCTATCGTATACATTCCTAGTAGTGGGATCACTGGGTCATACGGTAGTTCTATTTTTGTTTTTTTGAGGTATCTGGAGATTTTTGCAAAACAGTCACCATACTGGCTCTAGAATTTTAGAGACGAGAGAACCACTTATCCCACTGTGACTGTGGCTTTTCTAACCCTATCTAATACAACCCACTTCCTGGTGGTCCCTTCTGTGCTGTCTCCCCTACTACCACCTTCCTTTGTTCATTACTGTCCATTGCACCGACCTCATCACGTGGCTTTTTTTCCTCCAGTCCTTTGTACAATAGCTTCCTGTATCTCAATATCTAGGACAGTGTCTAGCACACAGTAGGTGCTAGGAGGTGGTAGTTGATAAAGTGAACAAATATGTCCAAGAAAGACTCAGATCAATAAAGGTGACCAGAAGGTATATTCACAATGTGCTGGAACAGGAAGAGATTTGGGTTGGAAGGGAGGGAAGGAGTCACAGCTATTGTCCTGTGCTGTGTGACCCTGAGCATGGCTCTGTCCTCTCTGGGCTCAGTTCCCTGGCTATGCAACTGTGGCCTTTGCTTGGATGATACATGCCTGGGGCCCCACTGCTTCTCAAACCCCGTGCTAACCCTGAAATCTTCAGTGTAGTCTTCCCAAGCCTTGCCAGGGGCCATTCGCTGCTTCTGTCTCCTTGGGGCCTCAGGATCAGTGGCATCACTTTGTGGCTGGGGAGGACCTGCTGCCTGCTGGGCCCAGGACAGCTGTCCACCTCAAGGCTGCGGAAATGTGGGTACCTGGGCAGCTTAGCAGTTGGGGGAGGCTGACAGCTTTAGTGAGCCCAGCTGGTGGCATCAAGTTGCTGGGTGCCTGGTCACCATGTTAATCAGCTCTTGATGCCACTAATACCAATTTGTGAGCAGACGGCCAGGATCAGACAGGCCAGCTGTCCGGCAACTCTGGGCAGCTTCGAGCTTGGTTTTATTTTATGGCTTAGGGCTGGAATTATACATTCATTAGCAAATTTAACTTTCTGGAGCTGCTTCAGAGAGGTGGCTCCCCCGGGCCGAGTGACAGCAGTACAACCCAGTGGCCCAGCCCAGGCAGCCTTCTTCTGCCCTGCTCCCCACCCTAGCACCATCCAGGGGGTCAGGAGGAGTCAGCTGTGGCTCCAGCTCCACCCCTGCCCAGCTGGTTGACCTGGGCCTGCCCCTTCCCCTCTCTAGGCTCAGTCTCCTCATCTGTGGCTCCAAGGAGTTAGACTGACGCTCTCGGAGTCTCCCAGCTCACACACCTTGTGGTCCTGGTTGGGACTAGCCACCTAGCAGGAAGCAGAGTGTGGAAAACCTCTCTGTCCACCCCATCTCCAGTGCCAGAGGGACCACCCCCCTACCGTGTCCTGTCAACCTTGCCTGAGCCCCAAGGATGCCTATTCCTGGAGAAACCAGGCAATGAAGTGGAATGACCTGAAACGCATGGTGGCTGTGTCACTTCTTCCATCATGCTGTCCAGTGGCTTCCCACTGCCCTGAGAGGGGCACCCTGAATGCCCACCTTGGCTGCCAGGGCCTGCCTGCCTCTACCCTCATCTCATTGCCCACCCATCTCCCCCTTGCCCACTGGGCTCTAGCCACATGGGCTTCTCCCTGCTCCTGTGCCCCACAGGGTCTCCTTATCATTCCCCTCCTCTACTCCCTACGTCTCAACCTGTAGCTACTCAGCTGTCTGCTCTGGTGTCTGTCTTAATCTCCTAGTGCTGCTGTAACACAGATCCCACAAGTGGGTGGTTTTAAAGAACAGACATTTATTTTCTCACAGTTCTAGAGACTGAACGGCCAAATCAGGGTCTTGGCTTGTCAATTCCTTCCTCCTCAGTAAACCCAGGAATTCCTGGCTTCCTTTGCTTGTTGACTATTCTTACATGCTGTCTTTCTTCCCCCATGTGTGTCTCTGTGTCTATTCTGCCCTTTGAATAACTCAAAGTGATTAGATTTAGAACCCATCCTACTTGGTGATGCAGTGATTAGGAGCTCAGGTGCTAAGCAAAAAGTCGGCAGTTCGAATCCACCAGCAGCTCCTTGGAAATCCTATGGGGCAGTTCTACTCTGTTCTTTAGGGTTGTTATGAGTCAGAATCAACTAGATGGCAACGGGTTTGATTTTCTACATGGGTATGATCTAATTAACACAACAAAGAAAATTCTATTCCCATACAGGATATTTACAGGTATAAAAAATACCCAAACCAATTCCCATTGAGTCAATTCCAAACTCATGGCGACCCTACGTGTGTCAGAGGGAAACTGTTCTCCGTATGGTTTCCAAGGCTGTGACCTTTTGAAAGCAGATTGTGAGTCCTTTCTTCCTAGGTGCCTCTGGATGAGTTCAATTCTCCATCCTTTGAGTTAGTGGTCAAGTACTTAGCCATTTGCAATGCCCGAGGACACTTACAAATACAGGGGCCAGGATTACAATACATATTTGGGAGGGGGGACACAATTCAAGCCATAGCAATGTCCCTTCCTCAGAGAAGCCCACCCTGATCACCCAACCCTGCATTAGCTGCTCCCAAATCACCCTCAGTGTCTCCACACTACCCCTCATCCCAGCAATAACATTAACTATCATTATCATTAACTATTGTTTGTTATTTAATATCCACCTCCCCACCTACACTATGAGTTCCATTGGGCAGAAACATGTCTGTTTTATTCACCATTTTTGTCAGAACCTGCTAATTATCCCCCATTTCTAGCCTCCCCATCCCTCTCACAAGGGGTAGTGCTCTGATTTTTAGCTCAACTTATGTTCACCCAAAATAAACACTCCAGTTCCCAGCCTCCCTTGCAGCTGGGTGTGGCCATGTGACCAAGTCTGGCCAATAGGATATATGTGGACATGATGGGTGCAACATCCAGCTTGTTCCCTTTCTCCTCTGCCTCTTTCCGCTGGCCAGAATACAGATGGGAGGCAGGGAGCCATTTTGGACCATGCAAACAAGGGCATCACTCCAGAAACGCAAGGTAGAGGGGGCCTGAGCAGCAGACCTGCTGGGACTTTGACGAGAGGCTTCTCTGTCTTGTCTGAGTCCCTGCTATCTGGGTCTATGTCACAGCAGCTCTACCCTCAACCTAACTAGTATACTGTGTAGGGTAGGCACTTAGTAACTATATGTTGGTTAAATAAGTGAGTGGATGCATGAATAAGCAAAGTATTACAAACTAGAACTGACAGTCTTAAGCCTCCAGCACATTTTGGATTGAAAGAACTTTCATGGGCTGATCTGGGAGAAAAACATGCTCCAAGTCCTGCACAAATGGACTCGTGTATCCACAGACAGAAGCAAGATTCCTAGGTTGAGAAACAGGGTTGCTTGAACTTTCTCTTCCTGACGCAGCCATAAACTCAAGGAGGCTCTTTCCATAGACAGCTGTTCCTTACCAAGAATCAGGTGTCTCTTTCACGCAGAATTCTGCTGATCTCATACCCAATTAATGATGGCCAAGGGCATACCAAGGCCCTGAAAAATGAAAGCAAGCCTAGACTCTATCCAAAGTTGTTTATAAGGTAGGTTTTCAAAAATTTTAATTGGGTTCAAAGCCTTTGAAAACTGGCAAAAGAAGAAGAATAAATATTTTGATTAGGGAGTTGTCAGGACAGGCTCTACAAGAAAATAGGTTAGAACTTGAAAACGTCCCAGGAAACCTCCAAACCCAGTGATTGCTAAAGCCTGAGATTTCATCCTTCTGGGTAAAGTGACCACAGCATTTTAAAATGCAAATAACCTGGGAGGGGCATCCTGTAAGCCATTCTCAGTGGTCTGTACCTCTATGGGAGTGAGTTGATGAAATCCTTGCTGCTGATGCAGACTTGGTTTGAATGGAGGGGAGGGGAAGGGGCTGGACAAGGATATCAGGGAGGCCAAAGCTGCAGGTAATTTCACAAGTGAACTCAGGAAAGGTTGACAGAAGGATGGGGATTACAAGAGAGAACATGGATAAAGGCATATGGAGTCCTTTCACTTCACCGGGGACTTTGAGGTCCACCCCTCTTGGAGGGCTCTGGGAAGTGGCTCGGAGCTGGAAGGGTTATCTGAGGCCATTGCAGCTAGCTCCCTGCCTCGAGGCCAATATCTCCCCCAGCCGCTCCAGACAGATGTTGTCATGGATTGAATTGTGTCCCTCAAAAATATCTGTCAACTTGGCTGGGTCATGATTCCTAGTATTGTGTGATCGTGTACCAGTTTGTAATCTGATGTGATTTCCTTACGTGTTGTAAATTTAATCACTATGCTCTAATAAGATGGATTAGCAGCAGTTATACTGATGAGGTCTACAAGATTGGATAGTGTCTTAAGCCTATCTCTTTTGAGATATAAAAGACAGAAGCAAGCAGAGACACATGGGAACCTCATACCACCAAGAAAGCAGTGCCGGGAGCAGAGCACGTCCTTTGGACCTGAGGTTCCTGCGCTGAGATGCTCCCAGACCAAGGGAAGATTGATGACATGGGCCTTCATCCAGAGCCCACAGAGAGAGAAAACCTTCCCCTGGAGCTGATGCCCTGAATTTGGACTTGCAGCCTACTGGACTGTGAGAGAATAAACTCTTTGTTAAAGCCATCCACTTGTAGTATTTCTGTTACAGCAGCGCTAGATGACTAAGACAGATGTGCATTGGCCTAAATTTAGGGTGCATGTGTCATGAATTACCCGCAGACGTCACAGGCACAGGGAGAGTCCGTGGCTTAGGCCTTCCACACCCTGCCGGAAATGCAGTGCAGGTGGACCCGGACATCACAGGCTCCGGGTGGACCAGTTCAGGCTTGGCAGGGAGAAAAAATTAGCAGGCAATTATGTGCTCTGTGAGAGAATTGCTGTCAGGAGGGATCCCTCCAGGCTCCTGCTCACCAGCAGGCCCTCTCGAGGACTGTATGGGAAATCTCTGGGGCTAAAAGGGAAAGCGGGACTGGGGAGGGAGAAGAACACAGGCTCAGAGTCCACAACCCAGAGCCTGGCACCTGCCCCCGGGCTCCCCCGACTCATGCTCGGGGGAAATCACTGCCCTGGGCTGAGCCCCAGTTTTCTTCCTTGAAAAGGCTTTAATCTCTACCATCCTCTGTGCTCAGCGCAATTTCTCAGACCTGCTTATGAGCTGTGTGACCTTGCACAAGTGACCTAACCTGTCTGAGCCTCAGCCTTTTTTGACTGTAGAAGGGAGAAACAGGGTATCTAGCTCAGAGGGTTTGTAGGAGATATTAAATGAGATAATACATGGTAAGCACCCAGAACAGGGGTGCTATGCAGAGACCCCTCCAGTGGGAACTGAGAGAATTGAGAACTGGCTGGTCATCACGCTGCTGTTAATGAAGAGTCCCCACCAGGCAGTGGGGAGGCTGGCATGAGGGCCCCTCAGCCCAGTGTGGCCCAGCTGTGGAACCATTGTGGGAGCCCACTCTCCTCTCCCATTGCAGCCTGGTTCTGGTACTGCCACCTCCCACCCTGTGGGTGCCTGGAGTCCTGGCCCTGTGGCTGCCACAGCTTTAGGTCCTTACCTGAGCGCCCTGAACGCTCCCCTGTGACACAGATGCATGCACACACACACAGGACCCAGATAAGCCTAGTCTGCTCTCCAGGATGGGTGGCCCAGCTCCTCCCCTCTTGTCCCCCAGATCCTCTGCTGATGATGGGAGCAACATGGGCTTCTGCAGCTCAGAACAACCAAAAGTCTGCAATTCAAAAAGGTGCTTCTCTCGAAGCCACTGGGGGCACTGAGGAAAGTAGTCAGTACTGAACCACTTTTCCTGTTTTCCCTGCTGTGACAACCCCCTGATGGCCCTTCACATGCAGAGCTATGGCTGAGTCATGGTGGAAGAGGGACCACAGGACTGCAGGGAGAAAAGGGCCTCATGGATCAGTGTCTAAATGTTACCTCACTCTGACCACACGCCCAACGCAGGGGCAGGTGGGATGGTGCTCGTCCAGTGAGGTCCAGACAGGGAGTGCCTCAGTGCCGAGCCTGCACCAAGCCGGGGTCTCACAGGGACTTGTCCTTTGTCACCTGGGAGTCTGCAGCATCCTCAATGACAAGCTCTTAGCAGCTGGCATTGTGTCAGGCCATCCGCGGCTGGGACCCCGCAGTGAGACACCCACCAGGCCAGCTCACATGGCTTCCAAGCAACCCGTAAACCTGCCACTTGGGCTCGGCAGTTACTTTTAATTCATTTTCCATTCCCTCTACAAAAAATCAGAAGACAGCCAGAGGATTCTGGGTTTCCATCCTGGGGACTTGACAGGAGGAGGACCTGTTAGGAGAATGGCAAAGGCTTTCTGCCTGATGGAGCTTTAGCAAATTCATCTGCTGGGCTGGTTTTTTATCCGCAAACTGGGTTAAGAAGGTCCACGGTCTCGGGTATTTACGAGCCCAACCCCATCTGTATGTCCTCCCTAAGACGCTTTGCAGAATGGGGCTGAGGGCCATGAGGCAGAGCATAGACTCTGGAGCCCAAGAGACCTGGAGTCAAACCTCTGCCTCCACACTTATAGTGTCCAACCTTAGGCACAATACTGGGCCTCAGTTTGCTCATCTGTAAAAGGGGAATAGCAATACTCACCAAGTGGGCTTGTAGTAGGAATTAATAACTAACAGTTTTTGAGCATCTACCCTGGACCATGAGGCATTGGTGATTCGGTGGTAGAATTCTGTCCTTCCATGCAGGAGACCCTGGTTCAATTCCTCACCAATGAACTTCATGCATAGCCACCACCTGTCTGTCAGTGACAGCTCATGTGTTGCTGTGATGCTGGACAGGTTTCAGCAGAGCCTCCAGACTAAGGAAGAAAGGTGTGGCTATCCACTGCCAAAAGTCGGCCAATGAAAACCCTATGAATCACAACAGTCGATCCGATCCGCAACTGACCCTGGGCGCGGCAGAGGCCCAGCCAGCATTCACTGCATCGCGCACAGGGTCACCGTGAGTCCGGGCCCAGCGCGTCCGCAGCTAACAACAGCAATATCCCTGGACTGGAAGCGTGACTGTTAGGAATAACAGAGCGTGCCCTTCTGATCTCAGTCCTCACTCTCTGCCTTGTCCTGGTGACTTCCCTGGGGCATCAGGACAAGCCTCCCTGTGTAGCAGTCACTCCTTACCTTTGCTCAAGCTCTTCCCACCCACGGGAAGGCCCTTTCCTCCTCTCACTTCCATGGATTCTCTCAGGAAGTGTGCACACAGGCACATATGCACGTATATGCATCGGTGTGTATCTGTGTGCACGTGTGTGTGCGCAAGCATGCAGGCATGCGTCTGTGCTCGTGCATGCCTGGAGGTGTGCTCAGGGCCAAGGGGAGGGTGGCATTGCCTTGAGTCTGTACTGGGGTCCGTGAGACAGTTCACAGTGAGTCCTGCCACCCTCTGTGAAGGCAGAATTCCGTGGTGGCTCCCCAGCAACCCGGGGTCCCCCCACCCTGGGGCTCTCACTACTCTGAGCCAGGCCTGGGTGCTGAGACACAGGACTGAGGCCCCACCCACCCTGAAGGAGCAAACGGTCCCTGAGGCAGATGGACCAGCCAAGAAGAATGGGGAGCAGGCAGGGCATGCAGGGGGCTGGCTGGGGCTGGAGCGAGGGGTCTTCCCTGCCCTGCAGCTTGCTTGTCCACCCCCAGAACTGGCCTCCCAGCTCCCCTTTCCCTTAGCCCCTTTTCTTTTACAGGTTTCCTAGCTAATGGCCAACAGGCAGGCAGCACTGGAGGTGACAACCTGGCTCTGAGAAGTGATGAAGATTCCTGCCTTTCCAAGTGCTTCCTGCCTATCATAGATTGAATTATGCCCCCCCCCCAAAACTGTGTGTATTGATTTGGCTGTGTCATGATTCCTAGTATTGTATGATTGTGTTCCATTCCGTAATCTGATGTGATTTCCTTGTGTGTTGTAAATTCAGTCACTATGATCTAATAAGATGGATTAGTGGCAGTTATACTGATGAGGTCTACAAGATTAGACAGTGTCTTAAGCCAATCTCTTTTGAGATACAAAAGAGAGAAGTGAGCAGAGACACATGGGAACCTCATACCACCAAGAAAGCAGTGCCAGGAGCAGAGCACGTCCTCTGGACCTGAAGTTCCTGCACAGGGAAGTTCCCAGACCAAGGGAAGACTGATGACAAGGACCTTCTTCCAGAACAGATGGAGAAAGCATTCCCCTGAAGCTGATGCCCTGAATTTGGACTTGTAGCCTACTGGAATGTGAGAGAATAAACTTCTCTTTGTTAAAAGCCATCTACTTGTGGTATTTCTATTAGAGCAGCACTAGATGACTAAGACAGAACTTGGTACTGAGAGTGGGGTGCTGCTCTAACAGATACCTAATGTGGAAGCAGTTTTGAAACTGAATGGATAGAGGAGCAGCAGTGACAGAGGACCAGCAGCAGCAGAACCAGGAGACCAGCATGAGATGACACTGGGGCCGACCCACGGAGCGAGCGAGAGCTGAATACCTGTGCCTAGGAGGCTTCCTGGTAGAGCAGGGTGCCTCCAGGCACTTAATCGGTGGAGCTACAGAGCTTTGGAACACTTGCCCCAGAAGGGCAGATGTGGGCGTGAGGCCCAAGAGCTGGGAGGCCAAGAGGCCATAGGAAGCAGAAGCTGAAGAGACAAGAGACACAAGAAGCCGAGCTGACTCAGTCTCAAAAGGTATGTCCATGACCTCAGGGGTTTCAAAGAGTGGAGCCATGGCCTCTGGTGCTTCTGAGAGTGGAGTCACCACTCAGATGGACTAGGAGAATGGTGCGCCTAAAGCCAAGGGAGCAGAGTTGCTGTCCCAGTGGGCCTAGAAGGCAGAGATGAAGCCCTGGGCCGAGGGGCCTCTGCTTGGAATCCGGAGAGTGTGGCCAATACCTAGAGTCTGGAGGGCAGGGCCATTGTGTAAATGGTCTCAGAGAACAGAAGATTATTTTCAAAGCCATGAGGGCTAATGTAATGTGTTCTGCTGACTTGCTTGGTGCCTGTTATGCCTCCTTTCCCTGAGATTTCTCCCATTTGTAATGGAAATGTCTAACTTGTTGTCTTAGTCATCTAGTGCTGCTGTAACAGAAATGCCACAAGTGGATGGCTTTAACAAAGAGAAATTTATTTCCTCACAGTTAAAGTAGGCTGAAAGTCCAAATTCAGGGTGTTACAATCCCACCCTAATTCTCTTTAACATAAAATTACAATCACAAAATGGAGAACAACCACACAATTCTGGGAATCATGGCCCAGCCAAATTGATACACACATTTTTTGGGGAACATATTTCAAACCATGACACTTGTGCCTGTTCCACCATGGTACCTTTGGAAGCAGATAACTTGTATTCTAGATTTCACAGATGAAGAGGAATTTTTTGGATTTTAGTCTTGGAGTTGATTTAAGACTTCTGCTATGATATGATGGGATGAATATGTTTTGCATATTGCAAGGATGTGATTTTTGGGGACCAAAAGGTGGAATGTCATGGGTTGAATTATGTTCCCCAAAAAATGTGTGTATCAGTTTGGCTAGGTCATGATTCCCAGTACTGAATGATTGTGTACCATTTTGAAATCTGATGTGATTTCCTTATGTGTTATAAACTCTATCACTATGATGTGATAAAATGGATTAGCGGCAGTTATACTGATGAGGTGTACAAGATTAGACAGTGTCTTAACCCAGTCTCTTCTGAGATATAAAAGAGAGAAGCCAGCAGAGATACATGGGAACCTCATACCACCAAGAAAGCAGTGCTGGGAGCAGAGCACGTCTTCTGGGCCTGAGGTTCCTGTGCAGAGTAGCTCCCAGACCAAGGGATGATTGATGACATGGACCTTCTTCCAGAGATGACAGAGAAAGTGTTCTTCTGGAGCTGATGCCCTGAATTTTGACTTGTAACCTACTGGACTGTGAGAGAATAAACTTCCCTTTGTTAAAGCCATCCACTTGTGGTATTTCTGTTATAGCAGCTCTAGATGTCTAAGACATCGCCTTACACTCTGGTCTGTGCACCTGGCGCTCTCTGAAACACCAGCAGACTGACCATCTGGGCTTCTGCCACCTGTCTGCATTCCTAAGGCCAGGGACACATACCCCCGCCCCTGACTCTGCCAAAAGCGAAGGCCACAGGGAGCCCTCGTCCCTGTCCAAGGGGCTTCTGGGGCTGGAGTTCCTCTATAGGTGGCACAGGTGAGGCTGTCTGCAGATAGTACGGCACCCCTGGTCTGAGCAGGCGAGCTCTCCAGCCCACCTGCTTGTACACACTGAGCCCTAGCCATGCTCAAGGCCTAGTGTTCAGTGCTGTGGGGACCCCCCCCCCCCCAGTTACCCAGGAGTGGTCCTTGCTTTTGGGTAATGTGTGGCCTGGTTGGGAGATGGAACACGAAGATAAAGAGTCAGGCCCAACCATGATACTGGGAATCCTCAAGGGTAAGTTCACGGACAACCCAAGGAGGAAGAAGGCTGAGAACTGTGGATTGCGAGGTGGTCAGGGAGAGCTTCGTGGAAGAGGTGGGCTGGGGAAGGGTTTACAGCTCTGGAAAGAATGAGCTGTCCTTTGTACACTTCTGCTGCTCCCATCTCTCCCCTTCCTCAAACCCTGAGTCCTGCAAATGTCCCTTTAAGCATATGTGAATTACACCTGAGCAGGTAGCTCAGAGGGTGGGAACTCGGCCTGTGCAAGCAGGTGTCTTGCAGGAGCTGTCCTCCACGGAGCAGGTTTCCTGGAGCCTGGCAGCAGCTCTCAGGCCCACCACAGTTCCAGATAGCCCCTGGCCCGGACTCCGCTGTTATGTCTCCGCTCCTTGTTCTTCCCACCCCCCCATCCTCCGCACCACCTGCTCTGCCCTCCAGGATCCACGCTGCCTGGGCAGAAGATCCTCTACGGCTGTGCTGCTCCATGACCTCTGCCTTCTCCCAGTGCATCTCTCTCTGCTCTCTGGATCCTTTTCTGTATGTTTTGCATCCGAAAGCCCCAAGAAAGAGAGCACCTGTTTAGCTGGACAGACATTGGGCTACAGGCCAAGATCTGGAGGCAGCCTGCTGACAGCTGCCTGGGGTCAAGGTTCCAAGTCCTGCTCTAATCAGCTGTGGCCGGAGCAGCAAGGCTGGGAAGGTGCTGTCTACCAGCAAGCAGCCCCTGTGATAGTGAAGCCCTGCAGGGTATGTTGGGAAGTGTTCTCAGAACCCCCATATCCAGGGTGACTCTGGCAATCCAGGCCCTGTGGACAGTGGTAGCACCACACCAGGCACGAAGAACGGAGGATAACCAGAGCTGTGACTCGCTTGCCTCGAATGCTGCCCCCAGAGTGCTTTGCACGGGGAAGCTTCCAGGGACCCTGGTGGCAACTACGCTGTTCAAGACAAGCTGTAAACCCAACCTGTGACTCAGGTGAGGGGGGTAGCTGCCTGCGAGCAGCTTGGAGCTCACTGAACCTCAAGACGTTTTGCGAGCAGGATTTTGTTCTTGTTGCCCTGCAAAACACTTGCCTCCTTCGATTTTGGCATTGTTCTTTCCAGGGAAATCTGATTTTAAAATAAAAAACATGTTTTCTAACCAACAGGACACGTGTGTGCCAGGACATGTTTGGTTTGAGAGCAATCCCTTGCTCTATTTAAGCTTTGTTTTTGAGCGACAGGACAAAGCATCATCCCCAGCTGTCTGGAGTGTGTGGTGGCGTTTCCTCTAGCTGGGAAATCTGGCGGGAGGTGTCCAGCTGGAATCCCATTGAGAAGGTCACAGAGTTTCCAGTCTGGAGGGTGAGGTGGGGCCAGGTGGTGGTAAGATCTTCCCTTTCAATAAGGAAAACCCAAAATATCTTGGTCCACAGCATTATCAACCCTGGGTGTGTCTCCATACACAAAGCCACTTGCAAAATAAAGCCACACTTGAGTTGAGGCCAGGGTGATGTTGAAAACGATGGGGTGAATAAGTGTCCAGCTGCTGGGTGAAATCAAACTGTTTTTGTTTTGTCGGGGGTTCTCAGACTTAGGGGTGGCTCTTCCAACCCCAGGGGAGACCTGTTTGTTAGTAACCTTTCCTCTCTGGCTCCAGAGGCCTGGGTCTTCCAGGGCAGGCCTGGTGTCCTCTCCTGCAGCATTTCCACCCAGCAGCAAGAAAGCTCTAAGGTAAATGGTGACTGTCCCATCCTGGATTTCTCTGGGTTCAGCACTGTGTTGAGAGTAAAGGGTGAAAGCAGAGCACAGAAGAGGGTCATTTGTGGCCTCCAGAGCTGAGCCAGGCACACCTGAGTTTGCAATGAATGCTCAGCCACCCATGGACTCAGACACACTGTGGAACCTATTTTCTGTCCAACGGGGAGAATATCTCATGCCTCGGAGGCGTGAGGTGAGGATTAAATGAGATAAACAGGTAAGCCTCTGTGGGAGAGGCTGCTGGTAGCCCACCCCAATATCCATTCTCCCATCTTCCTTAGTCTCACCAGCCCTGATGCTTTGCTGGGCACGTGACCACCAAAAATAAAGGCTGTATTGATTACTCAGACTACCTTTCAGCTAGATGTGGCCATGTGATTGACAAGTGGGATGTAAGCATAACTGTTGTGTGGAAGCTTCTGGAAATCTCCTTTGCCCATTTCCTCATGCAGTTTGTTTGGAATGTGGAGGACGTGTCTGGTGCTCCAGGGGTCATCTTGGCCCATGAGGACCTGGGTGTCATTCAGAGGATGGTGAAGCCTGGGTCCCTAATGACACTGAGGAGCTGCTAGACCAGTCGTGACCTGCCTTCTGCTGGACTTTTTTTGACATGAGAGAGAGTTTCTTTCTTGTTGTTTAAGAGTTCTCTGCCCTTGTTCCGGCCGTCCTCTGGACAGACCCCTCCTGAGTCAATGTCTGTCAGTCTCTGGGAATGAACCACGGCCACCGTGCCCTGAACATTGTCCTCCAGGGACAGTAGACCTTGGTGTTGCTCATTGAAGCTCCTCGATGATGTGGAGAGGGCTGCCCACTTGGGTTTCTTCACGGGCAGGCAGGAGGTATAAACAAGGAAAACAGACTTAGCAGGCAATGAGGGGACTGATGCAGCCAGCTATGGCCACAAGGTGAGTCAGGCCAGCCTCACCTCAGCCTCTGATGGTTTATGGGAACAAGAAAATGGATTGTGTAGATGCTGATGACATATTCAGATTTGCTGGCCACAGTACACAGCTTCCATATGCAGGTGACGTAAGTGGCACCTGCTGTGCTAGGGCTGGGACCCTGGTTCCCACCATTCCTGCCCTCTGCCTGAAACCTGTGGGTCTGGGCTCACACGTAGGTCCACGTGGGGCAGTTGCAAGCAGGCAGTCATGACCTCCACCCTGTCCCCGAGAGGCCTCACTCACCCCTGGACCCATCAGAAGCATCCATCTATTCAAGGCAATGTCTTTCTCTGCCTCCCCCACTATCTCCCCTCACCCAGATTCACACCCAAAGTTGGCATGACCTCCCCCACCCCCACTGCTCATGACCAATGATCAGGACATTCCACCTTTTCCAAGCAAGATGTGGCAGAGAAAACAAGTTGCCCTCACTGTCCATTCTCCTCCTCTTGCTTTAGTAAGAAAATCTCCAAATTTAAGCTGGACACATGACTACCCACCTAAAGACCCCTTTCTCCAGCTTCCTTTGCAATAAGGTGTGGCCCTTGGACTAAGTTCTGGACAGTTCGGTATGAGTGGATGCAATGGGAGCAACTTCTGGGTCATGCCCTCAAAGAAAAAAGGAGTTCCTTCTACTTCTCTTTCTCACTTTCTGCTCGCAGGAATGTAGATGTGATGGTGTCATGGATTGAATTGTGTCACCCAAAAATATGTGTCAACTTGGCCAAGCCATAATTCCCAGCACTGTGGGGTTGTCCACCATTTTGTCATCTGATGTGATTTTCCTATGTGTTGTAAATCCTACCCCTATAATGCTAATGACACTGCATTAGAGGTAGTTACGTTAAACAGGCAAGAGTCAATCCACAAGACTAGGTTTTATCTTGAGTCAATCTCTTTTGAGATATAAAAGAGAGAAGGGAGCAGAGAGAGAGGGACCTCATGCCACCAAGAAAGAAGAACCAGGAGGGGAGCGTGTCCTTTGGACCTGGGGTCCCTGCCCTGAGAAGCTCCTAGACCAAGTGAAGATTGATGACAAGGACCTTCCCCCAGAACCAACAGAGAGCAAAAGTCTTCCCCCAGAGCTGGTGGCCTGAATTCAGACTTCTAGCCTCCTAGACCATGAGACAATAAATTTCAGTTTGTTAAAGCCATCCACGTATGGTATTTCTGTTACAGCAGCACTGGATGACTAAGACAGATGGCAAGAGGTGGAGCAGCAACTTTAGATCGAGAGAGGAAAGCAGTTTCTTGTAATTAGCAGATTCTGGGTCTCCAACACTGTGGAATTGCCCTATCAGCCTGTCATGGTTTGAATTACGTCCCCCCAAAAATGTGTGTATCAGTTTGGCTAGGTCATGATTCCTGGTACCATGTGATTTTCCTGTATGTTGTAAACCTGCCTCTATGATGTTAATGGGGGAGGATGGGTGGCAGTTGTGTTAGTAAGGCAGGACCTGATCTACAAGACTGGATTGTGTCCTGAGGCAATCTCTTGAGATATAAAAGACAGAAGTGAGCAGTGAGACAGGGGGACCTCATACCATCAAGAAAGCAGTGCCGGGAGCAGAGCGTGTCCTTTGGATAGGGGTCCCTGTGCCGAGAAGCTCCTAGTCCGGGGGAACACCAAAGAGAAGGCTGACAGAGAGGAAAGCCTTCCCCTGGAGCTGACACCCTGAAATTGGACTTTTAGCCTACTTTGTCTGTGAGGAAACAAACTTCTTTTCATTAAAACCATCCATTTGTGGTATTTCTGTTATGGCAGCACTAGATGACTAAGACACAGCCCATCATATTTCTATCAGACCCTGATGCAAGGGAGACGTCACCTTGGATCTTGCTTAAGCCATGTTTATGTTGGCATCTTATACCTACCTGCATTTTACCGTGATACAGAGCCTGTGCTCTACCTGGCACACATGGCTTACTCTCACCTTTTGTGGAATCCATGCGCATTAGTTACCCAGTGGAATCAGTCTCATTTTTCATCCATCCATCTACTTAGTGGCTCCTGCACACTTTAGGAGCTAGGTGCTAGAGAAAACGCAAAGGCAGGCAGCCCATAGCCCCCCACATTTGAGCAGGAGTTTAAGACTGGCTGTGAGGGAACAAATGACATCATCACCCCAGTCTGTGGCCCAGGCTGCAGGTTCAACACATGTTTGTTGACCATCTTCTTTGTGCCTAACAATGAGGCCACGTGAGCTGAGGGCAGACTGGCCTGGTTGGCTCCCTCATGGGCCCAAGACTTGCAATAAGAGCCCATGTGCTTGTTTATGTGTGCATGCGTGTGTGTGTGTGTGTGTGTGCATGTGTGTGTGTGTGTGTGTGTGTGCGTGTGTACTCATGCATGGACATGCAGAGGGGAGAGAAATTGAGAAGAGGCCTGTTCCCTGGGGGAGCTCATGGGCATTGATTCATTCATTCATCAAGACCCGTTCAGCACCTCTTGTGCATGGCTGACAGGAGGTGACTAAACAAAGCCCCCCTCCTCTAATCCCACTCCTCCCTTCTCTCCCCCCAACTCCCACTCCACCCCACCCCACCCGTACTGGAGGACCCCCAAGATAATCCCCAGACAGACAAGCACTACTGGGTGATGGTTACACATTGAGACATGACATAGGACAGCCCTGGGCCTGACTCGTGTGTCCTTGTGAGATTCTTAGCCCCTCTGTAGGGAGCAAGAGGGCTCTTGCCCTTCTTGTGGGGCAATGAGGGTAAAATGAGTCAGTGCTACCTGGAGGGAAGAAGACACCAGGGGTGATAGGCATGGATGTCCCTGCCCTCTGGGGGACAGTCTCTTTTCTCTACCTTAGAGCATCCTCACGGCGTCTGAGTGGACACAGCTGTCACTGGGCTACCCACCCAGGCTTGGGCCGTGGGGCACTTGTCTGACCACTGCCCCAAGCTGGTTTCTGGCCTCTCCAGTCATTCCCAGTTTCTTCCAGCCTTTCAAACCTCCAGCCAATCTGCCCATGAGCTCAGGGACCAAGGTCAGAGGCAGAAATAAAGACACAACAGCCTAGCCGTCTTAAGTCATCAAATTCCCCATCGCCAGGGAGCGCAGTAAAACAAAACAAACGCGAGATACTAGGTCTGACGTATTAACACCGAGTGGAGTGTCCAGGGGAGGGTGGCCAGCTTGGAGGCCAGGCGGACCTAGGTGCTATCTGGGTGCCCTTCAGCAAGTCTTCACCTCCCTGAGGCCTGCCCTTTGGGCCCAGTAAGGGCATCACTAATTGTTGTCATTGTTATCATTGTTTCTGTCACCCACGTGACTGTGGTCCCCCCAACTCCCCTGGCTGGCTCCTTTCTCCTCCTTGCGGGGAGCCCCAGGCTCTGGGCTCCACCCTGGCCCATTGCTGTCCTCTAGCCCCCTCCCTGTGCTTTTCAGCTCCCAGCGTCCAGCCCCTCTATCTAGATGCTGGCAATGCCCATGGGCCTGTCTCCAGCGGGGCGTCTCCCTTGAGGCCCCCCCTCATAAGTCCGCACTGACTAGTCATCTGTCCACCCATCTCTGCATCAACGTGTCCACCACTGAACTCCTGGCCACCCGGGATGATCTGGGTGTCGTGGAGGCTTCCAGAAGATGGAGCCTCTCCTCTCGTAGGAAGGGGAATCACTGGGGTGGGTGGGGGCTGCACATGAACTGCTCCCCCTCCAGGAACGCTGAGCCGAGTGTCAGGGTCCCTGTACCACCCCAAGTGTGACAGGGCAGCTGGGGACTCGCATACCCGCATTGCTCCTGTCTGCAGGGGTCGGTCCAGTGTCTGAGGGGCCTGCCCACTCAGCCTTGGAGCACAGCTCCCCAGCCTGCACCTCTCCCAGTCACCCCACTTCCAGGTGCCAGGCTCATTCCTGGCCCCATCCCCCCTCCACCTTGTGCGTCAGCCCATCAGTGGGTCTGTGAAGTCCTGCCCTCAAAACAGACTCCTGACCCCACACCCCCCCCAGCACCTCCCCCACCGTCCCTGCCCTAAATGATGGCCGGAGCCCTCGCCTCCCTTCTCCCCTGCATCTGGTTGTATCTGAGACAGTATCTGTGTTCCTGACACAGACTAGGGGATCCAGCCCTTGGGTGGTGCAGATGGTTAACCCACTCAGCTGCTAGCCCAAAGGTTGGAGGCGCAAGTCTACCCAGAGGCTCCTTGGAAGAAAGGCCTGGTGATCTACTTCTGAAACAATCAGCCACTGAAAACCCTATAGAGCACAGTTCCACTCTGGTACACATGGGATCACCATAAGTCGGAGGTGACTTGGCAACAACTGATTTTGTAAAGAGTGAGTAAGGCCTGGTCCCACCTCGGCTCGAAACCTTTCATTGGCCTCCTGCTACACTTAGAATACAATCCAAAATCCCCCAGCAGCCCCCGCGGCCCGGATCTAGCCCCCGCCAACCTGTAACCCTCTGCTGCTGTCCTCCCTCACTCCAGCCACCCACCTCCTGATTCCTCGGATACACAGAGCTCGTTCCTGTGTCAAGGCCTTTGCGCTTCTGTACCCTGTGCCTGGAACACTCTTCCCCAGGCATTGGCGAAATTCACTTCCTCGTCACGCAGGCTTGTATTTAAAGGTCACATCCTCAGAACGACAGCCCCCACTGTCCTCTACCCCCTCACCTGCCTTCTTGTTCCCCACAGCACTGATCGCTGTCATGAGGCTATGTGTGGCTGTAACATTACATTGACTGGCTGACACCACCCTCCATCCCCCCACCTCCCACAGGAAGGCACACTCCAGGCAGGCAGGGCCCTGGTCTGCTTTGCTCACTTCCATATGCCGGGGATAACAACAGTGGTGGGCTCCTAATGAAAAGCAAAAACAAAAAACAAACCAGTTGTTGCTGAGTCCATTCTGACTTATGGCAACCCCATGTGTGTCAGGGCAGAACTGTGCTCCATAGGGTTTTCATTGGCTGATTGTTTTAGAAATAGATCTCCAGGCCTTTCTTCCAAGGAGCCTCTGGGTAGACTTGAGCTTCCAACCTTTGGGCTAGCAGCTGAGTGGGTTAACCAACTGTACCACCCACCCAAGGGCTCTCCTAGTATGTGTCAGGAACACAGACACTGTCTCAGGCATAACGAGATTCTTCTGCTGCAGAAAAGGGGTGCTGGGAGGCCCCCCAGGTACAGCATGGGCCCTGGAGTCAGCCAGGCACCATGTGAAACCCAGTGCTACTACCTAGTAGCTCTGTGACCTTGGACAAACTATTCTACCTCCCTGACTTTAGTGTCTTCATCTGTAAAATGAGCAAAGTGGGAATCATCACAAACCATAATTGTAAGGCATGCTGGGACAACGCCTGTGAAGCGCTTAGCCTGTGTCATTGGGATTCTTACCACTAACATCGCCACTGTTGTTACTGGTCAAGGCACGCCTCTTAGGACTGGGTGCAGGGAGGTGATCTCCCGGCCCATGGGGCCTTCTCCAGCAGAGCACAGCTGGGGTGGCCTGGGGTGGACACTGCCCCCGCTTCCAGCACTGAGTGCCTCTCGGGGTGAGTCTGCAGGCAGCCACAGCGCTGCCTGCTCCACCCACCTCCAGGCAGATCCCCCCAAGGAAAGCTGGCACCTCTGTATAACTAAGGGCCATGCCCCTCTCCTGGTTCCCCATGCAAGAGTACGTCAGACCCCCCCTGGGGATCTTGTCAAACTGCAGGCTCCGAGACACCCCATAGAATCGGGGTGGGGAGTGGGGCCAGGGTCGGCCTGTCAGGGTGTGCCCTGGGGAGGCGTGCTGAGCTCCAGCCCACCTTGCATCCTCCTCCCCGTTCTGAGTGCTGTGTTGCTGCCTGGTCCCTGGGTTTTAAGACCTCCCAACGAAAAGAAGGCCAGCCATCAAGAAGCCATGGTTTAAGATAAGGGAGCCACCCACCAGGGCTGCAGCGAGCAGAGACAGGAGAGAGAGAGGAAGCAGAGAGCACGCCCAACTTCTCGCTGAGAAAGCATGGAACCAGCTTAGGAGGGGCCCAGGGCAGGCAGCAGAGCAGAGAGAATATCGACGCACTAGGCTGCTAACTGAAAGATTTCCCACCCAGAGGCACCTCGAAAGAAAGGCCTGGCAATCTACTTCTGAAAAAGCAGCCATTGAAGACACTACAGAGCACAGTTCTACTCTAACACGCATGTGGTTGCCACAAGTCAGAGTCCACTCAGTGGCAGCTGGTAATTGAGATGGCTGCAAAACACATCATTAATTTTTTTTCTTCTTTTTATTGTACTTTAGATGAAAGTTTACAGAGCACATTAGTTTCTCATTAAACAGTTTAGTGCACATACTGTTTTGTGACATTGGTTGCCAACCCCACGACATGTCAATCAATACTCTCCCTTCTCAACCTTGGGCTCCCTATTACCAGCTTTCCTGTCCCCTCCTGCCTTCTAGTCCTTGCCTGTGGGCTGATGTGTCCCTTTAGTCTCATTTTATCCTATGGGCCTGTCTAATCTTTGGCTGAAGGGTGAACCTCAGGAGTGACTTCAGTACTGAGTTAAAAGGGTGCCCGGGGGCCATACTCTCGGGGTTTCTCCAGTCTCTGTCAGTCCAGTAAGTCTCATCTTTTTTTTAAAAATGCCATCAATTTGTACACCACTTAGAACAAAGTCTGCCAATTAATTACAATTGCAAGACGCCATACATTGTAAGATAAATCCTGATTTGAGAATACGCACCTGTGAGAATCTACGACATATTGATACTTTTCTGTTACTGTCATATTCAAGATTCATTAAGTTCTGGCTCTTCCAGAAAGACCTCCTTGTGCTAGGTGGTATTGTCGTCCCCGGGTTACAGAGAGTTAACAGAGAGGTGCAGTGAATTGCCCAAGGTCACACAGCCAGTGAGTAAGGCTGGGAGCAGAGCCAGCTCCATGGCCCTGACTCAGACAGAGGCTGGAAAAATTCCTCCTGTCTTCCCTCTGCAGATCAGCTGAGTGAGGACCAAGAAGCCTGTATGGATTCCAGAGAGAGCCCAGAGCCTCTTGCTTGGAGAGGGAAATGCAGAGCAGGAAAAGGCAGCATGGCTGAGGACGAGGAAGGTCATCTGACAGGGCAGGGGCTAGGAAGGTCGTGGGGATTTGGGCCCCCTGGTAGCTGGACAGGTCCCTCGGTGGGACAAATGGTTTGCCCTCAACTACTAAGTGTTCGGCTGCTAATCAAAAAGGTCAGCAATTCAAATCCACCAGGAGCTCCTCGGAGACCCTATGGGGCAGTTCTACTCTGTCCTGTAGGGTCACTGTGAGCCGGAATTGACTCGACGACAACAGGTTTGGGTCTGGTTTCCGTTACAAACCTAAAGGTTGATAGTTCAAATCCAGTGGGTGGCAGTGCAGAACAAAGACCTGGCAATCTGCTTCTGTAAAACTTACTGCCAAGAAACCCTATGGAGCACTTCTACTGTGTGACACACGGGGGTCGCCATGAGTTGGAATTGACGGGATGGCAATGGGTTTGGTTTTGGTCTGGCAGCTGGATGCTGTCAACCCTGCCCCACTCCACTTCAGCCCTACCCAGCCATGCTGTCCCCAGACACCCAGCTCCCCTCCCCCAACTCCCTCACTCCTGGGGTCTCCCTCCAAACACAGTCTGCTCTCTGCTCACCCTTCACTACTTCTAGGCCACCCACCAGCCCACTCCCGCTCCACAGCCCCCTGGTCAGGCCTTCTCATCTTCTGTCCCTCTGTCTTTGCCTCCTGTCCATCCACCTGTCCCGCCACTTCCTCCAGGCCTTCCCCACGGCAGCAGCACCACCCCCAACACCCTCATTGGGCCCAGCTTCTCCTTACCCATCCCCCCCAGGCAGCTTCTGCTCTCTCTAGGTGCTGCACTGCCCCCTGCCCACAGGGTCCTCTCTTTTCTCATTGGTAGCCCGGTGCAGCCTTCTCCCTGCTCTCCCTTCTGCCTGGAGCGGAGGCCTGGGAGGAGACAAGCTGTGTGCTTGGAGCTGTACGCTTGGTCCAGGGCTGGGAGTCAGCTCAGCTCTATGCCTCTCTCCCCAGGGACTTTGGGCAGGTGATGGAATCTCTCCACACATCAGTCTGCTTGTCAGGAAGTAGGGTAATACCAGCCTGCCCCACAGAGTTCTGGGGAGGCCAAGGCCAGGAGACAGCCTTCTCCAGTGGGTGCAGTAAATAAATGGTCACTTGTGCTGCCTGTCTGATCACAGAGCCTACCAAACCACACTGTGACCCTTTGCCAGGCTCCCTGCTGTCTCAAGGGTCAGGCTGGCAGGCGATTTTCAGACCACTCCTTCTTGACTTAACAGCACCACACACACCAGCTGCACCCTTCTTTAATGCTGTTATTTTTTCTCTATTAAAAAATAGCAATATGTTTTAGTTGCTAAAAAGTCTAATAAAAATGGAAAGTCACTCCTCAAATTCCATTCCACTCCCCAGAGCTACTATTGTCGGCTGTGTATTTTGTTCCAGAACGTTCTCGATGCAGTTACCTACTATCTCAGTCACCTAGTGCTGCTGCAACAGAAATACCACAGGTGGACGGTTGTAACAAAGAGAAATTGATTCTCTCACAGTCTAGGAGGCTACAAGTCCAAATTCAGGGTGCCAGCTCCAGGGGAAGGATCTCTCACTCTGTTGGCTCTGGAGGAAAGTCCTTGTCTTCAGTCTTCCCCTGGTCTACAAGCTTCTCCACGCAGGAACCTCAGGTCCAAAGGACATGCTTTGCTTCTGGCGCTGCTTTGTTGGTGGTATGAAGTTCCCCATGTCTCTCTGCTCAAGTCTGTCTTTTATATCTCAAAAGAGATTGGCTTAAGACACAACCTAACCTTGTAGATTGAGTCCTGCCTCATTAACATAATGGCTTCTAATCCTGCCTCATTAACATTATAGAGGTAGGATTTACAACACATAGGAAAATCACATCAGATGACAAAATTGGTGGACAATCACACAATACTGGAAATCGTGGCCTAGCCAAGTTGACACACATTTTGGGGGGACACAATTCAATCCACAACACCTACACAGGTGTATGTATATATGTCTGTGAATATATATATAAAAGCAAACCAAACCCAGTGCTGTTGAGTCGATTCTGACTCAAGGTGACCCCCTGTGTTACAGAGTAGAACTGTTCCACTGGATTTTCTTGGCTGTACTGTTTACAGAAGCAGATTGCCAAGACTTTCTTCCGCGGTGCCTCTGGGTGGATTTGAACAGCCAATCTTTGGGATGGTAGTTGAGCACAAACCGTTTGTGCCACTCAGGGACCTCAAATACACACACGGGATTTTTTTAAGAATACAAATGGGATCATGGTGCACGCTTTTACTTCCACTTAATAAGCGTGAGCGCCTCTCAGGGCCAGATCAGTCTTTTAATTGGCTGCATAGTTCTCTGTGATGCAGCGTCTACCTGCGAACGAGCAACTCTGCTCATTCCGCTTTCTTCCTTTGCTAGTTCACACCATGAGGCGTTGAACATCTTTGGCATTTTTCAAGGATAGACTCCTAACTGTGGAATTTCTGAGTCACAAGGAGTGTGCATTTCCAATGCGGCTGAGCTGGCCCAGCTCATCCTGGCCTTCTATGGGGTCCCCAGCTTCACCTCAGTCTGGGAGGTACCTGAAGCCCCGCACCCTCATTTATGCAACATCACCATGCCTCTCAGTGTTGCCCCAAAATACGTTTCTGCTGTATGATTTTGTCTTAGTCATCTAGTGCTGCTATAACAGAAATACCACAAGTGGATAGCTTCAACGAAGAGAAATATATTCTCTCACAGTCTGGTAGGTCACAAGTCCAAATTTACGGTGTCAGCTCCAGGGGAATACTTTCTCTGTTGGTTCTGGAGGAAGGTCCTTGTCATCAGTCTTCCCTTGGTCTGGGACCATCTCTGCTCAGGAACCCCAGGTCCAAAGGACACGTTCTGCTCTCGACACTGCTTTCTTGGTGGTCTGAGGTCCCCAACTCTCTGCTTGCTTCCCGTTCTTTTATCTCTTGTAAGATAAAAGGTGGTGCAGGCCACACCCCAGGGAAACTCCCTTTACATTGGATCAGGGATGTGACCTTAGTAAGGGTGGTGTTACAATCCCACCTTAATCCTCTTTAACATAAAATTACAATCACAAAATGGGGGACAACCACACAATACTGGGAATCATGGCCCAGCCAAACTGATACACACGTTTTTGAGGGGACGTAATTCAATCCATGACAGATTAGGATCTCCCTGGTTACTGTGAGGTTATATGTCTATTCAGCTGTTCACTGACCATCGATATTTCTTTTTCTATGGATTGTCCATTCCCTTCCTTTCTGTCTTTCCACTGAGCTGTATATGTCTTACTTGTTGGTTCATAGAATCTCATTATATGTCATATTAATCTGTTGTCTGTTTTAAATATCTACTCCCACTCAGTCAAATACCTTTTAACTTTGTTTATCGTGTATTTTGCCATACAGAAGGTTTTTATTTTTATGTAGACAGATCTGTCGGTCTCTTCTTTTATAGCTTCTGGATTTCGTGTCTTGCTTTAGGAAGTCTTTCTCTTCTCAAAGACCATGAAAATATTATTCTCTCTTTTCATCTAATGGTTTTATAGCTTTGTTTTTCACTTTTACAGCCCTCATCCGTCTGGAACGTATTTTCTGCAGCGTGACCCACCCTTCTCTGAACGCTGGGCTGCTGCAGCGGACATAGCTTGCTCCCACCAGGCCAGCCTCCCACTCATTCATTCCCAGTCTCGGCCAGAGATGCTAACAAAGGGTGAGCAGCACACTGCTTGGGGGGGCTGCTCCAGGCAGAGAGACAGCCAGTGCAAAGGCCCCAAGAGGGATGATGTGCCAGGTGGGTGAACATCAAGAAGGCCATGAGGCTCCAGCTAGGGGAGCAGGGAGGAGAGGTGGGCAGACCATGGGGACTTGGAGGCCCGGGGGGAAGGCTTAGCTTCCATTCTGAGTATGGTAACCAGCCGTAGACAATGGCCTTTGTGGTGTGCGTGTGAGAGTGAGGGGTGACTGTTTTCTTTGTCGGCCCTTCAATGTGGGTGTCCTGTGCCCACCCCACACCTCACCCCTCACTCTCGTTCCCCATGTGTGTAACCCACTCTTATGGTTTTCATCACCCCTCTGTGCAATGGCACCCCCAGCCCAGTGCTTGGTGCACAGTGGCCCTCCCTCAGCATTCGTGATGAATGAGTGAACACAGTGCACTCATGCTGACTCCTGCCCAAGCCCTGGTTCCAGTCCTGTGTCGCCAGTGACCCCAGGCCTCTGCACGACCGGGTGTCCCAACTGAGCTTCAACTCAATGTGTCGCAAAGTGAACCCATTCCCTCCCCGCGCAGCCCTCTGCTCCTCCCTGACAGGCCCCAGGGTCCTCTCTCCCCATCACCTGCCTGCAGACTCCAAGTCCTGCGTACCCCACTTCTGAAGAGCTGCAGAGGCTACCTTCTTACGTCCTCTTCCTTGACTCTAACCAAATCAATCTAAGCTTGGGTCCACCTCCAGCCTGGCCCCTTCAATGCCCCCTCCAAACAGCCACAGGCCAACTCTTCTAAAGAGCCAATCCCTCCCTATTTATCCTGTGTTGATTCCCTGAGAAGGGACAGCTCAGTGGGAGAAGGTAGACAGTGAGGTGGGGACGAGAGGAGGAGCAAGAGAGGAGGGGAAAGTAGTGGAGGGCCCATGACCAGGTTCAGAGACAGTAGCATTAAGGAGTGGATGGAGAAGCCCTGGAGAGGAGGCTAGGCGACAGAGAGAGAAGCAGGAGGGACAGGGACCTCTGAGTTCCGGGGGCAGGAAAGGTTTTTAAACTGAAAGAAAAGATAAAAGGAGGGACTAACAGTGTCGAATGCTGCCGAGGGGTGAGTTGTGGAAAATACCGTTGGGTCTGTCCCTCCAAGCTCAGGGACTGCGAGCCTGTAGTATCCGTTGAGTTTCCTCGTGACTGGCAGTGACCCTTTCTGTGACCAGTAGCAATGTTAACACCCCCATCCCCACCCGCCTTGGGAACAAGGCTGCATCTCGGCCTCTCTTTTCTGTTCACGGAACATTATGCATCATTTATTCCCCTCAGCGCTGCTCCAAGACGCTCAGAGCCTGTTTGCAGGAGGCCTGGAGGGCGCAGCCCATGGAGCTCAGGGCAGGGGGCCTGGCCTGCAGCTCCCTGTCATTCACTCGGCAAAAGCATACTAGTCGTCCTGACTGTGGGCCAGACACTTCGTGGTGTGTGTCTGTGGTATGCGGTGTGTGTGTGTGTGTGTGTGTGTGCGTCTGGTGTATTTGTGGTGTGTGTGTGTGTCTCTATGGCGTATGTGGGCTATGTGTGTGTGGTGTGTGTGTCTATGATGATGTGTCTGTGATATTGTGTGGTGTGTGTGTGTGGTGTATGTGTGTGGTATGTGTGTCTGTGGTATGTGTTTATGGTATGTGTCTCTGTGGTGTATGCTTATGACATGTGATGTATGTGTAGTGTGTGTATCTACTGTGTGTGTCTGGTATGTGTATGTGGTGTGTGTGTGTGATGTGTGTGTATACGGTATGTGTGGCATGTGTCTGTAGTGTGTGTCTGTTTATGGCGTGTGTGTCTATGATGTGTGTGTGTCATGTGGGGGGTATGCAATGTGTGGTGTAAGTGTGTCCATGGTCTGTGTGTAGTGTGTGTCCATGGTGTGTGTGTGTAGTGTGTCCATGGTGTGTGGGGGGGGGTGAGTGTGTCCATGGTCTGTGTGTAGTGTGTGTCCATGGTGTGTGTGTGTAGTGTGTGTCCGTGGTGTGTGTGTGGGGGGTGAGTGTGTCCATGGTGTGTGTGCGTGGTATGAGTGTGGTGTGAGTGTGTCTATGGTGTGTGTGGTGTGAGTGTGTCCGTCATGTGTGTGTGTGGTGTGTGTCCATGGTGTGTGTGTGTGGTGTGAGTGTGCCCACAGTGTGTGTGGTGTGAGTGCATCCGTGGTGTGTGTATGTGGTGTGTGTCCATGGTGTGTGTGTATGTGTGTGTGTGTGCACTTTCTCATCGTGATCTGTGTGACAGGCTACACTGTCTCCAGTTCAGGAATGATGACGTGAAGTGCAGTGACTTGCTCAGGGTCACACAGCAAGTAGAGGTGGGGCCAGGAAGGGCACCCAGGCCTGCTGTCCAGTGCCGGCTCCCTAGGCTGCCACACAAAAGGGCCACTGCACTCAGCATGTGATCACAAGGGGGAGGATAAGTTACAGGCACCCTGAGAACAGAGGGCCCTCAATGGAAGGGTCGCCCACTCCCAGCATCCTAAGCATGAAGGAGGAACAGGGGCCAAGACATCTTTGGTGGAGCTGCCAGGCCAGAGGACAGGCAGCTCCAGAGCACAGAGATGCCCTCATGGCACCAGGGGCCCAGGCTCGACCACTTCCCCACTTGTCAGGGACACTCAGAAATTCTCCATCCTCTCCTCTCACTGACCAGGCCCAAGCTGGCAACTCCTGCAGTGGAGAAGGAGGCTGGGGGCGTGCAGGGTCCCGTGTGGTCTTTAGAGAAGGTGGTAGGATGGGTGCTGGTCACTGGCCACCATGCAGGCCACGCAGAGGGACAGCAAGCTCCAACCTGGGTGAGGAGCAGGCTGAGCCACGAGCAGCTGGGCACAGGCTCCACACTGTTCTTTTGATGTGGGAGACAGTGACAGAGGGTCAGCTAAACAGAGATGTCATCAACACCTGCGGCCGTCTGGGAGGCGTGCAGAGCTGGCCCAGCACAAGGAGGGCACCGGAGCCAAACCAAGAGGTGGCAGGGCTGACCCCAGCCCTGGGCCTGAGGCTGGCCCCTGAGGGACGCCAGGAAGGTGGGCGAGGAGAAACCATGACAGGCACTGCAGGAGGAAGAAGGCTGGCTGAGGTGAGAGAGCAGGCGGGCTCAGAAAAGTGGGGAAACATGAACGACTCCACACAGAGGTATCACCTCCCTCCTCTGGGGCTTCATCTTACAGGGGGAACCCTTCACCAGGCGCAGGGAGGGTGCTGCTCTCACCCGTGCTGTGTCCACACACCACGCACACCATACTACACACACATACCACATACCACAGACACACACACCACACACCACATACCACAGACACACACCACACACCACAGACACGCATACACACTGCATACCACATACCACAGACACACACACCACACACCACATACCACAGACACACACCACACACCACAGACACGCATACACACTGCATACCACATGCCACAGACACACACCACGTACACCACACACACATACCACCTAGCACAGACACAGCCACACACCACACACACATACCACATACCACAGACACCACACACACACCATACCACATACCACAGACACACAGACACACACACCACATACCATGTACCACAGACACACACACCATACTAGACACACTTACCACATACCACAGACACACACACACACATCACATACCACAGACACACACACACACACCACATACCACACACACACACACCACATACCACATACCACAGACACACACACCACATACCATGTACCACAGACACACACACCATACTAGACACACTTACCACATACCACAGACACACACACACACCACATACCACAGAGCACACACACACCACATACCACAGACACACACACACCCCACACACCACAGACACACACACCACATACCACGTACCATAGACACACACACCACTTACCACGTACAACAGACACACACACACATACGCACCACACCACATACCACAAACACACACATACCACACACCACATGCCACAGACACATACACACACCACACACACACTACACACCACAGGCACACACACAGACACACATGTCACATACCACAGACACACGTACACACATACCACACACACACACCACACCATACTGCATACACACGTCACATACCACAGACACATACACCACACACCACACACACACAGACACCACATACCACACACACATGCCACACCACACACACGCAACATACCACACACACACCACACCACACACACACCACATACCACAGACACACACACACCCCACATACCACAGACACACACACAGAACACAGACACACTACACGTCACATACACACAGACCACCAATACACACCATGTCACAGACACCCACACATAGCACAGATATACATACCATACATGTCACACATACCACACACACAGATAACACATGCCACAGATACATACACGATAGACACAAATACTTCAGACACATACACACCACAGACACACACACTATAGACATATATACCACACCCAGCACACACATACCATAGGACACACATACTCCAAACACACACACCCACAACACACACA
This sequence comes from Dugong dugon, assembly GCA_030035585.1. Classification (NCBI taxonomy): domain Eukaryota; kingdom Metazoa; phylum Chordata; class Mammalia; order Sirenia; family Dugongidae; genus Dugong; species Dugong dugon. Next base: position 69,458,340 of record CM057461.1, read on the forward strand.
CCATAGATACACACACACCACTGATACATACACGACAGACACACGTACCATACACAGACACATGTATACCACACACACCATGGATACACTCATACCACATTTACACACTCCTACACACAGGCACACCACACATAACACACACATGACAGATACATGGACCACAGACCCATATACACCCCCACACAGACATACACACATAGACCACACCACAGACCACAGATACCCCCCTATACATGCAGATGCATATACACACTACAGACACAGCCATGCAGCGCAGACTACAGACACCACCAGGCACCCTCAGCCTCCCCTGTCTCCCCTCTCGCCTCGATGGCTTCTCCAGGGTAGGAGCCCCAGGGCTGTTGAGGAAGGTGCAGGCCAGAGCAGCACCTGGTGGTAACCACTCTCACAGAGGCTGGCTGCTCCCAGGCAGTCAGGTCCCTGAGGCCTGGGCCTGGGTTGCTCTGACTGGGGCTGGAGCACAGGAACTCAGGGGTCGGGGCCTCACAAGGAGACCATTGCACCACCAGGGCTCCTTAACCCCAAAGGTAGAGACCTATTATTTGTTTGCTCGTTTGTTTGTCTTTTAACTGCTTTAGCTCTGTCTGAGACTAAAGTGGCAAATATGTTTCAATTCTCATGCCATCTCTGATAGATTGGTGGTAACTGTGTGGTGTGCTGTGTTAAGCAGTCGCATGGAACCACAGGAAAGCTTGTCAGGAAGTGCTGCAATCCATTAACAACGTCTGTCATGAGCACAGGATGGGAGGGTATGGACAGAATGCTGGGAAGTTACCCACACAGTCCTAAAGTAGGTAACCAAGGTAACCAACTGCAGCAGTTGGACCCATCTGCCTGCCCTCCGGGGAGTCACGGAAGTCAGGAAGCTTTGACTTTCACCTGATTCGGAGCCGCTGCAGTCCCCTCTCCCCACAGCAGCATCCTTTTGTCCCTGAATGCAGACACACTTCCATTCAGGTCTCTGGCTAATTATGACCTTAGGCAGAAAAGGATTTAAGGGACTCTAGGCATGATGGGAAAAGGAGCCCTGGTGGTGCAGTGGTTAAGCGTTCGGCTGCTAACCGAAAGGTCGGCGGTCGAAACCCATCAGCCATTCCGTGGAAGAAAGATGTGGCAGTCTGCCTCCATAAAGATTACAGCCTTGGAAACCCTATGGGACAGTTCTACTCTGTCCTATAGGGTCGCTATGAATCAGAATTGACTCAATGGGTTTGGTTTTGGGTTTTAGGCATGGTGGCACAGTGGTTAAGTGCTTGGCTGCTAACTAAAAGGTGAGCAGTTTGAACCCACCAGCTGCTCCACAGTAGAAAGATGTGGCAGTCTGCTTCCATAAAGATTTACAGCCTTGGAAACCCTATGGGGCAGTTGTACTCTGTCCTAGAGGGTCACTATGAGTTGGAATCGACTCAACAGCAATGAGTTTGGTTTGTTTTTTTGCTTTTGGTAGATGAACATTCTGGAACCATTTGTTCACCGGTCCAGATTCTTGACCATGACCCACGACGGCTTTGGAGACCTGCTCCTTGCCTCGGTCCTTAGCATCCCTCAGAACTTCCCAGTCACACAGGCCTTGAACATGTCAGGGTCCACCTCGGACCTTTGCTGTTTCTTTGCACTTGCTGTTTCTTTACCCTGGAAAACTCTTCGCTCTCATCCTTCAGGCTCTGCTCAAAATTGCCTCCTCATGGAGGCCCTCCCTCATACCACTAGCATCTACGATACTCCCTCCCCACAGTGCGCAAGTGCTGCCCTATTTTGTAGCACATAAAATTCAGTAAGGAGTCCCTGGGTGGCACAAACAGTTAAAATGCTTAACTGCTAACAGAAAGGTTGGAGGTTCAAGTCCACTCAGAGGTGCCTCAGAAGAAAGACCTGGTGAACTACTTCTGAAAAATCAGCTATTGAAAACCCCATGGAAAAGTCTCTTTAATAAATGGTGTTGGGAAAATTGGATTTCCGCTTGCAGAAAAATGAAACAGGGTCTATACTTCACACCATATACAAAAACAAATTCAAAATGGATTAAGGACATAAATGTGCAAACTAAATCCTAAAGATCTTAGAAGAACAAGCAGGGGCAATGCTGTCAGGCCTAGCTTTCAGCAATGGATTATCTAATACAATAACAAAAGTACAAACGGTAAAAAACAAAATAAATAAATGGGACCTCATAAAAATTTAAAACTTTTGTTCATCAAAAGACTTTACCAAAAAAGTGAAAAGACAGCTACCAGCTTGGGGGGTATTTTTGGGAACCGTATATCCGACAAGCATAGAATAACCCAAATATAATATATAAAACTTTGACAACAAAAAAAAGACAAATAACCCAATCAGAAAATGGGCAAAGGACTGAATAGACATTTCACCAAAGAGGACATTCAAACAGCCACCTAACACATGAAGAGATGCTCAGCGTCATTAGCCATCAGAGAGATGCAAACCAAAACCACAGTGAGGTACAATTCACTCCCACTAGGGTGGCTAAGATTAAAAAAAAACAAAAAAACAGAAAATAACAAATGTTGGCGAGGATGTGCAGAGACTGGAACCTTTATCCATTCATTGAGTGGGAATGAAAAACAGTACAGCCATTGTGGAAAATAGTGTGGTGGTTCCTCAAAAAACTAAAAATAGAGCTACCATATGACCCAGCAATTCCACTCCTAGGTATATACCCCCAAAGACTTGAAAGCAGAGACTCAAAAAGAGACGTGAACACCAATGTTCATTGAGCACTATTCACAGTAGCCAAAAGGTGGAAACAATCTAAAAGCCCATCAACAGATGAATGGATAAACAAAATGTGTATATACATAAGATGGAACACTACTCAGCCAGCAGGAGAAATGAAGTCTTGATACATGCTACAGTATGGATGGAGCTGGAAGACATTATGCTGAGTGAAATAAGCCAGTCACAAAAGAACAAATATTGTATGACCTCACTTACAAAAAAAGACAAGAAAAGGCAAATGTATAAAGACCAAAGTTTATTAGTGGTTACTATGGGACTCCAGAAGCGGAAAAGGGAGGTTAACGGTGATGGAAATATCACATTGATTAAAGGTAGGGTTGCAGAGCCAATTATTGTGATTGCTGTCAGTAAGTTGTACCCACCTGTAAAAAGTTGAATTGGCAAAAGTTATGTGATAGGTATATTTACAATAATGACCAGAAAACAAAAAGGGGGGGGGATAGCTGCTGAAACTGCATATGTACAGCCAAATACCTCATGGGGTTAGGTTCCTTGGTTTGGAGGTTGAAGGTAGTGGTTTCATGGGACATCCCAGTTAACTGGCGTAAGATCATATTTAGTGCTTCTGTTCTACCTCCTAGTTCATTGCATAGTGCCTGGGGTCTTAAAACCTTGCAAGCGGCCATCCAAGGCACAACAATTGGCCTCTATTCATCTGGAGCAACAGAGGAGGAGGGAGAGTTAGGAATAAGAGAAGGATATGGAATATGTGGCTAATTGCCTCCACAAACAACTGCCTCCTTTTTGAGGAGACCAGAAGAACTGGATGATGCCTGGTTACCATTACTGAACATTTTGATCAAAGATTCCTTAGAAGAATCCTGATCAGAAGGGGGGAAATGCAGAACAGAATTTCAAATTTTGATGGACTCCAGACTTCCTGGAGCCAGGGAGGCTGGTTGAACCCCTGAAACTATTGCCCTGAGATAAACCTTTAAACCTTAAACCAAAACTATCCCCTGAAGCCTTCTTAAAACCAAATAATAGGTTAGTTTAACTAGTGAAAAAGGTCTGCCTTTAGCATTATGCTCTTTTAAGAACTACTATATGGGATCAAATTGACGACAGCAACTTGAAAGATTAAACAGGAAACTTAGGGGGCAATGAGTTGATGTTAATGAAGGAGGAACAACTTAGAAAAGGGGGGTGAGAATGGTTGCACAACTTGGAGAATGTAATCAATGTCACTGAATTGTCCATGGAGAAACTGTTCAAAAAAAAGAGAGACTGTTGACAGACTGTGATAAATGTAACTAATGTCACCGAACAACCTGTGTGCAAATTGTCAAATGGGAACCTAACTTGCTGTATAAACTTTCACCAAAAACTCAATAAAATATTATTTTAAGAAAAGAAAGCAAGAAAACCCTATGGAACAGAGTCATGGAGTTGCCATCGGTCAGAGTTGACTCAACGGCAGCTGGCTTTAAAATTCACTAACAATACTATTTATTTATTTAGTTGGTTGGTCGGTTAGCTAGTTGATTAGTTAGTTACTTAGCTCCTGGTTTTTGTTCATCTCCCCCCACTGGCATGTAAGAAAAAAAGGGCAGGGACCTTATCTGTTCTACTCACCACTTTCTCCCTTTGCTCAGCACATGGGGACACAATACTTATTGTTGAATGAATAAATGAACAATTGTATCCACTTGGCAGGCCTTTCCTACGTGCCTACTAAACTTAGCAGGTGCAGAGTTGTTGTTGTTAGGTGCTGTCAAGTTGTTTCTGATTCATAGTGACCCCATGTACAACAGAAGGAAACACTGCACCATCCTCACAATTGTTGCTATGCTTGAGCCCATTTTCCCCAGTTGTATTTTGAGTGCCTTCCAACCTGAGGGGCTCATCTTCCGGCACTATATCAGACAATGTTCTGCTGCTGTTCATAAGGTTTTTGCTGGCCCGTTCACTGGTGCATGGTAGCACGGATGAATAACATGTGACCCCTGCCCCCAGGAGCTCTCTCAGCGCAGGGCTCACTCCTGTCGTTGGCCTGTCCCTGACCTGCACCTCAGTCCTGACAGTCTTCTTCCTTGCGTCCTTGTTGCCCCTTGGCCTGGTCCTGGTCCCTCCACTTCTCTCTGGGTGGCTCATGCTACACTCTCCCATCACCCTGAGGTGGTGACTCCCTCTACTCTGAGGCCCTGCTTGGTTGCTCTGAGGAGATGGAGGTGGGGAGGGTTGGGAAACCAACCTGGCTGAATGGTGGGGAGAGAGGTGGACACCCTGCCACCACAGAGGTGGGGGAGTTCTTGTCCCTCAGGGGTGAGCAACAGCTACTAGGGCCAGGGAAGGTGGAAGACCTTGGAGGGGGAAGGTCCTGGTGGGAGTTAACCTTGAGTAATGACGCCCCTCAGGGCAGGGAATGAGTATAGGCTGTTGGAATCTTCATCCCCTGGGACGGGACAGAAAAGAATGGGGTAGAAGTGGGTGGGGAGAATCCTGGGGCCCTCTTTACCCCTGGGGAAGGCCTTGGGGTCTGCAGCAGCTCAATGCCACCTGCACCCCAAATCACCAAACCACACAGCCTTTGGCATTGAGGCAGTGGAGCCACAACTCTTTGGCGACTTCAGTTTAGCTTTTTCACGGGGTCTGAGGGCAGTTGACTCAGATCTCTGTGGCTCACACAGAGGTCAGAAAGGGCTACAAGCATGTGGAGACAGGGACTAAATTAGTGAAGATGCGTCGGCGGCAAGGAACCGAAAACCCAACCCAAAATGGCATTGAGGAAAATGAAAATTTACCATTTCTCATAACAAGAAATCTTGAGGAAGGGCAGCCCCAGGTTGACAGATTTAGCAAATCTGTGCCATCATCATGGACCCAGGTTCCTTCACGTTGCACCTCTGTTCCTCCTCAGTGTGTTGACTTTGTCTTCAGACCAGCTCCTTTCATGGTCTCGAGATGGCTGCCAGTGTGCCAAGCATCACAGACAGACAGCCCCACGGAGGGAGAAAGAGGCCATTTTCCCTGTATGTTTCTTTCCATGAGTGAGAAACCCCCACCAAAGCCTCTCCTCAGGAAACTTCCCCTCATGTCTTAGGGCCAGAACTGCATCAAGCACCCACCTCTAAATCAGCCCCTGACAAAACCAAACCAAAAACCAAACCCGTTGCCTTCCAGTCCATTCCAACTCAGCAACCCTATAAGACAGAGTAGAACTGCCCCATAGAATTTCCAAGGAGCGCCTGATGGATTCGAGCTGCAATGGTTAGCACTTTTGGTTAGCAATGGTAGCACTTAACCACTACACCACCAGGATTTCCAGCCACTGACAAGAAGCATGGAATTACCACCTGTGGCTTGGGCTAATTAGGATTCACCTTTGAGTCATACGTGACGTGGCCGTGGACAAGAGCAAAACCAAGTGAGAAAGCCTGAGTGGGGTTGCTGGGGAAGCACCCGCAGGATCTCCTGGCCGATTCCAGGAAAGGGTGCACACCCCGTACCCACAGGTGACAGTGAGGAGCCAGAGCTGACTCAGAAGGGCTTCTGTGACCGACCTCCAAGCCTGGGCCCCTCCACAGGGCAGAGAGGACAGTGAGGGGCCTTCAGAACCAAAGTCCCCCAGTGCCGCGGGGCTCCCAGCATTATGGGTGCAAGGAAAACAGGAACTCCAGGCCTCATCTGGCTAGGCCCTGGAGTTACCCAGCAACACTGCGGAGGTAGAGGCCCAGTGGAACCAGGCCGCGTGGACAGCTTTGTGGTTCTGGAGTCAGACGGCTTAGGGACCTCAGCCTTCCTCAATAACATGACCAGCAGGGGGTGCAGTGCCCGCTCCTCACGTGGGATCAGGAAACTGTCAGTCAAGAGCTGGCCCCCACTTGGAAGCAGGTCTCTGCCTCTGAGGAGGGGCCCCGCCCAAGCAGCGGATGGCCCTCTCCCAGCCTACCTGTAAAGACAAGAGGTGCACTGGACCAGCAGTGAGGGAGAAACCTCCACTTTCTGGCATAGCTTCCACTTCCTGCCAAGGAACTGTCTAGATTTTACAAGCCAGTGGCTTCCCTGAGACTCCCGAGGCCCTCTCCCTCCACATGAGACGCAGCTGCCTGGGAAAGTCGGTAATGGGCCCAGCTGCGGCCATGTCTCCCCACAGCATTAGCTGCTGCTGATGGAAAGTCAGCTGATCCTCAAGTGGGAGGTGGCGCGTGGAAGAATTTATATGCTTCTAGAGTCAGTTTTCCCCATCTTGTCATCTGCTCTTACCTCAGGGCTGAAATATGGCTGACTCTGATTCCAGGCTGCAGAGTCATTGGATTTTTAAGAGGAGCCCAGGAAGGCAATAGAACAGTCCCAGTCGGGCAGAGGAGTTGAGGAAAGCTGCAAGCCAAAGCTCTTGTTAACTTTCAAACTAGCTCCTCATCTATGAGCTCATTTGATTCTTTTCACAGCCCTGGAAGACAGTCAACCCAGGGATTTTTATGCCCACTCAACAGATGAGAACACTGAGTAATTTGCCCAAGGTCACGCATTGGGTTAGTGATAGAACTGAAGTTCTGGGCAGTTTGATCAGACCGTTCATGATGCCCCTGTGGGTGAACAAATACTGCATTGGGTGGGGGCCTGAGACTGTCCCCTCTATGCCCAAGTCCCCAAACAAATGCCATTGTAATCAGACTTTTTCCCAAGGCACCAGGCTGTCCCCTAAATTGGTCAAAGCTCACCTACAAAACTACCTGGTGCACCCCTCATTATAATGCAATGGTTTGAATCTAGATGATAATGCCTCACTTGACATTACGATTGTGACTGGCTTTTCTCAATGTGTTTGTGGAGGATTGGGGTGGGGGGACACTCATATCTGGCAGAGTTACCCAGACCTCCTCTTGTCCAAAGCTAGGCAGGACTATGCTCGTCAGCCCTGTAAATACAAAGGGCACAATGTCCATCTCTCTGGGGCAGCCGGAGTGACAAGACACCCAGCCCAGCCAAGCAGCAGCTGTTGTGTCTGCTGAGACCCCTGAAGCATGTGCTGTGCGTTCCTTGATGAGGTAAGGCAAGGCCCAGTGTCTAGGCACCCACGGTCACTGTTCCTGATGGGTCGAGCCACCAGCACCAGGCCTCATGTTGTTTTCTGCCACTGACACGTGCTCTGTCTGGACAGGTGAGAAGCAGGAAACCTTGGCACCTCTCTGGACTCAGGAGACCCTTTTCTCCTCCTGGGCCTACAAGGCCGGGAGGCTGCATTCAAGCTGGCCAGTGTTTTATCCCCTTCTCCACCCCCTCGACTCTGGGTAAAGGTCCACCTTTCCAAAGGGACGAACCTCTTTCTAGTTCCACCTTTGCAACTAGGAAGTTAGTCTTCATTAGATGCAGCAGTCCTGCAGCCAAGACTGTCCCCATCCGTCCCTCCCTCCATGGGGCCTAAGATAGACCCCATGGTGCTGAGCAAGTGGAAGGTGAGGTTTTAAGCATGGAGACCTTCCAGTGGGCCTTTCAGAAAGAGTTGTAGAAAGTAACACTATATAGCACGTGCTTTCCAGGAAATGAACTGCTGTATCTTCCCTCCCACCCTCCCTCCCTCCTTCCCTCCTTTCTCCCTTTCTCCCTTTTTGAAAACGTCTCCTCAGAGCTGTGCAGTGCTCATGGTGGGGCTTACAGAGGACATGAGCCACAGTGTCCTCTATCAAGGGCTTTAGTGTCTCCTCAGTTCCAAGCCCCATTTAATGCCCAGTCAAAGCCCCCTGTCCTGACCTCCCCTGCTGACCACCACCCACGCTGAACTCTCTTTTCAGCAACTCCTCTAGGTCCTCTTGTTTACTTGTTGGGCAGGCTCAGGATTTAACTTCCCATTCTTACGAAGATAACCCCAGCTATGCATCTGCAGATGGGGCCTCTCTCCTGTCCCTGGCCCCTGTGTGCAGGTGCTGACTGGGAGTTGCCTCTGGCCTGGGTCCCCAAACTGGGTCCATGACCACCTCGCCAACCCGCTTCTCCATCTGGCCCTCCTTCTCAGAGAACCCGTCCATCTGTGCAGGCTGGAAGCCAGGGAGTCCTCCCTGAACTCAGCCCAAGCCCCAGACCCACTCACTGTGTCCTGCCAATTACGTCCCTTGCACAGCTCCTGAATACACCCCTTCTCTCTGTCCCTACTGCCCCTCATGACAACCCTCCCCTCTCCTGGGGGTTTCCTGCCCCAGAAGCCTGTGCTCCCCTCCTGCCACAGCAGTTCCCCTACCCAGCCCACTCTTCCCCAGAAAGAATGATTATTCTGGATGCAAACCTGCCACGTCCAAACAGTCTGCTCTGTCTCCAAAGCCTGGAAGAAAAAGGCCAGACTCCCTAGCGGGACTTAGAAAGCCTTCTTCCCCGGGCACGAAGCTGACCTGGCTCCCCCTGCCCAGCCTCCTTGTTCGCAATTGCCCATTCCCCACTTTGTACTTCACCTCTAGTGCCACCAACCCGCGTTTACCTGTAGGCTGACGTGCGGCCGTCTTTCCCTGCTCCAGACCTGTGCTCTGCTGGTCCCTGTGCCTTTACTCTTCTTTGCTCCCTACTCCCTGATTCCCTGGAGCTCAGCCTAAACCTCACCTCCTGCAGGAAGTGTTCCTGCACTATCTTCCCCATTACTCCCCCCAGATTGGTCCGTGGACCCTCCCACTGGCTCACCTGTCTCTTTGCACACATCACACTATATGACCAGTATCTCTTTCCATGTCTGACCCTCAGCAGATGGTGGGATCCTGAGGGCGGAGCCAATCAGCCTCACCTTCATCATGCAATGCCTGGCTTGGTGGCTGCACACAGCAGGCGCTCCACAAAGACTCGTCAAGTGGGACAGCCCTGACCCAGGACGCCGAGCCATCAGGGACCCTCCCAGTAGGGAGCATCAACAAGCTCTGGCCCAGTCCAGCTTCTTACCAGACAGCCTCCACTGCAGGAGGCCAATGCTGTGGAGATTAGTGAGCACAGTCTGTGGCAGGGGTCAGACCTAGGTTATCACCCCAGTTCTGCCTCTGACTTTCTGTGTGACCTTAGGCAAGTTGCACAACCTCTCTGAACTTTCATTTCTTTGCCACCATATGTAAGTAAAAGGACAAGACTTTCTGCCCTTCTCCCCCACCTCATGGTGGCATGAAATGGTGGGGACCCGTGGTGTAGGGGATTGTTACTATTTCCAAGCATCTTAAACAGGATGCGTCCATGAGGCACAGTGCAAGGTGCCTGTGCCAGCTGAGAATGCAAACCAGGAGGGACCGAGCCGGACAACTCAGGACCTTGGTATTCTCCCACATGGCTGGTGTGCTCTGTCTCTTAGCTGAGGCAAGGAACACCATCTCTATCACATGCCACCCAACAAGCCACCCCCACCACCTGCTGCTCCTCTCCACGTCTCCTCTTCTTCCCCCAACTTGTCCTCGTGTCCCAAGAAAAGCCCTCTGATCTCAGCTCAAACTTCCTCCTCCTCTGGGAAGCCTTCCCTGCCTCCCCACTCAAGGTGCACTTGAGTTCCGTCCTCGTGGGGCCCCCACTGGGTCCCTGTCCTCAACAGCTACCACCCTCCCCAAGGGCAAAGTGCTAGCTGCTACGAAAGTGCCTTCGGCTCACAACAGCAGCTCAGGAAACTGCCCTGCGCCCCACACGCACCCGCACCCCAGCACTGCATTTTAGAGTCCCATCTTCTCTTCTGAACGTAATCCCTCTAGTGTGGCGCCTCCTTCGTCTGCAGCCTAAGAGTCACCCCCGACACCCCTAGCCACACTCTGCTCCCCAGGCCTCGCTCAAGCCGCAGGGACCCAGGGCAGGTCGGGGACCCTAGAGCTTGCTTTCTGTCTCCAACACGCACTTTCCCAGTGGGGCCGCCTCCCTCTCCAGTCATCAAAACTCACCACGCAGCCCAAGACCATCCCCCAGCTGAAAAACGCAGATGATAAATATTTGCATGCCTGGAGAGGAGAAAATGCCTTAGCCAACGTAATGAACAAAACGGGGGCGTGTATCTGACAGGAGAGACACTAGGGTGGAGGCAGGACAGGGGTCCTCTGTCACCTGTCCTTACTCTGCCTATGTCCAGGGCCAGACCGGACTGGGGGTCAGGAGAAGGAACCAAGGCCGTTGCCTCCTGAACCCCCAGCTCTGCCCCACCCAGGCCTCCTCAACTGTATCGCAAGGTCCAAGGGAACCCCTCGAGCTTAGAATTTAGAACTGCAACCTTTCAAAAGTCTGAGTCCCTTTAAGCTCCGCAAAACACAACTTCCGTGACTTAAAAATAAATGATAGTGGTGACAGCGCATAAAACATCTTATAAAAAGCTCTGCGTTCTGCTGGACATCAAAGGGCTCTTAAGGATCCACATGTGCATGAGTTCAGGGTAAAGGGATCGTCAGCATGTGGCTTAAATTCCCCAGTCGTCGTCGAGCATCTGCCGGAGCGTCAGGAGACAGCTTCACACAGCGCGGCCGTGGTTCAATGAGCTGGAAAATGCTCTGAGTCACGGAGGGACCCCAAAGGCAACCCACCGCTCCCCTCTACCCCATATCTTTTTTCCACTGTGGAAAAACCTGTGCTAGAGGAAACTGGCTGCGCTAATTCGGACGGTCTGGCCCCAAAGCACCACCGTCAGCCAGGCCGCCTCCCTTCCCTGTCTGGCCCTCCCTGGCCCTCCCCATCGCCACCCCAGGACCACAGCCTGCAGCCCTCGGGGTCCCTGCAGCAGCAACCTGGCCGCCTCTTTGAGACACCAGGGAGGGCGGCAGGTTCACCCAGATCCCCACCCAGCAGGGATGCCAGCTTCATCTTACCCATTTTTCTCAAGGAAATCCTGCCCTGCTCAGCATCCAGGAAGCCACCTCGATGGGCAGCAAGAGCTGAGGCCTCCCTCCCCAGGCAGGGCCTTTCTGACTTACAGAAGCAGCCCCATAAGTCCCCTTCCCTGGACCCACCGTGCGGACCCCACCCCACGTCACAGGTCACAGCCTCATATCTTCAATGTTGTGGTTGATGTTAGCTGCTGCTAAGTCAGCTCCAACTCATGGTAACCTTGTGAAAACAGAACGAAACGTGGCTTGGTGGTACGCCATGTTCAGGATCCGTGGTAAGTTCGAGCCATTGTTGGGGCTATTGCATCACTCCATCTCATGCTGTGTTTCCACCATTTTTGCTGATCCTCTACTTCACCACAAACACAAAGTCTTTTTCTAGCAATTGGTTTTTCCAATGATGTGTTCAAAGTAAACGAGTTGAAGTCTCGCCGTCCTAGCTTCTAAAGGAACATGCTGGTTGTATTTCTTCTGAGACTGATCTGTTTGTTCTGTCAGCGTGTCATACTGTGGTGGCTTGGGTGTTGCTGTGAGGCTGGAAGCTATGCCATCAGTATCTCAAATACCAGCAGGGTCAGCCGAGGTGGACAGGTTTCAGTGGAGCTTCCAGACTAAGACCCACTAGAAAGAAAAGCCTGGCAATCTACTCCCCAAAATTAGCCAATGAAAACCCTATGGATCACAATAGAGTATCTTAACTAACCTTCCAAATTCTTCCCAGCCATCCAGGCCTTTCCAAAATCCTGTCTTGCACAAGGCTCCAACCCACTGTGATCACTCTTTCCTGAGGCTTGTGCCTAAGGTGGAAGCCTACACTGCCTGTCCATCTGTCCCCAGTTAGGGAGTGTCATGGATTGAATTGTGTCCCCCCAAAATATCTGTCAACTTGGGCGAATCATGATTCCCGGTGTTGTATGATTGTGTAATCTGATGTGATTTCCTTATGTGTTGTAAACTCTATCACTGTGATGAGGTTATATGTGATCTCCTTATGTGTTGTAAATTCTATCACTGTGATGAGGTTATGCTGATGAGGTTTACAAGATTAGATAGTGTCTTAATCCAATCTCTTTTGAGATAGAAAAGAGAGAAGTGAGCAGAGACACATGGGAACCTCACACCACCAAGAAAGCAGTGCCAGGAGCAGAGCACGTCCTTTAGACCCGAGGTTCCTGTGCTGAGATGCTCCCAGACCAAGGAAAGACTGATGCATCACAAGGACCTTCCTCCAGAGCTGGCAGAGAGAGAAAGCCTTCTCCTGGAGCTGATGCCCTGAATTTGGACTTGTAGCCTTCTGGACCATGAGAGAATAAATTTCTCTTTCTTAAAGCCATCTACTTGCGGTATTTCTGTTAGAGCAACACTAGATGGCTAAGACAGGGAGGTTCCATGGTGTGCTATGGCATTGGCTCAAGGAATCAGGAGTGCAGGAGCTCTTCTCTGCCAACCGCCCCACCTCTTCTGAAGTTCTCGAGAAAGATGGACAAAGAAAAAAAATAGCAGGTGGCTGCAGGGGCACGTTGCCTAGATCCCAACACAGGAATGAGGACCCATTCCCCAGGCCGCTGGGAGTGCACTGACAGTCATCTCTCTCTGTCATCCTCTCGGAGAGCTGCCTCATCAAGGTGGGCCACACCAAGGACTGATTGATGGTACAAAAGCTGGTCCTCTTCATCCACTTAGGGGCAGCTCCAAAGGGTCAACCATCTTCAGAACTATCCTGGGGTCTACCACAGACTTTGTGGAGACTGTGACGGCCTCTCCCTTGCCCACTCCTGCTTCTTCCCCTTCCTTCCATGGGTGTGGGTTCCAAGAGCACTCTCTGAGAAACCTCCCACCCCTAAACCTCCATCTCAGAGTATGCTTTCTGAAGACCTCACCTGTGATGTATACCAAACAAGAAACTCAGTAAGAGTCATTTTATTAAAAAATGGTTGATCGTCCAACATCTCCACACAGAACTCCTTTTAGTCCTCAAGAAAGGGGAGGGCTGGAGGTGGAGACAGCATGACACTACACACAGAAGCACCACACTGTCCCTCCACAGCAAAGACCCAAAAAACTAAGTGAAACAGAGACAAACGTCAGCCCTGAAACTCTAAGCATCAAATGAAGAGATAAAGACCTCAGCCAAGCACCAAATGGAATAAGAAACAGAGAGTGAGGAGAGATACAAGCAGAGGTCCCCTATCAGCTAATGCACAGCACGGATACATCATCTTGGACTTCTGTCAGAGATTGGAGAAGAAGGAGTACAGGAAAACAGCTTCACAGAGCTCCCAGCAGGAGACAGAGCACCCGGTAACCAGCAATACATGCTTTCCCACCCCCACCCTTCTTCCCCCTGCTCAACCTCCACTGCTTCCCAGCTGGCTGAGGGACTATGGCCCAGGAGGCTATGGCTCTGTGCCGCTTGGATTCACCCTGCCCACACCAGCTGTCTCCTTCAGTGCCATTTCTTTATTGTTGGTGTTGCTTTTTTTGGGTTCTTTTGGTTTCTTCCCTGCCTCTCACCTCCTCCCCATCCTTTAACTTGAACACTTGGCTCTGTATGCCATCTTTGCTTCTTCTTGACAGGCTGTGAAGCACTGCTCGGCTGGGAAACTACTTCCTCAGTCCACGCCACCACGCTGGTGGGATCCCTGGGGTCTTTTTTTGTTTCTCTTTCTTTTTTCCTTTTTGTTTTTCTTCATTTCTCAGTTTCTCCTCTCTCTCTACCTACCTTCTATTCCTGTCTCCTGAACACCTGGCACTATGTGTCATCTCCACCCCTTCTAGCCAGGCTGTACTGTGCAGCTTGAGAGCCACATCTCTGGTCTGCACAGCTATGCTGGTGGGATCCCTGGGGGCCTTTCTTTTTCTCTTTATTTTATTTTTTATGATTTTTTTTTTTTGTTTTTCTTCATTTCTCAGTTTCTCATCTCTATTTTCCTTCTTTTCCTGTCTCCTAAATACTTGGTGCTGTGTGCCATCTCTTCCCCTTATAGACATGCTATACCCCGAGGCCTGGGAGCCACTTCCCCGGTTGCGAGTGGGATCACTTGGGGTATTTCTCCCTTTTTTATTTTTTAATTTTTATTCACTTATTTTTTCTTTTCCTTTTTTTCCCCCATTTCTCACGTTCACGTCTCTCCATTCCAATGGCATGCTCCCTCAGCAATTTTTTTTGTCTCCTGTTTCTCTCTCTTCTCTTCTCTTTCCCATACCCAACTTAGCTCCAAACATCACAAGCTCCCCCTCCTCCTGCCTATCTGCATTCTGTGCTGAACATCACAGCAGGACAGGCATGGCCTACCAAAACTTGCCCTTCACTGATTCCCAGCCCACCCTGTCAGCCCCAGTATGTGCCACAAACAACGCATCTCACTATCCTAGCCACTCCCATTCAGCTGGACCTGCCCTGCTACATGATAGCTGAGCAGCAGGCCCTGCCCATTGAACAAGGAGGTGAAAAGTATCGTGCCGACAGATGAGCAAACAACGAAGAACGCACAGCCCACCTGCTCAGACATAACAAAATAAAACCAAAAAGCAGGACAACACAAGCAAGTCAACAATGAATAAATGAAGAAAATAACTGCTGAATGTCCCGAAGACAGCAGACAATATCAAAACATATTAAAAAAAAAAAAAAAAAAAAAAAGGACAGGATGGCTCCACTAGGCTTCCAAAATAAAACACCAGATGACTTTCCAGTAGGAGAAAAGGCACTGGAACTACCTGATAGGGAATTCAAATCTCTAATATTCAGAGCTATCCAAGCAGACAAAAATGAGAAAAAATAGACAAGTTCATGGAAAATATAGACCAAAAAAATGGAAGACTTCAGGAAAATAATACAGGAATAAAATGTCAAAATAAATTGAGAACTAGAAATCATACAAAAACAACAATTAGACATCGAAAAGATAACAAGATTTCAGAAAAGGACCGTGTCATAGAAGGTCTGAGGAGCAGGTATGAAACAATGGAAGACAGGATCAGTGAAATTGAAGACAAATACTTGGATACCACTTTGTTTGAGGAAAAATCAGAAAAAAGAATGAAGACAAATGAAGAAACCCTGAGAATGATGTGCAATATAATCAAAAGCAAAAATTCATGAGTGATTGGAGTTCCAGAACAGGTGGATAAAATGGAAAACACAGACAGGATCATTGAAGAACTGCTGACAGAAAACTTCCTTAATATCATGAAAGATGAAACGCTGACCATCCAAGAAGCTCAACAAACCCCATATAGGATAGACCCCGAAAAAATATCACCAAGACATATAATCACATTCACTAAAACAAAAGACAAAGAGTCCTGAGAGCAGCTCAAGAAAAATGAAAAGTCATATACAGAGGGGAAACAATAAGACTAAGCTCTGATTACTTGGCAGAAACCATACATGCAAGAAAGCAATGGGATGACATATACAAAACCTTGAAAGAAAAAAATTGGCAACCAAGAATAACATATCATGCAAAACTCTCCTTCAAAAATGATGGTGAAAATAGGACATTTCCATATAAACAGAAATTAAGGTAACACGTAAAAACCTAACCAAACTTACAAGAATTATTAAAGGGAATCCTTCAATTTCAGAACAAACATCAGATGACAGCCTGAATCTAGGACAAAAGATTGCACCAGCCAGTTACTAACCTAGGAAATGAACTCTCAAGAACTACTCAAAACCAAAAGATTTACAACAGGGAACCAGAGAGGTTAATCTGTAAATGACAACAACATAAGAACAATAAAAGAGGGAATAAAAGGTGTAGGTATAGAATTTTCTAATGGAGAGGAAGGCAAGGTGAGATTAAGTAATAATAGGCTAGTTCAAACCTAGGAAGATAAGGGTAAATTTCAAGGTAACCACAAAGAAAGTTAACAAGCCTACTTATGAAAATAAAGAAAACCAAAATCTCAGTGAAAACAAAATCTACAAAAACAAAATAAATGAAAAAAATCCACAAACAAAAAGGAATTCAACACAAGAGAGTAAGAGGAACAAAGAAAATGTCAGCACCACAAAAAAGCACTACAAAATGATAGCAATAAACTCACACCTATCAATAATTACACAGAATGTAAATGGCTTAAACACACCCGTGAAGAGACAGAGAGTGACAGAATGAATAAAAAAACAGGATCCATCAATATGCTGTCTACAAGAGACACATCTTAGAAACAAAGATGTCAAGTTATTAAAAATCAAAGGATGGAAAAAATATATCAAGCAAATAGCTACAAAAAAATAAAAAAGCAGAAGTGAGAATACTAATCTCAGACAAAATAGACTTTAAAACAAAATCCACCATAAAAGACAAAGAAGGGCATTATATAACGATTAAAGGGACCACCTATCATGAAGACATAACCATAATAAATATCTAAGCACCCAATGACAGAGCTCCAAAATACGTAAAACAAAATCTAACAGCACTGAAAAAAGAAACTGATGAGTCCACAATAATAATAGGAGACTTAAACACACCATTCTCAGTAAAGGACAGAACATCTAGAAAGAAACTCAACAAAGATACAGAAGATCTAAAAGATACAATCAGACAACTTGACCTCATAGACATATATAGAACACTCCACCCACCAGCTGTAAAGTACACATTCTTTTCCAATGCACATGGAACATTCTCCAGAGTAGACCACATCTTAGGCCACAAAGCAACCCTCAACAAAATTCAAAGTATTGATTTAATACAAAGTATCTTCTCTGATCCCAATGTCATCAGAGTAGAAATTAACAACAGGAAGAGAAAGGAAAAAAAGTCAATTACATGGAAACTGAATAACACCCTACTTAAAAACCACTGGTCAATAGAAGAAATCAAAGATGGGATCAAAAAATTCCTAGAATCAAACAAGAATGAAAACATCATATCAAACCTCTGGGACACAGCAAAGGCAGTGCTCAGAGATCAATTTATAACAATAAATGCACACATCAAAAAAGAAGAAAATAAAAATAAAAGCATTAGCTACACAACTTGAACAAATAAAAAAAGAGAACAGCAAAAGAAGCCCAGTGCCACCAGAAGAAAGGGAATAATAAAAATCAGAGCAGAAACAAATGAAGTAGAGAACAGAAAAACAATAGAAAGAATCAGTGAAACCAAAAGTTGATTGTTTGAAAGGATCAACAAAATTGACAAACCATTGGACAAATTGACAAAAGGAAAATGGGAAAGCCGGCAAATAACCCAAATAAGAAATGAAATGAGAGACATTACAACAGACCCAACTGAAATAAAAAGGATCATAACAGAGTATTACAAAAAACTATACTCCAACAAATTTGAAAACCTAGAGGAAACAGAAAAACTTCTAGAAACACACTACCTACCCAAACTAACAGAAAATGATGTTGAAAATCTGAACAGACTAGTAAACAGAGAAGAGATTGAAAAGGTAATAATAAAAAACTCCCAACAAAAAACAGTCCTGGCCCAGATGGCTTCATTGGAGAATTCTACCACACATTCAGAGAAAAGCTTACACCAGTACTATTCAAACTATTTCAGAACATAGAAATGGAAGGAATGCTTCCGAATCATTCTGTGAAGCCAGCATAACCATCATACCAAAACCAGGCAAAGACACCACAAAAAAAGAAAATTACAGACCAATGTCTCTCATGAATATAGATGCAAAAATTCTCAACAAAATTCTAGCCAATAGAATAGCATCATATCAAAAAAATAACACACCACGTCCAAGTAGGATTCATACCAGCTATGCAAGGATGGTTCAACATTAGAAAATCAATCAACGTAATTCACCACATAAGTAAAAGAAAAGAAAGAATCACATGATCATCTCAATTGATGCAGAAAAAAACAGTCAACAAAGTCCAACACACATTCCTGATGAAAATTCTCAATAAAATAGGTATAGAAGGGAAATTTCTCAACATTATAAGGCATCTATACAAAACCAACAGCCAACATCATTCTTAATGGAAAGAGGCTGAAAACATTCCCCTTGAGAACAGGAACAAGACAGGGATGCCATTTATCACCACTTCTATTTAACATTGTGCTGGAAGTCCTAGCTAGAGCAATAAGCCAAGAAAAAGAAATAAAGGGCATCCAAATTGGTAAGGAAGAAGTAAAACTGTCCCTATTTGCAGATGATACGATACTATACATAGAAAATGCAAAAGACTTCATGAGAAAACTGCTGGAACTAATAGAAAGATTCAGCAGAGTAGCAGGATACAAGATAAACATACAAAAATCAGTTGGAGTCCTACACACCAATAAAGAGAACTATGAAAATGAAATCAGGAAAATAGTACCATTTATAATAGCCCCTAAAAAAACAAAACACTTTGGAATAAATCTAACCAGGGACGTAAAAGACCTATACAAAGAAAACTACAAAACACTACTGCTAGAAACCCAAAGGGATCTACAGAAATGGAAAAACATACCATGCTAATGGATAGATAGACTCAACATTGTGAAAATGACAATTTACAAACACATTGCAATCCCAATCCAAATACTAACAACTTTCATTAAAGAGATCGAAAAACTAATCATTAACTTTATATAGAAAGAGAAGAGGCCCTGGATAAGTAAAGAACTGTTGAAGAAGAAGAATAAAGTGGGAAGACTCGCACTACTTGACATCAGAACCTACTATACAGCTATGTTAATCAAAATCACCTGGTACAATGACAGATACATTGACCAATGGGACAAAACTGGGAACTCAGATATAAATCCATCCATTTAAGGTTACCCGATCTTCAACAATGGCCCATTAGATGGGGAAATAACTCTTTTTAACAAATGGTGCTGGCAAAACTGGATGTCTGTTTGCAAAACAATGAAACAGGGCTCATACCTCACACCATACAAAAAAATTAGCTTTTGCTAATTCAAAATAGATCAAAGACCTGAATATAAAACAAAAAACTATAAAGATCACAGAAGAAAAAATAGGATCAACACTAGGAGCCCTAATACACAGCATTAACAAGATATAAACCATAACTAACAACACACAAATTCCAGAAGATAAGCTAGATAACTGTGAGCTTCTAAAAATTAAACACTTATGCTCATCAAAAGACTTCACCAAAAGAGTAAAAAGAGGACCTACAGACCAGGAAAAATTTTTGGCTATTATGAATCCAACAAAGTTTTAATCTCTAAAATTTACAGGAAAATCCAACACCTCTACAACAAAAAGACAAATAATCCAATTAAAAAATGGACTAAGGAAATGGACAGGCACTTCACCAAAGAAGACATTCAAGCAGCTAACAGACACATGAGGAAATGCTCATGATCGCTCGTCATTATAGAAATGTGAATCAAAACCGCAATGAGGTATCATCTCACCCCGGCATTACTGGCAAGAATAAAAAAAAAAAACCAGAAAATAACAAATGTAGGGGAGGCTGTGGGGAGATAGGAACTCTTATGCACTGCTGGTGGGAATGCAAAATGATACAACCATTTTGGAAAATGATATGGCACTTCCTTAGAAAGATAGAAATAGAAATACCATATGATCCAACAATCCTACTCCTAGGAATATACCCTAGAGAAATAAGAGCCATTACATGACTAGACATATGCACACCCATGTTCATTGCAGCATTGTTCACAAGAGCAAAAAGATGGAAACAGCTTAGATGCCCATCAATTGATGAATGGATAAACAAACTATGGTACATACACACAATGGAGTACTACTTAACGATAAAGAACGATGATGAATCTGCGAAGCATCTCACAGCATAGATGAATCTGGGCGGCATTATGCTGAGTGAAATAAATTAATCACAAAAGGGCAAATATTGTATGAGACCAGTACTGTAAAAACTCATGAAAAGGTTTACACACAAAAATAAACAATCATTGATGGTTACGAGGGAGGAGAAGGATGGGGATGGAAAAACACTAAATAGACACATAGATAAGTGGTAACTTTGGTGAAGGGTAAGACAGTACACAGTACTGGGGAAGCCAGCACAACTTGCCCAAGGCAAGGTTATGAAAGTGCCATAGACACATCCAAACTTCCTGATGGACCAAATTACTGGACTGAGGGCTGTGGGCACCACGGTCTTGGGGAACATCTAGCTCAATTGGCATAACATACTTTATAAAGAAAATGTTCTACATTCTACTTTGATGAGCACCGTCTGGGGTCTTAAAAGCTTGTGAGCAGCCGTCTAAGATACTCCACTGGTCTTACCCCATCTGGAGCAAGGGAGAACGAAGAAAACTAAAGATACAAGGGAAAGATAAGTCCAAAGGACTAATGGACCACAACTACCACGGCCTCCACCAGACTGAGTCCAGTTCAGCGTAGCTACTACCACAGACTTCTCTGACAGGGATCACAGCAGAGGGTCCCAAACAGAGCTGGAGAAAAATGGAGAACAAAATCCTAACTCACAAAAAAAGACCAGACTTACTGGCCTGACAGAGACTGGAGAAAGCCCAAGGGTCGGGAAGGGAGAGTGTTGACATGTCGTGGGGTTGTTAACCAATGTCATGAAACAATGTGTAGTGTTTAACAAGAAGCTAGTTTGTTCTGTAAACCTTCACCTAAAGTACAATAAAAAAAAATTGCTAAATATCCGGGTAACTAGATTTTTTTCAACTCTAGAGTTATTTAAAATATATTTGACTCTGAATTATATAAAATTATTTTTTGATGGAGTTTTCAATGTATGTAAATGTAATATACAACACAACAATAACATCATGGGAGAAAGGTAAAGACATCCATAAAATGATAAAGTTTCTAAATTCCATTAAAGTTGTACAAATTGATTCTAAGTTATGATGAAAAGTTTAGTACCTGTTTTGTAATCCCTAGAGCATCCATTAAAAAAAAAAAATGCTATTCAGAGACATACAGCCAAAATCACAATAAATAAAAATGGAATACTAATAATTGTTCATATAACCCAAAAGGAAGCAAGAAAGCAGAATCAGAGGAATGAAAAACAGAGGCAACAAAAGAAAGAGAAGAAAAAATTATAGGCCTAAATCCAGACATTTCAATAATTACATTAATTATCTAAACACCGCAATTCAAGGGCAAAGAATGATTTTTGTAATGACCTAAATATATGCTATGTACGTGACACTCACTTTGGCTATAATGATACAGATAAGTGAAAAGTAAAAGAAGGGAAAAGATATACCAGACAAACATTAACCAAAAGACATCTGGAATGGCTGTCTCAGTATCAGACAAAGCAAACTCCAAAACAAAGAATATTACCAGAGATAGAGTGATATTACATAATTGTAAAAGACTTGCTCAACAAAGAAGACACGACAGACAATCCTAACTGTATATACAGTTAGCAATAAAGCTTCAAAATACATTAACCAAAAGCTGAAAGCACAGCCCCCACGGCAAAGAATTATCTGGCCCCAAATGTCAATACTTGGAGGTTGAGAAACCCTGAGCTAGAGCAGGAAGTGTTAACTCTGTTACGTAGAGACATTTGGACAAATCCTTTAAATTCTTTAATAGACATTTAATATACTTATGAAGTTATACCTGTGAACAGTTGCTTGTGCTTGAACAAAAAGTCACTCTTACAGGTTGCATTAAAATGGTTGATAATTATATGGATTCTTAAAAAATAAGGTATATATCATTCTGTAGTGACACCACCCATGGGACAAATCTATGGCACTATAACAATTGGGCAGCCCTGGTGGCACAGTGGTTAAGAGTTCAGCTGTTAACCAAAAGGTTGGCAGTTCGAATCCACCAGCTGCTTCTTGGAAACCCTATGGGGCAGTTCTACCCTGGAACCCTACTCTGTAGGGTCACTATGAGTCAAAATTGACTTGATGGCAATACGTTTGTTTTATTTGTTATAAAAACTGGCAGCACTCTGTATGATAAGCTACATTTTTAAAAAGAGATGAAAATGTTCCTTACTTGTTCACTTCTTGTATTAAAAAAAATAAAAAAAAAAGAAAGGGGAGGGCTTCCTGTTGTTGTTACTGTTGTTAGTTGTTGGTGGTTGGCACCAACTCATGGTGACCTCATGTACAACAGAATGAAACATTGCCCAATCCTGTGCCACCTTCGTGGACATTGGTATGTTTGGAGGGCTTCCCACCTTCCCCTAAATGTGAGTCAAAACCTTGCTGGCTGGTCATGCCCAAACTCAAGCATTCAGTCAGCGTGTAGAGAAACACCGGTCTGAGGATAAGTCAGGGCTCTCCCCCTGTGCCGAGAGAGGCAGAGGAGCGCAGAAGAGAGGAAACCCACCCACTGACAGTTGTTTGAGGATCCTGTCCAATATCAAACATGGCAGACTTTGCCATCTGGCCAGAGTACTAGCTTCTCCTCCCTTGAAGGATGCGTGAAAGGGGGTGGGTGAGAAGCAAGCAGACAGGCCAGTGGAGGAGGGGAAGGCAGCCTTCTCCCCTGTGCATCTGATTAGGAATGGAGCCCAGGAGTCACAGGAAATAAGGTGTCAGCCCCAGCTTCAGAGATTATTAAGTGGACAGGCCCTGAAGTCTAGGAGCCTCAGTTTCCTCAAAATAAAATGGCACCCGTGGCACTTGTTCTGCTTACCTCGTAAAGTGTGGTGAGGAGGCGAGGAGGTGAGAAGAGAACCTAGTGGGAAAGCTTTGTAAGCAGGGAGAATGCTCACAAAAGCAGAAGCCTGCTACTACAGGAAGGCTTAACTGTTTCCATGCACTGGTCTCGCTTCCTCACTAGGGTTTGCTACTCTGGAGGGCTGGGACCAGGTGTTACCCACCTTGGTCTCCCTCCAGCCAGCAGAACCAGGCTGGACACACAGCAGGTGTTTGCCAAATCTGGCTGACGAATGAATTAAAGATTAAAAGAACAAATGAGTACTCTTTCATTTTCTCCCACAGGACAGAGAAAGCACATGGACAGACACAAGGGTCAGTGTGATAAAGTCCAGCCCAGCTGTCAGCGGGACTTCATCTTCATTCCACTCTATCATCTTGCAAATTGATTTTCTGTGTTGTTTGTGCTTGTGCTGAGACTCCGGGAAGGGAAAAGACAAGAAAACGGAATGACGGTGACAGCACACAGGGACTTTGTGTACTTAGCCTCACTGAAGGGTCACAGCGCCCAGGGCTGGGGCTCAATATACATCATGCTGACTGTGCAGGGCACAAAACGCCCAGCTGGGGGCCGGTAGGGGCTGAAGTCCAGCCTGTCCAGAGGAGCGCCTTTTTAAAATTCATACAAAGGTGTTCTCTCTGTTGTCAGTGGCCCAGATGTCTAATCTCTCTGAGAGAGTTGCTGTTTTACAGATGGAGAGATTTGGAGAGGAAAAGCCAATTGCCCGAGGTCACAATCTCAGGCCTATCCAGCTCCACCTTTTATAGAGTACTGGTGGCATAGACCACAGTGTGGCTTCATAAAGTAGCCCACAGGCTGGTTTGTGCCTGATCCAGCATTACAATTCTGGCATGCAGACAGTCCTTTACTAATGTGTTAGATGGAATTCTTCTAATTTCAAGTAACAGAGACCAAATCAGCAAAAGACAGAAAAAATCATTAGAAGGATCTTGAGAGGCCTGATGGGGTCTGAGGAAGAACTGGAAATCCTAACCAGAAGCACAGAACCCAGGATGGTTCTGGACAGCTCTGAGGAGCTCAAAGGTGCGGGTTAGCGGGTCTTCCATTCAGAGGTCTGTCGTTAACTTGATTTGGTTCTCAGCTCCTACGTTAAATGTCCAAATTCCTGAGAGAGAGAGAAGATAACTGAGCAGCTTGGGTCAAGTGTCTGCCTTTTCTTCAGTCAATTGTTTCCTGGGACTGGGTCCCAGAAGACAGTCATGTCTGCCAACAGCCTACCTCTGTGGATCACAGGGTAGTTACCAGCTCAATGGCAGTACCACCCTTAGACCCAGCAAGAGGGGTCATGGCCCTGGGCTCCATGCTTCAGAGGACCTCAAGTATTATGAACACACACACACAAGCAATTGTTGAAGGACATATGGAACCCTGTACTCAGTGCTGGCTCAGCACAACCCATAGCACCAAACATCCACTCTCATGTCTTAACTTTCAGGACCCACGTAAACATCTTCTCTATCTCTTGCCCAGTGTCCTCGAAATAAAAGGTATTTGAACACATGAAGGTTTGTGGGTTATACCTCTGGTGATGTCAGAGACACACACTGCTTCCCAATGTGAGGAGGATTTGAACAGGAAAGTTCTTATCAAAAAGAGCCCTGAATGCACAGTGGTTA
This sequence comes from Dugong dugon, assembly GCA_030035585.1. NCBI lineage: Eukaryota > Metazoa > Chordata > Mammalia > Sirenia > Dugongidae > Dugong > Dugong dugon. The sequence goes on from CM057461.1 coordinate 69,483,121, forward strand.
AGCATTCGGCTGCTAACCAAAAGGTTGGCAGTTTGAATCCACCGGTCACTCCTTGGAAACCCTATGGGCAGTTTTATCAAAAAGAAAACACAGATTATTTGATTATTAAGTCCTCTCAGCATGAATGCAATAGATTTTTTTAAGGATGCATTTTCATTAACAAAGTATTGTTTCCTAATCATGTTGAGCATCAAATTTCTTGTATCTCTTCCTGTTCCAATTCATGATTTAGAAAGTACAGATAATTAGCACATTTTTCCCAATACATGTACATGGCAGGTGAGAAATATTTTGCAGTTATTAACTCATTTTACTCTTAAGTTTGCATATATGTAGGGCTACGTTAGAAATAGCATGATGAATTGTAATACTGATTCTTTATACTGGCAACTAATGAACATAGAATGCTAGAATTACAGATAATTTCAGTTTTATAAAAATCTTTACTGTGATTTACCTGAATTTTCAAAAAATTAAATAAAAACTTTCAGCTTTATTGAAATAATTTTGATTTAAGATTTTGATATTCATTAATTATCATTCTTTTTTGCCTTTCAATTATAACAGATAATTTGGAATATTTTAGAGAAAAAAATAACTTTTCTGAAAATATAAAATTTAAAAATATTTTTTTATTCTTAGATTTACCACAATTTAGAAATTTTGTTGAAAGTCTATTCAGTGCCTATTTGTTTATAAGTTGCTTCTTGCATAACAAAGTTTTTGAAATTAAGATTGATAAAAAGTGTTTGATTAACTATAAACAAAGATAGATTGCCAAACATGGCTATACTGTCCATTGAATATTAATAGTCAAAGAAAATCAGTTCTTTGAATTGACAAATTCAAGTAATTGACAACTTTGCAGAAGTTAAGACTCAAAATCAGAAGCTATAATCTTCATTTTTTCATTTGTTTATTGTAGTAATTTTTTGGTAACAAAACATTTGCAATTTTAACAATCTTCATGTGTACAGTTTAGTGGCATTAAGTATTTTCATCATGTGGTTCAACCATAACCATTAACCATTTCTGAATATTTCCATCATCCTTAACAGAAGTTCAGTATTCCCTTAGAGTTGTCTTCTTTTTTTTTTTTAAATAATTTATTTCTATTTTTGTTGTTCTTCAGTTCTTCTTGGTGACTGTGACTGACCAATATTTAGATAAAAGATTTTTCCCTTTAAAAAAATATGTTCATATAATTTAAAAGTATTAATCCATTATTTTTCTCCTTTTTTGTACTGTATTTTTTTTTTCTTTTAAGAAATGCATTACCAGCATGATCATACATAAAGTTCAATGAAAGATCATGTTTATTGTATGTGTTCCTTTTCTGGCCATTATTATCATTCATTTCATTTCATGATTATTTTCTGAAAATAATCTTGCTGTATAGAGTAACGGGGTGTTAAAGAATGATGCACTCTGTCAGTGGTGTGTTGGAGCCAGCTAGAACTGATTCATGGGAGCTGCCTATGCATACCACCTCCTAACTCTGTGCTCAGTGATACCACATTGGTAACTTGAAGTCAGTCATAATGGAAGTATTTTCACATGGAAATCTGCAAACACCACAAATCAGGACTTCCCCTGCCCTCCCAGGATAGTCGGTTGTTAAATATTTACCAGTACACCTCTGATTCCAAGTATCAAACATGCTACATCCTCTGACCTTCAGGACCTCTTAGCCCAGTCCTGCCTATACCCCTTATACATAGGATGGAATGTTGTTGGTCATGCTCAATTTGATTGTTCGATAAAGCAGATAACACTGAGTTAATAAAGGGATATGCAGTCAGGGGCTGCTCCAGAGAACCCTGCCAACTATGCCAAGGTGCAGACCAGTCCAGGGAAATTAAGCTCACCCATTTCTGATGCCAAATTTGTGGTGAGTAACAAATCTTATTCCAAAGACCAGCTTTCTCCTATGGATATCTCAGGTTCCCTTCCCTGTTCAGCTCAGACTCCAGCTGTTCACGCAACCTTTCTCTCTCTCATCCCCACCCACCTAGGGCTGGGTCATGGGGTACCAGCTACAAGCTCGAGAGTCCACATGACTCCTTCCACTTCAGACCAGTCAGCCCCAAATTTGGGGTCTTTCTTCCCCACTTAGGGTAGTAGTTATAAGCCCAGGAGTCCACATAACTTCCTCTACTTCAGACCAGCCGGGTCCCCCTACTCCTTTGGGTTTTATAATTTTATGGACTGACTCACAGAGCTCACAGGAGACACCAAACCTGTAATAACTGCTTTAATATAACAAAAAATGATACTAATGAAGAGGTGGATAGGGTAAGACCTAGAAGGGGTAACTGTGTGAAGCTTCCATATCCTGAAGGGATGCACTACCCTCCCAAGAGCAAATGTATGCTCTTACCAACCAGGAAGCTCTTTGAGCTTCCATATTCCAAGGTCTTTATTGGCCTTACCACATGTCCATGATAGATTACATCATGCTTCCAGAGGCTTAGTCATCTTCAGGGCCCCAGGTGGTCCATCTTAGTCTGGTTATCCCCCATTCATTAGCCTGAGGTGTTTGTGTGGGTCAAAAGAACAGAGAACAAAGGCTAAATGGCTTTCTACAAGGTGATTACACATCTCGCAGGGAAAGCAAAGATTGCGTGACCATCTGACATCTTCTGGTCAGATATTAAATCTTTCACCAGGACCCACAATGGCAGGAGGTACTTGTGAAAAGGAGAATAGTTACTTTTGCTGAGCAGATGATAGCTTTGCTCTGAAATCTTAGGGTTTCTGTTAAGATACTCTAATCAATGCTTCCACTACCCTGATCTACTAAAGAAACTTATCACCATTGGATCTATTGGGTTATAAGGCACAGTTGCCCACATTATAGCCTGGACAAGCTCATGAGCCATCTCTTGCTCTGAGTCCCACCCAGAAAGGGAGTTTTGTGGTTTACTCAGTAAATGAATCAGAAGAACACTGCCAAACATAGTGTTGTTCTTTCCAAAGTCCAAAGAACTTCACAAAGTATCATGCCTCCTTCTTTGTAGTAGGGGATAAAGTGAGACAACTTGTCCTTCATTTTGTAGGGAATATCCCAATATATCCTGGACCACCAGAACCCCTAGAAACTTCAGTGAGGTGGCCAAGCTCCTGTATTTTTACAGATTTATTCCCTATCTTGTAGCACACATAAGTCTTACAAAGGCATTGAAGTACCTGTTATTAAGGGCTGTAGTAGACTAGCATTATATCATATGGGGTGAAACAGAGTAAATTGAGCCACAGAACCAGAAAACTGATATAACCAGAGAGTTAATAGTGAAGATATACTACTATCCTTTCCTGGTAAAATCAAAGTGCTGAATTCCTGAAGGTCAGCAGTTTGAATCTACCAGCCTCTCCTTGGAAACCCTATGGTGCAGTTCTACTCTGTTCTGTAGGGTCACTATGAGTCAGAATTGATTCGATGGCAACAGGTTTGGTTTTTGATTTTGGTTTATGCTCATTGTGATTAAAAAAAAAGATTTATCAAATGTGATGTCATGGACTGTGTAAATTTATAAATACGCATCATCTAAAATGACAGCTGCAATGGGAGTCACCTCTTGAATAAGTTTACAATAATCTACAAGATTTATATGTCTTCTGCACCAACTAAATAAGCAAGACATATACACATATAATAAGACTCACTACTCCTACATTTTTTCAAATGTTTGATGTTGGCACTAATTTCTGAAATTCCCCCAAGGATATGGAACTATATGGGTTAAAAACTTTGATAGGGATGTGGAATTCCAAGGGTTTCCATTTGGCTATATAGGTACCATTATTATTCCCACTTTGCAGATGTAGACACTTAAGATTAAGGAGTTTAAATGACTTTCCTAAGCTTACACAGCTAATACATGAAGGAGTTGAAGTTGTACCCGTGGCTGCTTGATTCCACGCTCTTGTCACCTCATCTCATTTCCTGCTTTCTTCCTTCTTCATTTCCACCTCATACCCAGGCTCACCCTGCCCTGGGTGGAGTAGGTGGTGCCTATATAGTGCATTTTGAGGATTCCATGCTAAGCATTTTGCTTTTTTTTAAATTATTATTATTTAATTCTTTCAACATCCCTGTGAAGAAGGTTTGGTTATTCCTGATAATACAGATGAGAAAACTAAGGCTCAGAAAAGTTAATTAACTCTAAGTCTACTAAAGGACTAAGAATAGCTCTTATACTTTATCTCTCCAGGTTAAGGAGATTAAAAGAGAAAGTGCTTGTGAAAGTTCTTTGAAAAGTTAGAAGTGAGGAAGCATAGAAATGAGAGCCTAGCATTAGTCACAAACTGGATAATAAAACCTGACTCTCTATGGTACTTTCTGTAGGGTCTGTGAATCTGAACTGAATCAGGTCTAGACTGGTTGAGAGTTCATGGCTTTCTATCATGATGATGGAAGCCAGGTCCTATGTCCATCAGACTGGCGAGGATCTTAGTGGGCTACCTCTGTACTTCAGGGTTTACTTCTCAGCAAACCTTGGGGAAAAAACATGCTGAGGGGGGCTTTTCCTCTTGCCCTGGAATTAGTGTCCAGGGTCCATAGCTGAATACAAAGAGCTGCTAAGTACCCCACAATTTAAAGAAAGGTGCCAACAATTATGACCAGACTCCTCCCCCCAGGATCAACCAAGAGGTAGAAGTCCTGGGCCTGCTATAGCCAAACACCACCCTTCCTCACCCCAGGTATATAAAATGAAGGCTGGGCAAGGGGAAGAGGAGTCAGAATGGAGGGTCATGGGTTTTGTGAGAGGAACTGGCTTTGTGATGGAACACTTTTCCCTCCCCTCACCCTGGAGAAAGGACTGCTTTGCCATCTGCTCTCCCCGGCCCAATTGGGCCAATGATGGAGGTTGCTAAGAGGATCGTTGGCATTCTGCTCCCCAGAGCAGAGTGATGGGACTCTCGGGAGAGCTGGCCAGGGTTCCCAGCAGTGTAGGGTCACGGGCATAATCGCTAGGACCTGCTTCCCCTCTGGAAGCCTCGTGGATGTGATCTCAGCAACTGTGGCGAAATGACTTTAGGGTAGGAGCTGAGAAGGGCATGTGGGCAACCCTGTGCCATCCCAGCTCCCTATGGTCCTGGCAAGCCACTGAGGAGACTCCAAGGGTCCCACAAATCCAACAAAATTTCCAAGATGGGCAGAGCTGCAGGGTCACTCAGGTGAGGAGTCGCTCCCCTTCCCCCAGAGAGAAGCCTGGGTGGGTGGCATGGGCTTGGCAGAGGGGGGATATGGATGCGCCTCTCTGGGGAGGATCTGGGTGACAATCCCTCTGGAAAATATACAATTCATTGGGATGGATACCACCATGTCAGCTTACCGCCAGCCACAGACTGAGCCAGGGAGGCCTCCAGCCACCAGAATGACATCAGGCTCCTACAACAACCTTTGCCTCCATGTCCTTCTCTCTTGCTCCCGTCCATGGAGCCACTATGCCCAGAAGCTGGTGTGGGGAATAGGGAGTATATGTCTCAGGAGAGGCCACGCCTTCCCACTCCCCTTCAGGTCCTCTCACCTCTGGGGTCAGATCTGAGTGAAGGAGGGGAGTAAGACATGTCAAGTTTAGGACACAAGGTTTAAACCAGGCAGAACTTTTAGTAACCACAAGTTTTTAGATCTGCTTGTCATGACATTAAGAAGACAACAAAACTTGTTTGAGAATAGTGATGGGTTTTATAGTTAAACCTCTCTAAACTGACCCTCCACAGGGAAATGGCCATGTTAATCAATCTGGACTGCAGCCTCTGAGGTAGACACTGCTTCTCATGGCCCTTGGCAGAAGGGGAAGTCACAGGGAGTGTTTGCTGTTGACTGGGACCCTGAGCCTTGCAGCCGGTGCAGAGAGGAGGGGAGGAGGTGCTGACTCACAGAATGATGACAGCACCCTACCCCAGTGACAACGACCAGATGGTTGAGCCCTGTTCTGAGACTATCCAGGGCTCACGGTCCATCAGAGGCCAGCAAATTAGTCCTGCAGGGCTTCTATTTCTGCCTAGGGGGTTGGTTATTTAAGTCAGGGCTGCTGTCCTCTTCACAGGCTATTAGTCCTTCAGAGATGGGTTTGAAAAACACAACAAATCACCTTCCCCAAGAAGCACCAATAAATCAGAGATCAATCACCTGGGAGGACTCTGTGTGCTCCCAGTTAGCACGTGAAGAGACCTCATAGATGAATGAGCCCTATCACCAGGCCCTGCTATCAGGGACAAGACTGTGACACAGCCACTGGTCACCAATGCTTGAGGGTGCAAGCAAGGCCTCGGGCATTGGTGACAGTGACATTAGTCTGCCCAGAAAGTTAAGTCCTCACTAGCTTCGATTACTTCTTATCTTTAACTTTGTGCAGGGCGCAGGAGCACACACAGGCAGGACAGACAGGGCTGCAGGCTTCCCCCTAAATCTGTCGCAGTCCTGGGCCCAGCCCTGCACCTCCAGCAGGGGCCACATAAGCAAGGACTCCCGGCCAGTGTAGGCCAGGACCAGGCGCAGAGGGTGAGTGTGGCAATGGAGAGTGATGGGAGGTTAGAGAGGGACCAGAGAATGGTGGGGGGCTTCATGCGAGAGGCAGGAGAACCCTGAAGAACAAAGTTCAGGGTAACTGGAGGGCTAGGAAGGGTGCTGCAGGCAGGAAAGAAGGTTGGCTTGACCAAGGGTGAAATTCCCTGAGTTGTCTGGTAAGACTTCCCGGGGGTCTCCTGCACAAAGGCCCCAGGCCTGCTCTGACGGGCAGACACCAAGGGCGCTGACAGGAGCTCTCAGCCCACAATAACTCAGAGACAGAGCAGAGAGTGCCCAGACCACGGGAGAGTCCCAGCAAAGCACTGGTGTGGAGCTGAGCTGAGGAGATGGCTAACGGCCAGGCGATCAGGAAAGTCTCAGGAGGACCTGTCCCCTGTGTATCCCAGCAGGTTGTGGATGAGGCCCCACCTATGTCCTTGCCCCGCCTATTAGGGGCCTATCCATGGAAAATAGCTCCTATGGCAATTAGTTTTAAATTGCTGAATGATCTCTCACAGCTGGCAATGGAAACTTAGATGGCTAATAGAAACTGCTCATCGGTGCCCCTCCTTGAGTGCCCCCAGGGCTCACACCCTGGCTGCAGTGCCTTAGTTATGGCTCTGCCGTCTACGTCACCAGCCCCACCTACTACAGGCCTGCCAACTTCTCTGCCAGGCACTTACCCTGTCCTGCCCAATTCTTTGCCCTGCCTTCCCTGCTCTCCACTCCCAGGCACCCACTATTTCCACCATGGAAGAAGTCTTCCCTTTCAGCAAGTTCATTCCTTGATGCCTTGGCCAGTGCCCTCCCCTTGGCCCAAAATGCCCTTCCGCTCTCTCTGCCTCGCCTGCTTATCGTCAGCCTCCCTGCCAAGCGTCAACTTCCCTCTGCCTCTCACCAGACTGCATGAAGGGCCCCTCCTCTAGCCCCTTCAAGACCCTGAACTAATGGTAGTGAAGATATAAATAATAATAGTAACAATGACACTAGTAGCAGCAGTAATAACAACAGTAGCAGTAATAATAATAGCAGGGAGAAATGACCAAGTTTGCCAAGTCACCGTTCTAAGTGCTTTACATCTATTACCTCATGCTATCTCACAACAACTCTATAAAGAGATACTATCTTTACTTTACAAATGAGGACACTGAGGCACAGAGAGGTTAGATAAGTTGCCCAAGATCACTGTGTTAGGCTGGGCTCTCTAGAGAAGCAAAACAAGTGAAGCATATAGAGGCTGGTAAGTCCCAAGTCTGTGGGTCAGGCATCAGGTGTCTAGCTGGAGACTTCTCCTGACTCCCATCACTGCAGGGGCTGATGAATCCAAGGTCAGCAGGTAAGACCGCAGGCTCCCAAGAACTGGAGGTCAGATGCTGATGAGCTGGATACAGAGGGGGCAAAAGCCAGTGAGCTTTGCCAGAAAGTCCACATATTTTGGCCACATCCCCAAGGAAACTCCTTCAACTGATTGGCTACTCACAGCAGATCCCATCATGGAGGTGATCACATCATATCAGATCTCATCATGAAGGTGATTGCATCATTATAAGACTGCCAGTCTACGTGATAACTGCAAACCACTGAGAGTCATGGCCCAGCCAAGTTGACACACCCTTAACCATGACAATCACACAGCTATTTCCTCTGTCTCAAAAAACTCTCTTACAATTGTCTACATGACTGGATCCCCTTCTGTCTGGAAGGGTCTCAAGACAGGTCCTGGCCCTCCCCACTTGGCTTCATAGTGCTTTTCTGGGCCAGAGTCCAGGGATGTTTGTCCAGCAGAAAGTGACTAAAATCACTGCCCTACAGGAACAAGTCGCTGTCCCAGAATCCCTACCAGTCAGCCACCATGCTGGGCACATGAGGTTGCCTCTTGCTTCCCTGCTGCTCCCCTCCCTTCTTGGAGTGAGGGGGTGGCGATGCTGGGCACAGCCTCCAGCAGTGAGAAAGCAAACAGCGCCAACCTCACCACCTCCCACATTTCTCGGAACTGGATGACCTTCTGGCTATCAGACGTGAAGGAATTCTTCCAGGAAGAACAACGGAGAGGCGAGACAGATGCAAACAACACAGAGTGACAGTGGAAACATTGACCAGCCCCCAAAACCATGCTCTGAGCCCTTGCCCAGATGTCAACCACCTTCCACCAGATGTCACTATCCATGGTCTGTCCCTGCGGGTGGACAGCCTCAGGGACAAGGAGGCTCAGGGACCAGCCCCTCAGCCTACATGCCTTCCATCCTCACAACAGGTCAGCTTCTTTTTTTTATGTCCCAAGTCTGTTTCTCATGATGGAGCCTTCTCAGAATCCTGACTTCACAGAATTCTTGCATTGAGGCACACACTACAAAGCCAATCTGACTTTAACTGTCCGTAGGCTGGCTATTCCCCTTCATCTTCCTCTTATTTCCTTACCGATTGATATCCAACAATTAGGGGGTGGACACACCCCGTCAGCCCCTCCTGCCTCTTTGGAAACCCATGCAGGCACACAAAGAGCCACTCACAACTACAAACACACTTGTGCACAGATATGCACACATAGGCTTGGAAGTTCTGGTTTCTCCCAATGCCTTTGACGAATCCCTTCTTCACACAGAGCACTGCACAGGAAGGCCAGGATGAGGACTGTTTGGAGAACAGCTCTTCATTAGTCATGGATGTGCAGCACCCAGAAGCCATCACCACGACCAACTCTTTCAAAATTTCAGGGGAGCACAAGTTGCAAGCATCAGCAGGTCATCACAGCCGGAATCAGTTAGAATTACATTTAGCCAATAACAGTGGCTTAAACCTGTGCTTCTCAAACTGTAACTTGCATATGAATCACCTAGAGATCCTATTAAAATGTAGACACTGATTCAGTAGGTATGAGGTGGGGCCCAAGAATGTATGTTTCTAACAAGCTCCCAGGAGATGCCAATGCTGAGATCCTTGGAACATACCTTGAGTAGCAAGTGCTTAAACACAATGGTGAATTGCTCCCTCATGTTCTCAAAGCCTAGAGGGGGCCAGTCCAGGACTGGTGTAGCACTCCATGGTGTCAGAGGCCCATGCTCCTTCTACCTTGTTGCTCTGCCACATATGACTTTCATTCCCAAGGTCCTTCCCATAGCCCAAGATGGCTGCTGGAGCACCAGCCATTACTTTGGCATTCCAGCCAGCCCCCTTCTCATGAAGTAAGAACCGGTAGAAGTATGCCCCTTCCCTATAAGACTACATCAGAATTTGCACACTTCCACTAATATTTCACTAGCCAGAATTTAGCCACCTGGCCTCACCTACATCCATCTGCAAGGGAAGCTGGGAAACATAGTCTTTTCAAGGCAACCATGTGCCCAGCTAAAAATTAAGAGTTCTATTACTGAGGAATTTGGTAAGGTACACTGGAAGTCAGTTAGTAATCTCTGATACACACAAAGCTGGGATGAAACATACAGACATTTTCCAAACCCTTGTCAAGCAGGATCAGATTTTTCAACCAGCCAGGACCAAAGATGAACATGAACACATTTCTGGTCCATGCTAAGGCAAGTCTAGTAACATGACAAGCATCACATGCACAGTCTCAGATGCAGTGATCTGTCAAGCACCGGAGGCAGATGGCTGGGTTCAAATCTTGGCTCTACTACTTACCGTTTATTCACTCTTTGGCAGGTTAACTTAACCTCTTTTGCCCCCGTTTCCCATTTTGTAAAATGGGGATGATGCTAGTATCTCTCTCAAGGCATTGTTATGGGCATGGAATGTCAGAGCTTGCAAGTAGCGAGCATTCGATAAACACCGAAAACCCCACGACCATTGAGTCAATTCCAACTCATAGCTACCTGATAAGACAGAGTAGAACTGCCTGATAGGGTTTCCAAGGAACGGCTGGTGGATTTGAACTGCCAACCTTTTGGTTAGCAGCCTGAGCTCTTAATCACTGCACCACCAGCGCTCCAATAAACACCAGTGCTCAGTAAATAAAGCTCATCCCGCTGTGGGGACCATGGTTTCGGAGAACATCTAGCTCTATTGGCATAACATAGTTTACAGAGAAAATGTTCTACATTCTACTTTGGTGAGTAGCATCTGGGGTCTTAAAAGCCTGTGAGTGGCCTTCTAAGATACTCCACTAGTCTTACCCCTTCGGGAACAAGGGGGAATGAAGAAAACTAAAGATACAAGGGAAAGATTAGTCCAAAGGACTAATGGACCACAACTACCATCGCTTCTACCAGACTGAGTCCAGTACAACTAGATGGTGCCCAGCTACCACCACCAACTGCTCTGACAGGGATCACAACAGAGGGTCCCAGACAGAGCTGGAGAAAAATGGAGAACAAAATTCAACTCACATAAAAATACCAGACTTACTGGTCTGACAGAGACTGGAGAAATTCCAACAGCATGGCCCCTGGACACCCTTTTAGCTCAGTAATGAAGTCACTCCTGAGGTTCACCCTTCAGCCAAAGATTAGATAGCCCCATAAAACAAAATGTGACTAAAGAGGCCTACCATCCCAGGGGCAAGGACTAGAAGGCAGGAGGGGACAGGATAGTTGGTAATAGGAAACCCAGGGTCGGGAAGGGAGAGTGTTGACATGTCATGGGGTTATTAACCAATGTCATAAAACAACATGTGTACTGTTTAACCAGAAGCTAGTTTGTTCTGTAAACTTTCATCTAAAGTACAATAAAATAAATAAAATCCATCCTAGTGCTCATTAAGCGACAGCTTTGTATACACCCCATGTAGCTGTGGGCACAGAAGTGCCCAAACGTTACAAGAGATGGAGAAGACCCAGACCCATTCTGGAGGACTGATAATCCATAAGCCTTACCTAACTCTGAATTAATGGCCTTGGGGCTATGTATTGGAAGATTGTCAATTTATTTGGATATAACCTCAGTTTTCCTAAGAAAATTTCAGGATGATTTGTTTACACAAGAATTGAATCATAATCTTACTGCAATGGCTTTGTAATGTGGCAACCTGGCTAGGATGGACTCCATTTCTCAGAACTCTTTGTCTTGTATGTTTCTGGTTAGGGTGGGCTGCAAGGGAGGGTCTCTCCAGGTAGAGTTGGAAGGGAAAGGAGGCAGCAGCCATCCTGTACCAGACACTTGTGGTTGCTGAGCTGCTGACTCCTCACTGGCCTGAAGCAGCAGCCTGGCAGTTGTGTGTCTTCAACAAAGGGCCCCAGCTCTGCAGGATTCCTTTTCGCCAAGGTCACACGTCCATCCTTGTGGCTTCCAACTTGTGCTCTTGGGCTTCCTCTCTGCTCATAACCTTCCCTTTCTGCCTGCTGCCCTGTGGGCTCCAGATTCTAGCATCAAACACTAAAAAAACCAAAACCAAACCTGTTGCCGTCAAGTTGATTCCAACTCATAGCAACCCTACAGGACAGAGTAGAACTGCCCCCATAGGGTTCCCAAGGAGTGGCTTATGGATTTGAACGGCTGAGCTTTTGGTTAGCAGCTGAGCTCTTAACCACTGCACCATCAGACACTGTAGGGACTGCTTGGCATAAGCCAGTTCCTTGTAATAAATCTGTGTGTGTGTGTGTGTGTGCACGCGTGAGTGTTTGTATATACTTACATATTTGAAGGCAGTGGTGGTTCAGTGGTAGACTTCTCACCTTCCAAGCAGAAGACCCAGGTTTAATTCCCAGCCAAAGCACCGCATGCACAGACACTACCCATCTGTCAGTGGAGGCTTGTGGGTTACTATGATGTGTGTTACAAGAAGCCTTGGTGGTGCAACTCTTAAGCACTCAGCTGCTCACCAAAAGGTTGGCAATTCAAAATCTCCCAACATCTTTGCAGGAGAAAGACCTGACAATCTGCTTCCATAAAAATTACAGCCAAGAAAGCCATATGGGGCCATTCTACTCTGTCACTTGGGGTTACCATGAGTTGAAATCAACTTGCCAGCACCTAACAACACCAACACCAGCAACATGATGCTGAACTGGTTTTAGAGGAGCCTCGAGACTAAGACATACTAGGAAGAAAGGCCTGGCTATCTACTTCCAAAAATCAGCGGATGAAAACCCTATGAATCACAACAGCCCAATCCCATCATGCATGGGGTCATGATGGGTTGGGGGCAACTTGATGGCAGCTAATAACAACAATATATATATTTGTGTTTATATATTTATACACACATATTGTCTTCTGCTGGTTTTGCTTCATTGATCTTCAGTGATTCTGTGAATGACCTCCGACTGGCACACACATTGTAAGAAATGGAGTGGAACTTCTCACCTGTCCGTATTTCCCTGTTGGGAGGACTAAGACCCAGAAAGGGAAAATGCGTGACTCAAGGTCACACCACCAGCTGGCGACAAAGGAACAAGACCCCAGATCCATCCATGAACACTACCACAGGCGTCTGTGCATGCTCACTCATTCATACAGCAGAGGCATCCTGAGACCCTCCTGCCTGCCAAGGACTGTGTACCATGAGGGGCCAACCCTCTGGCTGCCCACAACCTGGTGAGGAGACAGGTAAGTCTGAAGACAATGATCACCTGGGGTGGCAAATGCCCCAGGGTGGGGGGACGGCAAGCGCAGGAGCCTGTGGGGCCAGAAGTGGCACCTCGTGTAATGTCAGGGGGTGGGATGGGCAAGGCAGCAAGGAGACTGTCATGGATTGAATTGTGCCCCCCCAGAATCTCTGTCAACTTGGCTAGGTCATGATTCCCAGTATTGTATAATTGTGTACCATTTTGTAATCTGATGTGGTTTCCTTATGTGTTGTAAATTCAATCACTATGATCTAATAAGATGGACTGGTGGCAGTTATACTGATGAAGTCTACAAGATTAGGTAGTGTCTTAAGCCAATCTCTTTTGAGATATAAAAGAGAGAAGCGAGCAGAGACACATGGGGACCTCATACCACCAAGAAAGCAGTACCGGGAGCAGAGCACGTCCTTTAGACCTGAGGTTCCTACTCTGAGATGCTCCCAGACCAAGGAAAGACTGATGACAAGGACCTTCCTCCAGAGCTGACAGAGAGAGAAAGGCTTCCCTTGGAGCTGAATCCCTGAATCTGGACTTACAACCACTAGACTGAGAAAGAATAAGTTTCTCTTTGTTGAAGCTATCCACTTGTGGTATTTCTGTTATAGCAGCACTGGATGACTAAGACGGGGATGGACGCTGACCCCACTGCACTGAGGAAGCTTTAGAAATGTTCTTTTCCAACCTGAGACATGGCCATTGAGTCTGTGGATTGAGAGCTCCCTGTAGTTTTGGGAGGTGGGTGACGTGCTCCTGTGCCCACTGCTCTCCCCGCCCCCACTCTGTCCTGGTCCGTCTCTGCTGCCCTCTGCTCCTGACCCTAGCACCTGGTCCCACTCCCAGCCCCACCCATCTGTACAACCCGCTCTCAGAAGGGGCCTCTTAGTTGCTCTCCTGCATGTTCACGACCTTCTGAGCCTTTGCTCTGGCTGATAAAGGCTTTGTCTCCTATGAAGTGAAGTGATAGGAGGTGAGGAGCCTGGCTGGGGTGGGGGTTGCCAAAGGGGGCCTGTCCTCTCCACATCTACCTGAGGTCTTGCCCCATGAGGAGGTTTTCATAGCCCTTGGCAGTGCCTGTATGAGGCTTCTTCAACATTATTTTGTTCAACAAACCCTTCTTGAGTGACGTCATGGAACATGGTGGCATAGGGTGCAGCAAGAATTGACCTCTCCACTGAAACAACCATAAACTGGCAAATATCAGCAGATTCAGCTCTAGTGGAACTCTGGAGTCTAATCCAAAATTTACAGCAACCAGGGAGCCGCTTAATGAAGAAAATAGGACAAAATTTCACGTTAAAGGAAATCTCTGTCAGGTCACTGGCTAACCACTGAGATAACAGGACTCTACTGGCCACACACCACAACGAATGCAGCTTTTGTAAAAATACTTTGGAAATGCCACATAACAGACAACTAAACCATCAAAGCAAACCCCAGGGTAAGGGGAGAATCTGATTTCCAGAGTTACCACACTATACTATTCAAAATGCCCAGTTTTCAATGAAGAGTTACAAGGCACCCAAGGAATCAGGAACGTAAGGTCCAGTCACAGAAAGAAAAAAAAAAAATCTACATAAACTGACCCTGACAGAGGCCAGATATCGGAACATGGAATATGGTCAGACAAAGTCTGGAGACTAACTCTTGTAAATATGATCAAAGAGTTAGGGGAAGTCTTGATCAAAGGACTAAAGGACATCAAGGATACATTGAATGAAAATTATGAGCTCTTTGATACAGGGATAGATATTATAGAAAGAAACCATGTAGAAATTCTGGAGGACGATTAGACTAACTGAAATGAATAGTTCACTAGAGAGGTCCAACAGCAGATGTCCAACAGCGTCTCCGGCACAGACGCAACAAAACCAACCTCTCTCCCATCAACACCGCCACCACCATGACCACACTAACATCTCAGTGAAGCCCTCCCCACTCTCCTTTTTGTTTCCATTGATGTTGGCAGAAAGTCAAGGGGGAGATTAGAAGATGCTTCCTCCTTTTTGTTGTTACGAGCACCATTTTGGCAATCAGAAGGTAAAAACTGACTGCTCCTACCGACATGAACTCTACTCCTTTACCTTTAAAGCTGTGGTGCAAGCTATTCCTCCTTGTATAGAGGAACCATAGGTATTCTCTGAAGGAGCTTGGAGATATAGCCAAGTTTACAGAACATAGTTTAAAAAACACAGACATTAAAAGAATGAAAAGGCAAGCCGCAGACTGGGAGAAAACACTCGCAAAACATATGTCTGTTAAAGGACTTGTGTCCAAGATATACAAAGAACTCTTAAAAACTCCACAATAAGAAAACATAGACCCCAATTCCAAAATAGTGAAAGATCTCAACAGACATTTCACCAAAGAAGACACACAGATGGCAAATAAGCATATGACAAAGTGCTCAACATCATGTCATTAGAGAATTGCAAACAACAATGAGCTATCCCTACGTACCTCTTAGAATGGCTAGAATTCAAAACACTCACAATAGCAAATGCTGGAGAGGATGTGGAGCAACAGGAACTTTCATCCATTGCAGGTGGGAATGCAAAATAGTTTGGCTTCTTTGGAAGACAGTCTGGCAGTTTCTTACAAAGTTAAACATAGATTTACCATACAGTCCAGCAATCCTGTGCCTAGACATTTACCCACCAAATCCATTGCCGTCGAGTCCATTCCAACTTATAACGACCCTATAGGACAGAGTAGAACTGCCCCATAGGATTTCCAAGAAGTGGCTAGTGGATTTGACCTGCCTACCTTTTGGTCAGCAACAACTGCGCACCAGGGTTGCAGTTGAAAACTTATGTCTACACAAAAACCTGCACAGGAATGTTTATAGCAACTTTATTCATAATTACCAACGTTTGGATAAACTGTGGTACACACATACAATGGAGTATTAATCAGGAATAAAGGTAAATGAGTTCTCAAGTTACCAAAAGACAAGGGTGAACCTTAAATGCATATCTGCTAAGTGAAAGAAGCCAGTTTGAAATAGCTACCCAAAAACCCCTTGCCATCAAGTTGATTCTGACTCCTAGCAACCTTACAGGACAGAGTAGAACTGCCCCCTAGAGTTTCCAAGGAGTGCCTGGTGGATTCGAACTGCCGACCTTTTTGTTAGCAGCTGTAGCACATAACCACAGTGCAACCAGGGTTTCCTGTATGATTCCAACTATATGGCATTGTGGAATAGATAAAACTATAGCAGAAAGATTAGTTTGTTGTGGGGGGGGGGTGGCGGTGGTGGGAGAAGTGATAAATAGATGAAGCACAGGGCCTTTTTAGGACAGTGAAGCTATCCTGCACTGATACTGTAATGGTGCATACATGACTTAATGCATTTTTCAGCCTATAGAATTGTAAACTCTAATGTAAACTAGGGACTTTAGTTAGTGTATCAATATTTGTTCATCAACTGTAGCAAGTACAGCACAGTAATGCAAGGTCTGCATGATAGTGTAATGGATACATGACATTATGCGTTTGTCCAAACCTAAAGAACTGTTAAACACGAAGACTGAACCCAGATGTGGACTATGGACTTTAGCTAATAATGTTTGGTATTGGTTCATTGCTAAGAAAAGTAGGGCACTAAAACAAGATATTAAAATATGAGAAACTGTGAAGAGGGAGGAGAGAGTATATGGGAAGTATTTCTGTGCGATGTTTCTGTAAACCTAAAACTGCTCTAAAAATTAGTCTCTTAAAAAAAAAAAAAAGGTATTTCTCCAAGCTTGAGGGCACTTTCAGGTATTTCTTGAAGGAACTTCTACTGTTTATGCTGAGTGCAGAATTTAACCTTTATGGAGAAGCACAATATGGCCTTCATAAAAAAGAAAAAATACATTATACTTTTAAGCACTGCTGGTGTCACTTCAGCAACAGGTTACTGAGAGCTCTAATGACACTAATTTTTCTCCCTTTTCAGTTTCTCTGAAAGAAACAAGACCAAATTCTATGTCTTTTCTAACACTCTTACTAAGATGCCCTACAGTTCCCCATGGTGTGAGTTCTCCCTTGCTACAATGCGTAGTAATAAACCCAGCCTTTTCAATCAAAAAAGAAAAAACCCCTTCTTAGGTGCTGACTAGGGTTTCATTTAACGTGGATCAACAATCTATGTCCATGGGAGGCAGAGCCAACATGGTGCTCTAGACAGAAGCACTATGTTATCCCTCTGCAGCAAAGACCTGAAAAACTAAGTAAAACAGATAACATCAGTCTTGGAACCCTAAGTACCAAGTGAAGGAATAAAGAATTCAATCAAGCACCGAATGGAATAAGAAATTAACAGAGAACAGAGAACAAGGAGAGTAGAGGTCCCATACCAGCTAACGTGGCCAGATTCACTATCTTGGGCTACAGCCACCAAGGAACTCAGACAGGGAGTACAGGAAGGCAACTTCACAGAGATCCCAACAGGAGACAGAGCACCTGGTAACCAGGGATACATGTTTTCCCACCCCCATCCTTCTTCCCTTTACTCAGCCTCCACTGCTTTCCAATAGGCCACAGTTGACGGCCAGTTCGGAGCCATTTTTTTATTTGTTTTTTTTTTGGTTGGTATTTTTTTTTGTTTTTTGATATTGCTTTTTTTGGCTTTTTAGTGTTGTTGTTGCTTCTCTCTCTCTCCCTTCCTTCCTTCCCTTTCTCCCACCCAGAGAGCCCCATGAGCCTTCCCTTTCCTTTCTTGATGGGCTGTGATTTTTTTTGGTTTGTTTGCTTTGTTCTTTTTTTTTTCTGTTTCTTCTCTCTCTCCTTTCCTTTCTGCTACTCACCCAGCCCTGTGCACCTCCCCACCACTTCTGGAGAGGCCGTGCTGCACAGTTATTTTGGAGAGTCACTGCGCATGGCCTCCCCAGGTTTGAGCCTCCATCACCAACTGGCTCCCTCAGTGCCATTTTATTTATTTATTTATTGTTTTCTTGTTTTGCTTTTGTTATTGTTTCCTCTGTCTTGCTCCTTTTCTTTCTCCCATCTACCTAGCCCCGTGAACTGCCCCCAACTTCTTGGTGAGCTGTGCTGTACTGCTCAACTGAACAGCCTCTGGCACATGACCTGCCCAGGTCTGCACCCACCACAGGTCGGCTCCCTCAGTGCTGTATTTTTTATTTGCTTTACCTTTTGCCTTCTCCTTTTCCTTCTCCCTCCCACCTAGGCCCTGCACAGTCTCCACCCCTTCCTGATGGGCCATGACATGCCACTCAGCAAGAGAGACATAAGCTCACTGTCACCTCAATTCTGCCCCACGCCCAATGGCCAGCACCCCTACCACCATATTTTTGTTGTTGTTGTTTTTATTTTTTAAAATAGCTCTTTATCTATTTTTTAATTATTTTGTTTATTTTTTAATTATTTGTGTTTGATTGTTGGTTTTTTCTTGCTCCTTCCTTTTTTTTCTCCTGCCAACCTAGCCTTGTGCACCATCCATGCTGCTTCTCGACAGGCTGAGCCACACCACTCAGCTAAAGAGCCACCAGCACATGGCCTTGCTGGATTTGCCTCACTCCTACCTGCCAAATCCTACCACACCACCATTTTATTTACTTTTATTTTATTTTTTGCTTTTTTAGAACTCTTTTTACCTTTTTTCTCTCTTCTTTCTCTTCTTTCACCCACTCACTTATCTCTGTACATCACATTCTCTCCTTCCCCTTCTGCCTATCTGCACCGTGCACCCAGTATCATGCCCCCATGTGGTACAGACATGGTCCCCTGGGCCCATCCCTGCACTGCCCCATTGCCCCACTTCATGCTGCAAACTACTCATCCCTGCCCCGCCACTCCTGCTGGACTCACCCTGCTGCATCATAGCTGAGTGACCAGCCCTGCCCACCTGGACAAGGTGATGAGAAGTATGCCCACAGGCATGCAAGTAACAAAACACTCCCAGCCCCCCTGCCAAGACACAACCAAATAAAACAAAAACCAGGATGAAACAATCAAACCTACAATCAGTAAATGAAGAAAATAATTCCTGAACATCCCAAAGACAGCAGACAATATCAAAACATATTTTTTTAAAAAAAGGATAGAATTGCTTCAGAAAGTGACCAAATTAAAATACCAAATGACTTTCTGCTAGAAGATAATGGACTGGAACTACATGATAGGGAATTCAGAACTACATGATAGGGAATTCAGAATATTCAGGGTTCTCTGACAGATAAAGGAAAATGCACTCAAAAATAAGGAAAAAATAGACATCCATGGAAAATACTTTCAAAATCATGGAAAAGACAAGCAAAGCAATGGAAGAAATCAGGAAAATAATACAGGAAAAAAAGTCAAAATAAATAAACAACTAGAAATCATACAAAAGCAGCAATTAGAAATCTAGAAGATAAATAAGATTTCAGAAATGGACAGTACAGTAGAAGGGTTTAGGAGCAAATTTGAAACAATGGAAAACAGGATCAGTGAAACTGAAGACAAATCCCTGGATACCAAGCTGTTTGAGGAAAAATCAGAGAAAAGAACTCAGAAAAATGAAGAAACCCTGAGAATGATGTGGGATACAATCAAAAGCAAAAATCTGCGTGTGATTGGAGTTCAAGAAAAGAGAGAGAAAACAGAAAACACAGAGAGGATCATTGAAGATTTGCTGACAGAGAACTTCCCTAATATCATGAAAGGAAAACAGCCAACCATCCAAGAACTTCAATGAACCTAATATAAGATAGACCCAAAAGACAAACACCAAAACATATCATAACCACACTGCATAAACCAAAGACAAAGAAAGAATCCTGAGAGCAGTTTAAGAAAAAGCAAAAGTCACATACAAAGTGGAGACAGTAAGACTAAACTCTGATTACTCAGCAGAAACTATGAAGGCAAGAAGGCAATGGGATGACATACATAAAATCTTGAAAGAAAAAAACTCTCAACCAAGAATAGTATATCATGCAAAACTCTCCTTCAAATATGATGTCGAAATTAGGACATTTCAAGATAAACAGAAATTAAAGGAATACGTGAAAACCAAACCAAACTTGCAAGAATTATTAAAAGGAATCCTTCCTTTAGAGAACCAACAACATCAGACACCAGAGTGAATCTAGCACATAAGACAGCATCAGCCAGCTATCAACCGAGACAATGAACTCTCAAGGAGAAAAAAAAAAAAAACTAAAAAATTTGCAACAGGGAACCTTAAACTTCAATCTGTAAATGACAACAAGGTTAGGACAATAAAAGAGGGAATAAACTGTGTAGGTTTAGAACTTTCAAATGAAGAGGAAATCGAGGGGTTATCAAGTAATAAAAGACAAGTTTAAACTTAGGAAGATAGGGATAAATTTCAAGGTAGCCATAAAGAAAGTTAACAGGCCTACTCATCAGAATAAAGAAGAAAAACATAAAGTCTCAGTAAACACAAAATCTACAAAAATGAAAGAAACAAAATAAAAAAAAAATCCACAAACAAAAGGAATTCAGCACAGAAGAGTAGAGGAATAAAGAAAACATCAGCACCACCAAAAAAAAGCACTACAAAACGACAGCAATAAACCTACACTTGTCAATAATCACACTGAATGAGAATGGCTTCAACACACCTGTATAAAGACAGACAGTGGCAAAGTGGATAAAAAAAACAGGACCCATCAATATGCTGTCTATAAGAGACACATCTTAGAAACAAAGATATAAATTTATTAAAAATCAAAGGATGGAAAAAAATATATCAAGTAAACAGCTACCAAAAAAAAAGCAGAAGTGGCAATAACAATCTCAGATAAAATAGACTTTAAAACAAAATCCACCATAAAAGACAAAGAAGGGCATTATATAACAATGAAAGGGACAATCCATCATGAAGGCATAACCATAATAAATATCTATCTACCCAATGACAGGGCTTCAAAATACATAAAACAAACTCTAACAGCACTGAAAAGAGAAATTGATGGGTCCACAATAATAGTAGGAGACTTCAACACACCACTCTCAGCAAAGGACAGAACATCTAGAAAGAAACTCAACAAAGATACAGAAGATCTAAAGGACACAATCAACCAACTTGACCTCATAGACATGTACAGAACACTCCACCCAACAGCTGCAAAGTACACATTCTTTTCCAAAGCACCTGGAACATTCTCCAGAATAGACCACATCTTTGGCTACAAAGCAACCCTCAACAAAATCCAAAACATTGAGATAATACAAAGTATCTTCTCTGGTCACAACACCATCAAAGTAGAAATTAATAACGAGAAAAGCAAAGAAAAAAAGTCAATTACATGGAAGCTGAATAACACCCTACTTAAAAACCACTAGGTAAAAGAAGAAATCAAAGATGGAATAAAAAAATTCCTAGAAGCAAACAAGAATGAAAACATATCATATCAAAATCTTTGGGACACAGCAAAGGCATTGCTCAGAGGTCAATCTATAACAACAGATGCACACATCAAAAATGAAGAAAGGGACAAAATCAAAACATTAGCTACACAATTTGAACAAATAGAAAGAGAACAGCCAAAGAAGCCCACATCCACCAGAAGAAAGGAGATAATAAAGATCACAGCAGAAATAAATGAAATAGAGAATAGAAAAACAACAGAAAGAATCAACTAAATCAAAAGCTGGTTCCTTGAAAGGATCAACAAAATTGGGAAACCACTGGCCAAATTGACAAAAGAGAAACAGGAGAGGATGTAAATAATCCAAACAAGAAATGAAATGGGAGACATTACAGCAGACTCAACTGAAATAAAAAGGATCATAAGAGAGTATTATGAAAAACTATACTCCAACAAATTTGAAAACCTAGAGGAAATGGACAAATTTCTAGATACACACTACCTACACAAACTAACACAAACTGAAGTTGAAAATCTGAACAGACCCATAACAAGAGAAGAGATTGAAAAGGTAATTCAAAAAAAAAAAAAAAACTCCCAACAAAAAAAAAAATGTCCTAGCCAAGATGGCTTCACTAGAGAATTCTACCACACATTCAGGGAAGAGCTTACACCGGTACTACTCAAACTATTTCAGAACATATAAATGGAAGGGATGTTTCCGAATTCATTCTATAAAGCCAACATAACCCTGATATGAAAACCAGGCAAAGACACCACAAAGAAAAGAAAATTACAGACCAATATCTCTCATGAATATAGATGCAAAAATTCTCAACAAAATTCTAGCCAATAGAATTCAGCACCATATCAAAAAAATAAATGCACCATGACCAAGTAGGATTCATACCAGGTATGCAAGGATGGTTCAACATTAGAAAATCAATCAATGTAATTCACCTCATAAATAAAAGAATAGAATCACATGATCATCTTAATTGACACAGAAAAGGCATTTGACAAAGTCCAATACCCATTCCTGATAAAAACTCTCAATAAAATAGGTATAGAAGGGAAATTCCTCAACATAATAAAGGCATCTATACAATATCAACAGCCAGCATCACTCTTAATGGAGAGAGACTTAAAACACTCTCCTTGAGAACAGAAACAAGACAAAGATGCCCTTTCTCTCCACTCCTATGTAACTTTGTGCTGGAAGTCCTAGCTAGAGTAATAAGGCAAGAAAAAGAAATAAAGGGCATCTAAATTTGTAAGGAAGAAGTAAAACTGTCACTATTTGTGGATGTTATGATATTATACATAGAAAACCCAAAAGACTTCACAAGAAAGCTGCTGAAACCAATCGATTCAGCAGAGTAGCAGGATAGAAGATAAACATGCAAAAAATCAGTTGGATTCCTATACACTGATAAAGAGAACTATGAAAAGGAAATCAGGAAAACAATACCATTTATAATAGCCCCTAAAAAAATAAAATACTTAGGAATAAATCTAACCAGAGATGTAAAAGACCTATACAAAGAAAACTACAAAAAACTACTGCAATAAACCAAGAGACCTACATAAATGGAAAAACATACCATGCTCATGGATAGGTAGACTCAACGTAGTGAAAATGTCAATTCTACCCAAAGCAATTTACGAATACATTACAATCTCGAGCCAAATACCAACAACATTTTTCAAAGAGATGGTATACTAATCATTAACATTATATGGACAAGGAAGAGGCCTTGAGTAAGTAAAGCACTACTGAAGAAAAAAAATAAAGTAGCAGGACTTGCACTACCTGATCTCAGAACCTACTATACAGCTACAGTAGTCAAAACAGTCTGGTACTGGTACAACGACAGACATATTGACCAATGGAACAGAACTGAGAATTCAGACGTAAATCCATCCGCCTACAGTCACCTGATCTTCAACAAAGGCCGAAATTCCTTTAAATGGAGAAAAGACAGTCTTTTTAACAAGTGGTGCCAGCAAAAGTGGATGTCCACCCGCAAAAAAATGAATCAGGACCCATATCTCACACCATACACAAAAACTAATTCAAAATGGATCAAAGACCTAAATATAAAGCCAAAAACTATAAAGATCATAGAAGAAAAAATAGGTTCAACACTAGAGGCCCTAATATACGGCATTAATAGGATACAAACCATAACTAACAATACACAAACACCAGAAGATAAGCTAGATAACTGGGATCTTCTAAAAATTAAACACTTATGCTCATCAAAAGACTTCACTAAAAGAGTAAAAAGAGAAACTGCAGACTGGGGAAAAAAAATCTGGCTATTACAAATCCAACAAAGTTCTAATCTCTAAAATCTACAGGAAAATCTAACACCTCTACAACAAAAATACAAATAATGCAATTAAAAAATGGGCAAAGGATATGAACAGACTCTTCACCAAAGAAGACATTCAAGCAGCTAACAGATACATGAGGAAATGCTCAAGATCACTAGCCATTAGAGAAATTCAAATCAAAACCGCAATGAGATACCATCTCACTCCGACATTACTGGCATGCATCAAAAAAACCCAGAAAATAATAAGAATTGGAGAGGCTGCAGGGAGATCGGAACTCTTACGTGCACTGCTGGTGGGAAGGCAAAATGGTATAACCATTTTGGAAAATGATATGATATTTCCTTAAAAAGCTAGAAATAGAAATACCATATGATCTAGCAATCCTACTCCTAGGACTGTATCCTGGAGAAATAAGAGCTGTCACACGAATAGACATATGCACACTCATGTTCATTGCAGTAAAGATGGAAACAACTTAGATGCCCATCAACAGATGAATGGATAAAAAAACTACAGTACAGACACATAATGGAATATTCCCCAACGATAAAGAACAATGATGAATCTGCAAAGCATCTCACAACATGGGTGAATCTGGAGTGCATTATGCTGAGGGAAATAAATCTATCACAAAAGGACAAATATTGTATGACACCATTACTATAAAAACTCATGAAAAAGTTTATACACAAAAAGAAACAATTTTTGATGGTTACAAGGGAGGGGAGGGGTGGAGGTGGAAAAACACTAAATAGACAATAAAAACCCATAGCCACTGAGCTGATTCTGACTCATAGCAACCCTACAGGACAGAGTAGAACTGCCCCATGAGGTTTCCAAGGAGCGCCTGGTGGTTTTAAACTGCTGACCTTTGGGTTTGTAGCCAGGCTCTTAATCACTGCACCACCAGGGTTTCCAAATAGACAATACATAAGTGGTAACTTTGGTGAAGGGTAAGACAGCATGCAATACTGGGGAAGCCAGCGTAACTTGTCCAAGGCAAGGTCATAGAAGCTCCATAGACACATCCAAACTCCCTGAGGGACTGAATTACTGGGCTGAGGGCTTGGAGAACATCTAGCTAAACTGGCATAACATAGTTTATAAAGAAAATGTTCTACATTCTACTCTGACGAGTAGCATATGAGGTCTTAAAAGCTTGTGAGTGGTCTCACCATCTGGAGCAAGGGAGAATGAAGAAAATCAAAGACACAAGGGAAAGACTAGTCCAAATGACTGATGGACCACAACTACCACAGCTTCCACAAGACTGAGTCCGGCACAACTAGATGGTGCCCTGCTACCACCACCAACTGCTCTGACAGGGATCACAACAGAGGGTCCCAGACAGAGCTGGAGAACAATATAGAGCAAAATTCTAACTCAAAAAATACCATACTTACTGATCTGACAGAGACTGGTAAAACCCCAAGAGTATGCCCCCCAGACACCCTTTTAGCTCAGTAATGAAGTCACTCCTGAGGTTCACCCTTCAGCCAAAGATTAGACAGCCCCATAAAACAAAACAAGACTAAAGGGGCACACCAGCCCAGGGGCAAGGACTAGAAGGCAGGAGAGGCCAGGAAACTGGTAATGGGGAACCCAAAGTCGAGAAGGGGAGAGTGTTGACATGTCGGGGGGTTGGCAACCAATGTCACAAAACAGTATGTGTGTTAATTGTTCAATGAGAAACTAGTTTGCTCTGTAAACCTTCATCTAAAGTACAAAAACAAAACAATCAATGTCCATGGAAACAGCAGTCAAGTGTTAAAAAGCAAAGATGTTATTCTGATGACTTAGGTACGCCTAACCCCAAGCCATTGTCTTTTCTATCACCTCATATGTATGCGAAGGCGGGACAGCGCAAAAGGAAGATCAAAGAATTGACGCATTGGTATTGTGGCATTGGTGAAGAATATTAACTATACCGTGGATTGCCAGAAGAGCAAACATCAGTCTTAGCAGAAATACAACCAGAATGTGCCTTAGAAGCAAGGATAGTGAGACTATGGCTCACTGACTTTGGAAAGACCAATCACTGGAAAAGGACATCATGTTTGGCAAAGCAGAGGTCAGCAACATGAGGTAAAAAAATGAGATTAATTAACACAATTGCCACAACAGGACTCAAACACAACAATGATCATGAAGATGGTGCAGGACCAGGTAACTTTTTGCTCTGTTACACACCAGGTCTCCATGGGTCAGAGCCAACTCTACTGCAAATAGCAACGGCAATGAGCTAATTGGAAAATTACTATGGCCTAGGCTTTGCCTGACCCCAGGCCCTCACTGCCCAGCAGAACCTGGCAGTGGGATGGTACAAGCACCCAACTGAACTCTCTAAACCTAAAGTCCTGGCCTGAGGCATCCATAAACACGAAGACCCCACCACCCATGCCCAAGCACTCTTTGGAAAACAAACAACACACTGATTTTGTGACGGATCTTGGGAAGGAGCCAAGAAGGAGGGAGTGGCGATGGGAGGGACAGGCTCAAGCCACTTGTCCTTGTTTACTTACTGACAAACCAGAAACTCTCCAAACTTACTGGAAAGCTCCTGGGACCTTGTTTTCCTGAAATGATGCAAAAACAGGTTGGACTTCTCCAGCGTTTACTCCAGGACTTAATTACCTAATTGTGATCTGGGTTGCCTGGCAGGCTGGGAAAGGTAAACTCTACTGCTGTTGAGTCCATTCCAACTCATAGGTGGGGCAAATGCATCTGCTCCTCACCTTTGCCCTGAAATGTCCCAGGAGATGGGCTGCCTGACTCCAGGCAGGAGCAGTTCCCTCAGGGAGAAGGCCAAGTTAGAGATGGAAAGAGTCTTGGCTGTGAAGTAGGACAGAGCTGGAATGAATGCTGTGTGACTTTGAGCAGCTTGCTTACCCTCTCTGAACCTCTGTCTTCGTTTGCCAAATGGAAATAGCAATACTTCCCTTGCTGGATTGTTGGAGGACTAGCAATGACTGCCTGGCACCCAGCACTCAAAGGTGGCTGTAATTTGTAAGAGTCCTCCTTTGGGAACTAGTGGGAACTCATATGTTCAGAAAATGCAGCTAGCAACTTCAATCTTCTTCAAAAATCTATTTCACCCAAGCATGTCTTATCGCTACCACCCCTCACCTTCCCTAATGTTTCCTCCCAGCCTCGTTGCTCCACTACCTACCTGTTTTCTTATCACCAAGTCAAAAACCCTCCAAACTTATTGGAAAGCTCCCGAGACTTTGTTTTCCTGAAACAATACAAACCAGGTATCTGTCACTGTTTCTGGAGCCCTGGTGGCATGGTGGTTAAGTGCTCCACTGCTAACCTAAAGGTCAATGGTTTAATCCCACCAGCTGCTCTGTAGGAGGAAGATGTGGCACTCTGATTACAGCCTTGGAAACCCCAAAGGCAGTTCTACTCTGTTCTATAGGGTTGCTATGAGTCGGAATTGATGCCATGGCAAAAGGTTTGGTCACTGCTTCAAGACAGCAGATAATGTGATTTGTCAGAAATGCAATTGCAGTGATGATATGGAAATGATCTTAACTGCTGGGAGAAGGCTCTTCCAGTTCAGCTATGCCAAGTCATGACTCAGTTCCCTCTGCTCTTCTCTCCTGAACTCCTGAGGAGCCTTGTGCACACCCTGTACCCTGATGGCATCCATCTGCCTCTGTTCTTTCTTCAGTCCCTAGATCATCAAAATTCTGCTGTTTAGCCCCAGATCATGCATTGGAAAGAAATACAGATCCAGGGCTGTGCAGATGGCCTGGGGTATGTCTAAATGAGTTTTTAGATTAACATCAAAATGAAAACACAAACTTTTTAAATTCTCAAGAAGAAGGTGCTGGCCCCAGTCTGAAACAGCCCGGGCTGCGTCCACCGGGACCTGGCACAATCCCACCCTAACAGCTTTCCCACATTTAACACCTCACAGTTCTGACTCAGGGGCTGGAAGGGAGGAACTGTGGGCACTGGCTGAGCCCACAGTGATGACCAGAACATAGACTACGAATGGCGGCCTGAAGTCTTTATGCCTCCTTGTCCTTAGCAATGATAGGTAGGTAGATAGACAGATAGATACACAGATGGATACATAGATACACAGAAAGAGAGATAAATGGAGAGAGAGAGAGAGACTGTTCATTGCAGAGTTGCCACCCTTTTGGTTAGTAGTCCAGTGCCAACTGTTTGTGCCAGCCAGGGACCCTGTCCAGAAGGAAAGCAAGCAGGCAGGATCCGGCCAGTGCTTGGCCCTTGGAGAGCACAGAGGGACCCTAGAGAAGACACTGCTCAGGCTGGCCCAAGGCTTGCTGGCCCAAGGCTTTCTTTGACTAGAGAGAGCGAAACAGCAATGATGGTGCTGGTTCTGAGTCCGGGCCCTGAAGCTCTTGTTTTCTCCTTTAAAGGGGGGACTTCACTTTAAATTCATTGGGGTTGGTGGGGGGGGGGGGCAAAGACAGCTTCTTGACATTAGTAGGCTGACTCAGAAGGCAGAGCTCTCAGTCCTGTTTGTGGGGGAGAGAGGATGCCCATGGGTGGGGAGAGATGCAGGGCCAGGAGACAGGCAGTTTTCTGAGACCCTTGTGGGAAGGGAGTGCAGAAATGCACTGGTCCTTCCTCACTGAAGAGGGACCTCCAGCAAACTAGAAGCTAACACCACCCACCCCACCCACCCACCCACTAGCTCCAGCAAAGCCCAGGACAGGGGAGGGTGCCCGTGCCCGCCCCCATGTGTGACTGGGTGAGGGAGGGAAGTGATCGCCAGCCCTCCCGACAGTTCACCTCCCAGCTGGCCTGCAGAGCAGGGGCCCAGCTCTCCCGGAACCCACTTCTGTTCAACTGTGTCCCTCTACAGAAGACACACTCTGAGCCCAGGGATGAGTGTCTCTTTCCCAAGGCCACAGAGCAAGCGAGGGGCATGGGCCAGGACTGCCTCCTGCTCATACAGCCCCTCACTAGGAAACACCAGTCCTGCCTCTGCCTCCTGCACCACCACCCCCAGCCCCATACAGCTAAAACCTGCCGGTCCCAAGTCAGGGAGCTCCTGGGGAGCTGGGGCACCGTCTGCTTCGTGTCTAGGAGTCCCAGGCATCCAACAGTAGGCCTGGCTCTGGACAGGGTGGCTGAAGGAATGAAGCCTTTTTCACTTCCTGTCACTAGGTGCAAGTCCAAGTATACACCTCTCTCTCAGGGCATTATTATAAACATGCATACAAAACTCATTACTATAGAGTCATTCCATAGGGTTTCCAAGGCTGTAAATCTTCACAGAAGCAGATTGCCACATCTTTCTCCTGCAGAGCAGCTGGTGGGTTTGAACTGCTGATGTTTTGGTTAGCAGCCAAACACTTAACCACTGCGCCACCAGGGCTCCATGTGAACATGTATACCAGTGATTATTTATATGTGTATGTTTGTGAATACATGTATGTGTATAGATGAGTGTGTGTGCCCATGTTTATTTATTGGATTGTGAGTTCCTTGTTGGCATGGACCATGAGATGATAGATAGATAGTGTTATGGATTGAATTGTGTCCCCCTAAAATATCCATCAACTTGGCTAGGTCATGATTCCCAGTATTGTATGATTGTCTACCATTTTGTCATCTGGTGTGATTTTCTTAAGTGCTGTAAATCCTGCCTCTGTGATGTTAATGAGACAGGATTAGAGGTAGTTACGTTAATGAGACAGGACTCAATCTACAAGACTAGGTTGTGTCTTAAGCCAACCTCTTTTGAGACATAAAACAGAGAGGTAAGCAGAGAGATATGGGGACCTCATACCACCAAGAAAGCAGCACCAGGAGCAGAGCACGTCTTTGGACCCAGGCTCACTGCACCTGAGAAGCTCCTAGACCAAGGGAAGATTGATGACAAGAAACTTCCTCCAGAGCAGACAGAGAGAGAAAGCCTTACCCTGGAGCTGGCACCCTGAATTTGGACTTCTAGCCTCCTAGACTGTGAGAGAATAAATTTCTTTGTTAAAGCCATCCACTTGTGGTATTTCTGTTATAGCAGCATTAGATGACTAAGACAAACAGACAGATAGATAGATGATAGACAGAGATATATATATAGAGAGAGAGAGGATAGAGAGACAGAGAGAGAGAGATCCATTCCCTATGACCCTAGGACAGTGATTTGTTCATAATGGACCTCACTTCCTATGAAAGGAAGACAGGCAGGGATGTCCCTAGAAGAGCACAGAGGGGCCTCGGAGAAGGGGCTGCCCGAACAAAGGCTCAGGGCTGGAACCTAGAGGGCCTAGTATTTTTCCTGTAAAAACGATAGGATAGTAACAAGGGCCGCCTCTCAAGGATAAATGGGAGATAAAGGTAAAAGAACATGCTCCAGCATTCACAGAATGGACAACCCAAACATCTTAAATCAAGCAGGTATGGGGTTGAATCCTGACTTTGCTATGTACTTGCTAATAGACCCTGAGAAAATCACTCAACTCCCTAAGCCTAAATTGCAAAAGCGGGAGAAGTTGCTCCTTGGCCAAGTCCTGGGACTGTAACTAAGACTCTGCTTATGGAAGGGTGTGCAAAGTAACTGTGGTCTTAGTTCATATTCACTTCATGTGTTGACAACATCTTTCTAGATGAATACATATAGCTGAAATTTATAATATGTGTGTTATAGATTGAATTGCATCCCCCAAAAATATGTGTTGTAAATCCTACACCTTATAACTGTGGTCGTAATCCCATTTGGGAATAGGGTTTTCTCTGCTATGTTAATGAGGGCATATCAATGTTGGGTGTGTCTTCGATCTACCCACTTTTGAGATATAAAAAGAGTAGATTAGACACAGAAGCAATCAAGTATAAATCAGGTAAAGATAGATGCCACTTGGAGATCACCAAGGAATGCCAGTGCTACAGACGCTAAAATAAGTATCTTCTCCCAGGGCCGATGGGGAACATCTTTCCCTACAGCCAATGCCCTGAATTCAGACTTCTAGCCTCCTGAACCGTGAGAAAATAAATGTCTGTTCTTCCACTATTTAAGGACTCAAGAAAAGGTTTAAAGACAGAAGAAAACATTCTTTGATGGTTATGAGAGTGGGGAGGGAGGGCGAGGGTTATTCACTAACTAGATAGTAGACAAGAAGTATCCTAGGTGAAGGGAAGGACAGCACACACTACAGGGGAAGTCGGCACAAGTAGACTAAACCAAAGCTAAGAAGTTTCCTGAATACAATCAAAAACTTCAAGGGACAGAGTAGCAGGGGTGGGGGTCTGGGGACCATGGTTTCAGGGGACTTCTAGGTCAATTGGCATAACAAAGTTTGTTAAGAAAATGTTCTGCATCCTACTTTGGTGAGTGGCGTCTGGGGTCTTAAAAGCTAGCAAGCGGCCATCTAAGATGCATCAATTGGTACCAACCCACCTTGAGTAAAGGAGAATGAAGAACACCAAAGATACAAGGAAAGTATTAGCCCAAGAGACAGAAAGGGCCACATAAACAAGAGACTGCATCAGCCTGAGACCAGAAGAACTAGATGGTGCCTGGCTACCACCAATGACTGCCCTGACAGGGAACACAACAGAGAGTCCCCAGTGGAGCTGGAGAAAGGTGAGGTGCAGAACTCAAATTCTAGTAAAAAGACCAGACTTAATGGTCTGAGACTGGAGGAATCCCAGAAAGCATGGCCCCCAGACTCTCTGTCAACCCAGAACTAAAACCATTATTCCCAAGGCCAACTCTTCAGACAAAGATTAGACTGGACTAGGGGACATAAAATGATATTCATGAAGATATTCATGAAGAGTGTGCTTCTTAGCTCAAGTAGATACATGAGACTAAATGGGCAGCTCCTGTCCGGAGGGGAGATGAGAAGGCAGAGAGGGTCAGGAGCTGGTTGAATGGACATGGGAAATCAAGGGTGGAAAGAAGGAGTGTGCTGTCACAGTATAGGGAGAGCAATTAGGGTCACATAACAGTGTATGTATAAATTTTTGTATGAGACACTAAATTGACTTGTATACTTAAACTACAACAATAAAAAATTTTTAAAAATGACTTTAAAAATATAAAAAATAAAAGTAAGAAATATTAATTGCTTAAATAAATAAATAAATAAATGTCTGTTCTTTAAAGCCACCCACTTATGGTATTTCTGTTACAGCAGCACTAGCAAATAAAGAAACCATGGAATGGACATAACATAATTTATTCAACTAGTCAGCTGTTAGTGCACATACAGGCTGCACGTGTGGCTTTTTGCAGACAATGATGCAATAAGCAAGTATGTTTGTACATGTACTCTCTTATACTGGAATTTATAACATACAGGTCAGAGCATGCCACTCATCAGCTTACAAACCTCCTGGGTTTCCAAAGCCTTCGTGATCTGGCCTTGCCGCCTCTTTGAGCTTGTCTTAGTTATCTGATGCTACTATAAGAGAAATTCCACAAATGGATGGTTTTAACAAAGAGGAGTTTATTCTCTCACAGTCTAGGAGGCTAGAAGTCCAAATTCAGGGTGCCAGCTCCAGGGTAAGGCTTTCTCTCTCTGTCTGCTCTGGAGGAAGGTCCTTGTCATCAATCTTCCCTTGGTCTAGGAGCTTCTCAGCTCAGGGACCCCAGGTCCAAAGGACACGCTCTGCTCCCAATGCTTCTTTCTTGGTGGCATGAGGTTCTTCTCCTCTCTGCTCAATTCTCTATTTCTATATCTCAAAAGATACTGTCTCAAGGTACAACCTAATCCTGTAGATTGAGTCCTGTCTCATTAGCGTTACTGCCTCTAACCCTGCCTCATTAATGTCATACCCATTGCCATCGAGTTGATTTCAACTCATACAGACAGTACAAGACAGAGTGGAATTGCCCCCCTAGAGGGTTTCTAAGAAGCAGCTGGTGGATTCAAACTGTCAACATTTTAGTTAGCAACTGTAGCTTGCCATAGCTCTTAATCAGTGTGTCAGCAGGGCTCCCTTTAACATCACAGAGGTTAGGATTAATATCACATATAGCATAGTCACCTCAGATCACAAAATGGAGGGCAATCACACTATACTGGGAATCATGGCCTAGCCAAGTTGACATACATTTTGGGGGACACAATTCAATCCATAACAAAGCTCATCTGGTAATACCCTCCTCTTGCCCATTAGACACTAGCTATACTGGCCTTATTGCAGGTCCTCAAGCTTGCTAAACTCAATTCTTCCTTGAGGCTGTTATGTTAGCTGTACCCTCTTCTAGAATGCTCTTCTTTGATCTTAAAATGAAGGTTTTCTTACTATTCAGAGCTCAGTTTAAATGATACCTCCTCTGCACAGTTCTAATCCCCATCCAACACTGTCTTAGGCTGGGTTCTCTAGAGAAGCAAAACCAGAAAAGTGTATAAATATATACAGAGAGAGATTTTTATCACTGAAATGACTCATGCAGTTGTAGAGGCTGGAACATCCCAAGTCCTTGGGTCATGATAGATACTTCTCCTGATTCACGTAGCCACAGGGGCTGGTGAACCCAAGATCAGCAGGTTAGACAGCAGGGTTCTTGCTCACAGGCTGCCAAGATCAATGAACCCCAAGACTGGCAAGCAAGATGGCAGGAAAGTTGCTAGCTCAAGTCCCAAGAACTGGAGGTCAGACGAACAGGAGTCAACTTCAGGAGCCAGAGCAAGCAAAAGCCCTCGAGCCTTGCCAGAAAGTCCACTTATATTCAATACAGGACACACCTCCGAGGAAACTCTCTTTCCATTGATTGACTACTCACAGCAGGTCCCATCATGGAGGTGATCACATTATATCATATTTCATCATGGGAGTGATCTCATCATCATACCACTGCCAAACTACATCATAACTGCCAAACCACTGAGAATCATGGCCCAGTCAAGTTGACACACAACCTTAATAATCACAAATACGTTTCTAGTTTCTTTCTTTGTTTATTTGTGGCCTGTCTCCTCTACAGGAACGTAAGCTCTCCAAGAGCAGGGGCCTTGTCCATCTTGTTCATGGCTATATTCTCCAAACCCAAACCAGTTGCTGTCAAATCAACTCCAACTCATGGTGACCCCATGTGTGTCAGAGTAGAGCTGTGCTCCACAGGGTTTTCAATGCCTGATTTTTCACAGGGAGATCTCCAGGCACATCTGCATGGACTCAAACTGTCAACCTTTCAGTTAGCAGCTAAGCACTTCAACGGAAATGGGGCAGGAGGAAGCAGGGATATAAGGTCAAGGGGAGGGTCTGCCGGATCCATCTCCACTCCCCAAGGTCCCCAGAGAGTGTGGGCACAAGATAGGTAAGAGCTCAGATTTGTGTCTAGAGGGTCAGACTCTCAT
The DNA here is from genome assembly GCA_030035585.1 of Dugong dugon. Classification (NCBI taxonomy): domain Eukaryota; kingdom Metazoa; phylum Chordata; class Mammalia; order Sirenia; family Dugongidae; genus Dugong; species Dugong dugon. The sequence continues at coordinate 69,517,115 of CM057461.1, forward strand.
TGTTGAAACACCTGGCTGTCAAGGAGCAGTTCTGATAGATGCTATGACATAGATGAACCTTGAAAACATTATGCTGAGTGAAATAAGTCAGACACAAAAGGATAAATATGGCATGATCCCACTTGTATGAAATATCTAGAATAAACAAATGTATGTTGCTGTTGTTAGGGGCTATCGAGTTGATTTCAACTCTTAGAGATCCCATGTGACAGAGTAGACCTGCCCCGTGGGGTTTCCTAGGCTGTAATCTTCGTGGTAGCAGATCACTAGGTCTTTCTCCCGTGGAACTATTAGTGGGTTCAAACTGCCAACTTCTAGTTAGCAGCCAAGCTCTTAACCATTGCAGCATAGAGACAAAAATTTATTAGTGGTTACCAGAGGTTGGTGAGAGGCAGAAAGTGGAAGGTATTGCTTAAGGGACACTGAGTTTCTGCTAAGGGTGACGAAAAACCTTGGAAACGGATAGTAGTGATGATTGCATGACACGGTGAATGTAAATCATGTCACTGAAGTGTACAGGTAAAAATGGTGGGAATGGCAAATGTTTTGTTATATATATACGTATATATATATGGTGTATATATGTATATTTATATATATGTAAAAATGGTGCAACGGGGTCAGACCCCCTCGTCTAACTTCAAGAGGGGGAGAGAGAATCACCGTCATCAGCATTAGCCCAAGGCTGATTCCTATGAGGTGGAGGTCAAACATACCTCCACCCTCCAACCTTTTCACCAATTCTGACACCAGCTGCCCCCCACCCCTGCCACACCACTGTCTACTTCTCTGCTGAGTTCAATAATTCGTTGCAATGGCCACACAGAACTCACAGACTATACTCACAGCTGTAGGGTTTATTAGGGTTATAATTCAGGATCAGGAACAAGTCAGGATATAGTTCTTCAATCAGGACAGCTTATTCTCAGCTGTGCCCACAGATGGGCTTCTCTCTCAGCTCTCGGCCACTCAGCCCCTGGCCCCTGGCCCTCGGCCTGGCCTCTGATCTGCTTGGACAGGTTTTACAAAGCTCTTTAGCTCCACCAATAAGTGCCCGGAGGCACCCCACTCTGCCAGTAAACCTCAGGCTCAAAGGTGCTCAGCTCTCACTCTGCGGGTCAGCGAGCCCACTGTAGCCACCTCACTCCGTGGTCTGGGAAGGTCACCACACAGTCTTGTGCTGGTCTCCTGGCTCTGGTGCTGCCATTTCTCTGCCACTCCTGCTGCTGCTTCTCACCATCTCACACCTTCTCCTATGTTACAGCTCTCTCTCTGTCTCAGGGTCCAGGAGATTATCAGCACAGGGACCCTGGGTCCAAAAGACACGCTCCACTGCCATCTCTTCTTCTTGGTGGTAGTCAGGTCCCCCTCTGCTCTGGGATTGGCAAAACTGACTAATCCCCTTGTTAGGGTTCCACACACCTTATTTGCATGGTCCTACCCCTGTAAAGGTTCCATGCACCTTATTTGCATTATTAGCAGGCTATCCAATCCCCTTGGAGGACCACAAGCACCTTATTTGCATAGCCCCACCCAGTAATTTTGTGGGAGTCAGAAGACCATGAATCCATGAGTAGCTAGAAGGGCCGTATTAAGTAATTCACTTATAAGTATATAAATGAATATATATATTTCACCACAATAAAAATAAAAAACCTGCAGGGTGCACCTACTACGTGCTGGGCCCTCCACTAGGCTGTGAGGATTCAGAGATGACTAAAGCAGACCCTACTCTCAAAATGCTGGGGAAGAGGGGCGAGGGAACTGAGAACAGCAACAGGGGGAAGCACAGGGCACGGGGTACGCCCAGAAGGGGTGGAGGACTCATGGCCTGAGGATGAGGGCTGCCCTCCTGGAGGGTTTGCCAGAAACCAAGTCTGAGCACATCTGGCAGAAAGAACAGCAGAGGCAAATGCACAGAGGTAGGCCTTAGGCCTGGGACCACGACACATGAGGACAAACACCCCATAGGCTGCCATGGCCCCCAAGAGCTCACAGTCCAGGCCAACAACCCCAAGTCAAAAAAAGATGGCCACATTCAGTACACTCTTTGTACAAGAAAAATATCTATTTGTTCAGACCAACCTGTGTGCTTTCTTTCATCAAACCCAGAGCACATGAAGCAATAAGCCATCCCCTTCCCCTCTTTGCTTTGGCTGGTAAGAACCACAGGATGAAATTTAGCACTCAATATGGAATGATTTTTGTTTAAGGCTCCTAAAAAATTACCTATTTTGCTTATTTTCTTTTTCCTTCTTCATAAAAAAATTATTTATTGTGGTAAAAATTTATAAATTTTTTTTTAAGATTTTGTTTTTATCAGAAACATACGTCCAGAAGAATTGAAAGCAGGACCACAAACAGAAGCCCACATACCAGTGTTTATTGCAGCACTACTCACAATGGCCAAAAGGTGGAAACAAAGGAAGTGTCCCTCGATAGATGAATGGTTACACAAAATGCGGTATATCCATGCCGTGGAATATTACTCTGCTTCCGAGGGAAATGAAGTCCTGATATATGCTACAACATGGATGAATCCTGAGGACACTATGCTGAATGAAATAACTCAATCACAAAAGGACAAATATTGTATGATCCCACCTATGTGAAACGTCTAGAACAGGCAAATGCTTAGAGACCAAAGTCCGTTAGTGGTTATCAGGGCTGGGGGACGAGGAAAGGGGGACTCATTGCTTAGGGGACATTGAACTTCAGGCAAGGACGATGAAAATTTTAGAAACGAATAGTCCATGACACCTGGATTCTTAGAGGTTCTGAAGTCAATCTTGGAGAAGGATGGACCAAAGTCACTTTTTAGAGGCTTGGGTACAAATTTGGTTGGAGTTGTATCATCAAGAGCTCTGTACTCCGCATGTTACTCCAAAGACAAAGAGCCATTAATGGTATTTTTGTGCCTGATAGCAATACAGTGCATATTTCCTCAGCTGGCTCTGCAGCTTTTGTCAGAAATTCCTTAATGAATCCTCTAAGGATGGTTAAAACCCGGATGCAGCTAGAACGGAGAGTGAGAGCCTCCAAAACAGATGAATATGCTGCAGTGGGCTCGCCGTGTTTACCAGACAGAAGGTATTCGTGGTTTTACAGAGGATTAACAGCCTCATGTGCTGGAATCTCAGAGACTATCATCTGTTTTGCTGTTTATGGAAGTTTAAAGAAGTATCTGAAAGAAGCTCCATTAGCCTCTTCCACTAACAGGACTGAAAAATTCTACAAATATTTTTTGGATTTACGGCAGCTGCTGCCATATCTAAGTGGTGTGCCTCCTGTATTGCCATCCACACGAAGTCGTGAGGACGTGGCTCCAAAAACAAGTCTTTCATCCAGACTGCACGCCTGGTGTTTCGAGAAGCTTACCTCACCTTCTATAGAGGACCCTTTGCCCAGCTCATCCGACAGATACCAAATACCGTCCTTGTGCTGTCTGTCTGTGAGTTCATTGTGTACCTATTAGAAGACCATGCTCATCAACAGGTCAGAAACTTGTGCTCCAGAAGAACAAAACTCAGAAGCTCTAGAGAACTCTTTTTTTCCACTGATGTTTGGAATGTTTGAGACAAACAGGAAAGCCGTTAAAGAACCAGTTTGTGTCACCTGTTGGATATTTCCTTTTGGATTCATGCTTTCTGGAAGGTTCTGATTCATTAACATTAAGAGTTAATTATAACTTTTTGTTTAACTTCAGAGGATTCAGAATTAAGCATCAACTAAATTAAATCATTCTATTTAAGTAAAAAAATAAGATGAACATAATGTCACTGAATTGTACGTGTAAAAAAGGCTGAAAAGATGTTTTTTTCTTGTCATATATATACTCACCACAATTTCCACAATTTTTAAAAAAACAGGCCCAGTTTAAAGTGTTAACTAGTTTTACTGGGTTTCTTAGGATATATTGGTAACCTTTGGAGGATGCTAGTGAACCAATTAACTATTTTTAAAAGCAAATGAAGTAATGGGACAGAATCAAGCACATACTCTGCTTTTCCTGTATGATCTGTACCACTGTGTAACCAAATGCATCAGGGAAGTTTCTCTTTAGAGAACTGTTCCAGCTACAAATGAAGGCAGAATGATAGAAATAGATTATCAATCGCTACTGAATTAATGAATCTAAGTACTGATCAACAACTGCTAATAACACAAAAGAAAAACGTTGCCATATCTCCTTTTCTATGACTTTGACCCTGTTGTCTCCAGCTCATGAGGTCCCCTGTGATTATATTGGGCCCAACCAAATAATCCAGGAAGATCTCTACATCTCAAGATCTTTAATTTAATCACACCTGCAAAGTCCCTTTGACCATGTAAGGTAACATAGTCACAGGTTGTGGGGACTAGCACATGGGCATCTTTGAGGGGCCATTATTCGGCCTACGAGACTCACATATGTGGAGCAGCTCACCCCAGTGACTTTGCAGTTAATAAATTAATGATTCCTGTGTGTCTTTTGCACATGGCACTTTTACATTGAGAGGCTATTCCTGGGGACCTAAGGCCCTTCCCCTCATCCTTGGAGTGCCCACCTGCCAGTTGCCCTCAGGCCTGAAGCTTCTTTCACAGCTTACAGCCCAACCTGGGACTGGCAGAAGCTCCTGACTGGTGTCACCTGCAACAACTCTCTCCTCCAGGAGGAATCTTCTGGCCCGAAGGCACTCAACCCAGGTAAGCTCTGTGGCCCCGTGGAAGGGGTTCTGTTCCAGTTAGGACTTGGGCAAGATGCTGACTTCTCTGGATTTCGGTTCCATTGGCTGTGAAGCTGAGGGGTTAGACAAAGCTGGAGAGGAGACAGGTGATCAAAGGCAGGGTTTGTGTGTACATAAATGAGGGTCCAGCTCAGGGAAACCAGGCCTACCTGTATAAATCAACTCCTTTGATAGGTTCCTGGTGGACAGTCAGAAGGATGACAGACCAAGAGCTGAGGGAAGTGTAACATGACATTGTGGGGGAGGTTGATGTCTCTCAAGGGGAGACCTTTTCAGCCTCCCCCCAGGGAACCTCCCACCAGGCTTGGGCCCTTCCTCCCTCCTAACTATGAAGTCCCGCCTTCCATTCCCTGGCCCTCACCTACCATCCTGAGGCTCTCTCACACCTACTAAGTCTGCTCTTCAGGCTTGTCAAGGTTGCTAACTTCATCTCTTTTCTATAATGAGAAATCTCGAAACTATGCAAAAGTGCAGAGAACACATCCAGCTACCACCTGCTCAGTGGTGATAATTATAACAATGTTTGCTTCCAAGTTTTTACAAAGAAACAAAACTTTGCAGGGACAATGGAAGTCCCATTTGTATCCCTCCTCAGCACCTTTTCCCTCCCATAACGTAACCCTCCCATCCTTAGAGGAAACCACTGTCCCAACTTTGGTGTGTCCAGGATTTTAGCCCTTCTATGCGCGTGTGCATGCATAAATAACAGACAGTGTTGTCCTATGTGCTTTAAAAGATTGCATATGTGGGGTCACAATGGAAGCAACTTGCATCCATGTGGGTATCCAGCTTGACTTCAGATTTCCCCACTTGCCTCAAAATGTCTTTTGAAGATGCTGTTTTTGACAAGGTTCAAAGAGGGTGCATCACACTGTTATTTAGTCTCCTCAGTCTATTTTTTATCATGTAAAATTGACCTCAGCATTATTCTTTTAAAAATAAATTCAAATTGCTTCTTTTAAAACTTTTCCTGGTATAACAAACATGTGAGAAAGCACATTAATACTTATTTCTGCAAGGAAGTACCACTCGGTGAACTTCTGCACATGCATGCACCCATATCTTACCAGGTCAAGGTGGAGAACATTCTTAGCATCCAGAGACCCTCCAGACCCCTTCCCACCCCCACAGAGGTAATCACCGTGCTATCTTCATCACTATCAGTTTTACCCATTATTGAACTTCATATGAATGCAATCATATAGCATACACTACTGTATCTAGCTTCTTTCACCCAGCATAATGTCTGTTTTTTATTGCTCTGTATGTAGTGTGCAATTTGTTAATACACCACAATTCATTTGTCCATTTTATTATTGATGGGTTATTTCCATTTTGGTAACATAAATAAAGCTGTGCTGAACATTTGAACATGTATTTTGATGGAAATATACATTTATTTCTCTTCAGTATGTGTGTATATATATATATAATAATTAAGGATGGAATTGCTGTCCCATAGGGTCAGCGTGTATGGCTCTAGAAGTTTTCCAAAGTGGTTGTACCAATTTCCATTCCCACTAACAATTCAAGAGAGTTCAACTGCTCCACGTTCTTGTCATTCAAATTTTAGTCATTCTGGTGTATGTACAGAGCCCTGGTGGCACAGTGGTTAAGAGCTCGGCTGCTAACCAAAAGGTGGGCAGTTCAAATCCACCAGCTGCTCCTTGAAAACCCTATGGGGCAGTTGTACTCTGTCCTATAGGGTGGCTATGAGTCAGAATCGACTCGACGGCAATGGATTTGGTTTTTGTCTGTTTGATTTGGTGTATGTATAGTGGTATCTCATTGTGATTTTACTTTGAATCTCCCTGATGTATAATGATGCTGAGCACCATTTCATGAGATGATTAACCTTTGGAATATCCACTTTTGTGAATTGCCTATTCAGGTCTTTGCTCCATTTTTAATTACTATGTCTACGTGAATTACAGGTAAAAGACCTTGGCTGGTTTTATATGGCAAATGTCTTTTCCCAGTCTATGTCTTGTCTCTTCACTCCCTTCATGTTGTCTTTTAACTTTAAAGAAATCCAGTTTATCCATTGTTTTTAAATTTAGCATTTTTAAGAAATATTTGTTGACACCAAAGCCATGAAGATATCCTAGGAATTTTATTGCTTATCTTTCTCAGTCTATGATCCATTTCAAATTAATTAAATTAATCGTTATGTATCCTGTGAGGTAGGGGTCAAGTTTCCTTTTTTTTCATATTGGATAGATATGATTTGGTCCAGCAATTAGTTGAGAAGACCTTCCTTTCTCTATGGAATTGCAGCACTTTGTTGTAAACCAAGTGACCATACATGTATGGGACTATTTCTGGACTCTATATTGTTCCACTCGTCTTTTCGTTTGTCCTTGGGCCAATACTACACTGTCTTAATTACTGCAGCTTTATAGCAGGTCTTTGTAGAATTTGTTCTTCTACTTTAAGATAGTCTTGACTATTCTAGACCCTTTTCTTTTCACATAAATCTTAGAATCAATTTGTCGATTTCCACAAATGGAAATTATTACCTGGGATAACATTGAATCTACAGATTAATTTTGGGAGAATTGACATCTTAACAATATTTAGTCATCCATCGATGAACATGGTATATTTCTCCATTTAGTTAGGTCTTCTTTAATTTCTCTCAGCAGTGTTTTGTTGTTTGCTTTGTAGAGGTCTTCTACATTGTCTTAGTTACTTAGTGCTGCTATAACAGAAATACCACAAGTGAGTGGTTTCAACAAACAGAAATTTATTTTCTCATACTTTAGGAAGCTAGAAGTCCAAATTCAGGCTGCTGGCTCTAGGGGAAGGCTTTCTGTCTCTCAGTTCTGGCGGAACATCCCTGTCTCTTTTCAACTTCTGTTCCTCAGTTTGTTGGCAATCTCCAGGTAACTTGGCAGCTATTTTCCCCATTTCTGCTTGCTCCTCTGTGCCTAATCTGCTTTTTATACTTCAAAGGTGATTGGCTTAAAACACAATTTATACTGATGCGGGCACTTAACATAACAAAGAAAACCCATACCTAAATGAGATCATAACCACAAGTATAAACCAAAAAAAACCAAACCCACTGCCATCGAGTCAATCCCTATAGGACAGAGTAGAACTGCCCCATAGGGTTTCCAGGGAGCACCTGGTGGATTTGAACTGTTAACGTTTTGGTTAGCAGCAGAACTCTTAACCACTACACCACCAGGGTTTCCAACCACAGGTATAGGGGTTTGAATTTACAACACATATTTTAGGGGGCTACAATTCAATGCATAACACACATCTTCATTGGATTTATTCCTAGATATTTGATTTTGTGATGCTAATTTAAATGGTCCTGCTTTGTTTAATTCCATTTTCCAATAACTTGTTGTTTCCAATAATTTGTCTAATGATAGTTATATAGAAAATCAGTTGATTTATTTGTATTACCTTATATCCAACCACCTTTCTAAATTTAGTTATTAATTTTAATAGCTTGTTTGTAGGGAGTTTTGGACATTCTACATACATAAATCATGTTATATCTGAATAAATACTGTTTTACTTTTTCCTTCCCAAGTTATGTGCCTTTTATTTCATTTTATTGTTTTGTTTGTTTGTTTGGTTGGTTTTTTGCTTGTTTGTTTTTTGCCTGTTGGCACTAGCTAGGACTTCTGGTGCAAAGTGGAATAGAAGCGAGATAGTAGACATTCTTGTCTTGTTCTGAGTATCAAGGGGAAAATGTTCAATATTTTACCATTAAATATGATATTAATTGTAGGGCATTGTTTAAAAAATAAATAAACTTTTAGCAGATTAAGGGAGTTCTCTTTTATCCCTGATGTGCCGAGAGTTTTTATCATAAATGAGCACGGAATTTTATCAAATGCTTTTCCTGTACGGATTAAAATGATCTTACGTTTTCTTTTTTATTTTCATCTCTTTACTCTGCTAATGTAGTGGATTACATTGATTGTTTTTCTAATGTTGTACCAGCCTTGCATTCCTGGAATAAACTCTTATTTGGTTATGAAATATTATTCTTTTTTATACATTACTAGATCCAATTTGTTCTTCTTTTATATTTTGAGAATAGATTCGTAGAGATATAGACCTGTAATATTCTTTTCTTTTCTTACAATAGCCTTCCCGGGTTTTGGTATCTAGGTAATGCTGACCCCATAAAATTAGCTGGAAAGTGTCCCCTCCTAGATATTCACTGAACATGTTATGGAAGATCGGTGTTATTCATTAAATGTTTGGAAGAATTTAGTGCTGAGGGCAGTTTTCTTTGTGGTAAAATTTTAAATTGCAAATTCAATTTTTTTTAATAGTTATTGGACTATTCTGATTTTTCTATTTATTCTTGTGTCAGTTTTGGTAAGCAGTGTTTTTCAAGGAATTTGCCCATTTAATATGTTTTTTTAATTTGCTAGATAAAGTTTTTCATAATAACTTCTTTTTATCTTTTAATATCTATAGAACCTTAGTGATATCCCCTTTTTCAGTGGTGATACTGGTGATATGTGTTATCTCTCATTTTTATTTTGGGGTTTATCAATTTCATTATGTTTTAAATTACCCAACTTCTTGTTTTGCTAACTTTCTCTGTTGTTATATTTCATTGATTTTGGTTCTTGCTTTCATTATTTCTTTCTGTCATATTTCCTTGAGTTTATGTTACTGTAACTTCTTGAGATGGAAACTTAGATAACTGATTTTCAAACTTTTTTCTCTTATAATATATGCATTAAAGCTATAAATTCTTTCTAATCAGTGCTTTGGCTGTTTACCTCGGGATGTTTGAATGTACTATTTTCACTTTCATTCAGTTCAAAACATTTTCTAATTTCCTGGGTGACTTATTCCTTAACCTATAGGTTATTTAGAAGTGTTCTGCTTAAAGTCCAAACATTTGGGGTTTCTAATAATCTTTCTTTTGCTCGTTTCTAGTTCAATTCCACTTTGGTCATAGATCATAGTCAGCGTGATTTCATCTTTTGAAATTTGTTAAGGCTTGCTTTATGGCCCAGCACATGTTCTATTTTGGTAAACATGCACTTGAAAAGAATGTGTATGCTCTAATTGTTGAGTGTAGTGTTCTAGAAATGTCTATTAAGTTAAATTGATTAATTCTGTTTTTCACATTGTTTGTATTCTTATTGATTTTTTATCTGTTTTTCTTTCAATTGGTTGCTGACAGAGATTTGCTAAAATCTCCAACTGTAATTACAGATTTGCCTATTTATCTCTTTTTTTTTTTTTTGCTTCATATATTTTGAGGATCTGTTATTAGGTGCATACAAATTTATGATTGTTATCTCTTCCTATTGAATTAACCCTCTTACCATTATGAAATGTCATTCTTTATCTGCATTAGTCCTTGTAGCTTTAAAGTCAACATTTTCTGATATTAATGGAACCACACCTTTCACTTGATTAGAGTTTGCATGGTTTAACTTTTACCATCTTTCTTCTTTTCTATGTACTTATATTTAAAGTGTGGTTCATAAACAGCACACAATTTTTTTGTTTGTTTGTTTGTTTATTTGTTTTTAAATCCAGCCTGGCAGTCTTTGTCTTTTAATGTTAAATGAACTTTAAATCTACCATCTTGCTATTTTTTAAAAATTTATCCCATCTTCTCTTTAAACCTTTATTCTTTTCTGTTGTGTGTGTTACACACATACAAATATATATGATTTTTACTTCTTATATCTATATATATCACATATATATCTTATCTCTCTCTGTCTATCTCTATATAGAGAGCAATAGATAAATAGATACAAAACCCATTGCCATCCAGTGGATTCTGACTCATAGCGACCCTATAGGATAGAATAGAACTGCCCTATAGGGTTTCCAAGGAGCAGCTGGTGGATTTGAACTGCCCACCTTTTGGTTAGCAGCCAGACTCTTAACCACTGTGCCACCAGGGTCCCATATATAGATATAGATATCTAATTTTATCTACTCTGTTAAAATTTTAGTTATATTCTTATTAGTTTTTAGTGGCTAGATCAGAGATGCACCACGGACTTTTGGAGTCTACCTTAAAGTGGTACCATTACCACTTCTCAAATAATGGAAGAAACTAAAAACAGCATAAGTCTATGTATCCTATGCTATCTTTTACACTACTACTGTTCAATATTTTACTTCTACATCTGTTACAAATCCCACAAAACATTGTTATTGTTGCTTCAGACAGTCAATCCTCCTTCGTATTTGCTCACATGTTTATTCCCCTGGTGCTCTCTGGTCTCAGCTCTCTCCATCAGCATTTCTTTTTCCATTGGGATCATTTTCCTTCTTTTTCTTGTGTTGTGGATCTACTGGTGAAAGTTTTCTCAGCTTTTTTTTTTAAAGAAATGTACTATTTTGCTTTCATTTTTTAATGTAAACTTTTTTTTAAATTTTTGAAAAAATCACAAAGTTACTACCTTATAGGAAAATCAAAACTCCAGTATAAAGAACTTGTTTTTTCCTGAACCACTTGAGAGCATTTTGCCAACCTGATGCCCTATTATCCCTGAATACATTAGTGTGTACTTCCTACCAAATACTCTCCACTATAACCACAGTTGTTGTTGTTAGGTGCCATAGAGTTGATTTTGACTCATCGTGACCCCATGTAACAGAGTAGAACTGCTCCATAGGCTTTCCTAGGCTGTAATCTTTATGGGAGCAGATCACCAGGTTTTTCTCCTATGGAGCCACTGGGTGGGTTTGAACCACCAACTTTTTGATTAGCAGCTGAGTACTTAATCATTGAGCCACCGGGGCTCCTTATAACCACTGTAAACCAAAAAAACCAAAACCACTGCTGTCGAGTTGATTCCAACTCATAGGAATCATTTAGGACAGAGTAGAACTGCCCCGTAAGGTTTCTAAGGCTGTAATCTTTATGGAAGCGGACTGTCACATCTTTCTCTTGAGGAGTGCTGGTGGGTTTGAACAGCTGACCTTTCAGTTAACAGCCAGGCTCTTAATCACTGCACCACCAGCTTTCCTTATAACAACAGTACAACCTTTAGCCATCATTAACGACGATGCATTACCATCTAATCTGCGACCCCATCTAAGATTTGCCAATTGTCTTGATAACATCTTTTAGAGAAAGAATCATGCTTTCCATTTAGCTGTCTTGTCTTTTTAGTATCCTTCATTCTAGAACAGTTTCATGATCTATCCTGGACTTTCATGAGTTTGATACCTCTGATGATTACAGGCTAGATATTTTATGGAATGTCCCTCAATTTGTGTTTGTTTGATAGTCTGATTTTCCAGGATTACATTCAGGTTCTGCCTCTTCAGAAAGAATGTCACAGAAGAGATGCTGGGTTCTTCTGTTTGCATCTTATAAAGTGGATGTATCGATTTGTCCTGTTACAGGTAATGCTGACTTTGATCACTTGATTGAAGTGGTGTCTCTCAGCCTTCTCCACTGTAAAGTTATTCCTTCCCCCTTTGAAATTAGTGGGTAGGTATTATGAAACCATGTAAGCCATTCTGCTCCTTGTTGACCTCTCTCTCTCCCACTCTTTCTTTTTTACGTTTTACTGTGGTAAGTATATATATCATTTAAAAAAACTTTGCCACTTTAACAGTTTTTACATCTACATTTCAGTGACATTGGGTTCCCTATTTCATTCAAAGCATTATAATTCATTACTATTATTTATTTTGATGCCCAAAAGTCCCTGATTTGACCAGTAAGAATCTCTTCCATGCAGCTTTTGTGTTTCCTTTTTTTTAAATAATTTTTTTATTTTATTGTTGTTAAAAGTATGTACAGCAGAACATACATCAATTTAACAGTTTCAACATGTACAGTTTAGTGACATTGATGACATTCTTCCAGTTGTATAACCATTCTCGCCCTCCTTTTCTGAATTGTTCCTCCCCCATTAACATAAACTCACTGCCACCTAAATTTCCTATCTAATCTTTCTAGTTGTTGTCAATTTGATCCCATATATATAGTTCTTCAAAAAAGCACAATCCTCAAGGCAGACATTCTTTACTAATTAAGCTATGATATTGTTTGGCTCAAAGAAGACTTCAAAGCAGCCATCTAAGATGCATCAATCAGTCCCAACCACCTGGAGTAAAGAATAAAGAACACCAAAGACACAAGGAAAGTATTAGCTCAAGAGACAAAGGGTCACATAAACTAGAGACTTCATCAGCCTGAGACCAGAAGAACTAGATGGTGCCCAGCTACCACCAATGACCACCCTGACAGGGAACACAACAGACAGTCCCTGATGGAGCAGGAGAAAGGTGGGATGCAGAACTCAAATTCTAGTAAAAAGACCAGACTTAATGGTCTCACTGAGATTGGAGGAACCCCGGAAAGCATGGCTCTTGGAATTTCTATCAGCCCAGAACTAAAACAATTTCTGAGGCCAACTCTTCAGACAAACATTGGGCTAGACTGTGGGACATAAAATGATACTTGTGAAGAGTGTGCTTCTTAGCTCAAGTAGATACATGAGACTAAATTGACAGCCTCTGTCCAGAGGTGAGGTGAGAAGCCACAGAGGGTTACGAGCTGGTTGAATGTACATGGGAAATCAGGGGTGGAAAGGAGGAGTGTGCTGTCACAGTATAGGGAGAGCAGTTAGGGTCACATAACAATGTATGTATAAATTTTTGTATAAGAGACTAACTTGAAATGTAAACTTTCACTTAAACTACAACCATAACCAAAAAAAAAAAAAGACGACTTCAGGGGATATTTTTGGTTTAAGGTTCAAAGATTATCACAGGACAATAGCTTCAGCTTCATTAACCCCAGAAAGTCTGGGTTTCATTAGAATTTAAAATTCTATTCCACTTTTTCCCCCTTTTGACCAGGATTCGTCTATAGAATCTTTGATCAAAATATTCAGTAATGGTAGCCAGGCACCATCCAGTTTTTTTTAGACTCACGGCAAAGGAGGCAGTTGTTCATGGAAGCAATTAGAAACACATTTCATTTCCTCCTCCTATTCCTGACTCTTCTTATTCCTCTCCAGGTAAATAGACCAATTGTTCTGCCTTGGATGGCTCCTTGCAAGCTTTTTAAATCCCAGACACTACACGAAAAACTAGGCAGTAGAACAGAAGCACTAAACATGATACTAGGCCAATTAACTGGGACATTCCATGAAAACATGACCCTAAACCTCCAAACCAAAAAAACAAAAAAACAAAAAAAAACCCATGAGATGTTTGATTGTACATAAGCAGCCTAAGTAGCTGCTCTTTGTTGTTCTTGTTGTAAAAATATGTATCACACAATATTTGCCGATTCAACTTTTAACAGGTGTACAACTTACTGACATCAATTATATTAATCAGCTGTGCAACCATTACACTTAATGTGAATTTTTCCATCACCATAAACAGAAACTCAGTGCTCCACAGGCAATAACTCCTTCTTTCTTCCTCCTTCCCATCCCAGTAAATGCTAATAAACTTTGATTTCTATACCTTTGCCTGTTCTTATCTTTTTATATAAGTGAGACCATACAATACTTGTCCTTTTGTGATAATGTCTTCAAGCTCCATCTATGTTTTCTCTGTTTCTGCTCTGTATGAAGAGAGCTAGAGACTATATCTACGTAAGTTAATATTATATATGTCAGTTTGTCCTACTGTGGGGGCTTGCGTGTTGCTGTGATACGGGAAGCTATGCCACTGGTATTCAAATACCAGCAGGGTTCCCATGGAGGACAGGTTTCAGCTGAGCTTCTAAACTAAGATAGACTAGGAAGAAGGATCTGGCGACCTACTTCTGAAAAGAATTGGCCATTGAAAACCTTATGAACAGCAGCAGAACATTGTCTGATATAGTCCCAGAAGATGAGCCCCTCAGGTTAGAAGGCACTCAAAAAACTACTAGGGAAGAGCTACCTCCTCAAAGTAGAGTCAACCTTAATGACATGGATGGAGTCAAGCTTTTGAGACCTTCATTTGCTGATGTGGTACAACTCAAAATCAGAAGAAGCAGCTGCAAACATCCATTAATAATCAGGAATGTGCGAAGTATGAATCTTGGAAAATTAAAAATCATCAAAAATAATCAAAAATTAAATGGAATGGATAAATATCAATATCCTAGGTATTGGTGAGCTGAAATGGACTGGTACTGGCTATTTTGAATCAGATAATCATATGGTCTACTCTGCTGGGAACGACAACTTAAAGAGGAATGGCATTGCATTCATAGTCAAAAAGAACATTTCAAGATCTGTCCTGAAGTACAACTTTGTCAGTGCTAGGCTAATATCCATACACCTACAAGGAAGACCAGTTAATACGACCATTACTCAAATTTACACACCAACCACTAAGGCCAAAGATGAAGAAAGTGAAGATTTTTACCAGCTTCTTCAGTCTGAAATTGATCAAAAATGCAAGCAGGATGCATTGATAATTACCGGTGATTGGCATGCTAAAGCTGAAAACAAAGAAGAAGGATCAGTAGTTGGAAAATATGACCTTGGTGATAGAAATGATGTTGGAGATCACATGATCGAATTTTGCAATATCAAATCCTTCTTCATTACAAACACCTTTTTTCAACAACATAAACGGTGACTGTACAAGTAGAACTTGCCAGATGGAATACACAGGGATCAAATAGAGTACATCTGTGGAGAAAGAAGATGGTAAAGCTCAGTATCATCGTTCAGAACAAGGCTAGGGGCTGACTGCAGAACAGACCATCAATTACTCATATGCAAGTTCAAGTTGCAACTAAAGAAAATTAGAACAAGTGCACGAGAGCGAAAGTACAACCTTGAGTTGAATTTAGAGACTGTCTCCACAATAGATTGATGCATTGAACACTAATAATGTAAGATCAGATAAGTGGTGGAATGACATCAAGGACATTGTATGCAAAGACAAGGACTTCATTAAAAAGACAGGAAAGAAAGAAAACACCAAAATGGACGTCAGAAGAAACACTGAAACTTGCTCTTGAAGGTAGAGTAGCTAAAGCAAATGGAAGAAATGATGAAGTAAAAGAGCTGAACAGAAGATCTCAAAGGGCAGCTTGAGAAGACAAAGTATTATAATGACATGGGCAAAGACCTGGAGTTAGAAAACCAAAAGGGAAGAATATGCTAGGATTTCTCAAGCTGAAAAAACTAAAGAAAAAATTCAAGTCTCAAGTTGCAATACTGAAGGATTCTATGGGGAAAATATTAAATGATGCAGGAAGCATCAAAAGATCGAAGGAATACAGTCACTATACCAAAAAGAATTGGTCAACATTCAACCATTTCAGGAGGCAGCATATTTTTAGGAACCGATGGTACTGAAGCAAGAGGTCCAAGCTGCAATGAAGGCACTGGCAAAACAAGGCACCAGGAATTGACAGAATATCAATTGAGATGTTTCAGCAAATGGATGCAGTACTGGAAGTGCTCACTTGTCTATGCCAAGAAATTTGGGAGATACCTACCTGACCAACTGACTGGAAGAGATCCGTATTTATGCCTAGTCCCAAGAAAGGTGATCCAACCGAATGTGGCAATTATCGAACAATATCATTAATATTACACATAAGTAAAATTTTTCTGAAGATCATGCAAAAGCAGCTGCAGCACTACATTGACAGGGAACTGCCAGAAATTCAAGCTGAATTCAGAAGAGGACATGGAAACAGGGATATCATTGCTGATGTCAGATGGATCCTGGCTAAAAGCAGGGAATACCAGAAAGATGTTTACCTGTGTTTCATTGACTATGCAAAGGCATTCGACTGTGTGGATCATAACAAATTATCGATAATCTTGCAAAGAATGGGAATTCCAGAACACTTCATTGTGCTCTTGAGAAATTTGTACATAGAACAAGAGGCAGTCGTTCAAACAGAACAAGGGGACACTGCGTGGTTTAAAGTCAGGAAAGGTATGCATCAGGGTTGTATCCTTTCACCATACTTATTCAATCTGTATGCTGAGAAAATAATCCCAGAAGCTGGACTATATGAAGAAACACGTGGCATAAGGATTGGAGAAAGTTTCGTTAACAACCTGTGATACGCATATGACACAACTTTGCTTGCTGAAGGTGAGGAGGACTTGAAGAATTTACTGATGAAGATCGAAGACCACAGCCTTCTGTACGGATTACATCTCAACATAAAGGAAACAAAATCCTCACAACTGGATTAATAAGCAATATCATGATAAATGGAGAAAAGATTGAAGTTGTCGAAGATTTCATTTTACTTGGATCCACACTCAACACCCATGGAAGCAGCAGTCAAGAAATCAAAAGATATATTGCATTGGGCAGATCTTCTGCGAAAGACCTCTTTAAAGTGTTAAAAAGCAAAGGTGTCACCTTGAAGACTAAAGTGCAACTGATCCAAGCCATGGTGTTTTCAATTGCCTCATATGCATGAGAAAGCTGGACAATGAATAAGGAAGACCGAAGAAGAATTGACACCTTTGAATTATGGTGTTGGCAACTAATATTGAATATACAATGAACTGCCAAAAGAACTAACAAATCTGTCTCGGAAGAAGTACAGCCAGAATGCTCCTTAGAAGTGAGGATGGTGAGATCTCAGCTCACGTACTTTGGACATGTTATGAGAAGGGAACAGTCCCTGGAGGACATTATGCTTGGCAAAGTAGAGTGTCAGCGAGAAAGAGGAAGACCTTCAATGAGATGGACTGACACAGTGGCTGCAACAATGGGCTCAAGCGTAATAAGGATCATGAGAATGGCGTGGGACTGGGCAGTGCTTCTTTCTGTTGTACATAGGTTCGCTATGAGTCAGAACTGACTTGACTGCATCTAACAACAACAATATATAAATTTAAAAACTATGCATCTGCATTGATACCTTCTATCCCAAAACAACAGCATAGGGTTCATTCTAGTTTTCTCTTTCCTTTTCTGTATGTGTAACTTTCTCTCTGACTCTCCAGTCTGTGCTTCCTCCCAACCACGCAGATGTCCTCCTCAACCTACTCAGGCTCCGACGTCCCATAACAGACCACCTCCCAAACCACATAAATGTCTTCCTCTCCCCAGTTAAACTTGCACATCCCACACCAGGCTGTCCCTCTGTAAGGATGCTTGGTCTTTGACTCCCACACCAAGCCAACAACTCTGAGGGGATGTCCTATTCACCTTGATCAGTCACTGATACTCCACATCAAGCTGTCCCTCTGTGAAGATGCCTTCCTTATTCTGGCTGGGCTCTGAAACCCTACTCTGAGCCACTGTAGGTTCATCCACTATATAAAACACAGACACACACACCATAGATTACTCTACATTCCTTTACCCCTCCTAATGGCCATTGAACTAAGTTGTTCAGAAAGAGAACAGAAGGGAAGGAAAAGAAAAGAGGAACATGACCTGTCTTCTTTTTTTGCAATTTAAAAAAAAAAAAAAATTATTGTACTTTAGATGAAAGTTTACAGAACAAATACTTTCTCATTAAACAGTCAGTACACATATTGTTTTATGACATTTGTTAACAATACCACAACATATCAACACTCTCCCTTCTCGACCCTGAGGACCTTTTTTTGGTGAAAATATACGTAGCCAAATTACACCATTTTGAAAGTCTCTACATGTACAATTCAATGACATGGACTACATTCTTCCAGTTGCGCTGCTGTTCTCACTATGCTTTTCCAATTTATTCCATCACCATTATCTTCAACTCACTGTCCCCTAGGCTTCCCATCAAACCTTTTGAGTTGCTGTTGTTAATTTGATCTCACATAGATAATTCTTTTTTTTTTTTTTTTTGTACCTTAGAGGAAGGTTTGCAGAACAAATAGTTTCTCATTAAACAGTACACATATTGCCCTGTGAAAATGGTTAACAACTCCATGATATGTCTGCACTGTCCCTTCTCAACCTTCAGTTCCCTATCACCAGCTTTCCTGTCCCCTCCTGCCTTCTAGTCCTTGTCTCTGGACTGCTGTGCCTCATTAGCCCTGTTTTGTTTTATGAGGCTGTTCTTT
Organism: Dugong dugon; assembly: GCA_030035585.1. NCBI lineage: Eukaryota > Metazoa > Chordata > Mammalia > Sirenia > Dugongidae > Dugong > Dugong dugon. The sequence goes on from CM057461.1 coordinate 69,535,812, forward strand.
CCCCGGCTGAACGGTGAACTTCGCGAGGGCTTCACCACTGAGCTAAAGGGGTGTCTGGGGGCCGTACTCTCGGGGTTTCTCCAGTCTCTTTCAGGCCAGTAAATATGGTCTTTCTTTTTTGTGAGTTAGAATTCTGTTCTACATCCTTTTCCACCTCTGTCCAGGACCCTCTATTGTGATCCCAGTCAGAGCAGTCAGTGGTGGTAGCTGGGCACCATCTAGCTGTGCTGGACTCAGTCTGGTGGAGGCCGTGGTAGCTGTGGTCCATTAGTTCTTTGGATTGATCTTTTCCTTGTATCTTGTTCTCTTCATTCTCTCTTGCTCCCAAAGGGATGAGACCAGTGGAGTATCTTAGATGGCTGCTCACAGGCTTTTAAGACTCCAGACGCTACTCACCCAGGTAGAATGTAGAACATTGTCTTTATAAACTATCTTATGCCACTTAAGCTAGATGTTCCCGGAGACCATAGTCCCCAAAGCCCTCCGCCCAGCAATTCAGCCCCTCAAGGAGTTAGGAAGTGTCTATGGAGCTTCCATAACCTTTTCTTGTACAGGTTGTGCTGGCTTCCCCAGTAATGTGTACTGTCTTACCCTTCACCAAAGTTACCACTTATTTATTTAGATGTCCCCACTCCGCTCCTCCCATCCCTTGTAACCAACAAAGATTGTTTCTTTTTGTGTGTAAACTTTTACATGAGTTATACAGTAGAGGTCTCATACAATATTTGTCCTTTTGTGATTGACTTGTTTCACTCAGCATAATGTCCTCCAGTTTTGTTCCTCTTACTCTCTTATGCTGACTGAGTTCCTTTTGTTTGTGGAATTTTTTTCATTTCCTTTGTCTTTCTAGGTTTTGTTTTTACTGAGACTTTGTTTTTCTTCTTTATTTTGATGAGTAGGTTTGTTAACTTTCTTTGTGGTTACCTTGAAATCTAGCCATATCTTCCTAGATTTGAACCAGTCTATTATTACTTGACATCCTCTCCATTAGAAGGTTCTATACCTACACCGTTTATTCCCTCTCTTATTGTTCTGATGTTGTTGTCATTTACAGATTAACCTCTCCGGTTCCCTTTTGTAATTCTTTTGGTTTTGCATAGTCCTTAAGAGTTCATTTCCTAGACTGGTATCTGGCTAGTACAATCCTGTGTCCTTTGTGCAGCCTATGGTCTGATATTGTTTGTCCTCAGATCAAAGGACGTCCTTTAATAAGTCTCCTAAGTTTTGTTTGGTTTTTACATAGTCCCTTAGTTTCAGTTTATCTGGGAATGACCTAATTTCACCATTATGTTTGAACTGGAGTTTTGCAGGATATATTATTCTTGGCTGGCAATTATTTTCTTTCAAGGTTTTATATATGTCATCCCATTGCCTTCTTGCCTGCATGGTTTCTGCTCAGTCTTATTATTTCTCCTCTGTATGTGACTTTTTGTTTTTCTTGAGCTGCTCTCAGGATTCTTTGTTTGTCTTTGGTTTTAGCAAGTGTGATTACGATATGCCTTGGTGATTTTCTTTTGAGATCTATCCTATATGGGGTTCGCTGAGCTTCTTGGATGGTAAGCTTTTCATCTTTCATGATATTGGGGAAGTTTTCTGTCAGCAATTCTTCAACGATCCTCTCTGTGTCTTCTGGTTTCTCCTCCTGTTCTGGAACTCTGATCACTCACAGATTTTTGCTTTTGATTGTATCCCACATAACTCTCAGGGTCTCTTCATTTTTCTTCGTTGTTTTTTCTGATTTTTCCTCAAGCTGAGTTATATCCAAGTGTTTGTCTTCAATTCTGCTGATCCTGTCTTCCATCGTTTCAAATCTGCTCCTCAATCCTTCTATGACACTGTCCATTTCTGAAATCTTGTTGTTTATCTTTTGGATTTCTAATTGTTGTTTTTGTATAACTTCTAGTTGTGAATTTATTTTGACGTTTTGTTCCTGTATTATTTTCCTGAATTTTTCCATTTTTTTCTGTATTTTCCATGAATTTGTCTGCCTTTTCCATGAATTTGTCTATTTCTTCCTTATTTTTGTCTGCGTTTTGCTTCAACTCTTGGATAATTCTGAGTATTAGAGATTTGAATTCCCTATCAGGTAGTTCTAGTGCTTTTTCTTCCACTGGAAAGTCATCTGGTGTTTTATTTTGTACGCCTAGTGGAACCATCCTGTCCTATTTTTGTAAATGTTTTGATATTGTCTGCTGTCTTTGGGGCATTCAGTAGTTATTTTTCTCGTTTATTGATTGTAGATTTCTTTGTTTTGTCCTTTTTTTAAATTTGGCTACATCAGAGCAGACAGGCTGTGTGTTCTTTGTTGATTGCTTGTCTGGGAGCACGGTACTTTTTGCCTCCTTCTCCAATTGGCAGGCTCTGTCTCTCAGATATGGTACAACAGGGCAGGTCTAGCTGAAGAGGAGTTGTTGGGATGGGTTGTTTGTGGCACTTACTACATCCACCAGGGCAGGTTTGTAATCAGTGCAGGGCAGGTTCCTGTAGACCATGCATGTGCTGCTTGGTGGTGTGATGTTAAGCGCATGGTGCAGGTAGGCAGGATGTAGGGGGGAGATTGTGATGTGTAGAGCTAAGATGGGTATGGGAGAGACGAGAGAGGAACAGGAGCTAAAAACATACAAATAAAAAAGAGTGCTAGGGGAGCTTTCAGTTGGAGTGGAGAGATGAGAGACTATGAAATGAAGAAAAACAAAAAGGGGAAGAAGAAGAATAAAAAGGAAAAGAATGAATAAATAAAAATTAGAAAGATAAAAGAACAGCAAAGCTCCCAGGGATCCCACCGGTGCAGCTACGAGGTCTGGGGAGGTTGTTCCCAGATGTTGAAGTACAGCCTGGCTAGGAGGTGTAGAGGTATTCAGTGCCAGGTATCCAGGGGACAGGAAGAGAAGAAAGGTATAGAGAGATGAGAAACTGAGTAATGAAAAAATACAAAAAGAGATAAAAAGGGAAAAGAAAACAAAACAAGTTAAAAAAAAAAAAAAAAAGAACAAGCAAAACCCCCCAAAAAACAGGAAAAAAAATTCATGAAAAATGAAATGCACTCAGGGATCCTCTGCGCATCTGCACAAGCTGAGCGGGTAGGTCCCAAGCTGCACAGCACCACCCAGCCAGACCAGGCTCCCATATCAAGAAAAGAAAAAAAAAACAAACAAACCAAAAAAAGCCCTGGGATCCCACCGGCATGGCAGCACGGACCCAGAAACAGGTCCACACTCAAATGGAGCTCCACAGCCCCTCAGGAAGAAGCAAAGATGGCGCATTGAGGCAGGTATTTGAGCAAAAGGAGGGGGAGGTGTTGACAGGTAAGGAAGAAATCAAAAGAAGCAGAAAAAAGCAACCGCAGCAGCCAACAAATGGCACTCAGGGAGTCGGCCAGTGGGGGCGGGTGGAATCCAAGCAGCTGGTGCTTCCCAGCCAAAAGACTGTGGCCATAGGAAGCAGAGGAGGCCCAGTGGGGGTGAAGAAGGGTGGGGGGTGGGAAAGCTTATACTGCTGTTTACCAGTCGTTCTTTCTCCTGCTGGCATCTCCGTGAAGCTGCCTTCTCGTACCCCCTATTTGCTGGTCTCTGATAGGGGTCCAAGATGGCAGATCTGTGCTGCATTAGGTGATAGGGGACCTCTCCGTGTATGTCTCCTCCCTCTCTGTTCTCTGTCGGTTTCTTACTCCATTTGGTGCTTGGCTGAGTTCTTTATCTCTTCATTTGATGTTTAGGGTTTCAGGATTGCTGTTTTCTCTGTTTGGCTTAGTTTTTCGGATCTTTGTTGTGGAGGGACAGCTTGGTGCTTCTGCTTAGAGCGCCATGTTGCCGGAAGTCCTGTCTTCATTTTTTTTTTTTTTTAATTTTTCACTTTCATCTTTCATAAAGATGTCTTTCCATTGTCTTCTGGCTTTCACAGTTGTTGTTGAAAAGTCAGCCATTAATTATTGTTGCTCCTTTGAACTTAATGTGTCTTTTTATTTCCTGGCTGCTTTTAACATTTTCTCATTGTCTTTGGTTTTCACAGTTTGACTATTCCATGCCTTTGTGTGGTTTTATTTGTATTTATTCTTCTTGGAATTTGCTGAGCTTTGTGAATCTGTGGGTTGATGTCATCATCTGGTTTTTGCTGTTGTTTGTTTTTGTTTTTGTTTTTTTAATTCTCACTCATTTTCTTTTCAAATATTGCTTGCCCCATCTCTCCCTCCTCTGTTTCTCAGAATCCAATTCATGCAGCATATTACATCTTTTGACTGTTCCCCGTTATATTGCTTACTCTCTGATCTGCTATTTTGGTTCTTTTTTCTCTCATGCTTCAGTTTGAGCGTTTTCTGTAGACCTGTGTTCAGGTGGCTGTTAAATCCATTCAATAAATTCTTAATTTCAGATACTAAATTTTTTCTTTTCTTGAGCATCTATTCTCTGCAGAAATTCTCTATCTTCTCATCCATTTTGTTCATCTTTCTTTCCACATTCTTTGATCCATTTATAGTAGTTAGTTTTAAATACTTGTCTGCTACAGTTGAATTATCTGTGTTGTAATCACCCCACAGAGGCTAAGTGAACCCACACCCAAAATCTGATTCAGATATTAAGACTGATGACACCATACACACACCAAGACCTTATCAAGGGTTTATCACTAGCATAATGAGGCTTTCTAGCATGAGCATGCCAGCTTCTCAACACGTCCAAAAATAGCTTGAAAGAGCAGAGAAAGTAGACTGGCTTTGGGGTCATTAAGGAGTGGGCTGGGGGTGAGAGTTCCTTTGTGTAGGCCAGGGCTTGCATGGACTAAAGTAGGGAGCACCTGGGCTTTCTTATAAGCTCTGCCCAGATATGGGGCAGAAGAGAAGAGGAAGAGGTGGGACTTGAAAGTTGTCAGAAGTCAAACATCAAAAATAGAGTCAGATTCTTTATTACAAAATCTAAGTCTGTTTCTATTGTTTTTTCCCATTGCTTATTGGTCATATTTTCTAGCTATTCATATGTCTTGAAATTTTTTATTGAATTTCAGATATTACCTATATTAGAACTGTAGAATTTACGGAGTCATTGTTCTTCTCCAGAGACAATTGTTCTGTCTTCTGTTAGGCAGATAGAGAAAGGGGCTGATCACCTCAATCCAACCAGGAAGTGAACTCGACTGGATATGCATTCTAGTATTAGAGTCAGTCAGATCTGGTTTCAGATATCTGAAGGGTGAGGCATGTCATGTGTTTTTTGAAGGCTCCTCCCTTGAGTAGGGCATTATCTCCCAAGCACTGTGAGACTATGAGGCTCAGGCCCTCCCTCACGCATGGCCCTCCCGAGGTTTTGCCTGTGAGATTGGTGGGTCTTTGTCTCCTTGGTCTTGAAAGTTCTGCTCTTCAGAGACTTTGAGCTTAGCTCTTTAGCCTCCCTCCACTTGCAAGCAAAATATCTGGCAAATGTTTTGAAACCAGTTACCATGGGGTAGATTCCAACTCATGGCAACCCCATGTGCGTCAGATTAGAACTGTGCTCCATAGGGTTTCCAGTGGCTGATTTTTTGGAAATAGATTGTCAGGCCTTTCTTCTAAGGTGCCTCTGGGTGGACTTGAACCTCCAACCTTTCAGTTAGCAGCCTACTAGTTAACATTTGCACTACCCAGGGACTCCTGATAAATGGCTTTAGGGGGATACTTATCATATGTTTCTTGCAGGCCCTTTCCTCTAGCTTGTCTTTACCTCCCAAGGACTGCTAAATTGCACTATTAAAGCCCAGCCCCCTAGCATCCCAGTGCTCCGTGGGAAAAGCTGGCAGTGAGTTGGGGGTTCTGCTATTTTCTAGTCAGTCAGACTAGCCACGTGGCTGTCAAGAACTCTGCTGATTTCTCCTTCCCCTAGCAGACCCCTATGCGGATGGAAAGTCCAACACCTAGTGTGCACCCTGACTCAACAAATGAGCTCATGGTTGAAAAACAACCAACAATCTCAATTCACCTAGGAAGGGCCTTTCCATCTCTGAAATTTTAGTTTCATCTTACCCTTGGAGATTTAACGGATCTCCAATACCTTTAAATATGATTTATGTAATTTATGTAGTATTTTTGTAATTTGTTTTTACGGCTGTTATAGGACTATTCTTACATACGAAATATAGAAATTTGAAAATATGGCCAAAACAGTAATGTAATTTGGTAGATGTTTTAGCTAGTTGAATAACTCCCCAGGAATTTCCAGATACTTTTCCTTCCTCTATTTCTGTCAAACTCAGTCACACTAAGGAATTAAAGCCTTCCTTCCATACAGGGCGATTTGAATTTTAAGAATTTCATAGCTCAAGCAATGTTTAACCCAATGAAGTAATTGTCAATGGTGGTGCTTCAACCATCTGTAATAAGTTGAAGGAAAAAAAAAATATGTTTGAGTATGGGGACTTATTGTCACCATTTAAATCTTTGTGTGGCAACTACTATTAAATCTATTGCTCAGGCAGGCTTATGATCTGAAAGAAAGAGAATGAGCTTAGAGTCAGATAAAACCTTGCTCTGCCAATTAAACCCCTGTGTTGCCTCAAGCAAGTTCCTTAGCCTCTCTGAGCTTCAGTTTCGTCCTGGATAGAATGAAGGAAACAATGCCTACCTCCTCAGGCTATTGTGAAAATTATGTGAGATATGTTGTTGTTGTTAGGTGCCATGGATTCTGTTCTGACTCATAGCCATTCTATGTACAACAGAGTGAAACACTGCCCAGTCCTGCACCATCCTCATAATTGTTGCTATGTTTGAGCCCATTGTTGCAGCCACTGTGTCACTCCATCTCATTGAGGGTCTTCTTTTTTTGCCAACCCTCTACTTTACCAAGCATGATGTCCTTCTCTAGGGACTGGTCCCTCCTCATAACATGTCTGAAGTACATGAGATGAAGTCTCGCCATCCTCACTTCTAAGGCACTTTCTTCCAAGACAGATTTGTTCATTCTTCTGGAAGTCCATGGTATATTCAATATTCCTTGCCAACATTATAATTCAAATGTATCAATTTTTCTTCAGTCTTCCTTATTCACTGTCCAGCTTTCACATGAATATGAGGAGATTGAAAATACTGTGGCTTGGGTCAGGCGCACTTTAGTTATCAAAATGACATCTTTGCTTTTTAACACTTTAAACAGGTATTTCGCTGTGGATTTGCCTGATGCAATACATCATTTGTTTTTTTTTGACTACTGCTTCCATGAGCCAGAGCCCTGGTGGTGCAGTTGTCAAGAGCTCAGGCTGCTAACCAAAAGGTCAGCTGTTTGAATCCACCAGCCGCTCCTTGCAAACTCTATGGGGCAGTTCTGTTCTGTCCTATAGGGTCGCTATGAGTTGGAATTGACTCAACAGCAATGGGTTTCATTTGGGTTTTTTGGTTTGCTTCCATGGGCGCTGATCGTGGATCCAGGTAAAATGAAATCCTTCACCACTTCAATCTTTTCTCCATTTATCATGATGTTTCTTATTGGTCCAGTTGTAAGGACTTTTGTTTTCTTTATATTGAGATGTAATCCATACTGAAGGCTATAATCTTTGATCTTCATCAGTAAGTGCTTCAAGTTCTCTTCACTTTCAGCAAGCAAAGTCGTGCCATCTGCATATGGCAGGTTGTTAAGTCTTCCTCCAATCCTGATATCACATTGTTTTTCATATACTCCAGCTTTTCAGATTATTTGCTCAGCATACAGATAGTAAGTATGCTGAAAGGATATAACCCTGACACACACCCTTCCTGATTTTAAACCATGCAGTATCCCCTTGTTCTGTTTGAAAGATTGTCTCTTAATCTATGTACAGGTTCTGTATGAGCACAGTTAAGTGTTCTGGAATTCTCATTCTTCACAATATTATCCGTAATTTGTTATGATCCACACAGTCGAATGCCTTTGCATAGTCAATAAAACACAGGTAAATATCTTTGTGGTATTCTCTGCTTTCAGCCGAGATCCATCTGACATCAGCAGTGATATCCCTCATTGCACATCCTCTTCTGAATCCGGCTTGAATTTCTGTCAGTTCCTTGTTGATGTACTGCTTCAATCACTTTTGAATGATCTTCAGAGAAATTTTACTTGCATGTGATATTAATGATATTGTTCGATAATTTCCTCATTCTCTTGAATCACCTTCCTTTCTGACATCAGCAATGTTATCCCTTGTTTCACACCCTCTTCTGAACATGTGAGATATGTAAAGTACGCCAAACAATGGAACACCAGTAGATGCTAATTTCTTTCCTACATTGGTCCTCAGTTACCCCTTTGTAAAATTAGGATGATGCCAACCTTACAGGATTGTTTTGATCTTATTGTTAAACAAGATCATGTAGGTGAAAGGGATTTTCAAATGTAAATTCTATGCAAAAAGATTATTTGGTGCTTACGTCTGTGGTGACTCTTTCACTGACTAAGTCACCAAGTAACTGCTCTCATACCAAAGTTCAAAGGCCATCTTGGTTTGTTTTTATGGACTTTCGGCTGCCAGTGCCATCCTAAATTCGACCAGTCTTCAAGAAGCAGCCCAGTGCCATCTCCTGAGGGAAATCTTTTCTGAGCTGACCAGGCTAGTACCTAGTGTGCTGGTCTGTCAGTGTGTCCTCAGGACACGCACAGTCTGCTACTGCCATCCAGCTCATCCCTAGGATATGCCCTCCAATAGGTTGCCACAGTGACGCAGTGTTTAGAATCACACACAGTAAGGTTCAAATCCCACCTCTGCAAATTACTAGCTGTGTAACTTTGGACAAGTCCTCATAACCTTCCTGCCACCACTCTCCTCATCTGTAAATTGGACAATAACACAACAGTCTACAGGACTGTGGTAAGCAGCTGTCACTATGGCTGTGTTCCCTGACACCTTCTGCTACCACGTCCCTAGCACTGTGCTGGCTCACTGTCGGCATTTACTCATTCTCAACTGGCCGCCGAAATCTCCTTCCTCTTAGAGTACACCCAAAAGATGGCGCCTGCCTCTGCTTCCCCACCCCCAGGCAACAGAGGGCATTCCTTTAAGGAAGCAGGATACCAGGGCCGTGAGAGCCAATGAGAGCGCGGGAAGGCTGCGGAGGAGCCAATGGCGGCAAGGAGGGATCGGTGGGCGGGCTGCCAGGGCCTGTCTCTCTGCATGCGGAGCGCGTGGGGGTTCCCTGGCCGGTGCCCCCGCTCTTTCAGGGCCGGGAATGGGTAGGGCACCAGGCCAGCACTAGCCTCCACCCCCACCCTGGCTTCCCAGCCTGGGAGAGCATGAATAAATTAGGCTATTCTTAGTAGGGCCTGAAAAAGAGCCCTTTTTGTCTAATAAGAAAGAAAAAGTTTTCTCAGTATCTATTTCCCAAACCCAAACAGTACAGTTATGTGGGTTGACCAGTTCTGCGCCCCGGTGGGGTCTGAACGGCATGGGGTGCTGCGTGCCCCCAGGACACAGTGCTCGAAGGGGCTTCCGGGGCAGGAACCAGGTAGTTTCTGCTCTGCTGGGCTGTGGAAAAGCTAATCTGCCTGACTGGGGCAAACGGGGGTGCTGGCAGGAGGCCTCTGCATCTCTGGCTCGGGCCTCCCCACTGCCCTTGGCTGCACCTCTGAACCATCCTAAAGAGGGCCCAGGGCTCAGGAGTGCCAGTGGCCTCTAGGGACCTCAGAACCCCTGCCTTAACCCTTCCTGGTGCTCCATTGCTTCAGGGCCAGCTAGCCCACCTCTGGCCTCCTTTCTGTCCTCCCACCACACACCTTCCCATTCTAGGGCCTAGAACATGCGTCTACTCCTTCTGCTCCTTTGAGCTTCAGCTTCCCTGACCACCCATCTGCAGAAGAGGGCTCTGTCCCGTCACTCCCCATCACACGGCCATGTTTATTTCCTTTACGCTGCCCATCCCAATATGTAATTATCACTCCCTTTGCTTATTGCCTACTCCCCAACTAGAGTGTCAGCTCGACCAGAGTAGGGACCTTGTCTGTCTCGTTCACTGCTGTATCCCCTGGAACGGAGTGGACACTCAAAGACACTTGTGGAATGAATGAATGGGCTAGTAGTTGACTGACTGGTGAGATGTTCAACAGCCTTATCCTCCACAAATACCTGAAGGAAAATCCATCAGTTAGTATACGTGCCTGTGTTGCCTTGGGTGAGGTGTTGGGGATCCTTTAATTACATCCCAGCCTGAGTGAGGCTGTGGGCCAAACAAGGCTGTGGCTCTCACACACACCCAAAAGGGAGGCCAGCCCTGCCAAAACCTCAGACTTTGGGAATTTTCTAGAGCCATCAGGGTCTAGGTGTTCAGAAATCTGTGTGTGAACACTATGGAGTTGAGAAGGTCCACACTTGGCAAAATAATAATAAAAATAACCAATACATATTGGGTGCAAAATTTGTAGCTCAGAAAGCTGACATTGTGAATCGGGTGCTACCTTTCACACTAAGCATCACATTTTGGATTTGTTGCATTTTTCCATCACTCCACAAGTATTTCTTGAGTGTCTATTATGTGCCAAGGGATACAGCAGTGAACAAGACAGACATGGTCCCTCCCCTGGTCCAGCCGACACCCTACCTGGAGAGTAGACCGACCATAAACAAAGAAAGAAATAATTACCGTAAAGGAAATAAACAGAGTCTATGATGGAGAGTGAAGGCGAGGAAGAGCTCCACTGCAGATGGGTGGTTAGGAGGGCTCCTCTGAGCAGGACAGCACACTTGCTCCTGAATGTCAGACTTCCGCCTGTGGAGCCTGGGGCACTGCTCAGGGAGGAGAATCCTGGTGGCCCACATCTCAAGACCCAACACAGCCTGAACATTTACCACTCCTTTGCCCACAGTGCCTCCCCGACCCCCACCTTCCTCACAACGGCCACCCGTCCCACACCCTGCTTTTTTTCTTTTTTTAAAATTTATTTTACCACATCTGAGGAGTTTTTAATGGGGGGAGAGGGCATTGGAATGGGGTTGTTTGAGGACAAGGAAATGAGCCACTTGCTGTGGTGAATGTTCTTGAAAAGCAATTTATTTTTTCACGGGTAGCTCGCTGGGCTTGGGAACAAAAGCACTTTGGCTGCCTATCAAATATTAACAGAGGCTAACTGTTTTTTCAGCATTTCTTTCTCCCTGCACATGCTCACCCGCGCCTCTCCCTATGCATGACAGAAACGACATCAGGTTCAAGGACTTCCTGGGGTCCCCCTCCCAAGACAAAGTGGCACCTACTTCCTGGGGCTGTGAGACTCTCTCCCCCCAGCCTCATCCTCTCCTGTCTCCACTCATTCACTTCCAAACAGTAACTCCACTCCGAGGACATCTTCCCTCTCCTGGTGGACACCCTGAAGATACCAGAGGCCCATCTGAGGTCTCCCCACAGTTTAGCAAGAGGGGAAATGACCTTAACCTTGGCCTCCAGCCTAGCCTGGTAACCACATCCCCCACCCAAGCGACCGTGATCACTTGCAGAGGCAGCTGTCTCGGGATATTTTACACATGCCTCTTACCCATCCACAAGGCTTCCTAGGTGAGCTGTCAGGCACTGTGGTGGGTCTATAGGTAAGACCTCTCAGATGGTGGTGGCAGAAGGGACGCTGACAGTCCTAACAATTCATTGGGACCCTGCTCTTCCCAAATTATGATTGTGACTGGCCGTCTGAGGGAGTCCTTTAAATTCCTGGGAAATATGACAGCTGAAGCAAAACAAGGGATTAGGTTTCCAGCAGGGCCCTCACGTTACTGGTGAAAAGTTACAGCGCCTGAAACAAAAGTCCAAGATTAGCAGCAATTCCAGGAAGCCAGGAGTCTGCTAGCATGTGTCCTGCAAGAAAGGCCAGACCAAGCCTGGTATGGGACAGGTGGCCGTTGTGAGGAAGGTGGGGGTCGGGGGAAGCACTGTGGGCAAAGGAGTGATAAATGTTCAGGCTGTGTTGGGTCTTGTGATGTGGGCCACCAGGATTCTCCTCCCTGAGCAGTGCCCCAGGCTCCACAGGCGGAAGTCTGACATTCAGGAGCAAGTGTGCTGTCCTGCTCAGAGGAGCCCTCCTAACCACCCATCTGCAGTGGAGCTCTTCCTCGCCTTCACTCTCCATCATAGACTCTGTTTATTTCCTTTATGGTAATTATTTCTTTCTTTGTTTATGGTCGGTCTACTCTCCAGGTAGGGTGTCGGCTGGACCAGGGGAGGGACCATGTCTGTCTTGTTCACTGCTGTATCCCTTGGCACATAATAGACACTCAAGAAATACTTGTGGAGTGATGGAAAAATGGAACAAATCCAAAATGTGATGCTTAATGTGAAGGGTAGCACCCGATTCATAATGTCTGTCTGCACGTGGCATTGCTGTGTAGACCGCCTCTCAGCCTGGTGGTCTTGGGGTTGTCAGGCTTCTTACACGGTGCCTGGCTTCCTCCAGAGTGCATGACCCAAGAGGCCCTTTGGAAACGCTTTACAGTAAATAATTTGGCCTTTGGTCCTGAGTCCTGAGAGCCGGATCACACCTGAGGTCGATAAGTGGGGGTTGACTAGACCAAGAGGGACCACCTGGGGGCTAATACTGACTAAGCCTCAAGAGCATGATGCAATCTATCATGGCCACATGGTGAGACCAATAAAAGGCCTTGGAAGACAGAGGTTCAACGGAGCTTCCTGAGTGGAGAAAGCAAACATCTGCTTTTGGGAGGGTATGTTTCCTGGGGTCATGGAAGCTCTGTGCCTAGACTCCTCCTGGACCTTGCCCTGTATGTTTGTATCCTTTTTTCTGCTAGATTAAAGATAGCTCTTTCCCTGGAGTTTGTGTTGTTCCAATGAATTATCAGACTAAAATACAGAGAAGGGGCCAGTACCAGCTGACAAGGCTCTGGGTGACAGGGGATGAGAAATAATGGGCTGTGTGGAGCAGCTGGGGTCTGGACTGACCAGGGAGCAAAGCTGAGATTTCCACAGGATGCAGTTGGCATCTGGAGTGAGAGTTATTATCCATTACACATTTGGCATCAGAGATGGATGATATCAGCCTCCTTGGACTGGTTTGATACAATTGGTGACAAAGGTGGGATCTGCTTGAGCAGTTCTGACAGTGACCCTGGCCGAAGTTGCAAGGCTTGACTTACCTAAGAAGTTAGTGGTGCCACTTCCATCACATTGTACTAGTTAAAAGCTAGTCACAGGGCCAGCCCATGTTCAAGGGGAATGTACTATATAAGAGTGTGGGCACTGGGAGGCTAAGCTCACTTCAGGGTCATCTTTGGAGCCTAGCTACCGCCATCCCAGCTGAGGCGCCAAATGTGTGAGTGAAAAAGCCATCTTAGGCCACTTGCCCAAGTGAGCCTCATGATGACTCCAGCTCCGGCCGCCATCTTACTGCAGTCACATAGAATCCCCAAGTGAGAACCATCCAGCTGAGCCCAGTTAACCCATCAAAGAAAATAATAAATCGCTATTTTGAGCCACTAAGTTTTGAGGTGTTTTGTAATGCAGCAAGAGAAAATGAGAACAGAGAACTTGGCATGGAGAAGCAAGTGGTTTGCAAGGAGTCTACAATCCACCACACAATGGTTTAGACCAGTGGTTTTCAAACTTGAGCTAAGGAGTCTTCTGACCAATGGAAATCATATACAGAACCTGAGCTGTAAAAGGAATAAAAACATGGTGGCTCTGTTTTTGAAAATGTGGAAGACCCTGACCAATCTCTCCTTTTCCCATATGCCCCTGCAGCAGCCCCTGGAGAAAGATCAGCCTGATCTCTCAGGACTCTCTCTTTCTTTGTTTTTGTCCAAAAAAAAGCACAACAGACTTTCTCATATGCATTCTTCTCAGTCAGACAATACATGGTCAAACCCTGGAGTCTCTACAGGCAGTGGCCCTGCTGGCAACCTCCTGTATATCCAAAAGTTACAGCTGCATTCTGGGGGCTTTCCTTTTTTAAGCAGGTAAGAGAGACCCTGGGAAGTCCCAGCACCTACTTTCTCTGTCCTCACTGCTGGAAGACACCCTGCCTTCCTTGACAAATGGACACCCAAGGGGCACAGTCCAGCCTGCCCTCCTGGGATACTAGAACATTTCTTCTGCCAAGAAACATTGTTATCAGGAGACGTTGTTATCAGCCTCTGCTTCTATTCCACCTTTTAGGTAGAGAAGAGGCAAGTACATATGAGCCCTGTTGTCCTAATGGAGAAACCAAGGCTTAAAGACTTTCAAGCTCTCAGTGAAGCAAGAGTGAAGATTTCTCCAGCTCCAGTCTGAGCCTTTCTTCACGGCAGCATTAGCTGCTCCACTGCCATTGTCCATGAAAATGGTAGCCATGGGCCTGAGGGGAAGGTACCCCTCCCTCTTCCAAAGCTAAGCCGAGCAGAACCCCAACTCTTCTCCCAGAACTCGCTTCAGCAGTGGCCCAGAGCTGCCCCTCCCTACCTGGGTTATCTTAGGTGATGCTGGAGGCTGAGAGTTCCTCCGGGAGCAGGCGCTTGCCCAATAGCCACGGCTCTGCCAGTGGAGACAGTATGTACTGCATAGATCTTGTTCCCTTTTCATCCTTATCGCCAAATCCCCCCAAACTCTGTTTTGCTCATCATGCTAATTCTTTCTGAGGGAGAGCTAGGAATTGCATAATAAACACTTGACTTGTCTCCAAAGCCAAGGTTTGTTCCAATGGGTTTGACTTTCAACCTCCCCACGTCTCCTTGAGAAGATGAACCATGGTTTTGTACCCCAGGACATGCCAGGAATAGCTCACATCAAGCGCTTTCGGAGAGGGCTGGGTCACGAGGAAGAGGCCATGGACCAGACAGCCATCTAAACGGTACCATTAAGATGATGGACGCCTTTTTCCATGGAGCCTTGGGCAAGCCGTTGAACTTCATTGCTCATCTCTTCCAAGAGAGGTCACCATGTGTGAGGGAGTGTCCTGTGTTCCTCTGGCCAGAACACAGCTCAGGGACCACACTTGCATCTTTGAGTCTAGAGAATACCAGAGCATAGCCTCAGAATGCTTGAACTGGAGATCACCAACAGTTCATTGCAGCCCTGCAGGGCTCATGCAAAATGGCCACGGGGCCTTCCAGGCCACTGCGGAGATGTCACACGATGCTCCCTCACTACAGTCACCTCTCCCTGTGACAGCAGATTCTCCCAACAGTCTGCTAGTTCCTGTCAAAGGAAAAATTCCCAAAGCAAAGCCAGATTTGGGCCCAATTTAAAAACAACTGAACACACTATACACTAACAGTAATACTAATACCACCAGTTATCCAGTCCCTAAGGTGAACCAAGCAAGGCACCAAGTGCTTAACCTGCACAGAAAGCTTGGCTGTCTGCCATGTACAGCCTCCAAGAAGTTAAGAAACTTGCTCTTGGTATATAAATACAGAGCCAAGATTAGAAACCACGCCTGTCTGATTCCAAAGCCCGCTATGCTTTTCCACCAACAGTGCTGTCTGTGTGCTTCAGAGGATCAGATATGCTGTAACTGAAGCAAGAGCTGGATTTGAGGCCTGAGAGGAGCTGGGTCAGGCCAGGGCCAAAAATAGGGTCCACCTCCCTGCTTCTCAACCAGCTTCCCTGGCTGGCATCCAGGTTGAGGGCAGGGCCCAGGCAGGGCCCACACCTCACCTCGCCGGAGTGGAGGATGTTGAAACCTGTTCCTCGGAGAACATCCAGTTTCCCCATCTCAGTGACCAGCGGGAGGAGGGAAGTGGAAGCTGAGGACCTACTATGTGTCTCCACAGGATCTTGGTGACCCTTCCTGTAGTTGGTTATTGCTGTCACCCATTTCACAGACAGGGAAATAGAAGCTCAGCTCCAGCCTTAGGACGCAAAACACAGGGCGCTCAATTCCATCCTAGACCTGCTAGATCCAGGGATGTGCTTGTCCCACAGCTGCCTCAGCCTGCGTCTCCGGGCACAAAAGACTGATGTGACTGACCCCAGAGGGCCATGTTTGGGTCCCAGCAAACCATAGCCATCTCTGGGTATCAGCCTCTTGGGGCACTGACAAAACAGGACCATAAAGCTGCCTCACCTCCAGATCACCTATAGGATCCTATGTGATCCTATCTGTCTGATTATTATGAGAAAGGACAGTTGATAACTCTCTCATTTTTCAGAATCGGGTCCCCCGGCCGTGCATGAAGAATTCGTCCTGTCCCCGCTGCGGCCCGCCCCGTTTGGTTGGTTAAGCTTTCTCTCGAAATATTGTAAGTACCCTTGCTTACACTATTGACTTGCTTTTTATTCCAAGCCTGGAGTTCTCAGAGGTCGGCATAAATGGGCTTTGACTGTACCCTGAGCCAGTGACAGGAGGAAGACATTACCCCTGACCTTTCCAGGAAGAATTCTATCCTCCAGCTGTCTCCACTGGGAAACAGTCTGATAGCACGAGACTGCCCACATCCGGCCAAAGCTGGCCTCTGCACGTGCCGCCGGGCTCTCTGATCCCGCTGCCCCCTCCCAAGACAGGAGATGAGCTACCCGTTCTGAAAAAGGAAGGACTCAGGGAAGCGAAACGTTGGCGCCTTGGGTCTGTGCTGAACATCTTCAGTTTGCCTGCCCAGCTCTCTGCTCCAGAACGAGGGCCATCTGGTCTGAACTAACAGCTGGGAGGGAGGCGGGCAAAGTGAGATATTTATTTCTCCAGGGCTCTCTGGGTCCTCTGGGGTAGCAAGCTTCTCCACACAAACCTTGTCTCCCTCTCCTCACTCCTGCAGGCCCCTGGGTGGTAAAAAGGGCTCCTTGCTTACTAGCCCCAAACCTTGAGGTTTGTCCTACACCCTGCCCACATCTTTGTACGTGGCCCCTCTGTTAAACCACCAGTTACCATAGAGTCGATTCCAACTCCTGGCAACCCCATGTGTGTCAGAGCATAACTGAGATCCATAGGGTTTTCAATAGCTAATGTTTTGGAAGTAGATTGCCAGGCCCTTCTTCCGAAGTGCCACTTGGGGGACTCGCACCTCCAACCTTCCCATTATTAGCCAAGTTTGTTAACTGCACCACCCAGGGTCTCCAGCCCCTCTGTTACTTTCCTTAAACTGAGCCGTCTGTTTTCTGCCTGATGCTGGTCTCTGCCCTAAGCAGCACTGATGTTAGTAGTTCGAGCTTCCATCTGCTGAGAATCTTCTGAGGGCCCGTCATTCTGCCCGTGTGATCTTGTTTCATTTTTACAGCAACACTTTGAAGAAGATACAGACCCACTTTTCAGATGAGGAAGCCAAAGTGATAAAAGCTAAGTATCTTTTTCGGTGAGCACACTAGCCAATGGGGAAACAGGATTCAAAATAGGTGTGCCACTGGCCAATGAGGAAACAGGATTCAAGATAGGTGCGCCCTTCCTGTAAGCTAGTATGCTTTCCACCGAGCAGCAGTGTCTCCTGGTGGGACCAAGGCCATGCGTGGTAGCCTCACCAGAGTCCAGGAACAGTCACCATCCTGTCTCAGCTTCTTGTCCTCACACCAGTGTGATACTCCTCCAGATATTCCTGCTTCAACTCAAGTTTCCTGACCACCCTGGGTCTTCCACCAAAGCCTGGGCCACTTTTACTCCTCATTAACATCAAGACTGGCCCATCACTTGTCTAAAATTCTTGCTCTCCAACTCCCAAGAAGGGCATCCCAGCTTCTGCTTCTGGATCTGCACCTCAGCTGATCTTTTGGTCTTTTCCTCTCCCCACTAACTTCACTCCACTTTACCTTCCCTGACTGTCTCTCCATTCCACAGAATTGTTCACAATTTCCTGAGAGATTGATAAAGAAAGAAATATAGCTATCTACTTTCTAGATAATTACTAAGGAATATTACCAGCAGAAATAATCAACACACTGTTGAAATTAGAAAACAATGTACAACTGACTAGTGTGAAAATGGCATAATGGCGGTGTTGTCCTCAGACCTTCTTATCTAACTTCACAAGGGGAGAGAGAATGACCATCAGCATTAGCCCAAAGCTGACTCTTATGAAGCTGAGGTCAGACATACCTCCTCTCTCCAACCTAGAGGCCAAGGGCCAGAAGGGCCTCCCTACGGGCACTGCTGAGGAGAAGCAGTCTTGATCGAAGAATTGTATTCTCTGCATCCACGAACCTGAATTGCAACCGTTACTTCCCTACTAAACCCCGTAACTGTGAGTATGGTCTGTGAGTTCTGTGTGGCCATTGCAACAGATTATCAAACCCAGCAGAGGGGTAGAGAATGCTGTGGAAGGGATGGCTGGTGCCAGACTTGGTAAAAAGGTTGGAGAGGGGAGGCATGTCTGACCTCTGCTTCCTAGGAATCAGCTTTGGGCTGATGCTGATGGTCATTCTCTCTTCCCCTTGTGATGTTAGACAAGGAAGTCTGACAGCGACGCTGCCTCCATGCCATTTTTATGACTAGTAGCTGAGGAACAAATGAAATCTTTCTTATTACATTTAGATCTTCAGAATTTGACCAAGAGAAAGTGGACTTGTTAGAAATGACTACACACACACAAATCCACCATAGCAGAAGCTGTAATCAGTAAAATTTTTAATAGATATAAAACTGATCTGTGAATACGTTGTAAAACTTTATTATAAAAATTAAACAGAAGCCATCAAAGAAATGCAAATCAAAACCACAATAAGATACCATTTCAGTCCCACTAGGGTGGCTAAAATAAACAGAAAATAACGAGTGTTCAAGCAGATACGGAAAAATTGGAACCCTCATCCATTGCTGGTGGGAATGCAAAATGATATAACCATTGTGGAAAACATTCTGGCTGTTTCTCAAAAAAATAGAGGTAGAGCTGCCATATGACCAGCAATTCTGCTCCTAGGCAAACACCCTAGGGATCTAACAGAAGTGACATGAATAGACACGTGCACATCTACGTTCACTGCAGCACTTTTCACAATAGCACAAAGATGGAAACAACCTAAGTGCCCATCAATGGACAAATGGATAAGTAAAGTGTGGCACATACAAGCAATAGAATACTACTTAGTGATAAAGAAAACTGAGTTCCCAAAACATCTTGGAACTTGGATAAACCTAGAGGACATTATGTTGAGTGAAATAAGTCAATCACAAAAAAACAAATGTTGCATACTCTCACTTTAAAGAAATGACATGAACAAGTAAATATACAGAAACTAATGTTCATTAGTGGTTACCAGGGATTGGAGGGTGGGGGGATTCACTCTCTAGACAGTACACCCTTGTTATTTTTGGTGATGGGAAAGGTAACATGGAATGAGGGTGAAGTATGCACAGCTTGACGAAGGTAAATGATGTCACTAAAGTGTACAAAAAAAAAGGAACTTTTGGTAATTGCTCTGGCTTATATAATTTTGAAACAACAGCAACAACCATCAAAAATATATATCTATGGGTATATATGTATGTATATACACATATATGTGTATAGGTATGTATATGTGAGTATATATATGTGTGTGTATATATGTGTATTTATATGTATATGTATATGCATGAATGTGACTGTGTGCACATATGCTGATATATATAATAAAGCACATAGGGGCACAGTTATGGATACTCCTTAGACATAACTGAACCCCTTGCAGAATTGGTTTCTTGGGTTTGAAGGATTAGGACCATAGTCTTGTGGGACATTTTGGTCAATTGGCATAATATAGTTCATAAAGTTGTGGTCCACATCCTAGTTTGGTGAGTATTGTCTTAGGTCTTAAAAGTTTGCAAGCAGCTATCTAAGGTACAACTATTGGTCTCTACTCATCTGGAGCAAAAGAGAAGGAAGGAAACCAAAGATTCAAAGAAAAAACTAGTTTACAGAACTAACAGCCCATGGCCACAGCCTCATCTACTCTGAGATCAGAAGAACTAGATGGTGCCTGACTATAAATACTGACCATTCTGATCAGGGCTACAACACAGGAACCCTGCTAGAATGGGATAAAAATGTTGAACAGAACTCCTAAATTCCTAAAATAAAAAAAAAATTAAAAAAAGACCTACTGGACTGGTTAAGACCGGAGGACTCTCCACAAGTATTGCCTGAAATATTCTTTAAACCCTGAACGGAAACTAGCCCCTGAGGTCACCTTTAGCTAAATAACACATTGGCTCACAAAATAAAGACTGTCACCCATGAGGACTGTGCTCATTTAAAAAATCATTTCTATGAGACCAAACAGTCAGCAACTAGATTAAAAAAAATAAGGATGTCAGGGGACAGGGAAACTAGATTAATGGAAATGGAACGACCAGAATGGAAATACTGACCATGTTCACACATTGTGAAGAATGTAACCAATGTCACTGAACAATTTGTGTAGAAACTGCTGAACGGAACCTAAACTGTGGTGTAAACCTTCATCAGAAACACAATAAAATATCATTTAAAAAAATTAAATAGAAAAAAGCTTATTTGATGAAAATAATTTCAAAAAATATATAAAAAGAAAAAAACAGCAGAAATAGTAATTGTACTGTATAAAAAGCTGGAATTAAATTGGCACGGTATTGGTCTGAAAAATTCTTTCTCAAAGAAATGTCATCAGTGTTGGCATAATCTTATTAAAATGTAAATACTCGAATGTTTTTAGGGTGAAAACATGCTCAGCATCACAGTGGCAGAGGCAAAATGTCAGGGCCATAAGGGTGAGGAGAGAACACCCATGCTCACCCCGCACTCTGTGGACTGTATAAGCACCACCAGCACCCTGCGCTGCAGCACCCCACACCCAGCCCGGTTCCTGCAGCCTGACCTGCTCCTGACCTCCAGACTCATGTGCCTTCACAGCCTCCTCTCACCCTCTGTCTCCTGATACGCCATAGTTTTCATGGCCAAGACCTGTCCTCTCTTCTGTGATTATGATTTGAGTTCTCTCTTGCCTCTCACTGCCCACCTCCCATGCCCAGGCAAGCCCCAGTGACCCCAAGGTGACGGTATCCCTGCGAGCATGGTTCTAGCCAACTTCACCTCAGCCCAACAAAAAAGACCCCACCACTCATCTTTGTCCCTAAAAATCTCCTGGATCTTCATACAAACAAACAAGATTCCCAGGGGCTTGTCCTGGACATCAGAGCTCCAAGATGAGAGCCAGACAGACTTATTGGGAACACGAAGAACAACAACAAAATAGCTGAATGTCGTGAGTACCTCCCATATATCAGGCATTCTTAAGTACATTGCACACATTACTTTTAATACTCATATCATTCCCACAGGACTGGTATTAACTCCTTCTCACAGAGAGATAACTGGACCCAGAAAGGTTGAACAACTTGTCCAAAGTCACCCAGTTATTAAAAGGTCGAGGTGAAATTTGAACGCATGCCTAACTTGATTCTGAAGTCCATGAAGATCTGAAGTCTTTATGATCTCTCCTCTAGCAATGGCGGGTTCCTAACAACTAACAAAGCTAGAAAGATGGAAAATAAAAATCTGTGAAGGCTTCAGAGAGCCCTCAAACAGTGAGGAATTGGGGTGCCGAGATCTGGTAGTGGAGAGAAGCCCCTTGTGTGTGGTGACCCCAGCACTGGGCCACTTTCCTCCAGGAGCTCCCAAAGAAACCGAGAACACAGGTAAGAGGCTGAGTCAGGCTCCTGGAAGATTCACAGGGATCTGGGGACAAATATTGGCATTCAGAGCCCACCAAGGATGTCCTGAAAACATCCAGGCTTTCAATTAAGGCCCAAACAGCTATCCCCTAAGAGTAAGAGGGAACCAGATATATATCCCTCTCTCACAGAGTCGGCAGCCCAGTATTTGATTGGATTAAGGTGATCTGGGATTGTTGACACCCTAGCCAGAAACCAACATAAATCTTCCCTTCAAAATGATAACATCTTCCAGAATCTCAAATTAATGCTACAGTTTTTAAATTAAAATGCCTGTCATGCAATCAAAAATAAGTAATAAGGCATTTGAAAGACCAAATGACATGACCAAAAGCCAAGAGAAACAACAGACGGTACAAGTTACAGACCCACAGGGGAACCAAATAATGCAGTTATCAGGCACAGACTTAACTTCCTGTTTATGATGAGATGTAGTTTTAGTGAAGTCCATGACTAGAGAGGCAATGCAAGTTGCAGATGTTCCTCTTGCATCTTCTTATGATTTGTGGTCATGGTTAAGAAATCTGGGTTCCTGGGCTGGACCTCATCATTCTGATCTTTTACATTATTACCAAGCTACTAAGCTGCTTGATATCTGGGGTCTTAAAAGCTTGCAAGTGGCCTCTAAGCTACAGGCAAATGGTCTCATTCTAACCACAGGAACAACAAAGAGAAGAAGCTAAAGAATCAACAAAAATAACATATGTTTTACATAAAGTTACCTCATAAAGCAATATCTATGAAACCTGAAAAAACCTAGATTGGTGGCTGGCCAACGCTTGGTGATCAAAGATTCTAATTGAATCATGATCAGGAGTAGGGAGATATCAAAGAGAAAAATTAACAACAGACATCTTTGATTTTAAGGTTTTCACAAAACCAAAAATTCACTGTAAAGAAATTCCTGACTAAAAATTAATCCTGCCAGTATTTTTTATTTCACCCAGAGTTGCAAATCCTTTCTTTCCAGTTCAAAGACAGGCTTACTAAATTTGAATTTTCAAAAGATATGGCTGGGTGGAGGGCCAGAGGCCATCTCTTGACCTGATACCAGTTGCTCTCAGTAAAAGGGGGAGGGCAAGGCTCAATCAATCATGTTAAGATTAGCCAATGGTTAGTCCTCTATATTTCTGCCTCCTCTTCTCTTCATAAGCCTCATTGTACCTATCTTCTTCGAGTCATTTGCTTTTTCTGGAATCAAAATGGTCTCCCTATATGCATACAGAATAACTGCTCAGAATAAATCTTATGTTAAAAAAAAAATTCCTGTTTAACATGTTCAACAAAATGGAAGACAAGGTTAAAATTTCAGCAGAGAATATGAACTAGAAGAAAATGAAATTCTAAAACTGAGAAAAGGAAATTAAGAACTCGATGGATTTAAAAGCTAATTAGGCACAGCTACAGAGAGGAGTTAGTAAACTGGAAAATACATCAGAAGAAAATATCCAGACTCAAGTTTGCAGAAATGGAAGTATAGGACAAATAGGAAAGAGTATAATAGTCATACGGAATATGGTGAAAAGATCTCATGCCTTTAATCCGAATCCCAGAAGGAAAGAATGGAGCAGGAGCCCCATCTAAAGGGAGAAGAGCTGAAAGTTTTCCCAAGTGTATGTTCTTTCCATTTAATCCATTCCAAATAATCCAGGATTCTAGGCTCTTTGATCTTTGCTTTCCCCATTCTATTTCCCATCATCTTTTCCCAGTTGCCGTCTTTTAAAAATAATTATGGTTCAGAGATTAGCCACATGAAACACCAGCGAAACATTTGCTGGTGGCTTCTGGGAACTATTAGAATGATGATCTACCTTTCCCTGGACAGTATAATTTGAGGCCTGGCACTGCAGCAGCCATTTTGTGAGCACAAGAGAGTAGCCTTAGGAGGAAGCTAACAACATTGATAGAGAAAAGCTGGATCCTGTTTGTATTGTTTGATCACCCAATTAAGCCACACTTGAAGCCAACAATACCCCAGCACACATTTCTATAATTTGGGGCAATAGACTCCTTTTTAAGCCATTTGAATCACTTTGTAGTCACTTCCTACTGAAGCAAAACTAAGTGATAGAAAATTCTGGAAGTAAAATTACCTTCCAGAAAGTTTGCAACAATTTATAATCCATCCTGCAGCATATGAAAGTGCCTGTCCTTCAGCACCCACTCCAACATTTGGCATTGTCATTATAAAACCTGCTTCTGGTAGACAAAACAGTAAAATTGGTCTTCAGTTTTTATTTGATTATCTTCGATTTACAGTGAGGTGGAGTTTTTAATGTGTTTCTTAACATTTGAATTTCCTCTTTTGTATGTTGTTTCATTATGGCTGCCCCTTACCAATACCTTGCTGTTGTTGTTGTTGTTGTGTGCCATCAAGTCAATTTCTATTCATAGCGACCCTATCGGACAGAGTCGAACTGCCCCATAGGGTTTCCAAGGAGCGGCTGGTAGATTCGAACTGCCGACCGTCTTGGTTAGCAGCCTGAGCTGTTAACAACTTTGCCACCAGGGTTCCTTGCTTCCATCATTCACAAGACTTTTTTACAAGCCTCATCAGATTTTGGGCTAGGTACTGTGCTTCATGGGGCACAGTGCAATGGGTTTCTCTTATACATGGCCTTTCTGGCCTTGGGTTTATAATTCTGCCAATAATGATTGGATGGGCCACAGTCTGTCCTGTGATTGGTCTATTTTACGCACCTTGCAGGGATTGGTCAATTTGCTATGCAAACTTTGGTTTGAAAATCCACCTAGTAGGATTGAGTGACTTGCAGGGATTAGTTGGTTTGTGGGCCTGCTGGGAGGGTCATGCCTTGAAATGGACAAAGAGTTAGCTCACATAAGCAGCCAGCCCCACAGAGTGGAGGGAGGACTCACTATTATCAAGAAGAATCTGAGCTGAGCACGTCCTTTGGATCCAGGTTCCCTGCGCTGAGAACCTCCTAGACCCGGAAGAGAGAGCTGTAGCACTGAAGATGGCAAGAAGCAGCAGCAGTACTAGGGGTGGGAACCACAAGACTGGCAGATGGTGGCACTGGGCAAGTTGGCCCACAGAGCAGAGCTGGGCACCTCCAGGCAGGAGGGCACCAATGGAGCTGGGAGCCCCATAAAGGGGAAGCAGCCACAGTCCAGACACATTCAGGCAGATGACCAAGCAGAGCAAGTGGCAGGGTGGGGGTCAAGCTGGCCTGCCTTTGGCAGCAGCACATGCCCCAGCTGTGCTGAGAGCTATAACCCGAAGGCCTAGAAGGGCCTAGAAGGGCCCAGTGGCAGAAGCACAGGAGGTCCTGTGCAGGGGTCTTCCATGAGGCAAGGCCCAGCAAGGCCCAGTGGCAGAGCAGAAGTCTCTAGAGTTGTGCAGTCTCTCCACCACCTGCCCTTCCCCAGTAGCAAGATGATAGTCAAAAGCAGAGAGGCATGCACAGCTGAGAAGGGTAGCCTGCTTGCCAGCACGGCTGAGAGCACCTGAGACAGCTATCCTGGTTGGAAGCTGTCCTGACTGATGAACTGCATCCTGTCTCCTAAGTTATATCCTGTTACTTCCCTAATAAACCACATAACTGTGAGTATGGTCTGTGAGTTTTGTGTGGCCATTGCAATGAATTATCAAACCCAGCAGAGAAGTAGAGAGTGGCATGGGGAGAGGGGGAGCGGTGGGGAATTGCTGGTGTCAGAAATGGTGAAAAAGTTGTAGAGTGGAGGTATGTTTGAATTCCACCTCGTAGGAACCAGCTTTGTGTTGATCCTGATTCTTATCTCTTGGGAATCTAGACACGTTCCAGTGCTAGATTACAAAGAGGGAGGAGTCAGAATCCAGTGGAGCAGGCCTTCTGTCCTGGGAAACTGGACCCTTTAGTAAGGGTGGGAAAACCAGAATGTGAACATCTGGGCGAAAACGCTGATGACAGACACGTGGGAAGAGATAGGAGGCTACATCTGTTGGACTCTCTCACACTGTGATCTTGAGCTATTTGGAATTATTTCCACCATCTTATTTTGTGGTTTCTTTGTACTTGCTTTTTGTTTGCATATTTTTTCTTATTCACTGTCTTCATTGTATTGAGTGGGTTCTCTCTGTTCTTTCTTTCCTCCAGTCTAGTGATTTGAAAGTTATACATTCTATTTCTATTCTTTTAGTGTTAACCCACTATACTTTAACACGCATACATAACTAACTCATGTATCTAAGTCTAATCAGTGTTTCTATTCGTCAGTCAAATAATACATGGAGTTTACAATTATTTAACTTCTATCCACCATTTAACATGTTTCATGTTATTGCTATACAGTATTTCACATCTACCTCCCCTGTAAGTAGTAATTAACATCTTTTTTTAATAGTAAATGTTTATTTAGATTTACTAACGTATTTACTAATTTATTTCCTTATTGCTATCTTCATCATATCTCTTCCTTCTGGCTTCAATTTCCTTCTTCCTGAAGAACACCTTTAGTAATTCTCAGGTAAGAGACTGTGAGTGATAAACTCATTCAACGGTTGTTTGTTTGAAAACCTTCCTTATTTCATCCTCATTCTTGAACAATTTTTTATCTGGATATCAAAGATCAAGTTCACAGTTTGTTTCTCTTCATCCCTGTGATGATTTTATCCTATTGTTGTCTGGCATCAGTTGCTGCTGCTGCTAAGTCTGCTGTCAGCCTGATTTTCATTCCTGTGTTTCTTCAGTCTTTGTCTGCCTTGTCTGCAGTTTCATAATGTGTCTAGATGTTGATTTATTTCTATTTCACCTGTATGGAACTTGGTGTGCTTCTTCAATGTTTCTTTGCCATTCTCTCATTCTGGAGAGAATATGTACAACGGACCTTCTCATTGTGTTTGCCAGTCTCTTAACATCACTTTCATATTTTTCGTCTTCTCATCTCTTTGTGTTGCAGCCAGGGAAGTTTTCTCAGATGTACCTACTGAGTCCCTACTTCTCACTTCACTTGTGTCTAGTCATCTCTTTAACTGACCCACTGAGTTGTTAATATTAATTAGAAGTTTTCTATTCTTGAAATCTATTTGGTCATTATTCAAATTTGTCTCATTTCATTTTATGATTGTTTTTCTTGTTTTCTCTTTTTAGATGTTTTAACTATGCTTAGTTTACCATCTCTTTAAGATGGTTAAATTATTTTCAGTTCTTGGGGTGGGAATCTTCTTTGCTGACTCTATTCAGGACTGTTTTAATTTAAAGGGACGGAAAAACCCACCTAAATAGACCTAACCGAAAGTAAGTTAATTGGCTCATATAACTGGAAGTCCAGAGTTACATCTTGCTTTAGTTACAGTTTGCAGGACTAAAAACCAGGATCGAACTTTCTCTCTCTTTCTAATCTTTGAATCCACTTCTCCTGTGCTGCCCCTGTTCTCAGACAGATATTTCTTCATGGTGATGAAGGAACTCCAAGAGTAGAAGCTTTACCACCCTCCCAAATTCAAATCTAGCCAGGAAGAGAGAATATTTTTCCAGTAGCTCCTGCAAAAGTCCTAAGATTAATCTGATTGGTCTAGCTTAGATTACTTGCTCACTTCTGTACCAATGATTGTGGTTATGGAAATGAGATAGACTGGTTGATTTGGCCTAGGGTGGAGTGTTACCCAGCCCACTTGACCTGAGAGAGGAGGAAGGGTGATCACCAATTGGACCTTTGGAGGAAGAAAGGACAGTGGATGCTGGGGAGGTGTGGTGGTGTGGGTGATAGGAAGTTTCACTAACTGTCTGTTGAAAGAATGAATTAATTTAACCTGACCTTTATCTGATTCATGAGTCTCCCCTCTCTGCCATTATCCTCCTCACACACACACTATGCACACACATACACACACGTGCACAAGAAGGCCAGCCCCCAACAACTCCCATCTCCTGTTGCGATGTGGTAGCAATAGTGTCAGACTTTGTCTAACTTCAGGAAGAATGAGAATCAGCCTCAGAATCAGCCCAAAGCTGATTCCTATGAGATGGAGGCCAAACATAGCTCCACTCTCCAACCTTTTTGCCAAGTCTGACACCAGCTGTCCTCCCCACAGCACTCTCCACTTCTCTGCTGGGTTCAATAATTTGTTGCAGTGTCCACACAGAAGTTACAGATGACACTCACAGTTATGTGGTTTATTAGGGAAGTAACATGGCATCAGGATTAGCTTGGAAGTAACAGGAACAGGATCAATGTCAGGAAGCACACAGGCAAGGCTTGGAAGGCCCCCCAAAAGTGAAGAGCACATCCTTCCCTTCTTCAGTGTAGGATGGCTCTGTCTCTCCCTCTCTCTCTTTCTCTCTCAGCTGGCTGTGCAGACCTCTTCTAGGTCCCTTCAGGATGGGCCTCCTCTTAACCCCCTCAGTATAGGCCTATTCTCGGCCGTTGCCCTGCTCAGGCAAGGGTTACAGCTCTTTTAACTCAGCCAACAAGTGCCCAGAGGTACTTCACTCCTCCAGCAAGCTTCCTGCCCAAAGGCCCTCAGCTGTCTTGCTCCATGGGCCAACAAGCCCCTTTAGTTACACAACAAATGCCCAAGATTCCCCACTCTTCCAGCAAGCCTCCTGCCCGAAGGCACTCAGCTCTGTTGCTCTATGGGTTGGCAAGCCCACTGTAGCCATCTTGCTCCATGGGCCAGGAAGCCCACCACGCCGTCTCACACCTGTCTTCTGGTTCTGCTACCATCATTCCAGTATTATAGTTCTCTCTGTCTCCTGGGTCCAAGAGGTTCTCAGCACAGGGACCCTGGGTCCAAAGGATGCCCTCCACTCCAGGCTCTTCTTGATTGTAGTGAGGTCTCCCCTCAACATCTGTGGGATGGCTGCTTATATAGGCAAGTAGCTCAATCCTATTGGGAGGATTTTACATACCCTATTTGCATAACAACTGACCAAACCCCTCACTAAACTAAACTGAACAATCCCCTTGAAAGAGGCTCCATCTCTTTGCATAATAACTGGCATTTTTGCAGACTGGAACTGGCTTCTTCCCTGGGCAAAAGTAGCAAGCTTCTGCAAAGGACTAGGAGAGCTATAACAGGGGCAACGGTGAAAATTCCTTTCTTCCTCCAAAGGCCTAATTGGTGGTCACCCTTCCTCCTCTCTCAGGCCAGGTGGGCTGGGTAAGTCTCCACCCTAGGGCCCAAGGGAAAAATCTCCCAAGCCGTTTTGTTTTTCTTTCTTTTTCACAGAACCAAAACAAAAGGCCACATAAACTAATTTTACCACACCTGTCTTAATAAATGAACAAGCCCAGGCCAGAAAGCTCCTTTCCCAGGGGTTCCCAATACAGCCCAGGGACTGATTCTCTCTGACTATATTAAGCCTCAGACCTTTCTCTGAAGTCAATATGATCACTCTGCCTGGCCATGCCTGGGTCATGAGCTCTCCCTTGGAGCCACAAGCAGGGACAAGCTCACAGAACCACACAGTTTGAGAGTGGAGGAAGGA
Source organism: Dugong dugon (assembly GCA_030035585.1). NCBI lineage: Eukaryota > Metazoa > Chordata > Mammalia > Sirenia > Dugongidae > Dugong > Dugong dugon. The sequence continues at coordinate 69,564,745 of CM057461.1, forward strand.
TGTATCCCCAAGGAAGATGGGGTGGGTTATGCCAGAGAAGGGAGATGGGTGCTGTCAGGCACAAGCAATAGCTGTCCTTCCAAGTGTGAGCAGATGCTGCCCTGTGTGGTTTCCCATTGGACACCTCAGACTGACAAGCCCAGACCAGCCTCCTGTGCCTCCCGCTTGCAATCTCCTCATGATGTGGACATGCCATGGACTCTCTGGTATCTCCTACCAATAGATTTATTTTACAACTTTTCCTAATGTCAGCCTCTACCGTCTTCTAAAGTAAAAACCAAACCCACTGCTGTTGAGTCAATATCAACTCATGGCAACCCCATGTGTTACAGAATAGAACTGAGCTCCATAGATCTTTTGCGCCACCCAGGGATCTCTCTTCCAGAGCAGTGAGCTCCAAATTGTGTCATTTCTATCAAGTAAGGCTTTGTTAGTTTCCAACCATCATTCGTTCTCATTTCTGCCTCTTTGGGAATTCGTGGTTTAGAACATGGCAGCCTCTACGTTCCTCCGATCAGATACCTTCATGATTTCTAGACCTCAGCACGTCTCTCCTTCCAGAGATGAGCCTTCATCATTTGAGTCTGTTCTCAGGATACAGACCATCCTCTGAGGCTCTTGGCCAGTCACTTTTGTGACCTGACCTCTCACTGTGTTGTAGATAGAGTGCATTCTGATCCCAAACCCTACTGCTTATGAGCTATGAGAACTTGAGCAAGTCATTCAACTTCTCCAAGCCTCCATTTCCCCATTTGCAAAATTGAGATAACGGTGCTCACCATCCACAGTCCTGAGGAAGAACTATTCATGGAACTCTCTGCAGGGATGCCCAGTCATGGTTCCCAGCTCAGACACAGTGCTCCAGGTGTGGACTCTCTTCTCTCCTCTTGCTGACTGTGGCTCCTGGCTCAAGACCCTTCTGTTCCCTGACCTCTGGTCTACTCTAGACATCCGCTAACTGGCCAGGCCTTGGCCTCTGGCCCTTAACAGCCACTCGTCTTTGCCTTGAGGTAACTTCCCATCTGACCCCTGACCCTCCACCCTTGATACCAGCACCCCTTTGGCCCATCCTCTCCCGTGACTCCTTCTGCCTGAACTCCAGGCAAGGGTGTGGCCCACTGGGATGCTTCGGGGAGAAGCAGTAGATGTGGACAGGTAGCTGGGAGGAGGTGGTGGAGGTCACACCATCTCTCCCCGGAAGATCTTGCTTTTCATCTTGAGAGAACATCTGCGGCTTCCACACTGTCACAAAACAAACAGAGCTGAGTCTTGTGTTTTGCAATCCATGCAGCTAATTTCATGGGTCTCTGACAGTTCTTTCACGTTTCTGACAGTGGCAAGAACCTTTCCCCTGGGAAGTTAAGGGGGCCTGTGCCCCACCCCCGCCCCCTGCCCAGTGACTTTATCCTGGCACTCCCAGGGCCAATGACCCTCTGCTGTCGCCTTTCAAGTGTGAACAGATGTTGCTCTGTGTGGGTTTCCAGGTGGCCGAGCCATGCCCCTGGCCACCTCCCTCTTCTGCTGCTCTGAGGACCCTCCAACCTGGTGACTCACCTGTTCTGCCGCCCACAGAGAGCTTTCCAGTTGGCCACGCTTGAGCAGTGCCCCCCCTCCCATGTTAAGAGAATATCCTTCCCTCACAACAGCCTTTCTCCATGCCAGTTTGGGAAACGGGGACTGACAGGTTTTTCTAGCTCCTGCTCTTTTTGATTCACAGCTCTCATACCAGGTCTGCTAGTGAGGTCCTGAGGCAATCCCTTGATTTGGGGATTTATTTATCCTTCTAATGTTCGCTTCTCCCTGCTCCGCCCATGCATCCCCCCACCCACGATTCCTCCAGGTACCACTTCCTGTCACAGCCCTTACGACAAGTTGATGATTAGCCACGTAGGAGAGGCTGTGGTTTCCCTTCCGCTGCTGTTGTGAAGGTGGGACCTGCTTCTATCCCTAGGATGGGTGCTGGGTTCATAACCCGACTCTTCCTGCCCCCTGGCCTGTGGCCCACAACACTTCCCACCCCTGTGGTTGTAGAGTGGAGTGGAACTAGCAATAGCTTTGGAGCTAGAAAAAGCCACTTCTAATACCACTTGTTGAATGTTGCCGGAAGCTGTGCTATCGGTATCCCAAACTCCCAGAAGAGTCACCCATGGCGGGCAGGTTTCAATAGAGCTTCCAGACTAAGACAGACTAGGAGGAAAGGCCTGGTGATCTACTTCTGAAAATTAGTCAAAGGAAACCCTATGGATCTCAACAGAACGTTGTCTTAGAGGGTGCAGGAAGATGAACCCCAAGTTGGAAGGCACTCAAAATACCCAGTGGCCACAACAATGGACTTGAGTGTAACAATTGTGGAAATGGAGCAGGACTAGACAACGTTTTGTTGTATTGTGCATGGGGTCGCCACAGATTGGAACCAACTCAACAGCAAGTGGCAACTAACAACAATACAGCAGCAGGCCTTAGTCGTGTGGCCTGGGGCAGTTATGTGTTTCTGCAAGCCTGTTTCCTCCTCCAGAAAGTGAGAACAATAGCAACCACCTTGGAGAGTGGCAGTGAGGGTTAAATGAGAAAGATGGGCAATGTGATAGTTGACAATGTATTATTATTATAGTACAAGGTAATAATGGCCGACGTTTACTATGTGCTTGCCATATGCCAGACACACGGGACATTGATCTATGTCTTCAATCCTTGGTGCTATCGCTGAGGAAGAGCCCACAGGATGCCTGTCTTATACATGAGGAAAGCCACACACGGAGAGGTCAAGTAGTTTTCACAAGCTCACATAGCTGATAAGTCTGCATCCAGAGCTCAATCTTCAAAATGCTAGCTCCTTTCTGTCCCTCCAGGAAAAGGTCACCCCAATTCTCCGAGAAAGCTCCTTTTCGGTCTCCCGCCATTGGGGGGCGCTCTGGCCTCCAGAAGGCTCACCGTTACTTGGTGGCAGAACGTTCCCTCATCTCCTGTCTCCATAGTTAGCACTGTCTGCAGGAGTGCTTGGGACGGTCATTCTCTCTTCAAAACACTTCCCCATGTGCCCTCTCTCCGGCTGGCCCTAGTGGCGAGGTGGATGGCTCAGCTCTGGCCCACGTTTTACAGACGCGGAGACTCAGATCCATTGGAAGGTCTTCCTGTCAGAATTGAATTTGGGCGGGGGCCGGACAGTGGGTCTCAGCCTTCTGCACCCTCCCCCGCCCACCCCAGGTGATATGGGGCTTGGGCGATGCCTGCAGGAGGTGGACTGGTACGGCCCACAGGTGCTCTCGGGGACACACCAGAGGGCCAGTCTGGGAGCAGCCAGAGGGGCGCCTGGAGGTGACAAGCCCCTGAAGAAGGTGCCGCTTGTTTCCTTCTTTATTCCTGCCAACAATTCCCCTTTTGAACGTCTTGGCTGAGCGAGTTGACAGATTCTTTCTCCAAGGACTTCTTCCTGACAGACATATTTGAACCCAGAACTCTGCCTCCTCCATGGGGTCCCTCCTGTACCTGAAGAAAGGATTTTGAAACGGGGAACTCCAGGCCGGGTGCTGGGCTTCAGCTGAGCTGGGTGTGGGCTCCCAGAACATGGGGACATAGAGGTGGACAGCTGTTCCTGTGTACTCCTCCCTCTGTGCCTGCCCTACCCTGCCCTGCCTACCCTACTCTTCCCATGCCCCTGCCCTACACTGCCCTGCCCTGCCCTACCCTTCCCTGCCCTGCCCTACCCCTGCCTTACCCTACCCTGCCCTACCTGCCCTGCCCTGCCCTACCCTGCCCTACCCTGCCCTGCCCTGCACTGCCCTGCCCTGCACTACCCTACCCTGCCTTACCCTGCCCTGCCCTGCCCTGCCCTGCCCTACCCTGCCCTGCCCTGCACTGCCCTGCCCTGCCCTGCCCTACCCTGCCCTACCCTGCCCTGCCCTACCCTGCCCTGCCCTGCCCAGCCCTGCCCTGCCCTGCCCTACCCTGCCCTGCCCTGCACTGCCCTGCCCTGCACTACCCTACCCTGCCTTACCCTGCCCTGCCCTGCCCTGCCCTACCCTGCCCTGCCCTGCACTGCCCTGCCCTGCCCTGCCCTACCCTGCCCTACCCTGCCCTGCCCTACCCTGCCCTGCCCTGCCCAGCCGTGCCCTGCCCTGCCCTACCCTGCCCTGCCCTGCCCTGCCCTACCCTGCCCTGCCCTGCACTGCCCTGCCCTGCACTACCCTACCCTGCCTTACCCTGCCCTGCCCTGCCCTGCCCTGCCCTACCCTGCCCTGCCCTGCCCTACCCTGCCCTACCCTGCCCTACCCTGCCCTGCCCTACCCTGCCCTGCCCTGCCCAGCCCTGCCCAGCCCTGCCCTACCCTGCCCTGCCCAGCCCTGCCCTGCCCTGCCCTACCCTGAGCCCTGCCCTGCCCTGCCCTACCCTGCCCTGCCCTACCCTGCCCTGCCCTACCCTGCCCTACCCTGCCCTGCCCTGCCCTACCCTGCCCTGCCCTGCCCAGCCCTGCCCTGCCCTGCCCTACCCTGCCCTGCCCAGCCCTGCCCTGCCCTGCCCTACCCTGCCCAGCCATGCCCTGCCCTGCCCTGCCCTGCCCTGCCCTGCCTAGCTCCTCCCATCCGTGCTGCTCCACAGCCCCATGGCTCACCTCTGTCTCACACAAACATCTATTTACTCACCTGTCTCCCATCAGATAAGGCACACATCTGGCAGGACTTCAGGCCCAGCAGGGACTCCACTGCAGAGGGGCTCTATAAGTATTTGATAAACGGAGGGAGGGAGGGAGGGAATTAGGGAGGAAAGGAGGGAGGGAGGGAGGGAAAGGAAGGAAGGAAGAGCTGAAATGTGAAACACCTCACACCATATACAGAAATTAACTCAAAGTGGATCAAACACCTAAGAGTTAAAACTGTAAAACTATTAGAAGAAAACATAGGGGAGAATCTTCATGACCTCAGATTTGGCAATGGACTCTTAGATAGGATACTAAGCATATAAGCAGCAAAAGAAAAACATTGATAAATTGAACTTCATCAAAATTTAAAAAGTTTATATGTTAAAGAATACTACAAAGAAAGTGAAAAGAGAGCACACAGAATTCGAGAAAATACTTGCAGCTCCTGTGTTTAATAAGGGACTTGCATCTAGAATACAAGGAGCCCTGGCAGCACAAGGGTTCAGTGCTCAGCTGCACACTGCTAGGTCAACAGTTAGAACCCACCTGACACTCCACAGGAGAAAAGAGCTGATGTGATGGCTAAAGTTGTGTGTTAACTTGGCCGGGCCCTGACCCCAGTGGTTAGGCCGTTGTGATGTAGTTTGGCAGGCATATAATGTGATCACCTCCACGATGAGATCTGATATAACGTGATCACCTCCGCTGATGAGATCTGATATAACGTGATCACCTCCGCGATGAGATCTGATGTAACGTGATCACCTCCGCGATGAGATCTGATGTAACGTGATCACCTCCGCGATGAGATCTGGTGTAACGTGATCACCTCCGCGATGAGATCTGATGTAACGTGATCACCTCCGCGATGAGATCTGGTGTAACGTGATCACCTCCGCGATGAGATCTGGTGTAACGTGATCACCTCCGCGATGAGATCTGGTGTAACGTGATCACCTCCGCGATGAGATCTGTTGTGAGCAGCCAATCTGTTGAAAGAGAGTTTCCTTGGGGGTGTGGCCTGTATCCAATATGGGTGGACTTTCTGGCAAGTCTCATTAGCTTTGTGCTCCCTCTGGATCCTGCAGCTGGCTCCTGTTTGTCTGACTTCCAGTTCTTGGGACTTGAGCTAGCAGCCCTGTTGTCTTGCCTGCCAATCTTGGGATTCTTCAGACTCGGCAGCCTGTGAACCAGGAGAAGCCTCCAGTCTGACCCACGGACTTGGGACTTTCCAGCCTCTACAACTGCATGAGCCATTTCCTTGACATAAATCTCTCTCTATATATACATATATAATTATACACTTTGCTGGTTTTGCTTCTCTAGAGAACCCAGCCTAAGACACTTAGTGATCTACTCCCATAAAGATTTCAGCCAAGGGAACCCTACGGGGCAGTTCTACCCTGTCTTGTAGGGGCGCTTTGACTTGGAATTGACTCCATGGCACACAACAATGACAATCTGAATATATAAAGTACGCTTACATCTCAATAATAAAAAAGACAAATAACCCGATTAAAAATAGGCGAAGAATCTGAGTAGACATCTCTCCAAGGAACATACATAAATGGCCAATAAGCACATGGAAAGATGCTCAGTGTCATCAGTCACCAGGGAACTGCAATCCAAGCCCCAATGAGATACCACTAGAGTGGCTAAAATCAGACAGTCAGATAATAACAAGTGTTGACAAGAATGTGGAGAAATTGAAATCCTAGTCCATTGTTAGTGGGATTGTAAAATGGTGCAGCTACTGTGGAAAACAGTTCGGTGGTTCCTGAAAAAGATAAACATAGAATTGCCATATGACACAGAAATTCCACTTCTCCGTATTTACCCAAGAGACTTGAAAGCAGGAACACAGATACCTGTACACCGATGTTCATTTCAGCACTATTCCCAGCAGCCAGAAGGTAGAAACACTCCGACTGTCCATCAGCAGATGCATGGATCAACAAAACGTGGTCTATCCATACAATGGAATAGAGCCCTGGTGGCACAGTGGTTAAGAGTATTATTTAGCCATAAAAAGGAATGAAGTACTGATACATTCTCCGACACGGATGAGCCTTGAAAATTACATGCTAAGTGAAAGAAGCCAGTCACAAAAGATCACTATTATATGATTCCATTCATATGAAAGGTTGAGAATGGAGAAATTCACAGAGACATAAAGGAGAACAGTCATTGCTTAGGGGTGGGGGAATAGTGGGGTGATGGCAAAGGGGTACAGGGTTTCTTTCTAAGGTGATGAAAATGTTCTAGAAGTGACTGTGATGTTTGCACATATCTATGAATTTACAAAAATGCATGAACTTGTATGCTTTCAGTGAATGAAGGGTATTATGTGTGAATTATATCTCAATAAGGCTTTGGGAGGAAAGAAAAAAGAGCAACAGCTGAAGTCCCCGTGATGGTGCCCCAGGAGCCCCAGGAACCTGGTGAAATCCTCTGAGCAGACTGTGCTTTAAAACCACCGTGTAAATGACAACACAGCCAGATGGGCCCCACCCAAAGTGGTTTCTCCCTGGATGTGGACGCCGGGACAAGGACACGGCGCTGTCTGTCTGCAGAATGCAGGCCCAACCCCTGGCGCCTTGCTCTGTCCTCTCTCCCCCTCCACACCCCTCCGCACACACCCCGGCTTGCTCTGTCATGTCTCCCCATCCCCCATCCCCCACCCTTCTGCACACACCCCGGCCATGGTCATTACAAGGCATGAGGGTCAGAGGGCAGGGAAGTGTCCCTGAGGAGGCGAAGCTGAGCTGTCCTGAAAGCAGCAGAGGCCGCCCAGGTGAACCGTCCAGGGTGGGAAGGGTGTGGGGGGCATTTCAGACCTAAGAAATGGCAGTGCTAGGGCTCTGAGAGGTGACTGAACAGGTGGTCAGGCCGAGAGGATGCAGGAGAGGACAGACAGGGGCTTACAGTCAGGGGAGCAGCCTCTGGAACTTTCCTATCCTTCTCCCACCACCCCACCACCCCCATATTCTGCTTTCCCTCCCCCCACCCATGCTCTCGGCCACCTCAACACCGACCGACCAACCGACCAGTGTCACTTCCTGGGAATGGCTCCATGTAGTCCCTGTCAGGTGAGGGGTTTTAACTACCCACCATCCCGCCTGCACCTAGAGGACCCAGGGACCAGGTTAAGTAACCAGGAAAAACCCTGGCTGGAAAACTGGGGTGGGGGCAGTGACATGCTGGGGCCCGTGGTTACATATTCAGGGATACGGTGAGTCTACTGTTAAATGCAGAGATCATAATGTATTAAGTCACATAGACTTTTTTCAGTCAAACAAATTATATTAAAAAGAAAGGTGATGAATACTCAAAACTCAGCATTCTTGGTTACTTTAGTGCATTGCACTATTATCCACGCTCTTGAGGTTATTTACACCTGCCACGTCTGTGCGATGACAATACTACATAGTGCCCTGCTGCTGCCCGTCTCCGCCCAACGCTGCGTTCAGTGACGTCACAGTGGCAGCTGAAATCCACAGATCAGACTTTTCACCCCCGAGAGCGGGCTGTTAAACCTTTGCCAGCACACCTTCAGAGAGGCTCACCCTGCCGCACCCCTGGAGTGCCAGCCTGGATTCGGTGACCAGGTTAGGCTGAGTAGACAGGGTTGTTGTGGGGCTGGAGCCTGGCGTTTGGGATCTCCCCTGCAGGGGTGAGGTGCGCAGATCCTCCCCTTCCTTCTCACTGTGTGCTCAGGCTCCAGTGCCCCTCTGATTGCAGGCTGCCTCCGCTCACCCTGGGACCCAAGAAGCCGGGGTCCACGGAGCAGCAGAGGGCTGTGGTGGCGGTCTCACCGGCCCCAGGCAGGCACCGTTGCTCATCCTCACAGCCACCCTGTGAGAAAGAGCACGCACCCAGGTGGAGGGATCCAGGTTCTAGAGGCGAGGAGCTTAGCAAGGACTCACGGCCGGTAAGTGGCAGGTCAGGATTCTAACCCAGTTCTAGTGGGCTGTAAGGTCATTGCTCTCCCAAGCAAACCACACCAGCTCCAAGCTACTGGAGAGATACTGGGGGGTGAGACACAGGCAACCACACTGGTCAGGGCTTCTAGGGTGTGGGTGAGGCACCTTGCGGGGACTACCATCCACTCCTGAAATTCTACCATTAGAAATTCATTCCTTTAGGTATGCACTGCTCTTGTCTTTGAGTCTTCTTCTGACACACGGGTCCCTGAGAAGATGAAATCATTGGAGCACCAACATCCCACTCATGGCTCTTTGGGAGAAATAGGCAGTAAGGAGAAACCTGGGTGGGATGGGGCATCACAGGAGACGGGAAAGCAAGCAGATGAAGGCTTGCCAGTGACCCACGGCAGTCTTTCCGAAGGGCAAGGGGGGACAGGAGAGGCTCACCTGGGCAGTCTCCCTCTCTGACCATCCCTTTGCTGGGAAAGGCAAGGGTGAGGTGGGGATGGCAGCGGTAGATGCCCCCAAGCCAGGCCAGACAGGTGGAGGGCATGGCAAGGGGCAGGGCTGTGCTGTGCTGGGGGGTCTCAGCTTAGAGGTCGTACACGAGCTCGGCAGCCCAGACTTCAAAGGGCTGAAGCATGCCTCAGAGGTGCAATGAGAAAACCACAGAAGGGGATGGCAAGGAGCCAAGTCAGGGGTCCTTGGGATGTCCACCGGGGCCTGGTCAAGCTGTGTGGCCTTACACACGCCCTCCACTGCTCTGGGCATCAGTCTGCTCATCTGTACAATGGCTCCCAACTAGTGGCCAGCCTCTCTCACAGGGTGAAGAAATGACCACATTCCTGGAACCAGGAAGCGTGTGGGGAGCTGGCCCCAGAGGAGGCCCGAGAAGCCTCGGGACCCCAGGACTGCCAGCTGCCAGTTGTGCAGCCTCACTTCTGAAAGGGGATAAAATCTGGGTCGGGAAGACCTGCATCCTAGGTCTGAGGACAATCCAGAGACCCAGCCTGCTCTCCAAGAAAAGACACGCAGGCTGCTCACCCCGCGACTGGAAGACTAGTTTAGAAAACCAAACCAGGACCAGCCGCTGTCCCTGCCAACAAGGCTCTTATTTCTATCCGTGATTTCCTGTCCTCCTCCCAAAGGACTTGAAGCAATTTACAATTATATGCAAAACACAGCAGGAGGTGTAACGGGGAAAACTGGAAGAAGAGAAGTCCAAGAGACAGCAGTGGGGGCCTAACACCGAGCCCGGGGCCCAGGCTAGGGCTTAGCCTGCCTGGGGGCGCTGCGGGTAGAGAGTAAGGGGTGGTGGTGGAGGGCCTGGCCACATGCCCCAGCTCTAAGCTGCCCGGTAGCCATAATGAAAAGGGCAATACAAATGGATATACGCTTCCCAGGACTGCAGAGAAAACAGCCAGCTGCTCAGGGGAAGTGTAACCATCCCCGAGAGGGCCTTGGAACACTCCCATCTCTCCGGGTCTGTTTTCCACAGCATCCCTCAGCATCAGCGGATAGCACCTCATCAAAGATTACGTATGTACATCTATAACATACGCACACACGTTATCCGGATGGACAATCTCCTGCCCTCCCAGGCACCATTTGCAACCTCCAGGATGTAGCCTCTGCATCATCTCATTCAATCTCTTCACACCCCCGTATTCAACTCCTTTTAGAAATGCGGAGACAGGGCTCAGGGAGTCAGTAACTTGCCCAGAGTTCCCCAGCTGCGATAAGGGAAGCCAGAGTCCAGGCCCCAGCCTCAGGCCCAGCCCACAGTCTTCCCAGCCACTGTGGGCCTCTGCCTCCCACCCCAGCCTGCACCACCAGCTCCCATCACACTGGACATGTATAGCAGCAGGGACTTTGCCTCATGGTGACATTTCACAAGCATTTCCAGCCCTCAGAGCCAAGGGCAGGGGCTGTTCTCTAGGATGATGGTCTCCTGGCCACCTGGGCTGTGGGTGGGCTCTTCTTCCAATAGGCAGGATTTTGCCACCATTCAGTGCTAACTTATAGGCTGGTGGTTCAAACCCACCCAGGGGTACTGCAATAGAAAAGACCTGGGGTCTGCCTCCATCATGATTATAGCAAGAAAACCCTGTGGAGCAGCTCTACTCTGTTCCACCACAAGCTGGAATCTACTCGATGTCAATGACAGAAACAAAGTGTGAATTCCTTCCTTCCTACGACGAACCCAGGGTGGGGCAGGGGGGCAGCCAGCAGTGCAGGAGGCGACCCTGAAACCCCACATCCAGCAAGTCTCTGGCATGGAGGAGGGCTGAGGTACCTAGGAGCAGGTCTGCAGCAGGGCCTGTGGGCTACCCCAAGCTCTGAGAGGGCAATACCCAATGGGTTTAGGCAGAAGAACTTAGAAACAGCTGTGCCCAGGGCAGACACTGCAGTGATCTGATCAATTACACCACCAAATCTGAGCAGAGCACGTGTCCTTTATAGTTACCATAGCCGCGGCTGTTTGCCAAGCGCCTCAGCCATGCTGGGCTGGGCTAAGCATTTTACATGCATCATGTCATTTAAAGCTGTCCTAAATTAGCCAAGGATCGACCTGCCTGTGTGCAAACCAACCTCCTCCAGGTGATGTTATTGAGTGCAACACAGCTAGCTGCCACAGCCAAAATTTGCAAACACCTAAATACCCCCCAGAGGGGCAGAGCAAGCAACGTGGTGGAATACCACACAGTCATGAGAAAGAGCAAGGGTGTGCTCGGCACCAACACGAGCCATAGCCAAGATCTACTGCTCCGTGAACAGCATCAGCATGCAGTCTGTCACCACTCGTTAAAACCCAGGGGAGGCCGTGGAGGATACAGTGTAACTGGGTTTGCTGGAATCTACCTGAACGGCTCTGGAAGGATGGACAGGAACCGCTTCCTCCAGGGAAAGGACCTGGATGGTGGGAGGAAGATGAGGAGGGAGATTTTCACTTTGGGGCTGCTTTGTGCTTTGTAGCATTTGGATGTTAACCCTTGTGAAGTTATTGTCCTTAAAAGAATAGCATAATGGTCAACAAGCATGTGAGAAAAATGCTCCACATCATTAGTCATTAGGGAAATGTGAATCGAAACCACAATGAGACACCACCTCACATCCACTAGGATGGCAATTACCAGAAGAACGGAAGCAAACTGGTGACGTGAGGATGTGGAGAAATTGGAACCCTGGGCAATAGTTTCAGAGGTTCATCCAGCCTCCATGGCTGCAGAAAGTCTGGAGCCCATCAAAATTTGAAATTCTGTTCTGCATCTTCCCCCTTTTGATAAGGATTCTCCTATAGAATCTTTGGTCAAAATGTACAGTAATGGTAGCTGGGCACCATCCAGTTCTTCTGGTCTCATGGCAAAGGAAGCAGTTGTTCATGGAGGCAATTAGCCACACATAGAAATGAAGTTTTGATATGATTGAACCTTAAAAATGGAGTGAAAATAGGTTAGACACAAAAGGAAGAATATTGTGTGATCCCACTTATATGAAATACCTAGAATAGGCAAATGCATAGAGATAAAAGCAGATTAGCCGTTACTAGGGGCTGGGAAGAGGGGGAAATGGGAGTTACTGCTGAAGGGGGACTGAGTTTCTGTTTGGGGTGATGGAAAATTTGGGGAAGAAAACATCAGGAATGTAATTAATGTCGCTGAATTATACACTTAAAAAGGTGAAAATGGCAAACGTTTTGTTATATCTATTTTACCACAATAAATTTTTTGTCAAATACTGTATGTCTATAACCCTTTAGCTGAGGCCTTTTGGGCCAGTGTTCTGGATTCAGAATGTTTCTGACCTGAGGCAGACATTCAGGCACGTTTGTCATATGTTAGCAAGTACCTCCAGCGGGGCCCCAGGCAGCACCACATAAACAAGCACATTGATTTTTCCACAGCAAAGCTTAGGACACTTTGCACTAAGCAGGAAAAATAAGGACTATGAACAGCCTCACATTGCCTCAGGTCAGGCTTTGTGGTCAAAATTATGAAGTGTCTTCTGGAATTAAGAGCTTGTTTATATTCTAGAATTACAGATATGGAATTATAGGTTTGTGTATGGAAAAATTTTAAAAACAAGTTAGGCAGAGACAGCTACTTGCCCATCTAATATCCATTATCCACTCTCCCCTTCTACCTTGGTTATACAACCCCCAATTTTCAGCTGACCCCAGCTAAAAACACTCTATTTCCTTGTATCCTTTGCACCCAGGAATAACCATATGGCTTAGTGATGGCCAATGAAATGCTACTAGAAATGTGTGTCACAGGTTTCCAGGAAATTTCCTCGGAGCTGGCCCGAGCCCTGGGACCTTTGTGCCTTCCTCCTTCCTAATACCTAAAACAGGGATGTGATGGCAGGCATTCCAGCAGCCATTCTGGGTCATGAGATGACCTGAATGAAGAATGGAAGTGACAGTAGAATGGTAGAAAAGCAAGATAGAAGGAGCCTGGGTCCCTGATGACTCATTTTACATGAAATGAGATTAACTCAATTTGTTCAATCCATCATTATTTTTTATTTTCTTCATGTACATATGAATGTAACCCCAACTATTATATCATCCACATTCATATTATTTTTTGTCTCCATTTTACAGATGGGAAACTGAGGCTCAGCAAGGAGAAGGAATATGTCCAAGGGCCACAGCTGAGGTAGGTTGTACAAACCCCAGACTCCATGAGAGTAGAGGTGGTTGGCATTCAAGATCAGCAGTCAGCACGGTCAGCGTGAGCAGTGTCCAGCCCAGTACTGGCTGACCAAAGAACAGCCCAGGCCCAAGGCCCTACATACTCTTGGGAAGGAGGCATAGAGGCCGTGAGTGTTTGCCTTCTTCTACCTGCCCTGAGTCCACGCCCACCAAGCGGCCTTCTGAGTGCTGACTTCTCACACTGATACTATCAGGGAAATTGTGCCAGTCTGAGATGGGAGCCTAGGTGCCTTGGCAGGGGTATTTCTTGCTGTAAATTAGCAAGGTGGTGTGTGGAATGCCAAATCATCGGACCACAGTGGCACACTATGAGTGCCCATACTTAGAAACTCAAGGGCCAGCAGGCGGGTGTGATGTTTCCTCCATGGGCCCTCCACATGCTCTTCACTTGGGGCCTCACAGAGCCTTCCTGCTAAAGGGGATGGCACTAGCACCCATACGTGTGAGGACATCACACTTCAGATGATGGTGTGCGCTCTGGAGAAAAATAAAGAGAAAAAGAGGTTGGGAGTGTGGGGGTGGCTCTGCCTATTAACAGAATGAGATGAACATAGTAGTTTTAGTTAGGAAAAAAACTAACCTAAAAAACTTTGGAAAACAGTATTTTGACTATCTTCTTAGGCTAAAGATCCAAAGAACTGTATACATATATTATGCACTGGTTAGCTGGTATGTTTTTCACAGAGGTATGAGTAAGCAATTCTGAAACTTCTTTTGTGCGTCCTAGGACTGAGCAAGGGAGGCAGTGTGGTTCATTGGTAGAATTCTTACCTTCCATGTGGGAGACCCAGGTTCTGTTCCCTGCCAATGCACCTTATATGCAACCACCATCTGTCTGTTGGCGGAAACTTGCGTGTTATTATGATGCTGAACAGCTTTCATCAGAGCTTCGGAACTAAGATGGACTGGAAGGAAGGCTTGGCAACCCGATTCCGTAAATCAGTCAATGAAAACCCCGTGGATCACAGGTCTGATCTGCAGCAAATCTTGCGGGTGGCACAGGACCAGGCAGTGCGTTGTTCCATTGTGGGTGAGGTCACCATGAGCCGGAGCAACTCAACGGCAGCTAACAACAGCAAAAGAAAGGAGTGAGCAAATAAGTAAGTACATTGTGCATGACAATATCTAAGTTTCTCCAAGGTGAAGAAAGGAATGACAAGTAAGGAAATGAGGAAGGCTAGAGTGAGTCCTGTGGTGTTGGATCAAAATTGGAGGTATGAGTATTAGCTCATGGTTTTTAATATCTATACAGAGTTACAGAGAACCACACTTAGAACCCCACTTTTTTTAACTTCTTATCGTTAGTATTATGTACTACATACAATGTTGCATAATTTTCTGATGTCATCATATCTGTAAGTGTGTATGTAATGTTTCCAATCGTCACAGACAAGTAAAGATTGGATTTTATAAAGATACTGATAATAAAAGGTAATAATAATGAAAACTAAAAAAAAAAGGTATTCGACTTACGTCCACCACACGTCTGTCAATTTGTTCTATGGTGGGGGCTTGCATGTTGTTGTGATGCTAGAAGCTTTGCCACCAGTATTTCGAATACCAGCAGGGTCACCAATGGTGGGCAGGTTTCAGCAGAGCTTCTAGACGAAGACAGACCAGGAAGAAGGAGCTGGCAGTCTACCTCTGAAACAATTGGCCAGTGAAAACCTTATGCATCGCAGTGGAACAATGTCTGATATATTGCCAGTGGATGAGCCCCTCAGGTTGGAAGGCACTCAAAATATGCCTGGGTAAGAGCTGCCGCCTCAAAGGAGAGTCGACCTTAATGAACTGGATGGAGTAAAGCTTTCAGGACCTTCATTTGCTGATGAGGCATGACTGAAAATGAGAAGAAACAGCTGCAAACATCCATTAATAATCAGAAAGTGGAATCTATGAAGTATGAATCTAGGAAAACCAGAAGTCATAAAAATGAAACAGAACACATTAGTGAGCTGAAATGGACTGGTATTGGCCATTTTGAATCAGAAAGTCAGATGATCTACTATGCTGGGAATGACAGAGTAAGAAGGAATGGTGTTGCATTCATCATCAAAAAGAACTTTTCAAGATCTATCCTGAAGTACAACACTGCAGGTGATAGGATAATATCCATAGGTCTGCAAGGAAGACCAGTTAATACACCTGCTATTCAAAGTTATGCACCAACCACTAATGCCGAAGATGAGGAAATTGAAGACTTTTACCAACACCTGCAGTGTGAAACTGATCAAACACGCAATCAAGATATATTGATCATTACTGGTGATTGGAATGCAAAAGTTGGAAACAAAGAAGAAGGATAGATATTTGGAAAATATGGCCTTAGTGTTAGAAACGGTGCCGGAGATCATATGATAGAATTCTGCAAGACCAATGACTTCTTCACTGCAAATATCTTTTTTAACAACATAAACAGTGACTATACATGTGGACCTCACCAGATGGAAAACACAGGAATCAAATCTACTACATCTGTAGAAAGAGATGATGGAAAAGCTCAATATCATCAGAACAAGGCCAGGGGCCAACTGAGGAACAGACCATCAATTGCTCATATGCAAGGTCAAGTTGAAGCTCAAGAAAATTAAAACGAGTCCACAAGAGCCAAAGTATGACCTTGAGTATATCCCACCTGAATTTAGAGACCATATCCAGAATAGATTTGACGCATTGAAAGCTAATGACCAAAGAGCAGACCAGTTGTGAGATAACATCAAGGACATCATACATGAAGAAAACAAGCAGTCATTAAAAAGACAGGAAAGAAGGAAAATACCAAAATGGATGTCAGAAGAAACTCTGAAACTTGCTTTTGAAGGTAGAGTAGCTAAAACAAATGGAAGAAATGATGAAGTAAAAGAGCTAAACAAAAGATTTCAAAGGGCAGCTTGAGAAGACAAAGTATTATAATGAAATGTGCAAAGACCTAGAGTTAGAAAACCAAAAGGGAAGAACATGCTGGGCATTTATCAAGGTGAAAGAACTGAAGAAAAAATTCAAGCCTCAAGTTGCAGTACTGAAGGATTCTATGGGCAAAATATTGAATGAAACAGGAAGCATCAAAAGAAGATGGAAGAAATACAGAGTCACTGTACCAAAACGAATTGGTTGATGATCAGCCATTCCAGGAGGTAGCATATGATCAAGAACAGATGGTATTGAAGGAAGACGTTCAAGCTGCACTGAAGGCACTGGCCAAAAACAAGGCTTCAGGGATTGATGGAATACCAATTGAGATCTTTTAACAAATGGATGCAATGCTGGAGGTGCTCATCCACCTATGTCAAGAAATTTGGAAGACATCTACCTGGCCAACCAACTGGAAGAGATCCATATTTGTGCCCATTCCAAAGAAAGATGATCCAGTAGAATGCAAAAATTATGGAACCACATCATTAATATCACACACAAGTAAAACTTTACTGAAGATCATTCAAAAGTGGTTGCAGCAGTACTTCAACACGGGACTGCCAGAAATTCAAGCCGGATTCAGAAGAGGACGTGAAACAAGGGATGTCATTGCTGATGTCAGAAGGATCTTGGCTGAAAGCAGAGAATACCAGAAAAATGTTTACCTGTGTTTTATTGACTATGCAAAGGCATTCGACTGTGTGGATTGTAACAAATTATGGATAACATTGCAAAGAATGGGAATTCGAGAACACTCTTTGTGTTCATGAGAAATCTATACATAGATCAAGAGGCAGTCTTTCAAGAACAAAGGGATACTGGGTAGTTTATAATCAAGAAAGGTGTGCATCAGGGTTGTATCCTTTCACCATAATTATTCAATCTGTATGCTGAGCAAATAATCCAGAAGCTTGACTATATGAAGAATTGGAGGAAGACGCATCAACGACCTGTGATACGCAACCTTGCTTGCTGAAAGTGAGGAGGACCTGAAGCACTTACTGATGAAGATCGAAGACTACAGCCTTCAGTATGGATTGCACCTCAACATAAAGAAAACAAAAATCCTCACATCCTGACCAATAAGCAACATCATGATAAATGAAGAAAATATTGAAGCTGTCAAGGATTTCATTTTACTTGGATCCATAGTCAATTCCCATGGAAGCAGCAGTCAAGAAATCAAATGATGTATTGCACCGGGCAAATCAGCTGCAAAAGACCTCTTTAAAATGTTGAAAAGCAAAGATGTCATTTTGAGGACTAAGGTGCACCTGACCCAAGCCATAATATTTTCAATTGCCTCTTATATGCATGTGAAAGCTGGACAATGAATCAGGAAGACCGAAGAATTGGTTAATTTGAATTACAGTGTTGGCGAAGAATATTGACTATACCGTGGACTGCCAGAAGAACGAACAAATCTGTCTTGGAGGAAGTACAACCAGAGTGCTCCTTAGAAGAGAGGATGGCGAGACTTCTTCTTAGGTACTTTGGACATGTTATCAGGAGGGACCAGTCCCTGGAGAAGGACTTCATTTTTTGTAAGGTCAACGAAAAAGAGGAAGGCCTGGATGAGATGGATAGATACACTTCTACAACAATGGACTCAAACATAGCAATGATTGTGAGGATGGAGCATGACTGCGCAGTGTTTTGTTCTGTTGTACGTAGGGTCACTATCAGTCAGAACTGACTGGGCAATACCTAACAACAACAAAAACAACAATGGATTTACTTCAGAACTGACTTAGGACGGAGTCAGAAAGGTGTGTGTGTGTGTGTGTGTGTGTGTGTGTGTGTCTGTGTGTCTGTGTGCATATACATATACTCATAGCTCTATTTGCTGAGAGGGCCTAGAACCAATAACACCCCAGTCTCTATGAGCACAAGGAGCCCTGGTGGCTGCTAACTGAAAGTTTGGCAGTTCGAACCCACCGGCCGCTCCACGGGAGAAAGATGTAGCAGTCTGCTTCCGTAAAGATTACAGCCTTGGAAACACTATGGGGCAGCTCTACTCTGTCCTATAGGTTTGCTATGAGTTGGAATTGCCTCAACGGCAACAGGTTTGGTTTTGGTTTACCGATGAGCACTCCTGGTGCCCAGATCTTGATCTCTAGATATTATTGTTAATAAAAGGAACTAGGGCTCCTTAGGGAAACTGCTAATCCCAGGACTGGGTCAGGAAGAGTGAAAGATGATCCTGGAATGTCCTGTAGCACCAGAAATTCAGGAAGTGCTGAAAAAAACAAGGGCATGTCAAAAGGGTATAGAAGCCGACATGAAGGAGCTCCCAATGGTCAAATCTGGGACAACTTGAACAAGAATATAAATAAGTATAGTAATAGACTATAACCCATGGAATGAAATTAGAACCCATGAGTCCACACTAATTATATAAGTAAATGAATACATACGTAAATGGGGAAGAAAGGAAAGCTCTTCCTCGCAGTAGAATTTCAGGTATTAACTATAGAAGGAATGATGGATGTAGAGAAATCACTATTCAGTGAACTCCTCAGTGATAATTATTTCAGGCCAGAATCATCAATGAATTCTAACACAAATAGGCAAAAATATGGAAAACAAGATGTTTACGTAGTCTCCAAGTATCTTTCCATGATACACATTCACAGCAAAAGGAAAAATAGTAACCTCATAGTGGAGAAATGGAATATCACGTGCCCCGGAAATGGTACATTCAGAAGACGCAGCACTGCCTTCTGTGGTATTCTTGCCAAAAATGCATAACCCAAGTTTAATGAGGAGGAAACATCAGACAAGCCCAAACTGAGGGGCAGTCTACAAAATAGCTGCCCAGTACTCTGCAAAAATAAGATAAGGAAAAGACTGGGGAACTGCTCCAGATGAAAGGAGTCAATATTTAAATAAGATCTGTAGACTAGATAATAGCCATGTATGCATGTCAATTTTCTGATTTTGATAAGCGTACTGTGGTTATGTAAGATGTTAACATGTGAAGAACCTGGGTGAAGCTTATAATGGGAATTCTCTGTACTATTTTTACTACTTTCCTCTAAGCCTGAAATCATTTCGAGACGAAAAGTTAAAAAAGAAAAGCAAGAGGTTTAAGATATGCCTCACTTAATCATGCTGGGTGGATCTTATTTGGATCCTGATTCAAACAAACGGAAAAGAAAATTATGCTCCTGTTAAACCCGTTGCCATCGAGTTGATTCCAACTCAAACCCTAGTGGTATAGCGGTTGAGAGCTATGGCTGCTAACCAAAAGTTTGGCAGTTCAAATCCACTAGGAGCTCCTTGGAAACTCTGTGGGGCAGCTCTGCCGTGTCCTTAGGGTCTCTAGGAGATGCTCCCATCAGACACCTGGAAATCTGACCTGGATATCTGCGTGTTAGGGGACGATTCACCATTTTCAGCTGACATGATGCTGTTGCGTCCATGACATCTTTAACAGACGTGTGCTGCGGTATTTTCGGATGAAATGTTATGATGCCTGGGATTTGCTTCCAAATAACGCTTCCAGGAGGTGCTGGAAGACGAGCCTTGTGGATTGGAAGGCATTTAAAATACACCGCGGCTGCAAAAATGGACTTGTGCACTCCAACCACAGTGAGGAGGACAGTGTTTCGTTGTATTGACCTGGAGCATCGTGAGCCAGAGCAGGCTCAAGGACAACTAACAACAATCCAGGGGGGCATGGGCGGGGGGTAGATGCATGGGACTGGCTCGGGGTGAAGGTTAATGGGGCTGAGTGACGGGCACCGGGGCTTCATTTTACTCTTCTGCCTACTTTTATACATGTCCAAGATTCTCCAAAGTGAAGAGGTTAGTGAACCACACCCATAGGCAGTTCCTGGCCTGGACAGGTGGAAAAGGAGGAAGAGCTGGGACACCTCTCAGCGTCTGCTCCTGATGCGCTCCTCACATCCTTCCCTTGCAGGGTCTGTCCTCCCTGGCCGGCCCGGGCCTCCTTGGGCCTGTGCAGACTCCCCTCCAGGCTGACCCCCTGCTGGCTGCCCACCCACAGGCTCTGAGCTGACCGTCCTCACTCCCACTGCCCTCTGCAGCGCTGAGGCCACTCGCACGTCTCCTGAGGCCCTCCCCAGCCCCACTATAGCGTTTTAGAATGACAACCAATGGTTTTTCTGCCATTTCCTTTCTTCTCGTCCTTCCCCTGACTCAGGCTGAAAAGCGATGGGGCCGAGTGAAGAGCAAACGGCCTGCAATCCCTCACTCTCCCAGTAGGGGCGCTGTGGACACTGCGGAGGCTGCCTCTATTGTACGGGGCCACCCTCAGTATTACTGGACCCCCCTAAATGCCACTCACACCCCCATCGCTGTGACAACCCAAAAGGTGCCTGCCCCACTGAGCACCATGACGTTAGTCTTCCTTAGCTTATGTCTTCCGAAGTCTCCTGTTAAGGGAGACAGCACATGCCTGGTTAGATTCAAAGCCGGAGATTAGGAAGTGGGAGGTGAATCGTTTCCTTTCAACCCCTCCAACGCCTCCAGAAAATGATCGTCCAGCCTGAGGTGAGGAGGAGCTGACCAAGGATGGACATGAGTGGGCCTTGAAAAGGGGAGCCCAGGGCAGTGCCCAAGATGGGCTTTCAGGACCTAAGGGCAGGGGGGACCCCCCTGGAGCCTCCAGGTAAGGATGGCTCCATCCTGAGCACCAGCAGAAGAGTATGACCCAGCAATGACCCTGCTGCCCTTGCACAGCACAAAATCAATAGCCAAACCCATTGCCATCAAATCTATTCCAGCTCATGGCGACCACATGTGTTACAGAGGGTTTTCTTGGTTCTCTCTCGTGCTGTCACTGTGTGGGTTTGAACCACCAACCTCTAGGTTAGCAGCCAGCCACAAACCACTTGCATCACCCAGGGACCTTTTGCACAGCACAGAAGCAATTGAATGGTGTCCCTGCCCACCACCCAACAGAGCATAGAAGCTACAGCAAGGAGCTCAGGGTCTCTGTGGACATTGATGGGGACCTCACACCATGAGGATACCACCTCGGATGGCGTCCAAGACCAGATACTCTTTCTCTCTCACTCACTGTTTGTGTCAAACACACACACACACACACACACACACACACTTCTCATTCTTACACTCTGTGGTATTACTCAAAGCCCCCCTGAACTTGCAGCCAATGCTAGCCACAGTCAACAAAAAAACACCGGTTGCTGTTGAGTTGATTCCAACTCACAGCAAACCTACAGGACAGAGTAGAACTGCCCCATAGGGTTTCCAAGGAGCAGCTGGTGGATTCGAACTGCCGACCTTTTGGTAAGCAGCCGAGCTCTTTTCCACTGTGCCCACAGGGCTGCAGCCGCAGTGGGGAGCCGTAAGTGACTGAGTTTCAGCACCCTCGTGAAACAGGCCCATGAAATAGAAACTGAGCTGAGTTATGGAAAAGAAAGGTAGCCACCTGTCTTGCGTACCTGACTTTGTGCTTTACGGAAGATTAGAAATCAGAAAACAGCATCATGTCCTAAACAGCTGCCATGGAGAGAGAGTGTTCCCTCTGTGATGTCAGCCCCGAGCTTTGTAAATCAGCCTGCCAGCAGGCCGGGAAATGCAGGCTGTACCAGGGTCCTGCCCACATCAACCCCTCAGTTATGTGGGACACACGATGCAGTAAGTCATTGAATTCTTCAGTTAGGGTTTTGTGGGTTGCTGTATGTAAACGCAGACTAAGAGGAGGTAAGAGTGTGTGATTTACTATTTTTCACATGTTATATCCATGCTATTAAATGCCATTTAATGTGTCTGGGGCGGTGTGGATGGATAAAAAGCATTGCATGGCGGGGATCTAAGAATATAATGAACTTTTAAAATTAATTTTTATGGAAATAACCCCCACCCCTTTTAAAGCCTCTTGATGTAAGTTACAATTTTCTGGAAGGTAACTGGGACATAGAACATTGCAGGTGGACCCCCCTGTACTCAGTGTCTAGTGCTGTGCTGGGCTCATACTGCCAAAAGCCTCAAACACCTGGGTACTTGGATGAGGGCTAGGTCAGGCCCACAAAACCCACCATCCCCCAGGGCCTTCCGCATCTTCCAGGCCCGGCCCTTGAGTTTCTTCCGAAAGGCTTCGATGGGAATCAGGGGTTCATACTGTGGCGTTGTGGCGCCACCTGGTGGTCAGCCTGCATACTGTTGGTCCCCCAGAACCCAGCTTTGTGTGTGCGTGAGTGCGTGTGTGTGTGTGTGTGTGTGTGTGTGTGTGTGTGTGTGTGTGTGTGTGTGTGTGTGTGTGTGTGTGTCCAACCCACCACTACCCTGACTGACCACTAGCTATTCAGGAGCATCTTGTAAAGGCGCAGACTTTATTATCTGGCAACGCCTGTTTCAAATCCCAACTCTGCTACTCCATTAGCTCTTGACCTTGGACAAGTCACTTCAACTCCGGGAGCTTGTTTCTTTATCTGGAATATGGGAATAAGAGTCCCTCCCTTACAGGGTTGTTGGATGATTATATGTAGCACATAGCAGGCTGCCAGAAACTGAAACTATCGTTGACACTCCTACCCGTGGTGAATGGTGATGTCTTCCATAAGGACACCAGCACTTCCACTGGCTTATAACCCCCAGGGCAAAGAGTGGGTGACAATTGCTCTATGCTTCTTCCGCATCCTGCTGACCACTTGCCTGCCTTACCACGACCACCGTCACCAGCCAGCGCAATGCTCAGACATGGCCGGGGCACAGGCCTAGCACCAGCTGTGGCTCCTGGGCTTGGTCTAGTAATTTCTTTGTTCATGCTTTAACTGAGGGCTGCTGTCTCTATTTGGAGCTGATTCTATATCAGATAGCATTAATGGAGGCTCCCCAGGAGCAGGGTAGGACCAGCCCAGGGTAGGGGTCAGGTCTGCTTGAGCAGGGCTTGGAGGGTGAGCTGCGGGGGTGTCCCGGGCCTCCGCAGATGCACAGAGCAACGGGGGATGGGAAGGCAGCCTAGGGAGCCAGGCCTGACCGTGCAGATGGGTCACTGCCACTCGCTGGGGGCTGAACTGGGGCTCAGCATAAGGGGCTCATCCAGAAGAACTGGGCCTTGACTACAAAGTCAGCTGTGGAGTCCCTTTTTGTTATAAGCCTCAAGCCCTCTTTCTTTCTTTCCTTGTTTTTATTTTTATCTTTTTAATTGTGAATTAGGTGAAAGTTTACAGTGCAAATTAGTTTCCCATTTGATAGTTTGTACATAAATTGTTCCAAGACCTTGATTTCCTTCCCCACAATGTGTCAGCACTCCCCCGCTTTCCATCCTAGGTTCCCCATTTCCTTTTGTCCTGAATTGCTACCCCTTCCTGCTTCCTCATCTTTGCTTTGGGGCAAATGCTGCCCTTTTGATCTCGTATAATTGCTTGTTCTAAGGAGCACGTTCCTCTTGGGTGTTAGTGTTTATTTGATGGGCCTGTCTGTGGTTTGGCTGGAAGGTGGTCTCTGGGAACGGTTTCAGTTCCAGGTCAGAAGGGTGTCTTAGGGCCATAGTCTCAGGGGTTCCTCCAGTCTCTGTCAGACCAGTAAGTCTGGTCTTCGTAGTGAATTTGATTTTTCATTCTGCGGTTTTGCTCCCGATCTGTCCGGGACCCTCCGTTATAATCCCAGTCAGGGTAGTCAGTAGTGGTAGCCCGGCACCATCTAGTTCTGCTGGCCTAGGGGGGTCTTGTAGTCTGTGGTTCACATGAACCCCTATTTCTTGTTCACAGTTGAGTCTCACTAAAAAAGGATGGAAGTCCCTGGGTGATACAAACGGGTAATGGGCTCAGCTGCTAACAAAAGGTTGGTGGTTGAAGTCCACTCAGAGACACCTAGGAAGAAAGGCCTGATGATCTGCTTCCAAAAGACCAGCCATTGAAAACCATACTCTGATACACACAGAGTCACCACGAGTCAGTGTCCACCGTACAGCGACTGTTTTTGCTTTTCTTTCCTGGGTGAGATGGACGACAGCTGGGGAGGGGGGTGGGTCGAGAGTGGCAGGGAGAGTTGTTCCTTTGAAAGCAACAGTGCACTTACTTACCACAGGAGGGCTGGCAGGGCCCCAGTGCCCCGGCCAATGATTCTATAGCCCTGGCTGCCGCCACCACTCAAGCCCCCGCTAACGTCCTAGGCAGAGGGGCATTGCGGCCACACTGTAGCCACTGGCCCGAAAGCCCAGGTCTGCCTCAAGGGCTGACCGTTTCACATTGTCTTCTCTTTAGGACCAAGGCAGCCCCACACAGCCCCTGGTCACACCTCCTGAAGCTGGGAGGGGCTGCCCCCTTACAGGATAAGCAGGAGCTCCCTGGCTGGACACAGCAGGGAGAAGCAGCCACTTGGGCAGAGTGTGGGCATGGAGGGCAGCAGAAAAGGGAACTGGGGTGCCCGTGGGAGTCTACAACCACAGCACCAGACCCCCCTCAGAAGTCCCTCTGACCTGGCAGGATCAGATAGACCCACAGGTAAATCTGCTTTGTGAGCTGGAAACCACGGGAGTATTTGGGCTCTCACCTGGGTGATTTCGAACCAGCTTAGCCTCCTTCCTGATCCTCAGCTCCTTATCCTCAAGTCGCAAATCCAAAAAGCTCCCCCAAAACTAACCTTGTTCCCTAATTCATTGGGCAGTAAACTTTGCCCTCCTGGGCCTGTGGCTGTGTGTGGGGTCCTCAGTCTTGCTGCAGAAAGCTCGATGGGGGGCTGCCTTGGGCCCCGCTGAGGGGAGCCCACACCACTCCATGTGTGCGCATTCTCACTAATTTAAACCCCCACCATTCTGGGTCCCAAGCCATGGCCACCCTGAAAATTTTGGATCCGGGAGAAAGGACCCAGGGTAGAAAGTGACTGCTCTCCTGGTGGACTCAAAACGTGCATTCCTGGAAGTATTTGTAACTAAAGACCCGAGTTCTTGTACTTTCTGTCACTGGTTGTGAGTGACTGGACTCTAGCGTATTCCCACAGTCCGTCAGATATCTGCACATCTTCTGTCAATCAGACCAGAAACCTGGTGGCGCAGTGGTTAAGAGCTCGGCTGCGAACCAAAAGGTCGGCAGTTGGAATCCACCAGACACTCCTTGGAAACCCTATAAGGCAGCTCTACTCTGTGGTCGCTATAAGTCGGAATTGACCCAACAGGAAAGGGGTTTTTTTTGGTTATCAATCAGGCCACGGTGCTCTGTGCTGAAGCCCTGAGGGCAGTCGCTGGCCTCCAGCAGCTGTCAAAGCAGGCCTGCCTTCTCCTCGCCTGCACCCGACTGGTCCTAGAGCCACACACACCAGGACTGTGGTCACCCCCTACCTCTCTCTGCCCCTCGCCCTGCCACTCCCAGCCGGTCCCGTCTGCTGGACCTCCTGGTCTCCTCCATGTACCTGTGGAGCCCCCTCAGATCAGTGTTTTTAAATACTGAAATGACAGAGAATTGCCAGGAAGACCAATTGTATAGAAAAACAATTGTCAAAATATTTTTAAAATTGTGATAGAAAATTGTACGTGCAAAATGGTTAAGACCATAATGGTATTTTGAAATGAGGTCTCCAAAAGTCAGACTCAACTCTACAGCAGAGTTTTTTGGTTTTTTGTTTTTTTTAATGACAACTATGGAGTCCCTGGGTTGTGCAAACGGTTAAGTGCTCAGCTGCTAACCAAAGAGTTGAAGGTTAGAGTTCACCCAGAAGCACCTCAGAAGAAAGGCCTGGCGATCTGCTTACAAAAAATCAGCCATTGAAAACCCCATGGAGCACAGTTCTACTCTGACACACGTGGGTCGCCGTGAGTCGGAATCGACCCAACAGCAGCTGGTTGGTTCTCTGACTGCACTGTGAGATGAAAATGTTTGGAGCTGGTGATAGAGCCGTGGTTACTACTAAAATGAAAGTGTTTAAGATTTTGTTTTTTGGTTTTAGCCCACAGAGTGGAAGGAAATGTTACTTTTCAGTTAAACGTTCATGAAAGTAACAATAATATTTTTTCCATCCAAGTTCCAGTTTCCCTGAAGTCTATCCTCAGACCCTTGGAGTCCATGTACGTACATAAAGATGCCTGAGTTACGAGCAGTAGCCGATCTGGCCAGCAAAATATATATAGAAAACTTCTCCAACTTAACAACAAAAAGATAAATAACCCAATCAAAAACTGGGCAAAGGACATAAAAAGACACCCCACCAAAGAAGATATTCAAATGAATGATGTCATGGATTGAACTGCATCCCCCCAAAATATGTGTCAACTTGGCTAGGCCATGATTCCCAGGATTGTGTGATTGTCCTCCATTTTGTGATCTGCTTATCCTCCATTTTGTGATCTGCTTATCCTCCATTTTGTGATCTGCTTATCCTCCATTTTGTGATGTGCTGTAAATCTTAGCCTCTGTGGTTGTGGTTATGGCCCTATTTGGGAGTGAGCTGTCCATTATGTTAGTAAGACAGGATTAGGTCATGTTAATGAAGATTAAGGTGGAATGAAACACCCTTACTCAAGTCACAGGTTAGCCCAAAGAATAAAGATTGTCACCCTTGAGTATTGTGTTTAAATAGATATATATAATGTATTTTTTCACAAATAATGTGCCAAGGTAAATAATGTGTCTACACATATAACACCCATAGCATGCCTAGGAAAATCATGTGAGAGGGCATTGCATGGTTGACAAAAAAAGTATAAAGTTATTTGCATAAAATATGGTATATAAGACCAAAGGGTCAACAGTTATATTAAAGCATAGGTGAGAAAGTTTAGGGGCAGGGAGTTTAACTAAATGGAAGTGAAATAATTGGAACAGAAATAATGAGATTGTTAACACAGTGTGAAGAATGTAACCGGTATCACCGATCATTATGTATAGAAACTGTGAATGGGAGCCAGTTTCACTGTGTATATATTCACATAAAATTAAATTAAATTAAATATATATATATATATTATTGCTCCAGCTCTGAGTGACCCTTTCATGCAGGTCCTTGTCTCATGCTCCAAAGAACAGAGCATGCCCTCAGGGCCCACTGTGTGTGTGCCTGCTATGTGCCTCACTGCTCATAAATGCAATCAGGTAGTCTGTGCCCATCTTTTATTGCCACATGCTACTTGGTGGTCTGGTTGTGAGGTCCCCTACCAAAGGGCAGAGGAGAGAGTCATGACTGGATAGGGTCCTCAGCAAATGGTGATATCTGAGCACCAAAATGTTATTAGAAAATTACTAATAAAAGGCAGTTACTAGTATTTCACTTCTGTTGTTTCATGAATAATCTCCCCCAAAGAAATAAATGTGTCTCTATTAGTTTTCTATTGCTATTGTTAGGTGCTATGAGTCCGTTCCGATTAGTAACAACCCTATGTGTACGACAGAATGAAACACTGTCCAGTCCTGCACCATCCTCACAATCATTATTGATCTGTCATTGCACCCACTGTGTCTATCCATCTAGTCGAAGATCTTCCTCTTTGTCGCTTACCCTCTACTTTACCAGCTCGATGTCCTTCTCCAGGATCTGGTCCCTCTTGCTACCATGTCCAAAGTACGTGAGACGAGGTCTCACCATCCTTGCTTCTAAGACAGATTTGTTCGTTCTTCCAGTAATACCATGATTCAAAGGCTTCAATTCTTCTTTGGTCTTTCTTATTCATTGTCCAGCTTTCCCATGCATATGAGGCGATTGAAAATACCGTGGCTTGAGTCAGGTGCACCTTAGACCTCAGAGTGACATCTTTGCTCTTTAACACTTGAAAGAGTTCTTTCACAACAGATTTGCCCAATGCAATATATCATTTGCTCTCTTGACTGCTGCTTCCATGGGAGTTGATCATGGATCCAAGTAAAATGAAATCCTTGACAACGTCAATATTTTCTCCACTTATCATGATGTTACTTATCGGTCCAGTTGTGAGGATTTTTGTTTTCTTTATATTGAGGTATAATCTATACTGAAAGCTGTAGTCTTCGATCTTCATCAGTAAGTGCTTCAAGTCCTCTTCACTTTCAGCAAGCAAGGTTGTGTCAACTGCATATCACAGGTTGTTAATGAGTCTTCCTCCAATCCTGATGCCACATTCTTCTTCATATAGTCCAGCTTTTCAGATTATTTGCTCAGCATACAGATTGAATAAGTATGGTGAAAAGATACAACCCTGATGCACATCTTTCTTGACTTTAAACCACACAGTATTCCCTGTTCGGCTCAAACAACTGCCTCTTCGTCTATGTACAGGTTCCTCATGAGCACAATTGAGTGTTCTGAAATTCCCATTCTTCCCAATGTTTATCTATAACTTGTTATGATCCATATAGTCGAATGCCTTTGTGTAATCAATAAAACACTGATAGACATCTTTCTGGTGTTCTCTGCTTTCAGCCAAGACCCGTGTGACATCAGCAGTGATATCCCTTGTTCCAAGTGCTCTTCTGAATCCGACTTGAATTTCTGGCAGTTGCTTGTTGATGCACTGCTGCAACTGCTTTTGAATAATCTTGGGCAAAATTTTACTTGTGTGTGATATTAATGATATTTTTTTTATAATCTCTATGTTTTGTTGGATCACCTTTCTTTGGAATGGGCACAAATATGGATCTCTTCCAGTCGATTGGGCAGGCAGCTGTCTTCCAAATTTCTTGGCATAGATGAGTGAGCACCTTCAAGCACTGCATCTATTTGTTGAAATATCTCAATTGGTGTCCTATCAATTCCTGGAGGCTTGTTTTTCACCAATGCCTTCAGTGCAGCTTGAACTTCTTCCGTCAATACCATTTGTTCTTGATCATATGCTACCTCCTGAAGTGGCTGAATGTTACAAATTCTTTTTGGTACAGTGATTCTGTGTCTTCCTTCCATCTTCTTCTGATGTTTTCTGCATTGTTCAATATTTTGTCCATAGAATCCTTCAACAGTGCAACTCGAGGCTTGAATTTTTTCTTCAGCTGGAAGGCTCAAACTGAAAGGCTTGAAAAATGCCAAGCGTGTTCTTCACTTTTGGTTTTCTAACTCTAGGTCTTTGCACATGTCGTTATAATACTTTACTTTCTCTTCTTGAGCCACTCTTTGAAATCTGTTCAGCTCTTTTACTTCATCCTTTCTTCCATTCGCTTTAGCTACTTCATGTTCAAGAGCAAGATTCAGAGTATATTCTGACATCCATTTTGGTCTTTTCTTTCTTTCCTGTCTTTTTAATGACCTCTTGCTTTCTTCATGTATGATGTCATCCCACAACTCATCTGGTCTTCAGTCTTTAGTGTTCAAGGCATCAAACCTATTCTGGATATAGTCTCTAAATTCAGGTGGAATATACTCAAGGTCATATTCTGGCTCTCGTGGACTTGTTTTAATTTTCTTCAGCTTCAGCATGAACTTGCATAAGAGCAACTGATGGTCTGTTCTGCAGTCAGCCCCAGCCTTGTTCTGACTGATGATATTGAGCTTCTTCATCATCTCTTTCCACAGATATAATCAGTTTGATTCCTGTGTGTTCCATCTGGCGAAGTCCGTATGTATAGTCCCCATTTATGTTGTTGAAAAAAAGATATTTGCAGTGAATAAGTCGTTGGTCTTACAAAATTCTATCATGTGATCTCCAGCATCGCTTCTGTCACCAACGCCATATTTTCCAACTACTGATCCTTTTTCTTTGTTTCCAACTTTCGCATTCAAATCACCAGTAATTATCAATGCGTCTTGATTGCGTGTTTGATCAATTTCAGACTGCAGAAGTTGGTAAAAATCTTAGTGGTTGGTGCATAAATTTGAATATAGTGGTATTAACTTGTCTTCCTTGTAGGTCTATGGACGTTATCCTATCACTGACAGTGTTGTGCTTCAGGATAGATCCTGAAATGTTCTTTTTGAGGATGATTGCAACTCCATTCCTCTTCAATTTGTCATTCCCGGCTTAGTAGCTCATATGATTGTGAAATTCAGAATAGCCAATACCAGTCCATTTCAGTTCACTAATGCTTGGATATTGATCTTCAAGCATTCCATTTCATTTTTGATAGTTTCCAATTTTCCCCAATTCATACTTCGTACATTCCACATTCTGGTTATTAATGGATGCTTGCAGCTGTTTCTTCTCATTTTGAATCGTTAGCAAATGAAGGTCTTGAAAGCTTTACTTCACTCATGTCATTAAGGTCGATTCTACTTTGAGGAGGCAGCTTTTCCCCAGTTGTATTCTGAGTATCTTCCAACCTGAAGGGCTCATCTTCCAGCACTATATCAGACTTTATTCCACTGCTCTCCATAAGGTTTTCACTGGCCAATTTTTTCAGAAGTAGATCACCAGTTCCTTCTTCCTAGTCTCAGTCTGGAAGCTCTGCTAAAACCTGTCCACCAAGGGTGACTCTGCTGGTATTTGAAATACCAGTGACATAGCTTTCAGCATCACAGCAACATGGAAGCCAGCACAGTAGACAAACTGACAGACAAGTGGTGGACTTTTCTACTACTGCATTCCAAATTACCACAACTTTGTTGACTTAAAACAACATACTTACCAAAAATAAAAGAGGAATAAACACTTCCCAACTCGTTCTATGAGGCCAGTATTACTTGATGCCAAAATCAGATGAAGCAGACAGCCACATCTTTCTCCCACAGAGTGACTGGTGGGTTCTAACTGCTGACTTTTTGGTTAACAGCCAAGCTCTCGGCCACTGCACCAACAAGGCTCCTTAATCAAACAATAGTTTAGCTTAATTAATAAAGAATGTCTGCCTTGAGCCTTGTGCTCTTTCAATAGTTATCTATATGGGATCAAATTGGCAACAGCAACTCAAAAGATTAGATAGGGAACTTAGGGGGCAGTGAGTTTATAATAATGGGGGAGGAACAATTCAGAAAAGGAGGATGAGAATGGTTGCATAACTTGAAGAATGTAATCAATGTCACTGAGTTGTACATGTAGAAATTGTTGTATTAGTATATATTCTGCTGTGTATATTCTCAACAACAGCAAAAAAATAGAATAAATTTTTAAAAATCAGATGAAGATATCGTAAGAAAGCTACAGACCAATTTATCTTATGAATATGGACACAAAATCCTTAACAAAATACTAACAAATCAAATCCAGCAATGCATAAAAAAGATTATATACCATGTCCAAGTAGGATTTATCTCAGGAATGAAAAGTTAGTTTAATATCCAAAAAGAAATCAACGTAATACACCATGTCAATAGAATAAAGGTCAAAAACCACATGATAATCTCAGCAGGTGTAGAAAAAGCATTTAACAAAATTCAACATCCCTTCATGGTAAAAACACTCAAAAACCTAGAAATGGAAGAAAACTTCCTAAACCTGACAAAGGGCATCTATGGAAAATCCACCACATGTCTGTCAGTTTGTCATACTGTTGTGGCTTGCATGTTACTGATACTGGGAGCTTTGCAACGAGTATCTCAAATACCAGCAGGGTCACCCTGGGTGGCAAATTTTTAGCAGAGCTTCCAGTCTAAGACAGACTAGGAAGAAGGACCTGGCAGTCTACTTCTGAAAAAAATTAGCCGGTGAAAACCTTATGAATAGTAGGGGACTATTCTTTGATATAGTGTAGAAAGATGAGCCTCTCAAGTTGGAAGGCACTCAAAAAACGACTGAGGAAGAGCTGCCTCCTCAAAGTAGAGTCAACCTTAATGACATGGATGGAGGCAAGCTTTCAAGATCTTCATTTGCTGATGTCACATGACTCAAAATGAGAAGAAACGGCTGCAAACATCCATTAACAATTGGAAATGGGATGTACAAATTATGAATCTAGGAAAAATGTGAGTCAGCAAAAAATGAAATGGAATGCATAAACATTGATATCCTAGGCATTACTGAGCTGAAATGGACTGGGATTGGACATTTTGAATCAGACAATCATATGGTATACTACGCCAGGAATGACAAATTGAAGACAAATGGTGTCACATTTATTGCCAAAAAGAACGTTCCGAGATCTATCCTAAAGAACATAACTATAATAAATATTTACACACCCAATGACAGGGCTCCAGAATACATAAAACAAACTTTAACAGCATTGAAAATAGAGATAGACAGCTCCACGATAACAGTGGGAGACTTCAACATGCCACTTTCAGTGAAGGACAGAACATCTAGAAAGAAGCTCAAAAAAGACACGAAAGATCTAAATGCCATAATCAATCAACTTGATCTCATAGACATATACAGAACACTCCACCCAATAGCAGCCAAGTATACTTTCTTTTCCAATGCACATGGAACATTCTCCAGAATTAATTAGGTCATGAAGCAAGCCTTAACAGAATTCAAAGCATCGAAATATTACAAAGCATCTTTTCTGACCAAAAAGCCATCAAAGTAGAAATCAATAACAGAAAAAGCAAGGAAAAAAAATCAGACACATGGAAACTGAACAGCACCTTGCTCAAAAACTACTAGGTTATAGAAGAAATTAAGGATGGAGTAAAGAAATTCATAGAATCAAACAAGAATGAAAACACATCCTACTAGAACCTTTGGGACACAGTCAAAGCAGAGGTCAGTTTATAGCAATAAATGCACACATCCAAAATCAAAACATTAACTCTACTACTGGAAAAAGTAGAAAGAGAGCAGCAAAAGATGCCCTCGGGCACCAAAACAAAGGAAAAAATAAGAATTAGAGCAGAATTAAATGAAATAGAGAATAGAAAAACAATTGAAAGAGTTACCAAGACCTAAACCTGGGTCACTGAAAAGATCAACAAAACTGATAAACCACTGGCCAGACTGACAAAAGAAAAACCGGAGAGGAAGCAGAAAACCTGTATAAGAAATGAGATGGGTGATATCACAACAGACGCAACTGAAATGAAAAGAATCCTAACAGACAGAATACTATGAAAAATTGTACTCTAACAAATTTGAAAACCTAGCGGAAACAGACAAATTTCTAGAAACACACTATTTACCTAAACTAACACAAACAGAGGTAGAACAAGTAAATAAACCCATAACAAAACAAGACATTGAAAAGGTAATTTAAAAACTCCCAACAAAAAAAAGCCTTGGCCCAGATGGTTTCACTGGAGAATTCTACCAAACTTTCAGAGAAGAGTTAACACCACTACTACTAAAGGTATTTCAGAGCATAGAAAAGGATGGAATACTCCCAAACTCATTCTATGAAGCCAGCATAACACTGATACCAAAACCAGGTAAAGACACTACAAAAAAAGAAAATTACAGACCACTATCCCTCATGAACATTGATGCAAAAATCCTCAACAAAATTGTAGCCAATAAAATTCAACAACATATCAAAAAATAATTCACCATGATCCAGTGGGATTTATATCAGGTATGCAGGAATGGTTCAACATTAGAAAAACAATCAATGTAATGCATCACATTCATAAAACAAAAGACAAGAACCACATGATCTTATCAATCGATGCAGAAAAGGCATTTGGCAAAGTCCAACACCCATTCATGATAAAAACTCTCAGCAAAATAGGAATAGAAGGGAAATTCCTTAACATAATTAAGGGCATTTATACAAAGCCAACAGCTAACATCATCCCTAAATGGAGAGAGTCTTAAAGCACTCCCCTTGAGAATGGGAACCAGACAAGTATGCCCTTCATCGCCACCAGAGACGTAAAAGACCTATGCAATGAAAACTACAAGACACTACTGCAAGAAACCAAAAGAGACCTGCGTAAGTGGAAAAATATACCTTGTTCATGGATAGGAAAACTCAACATTGTGAAAATGTCAATTCTACCCGAAGTGATCTACAGATACAATGCAATCCTAATCCAAATTCCAACAGCATTTTTTAATGAGATGGAGAAACAAATCACCAACTTCATATGGAAAGGGAAGAGGCCTCGGATAAGTGAAGCATTACTCACGAAGAAGAACAAAGTGGGAGGCCTCACACTACCTGATTTTAGAACCTATTATACCGTCATGGTAGTCAAAACAGCTTGGTACTGGTACAACAACAGATACACAAACCAATGGAGCAGAATTGAGAATCCAGACATAAATTCATTCACCTATGAGCAGCTGATATTCAACAAAATCCCAAAGTCCATTAACTGGGGAAAAGAATGTCTCTTTAACAAATGGTGCTGGCATAACTGGATATCCAACTGCAAAAAACTGAAACAAGATCCATACCTCACACCATGCACAAAAACTAACTCAAAATGGATCAAAGACCTAAATATAAAATCAAAAACGATAAAGATCATGGAAAAAAATATAGGGACAACGCTGGGGCCCTAATACATGGCATAAACAGAATACAAACCATAAGTAACAATGTACAAGCACCAAAAGAGAGACTAGATAACTGGTAGCTCCTAAAAATCAAACAGTTATGCTCATCAAAAGACTTCACCAAAAGAGTAAAAAGACAACCTACAGACTGGGAAATAATTTTTTTTTATTGTTGTATTTTAAGTGAAAGTTTACAATTCAAGTCAGTGTCTCATACAAAAATTTATACATACACTGTTATGTGACCCCATTTGCTCTCTCTGTACTGAGACAGCACGCTCCTTTCCACCCCTGATTTCCCGCTTCCATTCAACCAGCTCCTAACCCTCTCCTCCTTCTCCTCTCACTTCTGGACAGAAGCTGCCCATTGAGTCTCATGTATCTACTTGATTTAAGAAGCACGCTCCTCACGAGTATCACTTTACGTCCCACAGTCCAGTTCAATCTTTCTCTGAAGAGTTGGCCTTGGAAATTGTTTTAGTTCTGGGTTGACAGAGAGTCTGTGGGTCATGCTTTCTGGAGTTCCTCAAGTCTCAGTCAGACCATTAAGTCTGGTCTTTTTACTAGAATTTGAGTTCTGCATCCCACCTTTCTCTTGCTCCATCAGGGACTCTCTGTTATGTTCCCTGTCAGGGCGGTCATTGGTGGTAGCCAGGCACCTTCTAGTTCTTCTAGTCTCAGGCTGATGAAGTCTCTGGTTTATGTGGCCCTTTCTGTCTCTTGGGCTAATACTTTGTGTCTTTGGTGTTCTTCATTCTCCTTTACTCCAGGTGGTTGGGACCAATTGATGCATCTTAGATGGCCGCTTGCTAGCTTTTAAGACCCCAGATGCCACTCACCAAAGTAGGATGAACATTTTCTTTCTTTTTTTTTCTTTTGGATATTAAGAATATCTTTATTTAAAGGGAGTGCATATCAACATAAAAGGGCTCAAAAGATTCACAAAGAAGCTAGGGAACAGAACATGTACTAATACTATGGTACTAATCCAAACCCTTCACTTTTTTTTTTTTTTGAAACTCAAAAACCATGGTTCAAATTTATTGGCAATTTTGGTAAAATTTGGGGTTCAGTTCATTCAATTTGAAAATGCTCTGTGGCAAATTACTTTTATTGAAATCTTTTTTTAAATTGTACTTTAGATGAAGGTTTACAGAACAGTTTCTCATTTAACAGTTAGTACAGATATTGTTTTATGACAATGGTTAACAACCCCATGACATGTCAACACTGTGCCTTCTCAACTTTGGGTTCTCTATTACCAGTTTTCCTGTCCCCTCCTACTGTCCTTGACCCTGGACAGTTGTGCCCCATTAGTCTCATTTTGTTTTATGGGACCATCTAATCTTTGGCTGAATGGTAAACCTCAGGAGTGAGTTCATTACTGAGCTAAAAGGGTGTCCGGGGGCCATACTCTCGGGGGTTTCTCTAGTCTCTCAGGCCAGTAAATCTGGTCTTTTTATGTGAGTTAGAATTTTGTTCTATATTTTTCTCCAGCTCTGTCTGGGACCCTCTGTTGTGACCCCCATCAGAACAGTCAGTGGTGGTAGCCGGGCACCATCTAGTTGTACTGGACTCAGTCTGTTGGAGGCCATGGTAGTTGTGGTGCATTAGTCCTTTGGACTAATATTTTCCTTGTATCCTGTTCTCTTCATTCTCACTTGCTCCCAAAGGGGTGAGACCAGTGGAGTATCTTAGATGGCTGCTCACAGGCTTTTAAGACCCCAGATGTTACTCACCAATGTAGAACGTAGAATGTTGTCTTTGTAAACTGTTATGCCAATTGAGCTAGATGTTCCCTGAGACCATGGTCCCCACAGCCTTCTGCCCAGCAATTCAGTTCCTCAGGGAGTTTGGATGTGTCTATGGAGCTTCCATGACCTTTCCTTGTACAAGTTGTGCTGGCTTCCCCAGTATTGTGTACTGTCTTACCCTTCACCAAAGTTACCACTTAGCTATTGTCTACTTAGTTTCCCCCCATCCCTCGTAACCAACAAAGATTGTTTCTTTTTGTGTGTAAATTTTTTCATGAGTTTTTACAGTAGAGGCCTCATACAATATTTGTGATTGACATTTCACTCAGCATAACATCCTCCAGTTTCATCCATGTTAGGAGATGCTTCACAGATTCATCATTGTTCTTTATCATTGCATAATACTCAATTGTGTGTATTTACCATAGTTTTTTTTATCCATTCTTCTGTTGATGGGTATCTAGTTTGTTTCCACCTTTTTGCTATTGTGAACAATGCTGCAATGACATGGGTGTGCATATGTCTACTCATGTGACAGCTCTTATTTCTCTAGAATATATTCCTAGGAGTGGGATTGCTAGATTATATGGTATTTCTATTTCTAGCTTTCTAAGGAAGGGCCAATATCATTTTCCAAAATGGTTGTATCATTATGCATTCCCACCAGCAGTGCATAAGAGTTCTGATCTCTCCATAGCCTCTCCAAAATTTGTTATTTCCAATTTTTTTGATTCGTGCCAGTAATGCCGGAGTGAGATGGTATCTCACTGTGGTTTAGATTTGCTGGTAAATAATTTTTGGCTACAACAAATCTGATCAGCATCTAATCTCTAAAATCTACAAGATACTGCAAAACCTCAACAACAAAAAGACAAATAATTCAATTTAAAAATGGGCAAAGGATATGAACAGGCACTTTGCCAAAGAAGACATTCAGGCAGCTAATAGACACATGAAGAAATGCTCACGATCATTATCCATTAGAGAAATGAAGATAAAAACTTCAAGGAGATACCATCTTACCACAACAAGGCTAGCATTAATCCAAAAAACACAAAATAATAAATGCTGGAGAGGTTGTGGAGAGACTGGAACACTTATACACTGTTGGTGGGAATGTAAAATGGTACAACCACTTTTGAAATCGATTTGGCACTTCCTTAAAAAACTAGAAATAGAAGTACTATACCATCTAGCAATCCTGCTCCTTGGAATACATTATAGAGAAATAAGAGCCGTCACACTAATAGATATAAGCACATCCATGTTCACTGCAGCACTGTTCAAGATAGCAAAAAGATGGAAACAACCTAGGTGCCCATCAACAGAAGAATGGATAAACAAATTATAGTATATTCACATAATGGGATACTACACAACCAAAAAGAACAACGATGAATCTGTGAAACATAACATGGAGGAATCTGGAGGGAATTATGCTGAGTGAATTTAGTCAGTCACAGAAGGACAAATATTGTATAAGACCACATTATAAGAACTTAAGAAAAGGTTTAAAGACAGAAGAAAACATTCTTTGATGGTTACAAGGGTGGGGAGGGAAGGTGAGTGTTATTTACTAGATAGTAGACAAGAATTATCTTAGGTGAAGGGAAGGACAGCACACACTACAGGGGAAGTCAACACAACTGGACTAAACCAAAGCTAAGAAGTTTCCTGAATACAGCCAAAAACTTTGAGGGACAGAGTAGCAGAGGTGGGGGTCTGGGGACCATGCTTTCAGGGGACATCTAGGTCAACTGGCATAACAAAGCTTGTTAAGAAATTGTTCTGCATCCTACTTTGGTGAGTGGTGTCTGGGGTCTTAAAAGCTTGCAAGTAGCCATCTAAGATACATCAATTTGTCCCAACCACCTGGAGTAAAGGAGAATGAAGAACACCAAAGACACAGGAAAGTAGTAGCCCAAGAGACAGAAAGGGCCACATAAACCAGAGACTTCATCAGCCTGAGACCAGAAGAACTAGAAGGTGCCTGGCTACCACCAATGACCGCCCTGACAGGGAACATAACAGAGAGTCCCTGATGGAGCAAGAGAAAGGTGGGATGCAGAACTCAAATTCTAGTAAATTCTAGTAAAAAGACTGAGACTGGAGGAACCCCAGAAAGCATGGCCCCCGGACTGTCTGTCAACCTAGAACTAAAACAATTCCCGAGGCCAACTCTTCAGACAAAGATTGGACTGGTCTATGGGATATAAAATGATACTCATGAAGAGTGTGCTTCTTAGCTCAAGTAGATACATGAGACTACATGGGCAATTTCTGTGTGGAGGTGAAATGAGAAGGCAGAGAGGGTTAGGAGCTGGTTGAATGGACATGGGAAATCTGGGGTGGAAAGGAGGAGTGTGCTGTCACAGTATAAGGAGAGCAACTAGGGTCACATAACAATGTATGTATAAATTTTTGTATGAGACACTAACTTGAATTGTAAACTTTCACTTAAAGCAGAACAATAAAAAAATAAAAAAGATCTATCCTGAAGTACAACGCTGTCAGTGATAGGATAACATCCATAGGCCTGCAAGGAAGACCAGTTAATATGACTATTACTCAAATTTATGCACCAACTACTAATGCCAAAGATGAGGTAATTGAAAATTTTTACCAACTTCTGCAGTCTGAAATTGACCAAATGTGCCATCAAGATGCACTGATAATTACAGGTGATGGGAATGCGAAAGTTGGAAACAAAGAAGAAGGAACAATGGTTGGAAAATATGGCCTTGGTGATAGAAACGACACTGGAGATAGCATGCAAGACCAACTACTTCTTCATTGCAAACACCTTTTCCAGACAAAGATGGCCTGAAGCATCTTCAGGGTGACATCCTCACAGCTTAGCAACCTCAGCAGAAAGAAAGTTCCTCTTCTCTATAGTTTTAGAAGGGGTAAGATGTGCCAGAAAGTTGAAAACAATTGAAGTGCAACCTGCAGATTAAAGAAAGCAGAAACGTAAGGCAATTTCTGTGTGGAACTGGACACATGGATAGTTCAGAAATCCTGCAAACAAATATGTTCTGGTTGTTGTTGCTGTTGTTTTGTTTTAAACACAGGTGTCTTGGAAGCTAGAAGGAGTTTGAGGAAGTGAAGACACAAGAATGGCTGCCAACAAGAACTGCTTGCTAAACTGATCTCACCAAAGAGTACCATGATAGAAATGACACAAAAGAATTTATTTTATGTTCATTTAAAATGTAAATTTCTCTTCAGAAATTACAAACCATCATAGATCTACCACGTGGTGCAAAATATGTATAAGACCATATAAAAAGGTGATATTGTGTCTACTCTTCTTGAACTTAGAGGGGAATTCCAAACGGGTCTCACCTTGATCAAGAGGTGAGGCTTCCCCTCCACATCACCACCACCCCACGAGGTCTCTACACCTTCCACTCTCTGTTCTAGGACATCTTCCCCTTCTGAAACAATCCCTTGTTTTCCTTTAGAGAGCAGCTTCTTCTGGCTGTCAATCCAGGTGGCTCAAGTGGGGCTGGTCCCACCCCGAGGGAAGGCATATGACTCAGGCTTGGCCAGTGAGAGTCCTGCATCTCCACGGACATGGTGATTGGTTCAGGGGAGGACACATGATCCAAACCAAGCCAGCCAATCAGAACCATTCCAGGGCAAGAGCAGGTGCGCAGTGTCTCAGGGCACAGACTAGTAGGCTGTTGAGAGGTCCCAGGGTGCTGGCTGGTTTGGGTGCTCCTCCTGGTTAGAAACAGGGCCCTGCTGGTCCTCCATGTCCACAGAACTCCGGGTGCATTTCCCCTGAAGACAGAGTTTCCTCCACTCCTTTCTCTCCCATCCTAGTCCCTTCCCTGCTTCCCCATCTGCCACCATTTGTTTGGCCTCTGAGAGCATTTCCCATCTGTCTTAGTTATTAATGCTGCTATAACAGAAATACCACAAGTAGGTGTCTTTAACAAACAGAATTTTTATTTTCTCCCAGTCTAGATGGCTAGAAGTCCGAAA
The DNA here is from genome assembly GCA_030035585.1 of Dugong dugon. NCBI lineage: Eukaryota > Metazoa > Chordata > Mammalia > Sirenia > Dugongidae > Dugong > Dugong dugon. Next base: position 69,604,880 of record CM057461.1, read on the forward strand.
TCAGGGCGCTACCTGTAGGGGAAGGCTTCCTTTCTCTGTTGACCCTGGGGGAAGGTCCTTGTCTCTTCGGCTTCCATTCCTCAGCTGCTTGGCCGTCTTCATGTGGCTTGGTATCTACCTTCTCCCATCTCTGCTTGCTCACTTGCTTGTTTAGTCCCTTTTATATGGCAAAAGAGATTGACTTAAGACATATCATGTACTAACACTGTCTCATTAACATAAAAGAAAACCCACTCCCAGATGGAATTATAACCACAGGTATAGGGGTTAGAATTTACAACATATTTTTGGGGGACACAATTCAATCCATAACACCATCTTAGTGATGTCTCCAAGGAAAGAGCACACGATCATTTCCAGGGCCAGCAAAGAGAGTTCCAACCCACCACTGAACGAATGTGGTGGGTGCAGAGGAGGGAGGAACACACAGGTTAAAACAATGTTGTCACTGTTAGCTGCCATCAGCTCTGACTCATGTGATTCCATGTACAATGGAACGATGTTGCCTGGTCCTGTGCCATCTTCATGATTGGTGGTATGCTCAAGTCCATTGTTGAGACTGCTGTGTATTTTGAGCTCCTTCAAATCTAGGGGGCTCATCTTCCAGCACTATATCAGACAATATTCTGTTGTGATCCATAGGGTTTTCATTGGCTGATTTTTAGAAGTAGAGCACAAGGCCTTTCTTTCTAGTCTGTCTTGGTCTGGAAGTGGACACCTGTCACCATGGATGACCCTGCAAGTATTTGAAATACCAGAGGCATAACTACCAGCATCACAGCTACACAAAAGCCACCACAGTGTGACAGACTGACAGACAAGTGGAGGTGAAACAGCCTATGGGTTATTAAAATGGAACTATCTGAATTTCTGTTTTGGCTGAGACCACAAAATAACAGACACAACATGTTAACGGGGAAATGAAAGAGCTCCGTGAAGGACTTGCAAAGGAGGCATCAAAACAGTGATTGGACTGATGACTGTTTCTCCTTTTGACAAAGGTCAAAAGCGAGGGCCTTTGGAAGATGGCTTGGAGAGCAACAGTTTGGAGCCCAGTGGACAGGTGTCTGAGTCACACTGGAGACTTGAAGGGTGAGAGAGGACCTCTGGCTGCTTGAGCAGTGGGAAGGGGGATGGCCAGCTGCTGTGCTGGGCTCACGTGCGGGAAGTGTGTTGGGACTAAGGGTGCTGGCGTGGGGTTCTCCCACAGGGTCTCCTGGAGGGGAAAAAAAACCTCATTTGAAGGAAGCTGGACGTATGGCTGGAGGCTCAGGTGGAGGAAGGAGTTGTAAACGACAAGCCAGAGAGAGTGCGTTAGCCTGGTCAAAGGACGGTCCACTGAGAGAGCCACAGTAAGGGAACAGCAGCTTTGAACACTTGCCAAGCCCGGAGTGCGCCAACACTAGGTTGTCACAAGATAGCAGTCAAGTAGGGACTCCTCCCAGGCCCTCCTGTCCTCTCCTCTCTCCCAGTCTCATGTTTAGGGGTAAGAACAGGAAACAGCAACATGGGGGAAGCAGAGGTGGGCTCCTGGAGGGAAGGCAAGAAGAAGCTGACTGTGCCCCCTCCCTCTGCCTTCCCACTGCCCCAGAGACCACCATGTCGGGTGGGGCGATGGAGATGCTGAGCCTCCAAATGAAAGTTTTATTACAGTGGACAGAACACATTCCTGATGGAATTGAGTCTGTCTTATGTGAATTAGAGGAGCCAGAGTAGTTTTTACTAAGTGTGACAAAAAAGCCATGGGAGACACCCTGGAATCCTTCAGGGGTGAGGAAAGAATCAAGGTACAGCGTGGGTTTAGAGGGTCTTAAAAAAAAAACCTGTTGCCATCACGTTGATTCTGACTCATAGTAACCCTGTAGGACAGAGTAGAACTGCCTCATAGGGTTTCCAAGGAGCAGCTGGTGGATTCAGACTGCTGACCTTTCGGTTTACAGCCAAGCTCTTAACTACTGCACCACCAGGGCTCTTCAGAGGGTCAATGGAAGACAAAAACAGCATTGGTTTAGGATTCCAGCCATGTCATTCCATGACCATTATCTAGGAAATGCAGTCCTGCCTCCCCGCCTTGCATGATGGGGCACCTCATCCAGTTTCGTCCAGTCTTCATCCAAGAAGTCCTGATTCCTCCCTTCACCCCCTCCACCCCTGCACCCTTAACTGAGTTGGAGGACATTCACCAAGTCCACATACTGGCAGCTCCTGGGGCACTGCACTGTAAGAAGTAGCAGAAAAATGCATCTAGGTCGTTGTGTATGAGACCTGATGTCTAACAAGGATTGACTCTATAGCAGCAGTGTGGTCTTGAAGCCAAGACCCATGGCAGCCATCTTGGCAGGAACCTCAATCCACTCGTTCCACAGGTACTTCCAAACTGAGCACTCTCATATGTTGTTGGTGGTAGTATGAGGTGGTTCAAGCTCTATTTAAGACAGGCTGGGAATTCAACTACTAGGAATTCATCCCAAGATTAATTGGTGCGCAAAGAGCTAAGAATATTCATCACAGCATGGTTTGTAAAAGCAAAGACCTTGAAAGCAGCTGAAATAGCCATCGGTTAGGCACTGGTTAAATAAATGTCGGTACATCCGCGTGATGGAACACTATGCAGCAACTAAAAAAAAAAAAAAAACCTTGAGAAGTCCCTCCATTTGAAGGCATTGTTATGGATTGAATTGTGTTCCCCCAAAATATGCATTGGAATCCTAACCCCGATACTTGTGGTTGTAATCTAATATATTGTAATGTATTACCTTCCATAACGCAATCTGACTTAATTTAATCAATCAGTTGAGGCCATACCAGGGTAGGGTGTGCCCTAAACCTAAAAAGAGCAGATTAAACACAGAGACACCACATACTGGGGAAGACAGATGCCACGTGAGGGTCACCAAGAACCAAGGAACGCCCAGACTGCCAACAAGGAAGAAATTGACAGGGCCAAGACCCTGATTTGGACTTCTAGCCTCCAGAGCTGTGAGAAATGTGTATTCTTTAAAGCCCCCCACTTGTGGTATTTGTGTTACAGCACCACGAGGAGACTAAGACAGACCCAAAACAACCTCCGAGACACATTGTTAACTGAAAGTGTCCTCCTCTCTATCCTGGTCCTTCTGCCCGTTCCAGGCTCCCCAACAACAAATCAGGTGGAGTTCCAGTTTATGTGGTGCCCTAATATCCTCACCTGCTGGCGAATTCCTCATCCTCACTCAGCCTTCCAGAGGCCTGTGAAGCACTGTTAGTACTTGGGTTTGTTGTGACATACCATCATTGGCAGCACTAGCTGCTGGGATCCCAGCCAGGACCACCTCCTCTCCCCTTCCAGGGCCAGCTTCCTCCAGACCAGCCTTCTCTCACCGGCCCTCAGCTTCCTCCCCACACACACCCCCAGCTTTACCAACTGACAGGGCTGGGAACAAGTGATTTTATGCCTCCTGACCAAGCTAAGAAGTTGACCACATGATACGTGTCCATGGTCCTGGCCCCGGGCACCAAGATCTCAGCCCCACCACATACTGAAGCCTTTCTCCCTGGCCCTATTTCAGAAGTTAATCCCCTACACATGCTGCCACAGACCCCCTGGAGCTATTCACTTTGAAGTCAGGAGAAATCCCAAAGGCTGCCTTCACAGCCCCTTCATCCACCTCCAGTCCTCCTGAGACCCTGATATCTGATCCTCAAGCCACATCTGGGACCGTGCCTTTGCCCATGGTTCCAATGCTCTCTTCCTGGAACCACAATGCACTCATGGTTTAAAGAAATAGAACCCATCCCAGCTCTGTCCTGTAATGGTGAGCACACCTACCACCCAGATCTTGGATTTTTAAACACCATTCCCCACTAAAAGGAGCCAGACCTCCTTGGAGAAATGGCTGATTCCAGGTCCGGGCTGGAGGTACAAAGAAGAACACGGAACCTCTGGTAGTGTCAGAGACAGGGATCTTTCAAAGACCAATTAGGATCACGTCAGAGGACATAGAAGCTGGTAGCAAGGGCTCACGCTGCCACTTTTCGGGCCAACTGGGCATCAGAAACAATGGTGGTGATTATTATAACGCATTATCTGGTGGTCACCATCCTAACCAGTGCACGCACTCAGCATCACTGCTAACGGGACAACCTAGAGGCCTAGGGACATGGCGTCGCTGATAGCATCACGTGTCTCTTACAAAAGGCCCAATGTTACCCATGCAGTATTCTTAAAAAAAAAGTTTAACCTGACTCTAATCACGAGAGAAAAGAAGCCGACAAATCGCAAGTGAGGAAATTTCTGCAAAATGACTGGCTTGGACTCTTAAAAAACACCAACGCCATGGAAGACCAAAAAAGGCTAGGAGCTTTTCTGAATTAAAATAGAGTACAGGTAAAGACACATGGCAAGCAAATGGAACTTGTGATCTGAATTGGATCCTGGATCACAAAACTCAGCTACACTGGGGAATAATCAAGAACAATTGAATATAGATATTTGGATTTTGATGATATTATTGAATTATTGTTAGTTTTTTTAGGACTGGTACTGGTATCATGGTTATATAGGAGAGCATCTTTATTTTCAGGAGATGCCTGCAGAAGTATTTAGGGGGTGAAATGTTGAAGTCTACAACTTTCAAACTGTTCCACACACACACCAAACTGTGTGCACGTGTTCACGTATTTGTGTTTATCTACAGATCTCTTTATCGCTCTGTTGTTACGTACAGATGAGTCAATTTTTGACTCATAGCCACCTCATGGGACAGAGTAGAACTGCCCCATGGAACTTCCTAGGCTGTAATCTATATGACGAGCCATGGTGGTTAAGAGATCTACAGCTAACCAAAAGGTCGGCAGTTCAAATCCACCAGCCGCTCCTTGGAAATCCTATGGGGCAGTTCTCTTCCATCCTATAGGGCCGCTATGAGTAGGAATCCACTCAACAGCAATGGGTTTAGTTTTCTGGTTTAATATTTATGAAAACAAATCACCAGGTCTTTCCCCCACGGAGCTGCTGGGTGGGTTCAAACCACCAACCTTTCAGTTAGCAGCCAAGCACTTAATCATTGGGTCACTAGGGCTCCTTCTTTATATCTGTATCACATCTGTGGAGAGAGAACAAGAGAAACCAAGCGTGGCAAAATATTAAGAATTGGCTAATCTAGGTGACAAGCATGTGAGTGCCCATTGAACCTTATTTCAATTTTTCTAGAGCTTTGAAATTTTTCAAGGTCAGTCTTGGGGAAAGTCTATCCTTCTTGCTTTTAAGCAGCAGCGCCTGAAAGTCATTGTCATATCTGGTAACATACCCTGTTTGTTGTTGTCACTGTTGATGTATAACAGAAAGAAACATTGCCCAGTTCCGTGCCTTCAGGATCGTTGGTATGTTCGAGTCCAATGTTTCGGCTATTACGTCACTCGATCTCACGGAGCATTTCCCTCATTTTTGCTGACCCTCTATGAAACAGGAGCCCTGGTGGCAAAGTGGTTAAGCATGTGGCCGCTAACCAAAATGTTGGCAGTTCGAATCCACCAGGTGCTCCTTGGAAACCCTATGGGGTCGCTATGAGTCAGAATCCACTCAACAGTAACGAGAGTTTTGCTACTACACAGTTTGAACACATCAATTCATCCTCTATCTTCCTTTTTTACAATTCAGTTTCCACGTACGTCTAAGGCAGTTGAAAAAGACCATGGCTTGGGTCAGAAGCACCTTAGTCATCAAAGTGTTATCTTTGTTTTTTTTAAAACTTTCAAGATGTCTTTTGCAGCAGATTTGCCTGATACAGTATGTTGCCTGATTTCGTGACTGCTGCTTCCATGGACGTTGATTGTTGATTCAAGTAGAATGGACCATGTCCCTCGGTAATGGGGGCTAATGTCGTTCATAGGATACCTGTCAATAGGGCACTCACCAGGCTACCTGGAAAGGGCTTTTGACGCGGGGAGACAACCATGTCAGCCCCTTTTCCTTGGGCTACATCAGGGTGTCTGTTTGTAGATCTTTCCCCAAGGTAAAAAGACGAAAAAGACACAAGGTGCCAATGGAACGTGGGATCCCACCCCTTCAGTTTTGGGGAAACTTCTGGCTAGTATTCTGGCACAGGGCACAGGCATCACCCTGAAGCCTCTGTGAGGGAGGTATATCCAGCGTGCATTGCAGACCCCAAGGATGGTCAGGTCCCCTGTCTCCCAGCTGCTGGGGCAGCCTGAGCTCTAGAGCAGCAGGGGACATCTGAAGCTATGCTCCCACACACTCGGCCTCACCATCTATTGCCCGAATGGAATGGCCCGAAGGGGCAGCACAGACGTGCTGGCTTGGGTCTGAGGGAGCCACTCTACCCACCATGAACCCCGGAGTCCCACAGACTCGTTAGCTAACAGCCTCCCGGGCAGGACTCCAAAATGCACCAGGATGGAGTGCTCCCCTTTCAGAAGGCCACCTGTTTTGTTATGGAGTGAGACTTTCCCATCACTCCGTGTAGCATCCAATGCCCTCCGACTTCTATTCTGGGCTTGAAGAGCCTAGACCCCCGTAGGAAATGGGACAGGGCTCCTGTAACTCCAGAGGAAGCCTCCAAGCCAGGCGTCCATGGAAGGAGGTCGCCTTGCTCAAGGGGAGTGAGGAGGCCCCCTCAGTGACCTGCCAGCCCCCCATAAGATCCAGTTTCCTTCAGACCCACCTTCTCCCCGGCCTTCCTTTTCTTTTCTCTTAGGCTCTGGGTGCAGAAAGCTGGCCAGGGAGGAGCACCCCCAAATCTCTCTGTCCCACAGCTCCACGCCTGTGTCTGTTCTGCAGGGGTGCTTTCTGGGGGACTTTGGGGAAAGGGAAGGCCCTGGGTGGGGGAGGTTAATTGAAATAATTGAGTGGGTGGTGAGGGGGAGGGACGGAGGGCAATGCTCTGGCTCTGGGACTCTTACACAGCTCCTGGCGGCGCCTTGAAATTGAAGCCCACCTTCAGAAGTGCAGCTTAGAAACCCACCACCAGGTGGCAGGGTAGAATAAAGAATAGAATGGTTTCGTGTTCCCAGACACTAATCGTGGGGACCGCAAAAACAGCTGGAACTGGGATCCTATCACAAGGGAACCCCCCCTGATCTCAGCATCACAATTCCTGAGGTACTTTGGGTTTTCTGTATAAGGGAGAATAACCCAGCATTGATGGGGCATCTTCAGTGTTCTGGGCACTCTGCTGTGCCCTGACAAATAGGAGGTCATTAAATTGCAGCCGCCCCATGAAACGGGCATTTGAATCCTGCTTTGTAGCTGGAGAAACGAGGCTCCATGGAAGTTAAGTAGCTCACAGCGGCTCGGTGGCAGGGACAGAATGACAACACCAGCCTCTGCATTGGAAGTCCGTGTTCTCCCAGCACACTGAGCTGCCTCCTGAGGGCATGAAGTGGCAGAGAGCGCCCCACTGACCCCTTCCTTGATGGCCTACCGAATGGGCTGGAGGGTGGCCGACTCTGACTCACCGTGCGGGGACAGGACCCCTGTGGAGCTGGAGCCCAGTGTAGGGAACGGCCGGGAGTGCACCGAGAGATGCTGAAAACACCCCCAAAATGGCAAAGCCACAAACACAAACAATAAGGCTTCTGTTGTCTATTGTTCCGGCACTTCATTTTATCACAGTGCAGTCTTGCCACTCCCTTATACCCTCCCATTTTACGGAAGGGCAGACTGAGACCCAGAGGTGTGAGATCATCAGCTCGGAGTCCCACACACCAGCTCTGGCCCAGAACCCCAGCCCTCAGCACTCACACACACCACAGTGCTTTTCTCGGCTGCTTACGGCAGGCGAGGCATCACAACTCTGAAGAGGACCTGGGTTCCGGGCCTGCTGGTCAGGGAATTCAGGCAGGAGATGGGTGTCCTGGGAAAGGCAGAGAAATGGGAAGGGTGCTGGGGAAGGGAGGGAGGGGCTTCCCAGAGGACCTGGAGAATGTCGAGGGATCCCCTGGGACCAGACTACAGTGTCGTCTGGTGACTGGCAGGCCTTTTTGGTAAGACTGGGAGTGATGATCACAGTATGTATCTCAGTAGGTTTTCACAGGATGAAATGGAAATCCATCCCCTCGGCTCTGGGTGACTGGATTCAGAACTGTTTGTTCCGCCCTTGGGCAGCTGCAAATTCTTTGAGGGGTGGGCTCTATGCCCCCTCCCCTTGAGCTTGAACCTGGATGGACCAGCAGCTAGCTTGTCAGCAGCAGACTGTGACAGAAGGGACGCAGAGTGACTTCCAAGGCTAGGTCAGAAAAGCTCATGCTGCTTCTGCCTTGTTTGCTGCGACACGTGCCTGTGGCCCCCTGAGCTGCCAAGTGCCAGGTCCAGCCATGCCCCAAGGCCTCCGCGCTGTGAGGAAGCCCCTGGCTTAGGGACCGGCCATTGGAGATGCTCCAGCCAGCAGCACCAGTCAAACTCCTGGCCGTCCAGTCCTCCTGGCAGAGCTGGATGTGAAGCAGGGTCAGGTCATCCATCCAATGCCCTATCTGAATTCCTGACCCACAGAACCTGTGAGCATCATGGAACGCTGTTCCCAGAAGCTAAATTCCGGGCTAACTTGTTATGCAGCAGTGGTAACTGGAACTTTGTACTTAGAACACGTCTAGAAACGGTGTCCCTTGGAAATAGGGGACCAGATTGCATGCTTTTCCTCTCCCCATCTCATTCTCCCAGACTCCCCCTCCCGCCCCCCTTTCTACAGAGACAGATGAGGAGTAAGTGCAAAATGTTCTCTAGATGACCAAGGAACATTCTAGAATTCTCTTCTATGGCGATGTCCTCTGAGTTAGTGCTTGAATAATAGGTTGGGCTCACCCAATATTCTGGGAAAAGATACCTCCTAGGGAGTGGTGTAAGTAAACTCAGAGCTCTGGGATCTGAATCCCACAGATTTCTAATCTCACTGGTGGGAGTGTGTTCTGTCCGTTCAGGGTCTTCAGGTTCAGCCTCGCTGGACAAGGGTTTCTGGCAGTTTAGTTTGAAGCATCATTGCTTACCTCTGCCTGTCAAGGAAAGGGAAGGCGCCCTGGCCCTGGAAGCCCAGTGCATCCCCAGGTGGGGTGTACGTAACTAAGGCTGTGGGGGGGGGGGTCCAATGAGCGCTGTGATTGTGCCCAGCCTGAGCCAGGCCAAGGGGCAGGAGATTGGAGGTGAGGGGGCATACAGTTTTCTCCCCACACTGCCACAGACTAGCCGGGGCAGGTCGCTGAAGCCCCAAGCCTCCGTTTCCTCCTTCTCCGGATGTGATGGCATCAGCAGCCCATTCACAGCACCTGTCCTCTGTCACTCACTGACAGACATTACTGCTTAACACATGGGGTGTCACAGGCCCCAACCCCACCCTCATGAAGCTCAGGTGCTAGTGGGGCAAGGCGGATGACAGAAACTAACAGAATAAATAAGTTACTTTTAGATGGGCTCAGTTGGGGTGGTGCAAACAGTTAACAAGCTTGGCAGCTAACCCAAAGGCTCGAGGTTCAAGTCCTCCCAGAGGTGCCTCGGAAGAAAGGCCTGGCAATCTATGTCCAAAAAATCAGACATTAGAACCTTACGGAGTGCAGTTCTACTCTGACACATACAGGGTCACCATGAGTTGGAACCAATTCTACGGCCACCGATTTGAAGGGTGGCAAGTGCTGTGGGAAAAACAATAGTAGGGTGGGTGTCGGGCACACTGGGTCTCATGGTCCCAGCTGGTCAGCGAATTTGGAAGGTGATATTTGAACAGACTTAAAGGTAGAGGAGGTAGCTAGGCTGTATATTTTTAACCACATAGTATCTGGTATTGTAACATTATTACGAAGACTCGTAAGAGACCCTTTAGAGACAGCCTGAGCTGACCCACCAGCCCCTCTGCCAGAGTCAAGTTCTCCTGGGGTTTGACCCTGGTCCAGTCGTCAGCACTAATCTGCTGTTGAAAAACAATAGAAATGAGCAGAATGAATAAGTTACTTTTAGAGGGACTTAGAGGGGGTGGTGCGAACAATTAATACACTTGGCCACTAACCCAAAGTTGGAGGTTCAAGTCCACCCGGAGGGCCCTACACCGAAAAACCAAACCCATTGCTGTGGAGTCAATTCCAACTCATAGCAACCTTACAGAACAGACTAGAAGTGCTCCATAGGGTTTTCAAGGGGAGCCTGGTGGACTTGAACTGCCGACCTTTTGGTTAGCAGCCTAGCTCTTAACCACTGCACCACCAGGGTTTCTACAGGCGCCTAGGAAGAGTAAAACCCAAAACCAAACCTGTTGCCATTGAGTAGATTCTGACTCACAGCAACCCTATAGGACAGGGTAGAACTGCCTCATAAGGTTTCCAGGGAGCGGCTGGTGGATTCGAACTGCTGACCTTTTGGTTAGTAACTGAGCTCTTAACCACTGTGCCACCAGGGCTCCAGGAAGAATAAAGTGGTTTTTAAATTATCTAAAAACCCAGTTGCCATTGTATCAGCTCCGACTCATGGCAACCCCATGTGCATCAGAGTAGAACTGTGCTCCACAGAGTTTTCAGTGGCTGATATTTTAGAAGTAGATTGCCAGGCCTTTCTTAGGAGGTGCCTCTGGGTGGACTCGAACCTCCAATCTTTGGGTTGGCAGCCCATTGTGTTAATCTTCTGCACCATCCCGGGACCCCTAAATCTCCTGAAAGTCCCGTTTTGGATGGAGCCTGAGAGGGCTTCAAGCTGTCACCTGCACCATGGGGCCCTCGTCTGGTCGTCTGGTCGGTGGGGTTGGGAGGCCACTTCTCTCTTGCACTTCCAAGGGTACTCGGCCGCCCCACTTTGAGGATGACGGAGCGGTGGAGCCAGAACCGACCTCGCTACAGGGAGCTTTGAGGGTCTTGCAAGTTTCAGCCTTTGACGTGCAGCCACTTCCACAGCCCCACGGGCCTATTCCTAGCCTCAACCTTCTTCCGTGTCTCGCGCTAGAAGCAAAAGCTCCTGAGGCCTCTGGGGCAGGTTGGGGCCCAGGCTCTTTGGGTCTGTGTGTCCCACTGACAATGGACGCCATGGGCACTGCACCACCCCACCCCTGACACGGCTGGGACAGTGGTGGCCTGCCCCGCCACAGCCCTCTGCCTTTCAGTGTGAGCCCTCCTCATTCAGGTGGAAATCTGGCTGGAAGAAGGACTGAGCTTTTCCCTACTGGTCATTAGCACACCGTTGTGAGTGCAGCACCCTTAGTAGGTGGTGACACCACCCCCTCACCCCAGATCGGGCAGTGGGAAGGGCTCTGGCATTTGCCGTTAACTGAAAGTTCCAGCAGTTCGAACCCACCAGCTACTCTGTGGGAGAAAGATGTGGCAGTGTGCTTCTGTAAGATTACAGCCTTGGAAACCCTATGGGGCAGTTCTGCTCTGTCCTATAGGGTCACTGTGAGTTGGAATCGATTCAAAGGTGATGGGTTTGGTTTAGAACCACACTTCCCGATAGAACTGAGCGTCCCGCTATCCACTATCCACCTGTGACTATTTAACTGTAAATTAAATATAATTAAAAACTCAAGTCCTCAGTCTGTTGCCATCCAGTCGATTCCAACTCAAGTGCAGAGTAAAACTGATCCATACGGTTTTTACATTGTGATCTTTCAGAAGCAGATCACAAGGCCTCTCTTCTGAGGTGCCTCTGGATGGGTTTCAACCACCCACCTTTCTGCTAGTAGTTGAACATTTCAAGTGTTTAACCACCGTTTGTGCCACTATGTCAAGTACTCCATAGCCACATGCTGCTAGTGGCTGTCATATTGGACAGCCCAGATAGATATATCCATCATTGCGGGAAGTTCTACCAAGCAGAACTGCTCCAGGAGTCCCCAGGGATCCTGCAAACGGAGGATGAGAGGGAGGGATGCAGTGGCCCCCTTCCCCAACCCTGCCCAACAGCCAGGCTCCAAACCAAAACCAAACCCGTTGCTGTCGAGTCGATTCTGACTCATAGAGACCCTACAGGATGGAGTAGAACTTCTCCACAGGGTTTCCAAGGCTGTAAATCTTCAGGGAAGCAGTACTGCCGCATCTTTCTCCCACACAGCGCCTAGCAGGTTTGAACCGCCGACCTTTCGGTGAGCAGCCAAGCGCCTTAAACACTGCACCCCCAGGCTCAGCCCTCCCTAAAGGGACAGAAGACAGCTTTTGTTTTAGCCACATTGGAACCCAGCTCTGCCTAACTCAGGGTCTCTCCACCTCAGCACTTCTGGCATTTAGGGCCAGATCACCCTTTGTGGTGGGGCTGCCCTGGGGATGGCAGCATCCTGGCCTCTACCCCAAATGGCTCCAGACATTGCCAAGTGTCCTCTAAACCCCAAACTAGACCTGTTGCCCTCGAGTCGATTCTGACTCATAGCGACCCTATGGGACAGAGTAGAACTGCCCCACAGAGTTTCCAAGGAGCGCCTGGTGGATTCAAACTGCTGACCTTTTGATTAGTAGCTGCTCTCAGTGTGGTGGGGGGCACAATTGCTCTGATTGAGAATTTACAAAGGTCTGCGCTGATCCTGGAAACCCTGGTGGCATAGTGGTTAAGAGCTACGCCTGCTAACCAAAGCGTCGGCAGTTCGAATCCACCAGGCACTCCCTGGAAACTCTGTGGGGCAGTTCTTCTCTGTCCTGTAGGGTCGCTATGAGTCGGGGTGGACTCCACAGCAGTGGGTAATGGTAATGGGTAATGTGCTAATCATGGAACTGAAAGTATCCCCAGGGGAGAGGTAGATTAAGCTGCTTCATCCATTAGCACCTCGGCCAGGATTAATTGCTTAGTCAGAGTGGCCCCCTAGTCCCCAGAGGGCCTTGGAGGGACCTTTGTCAGGAGAGCTTTGATGGAGCAGAGGAGGACTCCTGGGTCTTATCACCCAGCAGGCGCTGCCTGGCTTGTTACCAGGCAAGATGAGGGCACTGGGCGGCAGCTGTCTGGGGAGGGGAGAGGGGGTCACAACAATAGAAGTGGCCCACATGAAGGAACAGCTCTGGGGCCTGTGCCCCACACGTGACAATGTACCCCGTGGAATGTGCACAGCTTGGATAGCCATGGCGGGGCCTGGTGGCTGCAGACCCTGGTGCCTATATCAGAGGGGAGGGCACCCCTCTATTCCTGCCCCCCAGGAATTCATCAGCAGACTCTCAAAGTGTCCGATAAACTATCCTTCCTGCAGACTTGGCTGCTTCCGTTGCACAGTGTATTAAAACACCGGCAGGCAGGGCAGAAACAGTCAATGTACAAATACTTCTCAGGCGCCCACCTTCTGAGACGTGGAGCCACCGCCGGCTGACGCCACAGCGGCCAGTCGTAACCGGAACACCTGGAATGACCCGGTGCCACACCACCGTGGCCGGAGTCACAGGTGAGTGTGGAATGTCCTTTACAGCCTGACAATTCACGGAGTAATGATCTAACATTGTGCCTCTGGGAACCGGGTTCAAGGTAACAGCAAATAAGATCCAAGTCAGCAAAGACTAAGACTGAATAACCCTGCTCGCCCCCCAGGAGGATTCACACATTTTGATGAAAGCAACCTGTAGGCACTCCACTGAATCTGACATGCCTGCAATGAGATTTAGGATGGTATTCCTTACCAGGCTTCAAAAGCCCAGAGGAGTCCCCTTCATCTCTTTTCTCCTCATGGCTCCTCTGCTTCTTCCTCTGCCACTAGCCCCAGATAAGGGATTCTCATGGATTGAATTGGGTCCCCCAAAAACATCTGTCAACTTGGCTGGGTCATGGTTCCCAGTATTGTATGATTGTCTACCATTTTATCATGTGATGTGATTTCCCTATGTTTTGTAAACTCTATCACTATGATGTAATAAGATGGATTAGCAGCAGTTATACTGATGAGGTCTACAAGATTGGATAGTGTCTTAAGCCAATCTCTTTCGAGATATAAAAGAGAGAAGCGAGCAGAGAGACATGGGAACCTCATACCACCAAGAAAGCAGTGCGGGGAGCAGAGTGCGTCCTTTGGACCTGAGGTTCCTGCACTGAGATGCTCCCAGACCAAGGGAAGATTGATGACAAGGACCTTCCTCCAGAGCCGACAGAGAGAGAAAGTCTTCCCCTGGAGCTGATTCCCTGGATTTGGACTTGTAGCCTACTGGACTGTGAGAGAATAAACTTCTCTTTGTTAAAGGCATCCACTTGTGGTATTTCTGTTACAGCAGCCCTAGATGACTAAGACAGGGATCCTCTGTAATTCCCCCAAAATAAAGGTAGGTCGAGGAACAAATGTTTCTAGAAGGTTTGGGGACTGCAGAAGAGAAAAGCTTCAAATTGAACAGGGTTATCCCTGCCCTGGGACTGCAGCGGTGGTTCAGTGGTAGAATTCTCCCCTTCTGTGCGGGAGACCAGGGTTCGATTCCCATGCAGTGCACTCCTGTGCAGCTACCACCTATCTGTCTGTGGAGACTTGTGTGTTTGCTGTGATGCTAAACAGGTTTCAGCAGAGCTTCCAGAGTAAGCCAGACTAGGAAGAAAGGCCTGGCAATCTACTTCTGAAAATTAGCCAATGAGAACTCTATGGATCACAATGGTCAGAGCCTGGTTGTGCAAGGGTCACCATGAGTGGAGGGTCCACTGAACAGCAGCTAAGAACAACACCCCTGCTCTGAGGAGCCCGCCGGTCCCCTCCCGACAGGCCCTCCAATGCTGCTGTTCCAGCCTGGCCTGTGGCCCTGTTGTTAGCCAACCACCCTGTTCCCTCTTGCAGCTGACCAAGATCATGGACACTGAGCCCACTCCCAGCCCTTGTGGGCCCCTCATTTCAGGCTAGGGGTTCGCCTTGCTTGTCAGCTCTGTCAGCTTCTTGGTTGCAGCTCTGCCCTGGGGGAAGACAGCAATTTACAGTTGCAAGCAGGACAGTTCAGCCCACAGAGGAAACCATTTAGTTCAAGAAGGGCGTTTCTGGCTTTAACTTGTAGGTGTTTTTCCAAAACAAAGGGCCGTCTTTGCCCATTGTGACACTTATGAATCAGAAACGGTTTGAGGTTTAAAAAGGGAATCTGTCCCTGGGGCCTCCATGGCTTCCAGAAGGTGGGGTTCAGGCTGACATAGGTGCTTTGCCTCCTTGGCCTTCTCTGTGGGGCGTGTCATATGATATCATCATCGTACATCAGTGTCTCTGCTAGACGCTAAGTCCCTGGGGTGCAGGACAAGACTAACAAATGTTGATGCATTTGCCAGGCTCTAGTCTAAACATGAAAACCCTGGTGGCGCAGCGGTTAAGAGCTATGGCTGCTAACCAAAAGATCAGCAGTGCGAATCCACCAAGCACTCCTTGGAAGCCCTATGGGGCAATTCGACTCTGTCCTATAAGGCTGCTATGAGTCAGAATCAATTCAACAGCAACAGGTTTGATTTTTTTTTGGTTTATTCTCAACATGTTAACTCAACTAATCTTCATAACAACTCTGTGAGATAGGTATTGTTACGAGTGAAATTGTGTCCCTCAAAAAAGATATGTGGAAGTCCTGACCCCTGGTACTTATGAATGTGACACTGTTTCAAAATAGGGTCTTTGAAGATGTTATCAGTTAGATTAACATGGAGTCCCAATCAAATATACTACCCTTTGCTCTCAAGCCGATTTCAACTCATGGTGACCCTGTGTGTTACAAAGTAGAACTGCTCCATGGGGTTTTCCTGGTTGCAACCTTTACAGAAGCAGACCTCCAGGCCTTTCTTCCATGGCACCACTGGGTGGGTTTGAACCACCAATCTTTAGGTTTACAGCTGATGGCAAACCACTCGTACCCTCCCAGGGACCTTAATCCGATATGAATAGGGTCCTTTTAAAAGAGGAGAGGATACACACAGACAGGGAGACAGAGGAAGGATGCTGTGTGATACCGCAAACCAAGGAAGGCCTGGAGCCTCCAGAAGCTGGGAGAGATGCGTGAAAGGTTCCTCTCTCAGAGCCCTCAGGGAGAATCAACACGGCCGATACCCTGATTTGGACTTATTTAAATTTCTGTTTCTATAAGCCACCCAATTGGTGGTATTTTTGTTAAGGTAGCCCTGGGAAACTAAGATAAGGAGTAATGTGTCCCCATTTACTGATGGGGAAACTGAGGCAAAGAGAGCTGAGTAAGTTGTCAAGGCCACAGAATCAGTGCGTGGCCAGAGATGGCTCCGGAGGCCATGTGCTGAACCTTACAGGAGAGCAGGTTTATCTTTGTCTGTACATTCTAGAGCCTAGTGCGGAGCCTGGCTATGGCTCGGAAACAGGGGCCCACTCGCCCCTGGGCCACTCTGGAAAACATCAGGCCCCCTGGGTCTCTCTCCCCAAAGCGCTCTTGGTGCCCTTCTTTTTGCTCTGTGCCCGGCCAGGCTCCAGGGTGGTACTAGAGAGAGAGGACAGGTGAGTAAGAGTGGAGGCTGAACTTCCAGTGACACATGCTCCAGTGAAGGGGACCAATGCCCTCGAGGGCTGGGGGGTGACCTGCTCCCAGGTTTCCCTGCATTCTGAGGGGTCTGGTATGCTGACCACTGAGACAGTGGCTATGGGCAGCCCAGCTGAGGGGGAAGGCGCATGGGCCTACAAGAATTCTTAGGTCAGACATCTGGAAAGGCTTTTAATGCCAAGCCTCTGAGAGACCTGAGGGGTGGGGAGACCTGGATTCAGATTCTGCTCTGTCCTCACAGGTGTGGGATTTTGGACAACTCACCTGCTCAGACGGGCAGCTTTGTCCTCTGTAAAATGGGGAACATGCCTCCGTCTCTCACGGCTGCCTTGAGCATTAACAGAGGTGATGTCTGGAAGGACCAGCCCAGTTCATGACATCCCATAGGGTCTGCGGCTGCACTGTGGAAATGCTAGCCCAGTGAAGTTGAAAAACTTCTACCTTCTTGGTGTTTCAGGCCTTTGGGTGGGCAGTGGGGAGATGGGAGTCCTCATTTCTTGCCTGTCCAGCCTCTTCCAGTCTCTTTTCTTCCCTTCTGTAAGGACTGGTGGACCCCAGAACAAGGGAGGAATTAAAACTATCCAGAAGAAATGGAGACCCAGTGAGTCAGCTGTTCATTTGATACCAGGGTTCCTTTCTCGGGTCCTGAGGTCAACAAGATCCTCACTTCCTTGTGCCAATGAAGGGAACTTTTGCTATCACAAATCCACTCCTGTTACTCTATGCCTGCTTAAAATCCTTCATCAGCTTCCCATTGCTTGTGGGCTACATTTCAGAACTGTATGATCTAGCCCCTGCCTACCCTCCAGCGCCTCCTCTGGCTCCTCTTCTTCTCAATCCGCTCACTATCTTCCTTCCGACTTTGGTCCTGTGCTAGGAACTCCCTTTCTGCTGCTACCCGTCCCCAACTTGCATCTGTTTAACCACTCTGAGGGCAGCGACCCTGTAACCCAGAGCCAGGCACAGTGCCTGGCACTCAGTGATGATTTTAGGGAGGTAAGATCCATGGTGCAGTGAATTACTTAATATGGCCCTTCTAGCCATTCACAGCCTTGTGGCTCCCACAGAACAATTAGGTGGGGCTATGCGAATAAGTTTCTTGTGGCCCACAAAGGGGATTGGACAGCTTGCTAATAAGGCAAATAAGGTGCATGGACAACTTGCAGCAGTGGGACCATGCAAATAAGGTGTATGTAACTCTAAGAGGGGATTGGTCAGTTTTGCCATCCTGCTAGGCTTTAAATGAGCCATCCCAGAGGTGGGAATGGAGACCTCACTACCATCAAGAAGAAGAGACAGGAGCAGAGCTTGTCCTTTGGACCTGGGGACTCTGTGCTGAGAACCTGTTCAACCCAGGGGATGTAGAGAGAGGTGACACTGGGGACAGCAAGAAGCAACAGCAGCAGAACCAGAAGACTGGCACCAGATGGCAAAGTGGGCTTCCCAGCCCATGGAGTGAGGCAGGTACAGTGGGTGTGCTGACCACAGAGTTAGAGAGCTTAAGACAGGGCTCACAACATAGTTCCTACTCTGTCCCCACCCTATTTCCTAAGTTGTTTTCTTTGCAGAGACTTCCTTGAACTAGGTGACAAAGAAACAGCCACCTGCTAGCTGGAATTGGCTGAAATAGGTCCTGTCCTCCATCTTGGCACTTCAGATGACCTTTAGCTCATTAACTGCCTCATGCGTGATAAATTCTCCACCCCTGGGTGGAGAGCTAACACGCTAATAAACAAAAATGGCTAACTTCCTCCTGCACAGGGAATGGAACCTGGACTTTAGAAAACACTTACTCTTCTGAAACTCTCTGGTGCCTGCATGCGCGCCGTTCTGTATTCTGAAACAGATCCTGCCTATATAAACCGACCTCAACAAGCTGCCTGCGAGGCAGTCTCAGATTACATGCAGCCCCAACTGTCTCCTTGTTTGGCCAACCAATATAGTTGCCTTTCGTTCTCCCCAACTCAGTCTCTGTCTTTTTGGCCCTGATGGAGTCAGGCCGAGCAGAACTCAAGAGTTCTGGGCAACAAGCTGAGCGCCTTCAGGCCCAAGGCTCACTGGACGAGTCGGGTGCCTTCAGGAACTTATCAGCAGAGCTAAAGAGCTTTGTAACCCTTGCCCGAATAGGGCAGAGGCCAGGCCGATGGGCTGAGGGAAAGGCCTGCCTGTAAGCACAGGTGAGAAGAGACCATCCTGATCCAAGAAAGATCCTGAGCTGTTCCTGATTGTGAATGGTAACCTGTTATTGCCCTAATAAACCCCATACCTGTATGGCCTGTGAGTTCTGTGTGGCCACTGCAATGAATTATTGAACCCAGCCGAGAAGTAGAGAGTGCCAGGGGAGGGACGGCTGGTGTCAGAATTGGTAAAAAGGTGGAGAGAGAAGGCGTGTGTGTCTGACCTCCGCCTCATAGGAATCAGGCCTGGGCGGATGATGATCTTGATTCTCTCTCCTCCTCCTCACACCACCACCCCATTTTTACAAGACCCCAACATGACAACTTCGGGCTGGAGCCCTTGTTACCATCACCAAGTTCCCTACTTGCCAAGCCTTTCACTTTTCATCCACATCCTCCAAGCACCTGCCACCTCCAAAGCCACAGAAATGACCAAATAAAACCAAAAAGCATGACAAAGCCCCAGCGGGTTCATCATCAAAACCAAGGGCTTTTTTCATTAAGTAGTAAATACTTCTGGTTCCTGAGCTAATCTCCGTCTCAGCTGTCCCCCACTCCCAGCCCCCAAAGGCATTCTGGATCCCGGAAGACAGGAGCGTCCAGACTAGTGGGAAGGGACAGGAAAAAGCACTGAGGACCTGGTCCACTGGGAGATACTCCTGGATAGCTCTGGAAAGAAGCGGTGTCAGGTCTCCATTCCAAAAGGCCTTCCTACGCAGCCTGGAATGAGCAGCGACGGGTCTTTCACAGTCTGCAGGAGTGTAAACAGGTACTACATTTTTGAGCACGCTTTGGAATTACTTTTCAAAATTTACAATGTGCATATACCATTTGACAGCAATTCTACCATTGGTTCCTCCCCGGAAAGACTCCTACACATCTGTGAAAAGACGTGTGCCCGAGGATGCTTGTGCTGCATTCTCTGCAAGAGTGGAAATGGGAAGACTCTAAGTGTCCATCAAGAGGGAAATTAGTAAAGTAATCATGGTGCACCCTTACTCTGGGATGCCAGGAAGCTCTTAGAACAAACCATACAATGAGCTATGTACCAGGAAAATGTTGCAGAGAAAAAGCAAGTTCCAGAATAATACGTATAGTATCTTCCAATTGATGCGTATACATGTGCTTTTGGAAGGACAGCTGATTATGGAAAGTGAAGGAGGAAGAAGGTGGGGTAAGGGAGCACAGAGGAGGGTGAGTGACGTCTCGGGCGACACACGAAGGAGGGACAGGGAAGGTGGAGAGAGGGACCCAGAGCAGAGAGAAAGGGGGTTTGCAAACTCTGAGGTGGGGGTGACTGTGGCTGTTCAGTATGGTGGGGGACTTGCAGGGTGACAGCTGAGGTAGGACAGGTGGGCAGGCAGGTCTCTGGGATCACCCAGGCTCCATGTGTCCCAAACACAAGTGGGGCTTTGGGGGAGATTGTAATGGGGGAATGACAGGGTATGGTGAGGAACTGCCCCTGTGCAGATGAAAAAAGAATAATTATAATTTCTGTCTCATAAAAAAGAGAAAGTAAGTGGGTGCATTTGGAAGCCAGGCTGGAGAGGTGGGCCCGGGGCTGTCAGGAGGCCCTGGTGGCTCTGAGGGTGGCGTCTGGGGGGCCTCCCACCAGGCCAGGGGAACTCGCTTTTGCTGCTGGCACCAATGCCTGTACCCAGGGGGTCTGCAGTGCTGTGGGCCTCTTGTGGATGGATTTAGAGACCCCAGGAACTGGGAAAGTAATTCAAAGGAGCAGAGAAGAAGGTTCGCCGTTGAAAGAACCCGGGGCTCTTTTCTCAGGGAGGCATTTTGAAGTGAAGCACTCTCCTCAGGGGCCTGCTCGACCCTTTTTCCACGACTAAGCTGAACCCTCTTAATCAGCTCAGTGTCGCCTCGGGATGGAATGCGTTTCTTCCTTCTTCAGGAAGGAAAAGGAAGGGTCTTTCCAGTCTGACATGCTCTCAGGGTGTTGTGGTTTTCAGTGAACGTGTGGGGAGCAGACTCTTTTTATGCCAGAACCATCATTGAAACCACTAACTTGTATTACTTAGAGCACCCCTCAGGAGTCCAACGCAGATTATCTTTTATCACTAGTAACTGATAGTGAACTTGCCCTGAAGGGGAAAAAAGGATATAATAGATATATTTTTAAAAGGATATTATATACATACAGAGTCCCTGAGTGGTGTAAACGGTTAACACGCCTGGCTGCTAACTGAAACTTTGGAGATTTGAGTCCACCCAGAGGCACATTGGAAGAAAGCCCTGGCAATCTACTTCTAAAAATTCAGCCATTGAAAACTCTGTGGAGCACAGCTCTACTCTGACACACATGGGGCCACCACAAGTCAGAATCAACGTGACGGTAACTGGACCCTGGTACCCATGTACCTTTTCTCCTGTAGAACATGGACAGGAACATAGGCTACAAGGCTTAGGAGAGGTCACTCCCAGGCCTAGCCTGGGATCATGAAGGAGAAAGAGGCCAATCTTCTGTCAACTGTTTACAATGAGTGGGTATTACTTGCATACCAAAAAAAAAAAAAAAAAAAAACACCATAAAAATGTGGCCTGAGCAACTATCTGTTTTAGCAATATCTTTTCCCACTCTTTGTCCTTCCACGGTCTTCTGGTTGCAACTTGATCTCTCTCAGGCTCAGCCTGTGGGGCCCAGGACCCTCTCCAGGACCCCAAGTTCCAGCTCACCCCAGTATGGCTGAGTGGGCTTAGGCTCCTCTCCAGCAGACTTGGTCTTCAGCCTTACAAGAGCTAAAAAAAAGTTTTCTTCCCACTCACTGGCTCTGAAAGAACGCAGTTCACTCTCATTTTGCATAGTCCACTTTCTGTGGTTTGGGATTCACGGGAGGAATTTTGGCATCAACTTCCTAGTCCAACACAAATGTGAAATTATAGTCACCATAGCTAGTGAGGACATGGTTGCTTGCCAGACACTATGCTGGCTGCTTTTTGTGAATTCGTTCATTTATCCCTTACAACAATCCTTTGGGGTTGTTATCATGGTCTTCCTGTCTTACAGATAAGAAACCAAAACAACCCATGGCTGTCAAGTCGGTTCCAACCCACAGTGACCCTATAGGACAGAAAAGAACTACCCATAAGTTTTCCAAGGCACCTGGTGGATTTGAACTGCCAACCTTTTGGTTAGCAGCTGAGCTCTTAACCACTATGCCACCAGGACTCCAATAGGTCCGAGGTAGGACCTAGAAACTTGTATTTCTACCAAGTCCCCAGGTGTTAGGAATTGAAATGTGACCCCTCTCCCCAAAAGTTATGTTGGAATCCAACCCCTGTACCTGTGAGTGTGACCCTGTTTGGAAACAGACTTCTTCTGTTGTTGTATGAATGAGGCTGTATCAGAGGAAGGTGGGTCTTAACTCTAATCCCTCCTGAGAGGTATCTTATCAAAAGGGAAACACACAGAGATACACACAGGGGGAAGACAGACATCAGGTGGTGACGGAGACACGGATGCCTCTACAAGGGCCAGGTACGCCAAGGATTGCTGGCAGCTACTGGAAGCTAAAAGAGACAAAGAAAGACTTTCCCCTAGAGTCATTGCCAAAACTCTGAGACAATAAATCTGTGTTCTTTGAAGCCACCCACTTGTGATATTTTGTCAGGGCTGCCCTAGAAAACCAAGACACCAGGTGATGGGGAAGCTGCTGGTCCAGGGATCCCACTTTAAGGACCCAAAATAGTCAATGCCCAGACAGTACCGTATCAAATTCAGAATCCCTCCTTCATGTGAATCTTCTAAAAAAAAAAAAAATTAAGAAACTAAAATTTCTGTCTGTGGGTCTGCCATCTTTGAACTGAAACTGGAAGTCAGTCGTAAAATAGGATTTGATTCATACATATCCCGCTAACACATTTACTGCGTAAGGAATACAGTCAGGGCACACGGAGAGGGGCTGCATGTAACCTCTCTGCAGCCTCCTTCTGAGACGTCTGGCTGTCTCCTTGAGGGTACGTTCCCTGCCCACCTCAGGCTCCCTCAGGCGAAGGGATGGCATCCCTGCCCACAGTTATGGATGTACAGTCTGAGGAAGAGATGGCTTAGGGGAGCACCATGCCCCTGGATAAAGAGCTGGGGAATGACAGCCTGGGACCCCGCAAGGAGAGGCTCCTGCACGGGGCAGTGGAGTAGGCTGAGTGGTGGACCTCTAAAAGAGATGTCCCCACCTAGTCCCCTGAATTTGTGAATATTACCTTTTATGGCAAAAGAGTGACTATGACCTTATACAGTAAAAGATGGGATTAGATTAAGGATTTTGAGAGGAGGAGGCTGTCCTGGATTATTGAAGTGAGTGCTAAGCATCCTTACAAGCACAAGGCAGAGGGAGCTTAGAGAGAGAACAGGAGGTGGCAACGTGACCACGGAGGCAGAGACTGGAGCGATGCAGCCACAAGCCAAGGAGTGCCTGGAGCCACCAGAAGCTTCACAGGCTGTGAAGATCAATGAATCACAAGATCAGCAGGCAAGACTGCAGGTAAGCTGCTAGCTCAAGTCCCAAGAACCAGAGGTCAGATGAACAGGAGCCAGCTGCAGGATCCAGAAAAAGCAAAACCCCCAAGCCTTGCCAGAACGTCCACTTATATTCCGATGCAGACCACATGCCCAAGGAAACTCCCTTTCAGCTGATTGTTTACTCACAGCAGATC
This sequence comes from Dugong dugon, assembly GCA_030035585.1. Lineage (NCBI taxonomy): Eukaryota > Metazoa > Chordata > Mammalia > Sirenia > Dugongidae > Dugong > Dugong dugon. The sequence goes on from CM057461.1 coordinate 69,628,096, forward strand.
CCATCATGAGGGTGATCACATATCAAATCTCAACAGGGAATGATCACAACATTATACAACTTCCAAAACACCGAGAATCGTGGCCCAGCCAAGCTGACACACAATCTTAACCAGCACAGGGGCCCAGAGGCAGAGTCAGTGGTGATAGATGGCAGCACCAAGTGGCACCTGTCCTCAGAGGGCTAAGAGGAAGCCTGTCTTCATGGGGGCTGAGAGGATCCTGTCCTCAGGGGGCTGAAAAGAAGCCTGTCCTGAGGGGGCTAAGAGGAGCCTGTCCTCAGGGGGCTGAGAGGTTGCCTGCACAGCCAAGAGGAGCTGAGAGAGCTGTCTACACTGAAGAAGGGAGACTTTGTCTGCACGCTTCGTGATCCTGATCCTGAGTTTAGCCTGTTGGTCCTGATCCCCAGGTGTACCCTGCTACTTCCTTTATAAACCACTTAACTATAAGTATGGTCTGTGAGTTCTGCGTGGCCATTGCAACAAATTATCAAACCGAGCAGAGAAGTAGAGAGTGCTGTGGGAGGGACGGCTGGTGTCAGAATCGGTCAAAAGGTTGGAGAGTGGAGGTATGTCTGACTCTCACCTCATAAGGATCAGCTTTGGGCTGACCTTGGCATTATCCCCCTGAAGTTAGTTGGATCCTGACATTACTACTACACTACCCTCTTCCAGTAGCCCTAGAAGTCAAGACTCCTGGGAAACAGAAGAGTGATGGAATAAAGGAACAAATTTGTGTTGAAGACCTACTGGGTGTTAGACGTGGGGACGTTGGTCCCCATCTCTGAGGAAGACATCAAACCACCTTAACTGTATGGCTACATATAACAGGGAGCCCCTTGGTGGTGCAAACTCTTAACACTGCCAACCAAAAGGTTGGAGGTTCCAGTCCACCTGGAGGCTCCTCAGAAAAAGGGCTGATGATCTATTTCCAAAAAACCAGCCTTGAAGAGCCTGTGGAAAAGTTAAATACTTAAGTTTATCAAAAGAGTAAAGAGACAACTTATAGACTGGGGAAAAAATCATTGGGAACAATAGATCTAATAAAGGTCTAATATTTGAAATATATAGAAAGCTTCTACAGCATAGCAACAAAAAAGACAAATAGCCCAATAAAAAACTGGGCAAAGGACACGAACAGACACTTCACCAAAGAGGATATTCAAATGGCCGACAGGTACATGAAAAGATGCTCAACGTCATTAGCTATCAGAGAAATGCAAATCAGTGAGATACCATTTCAGTCCCACTAGGAAGGCCAAAAGAAAAAAAGAAAAAGATCGGAAAATAACAAGTGTTGGAGGGGATGTGGAGAAACTGGAGCCCTCATCCATTGCTGGTGGGAATGCAAAATGGTACAGCCGTTGTGGAAAACAGTCTGGTGGTTCCTCAAAAAACTAGAGGCAGAGTTGCCACATGACCCAGCAATTCTGCTTCTAGGCATATACCCTAGGGATCTGATAGAAGTGACGTGAACAGACATAAGCACACTTACGTTCATTGCAACGCAATTCACAGTAGCAAACCTATGGAAACAACCTGAGTGCCCATCAATGGATGAATGGATAAGTAAAATGTGGCACATACATGCAATAGAATACTACTCAGTGATAAAGAAAAATGAGTTCCCAAAACATCTTGGAACATGGATGAACCTTGAGGACATCACGTTGAGGGAAATAAGTCAATCACATAAAAATGAATATTGTGTGTTCTCACTTTAAAGAAATGACATGAACAAGTAAATATACAGAAACGAATGCTCATTAGTGGTTACCAGGGATGGGGGAGAGAGGGAGGATTCACTCTCTAGATAGTAGACACTTGTTATTTTTGGTGATGGGAAAGGTAACGCGGAATGAGGGTGAAATGTACATAGCTTGACAAGGGTAAATGATGTCACTAAAAAGTACACAAGAAAAAAGGACCTGTTGGTAATTGTTATGGCATATATAATCTTGAAAAACAACCATAAAAACAATAAAAATATATACGTGTGGTTATATATACTGAAATATTGGTGGTTCGAAACCACCAGTGGCTCTGTGAGAGAAAGATGTGGCAGTCTGCTTCCGCAGAGATTTATAGCCTTGGAAATCCTATGGATGGCTATCAGTCGGAATCGACTCAACAGCAGTGGGTTTGGTTTTTGGTTATATAAGCATGTATGTAGGCATATATGAGTATAGCTATGTATATATGCATATATAGCTGTATGCATATGTATATGCCTGTGGCTGTAGGCACGTCTATTCATATATATGATAAAGCACTTGGGGGAAGAGTTATGGATACCTCTTAGACATAACCAAACTCCTGGTGAGATTTGGTTTCTGGGTTTGAAGGATTAGGACCATAGTTCTGTGGGACAGCTTGGTTAATTGGCATAATATTGTTCATAAACTTTATGTTCTACTTCCTAGTTTGCTAAGTAGTGTCTGGGTCTTAAAAGCTTGTGAACAGCCAGCTAAGATACAGCTGTTGGTCTCTACTTGTTTGGAGCAAAAGAGAAAAAAGGAAATCAAAGACTCACAGAAGAAACTAATCTACAGGACAAATAGTCTACATGAACCAAGGCCTCATCTCCCCTAAGACCAGAAGAACTAGATGGTGCCTGGCTATCCCTACTGACAGTTTTAATCAGATGGACCCTGATAGAATGGGAGAAAAATGTGGAACAGAACCTCAAATTCCTAAAAAACCAACAAACAAAAAAAACCAGACCTACTGAACCAGTTGAGACTGGAGGAATCCCTGAGACTATTGCCCTTAGATACTCTTTAAACCTTGAACCAAAACTACTCCCTAAGGTCACCTTGTAGCTAAATAACAAATTGGCTCAAAATATAATGAATATTACCTGTAAGTACTGTGCTCCTTGAAGACATCACCTACGTGAGACCAAATGGTCACCAATTACTTTAAAACACAGACGAGAATGTAAGGGGACAGGGAAACTAGATTAATGGAAACAGAACTATCAGAATGGAGAACGTTCACGCATTGCGAAGAACGTAACCAATGTCACTGAACAACTTGTATAGCAATTGTTGAATGGGAACCTAAACTGCTGTGTAAACCTTCACCAAAAACACAATAAATTATACTTTAAAAAAAAGGAAACAGTTCTACTCTGACACACATGGGGTCGCTATCAATCAGAGTTAATCTGATGGCACCTGGTGGTAACGGTGGACATATAACTGAGGTTAGCATGGGAGAAGGGGTCCCAGCCAGAGGAGACAGGAGTGGGCAAGGCTCTTGGCACCACTGATTCTTTTTTTATTGTACTTTAGATGAAGGTTTACAGAACAAATAGTTTCTCGTTAAACCCTACACATACTGTTTTATGACATTGGTTAACAACCCCACAACATGTCAACACTCTCCCTTCTCGACCTTGGGTTCCCTATTACCAGTTTTCCTGTCCCCTCCTGACTTCTAGTCCTTGTCCCTAAGCGGATGTGCCCCATTAGTTTCATTTTGTTTTATGGGGCTGTCTGATCTTTGACTGAACCGTGAACCTCGGGGGTGACTTCATTACTGAGCTAAAAGGGTGTCTGGGGGCCTTACTCTGGGGGTTTCTCCAGTCTCTGTCAGGCCAGTAAGTCTGGTCTTTTTTTGTGAGTTAGAACTTTGTTCTACATTTTTCTCCAGCTCTGTCCAGGACCCTCTATTGTGATCCCTGTCAGAGCAGTCAGTGGTGGTCGCTGGGCACCATCTAGCTGTACTGGACTCAGCCTGGTGGAGACCATGGTAGTTGTGGTCCATTAGTCCTTTGGACTAACCATTGATTCTTGAGCTGAGCTTGGTTAGACAAGGAAGGCAGGGAGAAGGATTACAAACAGATGGATGCCTCCATCAGAACAAAGTCTTCCTGCTAAATTCTGGCCCTTTGAGAGGGTCGTAAGCATTTCCCACGGCTGGCGGTTGTGAGATTTGCACTCATGTTGTGGGTCTGGACCAGCATAGGGCAGGATGGATGAAGAAGAGGGTGACCTGGGAGAGAGGCTTAAGAGGCTGGAGTCTAAAGGATCTAGGAATTAGTTGGCTATGTCATCACCTGAGGGGAAGGAGGGGCACTAGGAGGACTTCTGGATTCACTGATGGTTCGGTGTATATTTGCTGAGCACAAGGCAGCGGAAGTACTGGATTTCTAGGCAGGAAGTCTCTCCAACTGCAGTCAGGCCCCGGGGTGCGGCTAAGAGGCTCCTTTAGAAGCCAGCACACAGTTATATTTCCAATGCCTGTTTAGTGATGGAGATAATGGGGGTCTGTTTTCAGCTGCCTTCCAGTTGACCCCCGACTCACAGTGACCCTACGCACACTGGGATGAAACTCTGCCTGGTCCTTCACCATCCCTATGACCGGTTGCAGATCAGACCGTTTTGATCCATAGGATTTTCCCTGGCAGATTTTTGGAAGTAGATCACCAGGCCTTTCTTCCTAGTCTGTCTTCATCTGGAAACCTATTCAGCATGATAGCAACACACAAGTCTCCACCAACAGATGGGTGGTGGCTGCACATGCAGTGCATTGGCTGGGAATTGAACTCGGGTCTCCCACATGAAAGGTGAGACTTCTACTACCAAACCCCCAGTGTCCCTCAGTGGGGGTCTAGACTCTCCCAAACCATCAACGGTATGTCCTACACTAGGCCCTGGGGATTCAGGCAAGATTAAGACATCTTCCTCCACCTTGAAGGCCTCACCATTAGTAAGAGAGCCATGACAGATAATTAGCATGCAGCACATTGACTGCATCAGAGACACACATGAGGATATGGAAGCCTATCAGAGGGTCATCTAATCCACTGGAAGATGGAGAGTAGTCAAAGAAGTCTTCCTGGAGGAAGTGACATTCAAGTTTGTTTTACGGCTTTCTGGCTCAGACATCTAGGTGTGGGGCTTGACTGACGTGGTGGAGCCCTTTACTGAAGTGGAGAATGCCAAAAGGTTGGGGGAGAAAGGTGTCAAGTTCAGTTTTGGCTGGTTTGAGTCTGAGGTTCATGTACAAATCCAAGTGAAGATGTCCGGTAGAATGAATATGAGGCTTTGGACTGCTATTGTCCCCTGTTTTATAGATGGGCAAGTTAAGGCTCAGATTGGTTAATACCCTGCTGAGAGTGACTCGGAATCATGGGTGGTGAAATGAATAACGAGTCTGGCTGCTAACCAAAAGTTTGGAAGTTCACGTCCACTCAGAGGCACCTTGGAAGAAAGTCCTGGCAATCTACTTCTGAAACATCAGCCATTGAAAACCCTATAGATTACAGTTCTCCTCTGACACACGTGGGGTTGGCTGCCATGAGTTAGAGTCAACTTAATGGCAGCTGGTTTTGGACAGTGATACAGCTGCTTAGTGGCAGAGTTGATTTTCAAGTCCAGGCCAACTGATGCCAAAGGTTTTACCCACCGCCTGTGGCCCCCACGAAGACAGTCCTCTACAAACGCCCACTGGTTTAATTAGCTCTGAGCTAGCTGATCGGCTTTTCAGAGAGTCTCTGAAGATGAAGATAAACCGGATAGGATTTAATTGATAGGAAACAGAAGGGCAAACATGGCATCTATTAGAATGAGCTCATGCTTTCGTCTGATTTCCTCCCGATGTTCAGATAAGAAAGGAGAATGGCAGAATTTCAGGTTACACCCAAACCGCCAAGAATCCCTCCACGTCTCCAGTACCCACAGGCTCTGTGTGATCAGCTCCTGCCCGTTTTGCCCCAAGCCCGCCTTCACCCCCCACATCGGCCCTCCGCCCTGTCCTCCCCGCAGCACCCCACCCTCAGGGACTCCCCAGCTGTGCCCTCCCTGACTTGAGCGGGCAGGATCTTCCCAGCCAGCTGCACTCAGAGGTGGTGAGTGGAAGATTGTTCAATTCCTGCCCCCTCAGTGCTGTGCCCATTTCAAGGAAAAGGAAACTGAGACCCCAGCCCCCAGAATTCAGATTTGATCCTGCCCAGGCTCCATACCCTACTCCTAGCCTTCCTGTTTCTTGGGCTATCAGTCCCCGACAACCAACCAGGACAGACAGCCACGGGTGCCAGTAAACGGAGCCTCGTGCTCTTCTAAGAGAAGAAAGAACAAGGGTCTGGGGGAAGGGGCAGTGTGAGCCTGGGCCTCGCTATTTGCGTCTCATTATTCCCCTTTCCATGAACGTTTACTTTGCCCCCCAAAAAGTAACATTAAAATTTTTAACAAAAACCAAACTGTTCACTTCCCCATGACTCTAATATCAGACACCGTTCCTTCATTTTTGGAGCCCTGGTGGCCCAATGGTTAAGCACTAGGCTACTAACCCAAAGGTTGGTGGTTCGAGCCACTCTGCAGCAGAAAGATCTGGCGATCTGCTCCCATAAAGATTACAGGCTGTAGAACTCTACTGGGCAGCTCTACTCTGTCACACGGGGTTGCTATGAGTCGAAATTGACTTGACGGTACCCAACAACAGCAATACTCTCCGTTTTGCCGGTGGTTTCTGTCTTATCAGACAGTGATACTCTCAGGGGACCTGGTTTGGGTGCAAGCTCCGTGCCGTGGACGCAGCCTATGGGCTAAGCACCCCTGTCTTCAGCAGCAGGAGGCTGGTTTCTGTGCAGGAAGCTTACAGGAGCGCCAGCTCTGCAGACAGACAAACCATAAAGCAGAGATCGTCACCCAGTGGGCATGGCCGCTGCCCAGCCCTCTCTCCATCAGCCACCAGCAGATGCGCCCTGCTCAAGGGAGGGTTGTGAATGGGCAACTGATTTTACAACTGGAGCCGATACCCTGGTCATCCTCCACCTGGCAATACACAGAACCAACTGGACATCCCAGATCCTCGTTCTGAGGTGGGGTGGGGCCTTGGAATCTGCCCCCACCCCAGTTCCCCAAGTGGTTTTAGTGCACCCTGTCTTAGTCATCTAGGGCTGCTATAACAGAAATACCACAAGTGTATGGCTTTAACAAAGAGAAGTTTATTCTCTCACAGTCTAGCAGGCTGCAAGTCCAAATTCAGGGCATCAGCTCCAGGGGAAGACTTTCTCTCTCTGTCGGCTCTGGAGGAAGGTCCATGTCATCAATCTTCCCTTGGTCTGGGAGCATCTCAGCGCAGGAACCCCAGGTCCAAAGGACTTGCTCTGCTCCCAGCACTGCTTTCTTGGTGGTATACTGTTCCCATGTGTCTCTGCTCACTTCTCTCTTTTATTTCAAAAGAGATTGGCTTAAGACACTATCCAATCTTGTAGACCTCATCAGTATTACTGCCGCTAATCCATCTTATTAGATCATAGTGATTGAATTCACAACACATAAGGAAATCACATCAGATTACAGAATGCTACGCAATCATACAGTACTGGGAATCATGATCCAGCCAGGTTGACAGACATTTTTGGGAGATACAATTCAATCCATGACACACCCCTTCTCTGCCTCCTCCTGCTTGGCAGGATCAGCTCAGCTTCATCTCTCTGGCTCACTCAGTCTGGGCTCCTGCCTCTGAGACAAAGATTCAAGTGCAAATACTTAATTCCACAAGTCTAGGAAGTATCCACATGGGATTGGGAAGGTGAACAGGGAAGGGAAGGAAGCCAGTTAAGCATGTGTCATCCAAAAGGCCACCATGGTAGGCAAGTGGAGACCATGGAAAACTGGAAAGCAGTGAGGGTCCTGTGCCTCAGGGCTCCAGGGGCGAGGGCACTGGGGTATTGATCCACCAACTCCCATCTGTCAGGGGTTGAGAGCTGCTCCCGTGTGACACATTTGCCTGGGCCGTCCAGCTCATGGGCAGGTGGAGGAGCCTTGCACATCCAGAGAAAATTCCAGGTGAAGACACAGAGTTGCTGGCAGCTGGAAGCTGGGCCCGGGTTAGAGTGTACAAAGAACATGGGCAGAGTGTCGATGTGTCTGTACCACCCCCACCCAGTCCCAGCTCCCAGAGCCTCCACCCAAGTCCACTAACACAGTGTCCCAGTCTGGACCATTCCCTGGACTTGAGTGATGATGGGCTCCATGGACCCTTGCCAGCCCCAACCATTGATAAGCATATCTATTGTGATGGAATCCCTGGGGTGGCGCAAATGCTTAACATGCTCGGCTATGAACTGAAAGATTGGAGGTTCAAATCCACCCAGAGGTACCTCAAAGAAAAGCCTGGTCATTTACTTCCAAAAAAATCAGCCACTGAAAATCCTATGGAGCACAGTTCTGCTCTGACACCCATGGAGTTGCAGCTGATTCGAAGGCAGCTGTTTTTGTTGTTGTTGTTTTTTTAATCTATTATGTCAGACCTTGTGCCTGTCCGTACAAGATGTGACAATCAGTATTGCTTTGAAGGAAACTGCACCCACAGGGCACCCCATTGTGTGTACACCCCAAATCTCCACGGAAGATGATCATGGCCAAGTGACCTTCCTTGTTCTGATACCTATTGCTTGAAACTTTGTTTTTCTCTTAAACATGTTGCTATTCAGCATATAGATCTCTACCATTTGTTTTAAGAGCAGCATAATACCCCCTAGTGTGGATGGAACATGATGGGTTTAATTGTTCTTCTATCAATGAGCATATAGATTGTTCTCGTCTTCACAATTATTATTAGGGAAGCCACAAAGAACATTCCTGAACCCGTGTCTACATGACAGATCTCTAGCGGCAGAACTGCTGGGTCAGATGGCACCTCCCACAACAGTGGATTTAGAGTAGGGAAGGCCGAAGGAAGCCTGTTGGGAGTGTCTGTGAGGAGAGGCGACGGCTGACTTGCAGCACGCTAACAGTCTCACTTCCTGCTGCACAGCTGGCAGGCTGTTCCCTGACCCCCTTGTTCATATGCCACATTTACTACATTGGCCGCAGAACTGTGTACCACCTATAGTCTTCATAACTCGATACTTTTCTTTTTTAAAAAAACTCAGTTCTCATAAAGGAAATTTCACATCCCTTTATTGAAATGAAAATCAAAGCGTCTAGTTCCCCATTCTGAAGATGGAGTCACAGTCTGGATGGGGGGCTGGGGTGCTATTTCGGCGCTCCTTCTCTAGGTCAGCAGTTCAAATCCACCAGCTGCTCCTTGGAAACCTGAGGGGGCAGTTCTACTCTGTCCTATAAGGTCGCTATGAGTCAGCATCGACAGATTTGATTTGGTTTCTGGTTTCCCGGTGTCAGGCTCTGGGCAGATAGTATTTCCTTTACTTCTCACAATACATACTCAAGGCAGGTGTTATTACATCCCTGGGCTTGGGATGTCCCCAACGTCGGCTCTCTTCTCTGCTCACACCGGCAAGACCAGCTGAGCCAGAGCCCCCCATGCCTCTCCAGGGCCTAGAGGTCTGCCCCTGAGGAAGGGCCTGGCCCCTCTGACTGCCATCTCAGGAAGAGCTGTGACTGCCGCCTACGTGGTCTGTAGAGCTGGTCCAGTCCCTAGATCCCTCCTCCCTGGGTGCTGGCCACACAGCCAGGGCAGGCGGTGCCCTGAGCTGCCTACCAGCTTGCCTCTGCCATCAATGCGCGCGCGCACACACACACATGCACACACAGGCAGGCATGCACATGCACACACCGGCGCACACACGCACGTGCACACACTCATGCCCACACGCACACACACAAGCGTGCGCACACACACGTGCACGCCAATGCCATTGCATTTCCTCACTCGTTACTTTCATGCCCATGCTCACTTTGGCTCTTTAGCAAACATTCACGGACTCCTACTTTGTGTCGGAATTGACTTGGTGGCCACAGGTTTGGTTTTTGGCTCACTCTGTGCCAAGGGCGGTGGTTCGGTGGTAGCATGCTCACCTTCCATGAGGGAGACCCGAGATCGATTCCCGGCCAATGCGCCTCACGTGCAGCCACCACCCGTCTGTCAGTGGAGGCTTACATGCTGCAATGATGCTGAACAGGTTTCAGCAGAGCTTCCAGACTAAGACAGACCAGGAAGAAAGGCCTGGTGACCGACTTCAGAAAATCAGCCAGTGAAAACCCTATGGATCACAATGGTCTGATGTGTAACTGATCATGGGGATGGTGCAGGACTGCTCAGGGTTTTGTTCCATTGTGCATGGGGTCACCGTGAGTAAGGGGCTGACTTGACCACAGTAGCAACTTTGTTAGGGTAAGGCTTAACATAGGGTGGGTCATGAGAGGTGCTGGAGCTTGGGAGAGGGGCATCTAACCCTGTCCAGCCAGAGGGGGTGTCAGGGACCACAGGGGAGGCTCTCTAGAGGAGAGGAAATCCTGGAGATGGGGTGTAGGGGATGCACGCCGGATAAAGTGAACAGTGCACAGGAAGACAAAATGCATGGTGCTTGTTGAGACACCCGAGGATGGGTGTGTCTGGAGAAAGAGCTGGGCAGGACAGGACTGAGGAGCCGCTGGAGCTCTGGGACTGTATCTTAGAGAAGATGCGGAGAGGCGGAGGCCCTGGTTAAGGTCAACACAGGCAGCACCACCTTCGGATTGCGTGTTAGCACACAGACACTATCCCAGCCAAGCCTGCAGGGTGCTTGGTGAAGACAGGCAGGGGCACGCATGGAGAGGCTAGGATTGCACCCTCCCCAGCTGTCAGACGAGGCCCCCCAGGCCACAAGAAGTGGATGAGGAACAAGGCTGTGTCCTTCCTCCTCCCTCTTTGTGACACATACCTACCAGATGGGGGACAGGCTGGGGAAACCGAGGCAATCCAGAATCTCAGAGAGAGGCAGGTCTTCTGACATCATCAAGGCCAATCTGATCATTTTACAGACATGGAAACAGACCCAGAGAGAGAAGGGAATGGCTCAAGTCCTCACAATGACTTAGGAGCTTATTAAGGCTTCCATGACTAATGAGACAGTTAACATTTATTGAACACTTAACAAGCCCTGTGACAAGTGCTCATTAGAAATTTTATGATTTTATCATCAGAACTCTCTGAGGTAGGTGCTCCTCACTGACTACATTGGACAGATGGGGAAACTGAGTCTCAGAGAGGCACCTGTCCAAGTATGGCTGAGCTTCTGGGAAAATTTCACTCAGAGGAAGGGGCTTCAGCTCCCACGGGCTGCTCAGGCTGGGTGGGGAGCCCCAAACAACATTGGCCCCACACACTCTGCCTTGGCTCAGGCCCAGGGACAGGAACAGACAGGGAGCACCCCGGGGCCTGTCTGCAGCCGATCAAAGCACCCAAATGGGTGGCTGCCAGGGCTGGTGCTGTGGAAAGCGGAGTGAAGGAGCAGCTTCCAGGGCCAGGGAAGCCGGCAAAGGTATCCACAGGAAGCCACCTCACCTCCCGCCCTGCCACGAACCCACGCCCAGAATAGCTTAGCCACGGTTCTCTAGAGAAACACCCTGGGTGGTACAAACAGTTAACATGCTTGGCAGCTAACCAAAAGGTTGGTGATTTGCATCTGCTCAGAAGAAGAAAGGTCTCTGAAAAATCAGAGAAGCCCTATGGAGCACAGTTCTACTCTGAGACACACAGGGTCGCATCAAGTCAGAGTTGACTTCAAGGCAACTGGTATATACGTATATAGTTGTCTGTCACTGAGTAGATTCTGACTCGTAGCAACCCTGTAGGACAGAGTAGAACTGCCCTATAGGGTATCCTAGACTACAATCTTTATGGAAGCAGATTGCCAGGTCTTTTCTTCAGCAGAGAGGCTGGTGGGTTCAAACTGCTGACCTTTCGGTTAGCAGCCAAGCACTTAACCATTGCGCCACCAGGGTCCCTCCTGATAACGTGTCCAAAGTACGTTACATGAATTATTGCCATTCTCGCTTCTAAAGAGCATTCTGGCTGTATTTCTTCCAAGACAAATTTATTTGTTCTTCTGGCAGCCTATGGTATATTCAACATTCTTTGCCAGCACCATAATTCAAAGGCATCAATTTTTCTTCTGTCTTCTTTATTCATTGTCCAGCCTTCACATGCATATGAGGCAATTGAAAATATCATGGCTTGAGTCAGGTGCACCTTAGTTCTCAAAGTGACATCTTTGCTTTTTAACACTTGAAAGAAGTCTTTTGCAGCAGATTTGCCCAATGCAATATATCGTTTGATTTCTTGACTTGTTGCTTCCCCAGGGGAAATCCTGGTGGCATAGTGGTTAAGTGCTATGGCTGCTAACCAAAAGGTCAGCAGTCCAAATCCACTAGGCATTCCTTGGAAACTCTATGGGGCAGTTCTACTCTGTCCTGTAGGGTCTCTGTGAGTTGGAATCGACTTGACGGCAACAGGTTTTGTTTTTTTTGGTTTGCTTCCATGGGCATTGATCATGGATCCAAGTAAAATGAAATCCTTGACAACATCAATATTTTCTCCATTTATCATGATGTTGCTTCGTGGTCCAGTTGTGAGGACTTTTGTTTTCTTTGGGTTGAGGTATAATCCATACTGAAGGCTGTAGTCTGATCTTCGTCAGTAAGTGCTTCAAGTCCTCTTCACTTTCAGCAAGCAAGGTCATGTCATCTGCATATCACAGGTTGTTAATGAGTCTTCCTCCAATCCTGATGCCACATTCTTCTTCATATAGTCCAGCGTCTCAGATTATTTGCTCAGCATACAGACTGAATAAGTATGGTGAAAGGATACAACCGTGACACACACCTTTCCTGATTTTAAAGCACGCAGTATCCCCTTGCTCTGTTCGAATGACTGCCTCTTGTCCTAGGTACAGGTTCCTCGTTAGGACATGTGAAAATGGCTTGGTGGAGGCATCTGACCTCCTGTAACTTCACAAAGGGGAAGGAGAATCCAGATCAACAGCCCAAGGCTGATTGCCATGAGGCAGAGGTCAGACATACTCCTCTCTCCAACATCTTTACCAATTCTGACACCGTCCATCCCTCCCACAACACTCTCTACTTTTCTACTGTGTTTGGCAATTCGTTGCAATGGCCACAGAGAACTCACAGACAGTACTCATAATTATGGGGTTTATTAGGGAAGTAACAGGCTACAACTCAGGTTCAGAAATGGCTTGGGATACTGTTCTTCCATCAGGACAGCCTCTTCTCAGCTGTGCCCACAGGCAAGTCTCTCCCTTGGCCCCTTGGCCCCTCGGCCCCTTGGCCCCTTGGCTGGCCTCTGCCCTGCTCGGGCAAGTGTACATACAAAGCTCTTTTTGCTCTGCCGGTAAGTACCAAGAGACACCCCACTCTGCCAGTGAGCCTTGGCCCAAAGGCGCTCAATTCTTGCTCCAGCTCCGTTGTGTGGGCAAACGTAGCTCCGCCAAGTGCCCCGAGGCACCCTACTCCGCCAGTAAGCCTCCTGCTAGAAGGTGCTTATTTCTCTATTTCTCTGCCGCTGCTTCTCGCTGTCTCTGGTGTTACAGCACTCCTTCTCTGTCTTCCATGTTACAGTTCCTGTCTTTCTCAACGTCACCCTCTATGCCTAGCAGGATGGCAAAACTGACCAATCCCCTCATTAGGGTTCCAGACCCCTCATTTGCATAGTCCCACCCAGTCATTTGGTGGGAGTTACAAAGACTATGGCTAGAAGGGCCACATTAAGTAATTCACTGCACAGCACAATTAAGTGTTCTGGAATTCCCATTCTTCACAATGTTATCCAGAATTTGTTAACGATCCATGCAGTTGGCAGATTGGTCCATTGTGATCCACAGGGTTTCCATGGGCTGATTTTCAGAAGTAGATTTCCAGGCTTTTCTTCCTAGTCTCAGTCTGGAAGCTCTGCTGAAATCTGTTCAGCATCATAGCAACATGCAAGCCTTCACTGATAATGGGGTGGTGGATGCTCACTGGCCAGGAATTGATCCTGGGTCTCCTCCATGGAAGGCAAGAATTCTACCACTGAGTCACCAATGTCCCTCGACCTCTTTGGGAGGCATTATTCCACCTACTGCATCATCCTCCTTTGTTATCAAGAGGACCAACTGACAGAGTTGACGACCGGCCGTGCCACACACAAGAAAACTCACAGCCACAGAGTGGGCAGAGCTCGTCTGGGGCAGCAACCCTGCCAGACTCAAATCCTGCTCCCTGCCCTGCCACCCCATCCAGTTCTGCCCACGTGAGGCTCCCTGCCACTTGCCAGCTACTTGCTGCCATCCGGGGGATGATTTCTTCTGTATTATGAAAGAAGTCCACGAACACTAAAGAAAGTGTGAAAAATACAAGAGACACAAGAAAAAAAAAAAAGTCCCCACCCTGAAAATAACAACTGTCAACATGGTGGTGAAACACCTTTAATTCTATATGTGGGTTGACTTTTTAAGAATGCGGTTACAATCCTATTATAGACATTACATTGTATTGTGCTTTTGCCACGCAGCAGTATATCCTACAGAACTGTACCACATTAAAATAAATTATGTATTAAATATTTTTAAATGGCGACCTAAAATATTCCATTACATGGATGGATATAATATAGGTCATTTAACAATTCCCCTAATATGGGACATTCAGGTCCCAGAATATCCCAGTGATAGTCTGACAAACATCTTTTGCATAAAGCATCCTCCAGATGCATTTCCTTAGGATTACTTCTGAGAACAAAGATCACTGGGTCAGAGTGTGAGCCCATTTTAAAGTTTTTTGCTACCTAGGAGGGTGAATGCACAGTCCAGCTCTTTAGAGACAGTGCCGTTTATACCTGTCCTGCTTGACAATTGAAAGAGCTGCCTTGCACGTGGCGTCCCAGTCTGGATGGTGAGTCACGGCCACCACACCCAGAGGCTGGACTGGGGACTCCCAGGGTCCCTCTCCTTTGTGCCGCCCTGCTCTTGTTTGGCTGTCTGAGGCTCTGACTACACCCTCCACGCTCCCTAGGACAACTGTGCCCGTGCTCTGTGATGTCCACATGGCACACACCTCTGCCACCCCCCGCCTCGGCACCTGTGAGGGCAGGGGCTGTAGCTCACACTGCCCATGCCCCAGTGCCCACCCAGGCCCGGCTCATTCATCCACCAGCCTCCAGAGGGCTCCCACCCTCTGCAGCGCACCCTGCTGGGCACTGGGCACTCAGTGGTGCATGACCCAGGGAGGGCCCAGCACCACGCGCTTCAGAAACACCATCAGATCAAGAAATGGGCTAACGGTAGTGGGTCCTGTTCAGGCCCCACGGAGTGAGGAAGACCCCGCCGGCTTCCAGTGGGACGGGCTCCTCTCAAAGGCAAGCTCCAGATGGGGGTGTCGGGGTCCTGTGAGCCTCAGTCTTTTCCAGAACTAGCCGGCAGAAACATTTGCAACGGTGCAAAGATGCGGGAAGCACAGACAGGTTGTCCCCGCCGCTTAAAAACTGAAGAGCAAAGTGAGACCACAGCTCCCGCCACACCAGTGAGGAGGCTCTGCTGGGGACCAGGCATCAAGTGCAAAGGAACTAGCTTGATCCCAAAAGGGAAAATTTCCTCCACTTACATGAGCAGAACTCTCTGATTTCTTGGACTTCACAGTAAAACCCCCAATCACCTTAGGCGCTGTGATTGCCCCTGGGAGTTCTGGAGTGAGGACATCTGGGGAGAAGCTGAGCCAAGTCCTAGAGGCTATACGAGAACTTCTAAGGGGGCTCTGAGGGATCCCTCTGTGCCAGGCAGCTCTCAGAGCCTGCCTGGGGGTGTCCAGGGAGTCTCAGGCTGAGGGGGCAGACCCCAGAGCCCTCAGAGGCTGGGCAGCTTACTGGGATGTGGGCTTGGCCACCAGGAACACCTGGGCCCTTCTGGAAGGGCAGCTGCTTCTCATTATCAGCCAGTTGTTGCCAGGCCCAGTGGGCCAGGTCTTCAGAATTTTTCAGGGGAAAAATAACAAAGAAATAGGTTTTTTATTTTCTTTTTTTTTTCCTTTTAACTATAATTGCCCTCATCTTTCAATGTTGTCAAGAAATCAAAAATAGAAAAACAACTGTTTAATGTTGTCTAGTCCCAGCAAAACCTCTGGGCCAGTTCAGCCTGTGGGCAGCCAGTTGGTGAACTCTGAACCAGCCCAACCTACTCACAGCATTACGGATGGGGAAACTGAGGCCCAGGGATGGGAGGGGCTTCTCTGATTACACGGTGATTGGCAGCAAAACACAGGTGCCCCCAAACCCAGTGATCTCCCCTCACTGCCACACTGTCCCTCTGTCAAAAGCACCCAGAAAAGGGGCGGTGGAGAGTTGAGGCCGGGCTTGCCTACTGAAGAGGGTCAAGGCAGGAGCATGGGGGGCCCTCCCTTCCCTGGGGGGCCCTCCCCTCTCTGTGCAAGGACAGGCCTACTCCTCCAGCTTCTGTGATGGAAAGATGAAGTGACTGGATTCTGTTAACCAAAGATACCTTCTCATGGTGGTACACCTAGAAGGTAGGTGAGCACCCCACGCCCACCCCAATCCCTGAGCTGCCTCTCCATCAAGGGAAAATCTTACAGGAATCAGAGTGTGCCCCACCACCCTGCCCCCACCCCCGCTCTGTTCTAGCTCTGGCCTCCAGGTCTGCACTGAACACATGACAGCAGCCCATCACAGATGTAAAGACAGTGCTCAAACTCTCTTGAAATATTTTCTATTCCAGGCAAAACCACAGTTACCGTTGAGTCTCCTCTGACTCATGGTGACCCCGTATGTGCCAGAGTAGAACTGTATTCCATAGGGTTTTCAATGGCTGGTTTTTCAAAAGTAGATCTCCAGAGCTTTCTTCCGACGCACCTCTGGTTGTACTCAACCTTACAACCTTTCTGTTATCAGCTGAATTGCAATTCCTTCAACTATTAGCCATGGGTCAGGGTGTTGAGATGCTGTCTCATCCAGGTCATGCAGAACACTTTGTAGATTGTTACTGTCTTCTAGAAATGCGGCCCCTCGATGTACGCAGCCTGGGCTGATGGGGCAGAGACGCGTGGGCAGTCACGTGCCTATGACTGTTTCCCATAGGAGGGCGCACAGGTGGCCCGGGAGATGGCTTGTAGGTACACATGGGCAGTCCATTGTTTGTAATCAAGAGTTTCTGTTTACAGTGGCCTTCTACGTGGGCAACAGTCTCCTAGAGTCTCCTGTACATGGAACTGAGTTGATTAAAAGAAGAATATGAAGTTACTCAGAGCACAGGCGATCTGCAGTCAGGGCCAACACCACGTAGGTGGCACTTGACAAGGGAGGTTTAGGGGGTGCTGCTCTGGAAGGCGGCCTGCCAGCTTCTGTGATGGCATATAAGAGTCTGCTGATGGGAACATCCACGCGCTGACGCCCTAAGGCTTTTCATTGCTTTCCTTTTCTCCTTTTCCTTTCTGCAAACACCGCTGCAAAGGTGTGTCTCTTTGTTCCTTTCCTGTGGAATGGGTTTCGTGGACTTAAGAATCTTATGGTGACATTTTGCTACTTCTGCTCATTCTTTCAGAGGCACGAGGACTTATCTTTTCAAATCTTGAATCTGCAACACGAGTGTTAGATTCTAGCTTGGTTTCATTCCCCGAATATGACCAGCAGGCTTGCTCCGTCTTCATATAAGGCGCTAACAAAATGGTAGGATCAGGCAGGGCTAAGGACAGAGTCCAGTGACACACGGACCTGGCTCCAATGGATGACAGTTTTCTCCAGCTCTGAATCCGCTGACTGCGTCTCACCTGCTCCTGCTCCCCACAGGTGTGCAGGGCTCTGCAGGGGGCCTCCACACCATCCCTCCGTCCTGGACACCCACCGGCACTCACTTTCAGAATCCGCCTTCCCCTCTTCAGAAGAAGCAGCCAGCGTTTCCCTGACACATATTCCGGTTCTGGCGCCTCTCCCAGGCTTAACACTTTCTCAGAAGTTGTAAGGTGCAACTCCGCATGCCCTCCGCAAGTTCTCACAGTACCTCGGGCCGTAATTTATCTCCACTTGGCTACCAGATATTGTTCAACCTGGCTCCATCTCTGATTACCTCTTCAGCCACGTAGCAGGAATTAAGAGCCACATTTCCTCTAAACCATGTTTGTTTAGCCCCTCCAGACTGAAGACCATTATGATTGTTCAAATGATGTTGTGTCAGAATCGAGTGGTTCCTTCCTGTTTCCACATTAACAGCCCATCATAGACACCTGTTGGGGTCCCTCCAGGAAGCGAAGGTACAAAGATAAATGAGACACGGCTCTTGTCCTTAGGAGCTGCAGGTCACAGTACTGCATCGGTCCCTTGCTTATTCTTTTTCCACCCTGAACATGCTATAAGAAAGCTCTTTTCATGGAAACAACCTAAGGGCCCATTAATGGATGAATGGATAAACAAATTGTGGCACACACATATAACGGAATACTACACAGTTATAAAGAGTAATGATGAGTTCTCAAGACCTCCTAACTTGGGGGGCAGGGCCAAGATGGTGGAGTAGTCAGATGCTTCCAGTGGACCCTCTTACAACAAAGACCAGAAAAAACAAGTGTTTGGATTATATATGGCAATCTGGGAGCCCTCAACATCAAAGGCACAGTTGAGGAACTGGCCTGAGTGGCAGGGGGAGGAAGAGATGTTTTGGAAGCAGCAAGGAGTTGCCAGACCTGACCCAGCAAAAGCCTGAGCCCTTCAGGCCTGAGCAGTTCGGGGGTGAGTGGTGAGGCAGGCAAGCAGCGGTGCTCGGGAGGTGCGTTTTTTGCACCGGGAGAGACCCAGCTGCTGAGCGTCTACACAGCCACCCAGAACCAGTGAGAAGCAGCACTCAACCAGCAAAAGATAAAGTAATTGTGTCCGGCCTACCGCACGGATCAAAAACACCCCCCTTAGGGAAAAACCTCTCTCCCATTTACCTCTCCAGTCCCTGCTCTGCACTTGGTCCCGGACTGGCTTCGGCAATTGCCAAGTCCCCTGGGCCAGAAGTAGGATCCATCACACACTCGGAGCCATTCTTCTGGCCTTGGAGAGTGAATAAATTAACAAACAGGGAACAAAATAAACTGCTGGCTCCCCTAAGCCAGGAACCTAGGGTAGCCACAGCTCCTTTGCCTAGGCACAGGCATAAGGGATCCATAGACTTTGAGGGCCTTTCCCCCTGCATAGACTTGTGTGGGCCCGTCTCAACAGCGTAGGCCCTCATTACCGCGGTACAACTTCAACTGTTTCAGCTGTGAAGTGGCAGGTTCTTGACATTTGACACTGCTCTGCCCATTAAGCAGGGTCTTCACCTACCCACATCAGGGGCCTGAGGACTGGTGGCTCCACCCACACCACCTTGCCACCTGCGATAGGTGCCCAACAATAAGAAGTGCCCTCCAATCCTCACAGCCAACAGCATTAGGTGCTCATAGTCCGGCTGCAAAACCCATCCACCTACATGCTCTAGGGAACAGGGACACACCTTCCTCCTGGACACTTGGGGGTGGCCGTCAGCCCCCTGCCTTGCTCAGAGTGTGTCCCCCTGCTGCAGCCAGATGCCTGTGCCTATGCCAATCACCCATGCCTGTCTAGGACTGTGAGAGCCTACACCACACACTTGGTGGCTATCTTCCTGGACACCTGAGCTAAATCCATACAGGAGTGGGTGGACTCCTGAGCTCACATACCTAGTAACAGATCTAACCACCTGGTGACAGGACATTAGAGCTTCAAAGGTGCCAATAATCAAACTAGCTCATACGAGCAGCCTATTTGGGCATATCAAAACAAAACAAGAAGCTAGGACACAGTAATCAAACAGAAAACAAATGAATATAATAACTTATTGATGGCTCAGAGACAACAGTCAATAACAAGACATCCTAACATGGATGAATCTGGAGGACATTATGCTGAGTGAAACAAGTCAATCATGAAAGGACAAAAATTGTATGGTCTCGATTTTATGAAAAGACAAGAAAGCAATGTTCTTTGGTGGTTATGAAGAAAGGGAGGGGAATCCCTTTCTAGATAGTGGACACTTGTTAGTTTTGGTGATGGGAATGGACTGAATACAGGTGAAGTCTGCACAACTTGATCAAGGGAAATGATGACATTAAGAAATACAGAAGAATAAGGGGCGATTTTGGTAAATGCTATAACGCACACAATTTTGCAACAACAGTAATTACAACCAAAAAATGCCTAGAAGTGAGATGGGGAGGTCGAAGGTGTACGTGCATATGTAATTTTGCTAGATATTCCAAATTTCTCTCCTCGGAACTTGTCCATTTTGCATTTCCACCTACATTTCCTGAGAGTGCTTGTCTCCCTACAGCCTCACCATCAGACTGTCTTGTTAAGCTTTGGGTTCTGTCAATCCGATAGGTGAGAAATGGTACGTTGGTCTAGTGTTAATTTGCATTCTTCTTGTTAGAAGCAAAGTTGAGCATCTTTTTATATAAATCAGAGCCATTGCCTGTCTTTTTCTGAGAAATGACATTTTGCTATAAGGTTGTTGGGTTTTTTCTCTGTTTTTAGAACTTCTTTATATATAAGGAAGAGTAACCCTTCTTTGGGGAATCCTGGTGGCACAATGGTTAAGGGCTCGGCTGCTAATCGTAAAGTCAGCGGTTCAAACCCACCTGTGGCTCCAAAGGAGAAAGACCTGGTGATCTGCTCCTGTAAAGATTACAGCCTAGGAAACCCTATAGGGCAGTTCTACTCTGTCCTATGAGGTCACTATGTATCGGAATCAACTCAGCGGCACACGGTAACAACCCTTCTTTGTAATACATTACACGTAGTTTTTACTCCTTTGTCATTTGAATTTCTTTTTTTTTTTTTATTATTTTTAATATTTCTCAGGAAAGAATTAAAATAATTGTTTTATATAATCAAACTTATTCCTCTTTTGCTTCTGGATTTGAGTCATAGCTAGGAAAGTTTTTCCCACTCCAAGATTATAATGGCATTTATACATGCTGAAGTATTTGCACAGTTTTATTTTCTACATCTAAATAACAGATGCATTTGGAATGAATGCTGTTATACAGTGTGAGGAAGGAATTCAATTTTTCTTTTTCCATATGACTGTCTAGTTATCCCAATACAGCTTCTCAAAAAGGACATCTTTTACTCATTCATTCAGGATGCCACTTTTATCAAAGCCAAATTTCCATATATAATTAGATCTATTTCTAGACTTTCTATTCCATTCCACTCTTCTTATTCACTCACCAGTGCTGAATTGTTTTAATGATAGAGGCTTGACAGTATGTTTTAAGGTCTGATAGGGTTGTCTGTTCTCTCCACCCCAATTGCTTTTCTTTTTCAGGCTTTTTCTGGCTACTCTTGCTTCTTTGTTCATCCAAATGAACCTTATAATTGTTAACTTACCTTGCCCCCTCTCCCCAGGTGATAGTAGTCATAGTTGGATTGCAATAATCTATACATTAACCTGGGGCCCTGGTGAAGCAGTGGTTAATAGCTTGGCTGTTAACCAAAAGGTCAGCAGTTCGAATCCACCAGCTGCTCCTTGGAAACTCTATGGGGCAGTTCTACTCTGTCCTATAGGGTTGCTATGAGTTGGAATCGACTCGTCGGCAACATATTGTACTGACAGCCTCCATCCCCCAGTCTGGCTACAGGAGCAGAATGAAGTCCCTAAAGATAAAGACCCATTAAGAAGTGGTTTAGTCTGCCTTCTTCAGGGTGGGGACTAACTCTCCAGCTCCTCTCAGCCACAGTGAGTTCCTTGCTTAGTGTGTCATATGTGTCCTCCAATTACAGCCACATGTGTGTAACTCTTGATGAGAGTGTGGACTCCTTGAGGGTAGGAATTGGGTTTCTTTTCTAGCACTCCCAGTATTGGGCTTTGTAGTCAACCCACAAAAACACATATGGTGGGCTAGCTCAGAACTTACTTTCCAGTCTTCCCAGACTGTGAGCTTTGAGTGGCCGCCACAGCAGTATCTCTGCTCCCACACGCTCTTTCAGAGTCTTCTCACTTTCCATCAGAGGCGGAGTCTATTTTCCCTCCCCTTGAAGCTAGGCAGGACTTTGTGATGCTTTTCATGAATAGAATGTAGCTGCAGTGGTGCTAGGTGACTTCCTAGGTTACATAGTTTTCACTGGGCCATTTCTTGTTACACTAGCCTTTGGAACCCAGCTACCATGTTGTAAGGAAACCCAAACTAGCCTAAGCAGAGAGGCCCAGATGGAAAAGAACTGAGGCCTCCAGCCAACAGCCAGAGTCAACCACCAGATATGTGAGCGTGCAAGTCTTCAGATGAGTCCAGCCCCAGTCTTCACATAGTCCAGGCCCCTGACACCGTGCAGCAGGGACAAGCTTCCCCATTATGCCTTGTCCAAAATCCTGACCCAGAGAACCTGTGAGTATAATAAATGGCTGTCTTATTCCATTGAGTTTGGGGGTGACTTGTTACCCGCCCCTAGAGCTGAAACACCATATTGATGGATAAGTCACTTCCCTTCAGGCCTGGATTTTCTCATCAGCCCCATTTTGTAGAAGGACGAACAGGAACACCATTCCCTCCTCTCCTCTTTCCTAGATGGAATCCCCAGGTGGTGCAAACGGTTAACGCGCTTGGCTGCTAACGAAAGGTTGGAAGTCTGAGTCCACCCAGCAGTGCCTCAGCAAAAAGGCCAGGAGATCTCCTTTTGAAAAATCAGTCACTGAAAACCCTAGTGAGCATGAGTTGGGGCCACCATGAGTCAGAGTTGACTCAACAGCAGCTGATTTTTCAATCTGTCTTTGTTTCAGTGCAAACCTCCCTTCCTCAGAAAAGCCCCTTCTCCCCCCACCTCCCCATAGTAGATCAGGTCTCCAATCATAAGCTCTCAGAGCACCTTGCTGTTCTTCTTTGCTCAGTTTGTACAGATATATCGATCTGTGGGTTTACTGATGAAGCATAAACTCCAGGCAAACAAGGATCTTGCTAGTCTTGCTCACTCTGGTGTCACGACACCTAGTACGGTGCCCGGGACACAGGAAGTTGCTGCTTGAGTGAGTGTCCCGGAATTTGCCTGAGTTCACACATTTGTGACTAGATCTAGGACCAGGACCTGGTATCGCAACACTTGGTCAAAGACTTCCTCTGGGACACCAGTTGGCCTCACTCCCAAACCTGCTGTTGCCTTTTACAGCATCGTAACTTGTCTAGAGATGAAGGCATGGAGCCTGCAGCCTCTCCTCAAACCGAAAGCATACTATCTTTTTCTCGACAGCCACCTTCCTGCCAAAATAAGCCAGGAAAGGTTATGTGTGTGCCTGGATTCCAGCTGGGGTTGAGCTGGCCTGCGAAGAAAAACAGAGAAAAAGGAAACATCCCCAAATGTTGATTTGTTTCAACATCTTCACGAACTTTACAACACAAGGAAAACAACAGAGATGAGCTCGTAATGGAGTAATCAGCCGACGCGGCGAATATTCCAGCAACCAGAAAGGATTCCCCACATTTCTTGGGGTAGGTATGAATCGGGTCATTAAAATATGGCCAAGGAGGGGAGGGAGAGTTTACTTTTTCTGTCTCCTTAGAGTCTGTGTTCCGAAAGCTCAGCAGGAATTTCAACAAAGGGCTCGGAAGAATGGTGGATCTGATCATATTTAAAGAAAAACCTCCTTTCAAACGCCTGTTCCCTTAATAAATACATTGGCTTGCTCAAGCTTTGCTTTTTAAAAATGCAGGTCCCCCCACCCCCAAATCTGGAGAGCCTATTTGACAAAAACAAAAGTAGCATCAAATTGGTCTAATGCTGTTCTGCATATTTTTCCCGAGTTCACGAAGACATTGTTGCTCCTCTCACATGAACGACTGTACAGAGAAGGGAAAGAAGGAAGGGAATAGGAGAAGGCTGTCCCACTTAAACAACCAAGTTAGAGGAGGGTGGATGGGATAGAGAGAGGCTACACAGAAATGGATTACATCAGTATGAGGGACCTGTGAAGGCCCCCACCTCCCAGGTGGGGCAGAAATCCATCCACCTTCCAGGCAAGATGCAGCTGTAGAAAGACGGGCTTAGGCCAGAGATGCTTCATCACTCTCAACAAGGCAAATTCAATTTAACTAGTGGTACAATCCAGTGACTAGGAAGAAAGGTCTGGTGATCTTCTGAAAATTAGCCAGTGAAAACCTATGGATCATAACAGAATATTGTCTGATATTGTACCAGAGAATGGCAGCCCCCCAGGTTGGAAGGCACTACACAATAGTCACAACAATGGACTCAGACATACCAACGATCACGAACATGGTGCAGGACTGGGCAACGTTTTGTTCTGTTACAATAACGTCACCGCGAGTGGAGAGTGAAAGCAACCAGGCCACCACAGCCCACTGAAACTCATGGAGGCTGTCAGCTGACTATGCTGGCCTTGGACCTGTGACTTAATTTAAACCTCAGTGTTCTCACATGTAAACCAGGGAGAACCTAACTCACAGAGTTGTAAGGGTTAAATAACATAAAGAAAATATAACACAAGTCGCCTGGTATGTAGCGTAAAATGTTAGGAAGAAAAATAAAAGTTCTCCCAATGAGTCACTGTTTGGGTTCGGCCCAGGCGTCCTGGAGAGGTTGGCGGCCCCCATCCGGGGAGGCGCTTCGGTAAGGTGCCCCCCATACTTCTGCAAGCCGGGCAGCTCTGGACTGTGACCTCACTGAGAGAGCTTAAGTTCTTCCACACACACCCTCTGTACACTCTTCGGCCCGAAAACTCAGGGAGGTTTTTTCTTCCTTCTTCGTCTGTTGATGTTGGGTTCTGATTACTTCCATCTGGCTGCAGCAGCTCGAGCGGCGTTTCTTTAAAACCAAACAACCCCCCCCCCCGCCCCGTGCAAAACACACACGCACCAAACCTAGAAGGCTGCTTCGCTTCTCCAAAACGCGCGCTCAGATGGCAACGTGTGCGAGCCCCGGCGGGGGGCGCGGGCAGGACTCCCGGCACCTGCGCGCGTTGCCCGCCGCCCCCGGCCCAGCCAGCAGGAAGAGGGGTCTGCGCGGGGCCAGGCCCCTCCCGGCCCCTCGGGCCCCGGCTTCCGCCTGCGGCGCCGGGAGAAGGGGGCGCACTGAGAACAGCGACCCGGGCATCTCCCGGCGGAGGGGAAGCGGGAGGTTGGGAGGGCAGGGGGAGGATTTCAAGATTGAAAACAGAGCAGTCCCTGCACCTCGGCTCCGGAGCTCATCTGACTTGAGTTAGCGACCCTCCACCCACCCACACCGGCGCCTTAAAAAAAAGTGTTGGAGACTGGCGCGCTGTTTAGTTCCCCACTCGAACTGTCCTAGGAGGTGTTCTTTCTTTCCTCGGGGCCGGAGGGAGGGGGCGTCCCCGCGGCCTGTCCTGCGTCGTGGGGCAGGGCTCTGTGCGGAACTCGGGGTGCGGCGCGGGCGGCGCGGTGTGTGGCGCCGGGAGTGCACGCGCCGAGCGCGCGGGGGCGCTGCGCCGTCCGGGCGCTGATGGATTGTAGGAGCGCCGGAGCCAGCCAGCCGAGGCAGCGCGGCACCGCGGACTTTTTTTCAAACTCCCATCAATGAGACTTCGAGGAGGAGCAGGAGGCGGCGGACGCGGAGGAAGGCGAGGAGGAGCCGCAGCAGCCGGAGGGAGGAGCGCGGACCGCGAGGCGCGCCGAAGCCCGCGGGAGCTCTGTGATCGAAGGCGGTAGGGGCTGCCCGGCCCCCGCCCCCCTCCCCGCCGGCCTGCAGCCCCGGCGGACGGCAGCCCCGGTGCTCGCCGCGCCACCCAAGTTGGGATGGGGACCCGCAGCCACCGCCCAGCGCCCGAGAGGCCACCTGCGTGCTAGAGGCAAACTTTTGTCTCCCTCGGTAAAGTTGCATTGGCCTTCTTTGGCTTTCTTTTCTTTGCGAAGCGCCCCTATCCCGGCCGATCTCGGGCCGACAGGGATGCTGCGCTGTCTCGGGAGGTCGCTGGATCGGGGACCGGCGCCACAGTGCGGGGACTGGGGCACCGGGCTCAGGAGGTCTGGGCAGCAAGGGTCGGGGCGAGTGGAGATGGCCCCACTTCGGGCTCTGGCCAAGGAGACGTAAAGGAGGTCCCGGGGCTTGAGACTCGTGGCCGGGGGTGATTTTGCGCCCCCCACCAGGGGCGAGAGCCTCGGTTCTCGGGGTGCACCGCCCGGCCTGGCCCCGTCGGCGCTCTGCCGACCCTGCGCGGCGGCCGGGGCCGGGATGGTGAGGGTCGGAGGCTGGGTGAGCGATGCTCCCCGAGGTGGGCCGTGGGCGCGCGTCTGAGGCCGCCGCGGCCACCGGGGAACTTTTCTCTCCACTTCGCCGCGCCCTCGTCCCGGAGCCGCGCCTTTCTTTCTTCCTCTCGCCTTTCTCCCCCTCGCCGGGCCCGTCGCCCCCTCCCCCTCGGCCGGTCCGGCGCTCCGCTCGGGCCTCGCTCCTTCCCTCTCCTCCTCCTCCTTCCCTTGCCCTCCGCCCCAAGAACCGCTTGACTTCCCGAAGGGATCCGCTCCTAATCCCGCGCCGGGTCCTCGGGTTCCCCCACCCCTCACTTCCACTCCCGCCCCCACTCGTCGCCCTCCCCCCAGGGGCAATCTCTCAACAAGTATATTTGCTGAGGAATTTGAAAAATCCACTACTGCAACTTGATCTGTGTGTGATGGATGGGGAGAGGCGCGGACAGAGTTGGGCGCCAATCCTATTAAGGGTTTAGAGAGTGGAGAGTGTTCCCAGACGGGGTGGGGGCGCGGGAGGCGGGCGGAGGAAGGGAGCGTGTGCTCGCGTGTGTGAGCGCGAGTGTGAGCGCGCTGCGGGGGTGCGCAGGGGCGGGGAGCTGGAAGTCCCCCCAGCTCGGCGCCTCCTGGGAACCGCGACTTCTGCAGTGCGGGAGGCCGGGAATGCAGCCGGCGCTCCTCAGCCCTGGTGGCCCGCCACCGGCCGCAGAGGCTTTCGTGGGCCGCGGGTCCCGAGGGCGCCTCTCCTCACTTTTCCTTTCTTTGTATACTTTTTGCGTGGTTCCTAGAGTTGAGCCCCAGCTGCAAAAGTCGACCTTTTCCTAGAATCTGGTCCCGGTCGATTACGCGCCTCCCACCTCCCCGGCCCGGGGCATCACGCCTGGGCGCGGCCCGTGGCGCAGGCTTTGCAGTCCGGTGGCCGCGGCGGGGTCCTCGGCTGTGTCCTTGGCCCCAGCCCCGCGCCGTCGCGGGCGTGTGAAGGTTTAATCCCGACAGCTTCAGATAAAGGGAGCAGTTGTAAAACGCTCATATGCTGTTTGCAGACGAGGCTCAGGGGGATGTGGGAGAATTTGAAAGTAAACGTTTCCCTCGCAAGCGGCATAAAATAGTGTTTAAACAAATATTGTATTGGCATGCTCAGGGGGCTTGGTGCCAAAAAGTAAAGTAAATAAACTGCAAAATCCAAAATATACAGCAGCAGAAGGCGGCAGAATAGGCTCACTGGTCACAAGCCGGCCTGATGAGGTCTGTCTTTTGCAGCCACCTCACCTGGCATTTCCTTCCTGGGCTGGGAGTTTCCTTCGCTGGCCTCCCGGTGTGTACGTGTGTGTGGAGAGGGGCATGCCCTCTCTGGGCCTGGGAGCTGCTGCCCAGTTGCTCAGGCGAGAGGACATTGTTTGTGTGGCTCCCTGGGCCGGCTCCCCAGGGGAAGCAGGGCACCCAGGCTCTGCCCAGCCAAGGTGGGGTTTGAGGCTCTTTGGGATTTTCTCAGCTTCTGCTCTGCCCTGGGACAGTAGTTCTAGAACGTCTAGAAGGCCTCCTCCCTTCTTATATTTCTTTCTTCCTTCATCTTTCTGCTTTCATTTTCCTCAAGGGGTGCCTTCTGTGTCCCTTGGCTGAGGGTCCCAGGAAATTGTGGACCTCTTGTCTCCTGGATTGAAATTTCACTCATACGCAGTCATCTGAAAGTCATCACTTGTCTGATGAGTTTTAAGGTGAATTGTATTTTCTAATATGTAGGATGGTTTTGTATTTCTCCTCCGCATTCAGAAATAAGTCAATTTCATGAGGTTACTTTAGTGATTCTTGGTGGGGGGCGGGGGGAGGGAATGTTACCAAGGTTACACTAATGCGGAGCAGATCCCCACTGAGGTGAGGAGCCCACCTGCCCAGGAGGTAGCCCTCAGGTGATCTGACCCTCCCTTGGCCCCACATCTGAGTGAGAGACTGTCCGGAGCAGTCTTTTCAGATGTCACCCGTGAGAGGGAGAAAAAGTCCCCGGCCAGGGCTGGACTCAACAAGGAGGAAGGTGAGATTGCTTTGAGACACTGTTCAGACGGGTTTCTCTTCCGCATGGGGACTGATGGGCTGGGATGGCACAGGGGCCAGATGCCTTGGGCTGCCGTGGCTGCGGCCTTGAGGGGCTCTTGGCTGGGCCCCGGCTGCAGCAGGTGTGGGGATGGCCCTTCTGGCCACTCCATAGTCTCAGGGATGCTGCAGTCCCCTTGTGGGGAGAGCGTTGCACAGAGAGGAAACCCTTCTGGTGGCCTGGTCGGGAGAGGGGGCTGCAGGGCTGCCTGGTCAGCTCCTCATGGCCTTGGGGGTCTCAGGGGCTGTGTACTGTAGCTGGCTTGTTTGCATTGCAGACTGAAAAAATACACAAATACTTCACGCTTTTTGTACCCTCACAAGTGCCCTGTACACAGTGCGGCCCCTGGGGCTGGATTAGCCAACCTAGGGATGCAGCAGGCAGACAGACAAAACTGGATATTTGCCGAATAAACACCTTTCTTGCACCAGGCCCCCTGACCACTGCAGGGGAAAACGTCACTCCAGAGATGTCAGCAATTGGCTTTAAATGAGACCAGGAGGTTGTCGTGTGCACTTAGGAAGCCCTTGCGATCCCCACACACCCAGCTGGGATGTGAAGTCTCAACCCCAGGATTGTCCAGCCTTGTGTACTCAAGGGTTAGGGCAGCTTGCCTTTTCCAGGGAAAGTGTGTGTGTTCCGCAGGGTTTCCTTTCATCTGAGTGGTGCTTGAAGGAGGTGGAGTAAACCAGCTTGCTTCTTTAGGCCGGGGCGGGGAGTGTGGTCCTACCAGTGCCGGGGGCCTCTGGTTCCCTGGTGGATGAGGGACAGCTAGGTGGACCTTGCTGTGGACAGCTGCAGCTGTTCCCGCTGGGCCACGGCTCTTTGAAAAGGAACCCTGGGGAAGCCGGTCCCGTTTTTTCTTTTCAGTGAGTGTCAGAGGTATGTACAAATGAAACACAGGGAGAATGCCAAAGAGAGAGTATTCTCGGATTCTAGAACATTCAGAGAGGCAGAATCAGTGATTATACCAACAACAGGAATGTGCAGCAATTACAGCGTGCAAGGTTCACTCACTTCTAAAGGGAGGAGAAAAAGCTGCTCTGTGATTGTTCTGTCAGCCTTGTTCACTGAAAAGGAGGGCTGGGGAAAGAAAGGGCCATTGGACACTGACATTTGATAGTGTTCTTGGGTAACAAGTGATCATACGGTTTTCAAATAAACATCTAACACCAGATTCAATATTAATCATTTTTCTGACGTTAACTTGAGTGTTTGTAGGGAATATTAAAGATTAAAAAAACCAAATCATTAGCTGTTTTATATATTGAGCATGACAATAACATCTTTTACATGCAGAACTAAGTTTAAAACCCTAGGAAAAAGCACCAGACTTTCTGCATGCTCGGTATCTGATTTTCTCCAGTTTTTCATCAGCAAAAGCATCTTTAATAATACTGCTTGTTTTCTCAGCCTGGTTTCTTAAAAAAAACAGACATCTGGGGGAAAAACTCATCTACATGGCGACCAACAAGTACTTATTAAACCATTTTGGAGATTAAGGTTTAAATTGAATAAGTTAATGTGGTTGTGTGTGTGTATGTTTGTTGTTAAGGGAAAAAAACAACAACAAACCAGGTTGCTGGGAAGTGTGTTTTAATTGTGAGTGCTGGGTTTCCCCATTAGCATAAGAAAAAAAGTTGCGGTGTGTTTGCTATTGTCTTGGATGAAGGGTTGTTGCAGCCGAGGGGAGGAAAGCTATGGAGGGGCCGGGGCCACTGAGAGTCTTCAGCAGCCCAGCTCCTCTTCATCTGTCCTGAAATCTCTGATTGGATATCACTTTTATCTCGCTTTTCCATTCTCTGGCCTTTTTCTCACGTTCACTTTTGTCAGGGTTTATTGATTATGTTTTCTTCTGAAAATCTGTGGAAAATTTAACGAAGCAAAAATAGCAGTGAAATAAAGGGGGCTTTTTATTCATTAGCATGGCATTGATTTTCCCCCTTTTGGCCAAGGGCCCCTGGCCTCCTGCGGGGGAGCTGGGGGTGGGGAGGAGGAGGAGGGAGGACCCCTCTGCTGCCGGCGGGTGGCCAGGACTGCCAGGCGGGGCCTCTCCAGGCCTGTGGCCTTGCTGCTGCGGACCGGCAGGGCTGGGATGGCCGGTGCAGCTTAGCCAGGACGCCTGTCCCAAGGAAACATAAGGCCCACCACTAGGACACCTTTTCCGGCCGGCCTGTGTCCACAACACTGCAGACCCCAGCCTTGTCCTCCAGGGTTCTAGCTCAGTGGGCTTGGGGTGGAGTGAGGTGGGGGATATTTGTGTTCCCCTGGCTTAAAAATCAGTTGAGGGTCTGGGCCTTCCCGGGACAGAGCTAAGTAGTTCCCTTGCTCCAGACCCAGCTCCCAAACGTGTAATTAAGCAAAGCCCTTGGTGTGATTACGCCGTGCTGACTAGGCTGGGTTTGGAGCCTTTTCCCTTCATGAAATAGGGTGAACTCTTGCTCTTTCCAGAAGCTTCCTGGGCAGCCTGGGCAGTTCTGTTTACAGGTCTGTCTCTCGTCTCTGTCTTTCCCCCTTACTTTCTCTCCCTCCTCTCTGCCTTTCACCCCATCTTCTCCCTTTCTCTTTCCTTTCTCCCTCTCCTCTCTGTTTCTCCTCCCTTCCTCTCTTCCTCCCCTGGCCTCACTTCCCGGGTTTTCTGCCCGCCGAGGGCTTGCACCAGGAGGCCGCGCTGACCCAGCGGCATCGGGGAGCATTCCCTGCCTGGAGTGCCGCCCCGAGTGCCGAGAGCCGGCGCGCCGCCTTCCCCACCTGCCTGCCACTTGCTTTGCGGCGCCCCAACAATGCCCACATTGTCGCAGCCGCGCCCTCGCCGCCGTCGGCGAGTGGCTGGAGGCCGGCTCTGCCCGTGGCGAGCGAGGAGGACAGCACGAGCGGGCTGGACGCACAGCGCCCCGCCGCCACCTTGGTGACCGGGAGCGGGAGCCCGGGGCGCGCTGGGCCCTGCTCCAACCCGGGGGCCGGCGCCTGTTGCCAAAGGTGCTGGCGCAGGGTGGACTGGAGCCGAATTGTCCCTTCTCTCCTTCCGGCTGCGCGCCCTCCTCACCCCTGACCCGAGGAGGGAATTCGCGTTCAGTTTACAGTTGCAGGGCGAATGGGCCTGGAGAGAGACCACCTTACCAAACTTTGGCAGCGTCTGAAACTTTGTCTTTACTGCACCATCTGCAAAGCTCTGTCTGTAGCTAGGAAGGCCTTCTGCCCTGTCTCCACCCCCAAAGGCAGGAAAGAAAGGGTGGTCGCTAAACACTCCCCGCCACCCCCCATTCGGTTTGACCTGTAGGGAATGGAGACCCCTGAGCGCTCAGAAAAGGAAGGCTCCCCGGATGCCTGGGATGTTAAAAGAGCATCCATCCCGGGACTGAGATAGCCCCTCTCAGCAGATGCTTAGCAAGGCTTCTTTGTGCGGGGTACAATGCAATAAGTCAGCCTGAGCCACATGTATAAGGAACTGTAAGAGCTGCTCAAGTACACTTGTGCTAAGCTGAATTGATTGAAATTTAATGGCAGTTAGTGGGGATGAATGGTAATGATTTTCCAGCGTATCTTTGCCATACTTGACATTAATAACTGCGGAGTGTAGAGTCTGCCCGCGCTGAAAGAGACGGCCACATGTGTGAAGCTGTGGCATTATTCATTCTCCCAGATGCCAGAGCTTCACCTTCTTCCTCCTCAAATCCTTTTCCTTCTCTCCATAATTCAGTTGTTCGGATGATTTAAAAAAAAAAAAAAAAAACGAAGGAAAGAGAAAAATCTTTCTCTGTTGGGCGCGTCAACATAATTTCGAGCTCGTGATTTTTTTCAATTCCTACATAAATCAGCTTCTAATATACAGAATGTGATGAATTCGTTTTAGCTGCCATCATGAATTAATGTTATGCAAATAGAAGCTTTGCAGGTGAAATGATTTACTTAATGATTTCAACTTCAAATATTTAAGCTCATTCATTATGTTGGGAGTTAAAAAAAAAAGTCTGTATTTTTAACCCTGAAACGAGGAGATTAGTACGCATGTATTTGCAGCGTAGGCAGGCCTTGATTGTCAGAACATAGCTCTTAATTTGCTGATTCGCAGTGGCCTAAGGAGCGGGGGACAGAAGACTCACAAAGTTCTGTCTTGGGAAGGACACAGATGCCTTTAAATAATTCCAGCGTGACCATCAGGATACTGTGCCCTGTGGGTCTGCACTAACTTCTTTAGGGACTGAGGAAGGCTTCCCATTTGAACTGGTCTTGAAGGATACCTGTGACTGCAGGGTGGAGAAGGGAGAAGGGGCTGTGATGTCCTCCACCATCTTTCTCATTTACTAATTAAGACCATCAGCTCCTTAAGAGCAAGTCATTATGTATCTACCCATGAAGACGGTAGTGGTCTACAATAACGGCTAAGACTTTCTTACATACCGTACTTCCAGGCTGTTCTCTGGAGAAAGTTGAGGGAGAGAATAAAAGTAATGGATGGGTGCACTCTGAAGAGAGATTAGTCCGAACCTTTGGGGTTACCATCAAGGGGAGCGAGACAGCCCCTCAAGAGCTAGGTGACTCTGCGCTTTGCCTCTTTGCAGAGAGGGGGTTTGGCAAATGTGTTTTTGCAGGGCACAAGCTCTACATTCCTTGGAGGCAGCACACGCCTCTCCCCAGCCCTCTGGAAGCCACACATCAGACAGGACAGGAGGACCAGGTCTGGAGAAAGTGTGGGATCTTTGTCGTTGCCTTCTGCTTTTGGGGAGAGCGTAGTGAGGACACCTCCCAGGGAGTATGCCATGCCGTCCCCTGCTGTCACCCTCCCAGAGCATCTTGGGGCCCCGTGGTCACTGGGTGAGTGTGGGGGTGTATTGGTGGGGGTGAGGGAGCCACTCGGCCTGTGATGGCCTTTTCAGACTTTTCCTGAAGGTGAGAGACAAGTGAAGGAAGAGCTGACACATAAATATATCTTACATCTCTGAAAATAAGGGTAGAGTTTTGACTTTATTTCTCAAAAAATTGAGGTCATTGTGATTTGATGACAGGTTGAAGGCACATCACTCAGGCATTTCCACAGACAGCTGTGGGTTGTGCTGTTGTGATACATTGTGTGTGTCCACGCCGTGACAGTATATTTAGGGCTGGCCCTCGCTGTCTGCCAAGATCAAGGTGAAGGGACGCATCTGGTGTTGACTGGCCAAGGCTGTGGCAGGCTTGTTTATGTAGAGGAAGAAGAAATCAGACTCAGCAGTTACTCAGCCAGGAATTTGCAGGTATGCGCATCAAGATTTGGAACAGAAGGTGCTTCTGAACGTACTTTGGCTGTATTCATCTAGAAAATATAGTATGTTGGATCATTTTTCCCACTGTTAAGTGTGACTGTGGAATGTGTTATGTGTATATTTCTGCTGATAGACACAAGTGTCAGTAAAACTTGAATTAGAAGTTTTTTTCTTCTCTTTGCATACAAAAAGAGAAATAACCTAAAACAGTAACGTCAGAATCTGAAAATGAGTCCAAAGAGGCAAGTTGGAGAACCAGCCCTTGTAGCTTCTCCAAGTGGGGTTCTGAGGCCTCCTGGATGGGATTCAGGTGAGAAGCTTGTGAAATATGCAGATTCTCAGGTCTGGGGGCAACCAACTGAATGAGAATTACTGCAGGGTGGATCCCAGGAATCTGCATTTTTCAAGACTCTGTATGTGCGTGCGTGTGTGTGTGTGTGTGTGTGTGTGTGTGTGTGTGTGTGTGAGATTAACGTTTCTGACAGCGGCGTACCCCAGTTCTTTTGTGATTTGGCATTAACAAAGGACTTGCCTTCCTATTTGTGAGGCTGGATGGACCAGCCCAGGAACGTGGCCTCTGTAGATTGTAAGACTTTTAGCCTCCTGGTCAGCTGTTCTGGACTGAAGGTGGGGGACACACTGCCTGAGAATCGATTTGCTTCTGCCCCTAAACAGCACAGAGCGGTGGCACTCTCTTGTGGGACAGCAGCTGAGACCATTATAAGGTGACTCAGACGGTCACCTGCTCTTGCTATGAAAGATTGCCTTAAGCCCCTAGGAGAAGTCCGAGAGTGGCGAGCTTATGTGCTGTGGATTCTGGCCTGAGGGTCCCCAGAATGGCTGCTTTTTTTCCTGTGTAAGACACTGCCCATACGTGGGATTGCTGGCCCATGCTTTAGGGCTGAACTGACCAGCAGTCTGATCCTCTTCTGTTCTGGCTCCATGCTTAGCAGTTGGAGCAGATCTTTTGGAAGTTCTCCACACTTTGGTTCGGTTGAAGGGCTTGCCTTGTGGGTGTCTGTGGTTTTCCAAGAAGGGTAAGAAGGAGAGAGACTGGTGGGGCTGAGCACCCAGAGAGGGGGGTTGGGTGGGCTGTCACACCCACCCATGCTGTCATGGCATTGGGATCGGGTGGGCTCTGACATCCACCCATGCTGTCGTGGTGTTAGGCCCCAGAGGTGGGTGAGAAGACCAGCAGGTTCTGCTGGTCAGTGCAAAGGAGGCTCAGCCCTGCTCAGTCTGTGGGGCCTGTCACCTACTGACCCAGACCCACCCACTGGCACAGGTCACACCTTGTGACCCAGGTCTGGGCCTCTGCTCTCTGTCCACTGACCCCAGGCTCTACCCACAAACCTTTGCTGCTTGGGTCTTGAGGAGATTGGGTGCAGAACCTGAGGCTCTGTGCTGAAGCCTGGACTCCTGTTTTCTGGGTTTCTCCCTCCCAAGGGGCGGGGAGCGGCCTCTCTGTTCACAGACGCAGTGTGTAGGTGGACAGAGTGTGTTCTAACGCCTGTACACTGCTCTGGTGCTCCTGCTTCTCCCCCAGGGTGTCCCTGTGGTGCTGGGTCCAGAATCAGGTGGCGTAGTCTGCTTCACAAGTACAGGTGGGCCTGGCTTCGTGTGCCCTCTGGCCCCTGGCTCCCACTGTCCTGTTCATCTTGATGCCCCTGCCCAAGACTGGCCAAATGCCCAAGTGTGCACAGCACCTGCTCTCCACACTGCGTGTGCGAAGTCAGTTCTGTTTGTCTGTGGATGCTCTGGAAGTGGGGGAGCAGGGTGTGGGCTGTAAGAGCTTGGGCTTCAGGCTGGAAGTTCTGGTTTGAATCCTGGCTCTGCCGTTACTAGCTGTGTGGCCTCAGGCAGGTTGCTTAACCTCTCTGAACATTAGTTTGCTCAACTATAAAACGGAGAGAGCCTCCTTTGAAAGGTTGTGGGGAAGAATGGTTGAGGTGGCTCATGGCAGGTGCCTGGCATGGTACCTGGCACAGAATTGGGGCTTGCAAACATTGGTTTCTGTCCTTATCTTTACCTTCAGTGTCTCAGTGACCAACCAAAAGAACCAAAGCAGGAGACAAAGCTTAATCTTCTGGGTGAATGTTGCTGTTCTCGCATTGAGTTGGAAGTGGCTCCCCATGCTCAGAGACAACCACGTAGTCTTTGAGTTGGGGCTGTGGGCTCCAGCCCCCTTGTCTTAATCTCTAGGTGTGTGGCCTCAGTTTCCCTGTCTGCCCGTCTGGTTCAGTCACTGTTGGATTTCGTGAGGAGCTATAATGGTAGAGGGCTGTGAGCATTATGTTTAATACAGATATGAGGTACCGTTACCCTGGGGCATGACTGCAACCATCAGGCCAAAGGGCCCCTGGCAGATGTCCCAGAGCCTGTCAGGAAGCGGGGCGAACATGTGCTCAGCGTGGTACAGATGGGATTGTAGGGGTGGGGAAACTGAGGCTCCTGCTCCTGTGACTGAAAAAGTGCCTTGTTGGTCAGGTTTCTCTCAGGTTCAGCTTGGTGGGTCTGTGACTCTGTAGGGCCAGGGGAACACCACGCCTGTGTTTCAGCTTGCGTGTAACTCTGGGAAGGAGTATTGTCTGACCTTCTGTCTGTCTGTCTCCTTTTTTCACTTTGTCACTCTCTCTGCGTCCCCTCTCATCCCTTCCGTCTCTCTTGTAGTCTTTCTGATTCTTTTGCATTTCGGGTCCTGGGGACCTGGGGAAGAGCCTCTAAATCTTGGTGTCCTGCCCCATAGCCTGTAAAAAGAGGGGCGGACCTGTGCTTGCTGGGTCTGGTATGTGGTGATGTGGTGAGGGGCAGGCTGCCTCTCACAGAAGGTGCCCGCTGAAGACAGAAAAGGGGCTGCTGATGGCAAAGGGGAGAATGGGCCAGTGGGGTGGGCCACTCTCTCCCTGCCCTGCCTGGAGCCTCGCTGCGGGTCAGTCTAGGGCCCAGGTGCCCCAGAGTGCCTGCCAGCAGCCCTGTCTGCCCAGCTCGGGCACCCACTCCCTGCACCCTGGCCCGGTCATCGGTGTGTTTTGTCTCCTTGCCGTGACTTGAGGCTCCTGCATGGTGATGGAACCCGCAGCAGTGCTAAAAGGATTCTCTCCTTGATGGGCTGGGCTGCTCCGTATCAGAAAGTGCACAGCTTTGGGATGCGGTCCTTCTCCCTGTGAGCCTCAGACTGAGGACTGTGGCAGCTGCCTTGCCGGTGTGTTTCAGGGAGTAAATGAGATTCTGTGTGGGAGCCTCAGCATGACCCTCAGCTCATGGTCTAGGCTCCATGAACGGTGGCTTTCCCAGTCACTGCGGTCTTGTTGGCCTTGGAATCCTGTGTCCTTAGATGCCTCTGGCTCTGACCCGGTGTTGCTCTCTTTGGGGGGCTTTGTGATTTGCACGATGCTGCAGTGCAGACTCTGTTGTTGTCATTAGCTGCCATGGAGTCGGCCCCCGCCTCATGGAGACTTCACGCACAGTGAAACCAAATGCTGACAGGTCGTGCTCTGTCCCCGTGATTGGTTATGAATTGGACTGTTGTCATCCACAGGGCTTCCGTCGGCTGATTTTCAGAAGTAGATCACCAGGTCTTTTCTTCCTAGTTCAGCTTAGTCAAGAAGCTCTGCTGAGACCTGTTCAGCATCATAGCAACACGCCAGCCTCCACTGACGGACGTGGTGGCTGTGCGTGAGGTGCACTGGCTGGGAATTGGGACTCGAACGTGGGTCTCACGCGTGATGGTGAGAATCCATGTGAGGTTTCTACCACTGAAACCCCAATACTTTATCTTAATCTTTTGAGTGTACATGGGCAAGGATTTCAAGGAACACACAAAAAAGAAAATATTCGACATATTTGGAATTACTGTGTGTGGACTGTCTCTGATTCACTTCTGCAGTTGCTCAGACTGTGGGCTTTGGAAGTTTACGGTAAATCTGAGGCGGCGTAAATATCCCTTCCTGCCCCATTTGTTCAGTTTCTCTGCTTGGTCCAGACCCCTGCATGCAGGCTGGTAAGGCAGATGGAGGACATTCTGCCGGTGGCTCCAGTGGTACTGGGTGCCCCATGGTAAGTGGGCTGCGGGCTGGTGGCATTCCTTCTCTAGGTCTCTGCTGTGCAGGGCCTCGCCTTCTCCAGGTTCAGCCCTCAGCCCAGGACCCCGCAGACTCCAGCGCCCAGCCCGGCTGTGTTACCAAGAACAGCCAAGGCTCTGCGTTCTAGTGCCACGCCCCTTCGATGTCCGCCCATCGTCAGGGGCCCCTGAATCCCACTTGGTGGCTGGGCTAGTGGGTCCTGAGACATGGTGTGGGGTGCATTGCAGAATAAGACCTCATTTTGTAGATGGGTAAACTGAGTTTCAGAGAGGGTGGATAGTCTCCATGTTCACCCGGGCGGTGGGAGACAGGGCCCTGAGCAGAACCAGGTTTCTTGTGCCCACACCAGCAGGGTTCCCACGCTGGTGATGATTTTGACCGTGAGAACCCAAGCTCCCAGACCAGTGCCCGCTGTGGGCCATTAATAGCCAGCCTCACTGCTCAGCCTGGCAAGCCCCCTGGCTCAGCCTGAGGGAGCCCCGAGTGTGCCCCTTGAGCAGCTCAGCTATACAGGTGGACAGGGGCAGGCCTGGGTCCACCTGCTCCTGTGCCTGCCTGGGTCACCCTGTGGCTGACTGAGGGTCTCTCTAACAGCCCAGGGGCTGCCCACCCTTGTTCTCCTGCATCTGTTTCCTTGGGTTTCCCTTCACTGTGGTTTGAGCAGCCTTCTCTCTGCGTGGCTCAGCACTCCATGTGTAAGGTCTGGACTTTGGTTCAGCACTTGGGGCTCAAGCAAAGCCTTCTCTTCTGATGTAAAAATATTCAAAACTGTAACAGAATATTTTCCCCCGAGATCTTGAAACCAAGACATACCTTTCTACAGAAAACTTGTGAAATAGGCAAAAGCATAATAAAGAATAAAATTTTGTTAAATTTCATTCCAGTCTCTGTATTTTTTTTTTTTAATATATACTTTTTTTTCTCTATCTTTTCTCACAAACTGAAGTTGCACTATAAACAGGCTTAGAGCTCTTCGTTCGCTTAACATTATATAACGGGCATTTTTCCATGTTATTAATGAATAATTTTTCATTAATGTGATTTTTATTGTCTGCTTAATAGATCCCTTTGTCTGCCTCTTTTGCATTTTATTTTACCATCATTACATTACTGGGCATTTAGATTGTTTCTGGTTTTTGTTATTGTAGTTAATGCTGGGATTGACATCTTGGTGTGGAAACATTGACCTGAAATTCTGATAGTTTTCTTGGAATAGATTCCTGAACGTGGAATAACTTGGCCGAGGTATTTGACGGCTGTTTTTGAGGCCCTTATTAGCTTTAGTGGATTTCTAGTAGGATCTTCCAAGCTTTTGGAAGTGCCACTTTGAGATTTTCAGAGCAACTGTATACAAATCAATATACAAGCAATCATGAGTGCCTTCTGCATACCCAGATACACGCAACTCACTTGCAGAGTAAGGTCACGTTTTGCAGATGTGTAAACTGAGTCTCAGAGAGATTGGATATCTCCATGTTCACCCAGTGGGAGGCAGAGCCCCAAGCAGAGCCAAGTTTCTTATACCCAACTCAGGAGGCTCCCCTGGAGGTGGGTTCCAAGTGCTGTTGTCGGACAAGCTGGAAATGCCAGTGACAGCAGTGGCTCTCAGCCGGGGGCGATGTGCCCTCCAGGGTATGTTTGGCAATGTCTCGAGACGTTTTTTGATTG
Source organism: Dugong dugon (assembly GCA_030035585.1). Lineage (NCBI taxonomy): Eukaryota > Metazoa > Chordata > Mammalia > Sirenia > Dugongidae > Dugong > Dugong dugon. The sequence goes on from CM057461.1 coordinate 69,667,124, forward strand.
TCACAGCTGGGGTGTTGCTACCGGCATGTAATAGGTAGAGGCCAGGATGCTACTCAGGATCTTACAGTGCACAGGGTACCCCAACAGCAAGGAGTTATTCTGTCCCCGGTGTCAACAGTGCTGCTGTTGAGAAGCCCTGGGCCAGACACTGAGAGAGCCTGCAGGCTCACAGAGATAAGTGGAAGGACACCAACCCCAGGGGCTCCCTGGTGACTGACAGAGCAGGACTCTGGACTCTGGACAGATTTGATCATTCGTCTGGCAGTCCTGGGGACCCCCACAGATGGAGGCAGCGGTGCCCCTTTCACACCTTGTTCTCACCCTAGGCTGGAAACCTTCACCCTTCTTTTCTGTGACTTGAACTTGAAACAGTGTGGCAGATGCCATCAAGAGGAATTCCTGGTGAAATCCATCAGTCAATCAGCTCATACTTACCGGAACATCTGTTATGTGCCCGGCGCTGATTAAACTCCCCTCCACGGGCGCACCTTGCGGGTATCCTTCAAAATCCCAGTGGGTTTCTCCACCGTGCATCTTGCTCCGTTTTCCTCCGTGCCTGGGAGAAAGGCTGCTTTAGGGAAGTTGTGAATTAGCCAGTGTGACCTTGAAAGGCAGCTGCATGGAACTGTTCACCAGGAGAGGTGGCAGGAGGCATGGGAGGCAGGTGGACTGCTGGTGGGGGAAGAAGGGGCTGGAGCCTCAGTGTTCTCCCTGTCACTGCCATCCTCCTGGGCTCAGGAGCTTTGCTTTACAGTGAAGGCACTGGACCTGCTGACCTGCACGCTCCCTCGCCAGTGTTCCAGCAGCTGTGACACTGCTGTTACTCCACCCTCCCGTCACCTAGATTGCATTTGAGGGAGCATCCGTCCCTGGGGGTAAAGGTGAGGTGCAGGACAGACTAGGGGGATGCGGTGATGGGGAAAGATGGACCAGCGTAGCATAGGAAGTCGCCGTCACTGCGGTGGTCGGGGACGGACGGACCAGCGTAGCATAGGAAGTCGCCGTCACTCCGGTGGTGGGGGACGGACGGACCAGCGTAGCATATGAAGTCGCCGTCACTGGGATTCATACCAGCTAGTGGCGTGAGAGCCAGGAGAAGCCTCCTGTGTTGGTCGTGTAGCACTGGGCAACCTGCAGAAGTCTCGGCTTCAGTTCCTACTCTGCTTCTTAATAGTGGTGTGACCTTACCTGTTTGTTTCCTCATCTGTAAAAGAGGCCAAATAATACTAACAGTCTCACTGGATCTGGGTAAGGGCGGGCAAAGTGAGATTACACAGTAAAGCATTTAGTACAGAGTTCAGGACAGGACATAGAAACCCCTGTAGGTATATTAAGCAGGAAGGGGCTTAACACAGGGAATTAGGTGCTTATGGAACACTGGAGGTGCTGAGGGTACAGGTTCTAGGCTAGGCCTCCAGCAGTGACTTCTAGAACACCGCAGAATGTACCCACCAGGGAAGCCACTTACTGTCAGCCTGTCACCGGGGCTCTGAGTTCAAGGATGCAGTCTGTAATTGCGATCTGGAGTTTACGAACCTGGAATCAGGAATACGCCATTTATGCTGCCTGTTATGCCCTGGGCTGTCCTAATCCAGAAAGCTGGGGAGTGGATGTTGAAACACCCGATTCAAAAAGCCTCACTTGCCAGCTGAAATAACCAAAAGGACAGGAAGTTGGCCTGGCCGCATTTTTAACTTCCAGACCCGTGTGAGTGCATCTAATCGGTGCAATCTAATTTGCGTCCAGAAACCTAGCTTTAAAGGAGTCTGGGAAATACTCTCCAACTAGGAGGGCAGGACGGAAATTGAGTGAGGCAACCCCTGATGTCCGCCACAGTATATCTGAGCGTAACTGCTCAGTAGGTGCCAACTGCATTGTGATGCCAAGTTGAGCCCACTGCTCTCTGAGGATACCCTGATGTTTTCAGAACTCAACTCCTTGCCAATCCCAGATGCTACCTGCAAATCCGTTCCATCCATGGCTGGTGAGAGGGTGTGACATTTTCAGACAACCTTGCCCTTTTTAGGACAGACATTATCATAACTTGGATATGTCTGTCTTTCTGATTTCAGGCCGACCAGCTTCCCACTTCACAATGAATGTTGTACTGGGCTGTTCCTGGCACACGAGTCACAGATTGCCGAGTTCTGGGTCAGAGTAATGGGAAGCCCTGGGGCGGGGGACCTGCAACATGCAGGGCACTTTAGCAGTGGCCCCTTTACCTAACCAGATGGTTGAGCATGAGCAGTCCAGAAGGCTTCCTCCAGGTGAGGACCAGACTAGGTCTTCCAAGATGAGTTTGCCAAGGGAGGGACTCGGGGAAGGAAGGGCTGCCCGAGCAGAGGAGATCACATGGGTGAATGTTTGATATTTGGGTGTTTCTGGGATCCTCAGTGGGCTCAGTGTTACTTGGAGAGTGAAATGGGAGGAGGAGACCCGGCAGTCTGCAGGGGAGGACGTTTGTGGGAGCTTGAGGAGCCAGCTTTGTGATCCCAAGGACAGCTCTGCTGACTTGTGGTCTACGGGTGGTTTGTCTTCAGGTTATGAGACATAAATATGCGGTGGATCCAGGTGTCTCTGGGGCTGGAGCATTTAGAATTGTTAGGTGCAGCAGAGTGCATCAGCATTACCTTTTCATTCTCCTCCTTCTCGGGTTTTCAGCTGTGACTCAGTTTCTGAAGTTTTTTCTGCTGGCAGGCCAGACACAACTGTGGAAAAGAGGGAGACAGTTTCCAGCATGTGTGCACGTACCTCTTTTCAGCCCACCAGTCCTGCCCCTGTGTAGGCAAAGGGTGTATCTGCCCCCCATCCCCAATCTGTTTCCACTTGCTCCCTGAAGATGTCTCACTGTCAGGGCCACCTCTTGGGCCTGTTGAGTGGGATGATGGGTGGAAAAAGGGAGAGAAGATGAGACTGGTTTTCAGAACCCTCTCAGCTATGATCCCAGGAACACTTCAGTGATTTAAGGGTGGTAATTGCCATCCATCGATCCATCCATCCGTCCACCTATCCACCCATCCATCCATTCACCCATTCACTCATCCACTCACTCCATCCATCCATCCATCCATCCATCCATCCATCCGTGTATCTACTCACCCACCCACCCATCCATCTATCCTCCATCATCCATCTACCCATTGTTTGTCCACCCACCATCCATCCGTCCACCTATCCACCCATCCACTCATCCATGCATCCATCTGTCCGTCCGCCTGCCCGTCCGTCCATCCATCCATCTACTCACCCACCCACCCCTCCATCCTCCATCATCCATCTACCCATTGTTTGTCTACCCACCATCCATCCGTCCATCCATCCACCCATCCAGTCATCGATCCATCCATCTGTCCATCCACCCGTCTGTCCGTCCATCCATCCATCCATCTACTCACCCACCCACCCATCCCTCCATCCTCCATCATCTGTCTACCCATTGTCCACCCACCCTCCATCTATCCATCCGTGCATCTAACTATAGGGATTTTAAAGGCCTTTGCTGCTGGTCTTTAGTATACCCTTCCTGCCCTAACTGTGAGGCCAGTAACTCAAAGGTTACCTCCTCTGTGGAATTTTCCCCACCCTGGTCTTAGGCCCCCACTTGCTCTTTGCTTATAGTACTGTTGTCTGTTTATTTGTGCTTAGTAAATGTTTGTTGATAGATGAATCCTGGGGAAATTTGCAGGGGAGAAAACGGCATTTATTCAGTTTTCTTTGACATCTCTCTTAAGAAATATGAGCCAACCAAGCAGTCTCCAGATTGGCCTCCCTGATTTGAGAGAGCAGGAGCAATTGCCAATTAAGTGATTCCTTCTTTTAAATATAGTTGAACTCAATTTTTCTGTTCTCTGGTAAGTGTGTTTTATAGTTCATTTGGGCCCCACACATAAGCTCTGTATAATACCTTTATACCCATTTTATGGATTTTTTAAGTGGGAGGCAGGATGTCTTGGTGGCTAAGGCTTTGGAGGTGCAGGGAGATAACCAGGCTTCTAGCCTAGCTTTGCCAGGAAGTTCATTTGAGACCTTGGGCACTCATTCCTCTTCTCTGAACCTCTCTTACTGATTCCTTGTCTGTAAACCGAGGAGCTTGTCATAGATCATTGCTAGCATTCTTTAAACTCCACTATTCAATGCCTAAGGCGACAATTTCTGTATTTTAAGTGATTTGAGAGGGTTGATTTGCGGCTTTCGGATTCATGGATGTTCATTTCACCGGTTTATTTGAGTAAGGAAGCAGCCCTTGGTCTTATTGTTCCCATAGAAAGTGCTCATGTCTTTAAATGCTGTTCCAACAGCTCAAGACGGATGGGGCCTTAGAGACCATGGAACACCTGCGCTGCGCCATGATGGCAACCCATGCAGTAGGTAGCAGCGGTATTTGCAATCTACAGACGTGACTGAGGCTTTGTGGTTTTATTGGAGATACCTAAAGCCCCAAAGATAGAACTGTCCACTTAACAGCTCCCCTCAGCTCTTGGGGGTTAGCTTTCCATCCACAGCACCCCTCTGCCTTGTCCTCTCGCGGAGGGTGGGGTACAGCCATTGTCTCAGCAGAGCTTCCCTCTGCATGGGAGGCCATCTCCCTGCAGCCTCAACAATTGGGAATAGCTTCCTGTTCTTAATTCCCAGTCTGCCTCCCCCATCTTGCGCTCCAGGAGGAGGTCCACCCACTTGTCCCTTCTACGGCCCCGCCTCTCTGAGTACCTTGAGCATTTTTCCCATGCTACTTCTTTCCTGGAGTCCGTGGGTGGTGCAGACGGTTATGTGTTCGACTATTAGCTGAAAGGTTGATGGTTGGAACTCATCCAGAGGTGCTTTGGAAGATAGGCCTGGTGATCTGCTCCTGAAAGGTCACAGCCTTAAAAACCCTATAAAGCAGTTCTACTCTGCACGCATGGGGTCATCATGAGTTGGAGTCAGCTCAGCAGCAACTAACAACAGTTCGTTCCCAGGCGAATCCCTCACCCACTTTTTCGGCAAGTTTGGTCTTCCATGGTCTACTTGAGCCATCTTGCCATCCGTTTGGTGCCCTGGGTGGATGGGAGCATGGTGCTGTGGCTGCAGCATGGTCATTGGGAAGGAACTGGGCACATCAGCTCCTTTCTTTGGAAGGTTCATGGAGCAGGGGGGTTCAGAGTGGGCGCTGGAACCAGACTGCCTTGGTGCAGAGCCCAGCTCTGAGCTCGTCTGGGCATCTGTGAAGTGAGGGTAACAATGGCATCCATCTCATAAGGCTATGTTGCTGTTGTTGGTTGCCTTTGAGTTGGTGCCGACTCATGGCGACCCCGTGTGTGTCAGAATAAACCGTGCTTCATAGAGTTTTCAGGGCTTTGATCTTTTGGAACAGAGCTCCAGGCCTGTCTTCCAAGGTGCCTCTGGGTGGCTTTGAACTACCAACCTTTTGGATGGTAGTTGAGTGCTTAACCAAATGTGTTACCCAGGGGCTCCAATGAGGGTATAGTGGGGATAAAAAGAGTTAATGTGTGTCAGGTACCTGGTACATAGTAAGCACTCAGCAAACGTTGATGATGGTTATCAATAAGGCAGCCCAAGTGGGCGCCATATATTTGACAGCTGTATCATACTGGTGACTCATTACAGCTATAAACAAAACAAAAATAACAAAACAGAGCAAAAAAACCCATTGCTATGAGTCGATTCCAACTCATAGCATCCCTATAGGACAGAGCAGAACTACCCCATAGGGTTTCCAAGGAGTGGATGGTGGTTTTGAACTGCTGACCTTTTGGTTAGCAGCTGTAGCTCTTAACCGCTGCACCACCAGGGCTCCATGACAACTAGTCAACCCAAATCCTTAATTCTCACTTAGTGTGTGCTGGTCTTTAATGCTACAATTTCCGGTGAAACATCTTGACAGGCAGCGGAGCCTATCCCTTCGAGAACCTGGATACTTCTGTGCCCGTCTCTGGCCAGAAAAGGGGTCAGTTAATTATCAGGGAGAGTTTCTAGGTGCCTGGTTTTGTCCAGGTTCAGGGTGACGAGGTGCAGTACCTTTGGGCTGCCAGCCACCACCCTGGGCCTGCGGGTGACGTCCCAGGGCCCTGTCTGCCCTGCCAAGCGCTAGGGAGAGGCCTTTCCAAGGCAAGGTTCCCAGCTTTGTAGCGGGCGGTTCCTGCTGGGTGGGACGGCTTCAGCGAGACCCAGAAGACTTCTTTGCCCACAACTGTCTTCTCTTCCATGCTCTCCTGGGCTTAGGGTACGTGATGGCCCAGATACCCAAATACTAAAATACAAGATTTGTTCTCCTGTGTTTTGGGGATTTTTTCGTTTTGCTTTGTTTTTTGGTTTATTTTTTTATTTTTTCCTATGAAGATCGATCTCTCCTGCCCAGTCCCCCCATCCCCATTTTACAGACTGGCGATTGCATGGATTATAGTTTTGCAACCTGAAGTTTTTACTTAATACTTTTTGGTGAGCATTTGCTCTTGGCTTTGTCTATCTGTGTTTTTTCACTTCCTCTGTTTTGGACAGAAAAATCGTTATTTTTCTCTATTATAAGTAATTCTTCTGAAACAGGTTTGCTTATACGTTCTCTAAGATTATTCATATAAATAACTTTTTTTTTTAAACAAAAACAGATCATTGTAAAATAATGATAAAAAAAGATTTAAAAAGAAGAAAGTAAAAGCTGCCTCGGACCCAGCCCCTTCTTCATGGTGTTCTCTGTGGATTACCACCACTGGCACCTGCAGGGAGGTCCTTCTAGGTCTTGTCCTATTTGCTAATATTTCCTACACACATGGGATCATATCACACATATTGTTTTGTGCTCTACTTTCTTCCAGTTCACACCACATTATTACGCATGTTTCCCCAGAGATGTAAATCTTTGATCGTGACTGATCATGTTCTTTGGGTAAATTTTCAGAGGTGGAATTCTTGCATCAAAGGTGAGGTCATGTTTAAGGCTGATGACTCGTATTTCTAGGCAAGCGGTTAAAAAATATCCCCAAGGGAAGTCAGTGAAGTCAGTTTCCTTTGGACACAAACATAATACAGATAAAACATTTTAGACATTACAGAAATTTATCATGTGGAATGAGAAAACGAAAGAAAAACTAAACCCATTGGCGTCGAGTTGATTCTGACTCATAGAAGGTCCCCCCAAATTATACGCCTTAGATATTATCGTTGTTCATTGCCGTGACTTGGTTCCGACTTATGGTCACCTGTATGTAACAGGATGAAATGAAATGTTGCCTGGTCCTGTGCCATTTTCGTGATCATTGAAACGTTTGAACCCATTGTTGCAGCCACTGTGAATTTTGAGTGCCTCCTGGTGGCGTGGTGGTTAAGCGTTTGGCTGCTAACCAAAAGGTCAGCAGTTCGAATCCACCAGTCTCTCCTCGGAAATCCTGTGGGGCAGTTCAGCTCTGTTTTATAGGGTCGCTGTGAGTCGGAATCAATGCAGTGACAATGGGTTTGGTGTTTTCTCTTTTTCTCTCTGCCCAACCTAGGAGGCTCATCTTCGAGCGCTCTATCTGACAATACTTTGTTGTGAGCCATAATGTTTTCATTGGCTAATTTTTGGAAGAAGATGGCCAGGTCTTTCTTCCAAGTCTTTCTTAGTCTGGAAGCTTGGCTGAAACCCGTCCACCATGGGTGACCCTACTGATATTTGAAATACTGGTGGCATAGCTTCCAGCATCACAGCAACATGCAAACCACCACAGTACAACAAACTGACAGACAGCCACTGATAATAGGTTATGTATGCGTCTTCCAGCTTGTCTCGATAGACATAGACCCATGTTTTATGGGAATCATAATTTATTTTTACACAAATGGGATTTATACTACTATAACTTGCTTTTTTTCACTTAGTGTGTCTTGGTATTCTTTCCATGTCTGTACATTTGGATCAATCTCCCATATTTTATTTTTTACTAATCTTTAAGTTTCCTTTACCTTTATTTATTCAGGAGTAACGTTCACATGGTTAATAACTTCAGAAGGCATAAAGGGTTATAGATACAGTATACTCTTCCTATCACTACTGGCCCCCAGTCACCCAGGGGGTTGTTCTCCCCAGAGACAATCAGAGATATTAATATTTTGTATATTCTTCCAGAAATAAATCTTATGCAAGTAACATGGACTTGGGTATATAATTCTTTTTTCACTTCTAATGCACAGATGGAAGCATGTTATATGACCTATATTGTATCTTGCTTTTTTCACTTACATTCCATATTTCATGTGAGCACATTTCCTCATACATGATGTCGTCTAGGTATACCATAGTATAGTTATACCGTAGTTTATCTTAATGGGGACCTGTAGGTTGTTTCCAGTCTTTTGCTGCTATAAACAATGTTGTATTGAATAATCTTATGTCATTTCATGTCAATGAATTTAATGTATAAATTCCTAGAAATGGAATTTTTCTGCGTATAAGGGTAGATGTTTTTGTAATTTTGATAAGATCTTGCCAGATCACTTGCCATAGAAATTCACACTCCCACCAGCAACTTATGAGAGTGCCTGTTACCCCGTGTCCACGCCAGCACAGAGTGTTATCAAGCTTTTTGATCTTTGCCCATCTGATAGTTGGAAGAAAATTTACATCTCATTGTAGTTTTTTTGATGTACAGTTTGATACATTTTCATTTATCTATGCAAACCATCACCACAGTCAAGATAGTGGACATACACATCACCCGTATAAGGAACCCCAGAAGGTTCCTCATGTCTCTTTGTAATTCCTTCCCCGCTTCCATCCCTTCCGTTTCCCCAGGCAACCACTGATCTGTTTTTCTGTCACTGTAGGTTAGTTTGTGTTTTCTGGAGCTTTATACACATGGAATCATACAGGATGTACACTTTTTTGGCCTGGCTTCTTTTACTCAACATAATTGTTTTGAGATTCTACCATGTTGTTGGGTATACCAGCAGTCCATTCCTGTGTATTGCTGAGTACTATTGCATTGTATAGATGGGTATACCAACAGTCCATTCCTGTGTATTGCTGAGTACTACTGCATTGTATAGATATATCACAATTTGTTTATCCAGTCACCTGTTGGTGGACATGTTCGTTTCTTCCAGTATTCGGCTATTACAAGTAAAATGGCTGTGAGCATTTGTGTATAAGTCATTGTATAGACACGTGCTTTCCTTTCTCTCCGACAGTCTACTGAGGAGTGGAATGTCTGGATTATGTAGTAGGTGTACCTGGCTCACAGGTTTGTGTGTTTAACTTTTTAAGAAATGGCAAAACTGTTTAATAAAGTTGTTGTGCCACCAGCAGTATACGAGAGTTCCAGTTCCTCCACATCCTCGCCAACACTTGGAATAGTCAGTCTTTTGAATTTCAGCTGTTCTAGTAGGTGTGTAGTAGTAGTATCTCATTGTGGTTGTAATTTGCGTTTTTTACTGATTAATGATGTGCATCTTTTTGTGTGTGCTTTTTTTTTTTTGATATCTTCTTGGTCAAGTGTCTGTTAAAATCTGTGGCTCAATTATTTTTTAACTTGAGTTGTTTGTTTTCATATTATTCAGCTTTGAGAGTTCTTTATGTATTCTGGATACAAGCCCTTTATCAGACCTATGCTTTGTAAATGTTTTCTCCCAGGCTGTGGCTTATCTTTTCATTGTCTTAACAGTGTCTTTTTGTAGAGTAAAAGACTTTAATTTTGATGAACTCCAAGTTATCAAATTTTTCTTCTATATATCATATTTTTGGTGTTGTATCTAAGAAATCCTTGTCTAACTTGAGGTTACAAAAATTTTCTCCTGTGTTTTCTTTTTGGAAGTATTGAAGTTTTAGATTTTATATTTAGGACTGTGAGCTATATTGAGCTAATATTTGTATACAGTGTAAGGTATGGAACAAAGTTCTTTTTTTGTTTTTGTTTTTGTTTTTGAATATGAATGTCCAGTTAATTGTTCGAGCACCATTTGTTGGAAAGATTATTCTTTCTACATTAAATTGCCTTTGCAGCTTTGTCAAAAATATCTGTTTCCCATATGTGTGTGCATCTATTTCTGGACTTTCTATTCTGTTCCATTGATTTCTTTGTCTATGTTGATGCCAACACCATAATATCATGGTTATTGTATCTGTGTACTAAGTCTTGAAATCAGATAGTGTTAGCCCCCCAATTCTATTCTTCATTTTCAGAGTTGTTTTGGCTCTTCTAGGTCCTTTGAATTTTTATATGAGTTTAAGAATTAGCTTATTTTAGAATTTTAAAATTTAGAGTTTTAGAATTTCTCCAAAAATGTTTACTTTTAAGAGTTTCATTGGGTTTGCAATGAATATAGATAAATTTGGGAAGAAATGACATCTTAACAATGTTGAGCAAGGTGTGTCTCTGCACTTAAGTCTTCTTTAAATTCTCCCAGCAGTGTTTTATTGTTTTGTGTATAGATAGTGTACATCTTTTTTTAAGTTTATCCTGAAATAGTTTATGCTTTCTGATGCTATTATAAATGGTATTTTAAAATTTCAACTTCTGATAGTTTGTTGCTAGTATTTAGAAATATAATAGATTTTTTGTATATTGGTCTTACATTCTGATTTTTCGTAGACTTTATTGTATTTTGTACATAGATGATCATATCTCTTGTGAATAGACAGTTTTATAATCTGGATGCTTTTTATTTATTTTTCTTGCCTAATTGTACTGGCTAGAACCTTCAGTACAACGTTGACTAGAACATCCTTGTCTCCTTGATTTTAGGGGAAAAGCATTCAGCCTTTCACCATTAAGTATGATGTTAGCTGTCAGTTTCTTGTAGATATTCTTTATCAAGTTGAAGAAGTTCTCGTCTATTCCTAGTTAGCTGAGTGTTTTTTATCAAGACTTGTTGAATTTTGTCAAATGCTTTTTCTGGACCTGTTGAGATGATCATATGGTTTTTCTTTTTTAGTTAATATGGTGAATTACATGGACTGGTTTTCAAATGTTAAACCAATTCTTTCAGTTTTGATTTCATGCATTTTTAAGCTGTTATGAAGCATTTAGGATTGCATATCCTCTTGATGAACTGATCCCCATGTCATTTTGAAATGACTTTCTTTATCTCTTGTAATTCTTTTCTGGCTGCTTTTTAAGATTTTCTATGGGTTTGTAGTTTTCAGAGCCCTGGTGGCATAGTGATTAAGAGCTCGGCTACTACCCAAAAGGTCAGCAGTTCGAATCCACCAGATATTCCTTAGAAACTCTATGGGGCAGTTCTACGCTGTCCCATAGGATTGCAGTGAGTTGGAATCGACTCAATGGCAACAGGTTTGGTTTGGTTTTTTTTTGTAGTTTTCATCAGATTTGGAAAGTTTTTGGCCATTATTGCTTCAGATATTTCTTTTCTCTGCCTGTCCTCCCCCAATTTCTTCTTCAAGTGCTCCAGTTACACTCATATTTGGCAGCTTGAAGTTGTCCCATAGTTCACTGATGCTTTTTTTTCAATTTTTTCCTCTTTTTCATATTGGATCGTTTCTATTGCTGTTTCTTCCAGCTCACGAATCTTTTCTTCTGCAGTGTCTAATCTGCACGAATCCCATCCAATGTGTTTTTATCTCTAAAAGCTCGAGTTGAGTCTTTTTTGTATCTTAGATGTTTCCACTTAACTTTTTGAACATATGGAATAGTTATAATAACTGTATTTTAATGCTCTTGTCTGTTAATTCTAACATCTGTGACTGTTCTGGGTTGGTTTTGATTGATTTTTTTCCAAATATGGTTCACATTTTCCTGCTTTGTTGGCAAGCCTGATAGTCTTTTTTTTTTTTTTTTATTGTTGTACTTTAGATGAAGATTTACAGAACAAATAGTTTCTCATTAAACAGTTAGTACACATATTGTTTTATGACATTGGTTAACAACCCCACGACATGTTAGCACTCTCCCTTCTTGACCTTGGGTTTTACCAGCTTTCCTGTCCCCTCCTGCCTTCTAGTCCTTGTCCCTGGGCTGTTGTGCCCCATTAGTCTCATTTTGTTTTATGGGGCTGTCTAATCTTTGGATGAAGGGTGAACCTCGGGAGTGACTCCATTACTAAGCTAAAAGGGTGTCCGGGGGCCATACTCTCAGGGTTTCTCCAGTCTCTCTCAATGCCTGATAGTCTTTGGTGGATGCCAAAAACCAAAACCAAACCCACTGCCATGGAGTCGATTCCGACTCATAGCAACCTTTTAAGACAGAGTAGAACTGCCCCATAGGGTTTCCAAGGAGCAGTTGGTGGATCTGAACGCCGACTTTTTGGTTAGCAGCCGTAGCTCCAGATATTGTAAATTTTATCTTGTTGGGTGTTGAATATTTTTGTTTTCCTGTAAGTATTCTTGAGCTCTTCCTGGGACATAGTTTAATCCTTTTGGGTCTTGCTTTTAAGATTTGTTAGATGAGACCAGAGCCAGGTGTAGTTTAGGGCTCTGAAAGATTGGAGATTCAAGTCCACCCAGAGGTGCCTTGGAAGAAAGGCCTGGCGATCTACTGCCAGAAAATCAGCCATTGAAAACCCTATGGAGCACAGTTCCACTCTGATACACATGGGATCAGCACAGATCGGAGTCAACTTGGCAGCAAATGATTTTTAAAAATTATTCCTTGCTATTGAGGCAAAATTCTTCTGAGTACCGTACCCGTTGCCCCGTGAATTTTGAGATATTCCAGTCTGGTTGATGGGAGCAGGGGCTGGCCCCATGTGCCCTGGGCACTGCTCCCTTTAATCCTTTTGGCTGCTTGTTTCCTGGCCCTGGGGAAAGAACCGCCTGTTCTGATTATTCTCTGAAGTATTCCAGGAGGACCCCCTTCAGATCCCCGGGTTCTCTCTCTGCAGCTGTTTCCTCTCTGGTACTCCGTCACGCGAACTCTAGCTGCACTGGTCTCCCCGGCTCTCAGCTTGGTCTCCTCAGTGCAGGAATCCCACAAGGTTCCATATGGGTTGCCCCTCTCTGTACTGCGCCTGGCAACTCTTTCAAGACAGTATGGGGGGCAGTGCAGGGCTCACCTCACTCCCTCTTGTCCCTCGGGGATCACTCTGCCTTCCTTGCGTGATGTTGAGTGTCCTGAAACCCATCATATCACATATTTTGTCTGGTTACTGGTTGTTTGGGGCGGAGGCTAACTCTGGCCGCTGTGACTCCATCTTGGAGGGAAGCAGAAGTCTCTCTCAGCGTAGTTTTAATTTGCATTTTTCTCATGCACTATGTTCCACAGGAGGCTAGTCCTTGCACTGCGTGTGCATGTGGCCTCTAGGAGAGTGTGGCATAGCCCGAGGACGCACGCAGGGGTGGCCTGGGGCAGGGCCAGGTGCTGGAGGAGGCAGAGACGAGTTACCAGTTGTCCCGGCCCGCCCCGGCCCGCCCTGGAGGGAGCCAGGCCTGGAGAAAGAACATTTGTGTGGGCTGGAGGATTACGCTTTACTCCAGCACCGCACACAGTGTGAGCAGCCGAGCGTGGGAGCTGCGTCAGAGCAGAAGGACCCCGGAGAGCTCCGGCCTGCCAGTGAAGGCACTGGTTCAAGATGTTGTCATGAGCAGAGGGGGAGAACGGAAGTGGGAAGGGCTGATGTGCACTGCGCTGGCCCCTTTGCGTGAATGGGCCTCTCTAGCCAGACACAGGATCCCTGGGCCTGGTCTTGCCCTCCCAGGATGGAGTGTCGGCTCCCGGGCCCAGATGTTCGGCCTGGGCCGCTAGCCTGCCTGCGTGCTCAGTAGATGGGAAGCTGGGGTGAGGCCCAAGGCCCAGATGCAGGACTCCCTTTAACTTCCCAGCTAGGCTGTGGCCGTGGAAAATATCTGCTGGGCCTGCAGCCTTAGGAGGGGCAGCTGGAGGAGGTAGTAAATCACCAGGCAGGCTGGGAGAGCTCCTCCAGGCCTCCTTGGCCTGGGGAGAGGCTGTGGGTGGGCCTTGGGGAGCTCGCTACCAGCAGCCAGGCAGGCCAGCTGAGGCCACTCTGCGGATCCAGGAGCCCTGAGGGAGAGGCAGAGGGAGGGTCAGATGATAGGGACCTGCCAGCCCAGTCCTGTTGTCGTACAGAGGGGATGTGGAGGCCAGGCGGTGTACATAGCCCGAGCCAAGGCCGGGCCCAGCTGGCCTTTCCTTCCATGGAGAAGGGGGAAGGCAAAGGACACAGTGGGTGGGCTGGGCCCTCTCCCAGCCTGACCTCGTGTGGGGCTCCCTTCACCCACCACACAGGCAGGTTTCCCTGTCTGCTCGTAGAGGTGCCGTCAGTTGGGCAGGCATCCAGCGAGCGCAGAGGAGCGCTGGACCATCAGCGGGGGAGACCCTTAGGGAGACCTTGGAAGTGCCCTGTGCTTCAGTCCTGATGGTGTCCCTCCTGGTCTTTGGGGGCCCTCTGGTTGTATTTCCCCCAAGCGATGTTGGGGTGAGCCTCTGAAGGGCAGGGGGACATGCTAGCAAGGTGACCCTGGGCAAGGCCTGTTCCCTCTAAGGGACTCTGTTGCTGCATCTGCAAAGGGAAGGGTAGGTACCCATCCCAACTCTAAGACCTTCTGGAGGCTTCTTCACCCTGGGATTGGGGCTTTCTCGGGATGCCAGGCTGGGGGATGGCCTGGAGTGGGGGCCAAGAAGGTGTCTAGGGCCTCTCAGAGGACATCACCATGCCTTTGAGGGGATGCCTGGGAGTTGGTCTTCCAAGCTTCAGAAGGTAGATTGGAACCCTTCCCTGGGGCCTGGAGTGGCCTATGAACGTTGTGTGGAGGCACATACAGGTTACTCTGGGGAGGTGACTACATTTTAATCATCACCCAGTCTCCTTGGTGACTTGTGTCTGTGAGCCCCTGACGGCACCCTCCCCAGCTCTGGGTCAGCTCTGACCACAGCAGTTAGCCTTTCGGTCTTCACAGTTTCTCAGACTTCACCCCTGTCTTTTTTTTTGCTCTATTCTCATGCCCTGAAGCTCTGCATCCCTCTCCTTGCGAATATCCAAACAAAACTGCCCTGATATTTCCAGGACCTTCTGGAATTGTGCCCTTGAACTGCCCTTTGTTAGGCATACTTTTCTAAATCCTGGCCTGGGAAGTTCCTCCTGACCCTGGATGCCCTCTGGCGCAATCCCCACGGGCCCTGTGAAATCTGTTGAGACCGCGCCTGGGCAGCGCGGGGAGAGCCGGGCAGGAAAGAGAAAGGCTGGGCTGGACTGCACCTTGGCTTTGTTGCAGACATCTCTTCTCACTGGAGTGCTGGTTTGCATCTTGGCACAATTTCATTGGTTTTGAAAATAAAGGAGAGTGAGGGAGCAGAGAAAGGCAGATCGTGAGGAGAAACTCATCTGGTTTAACAGTCTCCACCAGCTTCATCCAGGCTCAGATCTGGGCATCAGGGAATGCTTTGGGAAGTGTCCTGGGGGGTGGGACTTGGGTGGGAAGTGGAGGTGAATTACAGAAAGAAACAGGGAGCAGCCCTGGGCTGGTGGGAACCCCCAGCCAGCGAAGTGGCCACTGAGGCGGGAATATTTGCATCAAGAAGCACGGAAACCCCTGGATGCCCCTGGCCACGTTGCCCCCGCAGCCCTCCCCTGTCTCTCGCCTGCAGGCTGGCCCTGGCCAGGGCTGGCTGGAGGAAGGCCCCCAAGCCTGGTCCCAGCCCCGGAGAGCTGTGCCCACTGCCTCCCCTAGGCCGGTGCCCATTGTTTTAGTTGCTGTCTAGCTTTGTGCCTGTGCTTCTTTCCTGGCAAGAAAACCAGCGTGGACCAGGCAGACCTGGTTCCAGCCCCAGGGGCAAGTGACGTGGACCTCAAGAGGGCTGGCTACTCGGTGTGCCCCTGAGCAGGTGTGGCTCAGGTGCTTCTTCTGACCAGTGATGTCTGTGTCAGGCTGGAGGGGGCTTTGCAGGATTAAGGGTGGTCCCTGTCATGCACCCAGCCTGCGCGGTGCCTTCCTCCCCCTTCAGCCCGTCCGAGGTGACATGTGTTGGGCTGGGGGGCAGGAGTGGAGAGAGAGTGCCTGGAGCTTGCCTAGGCATGCTTTTGTCTGCTGAGGTCTGTGCATTGTACTCACCGTGGCCCCAGCCAGTGGACATTGGCGCCCCAGAGCCGCCACTTAAACCCTAGGGCCCTTCTCCCAGAGCCCTGGCTCGCGCCCTCCCCCAGATCCGGGCAGGGTCCCATTGCGACCAGGCCAGTGCTTCCTCTGGCGCAGGGGCGGAGTTGACCCTGCCGCTTTATTCTACATCAGAGTAACAGTGAGACCATAGGGACAAAGACCCCTGCTCTGTCCTCAGGGCTCAGGGGGGCTTTCAGGAGAGTCCTGCCCCCTGCCCAGCCCCTGCCCTGTCTTGCTTGAACACTCTGACCTCCGGGTAGAGTAGTGCTTTCTAAGGGAGGGCCGGAGTGCCCCTTGCCCACTGTGAAAGGCCAAATGGAGGCGCAGATGAGGAGATAGTGCTTCTTCAGGGGCGCCAGGCCCCTCCCTCCCCTGGGAGGGTCTTCTTCCAGCCCCGAGGGAAACCTTCTAGTGCGTAGCTAGGGCAGGTGCTCTATGGGGAAGAATGATGGCTGGTCACCCCTGGGGGTGGGAGATCGCTGTCCCAGCCTGGACCACCTTTTCCCTCACTCAGCCAGAGAGCAGCCTCCGGAAGAGGTTTGCTTCCCTTCTCCAAAAACCAAACCAAACCCATTGCTGTGGAGTCGATTCCGACTCATAGTGACCCTAGAGGACAGAGTAGAACTGCCCCATAGGGTTTCCGAAGAGCGCCTGGTGGATTCGGGCTGTCGACCTTTTGGTTAACAGCTGAGCTCTTAACCACTGTGCCACCAGCAGAAGCAAATTAGACAATCAGGGAGAACAGCAGAGTGGGTAAGTCTAGTGAGATCATCCCATGGCCCTGTGGGACGTCTTGCTGTAAGAACTCTCTCCTGCCATGTCCCAAGCAACGCCACATTTGTAATGAGGACCTTCAGTGTTCCCAGAACTTTTATGGTGGGCAGAGGCTCCCTGGATTCTCCAGGAAGGCTCCATAGCCTGTCTTGGCACCTAGACATGTCTGCTGACCCACAGGACTTCAGGGAGCACAGCACCTCGGTGCCCAGTGGTGCTGGACACAGACGGGGTGCAAATGAGTGCTGGAGCTGACTCCTGGGCTCCTACGTGGGTGAGCACTAGAGGCTGGGGCGAGGTGGTACCACAGCTGCCTGCCACAGTGCTGGGCAAGGAGGTGCCAGGGAGGGGATGTCACGGACCTGGGAGACAGCCCAGAGGAGACCCAGCGTTTTGCCCCCAGCTTAGTGAACCTTGTGTTGTGTGTCCCCAGTAATTTTAATATTTCGGGGAGCACTACAGGGGTTTATGTGAATGTTTTAATTGAAACAAACACTGATGTCTTCCAGGTTGGCCTTTTCGTTGCTGCCGTCACTCCCTTGCACCCCTGACCCCGTGCATTTTCCTGCAAGGCAGTGAGGGGCCTGAGTCACAGCTGGTGGCTGGGTGCTGCACAGGGCGTGCAAGCTGGGACCCTCCTCCTAGTGAGCCCAGCTTGGCGTCCTTGTGCAAATGCAGTGGGAAGGAAAAGAGTAGCAAAGGGTTCCCCAGAATTGGCTTTTGCAGCGCCCTCATTGTAAAAGCTGCTGCTGGCAGAAAGGGCCCAGGGCCCAAGGGAGCTGGCGAGAGGCCATGCACTCTGACTTTCCCGCGTCTTAAAAGCTCTCGTTGCCCTTCTGAAGGCTCTGAGAAGACCTGCACTAAGGAACCTTGTTTTAACATTGGCTGGGCCTTTCCAGAACTCACCTAATGTAGACCATCTGACTCAGGCCTGAAACCATTGTTTCCCTAAGAATGTTTACACGTTCCTCAAATAGAAGGTTATTTCTCGTCTGTCCGCCTTTGTGCCCCTTGAAGGAGTTAAGAGCTGTAGCTGTTGGTTCACGCAGCAAACGCCCAGTGCAAGTAGCTGGAAAGGGTTCTTATTCAGCCTCCCAGGATGTATGGAGCAGTCACGTGCCCGGCACTGGAATGAGGTGTCTGGTGGGTGCTTGCTTGGTAACTGTGGGGTAAGTGAGAGTGTTGGGAGCAAACCAGAGGAGCCAAGTCTTGCACCTGGGCCAAGGGGGTGAGAGAAGGCCAGGCACTGGTTGACGGCACTAAGGGACAGGGCCTGGGGTGGACCCTGTGCCCTGGTGGGGTGTGTGAGGCTGGTCCATGTCTGGACAGGCTGGGAGTGCAGTCAGGGATGGAGGGGCGTGCCTGGACCTTTCCCCTCCCTTGCACTTCCTCCATTAGAGCCTACTAGGCTTGTCTTGGAAACTCTGGTGGCGTAGTGGTTAAGAGCTATGGTAGCTAACCAAAAGGTCGGCAGTTTGAATCCACGAGGTAACTCTGAGGAGCTCAGGGAGGCGTGTGACAGTGGAAAACCATCAGCCATACGACTAGACTGGCCTGGTGGGTTCTTTTTTTAATCAGTGACCTTTTTTTTTTTTTTTTTTTTTTACTGTCGTAGTTTAAGTGAAAGTTTACAATTCTACTTAGTCTCTCATACTAAAATTTATACGTACATTGTTACATGACCCTAGTTGCTCTCCCTATACCGTGACAACACACTCCTCCTTTCCACCCTGGATTTCCCGTGTCCATTCACCAGCTCCTGACCCTCTCTGCCTTCTCATCTCGCCTCCAGATGGGAGCTGCCCATTTAGTCTCTTGTATCTACTTGAGCTAAGAAGCACACTCTTCACAAGTATCATTTTATGTCCCACAGTCCAGTCCAATCCCTGTCTGAAGAGTTGGCCTTGGGAATTGTTTTAGTTCTGGGCTGATAGAGAATCGGGGGGCCATGCTCTCTAGGGTTCCTCCAGTCTCAGTCAGACCATTAAGTCTGGTCTTTTTACTAGAATTTGAGTTCTGCACCCCACCTGTCTCCTGCTCCATCAGGGACTCTGTGTGTTCCCTGTCAGGGCAGTCATTGGTGGTAGCCAGGCACCATCTAGTTCTTCTGGTCTCAGGCTGATGAAGTCTCTGGTTTATGTGGCCCATTCTGTCTCTTGGGCTAATACTTTCCTTGTGTCTTTGGTGTTCTTCATTCTCCTTTACTCCAGGTGGTTGGGACCAACTGATGCATCTTAGATGGCCGCTTGCAAGCTTTTAAGACCCCAGACACTGCTCTGGCCTGGTGGGTTCTTGGCTTGGCTGTTTAAGACCTTAGTCAGTAGGGTCACTAGGGTTGACATCACCAGTGCAGTAACTCACAGTGTCACCCCCCTACACACACACTAATTACCACAGTGTTGTAGCTAAAACACCAGCAAATTTGACAAAATCAGTGACTATAAAAACACCAGCAGTAACAAAAACAGCATGTGTTTGTAGCACGTGTAGATGAAGCCCCGTGGTTTGAAGCGTCATTGTAATTGGCTAACAATGACAGCTCGGACCGGAACACATTAGAAGGTTCAAAAAGTAAATCAGCATCAAGTTTTAGCCTTGTAGGTCTATTGATACATGTAAGCTGGGCTTACAAAAAATGTTTTTGTTGTTACAACTACAGGAATGTTTTTATAAAAAATAATGAATTTCTGCCGAAACACCGTACGGAAGTTTTATAGGCAGTCATTTTGGTGTCACCCCTTCTGACAGTGTCACCTGCCGTGGTCCGCACCCCCTGCACCCCTCTAGTGAAGCCACTGCCTTAGTGCCTCAGTTTCTGCATCTGTAAAATGGGTCTGTAAGATAACATGATGTACCCTGGCACAGAGGTGGCATCCAAAAACCAGTTAGCATTTCATTATATTATTACAGCATAGATACAAAAAAGCTCCAGTCGAATTCCTGGGGCTGGTTCTGGAGGACTCTGTTTGTGGGAATTTGGCTCTGGGGGCCTGTTCCCAGGCTTGCAGGTGTCAGCAGGGGTAGCCCTGACTGAAGGTGGGTTTTAAGTTCACCCCCCCCATTAGAAGGTAGTGGTGACAGAGGGGGGCTGGGGCGGAAAGAACGTGGCCTTCAGAATCAGACCGAGGAGCTGCCCATCAGCTGCCTCCTGGGCTCAGTTGTTCTCTTTCTTTGCCTGTCAAATGGGTATAATCATGCCCCTCTCTTGGGGTTTTGTTAGATGGCCTGACAGACCTAGCACAGGCTTTGAGGAGGGCTGCTGCTTGCGTTTCTTCCCTCTGAGGTGTGCTAGGGGCTTGTCCTGCCCTCCAGGTAGGATTCTCACCTTCTGTGAGGGAGACCCAGGCCCGATTCCTATGCACCTCATGTGCACCCACCACCTGTCCGTCAGTGGAGGCTTGCGTGTTGTTGCTGTGATGCTGAACAGGCTTCAGCGGAGCTTCCAGACGAAGACAGACTGGGAAGAAAGGCCTGGAGATCTGCTTCCAAAAGTCAGCTAATAAAACCCTGTGGAGCACAACAGTCTGATCTCTAACTGATGGGGCAGCACTGAGTTTTGTTCCGTTGTGCATGGGGTCACTGTGAGTTGGGGGCCGACTCCGTGGCAGCTGAGAAGAAAGCAGGGGTGAGGGCACTGTGGATGCCACCTCCGTGGGCTGGGCTGCCGTGGAGCTGAGCCCATGCCCCCGGGGAGGTAGGTGGCCATAGCAGCCACTCAGAGCACTGAAGGCTTTTTCAGCATTAAGCGGGGTGAGAGGCCAGGGTCTGGGGTGGCACTGCCGCCCTGCTGCCGTCTGGTGCCTGGGGGCGGACACGTTCAGTGGGGACGTTTTTATCCATGCTCGGCCCCTGAGGAGTGAGCCCCCCTCCCCCGTCTGCTGCTGGTGAGAGGGTCAAACAATTACGGATTTCCTAATTTCCAAGCCAATTGGGAAATTAAATCGCATCTCCATTAGAGCTTTATTAGTCATTTTCAAGAAAGAGTAATTGAAAAGAAACTTTTTAATACCCTTGCCAAATTGGCATAGGGGCACAGGAGCGGCGGGGATCTCCCCACCTCCCCCATGGCCCCCAGCCCTGAGCTCAGCCGAGGTGCAGGGATGGTGTGAGAGGCCACGCCCCTGGCTCAGTCCCCTGCTGGCCCTCTGTGCCAGCAGCCCCGGCCCCACTGTCTTACCTGGCTTACCTGGCTCACCCTGTGCCTGCAGCTCGGCTGGGTGGAGCCCCAGAGGCCAGCGGGGCTCCGGTCACCTGGGCTGCAGCCCTGGCTCTCTTCCCATGAGCTGTGTGACCCTGGATAGTTCCTGGCTGCTCTGAGCTGGCCGCTCCTGCTTCCTTTGGAAGTGGAGACTGCTCAGTCCCGCGTGATGTGTTCGTGGTGAGGTGTGAGAGAGACGCTGTGCAGGACGTGCTGGGCTGCCGTCAGACACATGGCGGCTGCTTTACCTCTGCTAATGTGGCACCACCGCCTGCCCCAGCCACTGCCTGTCCTGCTGTGACTGCTGCCACCTGCTCCTCGGGGTTCTGTTTCAGCCTGTCCTGACACCCTGGAGCCTTGAACCCACCCCAGGCTCCTCCTTCTCTAACCTCTTGGCATTTTTTTTAAATTAAAAGATGTTGTATCTGTTGTGTTGGATGCAGAATATTGCTGCTAGCACTAATGGTAATAGGGGCTCACCTTTATGGAGCATGGACTCTGCGTCAGGGGCTCTTGTGCATTATTTCACTGATTCCTCACAGCGGCCCTAGGCAGTGGGTGTGTTCATCCCCGGTTTACAGAAGAAGACACTGAGGGTCAGAGAGGGGAAGTGACCTGCAGAGGGAGACGATGCTTTGCATGTAGGAAATCTCTGTCAGATGGTTGAGTGCTGTTGTTGGGCCTTTTTAAATTTTATTTTATTGTACTTTAAGTGAAAGTTTACAATTCAAGTTAGTTGCTCATAAAAATACTTATACACACATTGTTATGTGACCCTAGTTGCTCTCCCTGTACTGTGACAGCACGCTCCTCCTTTGCAGCCTGGATTTCCCTTGTTCATTCAAACAGCTCCTGACCCTCTCTGCCTTCTCATCTCATCTCCGGACAGGAGCCGCCCATTTAATCTCGTGTATCTCCTTGAGCTAAAAAGCACACTCTCCACGAGTATCATTTTATGCCCCATAGTCTGGTCTAATCTTTGTCTGAACAGTTGGCCTCGGGAATGGTTTTAGTTCTGCGCTAACAGAGCGTCCGGGGGCTGTAGTTTCGGGGGTCCCTCCAGTCTGAGTCAGACCATTAAGTCTGGTGTTTTATGAGAATTTGAGTTCTGCACCCCACTTTTCTCCTGCTCTGTCAGGGACTCTCTGTTGTGTTCCCTGTGGGGGCGGTCACTGGTCATAGCCAGGCACCATCTAGTTCTTGTTGTTGGGCCTGTTTTCCCGCACGTGAGAAGATGTGTTTTTGGTCTGACTAGCCTGCAGACCGTGAAGCCAGCTTCTTGCCTCTAAGCCTCTGCGTGAACAGAACAGGCTCATTCGCCGCTGGGAATCTTGGAATGATGCAGGAGCCTGTTTGCCACAGCCTTTGGAGTCAGGCGACCTGGGTCATGCCCTTGAGCACTCTGCCTCCCTCTGTGCCTCAGTTCCCTGATCTATGAAACCTTGTAGGATTGTCGTGAGGATGAAATAACAATGGCTGCACGGACAGAGCCTGGAACTAGAAGGCATTCTAAATGGTCACTGATGGCAGGAGGACATAAGGAAACCCCAGTGGTCCCCGCTGCCCCATCCACGCCATGGGGCAGAACTCCTCGGTCCCTGCCTTGGAGCGGTGGGTGGACCTGTCAGCTCTCTTCGGCCGGCTGGCCTGCGGACTGTGGCCAGCCGAGCTCAGCCCCAGGCACGGGGCCCCAGCTCCTGCCCAGGCCTGCAGCCTTCACGCTCCCCTGACGTCAGGCCCTGGGTCTGCCTCCTGCGGAGGCTGTCAGCACACCTGTGGGCCCAGCGGGGCACGGCCTTCCCATGCCCGGCCCTGCCCTGTCCTGCCTGCCGCAGGCTCTTCGGGGGGCCTCTGTTGGAACCCCTGTGATGAGGCCAGAGTTTGGTATTTAGCTTTGTCAGGCTCTGGAAAGGTGGGCTGGGAACCTTTGACAGATGGGTAATGAGTGGGGAGTGGAGCTGGTGCCCCCATTCTTTCAGCTCCTCATTCATTTGTTCAGTCATTCATCCATCCATTCATCCATTAGTCCACTCATCAGTCATTCATTCAGCCAGGAAATTTTAGGGCTTTTCCCAGGCTGGCCTCCCAGAGATGAGGAGACGTAACAGGTTCCGTATTTGGAAGTGACCAGACAACATGACCAGCTATGACAGGAAGTAGCTTCTCCTCTCCCATAAGCCCAGAGCCTGCTTCCAGAATCCTCTCTGACATTGGAGCCCCTCTTGGTGCCCAGCTTCATGTGCTGGGAGCCCACAGCCAGTGCTGATTGGCTGAATGCATGAGTGATGGATGCTGAACGCAGGAAAAACCAGGAGGGACTCCTAGGCCTTTGGTCTCAGCAAAGGGGCAAAGCAAGGATGCTGCTCCTCACCACTCAGCAAGGCCATGCTCAGTGCTGGGCAGCCAAGGCCGGCTGAGCCCAGTGGGCCCGCCCTACTGCAGAGTGGGAGATTCCAGGAATCTGTGGGTACCCCATGGCCTGGGCAGCACACTTAGTGCCATAGCTGCTGTGCATTTGGCCCCTTCGTCAGGGAGTTGTCCCTGCATGTGGCCCTCTGGGCCCTGGGGACCTGGCCCAGCCCTCCTGGCTGCCGGAGAGCTGTCAACGCCTGCCTTGGGTGACTCGGTCTTAATACCAGGTTCCACTGCTGTGGAGGTGAGTGTAAACCTCCTTGTGGTCTGAGCTCTGGGGCTCCTGGGACTTCTAGGAAATCATTTTCCTGGAATTACAGCAGGCGAGCTTGGAGGCCTGCCCTGTGGTGCACCTGTGTGCGTGCATTTGTGAGCATAGGGTGGTGTCTATTATATGGGCTTGCATTTGTGTCTTTCTGATTGTGTGTGTGTTTGTGAGTGTGGCTGGGAGTGTGATTGTGCATAGGATTTGAGTGCAGGAGCATACGAGAGTGTGGAAGTCAGGTGCACAAATGTGTGTGTGTGCACATGTGTGCGTACATGGGCCCAGTCTCTAGAAGTCGTCATGACTGGACAGGTCTGGCTGACAGTTACTGCTTACCACAGTCCTGCGCCTCACTTTGGCCCTGCAGAGGGAGGTTGCTGCCTGGATCACGCAGATGGAAAACCAGCTTGGCAGGGTACCTGGCGGTGATGGGTCTTGGAAACCTGGGAGGGTGGGGTGCTTGGGGCTTGGCACTTGGCTGGAAGCTGTGGCCTTTGATATCTGATCTGAGGCCTGCAGTGGGGCTTGACTGCCTTCGCCTTCCTGCTTTTGCAGCGAGTGGGAACAGGACTGGGACCCTGTAACCTAGGGCGTGCGGGCGCCTTCCCTGCTCTGGGCCGGCCCTGCCCTCCAGCCTCCAGGGGGGCCCTACTGCACAGGTGCTGAGCACCGCCTCCCAGCCCTAGGTGCTTTGAAAGCGGAGCTGAAAACGTTTAGCCTTGCCTTTCCAGTGTGGGCACTGCGCAGTTGCCCCAGCCCGGTGGTCCCAGTCCACACAACGCTCACTTTGCGTTCTGGTTGTGTGCAGGGGCCAGATGCATGTGGAGTACACTTCTTGGCGCCCCCTGGAGTTGTGCAGCTCTGTGGTGTGGTATGAGGCCTCCTGACCTCAGCTTCCTCCTTCCCAGACCAAACCACACCATTCCAAGCCTTTATGTCCAGCTGACTGCAGCTGCCCAGTGAGGTCGCGCTGCTCCTCAGCTCCAGGCCTTTGCCCGGCTGGCTGGTCCTGCTGGAATGCCTCCAGCTGCCACCCCCTTCTCTGCACCCCGCCCTGCGCCTGACTCCCTCTGGCCACAGACCCATGAGCATTTATCTGTCTCCTTCCCAGCTGGACCAGGGGCGCCCTGAGGGCAGGGCAGCACCCTGTCTCTGTGTCCCCAGCCTGCGGCCTGGCACAGACACCGAGGCTCTCGGGAGAGCTGCTGCCCAATGGTGGAGTGACATTAGGGAAGGTGCCCATGCTTGGGCCTTGGTGCGGGAGGGCCCAATTGCAGCTCGCTTCCTCCTGGGAGCGGGGTGATTCCAGGTGGGAGCCACATGAGGTGGGACCTGCTCTCTCCCACTCTGTGAGCGCGGACAAGCTGCTGAGCTTCCCGGTCTTCAGTTTCCCTGTCCTGAAAATGGGGTGGTAGCCACCAAAGTGTGGCGTGGCTCATAGTGCTCAGCAGCACGCGGGGTGCCTGGGGCTTCACTGGTTATAATAATCACCACTGTCCCGTGAGGCTGTCAGTGTTGACTCTACCTACCCGACAGGCTGCTGGGCAGAGGTGGGAGAGGGAGCTGCTGGGAAGCCTGCTGCCAACTCTGTATGCCGCCCAACCCTGCCCACCCCCATCCTGTCCTCACCCCGTCCTGCCCACCCCCGTCCTGCCCACACCGCTGTCCTGTCCTCACCCCGTCCTGCCCACCCCTGTCCTGCCCACACCCGTCCTTCCCATACTCCGTCCTGCCCACACCCCGTCCTGTCCACACCCCTGTCCTGTCCACACCCCTGCCCACATCTGCTAGCTGCCACCTGCTGAGCAAGAGCTAACTCCTCTGAGCCCAGGGACTGACTGTGCCATCCATCCTGCCCTGCTTGCACAGGCCCAGCTCCCACCAGGACATGCACATATTGTCTGGCCACACAGGGTTCTGTGGCATCAGAGTCCTTGGAAAGCCCGAGCGAGCAGGAGAGGGCAGCTGTCCGATGCTGACGCGGGGTGCCTGCTGGGGGGCCTTGCGTGAGTCCTGGTGTTGCGAGGCCGTGAGCCTCAACGCATGGGCTCGGTGCAAGAAGGTGGGTGGTGCCTCAGGGCTGATGCTCAGGCGGGGTGCCCACCCTGCCCTGCCCTTCCCTGTGCCCATTAGCCAGCCAGCAGTGTGAAGTTGGCACCTCCTGTGTCCAGCTCTCTGCTGGACGTGGGGAAATACCGGCTTGGAGCAGGGAAAGCACTGGACTCGGGTGGACGTTGAATTGCCCTCCATAGCTCAGGGACCTCGGCCACATGGTTCATGTTTTACAGCCTTGGCTGCTGCCTTTATGGCAGGGGACGCTGGGCGGCTTCCCAGGGCCCTTCCTGCCACCCTCAAGTCCTGAGTCTAAGGGGTGAATCAGGGCCTTTCTCCCAGGGGCCTTTGTGTTCCCTGTGAAGACAGGACATATGCTCTGGGAAGTCTGAGCTCAAGTCAGTGCAGCTCAGATGGCCACTCTGGCTCGGAGGGGGGGGGGCTTGGGGCAGGTGCCTGAGGCTGTCCTGGGCCCTTCTGCCTCCTGACATGTCGTGGAGCTAGCTCCTCCCAGCTCGAAGCTGCCTCCTGGGCCCGGGGGGCTGTGATCAGCGGGACTCAGCTGCTCCAGCCAGCAGCAAGCCTTTTCAGAGCAGCCACCAGGACTGCTGGAAGTTAGAAGGAGAGTGGGAGCCGGGTCCCTCTGTCCCCATGGTCCAGGGAGCAGAGTGGCTTTTGCAAGGAGGCAGAGCCCTCATGGGGAGAGCTCACGCTGCTTGCCGTCTGCATGCTTGTTCTGTGCCTCCCGCGCTTCTGACCTGTGCCGCCTGCCTCTCGCGTGTGGCCTTGTGACAGCCACCTTCTAACTGCTTCCCAGCTGCCAGGCCCTGCGTGTTCCCAGAGTGCTCTGGGTAAAACGCCGTGTGTTATGTTACTCCCTACCTGGAGGCTGCTGGTGTCCCCGTTGGCCTTGTACACAGATGGTGGGTTGGTTTTGGCCCCTGTGCTGGCAGGGTGTGATTGGTAAAAGCTATCTGAGGACACCCAGGGCCGGAGGGAAAGAATGCTGTGATTGATTAACAATGTCTGCATGGACCCAGGACGGGGATTGGCATGGTTGGTTGTGTGCGAGCTTTAGAACAGCAGAGTATCCACAGTCTTTGCTTGAACGCCCAAGGCCTGTCTGCTCCACTGCAGATTTATAGCCCTGCTTTGCAGTTACTGGTCTCCCTGTTTTCCGCCTCCACTAAGCAAAGCTTTCTGAGGGTGCAGCCCATGTTCCTTTCGGTGTCTACAGGGGCTGGTATGGTGTCAGCGCCCAGGAGTGCTCAGTTAAGTGGGAGAGTGAGTGCTGCATGGGAGACAGGTAATTCTGCGTCCCCAGGGACAGCCAGGGTGGCACATCAGTGGACTGGTCTGCACAGTGGAGCTGGTGCCAGCTGGGCTGAGCTGTAAGAAGGAGCTTTGCCAAGGCCTGTGCGTAGCAGACACGCCGAGCTCTAGGACCGGACGCCTGGCTCCTGGTGGCGGGGGTGAGGGGCAAATGCCTGCAGCTGTGGATGAAGGCTTTAAAGTATATTTTTAATAACTATTCACAAACAGTCCATGCTCAAGGTAATAAAGTAGAAAGTTCAGAAAAGAGAAAAAGGAGAAGAGGCGCCTGACAGACAGCCTCATCCCTGCCAGCAACCCCTGGCGACTGGGACTCTTCCTTCAGGACCCCTCTTGGACTGTGGGGCCCCTGCTGACGGCTTGGCAACTCCCGGTCTGGATTTTTCCCTTCGTGTGTTAACATAAGCCCTTCCCTGTGTTATGGAATAAGTCTCTGTAAATATTATTGTTAATGACTAATAGCCCATCCTTTGGGCGTACTGTGATTACTTCACCCACCCCTTAAATTTTTGGCCATTTGGGGTTGTTCTCAGTACGCTGGTGTCACGCATTTTTCTGTGACAAACAACTTTGTAGCTAATGGGCTTTGAATTCTCTCGTGGGGTTGGTGGCTAGAAGTGGAGAGTGGGTCAGAGAGTGGAAACGTTTGTAAGGTCTAAATAAAGTTTTTGAAGGTACTTTTGGGCGTCGGGAGTTAAGTGGTAGAATTCTCCCCCTACCCACCACCTTGCAGGAGACCCGGGTTTGATTCCCCGCCAGTGTACCTCAAAGGCAGCCACCACCCACCTGTCACTGGTGGTTTGTGAGCTGTTAAGATGCTAAACAGGTTTCAGTGGTGCTTCCAGACTAAGACGCACTAGGAAGAAAGGCCTGGCAATCTACTTCCAAAAAATCAGCCAATGAAAACTTTGTGGGTCCCAGTGGTCCAGTCTGCAGCTGATCGTGGGGATGGTGCAGGACTGGGCAGCATTTTGTTACATTGTGCATGGGGCACCATGAGTTGGGGGATGACTTGATGGCAGCTCACAACAACCACACTTTGCAGGGTACTCATGGAAGTACGGGGTTCAGGTGTTCGTGTGCCTGATGGTGGTGACATTCTGAGACTCTGCTTTTCCCAGAGAGGAAAAGCAAGCTTGGGGAGGAGCCTGGCACTGAGTGCAGACCTGGAAACACACATTGTGTGTGGCGTCCTGTCACCTGCTGGCAACAGCTTGGGGTGGCTCAGGCAGGGCACTGCTTGTCAGATGGGAAGCCTGCCGGTGCTTTTAATTCAGGCTGCTCAGCCTGACGTGTTCCTGTCGCCTGATTCCTGCAGCTGCGCCAGCCCCCCACTGCCGTCTGCCACCACCGCACTGCTGGCAGAGTGCCCGCACAAGCTAGGAGAGACGATAAACACTGCTCGTCCCCAGCGCGTTCTCTGGGGGTCTGGAGGGTGAGCCAGTACAGTGCCGGCCTTCAGTCAGCCCCCTGCTGGGAGCCGGGAGGTGCCTGGGTCAGCATGAGGTCTGCACTGAGCGGCCCCTGGTGCTGTGGGCACACAGCCCCGGCTGTAAGAGAGAGCTGAGTGTAGACTGGATGTTAGCGGACCCCTAGGTGCTGCTGTGCAGGGCGTCCTGACCGGGGGAGCTGTGAGTGCAGAGACCTCACCTTCTTCCTTACGATCTGGCTTCTTCCCGTCACCCATCCATCACTTACGAGCCTCCTAAGCTTGAACCAGGGTCATTGGTGGTTCAGTGGTAGACTTCTCACCTTCCATGCAGGAGACCAGGGTTCGATTCCTGACCAGTGCACGTCATGCACGGTGACCTGTCTGTCAGTGGAGGCTTATGTGCTGCTATGAACAGGTGTCAGTGGAGCTTCTAGACTAAGAAAGACTAGGAAGAAAGGTCTGGTGATCTACGTCTGAAAACCCTATGGTCTGATCCGAAACGGATCATGGAGATGGTGCAGGACTGGGTAGTGTTTCATCTGTTGTGCACGGGGTTGCCATAAGTTGGGGGCCAACTCAGTAGCAGCTAACAACGGCAGCGATCTTGAACCACAGTCTGAGTGAGGAGGCTGCCCCCCGATGTCCCCTGATGATTTAGAAAAGTGTCCTAAGCGCTGTTAGCTCTGGGGGTGGGGCTGGGGCAGCGTGCTGGCTGCCCAGCTCGTGACCCTGAGCCCCTGTCCCAGGTCGTCAGGACCCACCCGTGAAAGGAAGAGATGCTGTGGTGAGAGAGACGGCCGCTGCTGGGTGTATCTGAAGTAAAGACCATGGCTTTATTACTATTCTTTTAAAATAACAGCTTTATTGAGATATAATTCACATAAAATCCACCCTTTTAAAAAGTGCTTTTTAGTATATTCACAAAGTTGTGCGGTCCTCACCACTGTCTAATTCTGGAACATTTTCCTCACCCCCAAAAGAAACCCTGTCCCCATTAGCAGGCACTCCCCACCTTACCCCACCCATTGGCAACCACCCCTCTGCTTTTCTAAGGTTGCACCTTTTCGTGTGTATTTATTTGCAGACCTTCCAGAACATGAGATGTCAGAAATTGACACTGTGTGGCCTAGCTGCGGCCCACAGGTCCCTTAGGTTGGGCCTACACTGCTTTCTAAAACTTGGGACACTCCGTCCCTGACTCTCTGGGGAGTCTGGCACGCCGGGCCCTCGCCCTTCCATGAGAATTGCTGGCTAGCGGGAGTGGTGGCTGCCTGTTCTCTACAAGGCCTGCATGCCCCAGTTGGCCACAGTCTTCACTACTCTCTATTGCCTTAGGCCTGGCCTAATCCCCTGCACGACCCCTTGGCATAGGAATTGGCAGGCCTCGCTTTAGAGGTTTGCTTCCTCCGGGTCTAGGAGGCCTATTCTCAGCTCTCTCCCGCCCTTTCTGCCCCAGGCCCTGCTCTGTGATACGGCCCACCGTCCATAGCCAGGTGCCCACAAGAGCACACCTGACTCATGCTGGGTTTGAAATCTCCTTTCCCAAGGGCGGGTCCAGTGGGAAGTCAAGGAACTGTCCTCCTGGTCCAGCTCTACCCTGGAAACACTGCCAGGGCCGGCGGACACCGGGACGTGGGTCTGCAGTGACCCTCGCTATCCTGCCCGCTTCTCGGCCCACCCCTCTGCTCCCGTGACAGCTCTCGTCCTCCACGCTGATCTGAGCCTTGTGTAGACGTGAGTCTGCTCAGCACTCGAGCTGTTTAACCTGCTGTGATTTGAAGCCTTGGCAATTAACTTTTAATTGAGATGCACGCTGCTTAAGCAGACACAAGACAGCTACAGTTATTGCTAATTAATTTTCTTCCGAAATGACACCATTTAATAATTATGCTCTGTGACGTGCGTGTTATTTATGTGGCCTTACGTTTCTCCCTGCCGTTAAGTGACACCCATCCAGCAGTTGTTAGCTGTGTTCTCATGCGTGCCCGCTGTGACAGCTTCACAGGTGACAGAGCGGTGAGGCTTTGTAAGTGGGCGAGTGCCTAATCCGTGGCGTTTCCCGGGGTGTGCCAGCATCCGCCTCCAGAGCGGAGGCCTCTGGCCTCCATGCACCTTCTCGGCAGAGTTCCAAGCCTTTCTCCCCAGCGTTCTCTCCCAGAGGAATTAAGTGCTTCTGACTTGTTTAGCGGAGCCCTGGTGGCGCAGTATTTAAGAGCTCGGCTGCTAACCAAAAGGTCAGCAGTTCGAATCCACCAGCTGCTCCTTGGAAACCCTATGGGGCAGTTCTACTGTTTTGTATAGTCGGTTTTTAGTTGGTTTATTTAACTGGAGTCCCTGGATGATGCAAACGGTGAATGCACTCGGCTGCCAACAGAAAGGGTGGAGGTTCGAGTCTACCCTTAGGTGCCTCGGAAGACAGGCTGGCAATCTACTTCCAAAAAGTCAGCCATTGAAGACCCCACAGAGCACAGCTCTACTCTGACACCCTGGGGTCACGATGAATAGGTGTTGACTTGATGACAGCTGGTTTTTGTTGGTTTGTGTAGCCAGGGACCAGCCTCTCTGGTTAAAACATCTGACCCTCCTGGATGGGAGAGCAAAGTCATTGAGAGCTTGGGGTCTGGGTGACCTTGGTGGACTTGGGTTTTAGGTGTGGACTTGGGCAAGTTGCCCCAGCCTCTTCACCTATGCAGTGGGAATAATAACAGCACCTTCTTCTGGGGAGGCCGGGCAGATGGTGTCTGTGATGCTGGCCCACAGTATGGGTCTTGTGAGCGCAGGCTGCAGTGGTGCCCGCCAGGCCCTGGAACACTGGCCCTGACCTACTCCCGCGTTGCACCTTCCCTTCAGGGCTCCTGTCCTTTACACTCTGCTGCCCTTGACACCTGGGCCTCCTTGAATGTCCTCACCCAGTCCCTTTCTTTGGCTCAGTTCTGCTCAGGGGCAGAGAGGCAGGGCGGCAGCAAGCCCTCTGCAATGGGGGCTGAGCTGGACCTCATCCTTCCAGGGATGGCAGCTCCTGAACCTCGGCCACCCTATCAGGTGCCCAGGTGGATGGGAGTGGAAAAGGTAGTGGCATTGAGTACTGACTGGACACTAAGTCTTGACACATATTGACACATTAAGTCTTCCCAATGCAGGCCATGTTATTCCCATTTTCCACATAGGGAAACTGAGGCTCAGAGAAGTTGAGTTACACAATGGGTAGGAGGCGGTGTCAGCTTTGGAGTCTAGCCTTATCTGACTCCACATCTGGATTTTTCCTATCTTTTTCCCAGCAGAGCCTGGGGAGGTCTGCAGCCTCAGATCCTAGGGGGTCTGAGTGTGGTCAGGGTCCCCTGCTGTTGAGAAGGTCAGACAGGCTCATGGGAGTGGGGGGCCAAGGCTTCTAGAACCCAGGGCCACAGTCCAGGAGAAGCCTCTGTGGCAGTGGGTCGTGGAGGTGCTAATGAAAGCAAGGCCCCACTCCCAGGAAACATCCCTAGATGCACATCTGTGTCCCAGGTGTGGGAGTCCGCTCTGTCGTGGCGTGCTCTGTGCCCCAAGCTGGGGTGGGAGTGGCGCTCAGAGGGATGGGGCTGTGTCCTTGTCTCTGTGGGCATGCTTTTCACCACAGTGGGACTGTGATTAGGCCTGGGGGATGGGGATTGGCCGGTCAGAAGCGCGCCCCCTGTCACACGCCCCGCTCTCCCTAACACTTGGTGTAGCCTGGGCTCTGAACCCCAGTTCATCTCTCTTCTACTGTGAGCACTGCTATGCCGATCACTGCTATGCCGATTCTGGGGAGTTTTTTCTCCTCTCTGGGCGTCAGGTCCTCATCTGTACATGAGGAGGGCTGGGCCAGAGGCTCACAAAGCCCCTTTCAGTTGGAAAGTACTAAGCAGAGAGCTGGGAGTGGAGTCCCTGGGTGGTGCAAACAGATAAACCTGCTTAGCTGCTCGCCAGAAGGTTGGAGGTTCGAGTCCACCCAGAGGTGCCCTGGAAGAAAGGCCTGATGATCTGCTTCTGAGAAATCAGCCATTGAAAACCCCACGGAGTACAGCTCTACTCTGACTCGCTTGGGTAGTCATGAATCAGAAGTGACTTGAGGAAGCCTGGTTTTTAACTGGAATCGGGAGTGTGATGTGGAAAGCAGGCGGGGTCATGGAGACCACGTGAATGAGTTATGGGCCTTGGTGGGTTCTGGAATGGAGGAGAGACCCCTTATATCCACTCCTTCAGAAAACCTGAAGGAGGCCTCTTCTGTGAGCCAGTCCAGGTGAGGGGCCTCTGCTGAGAGTTGGGTGACCAGGGCTCAGTCCCTGCCCCTGGGGGCATTCTGGGAAGGCTGTTGGGAAGTTTCTAGTGCGTGCTGAAAGTTTGGCTGCTGCCTGCTGGCCTGGGGGAGGCTGACAAGAGCTGAAGGGCAGAGTCCTGGCCGGCCTGCTTGCCCCAGGCACGTTTGTTCCTTCTGGGTTCCCAGCAGACTCCTGGTATTCCTTAGGCCCTGGATCCCACCCCTGCTCCAGATGCACTTTGTGGGGTGGCTGGGTGGGGCTGGGTGGGGCTGGATGGGGCTGGTGGCATCCCAGTGAGCCTTAGGTGGAAGCTGGGGTGGAGGGAGGGTGGGGATGCAGGGCCTGCCTGAGATCCTGAGTCCAGCCTGCTCTGGGCAGGGAGGTGCTGTGAGGTCCAGAGGCAATTGCAAGGGTGGAGGCTCACCTAGAGGCTGAGCTGGGGTGGAGGCACCTGGTGTGTGTTCTCCCTAATGGGGTGCAGTGGGGGCATGTGAGAGCAGGGCCAGCTGGTGCGTGGGGTAGGGCTTGGGGCCTAGGGGCTGAGCCTGTGCCGGGAGGCCCTTTCCTACACTGGAGCCAGGGCCCTCCCTTCCCAGGAGCCACACCCCAAATAGCTTCTTTTCTCCTGAAGGACCCTACCCCGCCACCTCCCCAGGAATGAGCAGAAGCACTGTCGGCAAGAGGAGGCCAGGGCATCCAAACTGGGGGGATTGCTGTCAGAGTGTGTGCAAGTGTGTATGAGCGTGTGTAAGCATGAGCCAGTGTGTGTAAAGGTGTGCTCGTGTGTGTATGTATGTGTTTGTGAGTTTATTGTGTGTACGAGTGTCAACATGAGCCAGTGTATAAGTGTGTGGAGGTGTGTTAGTGCGTGTGTATGAGGGTACAGTGTGTGTCAGCGTGAGCCGGTGTGTGGATGTGTTAATGTGTGTGTGTGTCAGCGTGAGCTGGTGTGTGGATGTGTTAATGTGTGTGAGGGTACAGTGTGTGTCAGTGTGAGCCGGTATGTGGATGTGTTAATGTGTGTGTGTGTTCGAGTGTGTGTCAGCGTGAGCCAGTGTGTGGATGTGTTAATGTGTGTGTTTGTGTTTGAGTGTGTGTCAGCGTGAGCCAGTGTGTGGATGTGTTAATGTGTGTGTTCGAGTGTGTGTCAGTGTGAGCCAGTGTGTGGATGTGTTAATGTGTTTGTGTTTGTGTGTCAGCGTGAGCCAGTGTGGGGATGTGTTAATGTGTGTGTGTGTTCGAGTGTGTGTCAGCGTGAGCTGGTGTGTATGTGTGTCAATGTGTGAATTACGAGTGTGTGTCAGCATGAGCCAGTGTGTGGATGTGTTAATGTGTGTGTTTGTGTTCGAGTGTGTGTCAGCGTGAGCCGGTGTGTGGATGTGTTTGTGTGTGAGTGTGTGTCAGCATGAGCCGGTGTGTGGATGTGTTAATGTGTGTGTGTGTTCGAGTGTGTGTCAGTGTGAGCCAGTGTGTGGATGTGTTAATGTGTGTGTTTGTGTTTGAGTGTGTGTCAGCGTTAGTATGTGGATGTGTTAATGTGTGTGTGTGTTCGAGTGTGTGTCAGCATGAGCCAGTGTGTGGATGTGTTAATGTGTGTGTGTGTTCGAGTGTGTGTCAGCATGAGCTGGTGTGTGGATGTGTTAATGTGTGTGTGTTCGAGTGTGTGTCAGCGTTAGCCGGTGTGTGGATGTGTTAATGTGTGTGTGTGTTTGAGTGTGTGTCAGCGTGAGCCGGTGTGTGGATGTGTTAATGTGTGTGTGTGAGTGTGTGTCAGCGTGAGCCAGTGTGTGGATGTTAATGTGTGTGTGTGTTCGAGTGTGTGTCAGCGTGAGCTGGTGTGTGGATGTGTTAATGTGTGTGTGTGTCAGCGTGAGCAGGTGTGTGGATGTGTTAATGTGTGTGTGTGTCAGCGTGAGCGGGTGTGTGGGTGTGTCAATGTGTGTGTGTCAGCGTGAGCCAGTGTGTGGATGTGTTAATGTGTGTGTGTGTCAGCGTGAGCGGGTGTGTGGGTGTGTCAATGTGTGAGTGTGTGTCAGTGTGAGCCGGTGTGTGGATGTGTTAATGTGTGTGTGAGTGTGTGTGTGTCAGCGTGAGCCAGTGTGTGGATATGTTTGCGTGTGTGTCAGCGTGAGCAGGTGTGTGGGTGTGTCAATGTGTGTGTGTGTGTCAGCGTGAGCGGGTGTGGGTGTGTCAATGTGTGTGTGAGTGTGTGTCAGCATGAGCCGGTGTGTGGATGTGTCAATGTGTGTGTGTGTGTCAGCGTGAGCTGGTGTGTGGATGTGTGAGTGTGTGTGAGTGTGTGTGAGTGTGTGTGTGTCAGCGTGAGCTGGTGTGTGGGTGTGTTAGTGTGTGTGTGTGTCAGTGTGAGCCGGTGTGTGGGTGTGTTAATGTGTGTGTGTGTGTTGAGCCGGTGTGCGGATGTGTTAACGTGTGTGTGTGTCAGCGTGAGGTGGTGTGTGGGTGTGTTAACTTGTGTGCGTGACGTGCGAGTGTAAGAGTACGTATGGGAGTGAACATGAGTGTGAGTTACGGTCACGTGAGTGGGTGTGATGGAGTGTGGGTGAGGGATGGCATGCGTGATTATACAGAAGTTGGGGTGCAGACATTCAGTGCTCTCAGAACTGGGGGGTGGGGGCCTAGGGCCCTCAGGGTCTTCCTGGTGCTGGAGAAGGGCCCAGGACTGGGAGGTCCCAGGTGTCCCTAGATGTCACGTCCGCCTGTGGAGTTGCGGGTGGGCATAAGGACTACATGTCACAGAGCCTGGGACGGAGGGAGGCAGGGCAGCGTAGCAGCAGCTGGAGACAAACCTCGGGGACCTCGGGAGAGGCTTCCTCCCAGGGGCGCCCTGTTGGGGGGACAGTGGCCAGGGTGTCTGCTGCCCAGGACTTGTCCATTGACTGAATATCTGGTGTGTGGGCTTGAGGCATCTGAGCCCAGGATGGGGTGCAGAGCCCGGGGTGGATGGGGTGGGGGGCTGGGCAGCCTGCTCCTGGAGGAGGATCATGTCCTGGCTCCCACGGACGGGGCCCAGGCACGGCCAGCGAGTGTTGGGCCCGGTGGCAGCGGTGGCCTTGAACACCAGGTTGGCAGTGCGCACCCGGCTCCCTGCAGTTCTGATGTGTGGTGGCAGAGGGCGGTCACCCAGTGTCCACTGTTGGCATGGTCACCACCAGCCACCGGTGGACTGCCCTTGCAGGCCGCCTGCCCGCCCCTTGCAGACTGCCTGCCTGCACTGGACTTCCCTACCGTCGAGTGAGAGATCTCTGATTATCATCAAAGCTGAGGACAGGAGGCTCGCCCCTGGCCGTCCTGCTCCTGGCCCTCCTCCCACTTTTGTGACATGTCTCTCTCTGGTACGCTCACCACCCTTGCCCCGCTTGGTATCTTGGGAGTGCACGGTCATCTCTCCGCGGTGTCCCACGTCTCCTGTGACTCAGAACATGCTCCTTGTCAGTCTCGATGCAATCTCAGCAGCTCATCCCCTTGGCCCACACAGCGGGGAAGTAATTAGGGGAGCAGAGCGGATTAGGTGCCAGGTTCCCAGGGCAAAGGACGTCAGCCTGGCTGTGAGGCCCATCTAGAGGATGTGTAACAGGGTGTGGCTGGCATGGCTGCAGGCTCTGTGGGGTCCTGAGGAGATCCGAGGGGGCAGGCAGGTGGACATTCAGATTCTGCTTGTGGTCGGTGGGGTGAAACTAGGGTCGAAATAGCCTCAGGACCCGGCTGCCTGTGCTTTGTAGGTGGATGGCCGTGGGGTGGCTTGCCAGGTGGGCAAGGTGCAGAGGGCCTCCACATGGGCCACGTGAGACACATGAGAACCTGGGGCCCCTCACCCCACAAACCCAGGGCTGCCGCCTGCTTGGAGCTTTGATAAGGAAGCCCCCGGGCTGGGTTGGAAACTCTAGGAGCTTTGTAAAATGTTCGCCTGGCTTTGCCAGTGGAAAGTTGGGTTGAACTAGAAGAGGGGTGTCATCCTGCGTTCAGCTTTCGCTTGGTTTGGGCACCGGCCACCAGCCTTGCTGGAGGGATTGGCCCGAGTGGTCATCTCCAGGAGCCGGGTTCTCAGGGCAGAGTAAGGCACAGGGGAGAAAGAACATGAACTCTCCCAAACACATGCACCCTTCCCCGCATGGAATAAAGCCAGGGTAGTATCGACTGTGTCTGTCATGGCCAGCACTGAGCTGAGGACCTTACCTGCATGAGCTGGAGTCACCTCCTTACAGACAGACTGACAGACACACACACACACCTAACCCCATGAAGTCGGCACTATCCTCATTCACAGTTTACCCATCAGGGAACTGCAGCTCGGGAAGACTGAGCAGTATCTCACGGTTCCATCTGGGAAGTGTCCTGCTGGCGGCCCCTTTGTCCCCAGGACAAGCTATGAATGCAGAAGTCCTACCGACTGCCGGTCTTCCCTTCTGCCTTGTGCGAGCTGCTGGCCAGGGCTGACTGAGGGGGGATGGGGACCCCTGAAGCTCATTCCTAACTGAGCAGTTCCCAGAGGGCAGCCCTAGAAAGTCCAGACAGACTTAGAGAAAGGAGTTGGGATGGACAGCCTGAAACAAGGCCTGGGAGATTTTGAGCCCAATGTGTCCCCGCCCTGTCTTCCCCACAAGAGGGCTTAGCCTTTTGTGGGTCAGTCATCACAAAGGTAAACATACACTGAGGCCTTCCCTGGGCTGAGCCTACCATGTCCATCATTGGCCTCACCATCAGAGGTGGAGAAACAGCATTCAGAGGAGCTAACGGCCGCGCCCAAGGCCACAGCGAGTCAGAAGCCTGCTCCTGACCACTGCGCTGTCCTGCCTCCCCAGGCTGGGGTGGGCTGCTGTTTCCTCTGCCTGTTTTTTCAAACCCAGGAGGGTGCACTCCTGGCTGTCTCGGCTCAGAGAGAGTGTGTGTGTGTGAGTGTGTGGGTGTTTGGTGGGTGTGGATATGTTTAGGGAAACAGAGAAAAACAACATATGCGTCTTTTTCAGCCCTGTAGACATCACTGCATGGTGAAGGAATGTGGATTTTGCAAAACATCATTTTTTTTTTCTTCATGGTGCGTAAATCCTTTGGGTTTCTCTGCTCTCAGAAAGGCATCTATTACCCAGGTCTTACATAGCAGTTATCACCAAAAAGGGAAGCCTTGTGTGAACACACACGCGCGTGTGCACACAGGCACACACACACACAGGCACACACACACATAACCTTTGGCAGCTGGAAAGTGACCTCTCCTGGAATGCAGATGCACCAGGCTTGTTGAGACCAAGGAGACTGATTTCTGACCTCTGGTCAGGGGCTGGAATCCATGGCCAGCCACCTTGAGTGTAGCCACCTTCCATTCTTTTGTTCCGGGGCAGAGACAGTAATCTCCCTCCAAATGCAAGGACCCCTGGCTGTTTGTTCCATTGCAGGATAGGAAGGAAGGAGGGAGGGAAGGAGGGAAGGAAAGAAAGAGGGAGGGAAGGAACGAGGGAGGGAGGGAAGGATGGAAGGAGGGAAGGAAGGATAGAAGGAAGAAGGAAGGAAGAAGGAAGGAATGTGACTTCCCAAGCAATCCACACAGCGAGGTCCGCAGAGACCGGCTCTCCCACTCCCAGCCAAGCCCAGGGTCTGGCACACGTGAGGTTTTTCTGGCGAGTTTCTGAGCAACGTGACAATCCCAGGAGCTAGCGGAGTGACTCTAAGGGCTATTGGGCTGATCACAGGTGTGGACACTTGCCCGGCCCTCCTGGTCTCTTGGGGTGAGTGAGTGGGCCTGAGCTCAGAGCGAGCTTCCTCATTTCAGCTCCCACTACTCGGTTGGCCCCTGGCGTGTGTACCCCTCTCGTTGCCATGGTTTCTGGGTCTGTAAAAGGAGACACTCGCTGTGCCCACCTCTGGGACTGGTGGGAGGCTGAGAGGAGAGAATGGAGAGCGACCCCTTAGCAGCCTGTCCCCCAGCTCAGGGTCAGTCCTTGAGTGGAAGGGTGGTGAGTGTTGATGCCTTCAAGGAGATGGAGGCTGGGGCTCGGGAGACATACATCTCGACCACGCATCTGGGCACAGCCACCGATGGGCTCTGCCACCTTGGGCAGTTTGCAGAAGCCAGGCAAGGCTGCCTGGAGCCTCAGTTTGCTTGTCTCTAAAATGGGGACCAAATACAGTGATGTGTTGGGCGGGTGCTCCTTTATGGAAAGGGACTCAAGAGGCAATTCCTCCCAGCCCAGCTTTCCTCTGGATATCTCAGGGGTATTCCCATCTTAACAAAGGCCTTTGGAGCCAGAAAATCCACACCGAGAGAGATAGCCCCTTCGTGGTGGAATTTCAGACCTGGGGGGAGTCAGGGAGTTAAGGAAGAGCCATCCTGCTTGAGTCACGAGGCCTGGGTTCGCAGCTTGATGGTTGCGTCACCAGCTGTGCCGTCCTGGGCACGTTACTGATTCGTTCCCAGCTCAGTTCCTTATTTCTGCAGCGAGAAGATGACATCCACCCTGTGGGGTCCCCGGCAGCTGTGGATGGACAGACGGACGCTTGTTTGCTGGTGGTGGAAGTGACACCCCAAGTTTCATTGGTGGGGGACTCTCCTTACACCATGAGTGAGTGTGTCGGCTGTGAGAGCGGGAATGCTGTCCCAGAACTCGTTATCCTTTTTCTGGGTCCCCTCATGGTTTGGGCATGGTGACGAGCTGTGTCCAGTCCCCCTTGAGAAGTAATTATATAATGTCAGCTCCTGCCTTCTCCTCCCCCTGTCACTCCCACTCTCGCCTCTTCTTTCTAGGGCCTTTCCACTTTCTGGTGCATTGTGGTCACTGTCTTCCCTGGGAAAAAAGAGGAGGTGCTGAAGGGAAGGTGGGCGGGGGTCTATCTTGGAGGTCTGCATCCACCTCAGAGGGTGTCAGACAGGCCTTTCCTGGCGTGGTGCCCCTCAGCCCCAAAGTGACCTCCATCTCAGGAAGGGACGGCTCAGCGGTGGCCTCTCCGGGCGTCTTCTCGCGTGTCTTCTGTAGCACGGCCCCCCACGCCCCACCTCAGCCCAGGCTGGGCGCTGGCCCCGGGGCTCTGGCCACGCAAGAGGGAGAATAAAGCAGCTAGGAAAATTCTCCACTTTTCAGCACTGTCTTTGGGGACGGCTGGGGTGGCCCCTGAGTGGGAAGGAGAGACGTCGAGGGAGTGGCCCTCCGTTTGTGCTGTGGGGAGATGGAGGTTTTGAGAGCTTTTCCCAAATATTTTAAGTAAATTCAGTTTGGCGCTCCCTGAGATTTGCAGCCAGTCGTGGGGCGGGGGGTGGGTACAGCCTCCGGGCTGCAACCTCATCAGGAGGGTGTCCTTCTGTCCAGTGTCCTGGCCTCCGAAGGGGAGGGGCCTCTCCTAGATGGCATCTTAGTCTTTAGGGCTGTTGTAACGAAAAACCACAAAGTGGGGATTGAAAGAGCAGAAGTTTACTTTCTCACAGTTCTGGAGGCTGGAAGTCAAATCAGGCCGTGAGCAGTGTCATCTCCTTCTGGGGGCTTTCAGAGAAAGTTTCGTGCTTCCCTCCTAGTTTCTCCTGGCTCCCAGCAAGCCTTGGCATTCCTTGGTTGCTTATAGCTGCATCAGCCTCCACTGTCACATGGTGTCTACTTTCTTCGTGTGTGTCTGTTTTTCAAAGACACCACTCCAAAGGGGGTAGGTTTAGAACCCACCCTACTCCTGAATGACTTCCCTTGACTGAACTGGTAACACAAGAAAAACCCGACTTCCAAACAAGGTCACGTTCACAGGTTCAGGGGCTAGGACTTCAGTGTCTCTTTTTGAGGCATACAATTCAATCCATAATGGATGGCGAGCCAGGCATCCTTGCGGAAGCTAGACCCCATGGGGGCTGCAGCAAGTGGTCAGACACCTGGGTGCATCTTTCCTTCTTCACTGATCTGAATCCTAGTTCTTCTCTGCAAGATGGTGACACTTCACAGTGAAATGGTAGGAGTCAAGTTTGCCCCAGAGACCTTGGGTGGTACAAGTGGTTAATGCGCTCGACTGCTAACTGAAAGTTTGGAAGTTCAGGTCCACCCTGAGGCACCTTGGAAGAAAGGCCTGATGATCTACGCCCAAAAAATCAGCCATTGAAAACCTTCTGGAGCACAGTTCTGTTCTGACACACATCGAGTAACCATGAGTTGGAATTGACTTGATAGCAACTGGAAGAAGAAATTTGTCCCAGTGGACACTGAAGGGGAGATTAGGCTGTGTGGCTAAGGAGCTGGGATAGACAGACCTTCATTGCCCTTCTGGGGTGTGAGTGCTGGAAACTGCAGGTCCCCTGATTCTGAGACCCAGCAAGGTTCCTCCCAGCACTGGCCAAGGACCTGGTCACCTTGTCCTGAGATTTGTTCTACCTCCTTTATTTTCATTATCAACAATAAGGCTAGGTTTGTAGTTTCTCCTTATTTTTTCTATATTCCTTTTTTTAAAAAATAGTAGCTTACTGTGTTGTCTTTGAAAGTTTACACAGCAAATTAGGTTCCCATTTAACAAGTTCTGTACAAATTGTTCAGTGACATTGGTGACATTTTTCACAGTGTGTCAATATTCTCATTATTTCCATTCTGGTTGTTTCATTTCCATTAATCTAGTTTCCCTGACCTTCTTTACCTTCTCATTTTTGTTTAGAGTAAATGTTGACCATTTGGTCTCATAGAGATGATTTTTTAAAGGAGCTCAGTACTTACAGGTGATATTGTTTGTTTTAAGAGCCAGTCTGTTATTTAGCTGAAAGGTGACCTGGGGGAGTAGTTTCATTTCAAAGTTTAAACGGAATCTCGGGACCATAGTCTTGGGTTCTTCTAATCTCAACCAGTACAGTAAGTCTGGACTTTTCAAGAATTTGGATTTTGATCTACATTTTCCTCCCATTCTACCAGGGTCCATCTACTGTGTCCCTGATCAGAATGGTCAGTAGTGGTGACAGGCACCATCTAGTTCTTCTGGTCTCATGGTAAATGAAGCCGTGGTTTGTGTAGGCTGTTAGTTCTGTAGACTAGTTTCTTCTCTGAGTTGTTGGTTTCCTTCTTTCTCTTTTGCTCCAGATGAGTAGAAACCAATAGTTTTATCTTAGGTAGCTGCTTGCACGCTTTTAAGACCCCAGATGCTACTCACCGGACTAGGATGTAGACCATAACTTCATGAACTATATTATACCAGTTGACCAAGTTGTCCCATGAGGCTGTGGTCTTAAGCCTTCACACCCAGTAAACCAATCCTGGGAGGTGTTTGGTTATATCTAAGAAGTATCCCAAACTGTGTCCCCTATGTGCTTTATTATGCATATGAATATATATGCGGCACACATATACATGTATATACGTATGCCTATGCTAACCAAAAGGTCAGTAGTTTGAATCCATCAACGGCTCCTTGGAAACCCTATGGAGCAGTTCTACTCTGTCCTGTAGGGTCACTATGAGTTGGAATCGACTTGATGGCAACGGGTTTGATTTTATAGGGTTGCTATGAGTCGGAATTGACTCGATGGCAATGGGTTTGGGTTTCTTTTATAGATACACCTATACATGTGCACATATGTACGCACATATACCTAACTACCTATACACATATATGCATACATACCTATGTTTGTAATCAGATACGTAATTATTGGTTGTTGCCATTCTTGCAAAATTGTATATGTTATAGCATTTGCCAAAGATGTCCCATATTCTTGTGTACTTCTTTGTGACATCATTTACTTTGGTCCAGTTGTGCACACTTCACCCTTGTTTGGTGATAACTTTCCCATCACTGAAAATATCAAGTGTTTACTATCTAGAGAGGGATTCCCGCTCCTTCCCTCTCCCATCCCTGGTAACCACCAATGAGCATTTATTTCCGTATGCATACCTATTCTTGTCTTTTTATAAAAGTGAGATCATACAATATTTGTCCTTTTTTGATTGATTTACTTCACCCAGCATAATGCTGTCCAGATTCATCCATGTTATAAAACGTTTCGAGGACTCGTCATTATTCTTTAGGGCTGTATAGTGTCCCACTGTGTGTATGTACCACATTTTGTTCATCTGTTCATACATTGATGAGCACTCTAGGATCTTTCCATCTTTTGCTCTTGTCAGTAGTGCTGCAGTGAACACAGGTGTGCACATGTCTATTCATGTCACTTCTGTTGGGTCTCTAGGGTATGTATAGACCTAGGAGTGGGATTGCTGGATTATAAGGTCGTTCTATGTCTGGTTTTTTGAGGAAGTGCCATACCGTTTTCCATACTGGTTGTACCATTTTACACCCCCCAACAGCAGTGTATAAGGGTTCCAATCTCCCCACATCCTCACCAGCATTTATTGTTTTCTGTTTTTTAAATTGTGCTTAGGTGAAAGCTTACAGAGCAAATTAGTTTCTCACTCAAAAATTTATACACAAATTGTTTCGTGACATTGGTTGCAATCCCCACAATGTGTCAGCACTCCCCCCCTTTCCACCCCACTTCCTGGGTTCCATTCATCCAGTTTCCTGTCCCTTCCTGCCTTCTGGTCTTTGTTTTTGGGCAGGTGTTGCCCATTTGGTCTTGTATTCTTGATTGATAGAAGAAGCATGTTCCTTACATGTGTTATTGTTTGTTTTATAGGCCTGTCTAATCTTTGGCTGAAAAGTGGCCTTTGGGAGTGGCTTCAGTTCTGAGTTACAACAGTGTCTGGGGCCATAGTCTCAGGGGTTCCTCCAGTCTCTGTCAGACCAGTAAGTCTGGTCTTTTCTGTGAATCTGTCTTTTGTTTTGTATCCTTCTCCCACTCTGTCCGGGACCCTCTGTTGTAATCCCAGTCAGAGTGATCGGTAGTGGTAGCCGGGCACCATCTAATTCTTCTGGTCTCAGAGTTGTGTAGGTATGGTTCACGTGGTCCATTAGTCTTTTGGACTAATTGCTGTCTTGAGTCTAGTTTTTTTCACTCTCCTTTGCTCCGTACTAGAAGAGACCAATAGTTGAATCTTAGATGGCCACTCGCAAGCTTTTAAGACCCCAGATGCTACTTGCTGAAGTAGGATGTAGAACATTATCTTTAAGAACTTTGTTGTGCTAATTGACATATCTAGATGTCACTCAAGTCTATGGTCTTTTGCCTTCGAGCCTGGGAACTTCATCCTGTGAGGTGTTTTGTTATGTCTAAGAGGTTTCCCTGACTGTACCAGTTGTGTGCTCTATTCTCTGTGTTAATATATGAGGAGCACCTACAACCATGTATTTAGAAATTT
This sequence comes from Dugong dugon, assembly GCA_030035585.1. Lineage (NCBI taxonomy): Eukaryota > Metazoa > Chordata > Mammalia > Sirenia > Dugongidae > Dugong > Dugong dugon. The sequence continues at coordinate 69,711,118 of CM057461.1, forward strand.
CCACCTTCAAACCTGTGTCTGCCGGTGGGTGTACTCTCTTACCTCCTCCCTCACCTCTTGACATATCTATCTGTCTATGTATCTATTCATAGATTATTGTTTGTTAATACTATCGTTGCAGGATTGTCTATGCTATATTAGTTACCATAAAAAAGAAAAAAAAACCCTGTTGCCGCTGAGTCGATTCTGACTCATAGTGACCCTGTAGGACAGAGTTGAACTGCTCCATAGGGTTTCCAAGGAGCAACCGGTGGATTCGAACTGCTGACCTTTTGGATAGCAGCATGAGCTCTTAACCACTGTGCCATCAGGGCTCCAAAGGAAGCGACAATGAAAGGACTCGAACCCTCAATCTTCTAATTCAAAGTCGGACACTTTATCTGTTAGGCTACGTGGTCATGCTGCAGTTACAATATTTGTTCTTTATTCTTGTGTTCCTCTCAGTGCCCTCTCTTGCCTTGGTCATGTTGTACTGACTTCTCCCATATTGCGTGTTGCCTTTCCCTTCACCAGTATTAACTCATGTCTACTATCTCTTTGGTAATTTTCCCTTCCATGCCTGGTAACCATCAAAGAGTCTCCCCCTCGCACCATACGTAAACCTTCTGTTGTTACTTTATAAAAGCGGTCTCAGACAATGTTTGTCTTTTTCTGATTGACTCATTTCACTCAGCGTAATGACCTCCAGATTCATCCATGTTGTGAGATGTTTCGTGGGTTCGTCATTATTGTTTATCATTGCATAGTATTCCGTTGTGTGTATGTACCACAGTTTGTTAATCCGTCTTTTTATGGGCACTTAGGTTGCTTCCACCTTTTTGCTATTGTGAATAATGCTACAACGAACATGGGTGTGCATACGTCTACTTGTGTCACGGCTCTTATTTCTTTAGGGTATATACCTAGGAGCGGGATTGCTGGATTGTATGGTATTTCTATTTCTAACTTTTTATGGAAGTGCCATACCATTTTCCATAGTGGTTGTACCATTTTACATTCCCACCAGCAGTGTGTAAGAGTTCCAATCTCCCCACAACTTCACCAGCATTTGTTATTTTCTGTTTTTTTGATTCGTGCCAGTAATGTTGGTGTGTGATGGTATCTTTGTAGTTTTGATTTGCATTTCTCTAATGTCTAATGATCACGAGCATTTCCTCATGTGTCTGTTAGCTGCCTGAATGTCTTCTTTGGTGAAGTGTCTGTTCATATCCTTCGTCTGTTTTTTAATTGCATTATTTGTCTTTTTGTTGTTGAGGTGTTGAAGTTTTCTATAAATTTTAGAGATTAGGCCCATGTCGGATATATCATAGCCAAAATTTTTTTCCCAATCTGTAGGTTCTTTATTTACTCTTTTGGAGAAGGCTTTGTTGAGAGTACGTGTTTAATTTTCAGGTGGTCTCATTTATCTAGTTCATCTTCTGTGTGTGTATTTTTAGTAATGTTTGTGTTCTATTTATGCCATATAGTAGGGCCTCTAGCATTGTCTCTAATTTTTCCTCCAAGATCTTTATAGTTTTAGGTTTTCTGTTTAGGCTTTTGATCCATTTTGAGTTAGTTTTTGTGTATGGTGTGAGGTATGGATCCTGTTTCATTTTTCCACCGTTAGATATCCAGTTTTGCCAGCAGCATCTGTTGGAGAGGCTGTCTCTTTCCCATTCAGTAAACTTTGGTCTTTTGTCGAAGATCAGCTGTCCAGAGGTGGATGGATTTATGTCTGGGTTCTCAATTCTGTTCCATTGGTCGGTGTGTCTGTTGTACCAGTACCAGGCTGTTTTGACTACTGTGGCTGTATAGTAGGTTCTGAGATCAGGTACCGTAAGGCCTCCTACTTTGTTCTTTTTTAATAAATCTTTACTTATTCGGAGCCTCTTTCCCTTCCATATAAAGTTAGTGATTATTTTTTCCATCTTGTTGAAGAATGCTGTTGGGATTTGGATTGGGATTACATTAAATCTGTGTATCGCTTTGGCTAGTATTGACATTTTCACAATGTTAAGTCTTCCTATCCAAGAGCTTGGTATGTTTTTCCATTTATATAGGTCTCTTTTGGGTTCTTGCAATAGTGTTTTGTAGTTTTCTTTGTATAAGTCTTTTACGTCCTTGGTTAGATTTATTCCTAAGTATTTTATCTTTTGGGGAGCTATTATAAATGGTATTGTTTTCCTGATTTCCTTTCCACAGTTTGCTTTGTTGGTGTAGAGAAAGCCAACTGATTTTTGTATGTTGATCTTGTATCCTGCCACTTTGCTGAAGCCATTTTCTGTTTCTTTGATTAGTGCCATTTTAACAGGGATGAGATGATACCTCATTGTAATTTTTTTTAAAGAATATTTTGTTGTTCTTGGTGAAGATTTACTCTGCAGTTTAGGTTCCCATTCAACAATTTCTACACAGATTGTTCAGTGACATAAGTTACATTCTTTGTAATGCATGAACATTCTCATCATTTCCATTCCGGGTGTTCTGTTTCTCATTGTAGTTTTGGTTTGCGTCTCTAATTGCTAATGGTCGCAGACATCTTTTCATTTGTTTGTTGGCCACTTGAATGTCCTCTTTGGTGAAGTGTCTGTTATATCCTTTGCTCATTTTAAAATGGGGTTGTTTGTCTTTTTGTTGTTGAGTTGTTGAAGTTTTCTATGTATTTCTGTAGGTCATCTTTTTCTCTTCTTATAAAGTCTTTTGATGAGTGTAAGTATTTTTTATGAGGTCCCAGTTGTCTAATTTGTGTGCTTCTGTTTGTGTATTTATAGTTGTGTTTGATAATTTATTTTCAAAAATGACTGAGTTCCATAGTTTTGTCCCAATGTTTCCTTCCAGCAACTTTAGAGTTTTAACTTTAATACTTAGATCTTTGATCCATTTTGAGTTAGTGAGTTAGTTTTTGTGTATGGTGTGAGGTATGAGTCCTGTTTTATTTTTTTGCATGTAGATATTCAGTTTTGCCAGCACCATTTGTTAAAGAGACTGTTTTTTCCCCTTTGAACGGACTTTGATCCCTTGTCGAAAATCAGTCCTCTATTCTTTAATAAATATTAATGGAGAAGACATTATGGCCATTACATTAAAAAAACATTGCCAACAAAACCAGCATTACCTCAAATCCCATCATCCTAACCAAGATTTTCTTCTATAGGTTGTCTCTCCCTTGTATATATGGTTCATTTTCCTAATTGCAATTATAGTATGCGCTCAGTTTTGTTTTATTTTCATTTCGCATATGATGTTAAGCATTTTCTGTATTTTTATAAGTCTTTTAACGATGATGTAAAACAAGTGTAATACTGTTCCAATGTTGCTATAATAATGCTGTTGTTGGCTGCTGTCAAGTTGGCCCCCTACTTATGGTGACCCCATGCACAATGGAACGAAATGCCCATTCCTGTGCCATCCCCATGATCAGTTGCGAATCGGACAGTTATGGGCCCTAGGATTTTCACTGGCTGATGTTTAGAAGTAGACTGCCAAGCCTTTCTTCCTAGTCTGTCTTAGTCTGGAAGCTCCGCTGAAGCCTGTTCAGCATCACAGCAACATGCAAGCTTCCACTGACAGATGGGTGGTGGCTGTGCATGAGGTCCACTGGCAGAGACTCAAACCTGACTCTCCCGCATGGAAGGTGGGAATTCTACCACTGAACCAGCAATGCTTCATTGTTGTAATATCGGTATATTAAAGACTATTTTCCTCCTGTTGAACATGTAGGTTTTTTAGGATTTTGCAAGTGTCGTTAGCCCTGCAGTGAACATCTTGCGTGTTCCTTTTCACCCATGACTGTGTCTGCGAGACAGGCCAAGGATTTAGCAGTTGCTTTATGGCAGATGGTGACTTCCAGCAGGTTGGATAGCTGGGGCTCTGCTCTCCAGTGTGTTCTAAAACCAGAAACCACTGAGTAGGTCTCCTCTGGTTAAGTACCTACTACATATGAGGTGCTATACTAGGTGTTTTATAGTCACAAACTCATTCATAACAACCCTGGAATATCAAATTGCTAGCTCCATTTTCCATCTAAAGATGAGGCAAAGAGAAACTGAGTCACTTTCCCAAGGTAACACAATTTCCAGCAAGATGCTGACCCAGGCATTGGATCCAATACTTTATTGCACTGCCTCTCTTTATAGCATAAAGTCGTGAGATCCCCATCCCTGGGAGGCACTCACGCAGAGGCTGGATGGCCAAATGACCACAGTACTGTAGATCAGAGTTTGTCAACCTCAGCACTATAGACATTTTGGCCAGATAATTCTCGGCTGAGATGGATAGGTGGATGAGGGGGCTGTCCTGGGCATTGTAGGATGTTTAGCAGAATCCTTGTCCTCTTCCCATGAAATACCAGTAGCACGATTTGGTGATGTCTGCAGACATTGCCAAGTGTCTCCTGGGGGCCTATTCATCCCCTGTTGAGAACCACTGCTGTAGAGGATTCTTGAGGGGTAGGAGGTTGAGCTACTTGACCCCTTACTATCTCTGAGGTCTCCATGAGGCTCCTGTGCCTGGTGGGCTCCCTTGGCTAACAGTCTCTTGTCTGTGAATGGTTGGCAGGAGGGACTGGCCATGGTATCATTGTGTAAGGAATGATGGGATCCAGCTCAGAGGCAGACCTGAAGGACGTGGAGCTCCTGTTTCCATGTATAGACCCAAAGTAGGGGGTGCAAAGCCTGTCAGTCATCCAGCGGGTCCTGGGGTGGCTCACAGGATGACTGTGGGTGACAACCCTCTGACCAAAGGCCACTCTGCACATTTCACCCCACTGCTGTCTCCTGCCAGTTGGAGGACCCCCCCACCCATGTGCTGGGACACCCCCCAGTGGCAGTGCCTTCTCTCCCTCCCCCACTAAAACCAGTTTCTGCCGAGTCGATTCCAACTTATAGTGACGTCATGTGTGTCACAGTAGAACAGCATTCTGTAGGGTTTTCAGTGGCTGATTTTTCAGAGTAGATCGCCAAACCTTTCTTCTGAGGTGCCTCTGGGTAGACTTGAACCACCAACCTTTCGGTTAGCAGCTGAGCTCTTAACCATTTGCACCTCCCAGAGACCGTCCCCCACCAGCTGGGAACAAACCACAGTGTAGTCACTCTGGCCTCTCACGTGGGCTGGGACATCCCTGAGCACCTTCTCAAAGACTCCCCAGAGGCCGTGTCCTCCGTGGTACCCTGACTCTGGGACCCAGGCACACTGTGGGACTTGCGGGGCTCTGTGTGGAGCGAGGCTTTAGAGAACACTGGCATTTCCCCTTCAGAAGCCTTCAGTAGGCCATGGGAAATAATGGAGCTTGACCAAGTGTGCGTTGGAGAGCTCATCTTAAAGGAGAAGGGAAGAGGACCAGCAGCACATGCTACAAAGCCACTCCATTTTGCATATGGCGTCACACATCAGCGCCAAGAACAGCCTTCAGCACATTGGGGCAGGGAGTTTTGGGGCCCTTGCTCCCAACAGTTCTCCCCTTACTTCCCTCCTTCCAGCCCTCTCCATACTGTGCCGCCCTCTGCTTAGAGAAACCGACTTTGTATATGAAAACCACTTAAGGTCTGACCTTATTAAAGGGTAGTTAGCATTTTAACCTTTCATGGATGAATTTTTTGGTGATGCTGTGTTTATTCACTAATGGAATGGAGCGCCAGTTGCAAGTGGTCCATTGTGGTACCATGTTCTTTGAGGTACATCACAAACGCAGTACGTATTGGTACCGTGGCCCAGGAGAAGTGGATCACACTTCCTGGTTACACTTCAGCTATAAAATATCTTACTCAACTTTCCTGTGAACACTTTATAAAAGATGTCATCAGGGAGGTGACTAATGCAAGCGGGCCATATCTGTCCTGTGTTCCAGGAAGCACGTCACACATGTGATACATATTGGTACCATGTTCCTTGAAGCACTCACACATGGGGTACATACTGGTACTATGGCTCTTGCTCGCTGTGCCCCGTGTTTGCAGCTCAGTCCCTGCCCATCAGCCCTGGTCCCCTCTGCTTCAGAAGACCTTTCTGGACCTGCCTTGGTCCCTCTCAAAGATGCTTATTCCTCACTTCCTTCAGGAAGCCTTCTTTGATCTCCATTGGGCTAGCCGAGGCCCTGCAGCTCCTAACCTTCTCTCCTGGGACACGCATTCTGGCTGTCACTGTCTGTTTACCTCGATGACTGGCTCTCCATTTGGACTGGGAACTCTGGGAAGGTGGTCCTGTGCTTAATGTACCTCTGTCATCAAGGAGCTATCCTAGACTTGTCACATAGTGGGCCCTCAGAAAACGTGTGACCCCTGAATGAAGAATCTCCCACTTGTCCCGAGTCATGGGAGTAGTTAGAACTTTTCTGGTCTCCCTGAGCAGCTGTAGTTCACCCACAAAGGGCTGGAGTAGGTGTCAGGTCATGAGGTTGAGGGGCCCAGACACCTGGTTTGGGCCACTGTGTGACTGCCAGAGGGCATGTGAGGGCCTGCGGGCTCCTGGGAATGTAGGAGTAAGAGCAGGGCCTGGGGTGGGGTGGTGCTGGGATCAGGAGTGGGACACCCAGGGACAGCTCAGTGGGCAGGCCCTGGGTTTCCCTCCTCCCACCTGTACACAAATGTGGCAGCTGAAAGCAGGGCATCCTGTTGGCTTCACTGAGAGAAAAAGGTGGCATTCTGCTCACCAGGGTGGTGTTGGCTCCTGGTGGCTGGCAGAGTCTGGGGAAAGCTGGTGGCTGAGCCTGGCAGAGGACAGCACGTACAGCAGAGACACAGGGAGCTGGTGCAGGCAGCGTCTGGGAGGTGCAAGGAGGGCCGTGGCTGGGCAAGTCAGAGCAGGGCACTGCCTAGACAGAACCAGGAGCTGCCTGGGCCACACACTGGCTCAGTTTTCCAGGAGATTTGAGGGCCTGAGCAGCAGGCCTGAATCTCTGCAGTCAGTGTGCCCCCCAACCCTGCTCCCTAACCCGAGCCCAGCACCACCTGTGGAGAGGGTGACATCAGACCTTGGGGATTATTAGTGCTCAAAACAGTTGCTGGTCCATGGATACAGGTGGTTGTTGGGCCCATTTTGCTTGGATCTTGTCCACTCCCACCACCCACATGCCAAATTCCTGTTTCCTCCAGTCATGGCATGACATGACATTCCCTGGGGGTCTGACCTGCCCACCTCATGGGTGGGGCACTGAGGTTCAGAGATGGGAGGACACTTACCCAGAGTTGCACAGGGTCCCAGCCTGGGCTGGAGGAGTGATGTGATTAACTATGATTGGCTGACTGTGGCTTAAACTGGGAAGGAGCTCTGTGAAAAACCTCTTTGCATCAAGGGGCTGCTCTGTGAGCTGCCTTGAGGCATGGGGCTGGATGAGATGAACTCTGGAGGCTTTTCTGAGTGCTAGACTCTGACATCAGTGGGAGAAGACTGAAGAGAATTAGAAAGGCTAGGTTTTGACCCTAGGGGTGGCCCCATGGTAGGAGCCTCATAATCACAAAGATCCTCAAGCGCTAAAGTAGACAAATCATATGGAAGTTCTTTTCACCTCTAGAGTGGGCTCAGTGAATCCTAGAGCCCACCCCAGAGATTGGAGGGGCAGTGGTGGACAAGAGGAGGTGGGATAGTCTTGTATGCCACCCCCCTTCCTGCCAGCCTCCAGGTCCACCCTACTCCCACCCACTAGCTACTTCTTTTTCTCTCTCTTTTTTTTGTTCCCCCCACCTGGCCCCATATGCCACCTCCCCTTCCCTTCAGCCCTTTTCGTGCCACCATGGCTAGAGCACCCCTGGCTCAGGCCTACTACCACACCAGGCCTGCACAGCCCCTCCCCTCCTGCCACTCGACCAGCTGCTGAGTGGAGGGAAGTGGGCCTGTACCACTCCCCATCCAATGCCCCCACCTATATGATGAGGGCCTGTGAATGCTCCCACACCACTGGACCAACATCAGGAGGCAGACAGTGCCAGCCCAGTCCAAACTAGTGTACAGTGAAGTGGGCTTGCCTTGCCTACTGCTGTCCTGCCCATATGGACAAGGTGGTGAGAGTTGTTGTGCCCACAGACAAGCAAGCAGCAAAGCACACCTGGCCTGCTTGCCCTAACAAAGAAGCAAGACAAAAGAAACCAACATACAATCAATAAATGAAGAAAATAATACGTTAATGTCTTAGAGACAGCAGACAACATCAAAACTTTTAAAAAAGCAAGGCAAGATGGTGCCAGCAAGTGACTAAAGAATCAGCTGATTTTCCGGTAGAAGAAAAGGGAGTAGAACTGTTTGATAAGGAATTCAAAAGACTAATATTTAGGGCTTTCCAAGAGATTAGGAAAGAGATCAAGGAAAATACAGACAAATCCAAGGAAAAAATAGACAAAATCATGGAAAACACAGACAAAACCAATGAAACATAACCAAAATCAAGGAAAACACAGACAAAGCAATAGAAGAATTCAGGAAAACAACACAAGAACAAAATGTCAATAAATAAACAGACAATTAGAAATATTACAGAAAACCGCAACTAGAAATCCAAAAGGTAAACAACAAAATTTCAGAAATGAACAACTCAATAGAAGGTTTTAGGAACATATTTGAAATAATGGAAGACAGAATCAGTGAGACTGAAGACAAATCCATGGGTGCCGCTTTGAGGAATAATCAGAGAAAAGAATGAAGAAAAATGAAAAAAAAAAAAAGAGAAAGTCTAAGAATTATGTGGGACCCAGTCAAGAGCAAAAATTTGCGCATGATCAAACTTCCAGAACACAGGGAGAAAATGGAAAACACAGGCAAGGTTGTTGACGATTTACTGGCAGAAAACTTCCCAAATATCAACAGGGATAAAAAGCTGACCATCCACAAAGGTCAATGAACCCCACGTAGGATAGACTCCAAAAGAAAGCCACCAAGACATATCATAATCACACTTGCCAAAACCAAAGACAAAGCAAAAAGTCCTGAGAGTACCTTGAGAAAAACAAAAGTCACTTACAAAGGGGAAACAATAAGACTGAGTTCTGATTACTCAGCAGAAACTATGCAGGCAAGAAGGCAATGGGAGGATATATATAAAACCTTGAGGAAAAAAAAAAAAAAACTACCAACCAAGAATAATATATCCTGCAAAACTCTCTCTCCAATATGATGGTGAAGTTAGGACATTTCCAGATAAATAGAAATTAAGGACATTTGTAAAAACCAAATCAAGTTTACAAGAAATATTAAAGGAAGTCCTTCGGTTAGAGAATCAACAATGTCAGACAACAATCAGTGTATAGGACACAGGACAGTATCCCTATTCCTAGATGATATGATCCTACACACAGAGAACCCTAAAGATTCCACAAGAAAACTACTGGAACTAATAGAAAGATTTAGAAGAGTAGCAGGATACAAGATCAGCATACAAAAATCAGTTGTGTTCCTGTACATCAACAAAGAGAACCGTGAAAAGGAAACCAGGAGAACAATATTATTTATAATAGCCCCTACAAAGATAAAATACTTAGGAATAAATCTAACCAGGGACATAAAAGACCTATACAAAGAAAACTACAAAACACTATTGCCAGGAACCAAAAGAGACCTACATAAATGGAAAAATATACCATGCTCATGGATAGGAAGACTCAACATTGTGACAATGTCAATTCTACCCAAAGCAATCTACAGATATAATGCAGTCCTGTCCAAATACCAACAGCATTCTTTGAGGAGATGAAAAACGAATCACCAACTTTACATAGGAAGGAAAGAGGGGCTGGATAAGCAAAGCATTATTGAAGAAAAAGAACTAAGTAGGAGGCCTCATACCACCTGATCTCAGAACATACTATACAGCCACAGTAGTCAAAACAGCCTAATATTGGTACAACAGACACATAGACTAATGGAACAGAATTGAGAATGTAGACATAAATGCATCCACCTATGGACAGCTGATCTTTGACAAAGAACAAAAGTTTATTGAATGGGGAAGAGACAGTCTCGTCAGCAAACGGTGCTGGCAAAATTGGATATCTATCTGTAGGAAAATGAAACAGGATCCATACCTCACACTATACACAAAAACTAACTCAAAATGATCAAAGACCTAAATACAAAACTCAAAACAATAAAGATCATGGAAGAAAAATAAGGACAGCACTTAGGGCCATAAGACATGGCATGAAGAGAACACAAACCATAACTAACAATGCATAGATATCAGAAGATAAACGAGATAACTGGGAACTCCAAAAAATTAAACACTTAAACGCTTATCAAAAGACTTCACCAAAAGAGTAAAAAGTGAACCTACAGACTGGGAAACTTTTGGCTATGACATATCCAACAAAGGCCTAATCTCTAAAATCTGTAGAATACTTCAACACCTCAACAACAAAAAGACGAATAACCCGTTAAAAAATGAGCAAAGGATATGGACACTTCACCAGAGAAGACATTCAGGCAGCTAACAAACAATTGAGGAAATGCTCGAGATCATTAGACATTATAGAAATACAAATTAAAACTACAATAAGGTATCATCTGTCTTAGTTATCTAGTGCTGCTATAACAGAAATACCACAAGTGGGTCGCTTTAACAAATAAATTTATTCTTATACAGCCTTGGAGGCTAGAAGTCGCAATTCAGGGTGCCAGCTCCAGGGAAAGGCTTTCTCTCTCAGCTCTTGGGGAAGGTCCTTGTCATCAGTCTTCCCATAGTCTAGGAGCTTCTCAGCCCAGGAACCCCGAGTCCAAAGAAGGTGCTCTGCTCCTGGCTCTTGTTTTTTGGTGGTATGAGGTCCGCTGTCTCTCTGCGTGTTTCTCTCTTTTGTATCTCAAAAGAGATTGACTTAAGACCCAGCCTAATCTTGTAGATTGAGTCTTGCCTAATTAACATAACTGCTTCTAATCCTGCCTTATTAACATCATAGGAGTAGGATTTAGAACACATAGGAAAATCACATATCAGATGACAAATGGTAGACAATCACATGATACTGAGAATCATGGCCTAGCCAAGTTAACACATATTTTTGGGGGACACAATTCAATCCATTACACCGTCTTACCCTGATGTTACTAGCACTAATCAAAAGAACAGAAAACAACAAATGTTTGAGAGGTTTCGGGGAATTTGGAACTCTAATGCACCACTGGTGGGAACGTAAAATGGTACAACCACTACGGAAAATGATATGGTGCCTTCTTAAAAAGCTAGAAATAGAAATACCGTACAATCCAGTAATCCCACTCCTTGGAATATATCCTAGAGAAGTTAGAGCCGTCACACACATAGACATATGCACACCCATGTTCATTGCAGTATTAGTCACAATAGCAAAAAGATGGAAACAACCATTGATAGACGAATGGATAAACAAATTATGGTACATACGCACAATGGAATACTATGCAAGGATAAAGAATAATGATAAATCCACAAAATAAATCTCACAACATAGATGAATCTGGAGGGCATTATGCTGAGGGAAATAAGCCGATCACAAAAGGACCAATAGTGTATGAGACCACTGTTATAAAAACCCAGGAAAAGGTTTACACATAGAAAATTAAAGTCTTTGATGGTGACGTTGGAGTGGAGGGGTGTGGAGGGGCCATCACTAACTTGATCCAAACCTGTTTCCGTCGAGTCGATTCCAAGTCATAGTGACCCTTTGGGACAGAGTAGAACTGCCCTATGGGGTTTCCAAGGAGAGTCTGGTGGATTTGAACTGCCGACGTTTTGGTTAGCGGCCAAACTTGATAATAGACAAGAGTTAACTTTGGTACACAGAAAGACAACACACAGTATAGGGGAAGTCAGCACAACTTGATCAAGGTAATGTCCTAGAAGCTTCCATGGCACATCCAAACATCTTGAGGGACCGAGTTACAGGGGCTGAGGGCTAGGGACTGTGGTCTCAGGTGACATCTAAGTCAACTGGCATAACATTAGTTCATAAATAAAATGTTCTACGTCCTACTCTGGTAAATAGCATCTGGGGTCTTGAAAGCTTGCCATTGGCCATCTAAGATACATCTATTGGTCCCATCATGTTCTGAGCAAAGGAGAATGAAGAAAACCAAAGACACAAGGAAAATATCAGTCTAATGGACTAATGGAGCATGTGAACCACAGCCTCCACCAGCCTGAATCCAGAAGAACTAAATGGTGCCTGGCTACCACCACTGACTGCTCTGACAGGGATCACAATAGAGGGTCCCGGACAGAGCTGGAGAAAAATGTAGAACAAAATTCAAATCCACAAAAAAAGACCAGACCTGCTGGTCTGACAGAGACTGAAGGAACTCCCGAGACCGTGGTCCCCAGACACCCTACTAACTCAGAACTGAAGCCACTCCCAAAATCCACCTTTCAGCCAAAGATTATACAGGCCTATAGAACAAACAATAACACACGTGAGGAACGTGCTTCTTAGTTACATCAAGTATTCGAGAACAAATGGTCCACACCTTCCCAAAAGCAAAGACAAGAAGGCAGGAAGTGATGGGAAAACTGGACGAATGGACACGGAGAACCCAGGGTGGAACAAGAAAGGGGTAGAGCGGTGACACATTGTGGAGATTGTGACAAATGTCACAAGACAATTTGTGTATAAAATTTTTGAGTTAACTGATTTGTGCTGTAAACTTTCACTTAAAACACAATAAAATTAAAAAAAAAAGAAGGAGGTGGGAAAGCTTTGCATCTCCTCTACCTGCAGCCACCAGAACTGCCTCTGTTATCCAGGCAGGTCCCAGGACTGCTGCAGCCCCTTCTGCAGGATGGCCCTTGTGATTCACCATCTCGTATGCCTTGATGTTGGAAGAAGTGAGACCTGTCTTGGGTCCTGTCACCTTCCCCGCCTGCCTGGGCAAAGGCCTGGGTCCCTGTGCTTCTTGAGGCTGTGGTTTGGGTTATGACTGGGAGGACATGGGATCCCCACGGGCACCACGCCCCTAGCCCCAAAACACCACTCCCAGCCTACATTTCTACTAGGAAAAAAATAGCCCTTTGGGGGATTTAATGTTTCAAAACGCACTTTTAAAGAAATAACTACTAATTTCTTTTTATTCATTCTAAGAATGATGTGTTCCTAGAGCCCAGTCTGTGTCAGTAAATACTTGTAGACTTCTGTGCTAAGCAGTATGCACAGCCTTTTTCTCTTAAAGGGTTTACAGTTTAAGGGAAGGAATGCCCTCTTAAGCCAGAAGCAGTTTTCCCCCAAGATGGTCTTCATACATGGTGCTGACAAACACTGCCCATGGCAGACATTATGAATCGATTATAGAGCTCTTTCCTTCTCGACCTAACTAATCAACCAGTTGCCGCCTAGTCAGCTCCGACTCACGATGACCCCAGGTGCGTCAGAGCAGAACTGTGCTACGTAGGGTTGATTTTTTGAAAGTAAATCACCAGACTTTTTTTCTAAGAGACCTGTAGGTGGACTCGAACCTCCAACCTTTTGGTTAGCAGCTGAGCGTGTTAACCCTTTGCACCACCCAGGGACTTCTTCCCCTATGCTCATCCTCAGCCGTACCCTCCCGGGAGAGGGTGGACGGGCTGCAGGAGCTGAACCTATTTGTCCCCCTGACATTGGTGCACAAAGCCTTGTGGAATCTGAGGCCTGAAGTGAGGCTAGAAGGAGAAGCTTCTTGCAGGCTTCAGTGCCAGGGGGATCCCTTGTGGCGCAGTAGTTAAGAGTTCGGCTGCTAATCAAAAAGATCTATAGTTTGAATCCACCAGCTGCTCCTTGGAAACCCTATGGGGCAGTTCTGCTCTGTCCTATAGGGTCACTATGAGCAAGAATCAATTCAATAGCAGTGGGTTTTTAAGTGCCAGAGAGTGGCTGTGTGTTCAGTCAGCAAGTCGGTCATCAGACATTGGCTGAGCCTGTGCCTGGGGCAGGGTAGCGGGCTGAATGAGCTCTGGTGGGAGACAGACACGTAGACAGGTATTTAGAGTACAGTGAAGTAGAGCCTGGATCTCAGGGAGCACCAAAAGGACAGACCCCTAACCTGGCATGGTGGGTCCTGGCAGAGCTGTATCTAGGGTACAGCAGGTGCCGCATCAGCCCTGGGCGTGTGGCACTACCAGGCAGTTTCTATTAACCAGGTACGACCGGCGGTATATCTGCAGAAAATGGTGCTGATGGCAAGCACTGAAATCACACCCCTGTCCAAACATCTGACACCCCTCTCTTAGATAACTTTACCGTAATATCAGCACAAAAGTACAAGTCAAGCTCGTTAATCTTTTTTTTTTTTTTTTAAATTGTGCTTTAGGTGAAATTTTACAGCTCAAGTTAATTCTTCACACAAAAATTTATATAGTTTTGTGACCCTATTTGCAACCCCTATAATGTGACAGCACATGCCTCCTTTCCATCCTGGGTTTCCCATCCATTCAGCCAGCTCCTGACCCTCTCTGCCTTCTCATCCTGCCTGTGGACAGGAGCTGCCCATTTAGTCTCATGTATCTACTTGAGCTAGGAAGCACACTCTTCACGAGTATCATTTTATGTCCCACAGTCCAGTCCAATCTTTGTCTGAAGAGTTGGCTTTGGGAGTAGTTTTAGTTCTGAGCTAACAGTCCAGGGGCCATGTCTTTTGGGGTTCCTCTAGTCTCAGTCATACCATTAAGTCTGGTCTTTTTACTAGAATTTGAGTTCTGTACCCCACTTTTCTCCTGCTCCATCAGGGACTCTTCTGTTGTGTTCCCCGTTAGGGAGGTTATTGGTGGTAACCGGGCACCATCTAATTCTTCTGGTCTCAGGCTGATGAAGTCTCAGGATTATGTGGCCCTTTTGTCTCTTGGGCTAATATTTTCCTTGTGTCTTTGGTGTTCTTCATTCTCCTTTACTCCAGGTGTGTTGGGACCAATTGATGCATCTTAGATGGCCACTTGCCAGCTTTTAAGACCCCAGATGCCACTCACCAAAGTGGGATGCAGAACATTTTCTTAATAAACTTTGTTATGCCAATTGACCTAGATGTCCCCTGAAACCATGGTCCCCAGACCCCTGCCCCTGCTACTGTGTGCCTTGAAGTATTTGGTTGTGTTCAGGGAACTTCTTAGCTTTTGGTTTAGTCCATTTGTGCTGATTTCCTCTGCATTGTGTGTTGTCCTTCCCTTCACCTAAGATAATTCTTGTCTGTTGTCTAGTTAGTGAATTCCCCTCTCCCTCCCTCCTGACCCTTGTAACCATCAAAGAATATTTTCTACTGTGTTTAAACTTTTTCTTGAGTTCTTATAATAGTGATCTCATACAATATTTGTCCTTTTGCGACTGACTAATTTCACTCAGCGTAATGCCTTCCAGATTCATCTGTGTTGTGAGATGTTTTACAGATTCATCGTTGTTCTTTATCATTGTGTAGTATTCTGTTATGTGAATATACCATAATTTGTTTATCCGTTCATCTGTTGATGGGCACCTAAGTTGTTTCCATCTTTTTGCTATTGTGAACAGTGCTGCAGTGAACATGGGTGTGCATATATCTATTCGTGTGATGGCCCTAATTTCTCTAAGATATATTCCAAGGAGTGGGATTGCTGGCTCATGTGGTATTTCTATTTCTAGCTTTTTAAGGAAGCACCAAATCAATTTCCAAAGTGCTTGTAACATTTTACATTCCCAAGAGCGGTGTATAAATGTTCCAGCCTCTCCACAACCTTTCCAACATTTATTATTTTGTGTTTTTTGGATTAATGCTAGCCTTGTTGGGGTGAGGTGGTATCTCATTGTAGTTTTGATTTGCATTCCTCTAATGGCTAATCATCATGAGCATTTCCTCGTGTATCTGCTCACTGCCTGAAGGTGTTCTTTGTCTAAGTGCCTGTTCATATCCTTTGCTCATTTTTCAACTGGGTTATTTGTCTTTTTGTTGTTGAAGTTTTACTGTATCTTGTAGATTTTAGAGATTAGACTCTTATCAGATATGTCTCAGCCAAAAATTTTTTCCCAGTCTGGAGGTTGTCTTTTGACTCTTTTGGTGAGGTCTTTTGATGAGCTTAAGTGTTTGATTTTTAGGAGCTCCAGTTACTTAGTTTCTCTTCTGGTGCTTGTGCATTGTTAGTTATGGTTTGTATTCTGTTTATGCTATGTATTAGGGCTCCTAGCGTTGACCCTATTTTTTCTTCCATGATCTTTATCATTTTAGATTTTATATTTAGGTCTTTGATCCATTTTGAGTTAGTTTTTGTACATGATGTGAAGGATGTTTCTTTTTTTTTTTTTTGCAGATGGATATCCAGTTATGCCAGCACCATTTGTTAAAGAGACTGTCTTTTCCCCAATTAACGGACTTTGGGCCTTTGTCAAATATCAGCTGCTCATAGGTGGATGAATTTATGTCTGGATTCTCAATTCTGTTCCTCTGGTCTATGTATCTGTTGTTGTACCAGCACCAGGCTGTTTCGACTACCGTGGCGGTATACCAGATTCTAAAATCAGGTAGTTGGAGGCTTCCCACTTTGTTCTTCTTCTTGAGTAATGCTTTACTTATCCGAGGCCTCTTCCATTTCCATATGTGGCTGGTGATTTCTTTCTCCATCTGATTAAAAAATGTTGTTGGAATTTGGATCAGGATTGCATTGTATCTGTAGATCGCTTGAGGTAGAATAGACATTTTCACAATATTGAGTCTTCCTATCCATGAGCAAGGTATGTTTTTCCACTTACGCAGGTCTCTTTTGGTTTCTTGCAGTAGTGTCTTGTAGTTTTCATTGTATAGGTCTTTTACATCGCTGGTTGGATTTATTCCTAAGTATTTTATCTTCTTGGGGCCTCCCATTGCAAATGGTATTGATTTCCTTTTCAAACTTCTCTTTGTTGGTGTAGAGGAATCCAACTGATTTTGGTGTGTTTATCTTGTATCCTGATACTTTGTGGAAATTTTCTATTAGTTCCAGTAGTTTTCTTGTGGATTCTTTGGGGTTTTCTGTGTATAAGATCATATCATCTGCAAATAGGGATACTTTTACTTCTTCCTTACCAATTTTCATCCCCTTTATGTCTTTTTCTAGCCTAATTGCTCTGGTGAGGACCTCCAGCACAATGTTGAATAGGAGTGGTGATAAAGGTCATCCTTGTCTGGTTCCTGTTCTCAAGGGGAATGCTTTCAAAGTCTCTCCATTTAGGATGATGTTGGCTGTTGGCTTTGTATAAATGCCCTTAATTATGTTGAGGAATTTCCCTTCTATTCCTATTTTGCTGAGAGTTTTTATCATGAATGAGTGTTGGACTTTGTCAAATGCCTTTTCTGCATCAATTGATAAGATCATGTGGTTCTTGTCTTTTGTTTTATTAATGTGATGGATTACATTGATTGTTTTTCTAATGTTGAACCATTCCTACATGCCTGGTATAAATCCCACTTGGTCATGGTGAATATCTTTTTGATATTTTGTTGAATTCTACTGGCTAGAATTTTGTTGAGGATTTTTGCATCTATGTTCATGAGGGATATTGGTCTGTAATTTTCTTTTTTTGTGGTGTCTTTACCTGGTTTTTGTATCAGGGTGATGCTGGCTTCATAGAATGAGTTTGGGAGTATTCCATCCTTTTCTATGCTCTGAAATACCTTTAGTAGAAGTGGTGTTAACTCTTCTCTGAAAGTTTGGTAGAGTTTTACAGTGAAGCCATCTGGGCCAGGGTTTTTTTTGTTGGGAGTTTTTTAAAATTACCTTTTCAATCTCTTCTTTTGTTATAGGTTTATTTAGTTCTTCTAGCTATGTTTGTGTTAGGTAGGTAGTGTGTTTCTAGAAATTTGTCCATTTCCTCTAGGTTTTCGAATTTGTTAGAGTACCATTTTTCGTAGTATTCCGTTAGAATTCTTTTAATTTCTGTTGGGTCTGTTGTGATATCGCCCATCTTATTTCTTATTCAGGTTATTTGCTTCCTCTCCTATTTTTATTTTGTCAGTTTGGTCGGTGATTTATCAATTTTGTTGATCTTTTCAGAGAACCAGGTTTTGGTCTTGTTGACTCTTTCCATTGTTTTTCTATTCTCTATTTCATTTAATTCTGCTTTAATTTTTATTATTTCCTTTCTTCTGGTGCCCGTGGGCTTCTTTTGCTGCTGTCTTTCTACTTGTTTAAGTTGTAGGGTTAATGTCTTGATTTTGGCACTTTCTTCTTTTTGGATGAGTGCATTTATTGCTATAAAGTGACCTCTGAGCACTGCTTTTATTGTATCCCAAAGGTTCTGCTGGGATGTGTTTTCATTCTCATTTGATTCTGTGAATTTATTTATTCTCCTCTTGATTTCTTCTGTAACCCAGTAGTTTTTGAGCAAGGTGTTGTTCAGTTTCTATGTATTTGATTTTTTTTTTTTTTTGCCTTGCTTTTCCTGTTATTGATTTCTACTTTCATGGGTTTATGGTCAGAAAATTTACTTTGTAATATTTCGATGTTTTGTATTCTGTTAAGGCTTGCTTTGTGGCATAATATGTGCTCTATTCTGGAGAGTTTTCCATGTGCATTGGAAAAGAAAGTATACTTGGCTGCTGTTGGGGGGAGTGTTCTGTATTTGTCTATGAGATCAAGTTGGTTGTTTGTGGCATTTAAATCTTCTGTGTCTTTGTTGAGCTTCTTTCTGGATGTTCTGTTCTTCACTGAAAGTGGTGCGTTGAAGTCTCCTAATATTCTTGTGGAGCTGCCTCTCTCTCTTTTCAGTGCTGTTAGAGTTTGTTTTATGTATTTTGGAGCCTTGTTATTGGGTGCATTAATATTTATTATGGTTATGTTCTCCTGGTGTATTTACCCATTAATCATTATATAGCGTCCTTCCTTATCCTTTGTGATGGATTTTGCCTTAAAGTCTACTTTGTCAGAGATTCATATCGACTCTTGCTCTTTTTTTGAGCGTTGTTTGCTTGACATGTATTTTTCCATCATTTGAGTTTTTAGTTTGTTTGTATCTTTGAACCTGAGGTATGTCTTTTGTAAGCAGCATATAGATGGATCGTGTTTTTTTTTTTTTTAATCCATTCTTCCACTCTCTGTCTCTTTATTGATGCATTTAGTCCATTTACATTCACTGTAATTATTAATAAGTATTAGTTTAGTGCCGTCATTTTGATGTTTTTTTTTGTGTGTGTTGTTCACAGTTTCTTTGTTCCACTTAATTTTCTGTGCTGTGCATTTTTCTTCATGTATTTTCTTTTTATCTTTTTCATTGTTGTTGATTTTGTATTTGCTGAGTCCTTATGTTTTTCTCATTTTTTATTTTGATGTGGAGGATTGTTAGTTTCCTTTGTGGTTCTCTTAATATTTGCTCTGTTTTTCTAAGTTTAAACCAATCTTTCATTTCTTGATATCACCTTGTCTTCCTCTCTGTGTGAAGGTTCTCTGACTCCATTATTTAGTCCCTCTTTTTTGTTTTATGTTGTCATCTTTTACATATCGATGTCTCTGTTTCCCTGTGTTCAGTATTTTAGGTTTGATTAATTTTTGTGACTTCACTATCTGGGTTAATGTTTGGTTGTTCTTTCCTGTGTTCTAGTCTTGGGTTGTTATATGATGTTATTAATTTTCTAACTGGAGGACTCCCATTAGTATTTCTTGTAATTTTGGTTTGGTTTTTACAAATTCCCTTAACTTCTCTTCATCTGGAAATGCCCTAATTTCGCCTTCATAATTGAGAGACAGTTTTGCCGGATATATAATTCTTTGCTGGCAGTTTTTTTCCTTCCAGGCTGTATATATGTCATCCCATTGCCTTCTTGCCTGCATGGTTTCTGCTGAGTAGTCAGATCTTAGTCTTATTGACTGTCCTTTGTAGATGAGTTTTCTTTTATCCCTAGCCACTCTTAAAATTCTCTCTTTATCTTTGGTTTTGGCCAGTTTGATTATAATATGTCTTGGTGACTTTCTTTTGGGGTCTACCTTTTGTGGGGTTCAGTGAACTTCTTGGAAAAATGTCTTCTTGTGTTTCACAATATCAAGGAAGTTTTCTGCCAGCAAATCTTCAGCAATTCTCTCTGTATTTTCTGTTATCCTCCCCTGTTCTGGTACTCCAATCACTCGTAGTTTTGTCTTCTTGATATAGTCCCATATAATTCTTAAGAGTTCTTCATTTTTTAAAATTCTTTTATCTGATTTTTGTGCAGATAAATTGGTGTGAAGTGCTGTATCTTCAGTCTCACTAATTCTGACTTCCATTGCCTCAGTTCTCCTCCTATGACTTTCTATTGAGTTGGCTACTTCTGAAATCTTATTGTTAGTCTTTCCAATTTCTGTTTGCTGTCTCTCTATGGATTCTTGCAGCCTGTTAAATTTGTCATTATGCTCTTGTATAACCTTCTTAAGTTCCTCTGTTGCTTTGTCTGTGTGTTCCTTGGCTTGGTCTGAGTTTTGCATGATTTCCTTCCTGATCTGTTGAAGAGCTCTGTATATTAATCTTTTGAATTCTATCTCTAGTAACTCCAAGAGCTTCTCTTCCTCCGGGACGTTTCTTGGGTCTGTGTTTTGGTTGCTTGCTGAAACCATCACGGTCTACCTCTTTATGTGATTTGATATTGACTATTGTTTCCAAGCCTTCAGTAAGTTATTATGTTTTTTTATTTTATGTTTGCTTATTGTGTCCTAGCTTCTTGTTTTGTTTTTTTCCAAAGAGGCTGGTCGTGTGAGCTACTTTGATGATCAGCGTCTTTGAAGCTGTCACGTCCTGTCACCAGGTGGTTACAGCTGTTACTAGGTATGTGAGCCCAGGAGTCCATTTACTATTTTTTGTGGATTCAGCTCACATGTCCAGGTCATTGGTCACCAAATGTGTGGTATGGGCTCTCACCTACAGTCCTAGATGGGCAGGGCTACGTAGGGGTGATTGGAGTAGGCGCAGGTGTCTGGCTTCAGTAGGGGGATATGTGCTGAGCAAGGTAGGGGGCTGACGGCTGCCCCTAAGTGCCTGAGTGGAAGGCACGTCCCTGTTCCCTAGAACGCGCAGGTGGATAGGTTTTGTAGCTGGACTTTGGGCACCCAATGTTGTTGGCTGTAAGGATTGGGAGGCACCACTTAGACGCTTGTTGTGGGTGGCTAGGTGGAGTGGGTGGAGCCACCAGTCCTCAGGCCCCTGATGTGGGTGGGTGAGAACCCTGCTTAATGGGCAGAGGTGGTGTCAAATGTCATGAATCTGCCACTTCTTCTTAGCTATTGCTGTTGAAAATAGGATTCAGGTATATATCCTGTTGTACTGTGCTAATGAGGGCTTATGCTGTTGAAATGGGCCCACATAGGTCTAGGCAGGGGTGAAAGGCATTCAGAGTCCAGAGGTGCTGTGCCTGCCCTGAGTTCCTGTCTTAGGGAGCTGGCAGATGACTTTTTCCTGTTTGTTAATTTTTCCCCTCTCCAAAGCTGGGAGAATGGCTTGGGGTGCGTGACGGGTCCCACTTCCGGCCCAGGGGGCATGGCAATTGCTGAAGCCAGGCTGGGAGAGGAGCAGAGCCAGGAGGGGGCTGGTAAATGAGAGAGAGGTACTTCCCAGAGAGGGAAAGGGTTTTTTGATCTCGTTTGATAGGTTAGACGGTTGTACTTAACTTTCACAGATTCAGTGCCGCTTCTCCCTGGTTCTTGAGGCTTGAGCAGACTCCTTGCTGCTTGATTTCTCCCGACGTGGAAAACGTGTCTAGAGCATTACTGCTTGCCTTATGTCTGGCGCGCTGGCTGCTCTAGTCTGCAGGATGCCGGCCAGGTCAGGTCTGGCAAATCCTCGCTGCTTCTGAACTGTCTCTCCCTCCACCTCCCGCTCTTTCTGACTCGTCAACTTTGTCTTTGATGTTCAGGGCTCCTAGATTGTCATGTAGAATCAGTTCACTTGTCTTTGGGTCTTTGTTGTAAGAGGGATCACAGGAAGCTTCTGACTACTCAGCCATCTTGCCCTCACCTCGAGTTGATCTTTTAATTAACAGATTACTGTGCTTCAGGTAGGACATTGGGCCGTACTAAGTTAATAGAAGGTGCTTAGTGGTGCCACGTGCCCAGGGCCGGTGCGATACCCTAGATACTCCACTGGCCAGTGATCAGCAAGGAGGGCTTGCCAGAGGAGGTGACACTTCTGCATATCTGAGGGCTGAGGTGGGTGTTGGGGAAATAGCATTCCAGGCAGAGGAGAAGCGTGACCAGACAGAAACATGTAAAGCAACATGGCTGGGTGGGGATGGGGGTCAGCTTAGAGTGGAGTGGGAGGAGGGGAAGGACAGTGAGCCTGGAGGTGTGTGTTGAAGGGGCAGATCCCAAGGGACTTTGGCGCCCTACGGGAACTCTGACCTTATCCTGTGGGCACGTTGCCACCTTTTGAGCCTTTTTTTTTTCCTTCTCAGAGCCAACTTTGGGGGTTTTGTCCACTCGCTGGGCCTCAGCCCTTTTCCCCCAGTCCTGGATTAAGGGGCTATCTTAGTCGTCTAGTGCTGCTATAACAGAAATCCCACAAGTGGATGGCTTTAACAAAGAGAAGTTTATTCTCTCACAGTCCAGTAGGCTACAAGTCCAAATTCAGGGTGTCAGCTCCAGGGGAAGGCTTTCTGTCTCTGTCGACCTTCTTCTCTTCGGTGTTCCCCCAGACTTGGAGCTTCTCTGTGCAGGAACCTTGGGTTCAAAGGACGTGCTCTGCTGCTGGTGCTTCTTTCTTGGTGGTATGATGTCCCCAGCTCTCAGCTTGCCTCCCTTTCCTTTTATCCCTTGAGAGATAAAAGGTGGTGCAGGCCACACCCCAGGGAAACTCCCTTTACATTGGATCAAGGATGTGACTTGGGTAAGGGTGGTGTTACAATCCCACCCTAATCCTCTTTAATGTAAAATTACAATCACAAAATGGAGGACAACCATATAATTCTGGGAATCATGGCCCAGCCAAATTGATACACACATTTTTTAGGGGACATAAGTCAAGCCATGACAAGGACCTTTGTGCTGACAATCCCGTGTGCAGCCCTGGGTCCCTGTGAAGGGCTGCAGTCTGCCCAGAGCAGTCTGTTTTCCCTCCTGGGGCAGAGGCAAAGCTTGTTTTCCTTCCCCAGTCAGGAGTCGTGCCTCAGCAGCACATACAATGCGGCTGTGAAAATATCTGGGGTCTGGCTGGGCCGCAGTAAGGCGGGCTCCTTGTGTGCCTCACAGCCTGCGGTCTTAGGAGCAGAATTGGAGGCAGTTCCCAACCCTCTGCTGGGGGCAGGGAGACCCAGCCAGGGAGCCTGGGCCCTCTGGGGGCTCCTGCTGCTCCAGGGCTGTCCATGGAGGAGGGTGGTGGACAGGTCCCAGCGGGAAGTTGGAATTGAGCAGAAAGGGCTTAAGAATATGCCAGCGTGGGACTTTTCCTGTCAGAGCTGAGGAGGCCTGGGCTTCTGGTGGATGGAAGAGTGAGCAGGGGAGGTGGAGGGGGAAGGGACAGGACGGGGCTGCTTGCCCAGCTTCTGGGGCAGAACCTCCCTGTTGGTGGGTGGCCCCTCGGCACTGCCTGGGGTCTAGGACAGACCTTCCTGCCCCTCAGGTGGGCGAGATAGGCCCGCTGGGCTGGCGTGCAGTGATAACAATGCAGTTTGACTTTTGAGTTGGGCACTCAGCGTGTGCCCGGTCCTAAGCTACTAATCCTCACACCGACCCTGTGAGGGAGGTGCTGCTACTATGCCCATTTTACAGACGAGGAAACCGAGGCTTAGGCAGAAATTATACATGTCCACAGCTTCCAGGCGGAGCTGAGATTTGAACACGGGCGTTCTTTCTCCCCAGCCTGCTGGCGTGTGTAGGGATTGTTGTAAAGTTTCAGAAGCAGCACAGGAAGACTGGTTAGGAGGGCATCAAGGCAGGCTTTCCGAGTCTTGAGGCATGTGTTGCTCAGGCAGAGCAGCGGTAGAAGAATGTTCTGGGCACGAAAGCAAAGGCAGAGAGTGGGCACCAAGCTGGCCTGGTATTTCCTGGGAATAAATCAAAGTGGAAACAAGTGCCACCATCTGAAGTGTCCACCGTGAAGCAGTTCTTACTCACAGCCTCCCAGAGAAAAACAGGAATGCCTCCCGCCCTGATCCGGCCTCCTGATACCATCTCCTCTTATCTGAGAGTGGCTGCCACAGGGGGCCCCGCGTTTCCCATTGGGGCCCTCCCTGCCCGCCGTTCTGGCCCAGTGAGGCACTGAATTACAGCTCATTATCTGTTTTCTTGTACACCACCAAGCCCAGGATCTGAGCAAATGAGGGTACTTTTTTATTTGAAAAAATAAACTCAGGAAGTGATAAAGATGCAGATGCGCTGCCAGGACAAGGGTTTTTGCTTGGTGCCTGGCCCTGGGCCACAGTGGGTGGGTGAGGGTTTGCCCTCCACCTTCCAGACCACAGCTTCTGGAAGCAGCAGGGTCAGCGAGGGCCGGGCTGGCTGGGCTGCACGAAGCGTGTCCCGAGGCCCAGGAGGTAAGGAGGCACATCGAGGCAGGAGTGAGAAGGGGCTGGGGCTGGTCTGGACAGAGGTCTCTGGCTCTTCCTCCTCCAGCCCTTTGCCCGTCTCCCACCAGCCTGCATGCCCTTCCCAGATACCCCCATAGTTCCCCTTCATCCTGGTTTAGCTCCTTCTCCCCTGTGTACCCTCTTCTTTCTTTCTCTTTCCAGAATGTGACAGGGGTATCTCCCACCTTCTGCTCATGCTGTTCCCTGCGCCTGGATGCCATTCCCACTCTCGGTGCAGGCCAAGCTGTACCTTTCATTCCCTGTCTTGAAGCCACGTGGCAGACTGGATGGCCCTCAGGGAGCCTCGCCTGGGCCCCTGCCGTGTTGAGCTTTCACGGGTCACACAGTCTCTGCTTTTTCTTTAACATTCAGCAAGCACTGCCCTAGATGTTCATGAATTCATGACAAGTGTGCTGTGCCTTGTCAAGGTGGCAGCTGTGACTTGTACCTTTTGATCCCCCTGTCGTATTCCCTGACATGCAGGCATCTACACAGTCAAAGGACTGGGCTGCGGTAGAAAAAGAAGAAAGTGTGTGGGCTTTAGAATCCAAAGGACCTGCATTCAAGCCCCAGCTGTGCCACATCTTAGCTCTGTCACTTTGGGTGGAGTCCTAGTTACATACTGCTGCCATTACATAGTGTACCCAAGTGGGTGGTTTTGAAGAGCAGGGATTTATTGTCTTGCCAGTTTGGAGACTCTAAGTCCACATCAGGGCACTGGCCTTCAGGGAGGGTCCTTTCTTGCCAGTAGTCCTGGAGGTTCCGTGGGTTTCCTTGGCATGTCTCTCCCCATGTGTGCCTCTTGTCTGTTCTGCTCTTTTTTTCAACTCAGAAGTGATTAGGTCTAGGACCCACCCTGCTCTGGTATAACCTCATTAACATAACAGTAGAAAACCTCTATTTCCAAATAGGGCCGTGTTTACAGGTACAGAGGGTAGGATTTCAACATGTATTTTGTGGGGAGGCAGGCAGGTAACTACGCTCCTTGGGCCCCAGTTTTACTGTAAAACAAGGATGGTAACCGTGGCCTCCTGGGGTAGCCATGGACTTGATGAGGTGATGGAGGAGAGCAGCTGGCATGGGGTGGGGCACGTTCCAGGTGCTGGAAGCGGTTGTTCTCTTTGCCCTTCTCTGGTAATGAGGCTCCTGGTGCAGGGAACACGCCTGGGCAGAGGAGGGGGTCCCCGGAATGGACAGGACGGTTCTTCATGGGTCAGACACAAATGAGGGCCTGCACGGCGTGCATGCAGGAGGGTGTCAGCAGAACACCTGGCTCTTTACAGATATACTTGCCGTCATTGTTCTCACTAGCTCAACAGGCACCAGGCCGGGGAGCAGGCCGCTTGCCCAGTCTACGTACATAGGGCAGAGGGGGGTCTGCCTGGCACCTCACAGTGGTCTCATGGGAGTTTCATGACAATGCCACGCTCCATGGGGGAGCTGGGGTCAGGATCTTAGAGCCCGGGGGCCGTGAGGCAGGGTGGGACCTGACTATCCGTATCTGGCTAGTCCAGGTCCACAGATTTTCTGCAGGCTGCAATTCCCTTTCCTGAGTTTGCTCTCTTCTCTAGGGACCAGGGTGAGCTGGGGTCCACAGGATCCCTGGGGGGGACATGCGAGAGGGACCAGCCGTGGCAGTGACCTCCTCCCTGGGGGAGAAAGGAGCCTGGGGGGCAGGGCCGGCATGTGACTGAGCCCCTGAAAGGTCAGTGACGGAAGGCCGGTGACAACGGGAGGCCCAGGCACATCTTCTTCAGCCCTGCCTGCCTGTACGAGTGTCCTTGGGGCCTGTGTCCCTGTGGGCGGCTGTGGCAGATTCTGGTGACGCCTGCAAAGACGAGCCAGGGGACTGGGGCCCCGTAGGCTGGTGAGTGTAGCCGGCAGAAGCCCTGGTCCTCCGGCTGGGCACCCGAAACGGGGTGGCCTTTCCTTGGAGAAGGGTACCTGCTGCAGAGTCTTCGTGGCCAACCCCGGGCAGGCCCCCCGTTGTTAGTCGGGAAGCTGCTGTAATCTGTGTTAGTCACTGTGTCTTCTCTGGGAGGAAGGGAGGGTGCTCCTGTGTTACAAGGGACGAAACTAAGGCTCAGAGAGGGGAAGAGTTGTGGCCAGAGACACACAGCCTATGGGGACAACCTTGGTCCAAACGGAAGGCCTCTGTCATTCTGGAAGACTAAAATGGGTCTGTTTTTCCCCCAGCCATGAAGGGTGAACAGAGTGTCCCCCAGCTTGGTGAAGTCTGTGGAAGCCTCACCCTCACCCACTTCCTTTTCTCTTCAGGGTCAAGGAGTGTACATTTTGTTTGGGGTGGGCCAGGGGTAGCTGACTGAAGCACATGGCCAGCTCCCCAGGGGCCTCCGACCTGGAGCGTGAGGATCCCTCTTGTTTTATGTCACCTGGCTCTGCCCTGTGGCCTCAGGCTGGGTGTCCCCGGCTTTGCCCTGTGGCCTTGGGCTGGGTGTCCCTCTGCTTCAGAATGTCTGTTTTCCAGAAGGAGAAACCGAGGTGACAGAAGGTAAAACCACTGGCGCCAGGCCACAGCAGGTAGATCTAGGACAAGCCCTTTGGGCCTTGGGGCCACGGGCCTCCTGCTCTCTTTTTAATTATAATGAGGTTATAATTATTATTACTCTTAATCTGTGTCGCGTTGGTAAAGTGTTTTTCACTCCAGGAACTTTCATATGTTTCATCTCATTTGATCTTAAAATAAGTCTGCTGTCAAGACAGAGTGGTGTTGATTATCTCTGGCGTGAGTGTGTGTCTGGGTGTGGGTAAGTCTTTGTACACATGCATGTATGTGTGTGTGGTGATATGTATCCCTATATGTAGCTACATGTGTCTGCTGTAGGTACAAGGGTGTGCACATGTGTGGCCGTGCATGTGGTGTGTGTCTTTGTGTGATATGTACATGCATGTTTATGTATGCATGTGTGATTGTGTATGTGTGTGTATGAGCCTGTGTGGATGTGGTGTGTGAGTGTGTGTGTGATATGTACGTGTGTGTATGTGTGTGATGTGTCTGTTCATGTGTGATTGTCTATATGGTGTGTGGGTGTATGTGTGATATGTACATGCATGTCTGTGTATGTGTGTGTATGTGGTCTGTGTGTATGTGTGCATGGGAGCCTGTGTGTAGTGTGTGGGTGTGTGTATGTGTGATATGTACATGGATGTTCGTGTGTATGTGGTCTGTATGTGTGTGAGCCTGTGTGTATGGTGTGTATGATATATACATGCCTGTGTATGCGTGTGTACATGGTCTGTGTGTGTGAGCCTGTATGTGTGATATGTACATGCATGTCTATGTGTGTGTACATGGTCAGTGTGTGTGTGTGAGCCTGTATGTATGTGGTGTGTGGGTGTGTGTATGTGTGATATGTACATGCGTATCTGTGTGTGTACATGGTCTGTGTGTGTGTGAGCTGTGTGTATGTGGTGTGTGGGTGTGTATATGTGTGATACGTACATGCATGTCTATGTGTACATGGTCTGTGTGTGTATGTGTGTGAGCCTGTATGTATGTGGTGTGTGGGTGTGTATATGTGTGATATGTACATGTGTGTCTGTGTGTGTACGTGGTCTGTGTGTGTGAGCCTGTGTGTATGTGGTGTGTGGGTGTGTATATGTTTGATATGTACATGCGTGTGTGTGTGTACATGGTCTGTGTGTGTGTACATGGTCTGTGTGTGTGTGAGCCTGTGTGTATGTGGTGTGTGGGTGTGTATATGTGTGATATGTACGTGCATATCTGTGTGTGTGTGTGTATGTGTGAATGTACATGCATGTCTATGTGTGTGTACATGGTCTCTGTGTGTGTGTGTGTGTGTGTGGGAGCCTCTGTGTATGTGCTGTGTGTATACACGTGTGACTGTGCACACCCATGCGTGTGGGCCCTGGGCACACCTGCCGCATGCGGAGATCACGGAGGAGACAAGAACCTCGAGGCTGTGTGCTGGCCGCGCGGGCTGGGAGGTGAGGTTCCAGTTCTCTGCTGGAGAATGACTTTGCCTGGGGAGGAAGAGGCTCTAATTCCTGTGGCTCACTCGTCAGGTGAATTCAAAGGGGCCAGGGGGCAGGAGGGTATCTGGGATTTCAGGTTTCAGGGTGATTCGTTCTGCCTGCTCTGACTGGTGATTTATTGTGCAACTCAGGGGTTCTTAACTTTTTCTGTGCCGTGACCCCACAGGCAGCCTGGGAAAGCCCGCGGACCCCTCCTCAAAATAATGTTACAAATGCATAGAATAAAATACACAGGAATATGGAAGAAATCAGGTATATCAAATGCAGCGACCAAAGTGTTCGAAGCATGAGTGTGACATAGTGATGCATGCATGAATTTTCCGAGACGTCAGATTGCCAGGCCTAGCAGTGGGCTTTGAGGACTGCGCGCGGAGCTATGGTGAGCACGGCTGACGCTGCGGTCCCTGCGGCACATCTGGGACCCGTGTGGGTCCGACTCACAGCCCCTGCCGGAGCAGCTGTGGTTTGTTACCCACCTTCACGCCTGCGGGGAGGACGGCACATTTCAGTTAGAAGCTAGTGAAAATCAAAACTTATTTTGTTTCCATTCAGGTTATGAATTCTTGCTTGAACTGGAATTTATAAATTATTTGGAGGCTGGAAGGGACCTAGGGACCCAGTGCAGGTTTTCGGAAACACCTGTGGATCTTTAAAAAAAGAGGCAGGTATCTTGGTTCCCCCAGCCGAGACCTACTGAATCAGAGGGGCAGGCCCAGGAATTGGTCATTTTAAGGTGCTCCCAGAGGTTCTCGGTGCCATCAAGGCCACTAGGAGGGTGCCGAGGCCATCAGGGCAGGTGGCTTGTGCACTGACCTTCTCGCGGCTCATAGGAAGGGGGCTCCTCTTGGTTCCCTTCGAAGAATCCCAGGGAATTGGACTGCATTTGCCTTTTGTGGGTTGTTGGACAGTGTCAGAGCAGTGTGAGTTTCGGAGGCAAACCGAGAAGGTGTTGTCTCTTTTCTCCCCCTTGTAACTGCTGTGGCTCCCCAGCGCTCTCGGTTGGAACCTTTGTGGAGCCGGAGGGAAACATCCCAGGGCAGACCACTGGCTGATGTCTGAGGGGCTCTGAAGCATGGGAACCCAGAGCTTGCCTCTTTCCCACCCCCCAGGTGGCCACTGGGAGCCCAGGCGAGGCTGCCGGGGTGAGGTTGGGGCTGAGGAGTCTGCCTCTGAAGAGCTTCAGGGAGTGAAAGTGGCCGCCTGGGCTCCTGGTGTTTACCTAGGAATTGTGCTAATCCCATTAATTCCAGAGATTTACACAGCCTCTCTGCTCTGCCTACTGCCTTCTGGAAGGGGAGGCGGGGCGGGGAGGATAGCAGCTGATGTGCAGAAGGCAAGACCTGGGACGGCATGGGACTGCTGGGATGCCCTCAGGCTGGCCAGGCCCCCACAAGAGCTCCTGGAATCCCAGGTGCTGGTTCGCTGTATGCACGTCCCCTGAACCACCTGCCACAGTCTGGGGAACGGCAGTCTGCACGAGTCCTTTTCTTCTCCCCACTTCCCTCAGGGTACCTGGAGCAGCCAGGCCCTGCGCTCTGAGCTGGCATGGCAACCAGCAGACCTGGCCCTTCTTCCTCCGTGCAGGGTGGCCTTGGTGGCACGCTTCCCCACCGGAGGCCCCAGCCTCCTCGGCTGTAAGAACCAGGCTGATGACACCTGCTTTGCCGACATCACAGGGTGGGGGTGTTGGCGTGCGGGCTGAAGCTGCTGGTACCAAAAAATTCTTTCCAGTCTCTCTGTGTCCCTGGAAGGGTGGGACATACTCTCCTCTTGAGCCTCTTTCTTTTCATTGCCATCTGCGATACTACAGTCTGAGGCTTTAAATGGCAGGGCCTCAGTTTCCCCATCTGCGTTTTGAGGAGACTGAATCCGTGCCTCCCAGAAGCCTGCCCGCCCCACGCCCTAGTGCTAGGACCTGGTCATATCCTCTGCCCCTGTGGAGGGGACACCTTAAGTCCCTTGCTGCCTCCTAATCCAGAGAATCCCAAGCCCTGTAGACCTGGCCTGGTTCCCAGCGCCCACCCCATCCCCTGGGCGGGGCAGCTGAGCACCTATTTGGCTGGGCCTGGGGACCGTGGAGTGCCAGGCCTGCCTCTGCCCTGGAGGGGGAGACAGGTAGGCAGGGAGCCAGGTGAGCGCACAGCAGACCATGACCAGGCTGGGGGGGGGGGGGCAGTGCCATGATGGGGTGTCCAGACGCAGAGGAAGGAGGAGTCCCTGCTGGCCCAGTTCAACGGAGGCGGGAAGCCACTGTCAGTAGAGATCTGCAGAATGAAGGCTCAGTGAGTGCATGCACAGCTGCGGGCTCCCGTACCTCCTACCCTGTTCTGCGTTGGCAGACAGACACCTCCTGTGTGACCACGGGGGGTTAAGAGGGGCAGCCCCAGACTCAGCCTTTGCTCCAGCCTCCACCCCCAGTGGTTCCTGTCCGCCAGTCTGGCCCTGTGGACCTGGCATTAGGGCAGGGACCATCCCCCTAACCCTGCTCTGGGCCCTGGACTCCTCCTGCATAGCGCTCTCCCGTCCTGAAGGGCTCCATAGCTGGTGATCTAAGTGCTGGCCAGGCATGGCTGGGGCCAGTCCCTTTTCACTGAGGGCCAGCACTCGGAGGTGGACCAGACAGCTGGGTTCATGTCCTGGCACAGTCACTTCTAAGTGTGTGCCAGCCTCCCTGGGCCCTGCTTTCCTCCTCTTTCACACGGCATGAGTACTCAATGACATCATCCATGTAAAGCCCTTAAATGAAACCCACTGCTGTCGAGTCGATCCCAACTCATAGCGGCCCTGTAGGACGGAGTAGAACTGCCCCGTAGGGTTTCCA
This sequence comes from Dugong dugon, assembly GCA_030035585.1. NCBI lineage: Eukaryota > Metazoa > Chordata > Mammalia > Sirenia > Dugongidae > Dugong > Dugong dugon. Next base: position 69,742,310 of record CM057461.1, read on the forward strand.
AGGCTGTGAATCTTTACGGAAGCAGACTGCCACATCTTTTTCCTGTGGAGCTTCAAAGTGCTTGGCACCTAGTAAATGCTTGTTAAAGGTGTGTTGTTCCAGATATTGTTTGATTTCTGTCTTTGTGTTCAAATTCAAGATGTGCTCCAAAGGTGGGCTTAAATTCTCTTACCTGAGCTTGTTAGGAGGAAAACCCGAGCTGTGCATGCAGTGATTTGTGTTTAAAAGCCGTGACTTCCTGCCTCTGAGGTCCACTCGTGGCCTACCTTATCTGACGTCCGGAGCAGTGCTGCGTGGAGGGGCATGATGGCAAATCGAATGTGGGGTGTTGAGGTCACAGGTGAGCCACTTCACCTGACTGCTGCAGGGTCGCTAATAGGGAGTGACTACGACTGGGGAGGGGCCGGGGGCTTCCCAGGGGAGGTGACTGTCCTGAAGGCAGAGTAGGAGTTTGTCAGGCACAGAAAGGGTACAGGCTTTCTGGCGGGGGCACCGCAGGATGGGCGGCTGGGAGGTGAAGCCGGGTATGGAGGGGAGGTGGGGAGGGAAGGCTGGGGAGAGAGATGGGAGACTTGACCTGCATACCAAGGGGCTAAGTAAGGCCATGGTTGGGAGTGATGGGGTGAGATTAGATGTTGTGGGTAGGGGTGGCTTTTGGGTCACCAGAGGCATGGAAGGTGTCTGGACCCAGGTGCAGAGCAGTGGGCTGACCCAGGCACCGCGGGCCAGGTGCTTTGCAGATGAAGTGATCACAGCTGATTAGATATGGACCGAGCTGGGAGGTGCCCCAGGGTCCAGCTCAGTCTCTGATGGGGTGGTGCCGTGGCAAGGGTAAGGGGCAGAGAAGGAGAAGCGGCGTGGGGCAAAGCACGTGGCTGGTGAGAACAGACTTTTAAATGGGTTTTTAAAAAAAATCAGACAATGAATCTGGACGCTTCAGAAACCCAAAGTTCACCAAAGAGATTTCTCTATCTCCACTTGCCTGATTTTCTTGGGTTCTGAAGGATTGTGGCAACCAGACAGGCTGGTGTGTGCAGATGACAGCAGAAGCTTGGACTTGGGCTGTTAGCTGGAGAAGCCACAGGGGCTGTTGACCATCCTTGTTGCCCCCACCCTTGCTGTTCCTGTATGCTGTTATTTCAGACTTAGACTTGGGAGTAGGTGGAAATTTAAGAGGATACAATTCTGGGCACCCTGATAGAGTTTTAGCTTTGACGCCCAGGGAGAGGAGCTGACTGCTGACGCTGGGACCCGAGTTTGCTCCTGGACCACCCCACCGGCAGGCAACCTGCGCCCTCACCCCCCTGCTCCCGGCCCCCACCCCCCAGCTTAAGCAGCAACAAAAAAGGTCCTTTGCCACCCTGACAGGGAACACAACAGAGAGTCCCTGACGAAGCAGGAGAAAAGTGGGGTGCAGAACTCAAATTCTAGTAAAAAGGCCAGACTTAATGGTCTGAGACTGGAAGGACCCCGGAAGCCATGGCCCCCGGATTCTCCGTTAGCCCAAAACTAAAACTATTCCCAAGGCCAACTGTTCAGACAAAGACTGGACTATGGGACATAAAATGATACTCATGAAGAGAGTGCTTCTTAGCTCAAGTAGATACATGAGACTAAATGGGCAGCTCCCGTCCAGAGGCGAGATGAGAAGGCAGAGAGGGTCAGGAGCTGGTTGAATGGACACGGGAAATCCGGGGCGGGGGGAAAGGAGGAGTGTGTTGTCACACCCTATTCGGCATTCACTGTCCCCCCCCCCCCCCCCCCCCCAGCCACCACTGCTCACTGTCCTCGGCTGGCTTCTTCTTTTTCTCTTGACCTCGAAATGCTGGGACCCCGCATCTCTGTTCTGGAACTTCTCCATCTGCACCCTTTCGTTGGTCTGCCGCGTCCAGTGGTGACTGTGTTCACATCTCCAGCCTCTCTCCTGAGCTCCAGACCCGGATGCCCAGCGGCCTCTGCTTCACCTCCTCCTGGATATGCCTTAACAGGCATCTCAGGCTGAACGGGGCTGAACTCCACTCTCGATTTCTGCCCCCGAACTTGCTCCTAGCCATCTCTCCTCCATTGCAGTCAGTGGCCCAGCCGATCTTTCGTCCAGGTGCTCAGCCCAAAACATGAGCCATCTTTGACAGCCCCCCCTTCTTTTGAACAATCAGGCTTCAAAATTTCTAGTCTGAAATATTGGATAGGAGCCCTGGTAGTGCAGTGATTAAGTGTTTGGCTGCTAACCGAACGGTTGGTGATTGGAACCCACCGGCCACTCTGTGGGAGAAAGATGTAGCAGTCTACTTTCGTGAAGATTACAGCCTTGAAAACCCTATGGGGCAGCGCTGTTCTGTCCTATAGGGTCGCTGTGAGTCGGAATGGACTTGACCGCACAGGGTTTTGGTTATAATACTGGATACAAGCCCCATATTAGCAGTATCTGCAAGTCATGCACGTATTAATAAAATGCTTGTGACCCAGCTGGAGACAGGGACATGACTCGGGCCCTGCGTCCACTTGAGTGCTCCTCCCTCACACCCGGCTCCTCTTTCCATTACACCCCCATCAAACCCATAGCAAGGTCTGTCAGCTGTACCTTCAGAACGCACCCCGTTTCACCCCCTCCACCACTACCGCTGTAACCCAAACCACCATCCCATCTCCTGGGTCATTTCCGTAGCTGCCCCTGTCCCAGACTCTGCTCCCCGCCCTGCAGCCGATCTGCTCCTTTACAGTGAGAGTCAGAACCTCCCACGCCTTCTCTCAGCCAGGCTGCTCCCCTAGCAGGCCAGGCCCCGCCCCTCGGCCCCGCCCTCGGCTCCTCCTCTTCCATCACGCCTTCCCTGGCTCCTCCCCTCGTGCCGCCCACTCTGCTTGTGGGCGCCTTCCTGTCTCCTGCCTCTCCTGGCACAGCGGCTCCTCTCTGCCCCTCCCACCTCTTCGCTCCTGTTATTCTGCTTTATTTTCCCATGCTACCTCTCACTAGCTGAGATTAAAACCTTCATTCCCTCCCCTGTCCCCCGTTATTTAGTATTAGTCTCCCAAGTAGAATGTCAGCCTCATGGATTGTATCCTTAGCTCCACGCATGATGCCTGGTGCGTAATAAAATACCAAAACCAAACCCGTTGCCGTACAGTTCATTCCGACTCATGGCGACCCCATGTGTTACAGAGTAGAACTGCCCCATAGAGTTTTCTTGGCTGTAATCTTTATGCAGCAGATCACCAGGCCTTTCTTCCTTGACACTGCTGGATGGATTTCAGCCATCAACCTTTAGGTTAAGTCGTTGAGCGCAAGCTGTTTGCATCACCTGGGTACCTTATAAATACGCTTGAAAATTTGTTGACTGTGTGCAAGTGATGGATTGATGATGGGAAGGTGAGGAATTAACCACCGAACATACAAACGAATAAATGATAGATGAACTCTGGTGAGCAGAGAAGGAACAGAAAAACTAGGATATTTCTTTGGAGGAATTACTGGGTGGTGCAAACAGTTAATGTGCTCGGCTGCTAACCGACAGGCTGGAGGTGTGAGTTCACCCAGAGGTGCCTTGGAAGAAAGGCCTGGTGATCTACTTCCCAAAAATCAGCCATTGAAAACCCTATGGAGCACAGTTCTGCTCTGACACTCATGGGGTCACCATAAGTTGGAATTCACTCAGTGGCAGCTGGTAAACTGCTAAAAGGTAATTGTTACTAATTCTATTTTCCCCACGATTCTAAGCTGGAGTCCTTGCTTCCGACCTCATTTCTCAAGGTAGTTCTTCTTGCTGTGTGCTACTCACATCAATAGGAACTTGTTGCTTAGATTTTAAAAATCGGGGTGAAAGACCATGGAAGCTCTTGGCTGTTGTCCGTGAGGTCGTACAAAAGACCCAATGAATCTCAGGACTAGTAATTCTCAAAATTAATTAAAACCTCCTTCCCAATTACAAGAGAATTAAGTTGGTTGCTTCAGAAGCGTGCGGACGGCCGGGAATCTGGGTCGGCGTTTTCGGGCTGGGGCTGGGGGCTGCGTTGGTGAGCATCTTTGTCTTCTCTTTTAGGGTCGCCACCCAGGATTATGAGCGGCTAAGATGGAGACACCCGCCTCAGCCCCTGCCGCGGAGAAGAAAGATGGCAAAAGTGGGAGCCTGGAGGGCAACGGCTTTCCCGACCTGGGTAAGAAGCCTTCTCTGCTCTCAGTGGCAACAGTGGTGATAGCTGCCCAAGGAGGTACTTGCAGTTTTGCATACTTTGCGAATGGCAGGGGTGTTTTTCACGTGCCCGTTAGGATTTAATTGGAGTGGTGGCGTTGTCTTTTCAGGCGTGCATGCTGATTTTATAGAGGGCAGAATCCAGGCACCTTGGTCCATGCCTGTAGGTTTTCTTGGCAGTCTGGTTACTCCAAACCCTGGGGGCTGGGCCTTCTCAGACTCCAGCAGGTGGATGGGGAGGGGGCAGGGAAGAGAGGTGAGCTGCTGGGCAGCCTCGGGGAGTCCAGCTGGCACCCTAGAGAGGTGCCGCCTCTTGCCTGTGGCTGCCAAGGACTATTTTGGAAAGTAATTGTCCCCTGATCCTTCTGGCTGTAATTAGAGGGTCAGGTACTCGGTTTAGTATCCTTGGGTGAATTTCTGGCCAGCTTAACTGTGACAGAAGCGCAGCACAAGCCACGGCCTCCTCTCATTTTACTGACCCAGAGGGAGGTCCACGGTGGTTTCTGCCAGCCTCTGCCAGCCCCGCACTGGGAAGGTTTGGTGGGAAGGTGGAACCTCCCCTGTGTCTGCGTCCTCCATCAGGAGGCCACAGGACTATTTCTGTCTGGAGGAGTGGAGAGACTCAGATTTCATCTTTTTTTATTCAAGCGCATTTAGTCCTGCCTGTTGCTCCCAGCAAGGCTCTGAGGCGAGGGCCCTGCCCTTGGGGTGAGGTGTGGGGCCTGCCTCTCACACTTGCCTGTGTATGTGGCCTGCTGGGGTCTTGTTAAAATGCAGATCCTGGTTCCAGAAGCGGGGCACAGGCCGGGTTTCTGCATTTCTAAGCAGTGCCCCTGGTGCTGAGTCTGCCACCCCACAGCAGTGCTTGGGGAGCTGGGGTAGGACCTGGGAAATGGATGTTCAGAGGGGCATTTCTAAGAGTGAGCTGAGGTGGGGCCCGGATGTGGGACTGTGACAGGGGAGGATGGTGCGAGGCCACCATCCTGTGCTGATCATGTGGTGGCTTTGATGGCCGGCCCACCTGGAGGATCGTCAGGGTGCCCCACCCCTGTACCCTGCACCCTGGGTGGAAAGACCCTCCCCCTTGGTGAGGGGCTCTGAGAGGGGCCGGCCTGCGGGTGGGTGGGGTGGAGGCTGTGGAGGGTGTAGCAGGAGCCCCCACACAGGGCAGTTTCCCGGAGGGTCCGGGAGCTGTGGGAAGGGTCCAGAGGAGGGGTATTAGCCGTGGCTCTGAGGACCACCTGCCTGGGTCCCGGGCTGGCTGGCTGCACGTCGCCCATTCCTCCCCTCAGTCAGGCCCCCCTCGTCTGTGGGGACTCCTCCAGCTGTCCCTTTGCCTAGGGCATAGACGTGTGAGCTCTGGTGTAGCTTTGACCTGCCTCAGGGTCCTGAGGGGAACCCACCTTGAGGTCCCGGGGAGCTGCCTCAGGCCGTGGTCTGCCTCCCAGAACCATGAATGGATCACGGAACTGCCACATGTTGCAATTTACAGTGGTGTCACAGCGGCAGAGAACAGACTTAGGCAGTAATTAGTAATTAGGGAGTAATTTGAGGGAAAGCCCCTCTATCATCAGGACTGGCGTCAGCCGGTGGTGAACTAACAACAGATGTTTGCAGGGAGTTCTCGATGGGGGCACAGTGATGGGCAACAGGCCTGTTAGCTTGGAGTGCAGAGGACCACAGGAGGCACCTGCCCGCTCTAGCCCACTGCTTACCCACCCCGCCACCCAGAATGCCTCCCCTGACCTGTCCCCGCGGGCCCTCACTGCCTGACTCCAGGTGATCTTTGCAGGTGAGGCTCCAGCAGAACCTGGCTGAGAGGTGAGTTGGCCTCAGGCAGCCCAGGTGCAGGAGGGCAGATGCCTCCCAGGAGGTGGAGCCCAGCCCTGTTGTCAGGCTGCTGCAGAGACCAGGAGCTTTCCCAGGGGTTGCTGCTCCCTGTGCCTCTCTCTGCAGGACAAAGATGTGGCAGTTGGCTTCCGTAAAGATTTACAGCCTTGGAACCCCTATAGGGCAGTTCTGCTCACTGGGAAGGGCCCACTATTAGCTCTGGGGTGAGGGGGCCCCCCGCCGTGTGGCCCAGGGGGCGCTGGCTGGGGTCAGAGTTCCAGTATTGCCCCCGGTCCCCTGTAGGGTAAGCGGTTTTATCTCTTGGCCTCGTTTTCCTAATCTTCATCATGAGGGGAGTTGACACATTGCTATCCAAAGTCTAGGAGTCCCTGGGTGCTGCGAAAGGTTAATTAGTTCCACTTCTAACCCAGAGGTTGGTGGTTCAAGCCTACACAGAGGCTCCTTGGAAGGAAGTCCTGGCAATCTACTTCCGAAAAATCAGCCATTGAAAACCCGACGGAGCACAGTTCTATTCTAACACGTGGGATCGCCATGAATTAGAATTGTCTTGATGGCAACTGGTTTTATCCAAAGTCCATGATCTTGAGACGTCACATCTTCCTTAAATCTTATTGGGCGGTGACAGAAGTGCTGTGAGCAAGAATCCTCATTCACTCAGCCAACCTGGGTCCCACAAGGCTCCTGGGATGGCCTTCCTGCGCACGAGGATATCAGACCTGCCAGGCTGGTGAGGCTCACCAGGGAAAGGGTGCCAGGTGGCAGCCTGAGACGGAAGGGTAGGGCCTGGAAGGGTACAGCTTTCTTGCGCTAAGCTCTGGGACTCAGTGCTTAGTGCTGGGCTGGCATGAGGTGGTGCCCGAGGGTGTCCTTGTGGAGCTGAGTGGTGTAATGAGAATGCTGTGTGGGATCAGTGGAGAGCTGGACTGGTGAAGGGCAGGGTGTGGACGGTGGGTGAGGTGGGAAGAAGGTGAAAGGGGGCAATGCATGGTGGGCACCTGGGTGGAGCAAGGTTGCAGGGAGCTGAGAGCTATTTGTGGAGAATCCTTTCTAGTATGAGAGGGCTTGTCTGTGCTCTGTTTGGGGGGTGGTGGCAGGGGGTGACTGCATTGATTCTCCTGCTCAGGTGACTTCTCTGGTCCATAATGGGCCCCTGACTCCTGGCGCCTCTGCAGCCTAGCTTATTCTTTCCAAAACCCATAAGATTGTCCCTATGATGGTACCATGGCCTGTCACTCTCTCTGGAAAGGGTGATTCCATCAGCTTAGTGTTTCCTGGCTTATTATCCACCTGCCAAGGGCAGGTGTGTCTTGTCTGAGAATGGCAAGGACGCTGTGGTGAGGAATGGGCAGGGTGAGTGTGGCGGGGACGCTGTAGTGAGGAATGGACAGGGTGAGTGTGGCGGGCACGCTGTGGTGAGGAATGGGCAGTGTGAGTGTGGCGGGGACGCTGTGGTGAGGAATGGACAGGGTGAGTGTGGCGGGCACGCTGTGGTGAGGAATGGGCAGGGTGAGTGTGGCGGGGACGCTGTGGTGAGGAATGGACAGGGTGAGTGTGGCGGGCACGCTGTGGTGAGGAATGGGCAGGGTGAGTGTGGCGGGGACGCTGTGGTGAGAAATGGGCAGGGTAAGGAAAGGGTCAGACTGTAGAGATCAACAGGGCTGTCCTAGCCATGTCTGTAAAGTGTCCAGATGTGGGGACCTTGTGTTCCAGACCAGCCGCTGGCCCCTCATTCATGCAGCCCTGCCCCATCCTACCACTGCCACCTGTTCTAGGGGCTGAACTTACACCACTAGAACTGAGTCAACATAACTTTGGGCAGAAAGATTTCATTTTGGCATTATTTGTAAGTGAAAAATTATGAACAGCTTAACTGTTAAATGGTAAAACCAACGAAAAACCCAAACCCGTTGCCATCGAGTCAATTTCGACTCATAGTGACCCTCTAGGACAGAGGAGAACTGCCCCATAAGGTTTGCAAGGAGTGCCTGGTGGATTCGAACTGCCGACCTTTTGGTTAGCAGCTGTAGCTCTTAAGCACTGTGCCACCAGGGTTTCCGTTAAAAGATAAGGGATGGATTAATTAAACCATGGGGTATCTATTGAATGTAATGTAATGTTAAATGAGAGAAAGCAGGTTAGAAAACTATGTCAATGCTATCACGACTCTACAATAATATGTGGAGATACTGTTAGTAGAGATTGTCTAGATGTTAGGATCTGGGGTGCCTTCTTTTCTTTCGTTCCTTCCATATTTATCAGATTTTCTGTAAGAGTGTCCACTGCATACGGCAAGACCTTCCACCTTCTAGAACCTTCTGTTAGAACGTAAATACCTTTGAGAGGCAGGGTGTGCTGGAGCCAGCCCACACAGACCTGTGAGAACTGTGTGTGCATGGCTTGCAACTCTGCCATCAGTGACCTTAGGTTGATAATTTGAAATTGGCCGTGGTGGGAGTATTTACACCATGAAAATTGGCGAACACTGCAAATCAGGGTCGCTCCCTTTCCTCCAGAGCCTGTTGTTAAGCATTTATCAGCACACTACTGATAATATCTTAAGCCTCACTCAGCTTCATTGACAACTGATTGCTCTCACGCCCCCTTAGGGGTGAGATAGAGAGTGAGAATACAGAGGGAGGAGATGAGGCATGAGGGAGGCGGGCGTCCCCAGTCACAAAGCTTGGAAGACCCAGCGGGAGCTCCTGGCAGGGATGTCTATGACCTGTCACTCAGTACCTTCCATTTCATAGATGAGGAGACTCAGGCCCTGTGGGGAAGGGACTCAGCCAGGGCTGCTTGCTGCTTCAACAGAGAGCTGGGCCTGGAGCTTGGGGTTCCTGACTCTTGCCCTGGTGGTACTCTCTTTCAGTATTTGCTTTTAGACTGTGTTGGAGGGTGTCTTAGGCTGGGTTCTCTTGAGAAGCAAAACCAGTGAAGTGCATATATATACATATATATTTAGAAGGAGAGAGATTTATATCAAGGAGATGGCTCACGTGGTTGTAGAGGCTGGCAAGTCCCAAGTCCATGGGTCAGGAGTCAGGCTGGAGGCTTCTCCTGACTCACATAGCTGCGGGGGCTGACGAACCCAAGATTGGCAGGTCAGATGGCAGGCTGCTGGCTCACAGGCTGCAGAGGCTGACGAACCCGAGATCAGCAGGTAAGATGCAGACTGCTGGCTTAAGCCCCAAGAACCAGAGGTGAGGTGATGGATGACGAGCTGAATGCAGGATCCAGAGCACAGCAAAAGCCCGTGAGGCTTGCCAGAAAGCCTATATATATCAGATGGAGTCCGCGCCTTCAAGGAAACTCCTTTTTACTGGTTGGCTGCTCATAGCAGATCTCATCACAGAGATGATTACATTATATCAGATCTCATCACAGAGGTGACTGCATCATTATGTAGCTGCCAAACTACATCATAACTGCCAAACCACTGAGAATCATGGCCCAGCCAAGCTGACACACCACCTTAACCATCTCAGAGGGTGATTTGGGTCTGAAAGGCCCAACCCCACAATACTCTGTGGGAAGTACCCAGTCTCTGCACCAGCCTTGGAAAGATCTCCATGCCTCAGTTCCCTCATTTGTCCAGTGGGTTGGCAGTACCTGCTCTCTTCCAGATGGCCAGTTCTGTGAGGCGATGACCTGTTTGCAGAGGGACCTCACAAGTCACCTGGCCTGACTGGCCTCAGTTGCTTGGTTTCCCCTGTGAGTCCACGTGGTTAGACTACTGGGAGCTGGGTGTGTCCAGTCCACACTGCTACCCCAGCACCCCTCCCTGTGCCAGAGCGTGCATCAGCAACACGTTTGCATAGCTGCTGCAGAGGAAAAACAGCACCGTGGTCAGACAGGGGAAAATGTTAGTTTAATCATCTGGCGAGAGCAGACGGCGGAAGCTGTGAAGGGTGGGCTCCTTCCCAGCCTCTTTAGCTGTTGTGCTGACACTTTGGAGGCCGTAAATCTTTAAAAACACATTTTGGCCCAGAGATTTTTTTCTTTTAATTTCTAAAGTGGTGTAATTTTAAAAGCAGTTTGTTTCAGATGTTTCTCTATGCGTTACACAGAAACTGTCCAACTGCTGTCATATTTTCCCCTTCTACAGTGGGTATTTTTTCCCAGAGGACTTCTGAACCTCTCTGTATGCCTCGGCTGAGTCCCAGGGGCCACCCCAGGTAGATCTCTGGGCTGGGAGGATCTGAGAGGTTGGAGCTGTGAAGCTGGGAGCTGGGTCTTGATCTGATGGGTTTTGCTAGTCCCTGAAACCACGTGGCAGAGACTGGGATTAGGAATCTTGTGAAGTCCTTACGATGATCAATACATAGCTTTCCTGAACACCTACTATGTGCTGGGCCAGTGGCTCTCCCAGTGTGTTTCCACACCAGCAGCAATCAGCATCACCTGGAAACATTAGAAATGCAGATTCTCAGGCCCCACCCCAGACCCGCTGAGTCGGAGACTGGGGATGGGCCCAGCGGCTGTGCTTTAATTTAACAAGCCCTTCAGGTTTGAGAACCAAAGTGCTAGGGCCACTATGCTCTAGCTGCAGTAGGGCAGGTCCTTGTTAGCCTCAGTGCTTCCATCTGTAAAATGGGAGTCATATCTGAACCCATATCATGGAGCTGCTATGTAAAGATGACAGGAAATAGAATGCAGGGGTGCGTATTCATGTCCGGCCCAGGGCACTCAATAGCTTCTCCCCCTACTTCTGTTATTACAAGTCCCTTAGCTTGTCCGTACCTCAGTTTTCTCATCTGTAAAATGGCACCTACGTCATCTTGTGAGATTTACTTGGGTTAATCCATGTAAGGTGCATAGGAAAGTACCTGGCACCTAGCTGGCTCTGTGTGAGGCCCAAGTTAAGTATTTGGTTTATTAACTATTGGAGGCCTGATGGCGCAGTGGTTAAGAGCTCAGCTGCTAACCAAAGGGTCGGCAGTTCGAATCCACCAGCCACTCCTTGGAAACCCTATGGGACAGTTCTAGGCTGTCCTCTAGGGTCTCTGTGAGTTGGGATCGACTGGGCGGTAATGGGTCTGTTTTTGTTTTCTTTATTAACTGTTATCATCTTACCGTTTGTACTTTTCAGGGTCTCTTGGCTCTGCCTGACTTAAAACGTCTCCCGTTCACTGGGAGCCCTTGCCGGCAGGCTGACCCGTCAAGGCTGCCAGCTGGTGGGCAGCCCAGATTTCCAGTGTCTTTGTGCTCTGCAGTCATGGAGGGAGCCCCGGGTTCCTGTTCTGCGGGGGTGACCTTAGTATGTCACCTGACCTCTGTGTACACTGGCAGTTTGGACCTGACCAGAGGTTGCCAAAGCTTGCAAGCCTTAGACTCTCAGGGGACAAGGATAAAAACTGGTCCCAGGCCTGTGTATTTTTAACAGTCTTACCGGGTCACTGGGTACCACCGGTCTGAGGCGCAGACTAGACCTGTTTGAGTTTTCAGAGTCTCAGGTTGGTTGCTGTGCCCAGGCACGGCTGAGAGGTGAGCACGCAGACTCTCACCACAGTGCTTCTGCTGTTCCAGGGAGCCTCTTGTACCGCCTGCATCACAGTGGCCATCCCTTTATTGCTGGTCCTGCGGCTTCTTCTACTCTTCCTTGGTGCCACGTTTTCACCTTTTGGGGGAGGTATCCCCATGTGCCCTGGGTGGGGAACGTGTGCAAATCCCGGCTTGTTTAAGTGACTCAGACCTCTGGCATTTTCACGGTGATGCCCAGGGCTAGGACACCCCCCAACCCACATTTACCTTATTGTACCTAGGGGTGTCTGACCCCCTTTCATGGATGAATGCCTTCCAGTCCCTGGTGTCTCTTCATGTTGCCCCATCTCGCAGAGTGCTTACCTGGGCAGGGCATCGTTTGCTCCTCCCACTGCCCCTCAGCTCAGCACACACCTTAACAGTGATGGTGGAGTTGGGGGCACTAAGGCTGACACCTTCGTGCCAGCCGTACGGGGGTGGGCTGACAAGTCAGACCTTTATCCACCCTGCGGACCTCTGCTCTCTGGCTCCAGCCCCTGCTTGCCTTGGCCCTGTGGAGCTTGCGGAGAGGACCAGCCTCCCCAGCTTAGCTGAGCTCCTCTGCTGGCCGGGCTTGTGCTTGGTCCTGGGGTGTGCTCAGGTGTGACTAAGTGGGCAATTATTCTTGTTTAAGTGATTTTTAGGATTGCTGTGATGCTGCTTCTAAGCTTATTTCATGGCCCTGCTCCACGGAGCAGCCAGTTCTTGTCAGACATTTTCTGGAGATCTGGGCTTGGTGCTCTTGATGGCCTGGCTCACCCAGGAGGCTGGCACAGCTCCACTGGGGGGCTGGGGTGAACTGGGGAGCTGGAGGCCCACTCCTGTGCACAGCAGGGACAGTAGGGAGGACCTGGGCCTGGGAGGACCTGGGCCTAGGGTCAGTGAGGCATGGCTCCGCAGCCTACCGCTTACTAGCTGAGTGTTCTGGGGAAAGTCAGTGAACTTCTCTGAAGTAGTGGTGTGACTAGGGGAGTGTAGGGGGCTTGCAGACCATACCAGGTGACACTGTCGGGGGGGGTGACACCAAAATGACAGTCTGTAAAATTTTTGTGCAGTGTTTCAGCAGAAATTTATTATTTTTTATAAAAATATCCCTGTAGTTGGTTACAACAAAAACATTTTTCGTAAGCCCAGCTTACAGGTATCAACATACCTATGAGGCTAAACCTCTATGCTAATTTACTGTTTGAGTCTTCTAATGCCCTCTGGTCAGAGCTGGCATTATTACCCAGTTATAGTGACGCTTCGAATCACATGGTTTCGTCTGCAAGGGCTGCAAGCATGCGCTGGTATTTTTGATGCCACTGGTGTTTTCGTAGTCGTTGATTTTGTCAGATTTTCTGGGGTTTTAGCTATAATGTTGTGGTAGTTAGTATAGGGGGGTGGCCCCATGAGTTACTGCACCGGGTGGCATCAGCCCTAGTGATGCCACTGCTCTGAAGTCTGTAAAATGCGGCTAATAATGGTCCCTACCTCTGGGCTAAACCAACCAGAAACACCAAGCCCATTGTGTCGAGTCTTTCCTGACTCGTGGTGACCCCACGTGTTCCAGAGTAGAACGGCTCCATAGGGGTTTCTTGGCTGTAATCTTTACGGAAGCAGATCACCAGGCCTTTCTTCCGTGGTGCCACTGGGTGGGTTTGAACCACCAACCTTTAGGTTAGTAGCTGAGCACAATCTGTTGCGCCGCTCAGTGACCTATGGCTGGTCTACTGTGAGATTAAATGGGAGAATGTGTGTAGATGGGTTAGCAGGGTGACTAGGTAGAGAGGAAGTAAGTGTGAGTAACAGGAATCTAAGGATGCCTCAGGCATATCATGGGCTCACGCTGGATGCTGGACCCTAAACTCTCCCCACAGTGGGCCAGCATCCACACTAAGCCCCACTTGCCTCTAACACAGAGCCCTCTGCCCACCCTCTTACCTGCCCCCAGTGTTGGAGACCCAGCCCAGGTCTGCTGCTCGGGGTGATGCCCCCACCCTGCCTGGTTGCCCCCCCGGTGCTGTGAAGGCCTCACGTCTGCAATAAGACCTGCATCACTGTGTACCCGAGAGCTGGTAAGCTCTGCCCTCTTGGAATGAGGGCACCCAGGCAGTGCTGCTGGCCCCCAGTGCCCCACCCTCGCCCCACCATTCCTCGCTTCCCTTTTCATCCATTCTGGATGCCTAACAAGTACAGAGTCAGGGAATTGAAGTAGTTTCCAGTTATAAAACAGGAGAAGCTTTAGAGAGCATCTCGTTTGAATTGGCCCATTTTACAGATGGAGAAACTGAGGTCTGGGGGGCATGAAATGCAAATGGTTGTCAAGACATGCCGTTGGGACTGGAATTTGATTCCCCCAGGAACTGCCCGTGGGGGAGGACACCGCCTGCCCCCCAGCCCAGCCCCCTCCTGGTCCAGACCCCCACCTCTCCAATTGATGGTGTTTATGCTGGAAACATTTTTCTGACTTTTTGTCTGTCAAAACTAATTTCAGGATTTCTAAAGCTTGGTGAAAATACAGCCTCATTACTCTGATGTCAGGGCATAGTTTACTATTAGTATATTCTGGTGTTTATCATTTTAGTCATGTTTAACACGGCTGTACCAAGCATGCTCTATTAAATCTGGCTTATTTTACATTCCTGTCCGGAATTATTTATTTGTAACAATTTCCTCTCTATCAAAAGACACAGCTAATGCTGTGTTTTAATGTGTTATTTACACACAAAATAACCTATTTACAGCTCAGTGTGTACTGGAAGGAGAATGGATGGGCCCCAGTTCCCTGCGTTCTGTTATATCGGAGTTTAACAGTCTGGATTGCTAATAGAACCATTTATCATTGGTGGGGGTGGGGGGCATTATTTAATGTTTGTGGCCCAGTCTCCCCGCCTCTGATCTCGGAAACACTTTGAGGACAATGCAGTCAAGCTGGGCGTTTGGGGTGGATGTGGGATGCTGGAGGAGGAGCTGGACCCCTGCTTTTCCCTCTGGATTCCCTGAGTTCATGTGTGCATCCTACAGAAGGTTCCAGAACATGGACCAGTGATGTGGAGAGAGCCGAGACCTACAGGAGCTGAGAGGTGTTGAGGCCCAGGCGCTGTACTGCTGGACGATCGGACGATCGAGCACTGTGGGCGGGGTACTCGGGAGGTGGCCAGCAGCCCTGCCTGTGAGCTTCCCTGAGGGCAGCGTCTGAGTGGGGCCTCTGGGGGTGTGTGGTTTCCACCAGGCAGAAACAGGAAAGAGAGGGTGGGCGTGGTGGGAGAAGGAGCAGCAGAATGGCACCTTGGGACCCTGGTGTCCTGGGATTAGTGAGTTGGCCCATCGACTCCAGTGTGGGATGTGGGAGTGGCACAGAAGTGGGGCTGAGAAGTGGGGCTCGGGCCTTGGGGCAGGTGGAGGCCCCTGGACTTCCCTCCAGAGGCAGCAGGGAGCCAGCCCCAGAGATGTCCGCGGAGTCTGATCTGCAGTGTGTGCTCAGAGGGTCAGGCTGCAGTGGGGAGCGGTCTGGGCTGATGAGGCTGGAGGCAAGGTGGCCAGGTCCGGGATCCTGCAGTCAGGTGTGGCAGGGATGGGCAGTGGCATCTGGGAACCCTTGTGACTGAGTATATTAGTTCCCCAGGGCGGCTGTGACAAATTAGCACAGACTGGGTGGCTTATGACAAACAGAAGTGTATTCCCTCACAGTTTTGGAAGCCAGAGTCTGAATCTAGGTGTTGGCAGGGTCGGCTCCTTCCGGAAGCTCTGAGGGAGACTGTGTTCCGGCCTCTCTCCTGGCGTCTGGTGGCTGTGGAAACCCTTGTGTTCCTTGGCTTGTGGCTGCGTAGATCAAGTCTCTGCATGTCTTCGTGTGCCTTCTCCTTTTCTGCCTCCTGTAATGACACTGGTCATTGGATTCAGGACCACCCTAATCCAGGATGATCACATCTTACGACCCTTAATTATATCTGCAAAGACCCTTATTCTAAATAAGATCACATTCTGAGATTCTGGTTAGACGTGACTTTTTCAGGGACACTATTCAACCCACTGTCCCAGGGAAGGAGAAGACCGTTAACTGCCCTGGAGTGAGTCCCAGACGTGTGTGGCCGTCCGACCACGCGGGCTGAGTCCTATGGGTTACGTCAGAGCTGCTGCTTCTAATGGACCCCGATGGAGGGGCAGGGAAGGAGGGGAAGTGGCTGATCTGAAGCTCCTGCCCTATATGAAGCTCCATGCAGCCCCAGTGTGTGTGTGTGTGTGTGTGAGAGAGAGAGAGAGAGAGAGACTGGAGCGGGAGGTGGTTGAAGAGGCATATAGGAAGCAGAAGCCAGACTCCCTGTCCGCATAAAGAAGCCAGATACCCACTTCATGACGCTGACACGTCCATTGCCTCATGCATGGGGTGACCCAGGAAAACTGCATGGAAGGAGTGAGACCTGGAAGGGTTTCTGAGGCTGAGTAGGGCCCTGAGAACACCACTGCTTACAGCCTGGGGACCTCACTAGGCCAGGCGTACACTCAGGTGTCAGGTGACTGGGCAGAGCTACCAAGGGGGCCACTTCCAGTGTGTGGTGGGGCTCAGGACAAGCCACAGGGATGGAGCACGGAGCAGCCAGCTCCAGGGCACCAGCCAGGCTTGGGGCCGGGACACAGCTTGGGCAGTAGCACTTCCTAAGTGGGTGTCCTTTGCTGATCTGAACCCCAGTGTCTTTGTCTTTAAAATGGGCACAGTGCTTACCTTTGAGGACTCGGATTACAGCTAATGAGTGTGAAGTGCTTTGCTAGTACCTGGCATGTGGTTGGCATTCTGTAAATAGTAGCTGCTGCTGTTCGTATTATTGCAGTTGTTATTAGTAATTCCAGAACTATTTCCTGAGAGTAGCATAAGCTCCCAGTAAATATTTGAGAGACGGAATGAATGCATCAGTGCCCAGGTGCCTGATCTGAGTCTTCCCCGTGAGTCCCAGTTTGCCCATGATGTGCCAGGAGGAGCAGCCTTCTAGCCTGAGGAACAACCTGGGCAAAGGCCCTGGGGTCTGAGGATGGCTCGGTGCAGCTGGGTGGCGTGGGGAGTGCAGGCAGATGCAGCTCGTTTTGGCGGCCCTTGATGGAGGCCACTGCCCTGCTCCCAGCCCCAGCACAAGCCACTGTCTCGTGGCTGAGAAGCCCTGTGAGTCTGTGTCCAGTGGACCCTCCTTGGGCTGTGCACAGCCACACGTGGATGCTGGAGGCTTAGCATCGCCTGGCCTTGCGTGTGTGTGACTCGTTTGGAATCCTTTCCAGGGTCTGGCTGTGGCTGGTGCCGGCCCTCTCTTTCTTCTCCTTCTGGTGGGGAAGGAAGGGAGGAGAGCGGAGGGGCCACTGTCTGGGGACCCACCCTTGGACCTTCCCCTGTGAATCAGGGTGGGGTGTGCAGGCTGGGCCTGCAGCTCCCATGAGCATGGACCTGCCGGTTGTATATTTGAGGGGGAATTGGAGGGTCTGAAACCCTTACCCCAGGCAGGCGGGAGGTGTCCAGCCAGAGGACATCCTGCTCTGAGGAGTGGTATTTGAGAGGACGGTTGGGGTTTGATGTGATGTGGGGCAGGGGACCCTGGGTCGTGAGCTTTCCTCTTCCCCCATCCCCGCAATTCTGGAAATGAGGGACACGCAGGGGATTAGCAGTCATGGTCACTGCATGCTGTGGTGGTGTGCAGGGCGGGACACCCCCACCCAGGTGCCTGCCTCCACCACTGGGCAGTTCCCCTTTAGCTGTCTCTGCATTTGTGCAGAGGCACACCCGGTCATTCATACTTCGTTGTGAGCCAGCTTACTGTGCCAGGCCTTTCCCAGAGCCTTGTAGGTCTCGGCAGCCTGTGGGCACTGGAGTACTTGCGGCTGGGGTGGCTAACCCATGGGAGAAAGGGGTTCAGAGAGGGAAGTAAAGATTGCTGACTGCAGGTTGCTGAGGCCTGGAGGCAGGTGGGACCATTGTCCTGTTTCTGGTTCCAGCCTGTGAGGTTTCCACATTAGTGCACCTCCAGGTCTCTGAGGGTGGGCCTTGGCATCAGGGGCCAGAGCACTGCTGAGCTCTCCGGCTGACCACATCCCGCAGCGGGGGTTCCTGCCAGGCCCAGCTTCCCCCACCCTGGGCTGACAACGGGGGAGGGAGAGAAAGGAAGGGCCCGGCAATTCCACTTCTAGGCGTATACCCCAGAGAACTGAAAATATGTCCTGGCGTAAAAACTTGTATATTGATGTTCACAGCTGCATTATTCCTAATAGCCCAAAAGTGCCAACAGCTCCAATGTCCATCAGCGGCTATAATAGACAAACAAAATGTGGTACATCCATGTGATGGAATATTATTCAGCCACAAGGAGAAATAAAATCCTGATACCTGCTGTAGTGTGTGGAGGAACGTTACCCGAAGTGAAGGAAGTTAGTCACAAAGGCCATGTGATATATGATTCCGTGCCTACGAGATGTCCAGGATAAGCAGAGCTAAAGAGAGAAAGGAGACTGGTTGCTGGGCGGCTGGGGGGTGGAGGGTAATTGCTAAGGGGTCCTGGGTTTCAGTTTGGGGTGATGAACATGTTCTGGAGTGAGCTGGAGGTGATGGTTAACAACCTTGCGAACGTATTAAAAACCACTGAGTTGTACACTTTAAAAAGGTGAATTTTACGGAATGTGAATTACATCTCAATTAAAAAAAGCAGGAGAGGAGCTAAGGAAGGGAGAGAGGAAGGAAGGGAAGGTAAAGGAGGAGGAGGGAGGGAGGGGGCTGCACCTTTGGCTTGGCCCCCGCATCCCTGCTAGGGTCCCCACGGCCCCCTCAGTGGGAACCCCGCTTCCCCTGGCCAATGAGAAGCTTCCCAGTCAATTCTATAGGCTCCAGAAGGCTCTAAAAATAGCTGGAGTGGAAGGAGGGTGTTTAATGACAAAGTAAATAATTACATTAAGGGTGCGAGTTTGGAGGGAAGCTGAGTAAATCACTTTTGAAAGGGCATCAGCCCCCAGCTGACTTCCAGCCCTTTATCACCAGAGTACATCCTCCCTTGCACTTGGGATAATTGATGGAGGGTGGTGGGGGCTGGGGCTGCAGCCGAGGGGGCTGCCGGGGTCAGGGAGGCTGAGAGTTGGCCTGCAAGCAGAGGGGCCAGAGTGGTGGCAGAGTCACTGTCCTGCTGGCAATAAGACTCTGTGCTGGGTGGGGCCAGGGCACTGGCTGGCCCTTGTGTCCTTGACTCCATCAGCTGGAGAGGGCAGGGTGGAGCAGAGACGCTGGAGCAACGTCACTGACAGTCCTTCAAGCTTCTGAGTGGGCTGGGTCCTCAGGGGCCATCTGGTCCACCCAGGCCCAGTGAGTGGAATGGGCTTGCTGAGGTCATCCAGTGAGGAGCAGATCTGGGACCCAGGGTGGCTGGGTTAGACCCCCCTGGTGTCCAAGGTCCTTTGTGTTCAGGTCAGCCTCTGCTGGACGGCAGGTGTCAGGTGTGTCTCTGGGTGAGAACAGGGCAGCAGCTCCCGGGAGTGGCGGAGTTGGCTGCGTTTGGCACAGGTTGTGGCTGTCGGCACTGCCTCACGCCCCCCTGTGCTGGCCTGTAGCCCCCGCTTTGCCCTCTCCTTCACCGCCCTCCCTCCCTCTACCCGAGGCCTCACAACGTCCACAGTGCGTCTCAGCTGGCCTGGCACCTGTCCCCCACTCCTGGCCCTGGCTGTGGAAGGGGGGCGGGCACCCAGGGTTTAACGGGGTGCCCTGGGAGGGACATTTGCGACGTATAGGGATACTTGGTCTGAAAGAGAAGGATAATTCTTCCCCGATGGAAACCAAGTCAGCACGTTTGGTTCCAAGTGATGGAAACTCAGCCTGTCTCTTAAACTCTGTGGGGTTCTCGACCTCCGTAACTGGAAGCTCAGGGCTGATTTGGCTTCAAGATGGGCTGAATCTACAGGCTCAAATGCCATCCCTGGGTCACTGCCACTTTCTCTACATTCTCCTGCTTCCCTTTCCTCTGGCCTGGCATTCGACATTGGAGCCCTGGTGGCGCAGTGGTTAAGTACTCGGCTGTGAGCCAAAAGGTCAGTGGTTCAACCCACCAGCTGTTCCACGGGAGAAAGATCTGGGAGTCTGCTTCTGTAAAGGTTCCAGCCTTGGAAACCCTATGGGGCAGTTCTACTCCATCCTGTAGAGTTGCTATGAGTTGGAATTGACTCAATGGGTTTGGTTTTTTGGGGGTTGGCGTCTGACAGCTTCTCCTCCCCAGGTGCAGGTAAAGGTGGGTCCCGGCACCATGGGCTCAGAGGGAGGAGTGTCTCCTTCCAGATGATTCCAGCAGAAGTCCACGGGCGGCTTCTTGATGGTGGGTGTGGGTTGCATGCCCCTTGTGGACCACTGTGACCAGGCCATGTGGTGTCTGATCAGGCTGTGCACACCCGAGGTGGTGGTGGAGTCAGCCTTCCAGACACTGTAGGGGCTGTGTACTGAGGGGGGTCCAGATGATGCTGGGCAGGCCAGCTAAAGGCCCCTCCCTGCCGGTAGCCAGTGGGAGGAGCATGGGGAAGCAGCCCTCTGGGGCCCAGAAGACACTCACCAGTGGGTGACGGGCAGAGCAGTGGCACTTGGGAAGCACTGAGTCTTCCTCTGGTCATTCAGTCCCTGGGCTGCCCCCTTTGGGTTGCACCTGGAGTGACCAAGTCTGTCCCCTTCCCTAGTGGTCCTTTGGAGCTCCTGTGAGGGGACACGGTGCTCCCTGACAAGTCCCAGTCAGGAGCTTTAGAAAGTTCCAGAAAGGAGGGTCCCCATACTGGGGTGGCATCATGAAGAAGGGCCCCTTCCATGTGGGGTGGGTCCTGGGAAGGGGGCATGGCATGAACAGAGGGGGAGGTCGGGGAGAGAGCACCTGGTGTGAAAGCATGTTTCTCCCCAGGGGTGGGAGGACACAGAGTTGGCAGGGGAGGCTGGAGGGGCTGTGGGGGCCTCGTACGCTGGCTGAGGAATCTGGACTGTGGGTAGTAGGGAGCCACTGAGGGCTTTTGAGCCGGGGTGTGACATTTTAGAATAAACTCGTTTTGCTGAGTGACTTATAGCCTGTGACTTGAAGCATTCCGTGCCCACAAACGAATGCAAAGGATTCCTGCTTGGCCTCTGTGCTTTTCAAGGGTTACTATTCGTCCGTCCTTCCTTTCTCCCCTTCTTTCCACACGTTTATTAGGACCCAGCTCTGCGCCGGGCACTGTTGTAGTTACTGGGTCACAGCAGGGACCAGCCCAGGCAAGGCGCAGGTCCTGTGGAACAAGGGACTTCCTAGTTGGAACAGCAACACGTGGCCGAGTAAGTGACGGGGCTGTGAAGAACGTCAGATGGGGGCTCTGATTGGGAGGGGTGGGGGCTGGCGGTTCTGGCCTTCACTGAGACAGGAAAGCGTTTTCGTGTTAAGCTCGCTGCCTGTGTCAGATGTGCTGGCACGGTACAATGGGAAACTATATCCTTTCCTTAGGGAAGAGAGGAAACTTACTCCCAACCCAGGTGCAGGCTGAAGGGCTGCTAGGTCGTCCCTGCCCACGGAGCAGCTCGTGGCATATCTGTGAGCCACGTTCTGGCCACGACGCTGTGTCTGGGAGCTGGGGATTCACCAGGGACAGAAGGAGTGGATGCGTCTGGGGTCAGATAGCCCTGGGTTCTAGACATGGCCGTCACCGACCAGCTGTAGGGCTGGGGGTCCCACAGTGGGCCCTGGAAGGACTGGTGGCAGTACCACTGTGGGGGGCCTCTGTGTCTCTGGGGTAATTTTCTGGCTTTGTCCCCACCCTCTGAAGTCCTGGGGAGGCCTAGGGGTCACCATGGTCTTTCTTTGGGGATATCACCCTTCTCAGTCCTGCAGGCTGCTGGGGAAGCCCCTTTCTCCCATCCCTGTCCTTGGCATGCAGGCCCATCCCGTCCTTCCTGTTCCTGGAACATACCCTCCCAGGCCTTACTGTTCAGGTCTCTGCACCTCATGGCTGGCCAGGTGAGCCCCCCTCTCCCCAGGTGAGCCCCCCTCCCCAGGTGAGCCCTCTTGCTGTAGTGAGCCCCCCTCACCCCAGTGAGACCCCTTGCCCTAGGTGAGCTCCCCTTTCTCCAGGTGAGCCTTACCTCGCCCCAGGTGAGTCCCCCTCGCCCCAGGTGGGCCTTCCCTTGCCCCA
This sequence comes from Dugong dugon, assembly GCA_030035585.1. Taxonomy (NCBI): domain Eukaryota; kingdom Metazoa; phylum Chordata; class Mammalia; order Sirenia; family Dugongidae; genus Dugong; species Dugong dugon. The sequence continues at coordinate 69,763,996 of CM057461.1, forward strand.
GGTGGGCCTTCCCTTGCCCCAGGTGAGCCCCCTCGCCCCAGGTGAGCCCCCTTCCCCAGGTGAGCCCCCCCCCCGCCCCAGGTGAGTCCCGTCCTTTACTCTTGTGTTATTGTTGCTAGCTGCCATAGAGCTGACCCCAACTCGTGGCGATCCCACGCACAATAGAAAAAAATGCGTCCCTGTCCTGCACCGTCCCCATGGTCGGTTGCTGATCGGACCATTGTGATCCGTGGGGTTGTTTAGTGTCTGACTTTCAGAAGTAGACGGTCTGGAAGCTCCGCTGAAACCTGTTCAGCATCAAAGCCGTGGTCAGGCCTCCACTGATGGATGGCTGTGGCTGTGTATAAGGTGCACTGGCTGGGAATTGAACCCCAGCCTCCCGCTTGGAAGCTGAGCATTCTGCCACGGAGCCACCATTGCCTCTGCTCTGATAGGCATGGATAAAACAAGCTGATGAAGGGGAAGTGCTCTGCCAGCTGTGAAAGCTGGTGGAGGCTGACAGGAGCGAGCATAGTTCTTTTGGCTTATCACCAGACCCTGACTGGAGGTGGGGGATACCTGGTGGTCCCGTGGAGCCTTTTCTGGCTTGTTCCATGTGGGGTGGGGGAGACCAATGAGCTTGGAGGAGGCAACATGGGCCCAGGAGCGCTTTGAGGTCTCGAGATGACGCCAGGTGATGTCTGCAAGCAGCTCCTGAAGCCTTGCCAGCGCCCCACGGAGGGTATTAGAACTACTGTGAGCGCCTGAGCATCACGGGCACAGGCGCGTGTCCTGGCGGGGCCGTGGGGGCAGAGGTACTTTTGTGCCTGCGTCCACAAGGAGCACTTGCAGCCTCTAGGAACTTAAGAAAAAACCAGAGTAAATGTTTCTCTGTGCTGTGATTCTAGGAGCTTTGTTGCTGTGAGGCTGGGCGGAGGGCAGGGATGGCCTTTGGCAGTTCTTCCCAGAGGAGGCGGGGCACAGTGGGGACCACGTGGAGACGTGGTACACGTGTCTGGCTGCCATGTGTGCATGCGCTCAGATGCCGGGGGTATCCCAGCTGCAACCCGTGTAACAGCCTGACTCCTCAGCTGGGCGGTGAGGGAGGGCGGAAGCCGAGCCCTGGGGCCAGACGGATTACCCCGGGCCCGGATGGATTACCCCAGGTCCAGATGGATTACCCCGGGCCCGGATGGATTACCCCAGGTCCAGATGGATTACCCCGGGCCCAGACGGATTACCCTGGGCCCTGCTTGTGCGAGAACCTTCCGTCTGGGGGCTCCCTGGTACAGAGGGCCTACGGAGCCCGATGGACATGGCTCACAGGCCTGCTGGATGTACACCTGGTCTTGTACATCAGGCTGCACCTGGTCCTGTGGCCTCAGGCATCCCCCTCCCCACCCTGGCCCCTGCACGGCTGGTTTTCCTCAGCACGGCCTTTTCCCTCCCCTTTCCGTTTCTCCATGCGGTCTCGTCCCCACCACATGAGCAGCCCCTTGGGCCTCTCTGCATCCTGACAAGGTCAACCCAGCCTCCTTAGCCCGCTCAGGGGAGGTCTGAGACTCTGCTCCTGTTTTCAGGAAGGTATGCACTTCTTAAGGTTACCCCCACACATCCTGCCTGTCTTAGGCGTAGGCTGCTTAATCAGGCCCTCGGATAAGGATTTGACTTATTTGGGAGGTTGTTATTAATTAAATTGTGTCCCCTCAAAATATGTGTTGACACCCTAACCCCTGTACCTGTGAATGTGACCCCGTTTGGAAATGAAGATTTTTCTTTTGTTGGTTAACGAGGTCATAAACCTAATCCAAAAATCCAAGGTGTCCTTTGGGTGACTGAGGTGCTCCTGACCTAAACGGTGGTCTTTACTGTCACCTCATAGGTATGTGAAAGTTAGATAATGGCAGAGGAAGTGATGCATTCAAACTGTGGTGTTGGTTAGCACTCGGCTGCTAACCCAAAAGTCTGTTTGGAACCCAGCAGCTGCTCCACAGGAGAAAGATGCGGCAGTCTGCTTCCGTAAAGAGTTGCAGCCTTGGAAACCCTGTGGGGCAGTTCTACTCTGTCCTATAGGGTCGCTATGAGTTGGAATCGACTCGACGGCCACGGGCTTGGGTTTTTTCTTTTTTTTTTTTGGTTCTTTAAAACCCTCCACTTGTATTTTTTGTTCCATCAGCAGCACTAGAACTGAGACAGACGGATAGAGAGAGGAGTGGGTTGGTGAGACAGGGAAGGGTATGGCATACGCCTTACAGTTCTCCTACCCAAGGGGCAGGGAGCTGGGGTGTTTCTATGCCAGGGGACGGGGAGCTGGGGTGTTTCTACACCAGCTCCTGTCAGTTGTTGGTTGGGGGCACTTTCAGCCTGTTGCACGGTTGGACAAAGTGAGTTTTGGAAGCAGAGAAATCCCTCAGACAACCACAAGTGCTAGTGGTTGGAAGTCAAGTGTGTGTGCACCAAACGGATAAGGCCCAGGGGATATGAATAGGTACCAACTTCATCTGCTACATAGAGACAGAAGTGGCAGACTCTTGTAGGCTGCGATTTCTGGGTGTTGAGGAATCCTTTCTTGTGTCTGTCTATACGATTTCATCATCAGAGATGAATTCTTAGGGCTTAGGAACGTATGGTGTCATAAAATGGACACTTCCCAGCAGGGAGGCACCATCTGGCTGTTGTCAGACGTTAGTGCCTCACTGGGAATGAGTTTATCAGGTTCTCTCTTGAGAGCAAGGTTTGATGGGAAAGAGGACGGGACGACAGAGGCTGCTGCTTGGATTGTGGGGTCAGCAGGGACTGAGCATTCTGAAGATCCGTTTGGACCCTCCTCAGAGATGAGGGCCTGTGTCTGCCTTCCTGAGGGCTGTTGATGCCAGAAACCAAGAGCTCAGGATGGGGCCAGGGATGGTTTTCACAGCTGGGCCTTCCGGAGTGGAGAAGGCCCCCAGACCCTGAGCTCCAGAGAGGAGCCTGATTTACAACCAGTCACTAAAAATATATGCAGTGAAATGAAAGCTTGCGCCACTGGACCAGCTCTCCCTGGCCATTGTAAAGATAAGTAAAGGCAGTTATAAGGTCACTTAAACCCTTACCTTTGGGGTATAAAGGGGTCTCTGCAGACAGTAAGTCTTTATGGAGAAATGTTTACTCATTAAAAAACCACAGTGAAGCCCGGGAGAGAAAGCATCCCTGCTGACACGGCCTCGCTGCCTTTACGGTGGCTTCGCCATCTGTAACAGGAGCCGCAAATCACCCGCTGGGTGGAAGGCAGCCTGTAGAAAAGTTGGGTGAAAGTTAAACTTGACTTGCTGCTGTCCAGATGGCCCACCTCACCGAAACCCCTCCTTCCCACACCGTGGAGGGGATGACACTGCTTTGCATCTGGCTCCACGCTCAGCTGGGGCTCCCCAGCACCGTGGGGTTGGGTCAGCTCTGTGGGCGCACACAGCCCCTACCCATCTCCGGCTTCATGACGTCCCTCACACTTTGCACCCCGCCAGTACCAAATTACTTGGGGTTCCTTGTGGAGGTTCAGCCCCCTTGTGCTTTGGCATCTTTGTACGGCTCTTCCCAGAATGCCCTCTTCTGCGGGATGAGCTCCTGGTGGTCCTTTAAAGGCTGCAGTCCCACCAGGAGTGACGGAGAGCAAGGCTCTGTCCTGAGAGCCGACCTCACACAATTGCAGGAGCTGAGCAGTCTCTAGAAGGCTTCAGCCTTTGCGTCTCAAGTTGGATCTAGTGTCTCGGTGGGTCAGCAGTTGGGGGGAAGTCTCCACGCGATGGGAGGAGAGCCATAAGCTGGAGCCCATGGGGATAGACTGGCATCCACCAAGAAATTGAGAGCTCATATCTGGTCTCCTGGGGCCGTGGGAACAGACTGGCATCCAACTGGGAATTGAGAGCTCATATCTGGTCTCCTGGGGCTTCCAGCCTTGAAGGCACAGGTGACTGCAGAAGAGGCCTTCCCTCTGGGGCTGTGTTTGCTCCCGTCCTAGAACTAAGGAAGGGGCACCCTGGAGGGATTGGGAAGGGCCGGCTCTGCCCCGTACCACCAAGGCAAGCCCGCAGACCAGCAGTAACGTGCATGAACCCAGGGGGCGTCTGGTGCCCTACACCACCCTTTCCCAACTTTAGTTCTTGGACCTCTTTACACTCTTAAAAACTACTGAGGACTCCTTAGGGGGCAGTGAGTTTATGTTAATGGGAGAACGACCAGCAACTCAGAAAGGGAGGGTGAGAATGGTTGCACAACTTCAAGAATGTTATCAGTGTCACTGAATTGTCCAGGCAGAAACGGTTGAATTGGTGTATGTTTTGCTGTGTATGTTCTCAACAACAAAATAAAACCAAAAAAAAAAACAACTGAGGACCCCAAAGAGCTTTTGTTTATGTGGGTTCTGTCTATCCGTATTTACCTCACTAGGCATTTAATCTGAGACAGTTAACAATATTTTCTAATTCATTTGAAAGGAGCAATGATAGACAGAGTAGGAAGTTGCTGTGGGGTGGCTTCAACTCATGGTGACCTCATGGACAACAGAAGGGACACTGCCTGGTCCTGTGTCATTGTCATGGTTGCCAGCATGTTGGAGTCCGTTGCTGAAGCTGTTGTACCATTACATCTCACAGGGGCCCTTCGCCCTCCTTGGCCCTCTACTTCACCAAGCATGATGTTCTCCATTAGCCACTGATCCCTCCTGATGATGTGTCCAAAGCCAACAAGCTGGATGATGTTCTGTTGTGATCCATAAGATTTTCCTTGGCTGATTTTCAGAAGTAGATCTCCAGGGCTTTCTTCCCAGTCTGTCTTAGTCTGCAAACTCCACTGATACCTGTCCACCATGGGTGACCCTGCTGGTATTTGAAATACCGGTGGCATAGCTTCCAGTATCACAGCAACACATAAGCCAACACAGTACGACCAACTGACAGATGGGTGGTGGAACATTGATAGACCCATTATTTTTATGAAAAATAACTCCTTTCCAAAACAAACAAAAAAAATTATTAGAGAGAAGAGTGGCATTGTTTTACATTGTTGTAAATCTCTTTAACATCTGGGTTAATAGAAGGATTTTCAGATCTGCTTCCGCATTCAGTCTGTTGCAATCTGTTGCTTTGGTTGAAATCTCTGAAGGAAATCCCACCTCCCACAGCTATGCAGTTGGAAATTGGAGGGATATTTTAGCAATCTTTTGAGTTGGTTGTGACTGTTATTCTTTGCTAATGCACCAAAACATGACAGGTGGCGCTCGCTTAATGTTAGCAGCAATGTGGAATCTGACACTGTGTGGAAGAGCTTCATACTCTGTCCATCCGTTGAAATCCACTGGTCCATCTTGTTCTTTGAATCTGTCTTTTTGCTCATGTCTTCTGACACCATCATGCCTCGGTCGTTGGGAAATGCTGGTCCACGAGGTTCTGCAGATCTTCTCTTAGGGCGTAAACAAGCAATGACCAATCACGTCTTGGTGTTACTGCTGGTCCCCTGAAAGAAGGCCACAGCTTTACACCAACCTTCCTCAAATCGCACGTGATTTCTTTCCTGGCCACCCTGACCTGGCACCACACAGGGAGGGGACTTCTTGGAAATGTCATGCCAGCTTAGCTAGGTGACCCCAGCACAAAGCCACCCCCAACACCTCTGTGGGGGTCTTTCTCTGAAGCCCCCCGTCACCCTCTTGAGCCCACTTGACCTCTGTACTTTTTTCCCTAAGAGCTTCAGCCCATGAAGGAATGCATGCCCCGCTGCCACCCACACGGCCCCACGCAGGTCACCACGGTCTCCCTGCTGCTCAGTCCAGAGGGTGGTTCTCCTTCCTCCTCTTCTTACTGTTTCAGTAGTGGGACACGGCCCTGCCCCTGACCCGTTCCTCCCTGCCCCCTGGATGCTGTGTGCTCCTGAGTTCTCCCCTCTCCCTGGCTGAGGGTCCCAGGACACGGCCCTGCCGCTGGCCTGTTCCTCCCTGCCCCCTGGATGCTGTGTGCTCCTGTGTTCTCCCTTCTCCCCGGCTGAAGGTCCCAGGACACGGCCCTACCCCTGGCCCACTCCTCCCTGCCACCTGGATGCTGGGTGCTCTCCCCTTTCCCTGGCTGAGGGTCCCAGGACACGGCCCCCATCTAGTCTGTTCTTCCCTACCCCCTGGACGCCATGTGCTCCTGCGTGTCCCTCATACCCGCCCCCCCCCCCCCCAAGGTCCCAGGGCTCTGTCCTCAGCCCTTTTCTTTTGTCATGGGAAATTCCTCCCATGGCACCTTGTCCGCACCCCAGCGTCAGGCTGCCCCAGCCATCCTGCTTCCATGACTCAGTTCTTCCCTGCCTCCCGGTGTTAGCCAGTGCCTCCTCCTAGAGCTCTAGCCCCATTTGTCCAAGTGCCCACTTGCCCTGTCAGTGTCCTCAAACTTCCTGTGTCCCTGATGGATGCGTGATGCTCCCGCTCCACCCGTGTGCCCTCCCTCCCCCAGCCGAGACCGCCTCGGAGCACAGAGCGTCATCAACCACTGACTCGTCCACAGCAAAAGCTTTGGAGCCTTCTGCCCCTAGACCACTCAGGGTTCAGGACGGGGCACTGTGATCAACAACAGAAGGGCGGATCCCACAGCCTGCCTCGGATACACTTGTAAAGCCTTAGCACCCCAAGGAACTATCTCTGTGCTACAGAGGAGGCCCAGAGGAGGCCCCTGACTTGCCCATGTCTCCCCATGACCACGGGGAAGGCTGGGACTTGAGGGAGGTTCCCAAGTCCAAAGCCTTCCCAGGCATCTGGCTCTTGGCCCGTGCTGAGCCTGGCGGAAGTCGAGCTGCGCAAGCCCTGAGGCCCAGCCCCTGGCAGAGGGGTGGCAGATGGATAGTGGCAGCCCCTGATACCAGCACTGCCATTTGGTGGACACTGGCAGGTGTTCTCCCCTCCAAGAAGAAACAGGTGGAATGTCTTGGGAAAAGGGTAGCAAGAATGGTTGCACAGCTTAAAGAATGTCATCAGTGTTACTGAATTGTATTTGTACGTGTAGACATTGTTGAGATGTTGTATGTTTTGTGGTGTATACTTTCAGCACAGCAATACTGAAAAAAGAAGAAAGAGCGTCTGCCTCCTAACCTGTCTGCCCCCCAACCCCGCGCTGTGAAGGAGTGTGCCGGTGCCAGTGACCCAAGGCCATGATAAGCGGCCGGGCCCAGTCTGGATCCTTGGCTGGCGCTCGATGTCTTGGGCATTTAATACAGACAAAGTCAAGTGCCAGGTCAGGTGTGTTGAGGGCAGGCATTGGCTGAAGCCTTGCAGAGTTGGGTGGGCACCGCAGGTAGGAGGCAAAGACCCGTGGGGTCTGCGCATGTCTTCATGCTCCCCCTGCTCCCTCTCCACACCCCTAACCAGTCACCAAACACTTGGTGCCTGTCAGTTTGCCTGGGCCCCCAGGCAAGTCTCTGGAGGTTAATTTCCCCTTCCCCCCAGTGTCTTCCTCCGGGCTCTCTGCCTCTCCCAATCCCAAAGCTCCTTCAAGGCCAAATTCAGTCAGTCCATTCTGTTTAATTCAGAAGCATTTTGATGTTTATGGAAGGCCTACTGGTTAGCACGTTGCCAAGCCACCCGGCCAATAAGTGGTTTAGCCAGGATATGAACTTGAGTCTGTCAGACCCCGGGGTCAGATGCCTCTTCCACCAGAGCGCTACCTTCTTCCTCCTTCCTTCTGCTGATAACCTGCTTCTCCGAAGGAGCCACAGTCCCGTCCACTTAATGGGCTGGGAAAACCTATAATTTTGTTAGAATGGTTTCTAAACCAAGAATCAAGGGGTGCTGAGAACCAGTCTCCAAGAGTCCAGTCCGACTTATGGTGACCCCGCCACGTGTGTCAGAGTAGAACTGTCCTCCGTAGGATTTTCAACGGCTGTGATCTTTCGGAAGCAGATCGCCAGGCGTTTCTTCTGAGGCACTTCTGGGTGCACTTGAGCCTCCAATCTTTCAGTTAGCAGCTACGCGGGTTAATGGTTTGCACCGCCCAGGGACTGTGGGTGCTGAGTAAGGGCCTGTTTTCAACTTCTGTAGATGAATGGCAGACTACTTAGCACCTGGCCTCCGAGGCATAGGTCTTGGGGTTTAGGGGCTCCTTGCTACAGTTGGTAGAGAGTTGACTTGAGGGGTGAGTAACCTCCAGCTGGGTGAGGTTTGTGCTGTACTTTCCGAATATTGATAGTAGATAATTCAGTGTGGTAGAATATTAGTAATAGATATTTGTTTTGGTATTTTCTCTCCTCCTCTTTTTTAACTCCCTTTGACGTTCGTCTGCCAGCCGCTGAGCCCTGGTGCCTGGTGGCAAGTGTGAGAGGGAACACAGAGAATTCTATGACTTGAGCCTCGTTCTCAGGGACTGTAAGCGTCAGAGACTTTGCAACAGGCGGTTTATTCACCTAGATGCAGGCATTCGCCCGACATGGTGCCAGTCACTGTGTTAGGGTGAATACCAGCCTATTCGTTTCCTCAGTGAGCTCACCCCCGGGGTAGGCACCGGTGAGAGCAGGACAGCCTGTCACTGTGGTGAGGAATCCAAGAGATCTGCTCTTGGAGGAGAAGAGACAGGGAGGGCTTCCCGCAGGAGGTGTGCCAGATCTGGGTCATGAGGGCTGAATAGGAGTTCACTAGGCAGAAAAGTGGGGCATAGAGAACAGAACATGAGCACAGCAGAGGGACAAGGTGGCGGTAGGTCTCGGGCCCCATGAGCTGAGACAGTGTGAACCTGGAAATGGTGGACTGTTTTGCTGGAGGAAATCTTCACAGCTTCTCCTGAAGCGCCCTGCCCGAGAATGATGAGGGCAGGTGGAAGAAGGGCCCAGGCTGGTCCTTGTACCTTCCGTCTGCTTTTCCCCTAGCTGAATCTAAGTCCTCTCTGGCTTTCTAAGAATCAGGACAGTGGAGTGAGGGTAGGTTTTGGGGCCGGTTTCCCTTCCCCTCATCCACCCCAGGCCACACTTTTTCCTTTCATCTGGACTCTAAGCTGTTGCCCTGGGATTTGCTGAATTCACAGCCGTTCAGCTCTGGGGCCTTGTTAGGGGAACGGGTGGTTTTCATTCAGAGTTCCCTGGGAGCTCCAGAGGGTTAAACCACAAGCCAGCTGGTGGGCATTAGTTCCCCCTCTCCAGGAGACAACGTCAGAGGCTGATGCAGCAGGCACAGAGAAGGCGGGTGGCAGAGAAGGGCTGAGGGCTGGCTGGAGGCTCTCCTCGGGGAGGGCTTTGGCCTGGGACCCCGCCCCACAGCCCAGGTGGGCAGGCTGTGGCCGGGTGTGTGTATCTGCTGTGCATGTCTGCATTTCCTCACTTCTGGGGAGAGCGATTCTTGGTGAGTGTTCTCCTTTGGGGCATAAGGCAGAGAGCGTGGCAAAACTTCCCCGGGAGAGAAAGAGTGCTGGAGTTGCAGAGAGGAGCTTCTCTTTCTAGGGGGGCACTGTGGGGAGCATGCTGATGGACTTCCTTAAACAAACTCGCAAGTGTTCCAATTCCCCTGGGCTTTGCCTTTTAAGCAGCGGAGCCGGCAGTAGGAACGGCCACCCTGCAGGGCGGGGCCCCTGGCTTCCCAGGGCATCCAGTCCCCAGTGGCCAAAAGAGCAATTTGCTGAGGTGGCTTAAGTACATGTTTTCTGAATCTGTTTGTGACCAGGGACCTTCAAAGGGGCTGCCATGTGCCAACTCAGTGACTGCCGTGTGGCCTCCTGGTGGTTTCAGATGCTTTGCCAAAGCCGAGGGCCCCTCCTGAGAAACGTGGAATGGGCGTGCGGGCCCAGACCAGCTGTCCTCCGCCCTGCAGCCCACCACAACGCACGCTGGTGCAGAGCGCTTCCTGGGGCGTTTGCGGGGGAGGTCCTTAGGGCTCGCAAGGGCGCTCGTGTGCAGAGTCAGCTTAATGGGCTCCTGGACTTCATGGACTGAGTTACCAGGACGAGAGAAGACCTGGTATGTAGCGTTGTTTTCTGTTTTGACTGAGTGTTGGGAGAGAAATGTCTGAGGAGGGGTGGGCTTAGCTGAGTGGTGGCACCATGAGTGAATGTCCACTGTGAGAGAAAGGGGGGAAAGCAGACATCTGTAGGAGACAGTGAGGGGAATCCTGGCTTCGTGGAGGCTGTTTGCTCTCACTCTGGCCTAGCTGTCCAGCTCCGCCGACGGGCTTGTCAGCAAGCACCAGGCAGGACATCTGCTGATCCTGGCCCCGGCCTCGTGGGTGTCTTTGGAGCCCAGCCCCCGCCTCACAGGCCGAGGGACACCTTGCTGGGTGCTGGACATGAGGATGAGGAGACAAGGAGCTATGTGTGGGCGGCCACGTGTGGGGGCCTGGAGGGGACAGGGCCCTCCGGTCTGGCCCCACACTGCTTCCCTCACCCTTCCTTCTCCCAGTCAGATGGCAGGGAGGAGCTTGTGGAGGGGAGGCTGGCTTGTAGACTATTGCGTCTACTTGGAAAGACTCTTTTCTACTTTGCCCCAGCCAGCCCTCTAAGTGGTTCTGTAGCCTGAACTGCAGGCAGGACCCCGTTTTACAGATGGAGGAGCCACGGCTCTTTGTGGGTCAGCAGCTTGTCTGGGGTGCCCAGCTGGACAGCAGTCAGTTCGGAATCACACTGAGCCTCCTGGTTCCATTCGGTCCTTCCCCTGCGCTGGGCTCCATCCATCATTGGCCTTTGACTCCAGGGGCAGGTGAGAGTGGGCCTCGGGGCAGCGGCTGCCTGGAGACTGGTCTGTGCTGTACCCCGCTGTACTCTGCACCTCTGACGGGGAGGGGGCTGCTGCGGCTGAGACGTGGGCACTGGGCTGAGTTCATGTCCCAGCTCTGTCTCATACCAGCTCGATGGGACCTCTAGGTCTCAGTTCCTCATCTGCAGCGCACCCACCTTGGGGCTGCCAGGACTGAGTGAGTTACTATCTGTAAAGTGCTGAGAGCAGCTTCTGCAGGGACAAAGCCCACAGATGTGTTTGTGGAGCCACATGGCCTTCAGGTGCGTCCTCACACCCGGCACTGACATGGGCACTGTGCACTGCGCACGCACAGTAGGTGCTTGAGACTTGTGAGCTGGCGATGGATTGCAGACCTGTCTTTTGAACAGCTGCAGGAGGCTGCCCGTGGGCTACAGCGCTGAAGGCATCTGGACAAAATGGTCTTTTCTGAAGCACACTAGGAAACAGCCAGTTGGCTCTGAGGCTCGGGAACCTGTGTGTCCCTGAACTCCCGAACCTGGGGGATTTCCCCCTCGTGGGAATTCCTCGTGTATACTTACCACAACTAACAACGAGAGATGCGTGCAGGCTGGAGGTCAGAAGGACACCAGGCACAACGCTTCTGTCCACTCCAAGTTGGCTGTTTCTCTGATTATTAAAACCGTCTAAATGTTCGATTAACGCAGAAAACCACAGTGAACTTGATCACATTCTTCCCTCATCCTGCTTCCTGGGGATGCACATCATTCACATTTTAGCATATCTTTCCAGTTCTTTCTTTCTTATTTGCAATACTTGCCTTTTACCAATGTTAGGTTCGCTTAAGGAAATTAAAAGCAAAATTATCGCGGCTTTTGGAATTCAAAGCTTCAGACGAAATGGTACCAGTGAAACCAAAATGGTTAATTTATCTCTGATTTTATCTTAAATACACTCCAAACCCGCCTTCCACCCCTTGCCTTCACTCTTCTGCTGGCATCCCCAAATTTCCCACTTGTTTTCCCAGGGGGGCAGCTCCATGCCGTGGCCTTGGAGTGGCAGGCTGAGAGGGCGTTGGGGGAGACAGGTGTGGACAGGTGTGTGAGAGGCGAGGCGAGCAGCTGGTGAGGGCCATGTGGGTGCCCCAGGAGGGACTCACTCCTGGCTGGCAGTGGCCGCCCGTTTCCAGGCAGGCACGTTTGACATGCGGCGCTGCACACAGTCTTTGCTATGCCGTTTGGTCCTTGGACTTAATGAGTTCTGCGGGGATGCTCCGCAGTAGCTGAAGATCATTTACCTGAATTGCTTTTTAATTTCTGCCGTGGGAAGCTGCCCCTGGCATGCTATAATTACATTATAATTTACAGCAATCCCAAATCTATAAATTTAGCCATAGTGGTGGGGGGAAAGGACCCTGGGTTGTGTGGGGGCTGGGCAGAGAGACCCCACACTGTTGAATTAGCCTCTGTTTCTGGGTGCAGGCTGCAGCCCCTGGGCAAGAGCAGAAGAGGCAGAAAGGGACACAGCTCACCCAATAAGTACTGAAGGTTGCTTTAGGACTGAGGGCTGTTTGGGTCATAAGCTGGCTTGTGAGAGAGGGTGCAGGCATGATATAACATCCCTCTGATCTGCTGGCTTGGAGCAGTTTGCTGTGGGATCTGGGGAGTGGATGGAATTGGGTGGCCTGGATGGCACTGGGAGGTGAGTTCAGGATGCTTCCCTGGAGTTGCTTATCTCTTAGGCTTTGGAGAGGAGAGATTGGGCCTCGGGGGATGTTGGAGGTGGGAGATTGTGGAGTGCGGAAGTGAACCCTGCAGGATTCTAACGGACAGGGATGGAAGAGGCAGAGGCGCAGGCTGGGGTGGGGGGCTTTCTTTGTGCCCTCGCTGTTGTGACCCCCCCATCTTCACCCACTGATGCTTTTACACGTTTGGGGGGGCCTCACTCTCCATGTCTCTAGGCAACCTACCCCATTCCTGTAAAGCCATGATCCGCACTTAATGTGCACAAAGGCATGGGATTCTGGGGTGAATTAACATTATATAGTAAAGGAAATACAGGCTTTTCTGATTTGTCAGGTGTAGGAATCCAAAGGTTCATGTCTTGGGTGACTTACACTGGGATGACTTTATAACAGCAGGAGGAAGTAACGTAGCAAAACACTGGTGGTGGAGCTTATGTTCAGAGAGGCTGAGTCAAGTGCCCTGTGTCACAGCTTGGGGAAAAGATGAGGCTTGTGCACCCAGAAGGACAATGTGAATGCTGGTTGGGGGGCTGGCAGGTGGGAGAGGTGACTAGAGGCAGTAGGCAGTGAGACACGGGTGAGCCCAAAATGAATCTGCCCTTTCCCTGAGCCCAGGGGCTGCGTGGTGGGGTCTCAGCTGAACATGATCTTGATTGCTAGCAGATCCTCCCATTGGGCTCAAGGTGACTCTTTGGGGCGGTGCCCGGGCAGTGTCCCCGGAAGCTAGTGGGACTGCCCTCTGAACTTTGTCTCTTACGCCTGTGAGTGCTAGGGCTCGGAGGTGACAGCACTGCCCTGCAGAGTCGCCCTCCAGACACTCACTGTAAGCAGTGTTCCTGCTGAAAACACTTCCCCGGCCCCCTTGGGCCATCTCTCTGGAACTGGCTCTGAGGAGGTGTTCACGGTGGTCTGTGTGCATGTTAGCCCACCCTGGGGGACGTTGTTATGAGATGATATTCCCCACGGCGTGGCATCCAAACCCCAGGGTCACCACCTGAACAAGAGACCCCTGCAGCATTTCTACCCTGGATCCACGGCCTCCAGGCCTGCATGAGTGTGATTTAGGGGGGTCTTAGGAAATTTGAACCCAATACCTGGAGTCTGAAATAATTAATTTCCTTTCAAATGAACTTTTCATCACTCGGGTTTAGATGCACAGACCCACAAGGTTAAGCCTTGCCCGCCTGAACCGCTGCCCCCACATTAACACAACACTCCCCCAGAGTGCCACCCCAGTCCCTCTGCCTGGAATGCACCCCCGCCCCGTTCTTTCTCTGCCTCCTTCGGGAAGCCTTCCTTGATTGAAGTGCCCCCCACCCACGCATTGGGCACCCTCCCTGGTACTTTGTCACCAGAGCCCTTTGTCCCTGTGTGCCTCGTGTCTGATGACGCTCCTCTCCCCCGCTAGCCTGCGCTAACCCAGGATGGAGGCTGAGCTGTATTCTGCTGAAGGGCGTCACGTCCAGCTGGCCGGGAGATGTTTGGGGGGCTTAATGACGGAGTGGAGGGTCCCAGGAACGCCTCCTTCCTGCCTCTGCTGGCCCGCAGCTGTCCCTCAAATGAGCCTCGGCTGCTCAGAGCTCTGTGCTCCAGCTGCGGACCAGCAGTGCCCCAGAGAGGGACAGGACGCTGGGGGTGAGACCCCCTGGGTCTCTCACGCCTGGGCGTGGTGGGAGGTAGCTCAGTGATGGCTGCCTTTGTTATGACAGAGCAGAGCCTTGGGCCCAGGCCACTGTCAGGGACAGCTGCGGTGCATTCTGCTGGCAGCCAGCAGGGCCCCCGCGTGGGCGGCCAGGGAGGAGCCTCGAGCACGTGCACCAGCCTTGCCTCGCTGTGCATCCATGCGTCCGTGCGTCCATGAGCATCCAGCTCAGCAGATAGACGCAGAGCGCACTGCGGAAGACGCGGTGCACAGTGTCTGCTGCTCCACTGTCGGTCCTCTGGTGTGCCCAGAGAGGAGCTGGCCTGCAGATGCGAGTGGGTTCCGCTGGTGTCCATCCGGTTAGTTCCACGCATGCCTCTGAGCTGTGAGTTTCCAAGCTGGAGGTTTTTAGTCTCTTTCATGCAGAGGAAGCGGCTTCACCCAGGAAGCAGACCCTTCCTTGAGGAGTGCCAGAGTGGCTTAGGCTGCTGGAGATGTTTGTCCTGTGCATGGACTTTGGCATGTGACCATTGCAAAAGCTGTGGTTCCCCCTCATCCCTGTGTTACAGTTTAGGGACGTGGAGAGAGAGGCGCCCCCGGCCACGTGGGTGAGGAGCTGGAGTTAGATGCAGCTCCATCAGATTGCACACCCCCAGCCTCTCGGCTCCAGGGCAGAGCGGAGGAACAACTGGAGAACTAAGCCACTCAGTCGCTCCGTAATTGTTGCCCCGAGTGATGACCCTCGGAGCCCGTTTTAGATCAGCTGGGTGGCCTCGCCCAGCCCCTTCCTCTGTCCCCCGCCTTGTCAGACGCTGAGATTCTTAACAACTTCCCAGGGCCTGCCTTCCTCAGCCATCCCCTCATGCCTCAGCCTCATGGAACACTGTGGCTCCTGTGACAAGTAGGACACCCACCCTCTGCCTCTCCCTGTGTGGTCACTGCGTGTCAGCCCGTGGACCAAGCTCCTAAAGCAGTGCCTGGCCCTAGTTATCGTTTTCGTTGTTAGCTGTCATCGAGCCGACCGTGACTCGAGGCGACCCCACGTGCAATAGAACGACACGCTGCCTCGTCCTGTACCGTCTTCACAATCAGTAGTCGGCGTGAGTCTGTTGTGACCGCTGTGTGTTTCAAGTGCCTTCCGACCTGGGGGGCTCATCTTCCAGCACTGAATCAGGCAGTGTTCTCTTGTGAACCATAGAGTTTTATCTTTTCTGAATTTAATTTTATTTTGTTGGTGTTGCGGAGAATGTACACAGCAGAACATTCACCAGTTTAACAGTTTCTCCATGGACAATTCAGTGACATTGATTGCATTCTTTGAGTTGTGCAACCATTCTTGCCCTCCTTCTCTGAGTTGTTCCTGTGCCGTTAACATAAACTCATTGCCCCCTAAGATTCCTATCTAATTTTCCAAGTTGCTGTTGGCAATTTGTTCCCATACAAATAGTTCTTAAAAGAGCATAATGCTCAAGGCAGACATTTTCTACTCATTAAGCTAAACTATTATTTGGTTTTAAGAAGAGTTCAGGGGATATTTTTGGTTTAAGGTTTAAAGATCTTCTCAGGACAGTAGTTTCAGGGGTTCATCCAGCCTCTATGACTCCAGAAAGTCTGGATTCCATGAGAATTTGAAATTCTTCTGTTCATTTTTCTCCCTAATTTTAATCAGGATTCTTCTCTAGAATCTTAGATCAAAATGTTGGTCCGTAGGCTTTTCATTGGCTAATTTTTGGAAGTAGATCACCAGGCCTTTCTTCCTAGTCTGTCTTAGTCTGGAAGCTCAGCTGAAACCTGTCCACCATGGAAGACCCTGCTGGTATTTGAAATACTGGTGGCCTAGCTTCCAGCATCACAGCAGCACGGAAGCCGTCACAGTACGACAGACTGGCACTAGTACTTGCCGATAAGTGTTTGTTCAGTGAATAATGAACAGATGACTACTTCAGGGGCTTCCAGGCTCATCTGGAGCCAGCCCAGAAACGCAAACCTGTGGTGAAGCTGTGCTGGCCCCATCTCCATCTGCTCGTGGGAAGATGGAGCCACAGCCCAACACAAGTTTCTGCTGGTGCCTTTTGCTAAGTGGTGATCCCAGCCCACCTGGGCCAGCACCTCTGCTTAGTGGACGCTGACAGACACCCAAAATGCGATGAGAAAAGATAAGTGGGCACAGGTCTTGATTCTAAAGACTCACGGACTTTTAAAGCTGTGAGAAACCTTGGGCCACCTGACCCAGCCCTCCCCTTACTTATAGATGAGGAGAGCCCCGCTGGGACCAGCCCCCCGGCCAGGTGGCTTCCCTGAAGAGATGTTGGTTTGGATCTGGCCCCTGTGTCCTGCCTTCTCTCTCACCAGGAGAAAGCCAGTGAAAGGCTGGCCCCTTGTCTGAGTCCCTTCACCCTAATACTTGTCCAACATTTGAGCTCTCAAGCCTAGACAGACACAGAGGGAGGAAGCTCTGCAAAATATGCTGGTTTTTGACATTTAAATCTGATTTTTTTCCCTTCTCTGTGAAAAGAATTAAAATCCAGCATAAGCTTATTATAGGCGGGCTGAGGTTATTTTGGGAAGTAGCAATTAAAGGTTTTTCTGTTTTCCCTCTCCCTTTTACCCTTGCAGCTTACACAGGTCTGTGAAGCTGTTAAGCCTTCAGCCAGCCCACAGCCCAGAGGAATCTGCCTATGCCCGCTTCCCCGCCACTTCCAGCCCTTGGGAAAGAAAAGAAAGTTAAATTCACATTAATTACAGCCAAATCTGCTCAGTAAGCACTTGCTGAATATGCTCAGAGATGAGGTTTCAAGCTGTCCTCCAAATGGAGCAGTGAAATGAAAGGGATCTGTTCTTTGGTCAGACACTGTAATTTGCCAGTCATTCCACTTCTGCCTAAAATGGATTCTCTGCTGCGGCCGGGACCTGAGCCCACTGTCCACGGTCTCTGCTCCTCACCTTCCGAGGGAGAGGCGGCCTCACTCCACCAGGCTGAGGCTGGGCCCAGGGCTTCAGAGTAAGTGTGTAACCTGTTCATGCACACTCACACTTACACACCCAGGGGCACACTCACACTCTAACCCACAATCACACTAGCATACACACCCATTCACACACACCATCACATACAGCACACACGCAGTATACATGTCCAGTTGCTTATATACACGCATTGCACGTGCATGAACACACGTGCACGCTCACACTCACCCACAATCACTAGCATACATACCCATAGTCACAGCACACACACACTTACACAGTCACACATATACACGTGTGTGGAGCCCAGCAGAGAACATGCTTCAGAGCAGGTCGATAGCTCGGGTCTGATTCCATTATGCATGGGGTCACTATGAGTTGGGGGCCAGTTGGATGACAGCTAACAACCCCAACCCTTACCACAACGACAGTTCAGTGAACGATCTCTTTCTGCGTATTTACAGAGTGCGCACGTTGTGGAGTCTCTGGATGTATTTCTGACCACAGTGAATGTCTTTTGAGGCCGCTTTAGCTCAGAGGTCATTTAGTGACTGAGATCTCAACCCGGGCGGTGGACAGTGCTGAGTGGAGCCCAGCCCAGGCCCCTGGCACTAGCAGTGTGACTTTGGGCGAGTGGAATGAGTTCCCTGAGCCTCAGTTTCTTGTTCCTAATGGAGATAACAGTGTTGACGTCATAGGATGGTTGTGAGGAATGAGTGAGATTGTGTTCAGTGTTACCCAGTAGGTTCTTATCCCCATCGGCTGATTTGATTATCCTCGTTGTCCCATAATGCCTGTGTCCCATCCTGTCACTGAGTGCCCTCTTGGCTGTGCTGTGGGCCAGGGCCTGGTCTGGAGGAGACTGCCCCCCGTCCAGGGTGGCTGGTAGGAGGGGCGCGTGGGCCTGGAGGTCCTGCATGCTCGCTAGTTCCTTTCCTCTGAGGCCTTCTGTGCCCAGTTCTGGAGGGAGCTTTGGGCCTTTGGGCTGCTCAGAGTTTGCGTGAGCGCAGCAGGCAGGTCCTCTGAGCTGGGCGTTGAGGTGAAAGGGGGCTCGGTGGGCGGGGGTGCCTGTCTCAGGGAAGGGTGAGGTGTGCCTGTGTGAGTGTGAATGTGTGTGTATGTGCACATGACTAGTGCTTAGAAGAGGTGACCTTTCAGCAGAGCTTTAGGGGAAGATGGGAGCAAGTTTGGGGTTCGTGCTTGCTGTGGCCTGGGTGGGAGTCAACGTGGGGTGGTGGGTGATCAGCTGGTGTCTGTGTCCCTCCTGCCAGTCTTGTGTAAGCATCAGCTCTTCGCCCTGAGAGGGTTACATCTGCACCTGTGTTCTGCACCATGCCCCAAGCCCTAGCAGTGGGGAGCCCGCGCTCGTAGGACCTTAGCTGTGAGGTGTTGAATGCCTGGATGAGGGAGGATGGTGGGCCCCGCTGGAGTAGGTGTTTGCTGAGCCTGTGCCTTTGTGAGTCTGGGTGAACGTGCTGTGTGTCCAGGTGAGTGGACACATACGCACAGACATGCACTGAGGGCCCCACAACCCTTTGTGCCATTCCCTGGCCTGTCCCCATGTGGCTGAAGTAGCTCCTTGTGTTAGGGGCCAGCACCACAGCCGCTTGGTGGCCTGAGAGACAAAGGAACAAGGTCGACTGAGGGGAACACCAGAGGGGACAGTGGATTGTGTCCGGGACTCCTGCAGGCTGAGGGCTGGTGTGAGCCTGCTGTGACTGTGCCATGTGCCCTCATTTCTCTCTCTCTGTCTCTCTCGTGTCCTGAAAGCACAGCAGTTTTGTGCTTGCTCCTTGGCTGCCGTGGCCAAGTACCAGGGCATAAGTCCAGGCGACTTAGCATTTAAAGTGCTAAAATGGAGTTCCCCCTCAGATCCGGGGGTTTTAGAGAGGTGACCCAAGCAGGAAGAGCCAGTGGCCTCCCTGGATTGAGCCTACAGATATGGCCTGGGCCTTTCAGGGCCTCGTACCCTCCACACAGGTAACAAGCCTGTGTGTGAGGGCAGTCAGCTCTGTTAGCGCTCAGGTGGTCCAGGAAGACCTCTGACCTCTGGTTGCCTCTCCTTCAGGCTCAATGAGGCAGCAGACAGCTGTCTTCAACTAGAAAACTTGCCTGTTTGGTGTGGCTTTTCGGCCTGCCTTTGAAGGGGAACGATGTGTCTACCTTTCATTTCTCAACCAGGCCTGAGGAGATCTCGGGCCCCTTGGGCTGCTGCCTGTGTCTCTGAGGTGAGCCTGGCTGTGGAAGCCACTGTGACTTCGTTGGAGTGCATTTGGGTAACTGGAAAATAAATGACTCTGCTTGGAAGGCAGATGGAGCTGGGCCCCAGGCTTGCTCTGCCCTTTCCTGCTGTGTGACTTGGGCAAATCACTTTGCTCCTCAGCCTCAAGCCAGTGAGTCCTGCTCCTCAGGAGGACTGAACGGGATGGTAGGTATGGTCAACCCATGAGGGACTGGTCTTCTGGAAGGCGACAGAAACAGGTTCGAGGGGAGTGGCTCTGTGTGTCTCTCCTCTGCTGACCTGTGTCCTCTCTGAGGCTACTTCCTCAGCTGGGTGGACCCTGTTGTCCCCCCCTTCTCTCCTGATGCTCGATGTCATAACCCTCCAGAGATGCTGGCTGAGGACTGCCAGAAAAGATTGCTCCCTGGGGGACCAATCCCTGGAGAAGGACATCATGCTTGGTAAAGTAGACGGTGAGTGAAAAAGAGGAAGACCCTCAATGAGATGGATTGACACGGTGGCTACAACAGTGGGCTCACGCATACCTGCTCTTGTGGAGATGGTAGAGGACCGGTCAGCATTTCCTTCTCTTACACATGGGTCACTGTGAGTCAGAGCCGACTTGATAGCACCTAACAGTGGCAACTCTGAGGTGTGGTGATGTGGTGGCGTGTGCTCAGGCCTCAGGCCAGATAAGGAGGCTTTGGGGCTGGGAGCCAAGGCAGGTGGTGCCTGCCTGCTCTGTCATCAGCCTGTCCTGCTCTGTGGCTCTTCCTGTCCCCAGACCCAGGACCAAGCGTTTTAGTCCGTCTCCTTGCCTTCCCTCCTAACTGCCCGTCATGCTCATTTCCTGTCCCTGTACTTGTTCCCTTTCTTGTCTTCCCTGCTTGGGCCTGAGGCCTCCGCAGCCTTTGAGAGTTGGCCTTCCCCAGTGGGAACTCTGAGGGCATAGAGGCAGCTGGGGCCTGGAGGCCTGGCTGCTGGGGAGGGCTGTCTGAGGGCTGTTAACCCTGGAACAGCTCCTCTCACAGAGGGCAGCCTCCCCGCTCTTTGAGCAGAATCAGCAGCAGCAGCACCAGGGTCAGGAACATGGGGTTCCACACTGAGTTCTGAGCACAGAGCACCACGTTCAGCGGGCCTGGGTCTGCATCTCACATCTGCTGCTTGCAGGCTGCCTGACCTTGGGCGAGTCACTGCAACTCTGTGAGGTCCTTTTCCTGCTAGAGGACCCAGAACATCTGCTCCTTTGCACGCCAGCATGAGGACTGATTGGGAGCCTTCTCCCACCCACCTTGGATGAGCAGACTCCTTCTCTGTAAGGCTCCCCTTGGGGTCTTTTGCTCCACATGGACACAGGTACGCAGACATCACAGCAGCCACCTCCCACCACTGAGTTCACGTCCCCACCCCGCTGGCCACCACCCTGGAGTGGAGGACTGCCAGGACTTCCGGAGCTGAGAGGATGTCTGCAGCTCCCCAACAGCCTCCACGGGCAGTTAGGCCATTCAGGGACACCCAGCATTGGAATTTCAGATTCTCTCCACAAACCCAGGCTTCAAATTCAGATGGATATCAAGCCCTGGGCCTCTTACTGCAGTTTTTAAAACTTGCCCATTTCATGGGCTTGTCTGGCTTAGTGTAAGTCAAAGCTCACAGCAGCTTGGCATAACTCTTGGTCCAGGCTGAAGTGACCCCCCAGATGCCTCTGGAGCACCCACCCCACCACACTGTCACATTCTGGTTTCTCTACATGACGCACAATATCTGGAGTCATGAGATGGTTGTCCAGGTCCCTGCAGACCTCTCGGGGACCTCTTTTTCACACTGTTTCTGGTGACTCTGTCCCTTGCCATGTAGGGATTTTCACCGTCTTATACAAGTCATCAGCAGTTTCTTTTTTCTGTCGGAGGTTATGTGCCAGCCATGACCTTGATGTTGTCCTGGTTTCCAGGGCTGGGAGGTCATGTGTAGGGAATGATCTTGTTCTGCTCTTCTCCCCTGGCCATGCCGGTTACTCTGTGCCCCAGGTTTTACTGAGCAAACCTATGTGGGTTCTCACTCTTCAATTCGTTTTCCACTGGTCCGTGTGGTACTTGGGTGCAGTTGTGACCAGCCAGGCAGCCATTTCATTTTTGGAGCAAACATGATGAATTGTGATAGCTTGACTGTGGTTTTTCATTAGAGACAGTTCTCTCTGAGGAGGCAAATGTTGGAGGCAAGATTTGGGGGGCATTATGGGCTGGATGGGGATGGTAGTGGTCTTTTAGCTGGAGGTAGCTATAGCAAGGTGAAAGAGCGCTGCCTGTAATCAGAATCAGAAGGCCCAGGTTCATATGGTGGCTCTGACGTGTGTTAGCTGAGTGAGCCTGGGGAAATTACTTAGAGCATTAGTTTCCTTGTCTGTAAGATGGGGATAATAACACCACGCCTACAGAGCTGTGAGGGTTAAATGAGATCAGGAACATCCCTGGAGCCTGGTGCCTGGTGCCTGGTATATAGTGGATCCCATTGTGCCAGCTCAGCGGGTGTTAGTGTATCTCCAGTGTGGACACAGCTCCCCTCTTCTGAGGCAGGACTGAGGCCTGAGTGGCCAGCAGCAGCCACAGTGTGCATCCACTCCCTGCCAGCACATTCTCACTTTCATATGTGTTGTCCATTAGATCCATTCTGTGCCTCTGAGGTAGTGGAGACATTGCTGCATCCCTCTGATGGATGTCCCTTCATGGACTAGTAACGTGAAACGTGCTTCCAAAAATGGAGGGCGCCGAGAGACCGAAGAAAGAGGCGGGCGATTTCAGGGTGGTAGCAAAGGAGTTTATTAGGGAGAGTTACATATGAAGCAGGTCTGGGGCAGCAACAGGACCAAGCAGATCTCTGTGCCCTGCAGTAGTGGACAGAGGTTTTATAGTGGTGATGAAAAATACTGGCTACATGCCAGGGATGCCTCTAGACTTATACAAGGGCACCGTAGCAAGAATTACATAAGAATGACTTAGCAAACAACAGTGGACTAGGAGAAAGCATAGAGCAGCCAATAGATTGTTCCACTTCCCAGCGCCAGGTCCTGAGGTGTCCAGAGGACCATGCTGTTTTGTTCTGGTAACAGTCTTGTTGGATACAGTTCCAGAGCCTGTGGCGTCACTAGTATCATTGTTGAAGTGTCACTTGGTGCTCTTAGTCTGGAATATGAGGCTAAAGCCCCATCGGGGGCCGAATTTATCAACCTCAGAGCCTCAGGCAGCACTTTGGTCCACCCCGGCAGGGTATCCTTGCCCGTAAGGGTTCGTATTTGTTGTTTTAGGACACTGTTCTTCCTTTCCACCAGATCCGTGGCCTGGGGGTTGTAGGACAGTTGGTAATGCCATCGTACCTTATTCTCAGCCACCCATTCACACACATCGTGACCTGTAAAGTGTGTCCCCTGCTCACTCTCAGTCCTTTGGGACATTCCATAATAATAATGCTCAGTTTTTCATAATCCTTTTATTGTAGCAGCCTGGTTTGCTCATTTACATGGGAACACCTGTGTCAAGCCAGTAACAGTGTCCACACAAATGAAAGCGTACTTCACTCCTTCACTGAGGGGTAGGAGCCCTACATAATGTACCTGCCAGTCCGTCACTGGCTGTGTTCCCTTATGTACCTTCCCAGGATCATGGGGCAGATGCCTTGGGTGTTGGTGTGAGTACGTGGGGCAGTTTTGTATAGCACCTACCAGATCACTATACTTCATTGCTATGCCTGCCTCTAGCTGTTTTCCAACCAACAGAGGCATTGCAGTGTCAGCTTTTCTGATGAATCCAGTGGGCAGGTTTCCCGACAGGTGAAGAGGCAAATGGGCTGCTACATAAAAGACAGGTTGGTGTCCAAGATTTGGAGGTGATCCCAGATGTCCTGCCACAAGGCTTTCCCCCACAGGACTTTACCCATTATTGTCCACTGCTCCTTATGCCGTTGGCCTATCCTCATAGTTAACCCAGAGGCTACCGCCCAACTGTCTATACACAGGGTTAGGAGCCAGAGTTCGTGGGTGATGACCATCCATGCAGCCCTTAATTCAGCCCATTGACTGCTTCTCCCTGCGCCAGTTTCAAACCAGATAGTATCAGTGGAGGCTTGCAAAGCCACTGCCGTCCACAGTGGTGACATAACTCAGTTAGAGCCATCTGTGGACCAGGTACCTGCTGGCAACAGGTTTCCCCTCTCTTAGAGGGGAGGCGGCTCTGGCAGCATGCTAGCCTGTGCTAGGGCTCATCTTGATATGTCACTGGATCAAGTACAGCTGTAACTTTTGGGACTGTGAACTGGCAGAAGGGGACTGCACTGTTGCAGGTATGCATGCTATTTGGTGTCAGCATAGCTGTCTGGATGATAGCAGGTTATGGCTAGGAAAACAGCCTGTTGACTCACCCATTTATGGGCAAAGCTGTGCAAGGGTAACAACTCCCATCCCTGTTAACAGCTCTACCTGGTGGAGAGCGTTATAGGCTGCCAACAATTGTTTCTCTCTGGGACTGTATAGATTTTCTGCCACCCTCCACAGTTGGGGCCAAAAACCAAGGGGGACTTTAGTTTCATCCTGATCTTGCTGTAGAGCTCAGCCATAACGGTCCTCGGTGCTGCTCACGTCTAGTGGTATTGTACCTAGCATTTTCACTTGTGCAGCCAACATGTTTGCCTTCTCAAAATCAAAATGCTGTTCACTTCCCCAGTCCCCAGAGGCACCTTTTTTTTACCAGTAGATATAGTGTTCTCAAACACTAGGCCAAGTGGGGGATAAATACTCTCCAGTACCCCGAAAGACCGACAAAGGCCTGCACTTCTTTTGATGTCCTAGAGGTGGGGTAAGCTTGTATCTTATTGACTATGGCTTCAGGCAACACATGGGTCTTACCCAACTAGCCGACTCAGGAATTTTACCAGCGTTCCAGGCCTTGCACCTTTTGGGGATTCATGACCCATCCTCTTCCCTGTAAGTAGATGATTAAGGAGTCTAGACACTCCTGTGACAGAGAAACATTTTTAGCAGTTACCATGATATCATCAATGCAATGAAACCAACGGACAGTAGTGGGGAAGGTGAAAAGGGTCAGATCCCTAGCAACCATACCATGACAAATGGTGGGACTATGTAGATACCCTTGAGGTAGCACCTGGAATATCCATTTCTGTCTCTCACAGGGCTAGAGGGATGCCAACGAACACATTGGCCGGGTCTAACACAGCATGGTACGTACCCAGGTCTCTACCAAGGGTTTCCAACAAGGAAGCTGCGTTTGCGACCGGAGCGTGTATAGGAGGGATCACCTTGTTAAATTCTCTCTATTCCACGGTCATACGCCAGGACCCATCTGGTTTCTTCACAGGCCACACAGGGCTTTTAAAAGCACTGTGGGCTTCTTGGAGGATGCCTACCCTTTTCAATTCCAAAGTGGTTTCACTGATGTCCTTATGTCCTCTGGGCAACTTATATTGCCTGATGTCTACCACTCTTTGTGGTGGGGGCAGGGTCACTAGTTCCCATGCCTCATTCTCCCTCAAGACTGCTTTTACCGCCTTCGACGGTAGTTGGAATTCTCCCACAGATGTGGTCAAAGTCAAGTCCCATGACTACGGGACATCCATCTGTAGAATGTATTCTAGTATTGGGGAAATATAAACTTGATATGGTTTAGGGGGAGTACATCCTATTCGGAAGGTCAGGAGTACCTGGCATACATGGATGGACTTTCTGCCGTACCCATCAGTTGCTAAGGGGTGTACTAGAAACCTCTCCACGTCTCCAAAGATAAGGATGCAATCGACCCCAGTGTCAACCAGAGCTAGCACCCACTGCTTGTTTGTTCTTGACCATTGTATTGTGACCTCTACATGGGGCCTCTGGTCCCCTTGCAGGGCCGTGATCTACATGTGACCTTGGTCCCACCTCTAGTCCCTAGGGATCAGTGCAGTCCAGCCGGTGGCAGAGGGCACTTACTCAAGGGGGGCAGTGGGACCCAGAAGATGGTATTGTTGTTCTGGCTTCAGATTCTTCCAGGGTTGACCAAAACTGCATTTAGTTGTTTATCTTTTCAACTGCTGTCCCAGCAGCCACAAGTCCACCCACATCTGCTTTCAGGTTACTTTCAAGGGGCCCTCGGATGGTTGTCCTACAGGATTTCCAGCCTTTCTTTTCTCTCTTCCCATGGCTCTCATTCCTTTCTCTCTAGCCCTCTCAGTTTCTCCGAAGTTGGCTACAGCTTGTTTCACCTGGTAGACCATCTGGCCCACTGAAGGACTAACTACAGCCACCAGCATGCCATACCAGGAGGGTGGGGACACTTGTGGAATCTTTGCTTTCATTCTTGCAGTTAAAGAGTTCATTATCTGGTCCCCAGAAATGCTTGGCATAAATGGTGTGGTGCATACCTACCTCCTGTATTAGTTGCTGTAATTCCTCTATGGAGTACCACTTCCCAACTGTACCAGGAAGATCCCCCTCATTTGACCATGCCTTTCTACACCACAAAATAATCCAATTTGTGAGGGCTTGTATGCCCTCTGTGTTCTGAGCTGCATGTAATCGCTGCCAGAGGATGGGGTGGGTGGTTGTAC
Source organism: Dugong dugon (assembly GCA_030035585.1). Classification (NCBI taxonomy): domain Eukaryota; kingdom Metazoa; phylum Chordata; class Mammalia; order Sirenia; family Dugongidae; genus Dugong; species Dugong dugon. The sequence goes on from CM057461.1 coordinate 69,789,817, forward strand.
TACTAATTTTTTCTGCCTTGGTTCCATTTAAAGAGACACTGTCTCTCCCATATCCCACAGACCTAGCAACCAAGCTGCAGTGGTTTGCTTTCCTTTCTGCTGAAACTTCCCACACAATTCAATTAACTTACTAAGGGTGTATTCCCACATTGTCACAGAACTAGCAGGTGAGATCTCTTGTCTATAGTCATTGGGCTTATGGGTAGCTTTCATTTTATGGGTAATGAGCGGCCGTGTCCAGAGGAGCCACTCTGCAAAGCCAGGATCCTCCTGTACTATCACCTCCACATCTGAGTCACTACCAGATTCGCTTTCCCAAGGATTCCACGTTTTCGAATCCCAGTCACCGTTCACCAACACTGCCCTGATCTTTGCCTTTGGCACTTTCCTTCCCCTCATCTTTACAAACCTGCAGGCAGGTGTTTATAGTTGCTCATCCTGTTCGCAAATGCAGCTGCTCGATATATTGGTGTTGACCACACACAGCTGCTGCCCATCCATTTCCAACTGTAACTCTTCTTGCAAAGCTTTTATGTGTGCTTCAGCAGCTAGCTGGGCATTGGTGGCTGGACAAATGGCCCAGAGCAGCGGTCACCATACAGCTGCTACTGGTTTCCTAGCTTCCTTTCCACACATATGAACGCGCGCATCTTCCCACAACCGGGCTATGCTGCTTGGCATTTTAGGGGTACCTGCATACTCAACATGGTGGTTCACATGCAGCAAGCATACAGGCCAAATCTCCCCATATGGAGGTTGCTGGCCAACCCAGGATTTCCCCCACAGAGGCCTCAGTCCCACTGGCCATTTCCTGGGTCTCCTGGCTGACTTGCTAATTGTCCTGGCATGGACAGATAACGTGAAACTTACCTCCAAAAATGGAGGGTATTGAGAGACTGAAGAAAGAGGCAGGCAACTCCAGGGTGGCAGCAAGGGAGTTTATTAGGGAGACTTCCATACGAGGCAGTCCTTGGGCATCAGTAGAACCAAGCAGATCTCTGCGTCCTGCAGTGAGAGGCAGAGGTTTTATAGTGGTGGTGAACAATAGTGGCTACATGCCAGGGATGCCTGTAGACTTATATAGCCCCCCCCCCTCCCCTGCAAGAAATACATAAGAATGACTTAGCAAATGGCAGTGAACTAGGGAAAAGAATGAGGCGGCCATATTCAGCCTCGTAAAGTCTGTTTCCCCTTCAACAAAGTGGAAAAGACAGGAATGGAGCCTAAGGCAGAGTCTCACAGAGTTGCCCAGGAGCTAAGCCTAACCAACATGGGGTTTCGGAGGGAGTTGATCAGATACAGCCTTAGAGAACTGTTGAATGGAAAATTGTTGTAAAGCTTAGACAGTTGTTTTGGGTGGGCCTGCCTGGCCTCCCTGTGAGATGTCAGCCCAAGTCTCCCAGGTCTCAGTAGCAACAGTCACTGAAGACTTTGAGCTGCTTATCCTGGCTTGTATGGTATTTGGAGAAGAAATGTACTATGGACAATACACACACAGACACATACATATACATACATATTAAATATTTATAGTATTTCAAGCACCAACACCCAAAACTCCTCCACATAGCTTAACACTTCACCTGTTTTAGGCTGTTGGAATATCAAGGCAGAGGATGGTCTGCCCTGGGTACAGACGGTAAGGGAGTGTGCATTGTCTGTACAGTATTCAAAACCAATAATTAGGGAGGTGGGGCCAAGGTGCCAGAGTAGTCAGACACTTCCGGTGGACCCTTTTATAACAAAGACCCGAAGAAACAAGTCATTGGATTATGTATGGCAATCTGGGAGCCCTGAACATCAAAGGCAGAGTTGAGAAACCGGACTGAGTGGCAAGGGGAGGGAGAGAGAGTTTGGAAGCAGCAAGGAGTTGACAGACCTGACCCGGCAAGAGCCTGAGCCATTCACGCCTGAGCAGCTCGTGGGAGAATGTTGAGGCAGGCAAGCGGCCGTGGTCGGGAGGCATGTTTTCTGCACTGGGAGAGACCCAGCACCAGAGAGTCTACACAGCCACCCAGAACCAGTGAAAATCAGCCCTCGTCAGCGAAAGATAACTACTTGCGTACATGGCTTACCACCTGGATCAAAAACACCCCCCTCAGGGAAAAACTTCCCTCCCATTCACCTCCCTGTTCCCTGCTCCACACTGGTCCCGGACTAGCTTCAGCAATTGCCAAGTCCCCTGGGCCAGAAGTAGGATCCGTCACACGCCCAGAGCCATTCTCCCTGCCTTGGAGAGTGAACAAATTAACAAACGGGAAAAAGTAAACTGCCAGCTCCCCTAGGCCAGGAATCTAGGGTAGGCACAGCTCCTTAGCCTGGGCACAGGCATAAGGGATCCACGGACTTTGAATACCTTACCCTCTGCATAGACTTGTATGGGCCCATCTCAACAGCGTAGGCCCTCATTACCGCAGTACATCAGGGTATATACCGGAACTCTGACTTCAACTGTTCCAACTGCGAAGTGGGAGGTTCTTGACATTTGACAGTGCTCTGCCCATTAAGCAGGGTCTTCACATACCCATATCAGTGTCCTGAGGTCTGGTGGCTCCACCCACACCACCTAGCCACCTGTGATAAGGGCCCATGAATAAGAGGTGCCCCCCAGTCCTTACAGCCAACAGCATTAGGTGTTCATAGTCCGGCTACAAATCACAACCACCTACATGCTCCAGGGAACAGGGACACACCTTCCTCCTGGACACTCAGGGGTGGCTGTCAGCACCCTGCCTTGCTCAGAGTGTGTCCCCCTACTGCAGCCAGATGCCTGTGCCTGCACCAATCACCCATGTCTGTCTAGGACTGTGAGAGCCTACATCACACAGTTGGTGGCTATCTACCTGGGCACCTGAGCTGAATCCATACAGGAGGTGTGGGCAGATTCCTTAGCTCACATACCTAGTAACAGATCTAACCACCTGGTGACAGGACATTAGAGCTTCAAAGGTGCCAATAATCAAACTAGCTCATACGAGCAGCCTATTTGGGCATATCAAAACAAAAGAAGAAGCTAGGACACAGTAAGCAAATAGAAAACAAATAAAGCTAATAACTTATTGATGGCTTGGAGACAACAGTCAATATCAAATCACATAAAGAGGCAATCCATGATGGCTTCAGCAAGCTCCCAAAATAAAGAATCTAGAAATTTTCCAGAGGAGGAAGAGTTCTTGGAATTACCAGAGGCAGAATACAAAAGATTAATATACAGACCTTTTCAAGAAATTAGGAAGGAAATTAAGCAAAACACAGAACACACAATAGAGGAAATTAAAAAGATTATAGAAGAGCATAATGACAAATTTAACAGCTGCAAGAATCCATAGAGAGACAGCAATCAGAAATCCAGAAGATAAACAATAAAATTTCAGAATTAGAAACTCAGTAGAAAGTTATAGAAACAGAATGGAGGTAGTGGAAGTCAGAATTAGTGAGACTGAAGATAAAGCACTTGACACCAACTTATTTGTGGAAAAGTCAAATAAAAGGATTAAAAAAATGAAGAAACCCTAAGAATTATGTGGGATTCTATCAAGAGGAATAACCTATGAGTGATTGGAGTACCAGAACAGGGGCGGTGGGGGGTGGGGGGATAACACAAAATACAGAGAGAATTGTTGAAGATTTGTTGGCAGAAAACTTCCTTGATGTCATGAAAGATGACAAGATATCTATCTAGCATGCTCATCGAACCCCACATAAGGTAGATCCCAAAAGAAAGTCACCAAGACTTACTCAAACTTGTCAAAACCAAAGAGAATTTTAAGAGCGGCTAGGGATAAATGAAAAGTCATCCACAAAGGAGAGTCAATAAGGTTAAGCTCGGACTACTCAGCAGAAACCATACAGGCAAGAAGGCAATGGGATGACATATATAAAGCCTTGAAGGAAAAAAATTGCCAGCCAAAAATTATATATCCAGCAAAACTGTCTCTCAAATATGATGGCGAAGTTAGGGCATTTCCAGATAAACAGAAGTTTAGGGAATTTGCAAAAACCAAACCAAAATTACAAGAAATACTAAAGGGAGTCCTCTGGTTAGAAGATCAGTAACATCAGGTAACAACCCAAGACTAGAACACAGGACAGAGCAACCAGATATCAACCCAGACAGGGAATAACAAAAGAGAGGGACTTTAAAAATGTAGACATAGATTTTTCGTATGGAGAGGAAGTCAAGGCAATATAAAGAAGTAAAAGACTGGTATAAACTTAGAAAAATAGGGGTAGATAGTAAGGTAACCACAAAGGAAACTAACAATCCTACAAGTCAAAATAAAAAACTAGAAAAATATAAAGACTCAGCAAACACAAAATCAACAACATTGAAAAAGATGAAAAGAAAATACATAAAGAAAAATGACTCAGTACAGAAAATTAAGTGAAACAAAGAAACTGTGAACAACACACAGAAAAGAAATCAAAATGACAGCACTAAACTCGTACTTATCAATAAATACGCTGAATGTAAATGGACTAAATGCACCAACAAAGAGACAGAGAGTGACAGATTGGATTAAAAAACAAGATCCGTCTGTATGCTGCCTTCAAGAGACACACCTTAGACTTAAAGACACAACTAAAACTCAAAGGATGGAAAAAAATATATTAAGCAAACACACTGAGAAAGGAGCAGGAGTGGCAATATTAATCTCTGACAAAATAGACTTTAAAATCCATCACAAAGGATAAGGAAGGATACTATATAATGATTAAAGGGTCAGTACACCAGGAGGACATAAGTATAATAAGTATTTATGTGCCCAACGATAGGGCTCCAAAATACATAAACTCTAACAGCACTGAAAAGAGAGATAGACAGCTCCACAGTGGTAGTAAGAGACTTCAACACAGCACTTTCGGTGAAGGACAGAACATCCAGAAAGAAGCTCAACAAAGACACGGAAGAGCTAAATGCTACGATCAACCAACTTGATCTCATAGACATATACCGAATACTCTACCCAACAGCAGCCAAGTATACTTTCTTTTCCAATGCACATGCAACATTCTACAGAATAGATCACAAATTAGGCCATAAAGCAAGCTTTAACAAAATCCAAAGCATTAAAATACTACAAAGCATCTTTTCTGACCTTAAAGGCATAAAAGGAGAAATCAACAACAGAAAAAGGAAGGAAAAAAAAAAAACATATGGAAACTGAACAACACTTTGCTCAAAAACTACTGGGTTATAGAAGAAATTAAGGATGGAATAAAGAAATTCATAGAATCAAACGAGAATGAAAACACATCCTACCAGAACCATTGGGACACAGCAAAAGCAGTGCTCAGAGGTCAGTTTATAGCGATAAATGCACACATCCAAAAAGAAGAAAGGGCCATAATGAAAACGTTAACCCTACAACTGGAACAAGTAGAAAGAGAGCAGCAAAAGAAGCCCTCAGGTGCCAGAAGAAAGGAAATTATAAGAACTAGAGCAGAATTAAATGAAATAGAGAATAGAAAATTGAAAGAGTTAACAAGACCAAAAGCTGGTTCTTTGAAAAGACTGACAAAATTGATAAACCATTGACCAAACTGACAAAAAAAAAAAAAAAAAAAAAAAAAAAAAAAACAGGAGAGGCAGCAGATAACCTGTATAAGAAATAAGAAATGAGATGGGTGATATCACAACAGACCCAACTAAAATTAAAAGAATCATAACAGAATACTATGAAAAATTGTACTCTGACAAATTTGAAAACCTAGAGGAAATGGACAAATTTCTAGAAACTCACTACCTACCTAAACTAACACAAACAGAGGTAGAACAACTAAATAAACCTATAACAAAAGAAAAGATTGAAAAGGTAATTTAAAAACTTTCAACAAAAAACAAAACAAAACAACCCTGGCCCGGATGGCTTCACTGGAGAATTCTACCAAACATTCAGAGAAGAGTTAACACCGCTACTACTAAAGGTATTTCCGAGCATAAAAGAGGATGGAATACTCCTAAACTCATTCTATGAAGCCAGCATAACTCTGATACAAAAACCAGGTAAAGACACCACAAAAAAGAAAATTACAGACCAATATCCCTCATGAACATTGATGCAAAAATCCTCAACAAAATTCTAGCCAATAGACTTCAACAACATATCAAAAAAATAATTCACCATGATCAAGTGGGACTTATACAAGGTATGCAGGGATGGTTCAACATTGGAGAAACAATCAGGGTAATCCATCACGTAAATAAAACAAAAGAAAAGAACCACATAATATTATCATTTGATGCAGAAAATGCATTTGACAGAATCCAACACCTGTTCATGATAAAAACTCTCAACAACATAGAAATAGAAGGGAAATTCCTCAATATAGTTAAGGGCATTTATGCAAAGCCAACAGTCAACATCATCCTAAATGGAGAGACTTTGAAAGCATTCCCCTTGAGAACGGGAACCAGACAAGTATGCCCTGTATCACCACTCATATTCAACATTGTGCAGGAGGTCTTAGCCAGAGCAATTAGGCTAGAAAAAGAAATAAAGGGCATCCAAATTGGTAGGGAAGAAGTCAAAGTATCTCTATTTGCAGATGATATGATTTTAGACACAGAAAACCCCAAAGAATCCATAAGAAAACTACTGGAAGTAATAGAAGATTTCAGCAAATATTCAGGATACAAGATAAACATACAAAAATCAGTTGGATTCCTTTACACCAACAAGGAGAACCTCAAAGAGGAAATCACCAAATCAATACCATTTACAATAGCCCCCAATAAGATGAAATACTTAGGGATAAATCTAACCAGAGATGTAAAAGATCTATACAATGAAAACTACAAGACTACTCCGGGAAACCAAAAGAGACCTGCATAAGTGGAAAAACATACCTTGCTCATGGATAGGTAGACTCAACATAGTGAAAATGTCAATTCTGTCCAAAGCAATCTACAGATACAATGCAATCCCGATCCAAGATTCCACCGGCATTTGTTAATGAGATGGAGAAACAAATCACCAGCTTCATATGGAAAGGGAAGAGGCCCCGGATAAGTAAAGCATTACTCAAGAAGAAGAACAAAGTGGGAGGCCTCACACTACCTGATTTTAGAACCTATTATACTGCCCTGGTAGTCAAAACAGCCTGGTAGTGGTACAACAACACATACATAGACCAATGGAACAGAATTGAGAATCCAGGCATAAATTCATCCACCTATGAGCAGCTGATATTTGACAAAGGCTCAGTCTGTCTACTGGGGAAAAGACAGTCTCTTTAACAAATGGTGCTGGCATAACTGGATATTCATCTGCAAAATACTGAAAGAAGACCCATACCTCACACCATGCACAAAAACTAACTCAAAATGGATCAAAGACTTAAATATAAAATTGAAAACAATAAAGATCATGGAAGAAAAAATAGGGACAACGCTAGGAGCCCTAACACATGGCATAAACACAATACGAACCATCAGTAACAATGCACAAGCACCAGAAGAGAGACTAAATAAATGGAAGCTCCTAAAAATCAAACAGTTATGCTCGTCAAAAGACTTCACCAAAAGAGTAAAAAGACAGCCTACAGACTGGGAAAAAAATTTTGGCTACGACAAATCTGATTAGTGTCTAATCTCTAAAATCTACAAGATATTGCAAAACCTCAATAACAAAAAGACAAATAACCCAGTTAAAAAATGAGCAAAGGATATGAACAGGCACTTCACCAAAGAAGATATTCAGGTGGCTAACAGACACATGAAGAAATGCTTACAATCATTAGCCATTAGAGAAATGCAGATCAAAACTACAATGAGATATACTCTCACCCCAACAAGGCTAACACTAATCCAACAGACACAAAATAATAAATGTTAGAGAGGTTGTGGAGAGACTGGAACATTTATACACTGTTGGTGGGAATGTAAAATGGTACAGCCACTTTGGAAATTGATTTGGTGCTTCCTTAAAAAGGTAGAAATAGAAGTACCATATGATCTAGCTATCCCGCTCCTTGGAATATATCCTAGAGAAATAAGAGCCGCCACACTAATAGATATATGCACACCCATGTTCATTGCAACACTGTTCACAATAGCAAAAAGATAGGAACAACCTAGGTGCCCATCAACGGACAAATGGATAAACAAATTGTGGTATATCCACACAATGGGATACCACGCAACGATAAAGAACAACGATGAAGCCTTGAAACATAACATGGAGGAATCTGGAGGGCATTATGCTGAGTGAATTTAGTCAGTCATGAAAGGACAAATATTGTATAAGATCACTATTATAAGAACTCAAGAAAAGGTTTAAACACAGAAGAAAACATTCTTTGATGGTTACGAGGGTGCGGAGGGAGGGTGAGGGTTATTTACTAACTAGATAGTAGATAAGAATTATCTTAGGTGAAGGGAAGGACAGCACACACTACAGGGGGAGTCAGCTCAACTGGACTAAACCAAAGCTAAGAAGTTTCCTGAATACAATCGAACACTTTGAGGGACAGAGTAGCAGGGGTAGGGGTTTGGGGACCGTGCTTTCAGGGGACATCTAGGTCAGTTGGCATAATAAAACTTATTAAGAAAGTGTTCTGCATCCTACTTTGGTAAGTGGCGTCTGGGGTTTTAAAAGCTTGCAAGCGGCCATCTGAGATGCATCAGTTGGTCCCAACCACCTGGAGTAAAGGAGAATGAAGAACACCAAAGACACAAGGAAAGTAGTAGCCCAAGAGACAGAAAGGGCCACATAAACCAGAGACTTCATCAGCCTGAGACCAGAAGAACTAGATGGTGCCCAGCCACCACCAATGACTACCCTCACAGGGAACACAACAGAGAGTCCCTGATGAAGCAGGATAAAGGTGGGGTGCAGAACTTAAATTGTAGTAAAAAGTTGAGACTTAATGGTCTGACTGAGACTGGAGGAACCCCGGAAAGCATGGCCCCTGGATTCTCTATCAGCCTAGAACTAAAACAATTTCCAAGGCCAACTCTTCAGACAGGGATTGGACTGGACTGTGGGACATGAAGTGATACTCGTGAGGAGAGTGCCTATTAGCTCAAGTAGATACAAGAGCCTAAATGGGTGGCGTCTGTCTGGAGGTGAGATGGGAAGGCAGACAGGGTTAGGAGCTGGTTGAATGGACATGGGGAATCGGGTGGAAAGGAGGAGTGTGCTGTCACAGTATGGGGAGAGCAATTAGAGTCACGTAACAATGTATGTACAAATTCTTGTATGGGAAGAAATTAAAAATTAAAAAAAAGTCATTATGATTTGTAACTACAGAAAATAAAATATATTTAGATGTGAAAAAAACCTAAATGAAACCATTAATTAAGTTCACTAACAGTCCACTTTGTATTATTACCGTGTGCTATGAATTGTATATGACGCTGGGGATAAGATATTCCCTGTTGGGCAAGACTGATCCCACCACCCTTCCGTTGGCTTTAGACCCCTATGTGCTTCTCCCTTGTCCTTCCCATAGAGAACCAGGGACAAGGATTTCATGTTTATCGTCCTGAGTCATGTTTTGTTTTTGTTGTAAAATATACAGAACATAAAATTACCATTTTAGCCATTTTTAAGTGTACAGTTCAGTGAGATTAACTAGATTCACAGTGTTATATAACCATCACCACTATTTCCAGAACTTTTTCTTTATCCCAAGCAGAAATTTTGTGCCAATTAAACACTAACTCTCCATCCCCCCTCCACCCAGCCCCTGGTAAACGCTCTCTACTTTCTGCCTCCATAAATTTGTCAGGCATGTTTTATATCTTTACTGTAGATTCCAAAAGAGCCCTGGTGGCACAGTGGTTAAGAGCTCAGCTGCTAACTGAAAGGTCAGTGGTTCAAACCCACCAGCCACTCTGTGGGATAAAGATGTAGCAATCTGCTTCTGTAAAGATTTACCACCTTGAAATCCTGCAGGGTAGTTCTGCCCTGTTCTACAGGGTCACTATGGGTCAGAATTGACTCAACAGCAATGGATTTGGTTTTGGGTTTTATATATGTACATATCTATACACTGTGTTTTAAAAGTTGATTAATATGGTATCTTACTGTGTGTGTGTGTATTCTGCACATAGTATTACATTTTTCGGATGTATCCATATCACTATCTAAAGTCTGATTTGCTCACTGAAAGCCCCATATATGACTCCATCTTATGAATATTCCATAGCACATTTATCTACTCCCCTCTTGAGGTTATTTAGTTTGTTTACAATTTTTTATTATTGCCAACATTGTTGTCATGGATTATCTTGAACATTGTCTCCTCTGCATGTGCTTCAGGGCAAAAACCAAAACAAAACCTGTTACTGTCGAGTTGATTCCGACTCATAGCGACCCTATAGGGCAGAGTAGAACTGCCCCATGGGGTTTCCAAGGAGCTGTTGGTGGATTACAACTGCCAACTTTTTGGTTAGCAGCCGAGCTCTCAACCACGGCAACACCAGGGCTCCGCTTTAGGGCAAGGGATTATGAGTTCAGTTTTGTGGGTCCCAAGCAACGTTTAGAAAGATGAAATAGAAAATATCTCAGTGCATTGCAAGTGGTAGAGGTAATGTTTTATCACACTTTTCCTTGGTGTCTGTGTGTGCATGCTCACACAGACTGCATTGCCTTATGCGAGTAGTTCTTTCTTTGTCAAAGTCTTTACTTCTAAGGAACATTCTGATCATATTTCTTCTAAGACTGATTTGTTTGTTGTGTTGGCAGTCCACAGTACATTCAGTAATCTTCACCAACACCATAATTAGAATACATTCAGCTTTATTAGATACTGCCAAATTGCTCTCCAAAGTGGTGGGACAGATTTACCCCCATTCTTCATGCAACGCTTGATATTATTAGACTCGAAATTTTTGACCAATCTAGTAAGTGTGGATGAGATCTTATTTTAATTTGCATTCTCCTCATTTGTATGTTGGTCCTTTGGATTTCTTCTCCCCTGATTTGCCTGTTCATTGCCTTTGTTTAGCTTTCTTTTCTACTGCTTGTTTGCCTTTTTCTTAGTAAGTTTTGAAAGAGATCCTAATCACTGATTTTTTAGATGCATCATAAGCAATTTCTCCCGTCTTTTGTTGGCCATTATCTTTATGGTAGGGTTTATTGGTTCAAAAATTGTCCATTTTAATGTAGTCTACTGTATCATTCTTTTCCTTTGTCATTTGTCTTATTTGTATCTTTTTTGAGAGTTCCTTTCTTATCTTGAGGTCATAAGGAGATTCTGCATTTCCTTGTAAAAAATTAAAAATTGTAATTTGCATATAGTTTTTAAAAATCTATCTGGAATTGAATTTTGTCTTTGGCATGATGTAGAGATCAAATTTTATCTTATTTTTCTATATGAATACCTGATTGTCCCATGCCAGTTACTGCATTTCCCCACTGATATTTTTTGTCTAAGCTGTCACATAGTAACGTTCCTTATATATGTATGTTAGTTTCTCGGCTTTCTCTTCTGTACCATTGACCTGTTTCTTCTTGTGCTGTATCCCTTTGTCTTACTTACTGTTGCTTAATATCAAGTGCGAATATTTGATAGTGTGAACCCCCTCATTTGTTCCTCTTTTAAATTGTCTTGGTTCTTCTTTTGTCCCTTGTTCTACCATGAGAATTTTAGGATCAGTTTTTTAGATCTCATGAAAATCTGTCAGGACTTTAATCAGAATTGAATTGAATTTATGGATTTATTTGAGGCAGAATGCCATCTTTGTCGTAATGAGTTTTCTTACCCATGATCGAAGTCTTTTCTTCCCTTCATTTAGTACTTTTTATGTATTTAATTTCATTTTGTAATTATTTTCATAAAGGTCATCAACACATTAAAAAAATTATTCCTAAGTACTCTATAGTTTTTATTACTTTTTAAAATGGTATATATATTTGTTAAAATTATAGTTTCTAAGTCTTTATTGCTGTTGTATAGTAGTTGATGTGTATCTATTGATCCTGTTCCCAGCAATCTTGCTAATTGCTAATTAGATACTCATGTCATTTACAAATTATGAAAGATTTTTCTTTCTTTCCAATTCTCATATCTTTTATTTCTTTTTCTTATGTCTTATTCTATTGTTTAAAATGGTGCCGTCCAGTAGAAATACAGTGTATACAATGTGTTTACTTTTAAATTTTCTAGTAGCTACATGGAGCCCTGGTGGTGCAGTGGCTAAGCATTTGACTACTAACCCGAAAGGTTGGCAGTTCAAATCCACGCGCCGCTCCTTGGAAACCCTTTGGGGCAGTTCTGCTCTGTCCTATGGGGTCTCTATGAGTCGAGACCGACTGGACAGCGATGGATTTAGGTTTGTTTGTGGAGTAGCTATATTTTAAAAAGTAAAAAGAAACAGGTGAAAATCATTTTAATAACATGATTTATTTAACCCTATATATCTAAATATTATGATTTTAACATGTAATCAATATAAAAATGATTGAGGTTATTTGATTCTTTTTGTTCATACCAAGCCCTCAATTTGGACCAGCCACATTTCAAGTGCTCAGTAGCTACATGTGGTGAGTGGTTATTTTATTGGACAGCTCAACTTTAGAATTTTCAGTCCATTGTCAACTGGAAGTTTGGTGCCTGGGCATCCTTTTCTTGTTCCTGACTTTAAAGAGAATAACTCTGAAGTTTTACCAGAAGAACAGTGTTTCTTTTATTTTTTGGTAGAGTTCTTCTATTAGGTTAAAATAAATTTCTTTTTGTTCCAAATTTGTTAAAACTCCCTAATTGTGAACGGCTGTCAAATTTTTTCAGTGCTTTTCTGCAAATATTGAGGCAATCATAAAATTTTCTTCTTTAAACTCTATTGGGATGAATTATCCTCATAACATGTGCTAAGAAATGTTCTTTTTTTCATAATCTTCAATTTGTATAAATTAAGGATTATCCATTCCTTGAAGGTTTGGAAAAATCTAGACTGCAAAACTGGGTTTTATTTGTTTGCTTGGTAGAGTTTTGTTTTAAACTACTAATTCAGTTTTTTTTATTATTATTATTATTGTGGTAAAATATACATAAGAAAACATTTGCCAATTCAACAATTTTTCCATGTGTTGTTCAGTGACATTGATTACATTCTTCATATTGTGCTATCAATATCAGTCTCCTTTTCTGAATTAGTCCACCACCATTAACGTAAACTCAGTGCCCCCTTACTTGATAACTTCCCCTTTTCCCCTTCCTTGCCACTCCAGTAACCATTGATAAGCTTTGATTTTTATCTATTTGGTATTTCATATAAGTGAGATCATATTGCATTTTGTCATTTTGCAGCCAACTTAGTATTTCACTCAACGTGATGTTGTCAAGTTTTATCCATGTTGTGGTATGCATCAGGACTTCATTTCTCTTTATGGCTGAGTAGTGTTCCGTTATATGTATGGACCACATTTTGTTTATGCATTCATCTGTTGATGGACATTTAGGTTGTTTCCACCTTTTGGTTACTGTGAATAGTGCTGCAATGAACATGGGTTTACAGGTTTCTGTTTGTGTTCCTGCTTTCATTTCTTTTGGGTATATACCTAGGAGTGGGATTGCTGGGTCATATGGTAGTTCTATGTTCAACTTTTTGAGGAACCTCCAAACTGTTTTCCACAGCAGCTGTGCCATTTTGCATTCCCACCAGCAATGAATGGGATTTCTAGTTCCTCCACGTCCTCGCCAACACCTGTTGTTCTCTATTTTTTTTTTAATCATAGTTCTTTTAGTGAGTAATTGCGTTTTTTAACGTTTAGAGTACTTGATTAAAACAATTTTTTTTTTTGTTTAGAGATAATTGCAGAGTTATTTTTGAGCCATCTGTGTGTTCATTTCTCCAGTTTTCAAATTTATCAGCAGTGTTTGCAGTTCAGTTCTTTTTTCCCTTCCTAATGCTGGGTATTTGTGCCTTGTCTGTTTCTCCGTTACTCTTCCCAGAAGTTTATCTGCTTTATTCCTCCTTTCAAAGATCTGACTTGAGAGTTGGTCAATTCTCTTTCTTGTTTGCTTTCCATTTCATTTATTTCTTCTAGGGTCATCATTATACCCTTATTCTTCCTTCTCTAAGTTTGTCCTGGTATTGTCTAATTCCTTGAGTTGGACATCTAGGCGGTTGATCTCCAGCCTCCTTTTCCACTCTTTCTAATATCAGTGTATATCTAAGTATTACTTCATTTTCTCCCACACATTTGGTATATAGCAGTTAAAAAATATATATATATATATATATATATATATATATATATATATAAAATCTTAGAAGCCATCTTTTTCTTTAATTTGGAAAATTTTCATCCCTTATCTCTAAAACCATGCCTGTCCTCTATTCTGTCTGTTCTCAACTTCCTGCATTCTTCTCCTCCATGTCTCTTCAACTCTTTTTTTTATGTTGGCCATCTTTCTTATCTTCTTATGCTTTCACTCATTCTCTCTTCAGCTGATTTTGATGTGCTGCTTGTTGTCCCTGCTGACTCTTGCCCATGGTTGTGTCTGTGAGCATTTTGAATTTCTGATCCTGGGTAGAGACTTATGTGTAAGAAACCTGCGTGGCCTGAGTTGAGGTCCTCGCCCTCCAAAGTGGTTTTCTGTATGACCCTGCCAGCTTCTTCTGGAGTAGCATAGATATGGGGTCTGTTTCAGGGTTCCTGGACCACGTGGAAACTTTAAATTTGAACTGTCACCCAACGAGAAAGCAAGCACCTGATTACAGACTCTCAGGGGAGATATTTTAACATCCTCCACCAATTTCCCAGGCAGAAGTGTACACATTCTTGTGTGTCCCTGTGCTGGTGGAAGAGCAGACAGACTTTTACTGACTTGTAGCCCTCCAAAGGTCTTGACTACGCCTGGGGTCTCAGTTCTGCACCTCATCTCTCAAGGGCTCCAGGCCGGCCCACCAGGTTCCCCTCCCCCAGGAAGCCCCAACATCAGCTCACCTGCTCTGGATGTGGCCCCCAGGTCCCCCTCTGTTTTCTGTTCCCAGGTGTCTTCTTCTCTTTTCCTGGCAGCTTAGCTGTATATATAAAAAGGATGCTTGTTAGATTTATTGAGCTGGAGGGCGTTTAGTTTACCTTGTCAGCCACGCTGCTGAAATCAGATATCACTACGCTGTTGTTTTTCACATGCAGAATTTAAGGTAGAAAATGAGGTTGGTGGGGAAAGAAACCCCTGTTTTGGAAAAGAGCTGTAATTATCATCCACTCCAGCCAAAAGACCCATGAAGTGGGTTGGTTTTCAGGGGAGGAAATCCTTGGCGTGTGCCTTTTTCCAAAATCCACTGGCTGAGTCGCTAGCTACTCAGCCCTCCTGGATGGAGGCCAAGGCTTATATAGTTTATACTAAAGGAACAGTGTTTAGGGATTATAAAGGGGCCTAGTGAGGGGAGTGGGGAGGGACCGTCTCCATCCATTATAGGGCCCATCCCTGACTCTGCTTCACCATGTCACCTTTGCAGACTGCAAGTGCAGCCTTAACCTGTTGACGAGTATTTTTGCAATACCTAATCCCTCCCAGACCCAGAATTCTGAGGCTTAAGGTGACCTTTCCTGCAGTGTCAGGGATTGTGGCATGTTGGTTGTTCCTTCTTGAATTTTCTCTTTGTCTTCATTTGTACAAACAGTATTTACTGAGGGTCTGCTTTGTGCCAGGAGCCCTGGTGGCACAGTGGTTAAGAGCTCGGCTGCTAATCAAAATGTTGGCAGTTTGAATCCACCAGCCGCTCCTTGGAAACCCTATGGGGTAGTTCTACTCTGTCCTGTAGGGTCACTATGAGGCGAATCGACTCTACAGCAGCAGGTTTGGTTTGGCCGTGTGCTGGGTGCTGTGCTAGGCACTGTTTAAAATGTTTTTTCCTTGCTTTTGCTATGCCACCTGCTTCAAGTCAAAGAAGAACTGGACTTGCCTCATGGCCTGGCCAGGTGTAGTGGGGAGAGGGCTGTCCGCAGAGCTGTGCAGACCAGAATGTAGGAAGCGTACAGCGGAGGAGCATGCTGGGGTCTCCAGGTCCTCAGCGGGGAGGGAGGCAGGAGAGAAGGAGGGAGAGTGTGTGTGCGTGCATGTATGTGTGCATACATGTGTGTGTGCGCGTGTCAGTTCCGTGTTAGTTATTGGTGGTGGTGCGGCTGTGCCGATGCAGGTGTGGTCTGGGAAAGAGAAATGTAGCCCCTTCTCCCTTCCTTCACTTCGCCCTGTTATCAGGGACAGTTTGAGGTATTTGGCTTTTTGTTAAGTTTTCATTTATTATCTTAACTAGAGTAACACATGATTCAAAATTTGATAGTTGCAAAAGGATGTATGGTGAAGTCCCTCCCTCCCAACCTTGTCTCCTGGGCAGCCAACTGGTTCCCCTCCTGGAGGCAGATGATGTTACAAGTTTCTCATGTGTTCTTCCTGAGATATTCTAGATGTATACATGTAAATAATACATACACTTGTGAATATTTATCTACATGCCCATATCTGTAAATTTACACACACACATACATATATATGTTTTTAATGCAGTTGCCAGCATCTTGCTTTGTTTGCTTGACAATGTATCTTGGAAATTGGTCCGTATCAGCACCGGAAGCACGTCTTCATTTGTTTTTATGATTCTTTGGTATTCCATTATAGGGACAGACCATAATTTATTTAAAGAATCTCCCACTGTTGGATGTTCAGATTGCTAGTCTCCTACGGTTTCAAATAATAGCCCAAGAAATCGTCTTGTGCATGAGTTGCTTCATCTGTTTGAGAGCGTATCTGTAGGATACAGAACACAGGTTACCAGGGGCTCCTGACATTCTGAACTGCTAACGAAGGTTCCGTATCAGGGCTGCCTGGGTGGGTGGGCAGGCCTTGGTGTCCCAGGCTCCCTGTGGGCTGAACCAACAGCTGTAGGAATTTTCCTAAGACCTTCATCCACAAATGTACAATGTGTAGTTTCTGAATGAATGAATGAACGAAAACTCACACTTCAGATAAATTTCAGTGATTAGGCAGCACAGGAAATAGTTTTGTCAGGTTTACAGAACCATCTGCAAATTAATTCAAATCAGGGTTTTCTAATTGTTTATTAAATTACTCCATTCCGTGAAAACAGCTTAAAGAGACCATCAGTGGTCCAGGTAGAAATCTGGTTGAGGAAAAATCATTAATTGGGTTGTAAAAGTTGTTTCCCCAAATTAAAGAAGATGATACATATGATGGTACTAAAATCATGGGAGCCTCAAATTTGGTAGAACTTTTGTTTTTTTCTTTTTTTATTTGTGGTAAAATATAATCTATAAAAGTAAGTATTTGTCACTTGAACAGTTTTTAGACGTTAATTACGTTCAGCATGTTGTAGAACCATCACCACTGTCTGTTGCCATATTTCCCCTCACTCTTAACAGAAGCTCAGTGCCCCCTAACTTGTGATCCCCCTTCCCCTCTCCCTCTCACCCCTGGTAACTGCTAATAAACTTTAATCTATATACATTTGATATTTCATTTCAGTGGGATCATACAGTGCTTGTCCATTTGTGACTGACTTATCTCACTCAGGATGCTGTTTTCAAGACGTGGTTGTTCATTGCCATTGCGAGGGCTCCAGCTCATGGTGATCCTGTGTAAAACATAATGAAACATTGCCCTGTCCTGCACCATCTTTATGATCGTTGGCAGGTTGGAGTCCCTTGTTCTGGCTACTGTGCAGTGCTTCCCAACCTAGGGGGCCCATCTTCCAGCCCGTATCAGACAATACTCTGTTGTGATGCAAAGAGATTTCGTTGGCTGATTTTGGCGAGTAGATCCCCAGGCCTTTTTTCGTACTCTGTCTTAGTCTGGAAGTTCCACTGAAACCTACCACCATGGGTGACACTGCTGGTGTTTGAAACACCGGTGACATAGCTTCCAGTATCATAGTAACATGCAAGGCACCACAGTACGACAAACGGACAGATGGGCGAAAGGGTAGCACCTTCATTTTTGACCTAAGACAAGGGAAGACCTTTTAGTAGTAATCGACTTTGAGTACTAGAGCCTGCCTTTACGTAAAGTTCTGATAGCAGCGTTGAGGTCCTATTATGGGCCAGGCCCTATTACTGTTCTGACTCTTTACTGGGCTGTTCTCCCAACAACC
Source organism: Dugong dugon (assembly GCA_030035585.1). NCBI lineage: Eukaryota > Metazoa > Chordata > Mammalia > Sirenia > Dugongidae > Dugong > Dugong dugon. The sequence goes on from CM057461.1 coordinate 69,807,884, forward strand.
CTGTAGTATCCCCACTTTACAGTCGGGGTGTCTGGGCTCAGGGGGTGCAGTAACTTACCCAAGGCCCCACAGCTACCAGATGGACAGCCAGGATTCTCACCCAGGCTTCTAGGCCACGGGTGCATGGTGGAGCATGAAGCCCTGGATGGTGATTACCCAAGCACAGTGGAACTTAGAAGTCGGGACTGACCTGAGTCACAGGGGATGGGGAGGTTTGGACTGGGATCTGCCTGCACTTTTCCGTATGTCCATTCCACAGCTTGTTGTCAATAAAATTCCAAACGGGACTAAAGCGGTGACAGAGGAGACATTTCAGGATGTGACGTCCCCCGTTTATTCCAGGAAAACACTTTGAAGAAGAAAAAGAATGGCTCTACCCCAGTTAGGGTCAGTGTGGGGAAGTGACAGTGCAGCGGTGACTCTGGGACCCTTGCTGGCACCTGAGAGAGTCAGGGGTAGGATTAGGCAGGAGAGTGGCTCTGCTAGAGCCTGGGCTGTGATCGTGTGCAGGTCCCTGCCTGTTTATGAGCCTGTTTCCTGTCTGTTACACGGGGTGTCGGGTCCTCTCTGATGTCACTCTCCTGGAGAGCCCTAGGTTGGGTGAGCACCCTTTTCCTGTAAAGGGCCAGATGGCATATTATACCAGTTGTCTTCGAGTTGACTCTGACTCATGATGACCCCATGGTGTCTGAGTAAAACTGTACTTCATAGAGTTTTTAATGGCTGATGTTTTGGACGTAGATTGCCAGGCCTTTCTTCCAAGGCACCTCTGGATGGACTCGACTGCCAACATTTTGGTTAGCAGCTGAACACATTAGCTGATTGCGCCACATATATTTTAGTCTTTGTGGGCAGTCTGGTCTCTGTTGAAGATACTCACTTCTACCTTATATCAAAAGCAGCCACTGACGCCATGTACCCAGGCAAGGGAAGCTGTGTTCCAGTAAACAAGAGGTGGGCTGTATCTGGCCCTTAGTCTGGAGTTTGCCGACCCCTACTCTAATGGAAAATGACGTTAAACTGAATTGGCAGAAAACTTAAGCCTACGTGGGTACCAACCCCGTTTCGTATGTCTCTGTGTCGGGCTCAGGGAGCTGGGCTGAGATGTCTCTTCTGCTGGGATGGCCTGCACCCTTCTGGGGTGCTTCAGTACAAGTCCAGTGGTGGAGTGCTGGCCAGGGAACAGGAGGGATAGCTTGGAGCAAGGCCCTTTGTTGCTCTGAGCCTCGCCTTTCCCATCTATAAAATGGGAAGGTTGGACTGTGATTTGCAAAAGTTCCTTCCCGCTCCAGAATGCCCTGGTCCTACTCGGAAAGGAGATGAGTGTTCTCTTCCCTGGACGTTGTGGCTTCCATTTGTGCCTTTGGTCACCAAGACAAAGTGGGTGGGGTATTTCATGTTGTAATCTGCATCCCAGAGGGGCCTGTCTTCTGGGGCAGACCCCAAACCTTCACGAGCCAATTGGGTGGGGACAGTCCTTGGTGCCTCCTTGGCCACGTGGTGTCATGAAGAGAAGCCTTCACCTGTGAGTTGCTGTGAGCTCAGGTGAGGAGCATGTTACCCTCTCTAGCCTTGCGTTCCCCACTGCAACTGCCCGCTTCGTAGCCAGGCAGGGGGAGCGTGAGACAACATGCAAAAGAGGTGCTTTGGAAATGTGCACAGCGCTCATGTTTTATTGTGGCTCTTCTGTCAGGGTGGACAGGTGGGACGGCTCTCAAAGCCAGGGCGGCTCTGGCCACAGGTGGTCGCACCTGCTGGAGGAAGGAACATCATCACTCTGACTCAGAGCTAGAGAAATCAGCCCTGCGCCAAGCCCAGGGGATGGCCTTCTCTCCTCACGAGTGGAGGCAGCTCTCTCTCAAATGCAAAGACAAGGACGGGTGCATTCTGGGTGCAGCCGAGGCCCAGGAACACCCCCACCCGACCCCAGGGCCCAGACCTTCTGCCGGGTGCTTGCACACAGTGGCTGCCAGCTGGTCCGTGTCGGCTGCCTCCAGTCTCATTCTCAGACACCGCACCCAATCTTGGGTGGCCTTGGGCTGGAGGAGAGCTCCCTGGGAGAGCTGGAAAGCAAACCTCACGGCAGTCAGGAGCCCCACAGGCTTGTTGTGCTGACTTGGCCGGTTCTAGTACTGATGAACTTGGGGATTGATCAGACACTTTGAGCTTTGGTTTGCTGATGTCAGTCATGGGATGGGCGATGCCTGGGGTGCCTGCGTGGATGCTGAGGGTTTCCGTGGTAAACCATTCCCTTAGTAAATATTATTGATTATGTTCCAGGCATTGTGCCAGAACTTGTACAGTAGTATTGTAGATAATATGGCTGACTTTTTCCTAATTGTCGGGCACCAGGCTAAATTTTGATCCTCACAGCCACCCTCTCCATCTTACAGATGTGAAAACTGAGACCTGGGGAGGTTATCTGTCGGAAGTCACACAGCTGGTTAGAGACTGAGCCAGGGTTTGGTCTGGCTGATTGCTCAGAGGGTGTTCATCACGTGACTCTCTCTCCCTAGGCCAGCTTGGACATCTCACTGCCTCGGGCCCGAGTCGGGACCACCCCTGCTCAGGTGCTGTCATTTGAGGAGTGTGTGCACCATTTAATTTCTTGCCTCTTAGCTGCTCTGATTCCATGTTGCGGGCTGGCCTCCCATCCACCTTCCCCAAAAGCCCCTCATCTGAGTCATTCTTCTGGGTTCCCAGACAGTCATTGAAAATGTGGGTGTGGGCCTGGTGTCTGGACTCGTCTTCAGAGAGAAAGGTTGAGTTCTGGACTCTTGGTTCCTGGCTGCTCAGCATTTATAAAACCCCTCCCTGGATTCCCCCTGACTCGCCGGGTCTGGGAGCAGCCCTGGATCTGTTTTGTTTTGTTTTAATTTTATTTTTGGTGACAATATACACAGGAAAACCCTCCCCCATTCCACAGTTTCTAGACATAATGATCAGTGACGTAGGTTACATTCTTCACATTGTGTCCACATTCTGGTTATTTCTGTTCTAGTTGTTTCACTTCCATTTACTTAATCTCTCTGCCCCTCAACCTTCTCATCTATGCTTTAAAAGAGCTGTTGGCCCTTTGGTCTTATATAGATAATTTTCACTTAAATGCAGTGCTCAAGTGTGACAGTCTTTACTCTTTGGGCTAAATTGTTCCTGAGTTTAAAGGTGACTTCAGGGGAGAGTTTCAATGGAGGGTTTGAAGAACAACTCAGGGCCATAGACTCAGAGACTCCTCCAGCCTCAGTAAGTCCAGTAAGTCTGGATTCTTTAAGAACCGGAAGTTCTGTTCCACATTTTTTTCCCTTTCTTTCAGGATTCATCGATTGTGTTCCTGATCAGAATGTTCAGTAGTAGTAGCTGGGCACCATCTAGTTCTCCTGGTCTCAAGGTGGAGGAGGCAATGGTTCACGTAGACAGTTAGTCCTGTAGTCTAGCTTCTTCTCTGATTCTTGGATCTCCTTCTTCCTCTTTTGTTCCAGACGAATAAAGACCAACAGTTGTATCTTAGATAGCAGCTTGTAAGCTTTTAAGACCCTAGACACTACTCACCCTACTGCGAGGTAGAACATGAACTTTAAAAACTATATTATGCCAGTCGACTGGATTGTCCCACAAGACCATGGCCTTAAGCTCCCTAATGAGGTGATATCAGCATCTGTAGCCACACTCCCTTTTTTGGTTGTTATTGTTGCGAAACCGTACACCACCTAGCATTTGCTCATCTGTCCCTTTTCCCTGTGTATGGTTGATTGACATCAGTTACATCAGTCATGCTGTGCAAACATCACTCATGTTTGGTGCCATCTTTCCCGTTTCTATAAATAAAAAGTGACTGCTTCCTAGGGAATATTTCTTCTCCTCCTCCCTCTGCCCTGGAACCACTAACGAACATTAGTTTCTGTGTATTTATCTATTCATGTCACTTCCTAAAAGTGAGAACATAATTTTTTGTGTGCGTATGTGTGATTGACTTATTTCCACTCAACATAATGTCCTCCAGGTTCATCCATGTTGTGAGATGTTTCAGGAATTCATTTTTCTTTGTCACTGAGTAGTATTCCATTGTATGTATGTATCACACTCTATTTAACTATTCATCCGTTGATGGGCACTTAGGTTGTTTCCATCTTTTTGCTATTGTGAATAGTGCTGCAGTGAACACAGGTGTGCACATGGCTGTTCATGTCACTTCTGTTAGGTGCCTAGGAGTGGAATTTCTGGGTTATATGGCAGTTCTACCTCTAGTTTTTTGAGGAACCACTGAACTGTTTTCCTCAGTGGCTGTACCATTTGTATTCCCACCAGCAATGGATGAGGCTTCCAGTTTCTCCACATCCCCTCCAACACTTGGCATTTATTTATTTAGTATCTTAGCCATCCTAAAACCGTTGCCATCAAGTTTATTCTGACTCATAGTGACCCCATAGGACAGAGTAGAACTACCCAATAGGATTTGAACTGCTGACCTTTTAATTAGCAGCGGAGCTCTTTTTTTTTTAGGTTGTATCTTTTTTTTTTAATTGTTGTACTTTAAGTGAAAGTTTACAATTCAAGTTAGTCTCTCATACAAAAATTTATACATACATTGTTATGTGACCCTAGTTGCTCCCTCTGTGCTGTGACAGCCCATTCCTCCTTTCCACCCCTGATTTTCTGTGTCCATTCAACCAGCTCCTGACCCTCTCTGCTTTTTCGTCTCACCTCTAGATAGAAGCTGCCCATTTAGTCTCATGTGTCTACTTGAGTTAAGAAGCATACTCTTCACGAGTATCGTTTTCTGTCCCATAGTCCAGTCTAATCTTCGTCTGAAGAGTTGGCCTTGGGAATGGTTGTAGTGCTGGGTTGACAGAGAGTCCGGGAGTGGTGCTTTCTGGGGCTCTTCCAGTCTCAGTCAGACCATTAAGTGTGGTCTTTTTACTAGAATTTGAGTTCTGCACCCCATTTGTCTCCTGCTCCATCAGGGACTCTCTGTTGTGTTCCCTGTCAGGGCGATCCTTGGTGGTAGCTGGGCACCATCTAGTTCTTCTGGTCTCAGGCTGATGAAGACTCCGGTTTATGTGGCCCCTTCTGTCTCTTGGGCTACTACTTTCCTTGTGTCTTTGGTGTTCTTCGTTTTCCTTTACTCCAGGTGGTTGGGACCAATTGATGCATCTTAGATGGCTGCTCGCTAGCTTTTAAGACCCCAGATGCCACTCTCCAAAGTAGGATGCAGAACATTTCCTTAATAAACTTTGTTAGGCTAGTTGACCTAGATGTCCCCTGAAAGCATGGTCCCCAGACCTCCATCCCTGCTACTCTGTCCCTCGAAGTGTTTAGCTGTATTCAGGAAACTTCTTAGCTTTGGTTTAGTCCAGTTGTGCTGACTTCCCCTGTCGTGTGTAGCAGTCGAACTCTTAACCACGGCGCCACGAGGGCTCCTTGCATGCTAGTGGGAGAGAAATAGTATCTCATTGTGGTTTTGATTTGCATTTCTCTGGTGGCTAATGACTTTGAACATCTTTTCATGTGTTTTTTGGCCATTCGAATATCCTCCTTAATGTCTGTTCATATCCTTTGCCCAGTTTTTGATTGGGTTATTTGTCTTTTTGTTGTGAAGTTGTAGAAGTTTTCTATATATTTTAGAGATTATACCCTTACTGGTTACATCATTCCCAAAGATTCTTTCCCAGTCTGTAGGTTGTCTCTGTACTCTTTTTATAAGGTCTTTTGATGAACATAAGTATGTAACTTTTATGAGGTCCCAGTTATCTATTTTGTTTTCCATTGCTCATGCATTCATTGTGTTTGATAGTCTATCACTGAAAAAAATTCTCTCACAAAGCTTTGCTTCTGTATCTTCTTCCAAGAACTTTATGGTTTTAGATTTAACATTTAGGTCCTTGATCCATTTTGAATTAGTTTTTGTGTATGGCATGAGGTATGGGTCTTGTTTCATTTTTCTGCATGTGGAAATACAATTTTGCCAGCACCATTTGTTGAAGAGACTGTTCCTTCCCGATTGAATGGTTTTGGCTCTCTTGTTAAAAATTAACTGACCGTAGATGTTTGGATTTATTTCTGGGTTTTCAGTTCTATTCCATTGGTCTATATGTCTATCGTTAAACCTTTACCAGGCTGTTTTGATTATCATAACTGTGTAATATGTTTTGAAGTCAGGAAGTGTGAGACCTCCTCCTTCGTTCTTCAGAATTGCTTTGGCTATTCAGGGTCTCTTGTCTTTCCATGTAAAATTGAGGATTCATTTTTCCTGTAAAGAATGCTGTTGGAATTTTGATCGGGATTGCTGGATATGGATTTTTTTTTAAGTCTCCAAGGGTTTCCATGCCGCCACTCAGTCCTGGCCTCCAGGTGGCTCAATGGGAGCTGACAGTGTGGGTGTTGTGCAGGGCACCCTCGGGACGGTGGCCAGCATCTCCCCTGACCGTCATCTACCCCCACCCCTCGGTCATGCCAAGGCGCTCGTGCTATCCTCCCATGTTGCAGGCACCATATTGTCCGAGGTCAAGAGGCAGAAACAGTAACGGTGTTGAGATTCCCCCACAGAGAGTCTGACCCTAGCAGAAGCCCTGGCTTTGGAGCCAGGCTGGCCCAGCCTTGTCCTCAGCCCTGCCCCTTCCAGCTCTGGGAGCTGGCGAGTTGTTTGGCCTCTCTGAGACGCAGGTTCCTCACTTGTAACATTCATATTCATAGCTGCATCTCTGAGTCACTGTGAGGGTGGAAGCGTCCATGTACTCCAAGCAGGACAGGGGACTGTGTCTCCAGCCCAGGATGTGCATAGGTGCTCAGGATGTGTTTGCTTTGATTTTGATCCTTGGGCCTGTCTCCTAGGAGGCAGGTGTGGGGTTTAGCTGCATCTCTCCAGCCCTTAGCAAAGTCCTGACACTCAGCCCACTCAGAGTCCAGGGGCTGTGATGATTATACTATCCTGGCTGTCCATGCTTCTGGGGGGCTCTGAGCCCAAAACAGAAAGGGGCAGCTCGGGTAACCAACCCGGGTGTACCCAGGCCTGAGTGGGTTCCCTGGATGTGGGACTTGGAGTTTTAAAACTGAGATACCAGTTACTGTTGCCATGGAGTCAATTCTGACTGAGGGCAACCCCATGTGTGCAGAGCAGACCTGTCCCTTAGGGTTTTCATGGTTGTGACCTTCAGAAGCAGATTGCCAGGCCTTTCTTCCAGTGTGCTTCTGTGTGAGTTTGAACCACCAACCTTTCAGTTACAGCTACAGCACTTAACTGCACCCCTCAGGTACTCCTAAAACTGAGGCAGTCCTGGGCAACCCAGGATGAGTGGTCGCCCCAGGGACAGGCTGGCCCTGGGGCTTAGTCAGGAGCAGGGTCGCCTTCTCCATTAGCACAGCAGGCACGGTGCCAGCGCCTACCATATGGCAGGGTCTCACAGGAAGGTATATTTTTTAATCAGAAGAAAAAAATGAATATAATCCAGCTTGGAAGCCTTGATTCTATTTATCTTTATACCAACACAGTTGTTAAAGTAATTTTTAGTATATTTTTTTGGAGGAAAGGACCCATAAAGCCAAAGTTGCCCAGGACCCTCGAGAGTCATAAGGCATCTCTGGGGAAGAATGCTGCCCCTCCCAGGGGACCCCTAGTCCCCCAAGTCTCTTTGTCCAAGGATCAGGAGGAAGAGAGGATGGCCAAGAAGGGGACAGAGGGCCATCAGGCATCCAGGGCACTGGGTTCCTCTTGAGGTTCCAGCAAGGGGCCCTAAAGGAAGCGAAGGTTTCTGTCCCCGGGCCTGTGGCGCCCCAGCTTTGATTGTGAGGTGGATGATGAGGTGGCAGAATGTAGTGTGGAAACTGCCGTTGCCAACGCTGAGTGAGCTGGAAGCTTCTGGTTCTCAGATGTTCCTGCCTTGGCTGTGTGGGGGGCAGGGGCAGTAGTTCCTGTTTGGGGCCAGGGAATTGATTTAATACAGCTGAGGCCAGGAACCAGTGGAGGCTCAGAATACAGCTGGGATCCTGCCAAGCCCTCCCACCACATGTGGCTTTAAAGCCCAGACCAGGGCGGGGGTGGGGGGGATCTGAAGGAGAGGGGGTGGGGACAGCAGATGTCAGTGTCCCCACACGGTGTTCTTGTTTATCTTTTATTCATGGCAGGCACTTAGGCGGGGGCAGTGCTCAGAGCAGCACTTACAAGTGTGCTGCGCTGAGAGCCTCTCAGAAGCTGCGGGGAAGAGGGAGAGGGCATAAATAATCCAGGCAGCATCTTGATGGAGCTTGTCAGGCAGGGGCTCAGGCTGTGTGTGAAATGCACACTGAGCAAGGGCTTTGAATGCTCCTAGCTCTAAACTTGGGAAGAAAGCTTCCCTTGGCTTCCAGATGGGACTCACCGAGTTGCCTGGTGGGATAGCCCTTGGGTAGGGTTAGCAGAAGAGGCAGGGCGCCCCTGCTGTGTCTGTGGGTGTGAACCCAGCTAGAACGTGGGGGGAGGTTCCCTGAGTGCTGCAAACAGGAACGTATTCAGCTGCTAGCCGAAAGCTTGGAGTCTACCCATGGGCCCTTTGGAAGAAAGGCCTGGTGATCAATTTCTGAAAACTCAGCCATCGAAAACCCTATGGAACACGGTTCTACTCTGACACACATGGGGTCACCGTGAGTAGGAATCAACTCGACAGCAGCTGGCTGGAACTTGGGGCTCCTAAGTTTATTAATTTTGTGGTGTTTTCAGTTATGTAGCCCTACCTCTCACCTTATCAGACAAGGAGACTGGCATCCAGCACAGTGAGGGTCACACAGTGAGTTGATGCAACGCCAGCCCTCAACCTGGGTGCCTGACTCTGTCCTGGGTTCAGGCCCCTCTCCAAGTCTTTCTCTGTATTCTGATGGAGGCAGAGTATTTAGGACCAGGAAGAAAATTTGGATCTGTTTTTCATTGTTCATCTTATCCTTGGCAACTTTTGCAGAAGGATCTCACAGGAGGGGGATGTCAGGGAGGGAGAAATTGGGAAAAGACAGAAGTCTCCTTGGCTCCTTTGGTGGCAGTTCTGTATTTCCACTAAAAATAGCGACTTCTCTGTCAAGAAGGCCACCCACACCGATGATTCAGGGACTGAGGAAAACAAGATGTGGGCCTTGGGCTGCACCTTCTATGGACAGGCTTGGAAACACAGAGACTGACACTTACATTTGGGGGGAGAGAGAGAAAGGGGGAAAGGAGCTGCGGTGCCGTATCCAAAGAACTCAGCAGCACCCCTGCCTTTGTGTGGTGCTCACAGGCCTGCATTCCCAATCAGGTATTGGTCTAAGTAGCTTTAAGGTTAAATGAGGGTTGGCTTCTCTCTTCCCTTTGATAGCCCTCTGTAGAATGACTGATATCCAGGTGTTTGTCTTTTATGGCATAGTGGTGATGGTGAGGATGATAATGATAATTGGATTCTTCTGCAAAGAAACTAAACTACCTCAAGGTGTTGGACCCCAGAGCCACGCCTTATGTACCCTGAGATTTACAGGTGCCCCAGTGTGATAGCTAAAGCCATAGTCAGACTAGCCTTACTCAGCTAGGCAGAACTTCCACCAGGCTTCTAGTTACTCATATTTAAGTGTGCATGGATATCCAAGGGTTAATGGACACCTGAGGAAAGGCTGCCAGTTCAAGGATGCCATGTGAAAGAGCAACATCAATCAACACAGAGAGAACATATGGTCCCAGAAGAGACAGAATTCTAGCAGAGATGAAAATATAAGCAAAAAAAAGCTCCTTCTTGGTGTCCTCAGAGAGATCCAAGAATGCATTCCATCCATAAAGCAAGAACAGGATACTAAGAAATAACAATATTCCAAGAATTAAAAAGAGCTGTTAGATGTTAAAAATATCATTAAAGAGGTAGAAAGTAACTAATGGAAACCTCTTGGAGAGAAGAATAAAAAGACAAACATAGAGACATCCAGTTTCCAGTCCATCATGTAAACAGCATGGAAGTTACTACTCCCATTCTCATAAGAAAAAAGCTGAGCAAACTGATGAAGATCAACAACTCTTCTTAAACTGACCAGAGAATTGAGGTTACAGGGCAAACTGCTACCTCAAAAACTGGAGAGACAGGTGGATACAGAGAATCACAGCTTAACAGCAACAGAAACCTAGTAGCAGAACCCCACGTCTGGAGCCAGTTCCAGTAGGAACACTTAAACTGTAACTGATGGATTGCTGGAGGCTCAGGATAGACTAACTTGAGAGTTAAAGCCCTTGGGGAAGGCCCAGACTTGAACCCCCTCCACACACACACTTCTGTGAGTTTTACCTCTGGGTGACCTGCTATGAAGACTGGAGAAAAATCTCCTCATGCTTCCAGCAGGAAGAGAGGGAAAAAAAACCATTCTGAAATACGCCCAGAGATCTCTATTCTCCTTAGCAAGGCCTACCCTCATGGGAAGTTATTTTACCAGATCCTAACCTACTTGGTATTTACCAAAGTCTAACCAACCTGGAGAAAGGGAAATACCCAACTCCAGCCCCCTCTAGCCTTTCTATCTCTCCTAAGGTGGGAAGGGGAAACTGAGAAACAGTTGTAAAAGTCACAGCCCAGGGACTCGGGCTCACTAAAAGACTGAGACTTAATCATAGGACTGTAGAATGCTTTTCTCGCTTCTCCCCCCCAGCGTCTCACTACCACATCAATAGGACTCCTGTATAATAACAGGAGACTACAGCTAAAAGAGCTTCAAGTCTAAAATCCTATTGAAGGAGTCTAGGGAACCCAAAGACAACAGGGGAGACAAAAACAAGGACACTGGAGGAAATGTTAGCCTCTGACACCTACAGCTACAGCAGACAGTAAACACATCCTGACTCCTAGCCAGATTAACATAAAGCCTCACACTAAAGTCCCATCTACCCCAGTTCCTTTTAGCAAACATATCGTGTCCGGCTTTCAACAAAAAATTAGAAGGCATGATAAAAGGCAAAAACATAGTCTGAAGAGACAAAGGAAGCATCAGAATCAGACTCAGATATGACAGAAGTTTTAGAATTAATAGACTGCGCATTTAAAAAAAACTATGATTATTATGCTCAAGTGTAATCTGTACTGAAGGCTGTAGTCTTTGATCTTCATCAGTAAGTGCTTCAAGTCCTCTTCACTTTTCAGCAAGCAAGGTTGTATCATCTGCGTATCATAAGTTGTTAATGCGTCTTCCTCCAATTCTGATGCCACGTTCTTCTTCATATAGTCTGGCTTCTCAGATTATTTGCTCAGCAAATAATATGCATAAAGAAACAAACAAACAAAATCCTCACAACTGGACCAATAAGCAACATCACGATAAATGGAGAAAATATTGAAGTTGTCAAGGATTTCGTTTTACTTGGATCCACAATCAACGCCATAGAAGCAGCAGTCAAGTAGTCAAACAACGTAGTGCATTAGGCAAATCTGCTGCAAAAGACCTCTTTAAAGTGTTAAAAAGCGAAGAAGTTACTTTGAGGACTAAGATTCGCCTGACCCAATCTATGGTATTTTCAGTCACCTCATATGCATGCAAAATATGGACAATGAATAAGGAAGACCAAAGAAGAATAGATGCCTTTGAATTATGGTGTTGGCAGAGAATATTAAATATTACCATGGACTGCCAGAAGAACAAACAAATCTGTCTTGGAAGAAGTACAGCCAGAATGTTCCTTAGAAGTGACGATAGCGAGACTTCATCTCATGTATTTTGGACATGTTATCAAGAGGGACCTGGAGAAGGAAATCATGCTTGGTGTCTTAGGCTGGGTCTCTAGAGGAGCAAAACCAGTAAAGCTTATAAATATCTATATAAAGAGATATCTATCAAGGAAATGGCTCACACAGTTCTAGAGGCTGTAAAGTCCAAAATCTGTAGGTCAGGCTGGAGTCTTCTCCAGGTTCATGTAGAAGCAGGGCCTGGTGAACCCCAGATCAGCAGGTCAAACAGCAGGGCTCTTGTTCACAGCCTGAGAAGACTGGTAAATCCCAAGATCGGTAGGCAAGACCACAGTTAAGCTGCTAGCTCAAGTCAGTTTTCCAAGAAGACGTAACAGTCCTTAATGTGTATGCATCTAACAACAGAGCTGCAAAATACACGAGGTAGAATCTGTCAGAACTGCAAGGAGAAATAGACAAAGCCACTCGTACAGTTGGAGACTTAAGTACTTTTCTGTCAGTAATTGACAGAGTCAACAAGCAGAAAATCTCTAATAATATAGTTGAGCATCTGTCAACTGGATCTAATTGACATTTATAAAATACTTTTATAAAACAACAACAGAAGACACATTCTTCTCAAGTTGACGTGGAACATTCAACAAGGTAGGCCACATAGAACATACCTTAACTACTTTAAAAGAAGAGAAATCATACAAAATACGCTCTCAGACCACAATGGAATTAAACTACAAGTCAATAACAGAGCTGGAAAATTCCAGAATACTTGGAGACTAAACAACACACTAATAGATAGCAAATGAGTCAAAACAAGAAGTCTCGAGAAATTTAAAAATGTATTGGAAGTAATGAAAATACAGCTTATCAAAACTTGTGTGATGCAGCAAAAGCATGCTTAGAGAAAAATTTATAGCATTGAATGCATATATTAGAAAAGAAGAAAGATCTAAAATCTGTAATCTAAGTTTCTACCTTGGGAAACTAGAAAAAGAAGAGAAAATCCAAATAAAGTGGAGAAAAGAAATAATAAAAATTAAAGCAGAAATCAATGAGATTGAAAACAGAAAGTCAGTAGAGAAAATCAACAAAACCCAAAGCTGATTCTTTGCAAATATTAATAAAATTTATAAACTTCTAGCTGAGAACAAATAAGAGGGAAGACAAAAATTCCTAATATTAAAAATGAGAACAGGACCATTGCTACTGACCTCATGCACATTAAAAGTGTAATATAGGAATATCATGAAGAACTCTGTGCCTACAAATCTGATAACCTGAATGAAATGGTTCAATTCCTTGAAAGACCCAATCTACTAAAATTCACACGAAAAGAAATAGATCGTTTGAATAGGCCTGTATGAGCCCTGGTGGAGCTGTGGTAAATGTTGACTGTTTGGTCTCATATACATTTTTTTTTTTTTTTCAAAGAGCACGGTACTCATGGGTGGTATTGTGTATTTTATGAGGCAGTCTGTTATTTAGCTGAAAGGTGACCTCTGGGAGTGGTTTCACTTCAAAGTTGAAAGTGTAACTCAGGGTGATAGTCTCTGGGGTTCCTGTAGTCTCTATTGGTTCAGTAAGTCTTACCTTTTGTTAAGAATTTGAGCTTTGGTTTACAATTTTCTCCCATTCTGTCCAGGACCATGGTCAGAACGATTGGTAGTGAGTGGTAGCCAGGCCCCGTCTAGTTCCTTTGGCCTTAGGGTAGATGAGGCCGTAGTTCGTGTAGGTAGTCTTGTAGACTAGTTTCTTCTGAGTCTTTGGTTTCTGCAAACAACCCTATTTAAAAGTAGGAAAAGATATGGACACCTCACTAAAGATGATATAAGGATCACTAATAAGCATACAAAAATATGTTTGACATCATGTATGTCATTAGGGAGTTGTGAATTAAAACAACAACGAGATGCTACTGCATGGCTATTACTGTTGTTGTCAGTTTCCCTTGAGTTGGCTCCAACTCATGAGGACTCCATGTACAACAGAATGAAACATTGCCTGGTCCTGCTCCATTTCACAATTGTTGATATGCTTGAGTCCTTTGTTACAGCCACTGTGTCTTCCAACCTAGGGGACTCATCTTCCAGCACTGTGTCAGACAATATTCCATTGTGATCCATGAGATTTTCGTTGACTAATTTTCAGAAGTATATTGTCAGGCTCTTCTTCCTGGTCTTAGTCTGGAAGCTCCACTGAAACCTGTCCACCATGGGTGACTCTGCTGGTATTTGAAATACCAGTGACATAGTTTCCAGCATCATAGCAACATGCAAGCCACCACAGTATAACAAACTAACAGACAGGTGGTGGACACACCTATTAGAATGACTAAAATTCAAAACAGTGTTGGCAAGAATGTGGAGCAGCAGGAGTGAAAAATGGCACAGCCACCTTGCAAGACAGTCTGGCGGTTTCTTACAAGGCTAAAGGAGGCTTACCCTGCAATCCAGCAATCATTCTCCTAGGTGTTTACCCAGATGAGCTGAAAACTTATGTCTACACAAAAACTGCACGCAAATGTTTTAGCAGTTCTGATCACAGTTGCAAAAAATTAGAAGCAACCCAAATGTCCTTCCATAGGTAAATGGATAAACAAACTGTGGTATATCCATACAATGAGTATTATTCAGTGATTAAAGAAAAATGAGTTATCAAGCCACGAAGACATAACCAAAAAACCTGTTATTGTTGAGTCGATTCTGACTTACAGTGACCCTATAGGACAGAGTAGAACTGCCCCATAGGGTTTCCAAGGAGCGGCTGGTGGATTTGAACTGCCGGCCTTTTGGTTAGCAGCCGTGGCTCTTAACCACTTCACCACCAGCGCTCCATGAAGACATAAAGGAACCTTAAATGCATGTGGCTGTGATAGACGCCAGTCCTAAAAGGCTACACGTTATATGTTTCCAATCAATGATGTCCTCAGAAAGGCAAAAGTATAGAGACAATAACAGAGATCAGTGGTTGGCAGGAGTTAGGGTGTGAATAGGTGGAGCCTAGGCATTTTTAGGGCATTGAAGTATTCTGTATGGTCCTATAATGGTAGACATATGCCCTGCTCAACACAAAGGGCAAACCCTAATGTAAACGGTGGACTTCAGTTAATAGTAATGTTGTCAATATTGGTTCAGCAACCACAACAAATGTCCCACACACACCAACTCAGGATGTCAGTGATAAGGGGGAACCCGTGGGCAGGGGGAGAAGAGGTATTTGGGAACTCTTCACATTTTCTGCACAATTTTCCTGTGATCCTAAACTACCTAAAAGTAGTCGATTAGTTAAAAAGAAAAATACAAAGAAAAACAGGAGCAGAAGGTAGAAGAAAGGTAAAATATTCAGGCAGGTGATGGAGCACATGACAAATGAATGTTCCAGAAACTGAAACAGAAGATAGATGGGAGAAAATGATACAATAATTAATACAAGAAGATTGCCCAGATAAAAGAATACTAGCAAAAGAAAAAAGAATTAATGCTAGAAAAACCATTGAGAAGGCAGAAATCCTCATATTAAAATGGTTTCTAGAAACTTCTAGAGAAGGGGAGGACAAGCAAACAAGCCTAGGTCACCTAGGAAGGAAAGCGAACTGCAGTGTCTCACCCTGGTAATCAGCAGCACAGTGGGTACATGAGTTCGGTGGAGAATTCATGAGGGAAATGATTTTCAGAGTCTCCTCAGCCACTCACTCCATCCAGGGTGAGGGTAGAATAAGGGCGTTTTCAGGTGTGAAGAAAGGACTCCATACCTTCACCTTCCAAGCTCTCGGCCTAGGCAGTCACCTGAGGATGTTGTTATGTAAAATAAAGACAGGAGCCCTAAAATCTGAAGGAGCGAGTCCCCCCGGAAGAGGAATGGGGAGGCCCAAGCTGTGTGGCAGCCTCAGGAATTCAGTGCCGAGGGGTCCCTGGGGTGAAGCGCTCCTGGGGGAGATCTGGGGAAATGTGTAAACACAGAGTCTACCAACTCTGTGCCCACGGAGGAAATGAAAGCCGTCTGTCACTCCACTAGGGGACGGGGTGGGCTTTACACAAGATGAAATGTGTGTAGGCGGCGGGGGGGGGGGGCAGCTTTCGAATGAACTGAATTGTCCTCCGTACAGATAACGTGCTGAGTTGATAAATCAGAAATGTTAGGCTCGTTGGATTGAAGAAGCAAACATGACGTTGTAATCCATCCCTTATGTAGATCAGATAAGCAGAGAAGTTAAAAGTAGACAAAGTTTCAGAAAGTTAAAAGTGGTTGCCTCTGGGGAACAGGGAAGGGCAAGGGAGACGACCTGTTACTTTCCATCACAAGCCCTCTGTACTATTTGACTTTTGTCAGTCATATGGAGAATCAAATTTTTTTTTTAAGCCCAAAATAAAAAATCATATCAATGAAAATGAAACGCTTTAAATGGCCCATAGTTTGCAACAGGAGCTTCCGTGGGCAGACCTGGGGGAGAACAAGAAGGACAGTGAGACACTCCACCGGCCCCGAAGGGTGCCTACAGAATCCTGGGCGTGGGCTTCGTTAGAGGGTCCGTGATGCCAGATCGGGCTGATTGGCGCCACCTCTCAAGTGACGTGTTTCCAGTTCTGCTATTTTCTTCTGTTTGGGTTAAGTTTTTGGAAGACAAATATGCAGAAATGACAGCAGATGGGCCCCTGACTAGTCCTCAGCCCTGCAGTGGAAGTGGCCCCGGTACCCCGACAGACACCCCCACGGGCCCTCCATGGGGTAACCTGCCCCAGAAGCCTTTGTCAGGGCCTGCTGTGGGCCAGGGTCTCACTAGGTGCTGGGCGGACCTGCCCTTGGCTCTGGGTGGCGTGAGAGGCACCCCCATGGCGGTCTACATACAAACCCTGTGCCGGGAGGAGGGCAGGGAGGCCAGCTGGGCAGTGGGCAGGCTGGACAGTGCAGCTCCTGCTTTCAGGGGGCTCCACTCCAGCAGGGAGATGTCACCAGTCTGCAAGTGAACACATGCGTGAGAGGGTTTAGTGCAGTGCTAGGACGTGATGTGTGACACAGTCGCTGGGGCACTCTCTGGGGTCAGGGCGGAGTGCCCGAGGCTGGGAAGGAACAAACCTTGGGAAGGGGGTTTGCGGAGCCTCGCTGGGGTGGGAACAGTTGAGCAAAGGCCCCTGGGAAGGAAAGCGGGAACGTAGGATGTGGGGGCATTGCCTCCATCTTGGAGAAGTACAGTCTTCAGTGAAAGAGTGGGATGGAAATGGAAAGGTAGGTGGGCACCAGGAGCCTTCAGTTCCACACTTAGAGAAGAAGCCCTGGGCCCAGAGCAGTAAGGTCGCCCCACAGGTGTCTGGTGGGTCTGGATTGTAGAGCCAGTCCCGGAGTTGTGAGGACATCTGCCCGCATGGAGGGCACTGGATGGCAGATCCTGCAGGAATCCAGAGAGAGAAGGACAGATTGAAGAGTGGGGAGTTGTCTCTCTGCCTGGGCTGATGGGGAGCACCAGAGGCAGATGGAGCGTGAGCCCCTTCCAGAGGGAGGGTTCCTGTAATGGATGCCTCCTGAGCCTTACTTGTGGGGCCAGCTTTCTGCAGGGTCTGGGGAGGCAGTGCTGAAGCCTCACCTCCACCCCCGGGCAGGGCAAGCGCCTAGAACGAGAGCCAGCTCACTCTCCCTCCGCCCCCCAGCATCCTGGCCTCAGATGACATGCCTGTGGGTGCCGATGAAGTGAGTGTGGGACTGAGGATGAGTGTGTTTTCTGAGCGGTAGAATTCCAGAGGACGTGCTGCAGTAAATACCGACAGAGCAGGCGCTTGTTTATGCGGTGGATTGGAGGAGGGTTCTCTGCCCGCAAACACCTCTCCCGCCTCCCCAGCCCATGGTGGCTGAGCCTGGAAGTTCACCGTTAGGTGTCCAGCCTGTTGGCTTAGAATACAGATGTCCCAGTGAGGAGGGACCTTAAGCCATCATGGATGCTGCATACCCCACGTGCCTGGGAGTCTGTCAGGGTCCTAACCACTCCACAAACACTCTCTGGGTGTGCAGGGGTGGAGCAGACACAGCTTGCCTGCTCTCTGGGTGTGCAGGGGTGGAGCAGACACAGCTCACCTGCTCTCTGGGTGTGCAGGGGTGGAGCAGACAGCTTACCTGCTCTCTGGGTGTGCAGGGGTGGAGTAGACACAGCTCACCTGCTCTCTGAGTGTGTAAGGTGGAGCAGACACAGCTCACCCACTCTCTGGGTGTGCAGAGGTGGAGCAGACAGCTCACCCACTCTCTGGGTGTGCGGGGGTGGAGCAGACAGCTCACCCGCTCTCCAGGAGAGACAGGTGCAGCAGAGTGATCATGGTGTGACCCGTGCTGTGGGAGAGGTGGCAAGGAGCTGCAGGGACACAAAGCAGACAGCTCGCTGGGGTGGAAAACACGCAGACTCATGACCTTCCTGCTTGACTTTCTCCCGGCTGTGTGTCCTCAGATAAAGCACAAATTCCTTACCCTCTCTGTGTCCCCATTTGAAACCACTGCAGAGGGCGTAGGTGGCACCTTGTCTGTGAGGCGGTTGAAAGGCTGCACAGTGCTGGCCCACGGAGGATGATTTCCCGTGCATGTGGGGTTAGGGAAGGCTTTCTAGAGGGAAGGTATGGGTTAAGTGGAGGCTTAAAGGGTGTCCAGGAGATTTTCATGGTGGCGAGAAGGGAAGGGCATTCCAGGCAGAGCTGGCAGGTACAGAGGTATGGAGGTGTGGAGCTGCCAAGAGCAGGGCAGTTTGGGACAAAAGCAGGAGGTTTGAGTTGGGCGAATGAGTGGAGGTTTTGGGAGGAGAGAAGGAAAGGCACGAAAGCTTTAAAGATCCTGGAAGAAGAGGTGAGGAGAAGCTTTGTGACTTGGTTCACCAGTTGGGTCTGCGTAGAAATTCCCCTGCAGCTCGGAGTAACTCCCTTGAGCCTGGCTCAGTTCCCAGCAGACCGAGGCCCCCAGAGGCTCCAGGCTTTGTTAGTCCCTGTTGGAGCTGGAGGCCTGGGAAGCGGAGCACAGGGGGCCGGTCGCCATGGCCAGTGCAGAGCTGCAGTGCTGTGCTTTCTGGCTATTTTTTTTGTTTTGTTTTGTTTTTGCTAAGAATATTGACAACCACTTGTCTGTCAGTTTGTCCCACTGTGGTGGCTTGCATGTTGCTGTGATGCTGGAAGCTATGCCACCAGTATTTCAAATACCAGCAGGGTCACCCATGGTGGACAAGTTTCAGTGGAGCTTCCAGACTAAGACCAGGAAGAAAGGGCTGGTGATTTACTTCTGAAAATCAGCCAATGAAAACCCTGTGTATCACAACAACATCCGACCTAGTGCTGTCAAAAGAGCCCCCTAAGCTGGAAAGCACTACACAAGGGCCACCACAGTGGACCCCGACATGCCGATGGACTCCCCAGGCCTCAAGCTCCATCACGCAGATGGTGCAGGATCAGGCAGAGATTCATTCTGTTATACACGGAGCGATCATGCGTCGAAGCCGACTCACAGCAACTAACACCAACAAGAATATTGAGTGACTAGGCCTCTGTCTATCAAGAGGAAGAAGAGGGGCACAAACCCCCAGATGGCAGATGGCGGTGTAGTGGGGTTTCTATGTGTCCAATACAAATTTCCCTTTTGCTTTTCTGAGTGGTTGGAATAAGAAGGGAGATGCCCATTTTCCTGCACAGGATGTGCCGAGCCTCTTTCCACACAGATCCCATGGGTTAGGGTCCCCTCCTGAGCCATTTCTCTGATCCCCCTCCTCACCTGGGTGGGATGCTGGTGCAGTATTTCAGATACCTCGCAGAGACACCAGAGCTTCGGTGAGATTTGTGGGTGAGTGGGACATTCACGAGGTGGGGCAGCTTGCAGTGACAGCAGAGACACACGAGTACTCCCTGCCCATGGTGGCCTGTGGCTCTCCCTGAGCCCAGTTCTGCCCACTCCTTCATTCAGCCAGCATTTATTGAGTGCCTGCTGTATACCAGGGGTTGTGATGGGGAATAAGACAGATCCCTGGCCTCAGATCGTTTACAGGCTTGTAGCAATCACAGCCAGGTACGTCAACAGTTACAGTGCAGGCGGTAAGAGTAAGGGGAGCAGAAACCACGGCCCAGAGGGGCAGAGCCTGGAGTCAATCCTGAAGACTTCCTGGAGAAGGTGACACCTGAGTCGAGTCTCAAGGATGAAAAGGAGTTTGCCAAAGGGTAGAAGTAGGCAGCCTTGCTGAGTGTGTAAGCCATCTCCATCCCCACAGGTGGTGGCCGTCAGGATTCAGGAAGGACCTTCGGTGTCCTGAGGGGCTACTGTACATAAGGGATCCCTTTTAGTGTCAGTGTCTTGGTTCCCACAAGGTACCAGTGTGCTGAGATCTTCAGGTTTCATTGTTGAGCACACATCTGAGGATGAGAAGAAACCAGAAGGAAGGCGTAGCCACTGGAATGGACACTTCGGGTGCCTGCTCTTCACCTGTTAGCACAGTGGCCCTCAAGCCTGAGTGTGCATCAGAAGCGCCCAGGAGGCCTGTTCAAATACAGGTTTCTGGACTCCCTCCCAAGCTTCTGAGACAGTAGGTCTGGGATGGCGCTTGAAAGTTCGCATTTCTAAGAGGTTGCAGTTGACCCTGAAGCTCTTGGTTGGAGGCCACACTTAGACAACGCTGGCTTAACCCAATGCTGAGCAGTCCTGGCTGGCACGGGTTGAAGAAAACGGCTTCCACTGAGTCGACCCTGACTCATGGCGACCCTGTGTATGTCAGAGTAGAACTGTGCTCTGTAGGGTTTTCAATGGCTGATTTTTCCGAAGCAGGTCCCCATGGCTTGCTTCTGAGGTGCCTCTGGGTGGACTTGAACCTCCAACTTTCTGGTTAGCAGCTATGCATGTTAACTATTTGCACCACCCAAGGACTTCACCCGTAATGGTGCTGGGAGGGCCAGTGCTCTTGTTTCATCAGCCACCATGTGGAGCAGGGTCTCCATGAGGCTGTCAGGGTAGCCCCTGATTTCCTCTTGAGAGGAGGTTTATTTATGCCAAAATTGAGTGATCAGAGGAAAACATGGAACCCACAAGACATTCAGCATGGGTCCCTGGAGCTCACGGAGGGGTTCCTGACTCCAAGCCAGCCCTGGAGGCAGCTTTCAGCCTGCTCCATTGTCACAGCTATCATACTTGGAGTTACCTTCAAAGCCAGTGAGAGAGCCCCTCCAGAATACTGGTCAGGTCGCTTCACAGACACTCCACTTCTACCCAAGTGACCTTACCCAGCCAGGCCATCTGCCAGTATGTCCCAAGAGAAGATTCAGCGTTGAGAATGGAGGAACCCCTGAATCTAATGTCCAGGAAAAATCTTTAAACTTTGAGCCCAAACTATCCCCTGAAGCCAGCATTAAACTAAACAACAGTTTAGCCCAATTAATAATGTTTGCCTTGAGTGGGGTGCAGAACTCAAATTTTAATAAAAAGATCAGACTTAATGGTTTGACTGAGACTGGAGGGACCCCGGAAGACATGGTCCCCAGACTCTTGTCCACCCAGAAAAATTCCCGAGGCCAGCTCTTCAGACGAAGGTTAGACTGGACCATGGGACATAAAATGATACTTCTGAAGAGTGTGCTTCTTAGCTCAAGTAGATACGTGAGACTAAATGGGCAGCTCCTGTCCAGAGGTGAGATGAGAAGGCAGAGAGGGTCTGGAGCTGGTTGAATGGACACGGGAAATCCGGGGTGGAAAGGAGGAGTGTGCTGTCACAGTATAGGGAGAGCAATTAGGGTCACATAACAATGCATGTCTAAATCTTTATATGAGAAACTAACTTGAATTGTAAAACTTTCACTTAAAGCACAATAAAAAATAATGTTTGCCTTGCTTGTAGTGCTCTTATAAAGAATTATCTCTGTGAGTATAATCCGATAACAGTTCATCTAAAGCACAGATGAGAACATTAAGGGGCAGAGAGCCTAAATTAATGGTGATTAAACACTATGGGTAGAGATAGAATGGTACCCAGTGTGAAGTATGTCACCAATGTTATTGAACTGTTCCTGCAGAAATTGTGAATGGATGTATGTTTGGTTGTATATATTGCCACCAGAAATAAAGTATTAAAAAAAAAAACAACTGTGGATCTTCCCATTTTACAGAGGGGAAATTGAGGCTCCGGGTAGTGAGTTACTGCAGGAGGGCTGCAGTACTTGAACTCAGCCCTGGACTGCCGACTCTGAAGACTGAGGTCTCCCTGACACCCCTCCGGGCTTCTTCTCTGCTGCAGAAGGCTTTCTGCTGTCTGTGCTTGCCTGTGGCTTCTCCCCTGATGCCGCCCAGGAGTGTTTGAGGACCAGGAGGCATCCGCGTCTGAAGTTTCTCAAACAGATTCCAGTGTGGGGGCCGGTGGCTGCCTCCTGAAATCGGAGCCTTGACTGCTGCTCAGCTCACCACCCACTCGACACCTTCCGGCAGGTTGAGGGATCCAGGATCCCTTTCTCTGCAGGTCTGGGCCGGCTGTGCTGGCCGGAAGGCAGGATGGCCTGCGGGCAGTAAGGTGGGCTGGAGAGAGCTGGATGGTGTATACATAGTTGGGAATCTCATTCTAAAATGGACTGTCCTCCTCCCGCAGATCTCCTCTGCCTGTCCCCTTGGCAGTGTGTTGGCCTGGCTTTGGTCTGGGACCAGCCTCTGGGAGGCAAATGGTCCTGCTGCCCGCAGGACAGCCTGGAGCACCCAGAGCCTCAGGACCCTCTGAGCTCCAGGTCACTGCACTCCAGAGCCCCATATTGGTTTACCTGCCCACTCCCACCCTCCCGCTGTTCTGCAGACCAGTGGTTTCCAGCTGCTTCTGTTGTCTGTCTGAGTGCATTCCTGAGGGGCGTCTGAGGAAGCCTCTGTACGGCTGGCGTGGAGAGAAAATCCAGATGGATAGGCCCCAGTGAACATCTTGGGCCGTTGGCATGCTTGGCTCATCTCCAGACCTAGAAGGAATAGGCCCTCTCTGAGTTGAGCTGGGTCCAGGGCCCTTTGATTTATAGCAAGGTGGGTGGGCGCTGCCTGGGCAGGCAGGGATAATAAAGGCGTTGGCAGGGGGCTCGAGGGAGACGGGGCAGGCTGGGAAGAAGGGCTCCTCCCTTTGTGCTTTGTGGTCATGCTAGTCTGAAGACTTAATGGTGTACTCCAAGACATACGGGGCTGTGGATCTTAGTCTTTGAAGCCACCATCTGTCCTCTGCGGGTACCTGCGAAGGATCAAGAAAATCTGAGCAGAAATGGCTGTGGAGGAGAAAGAAAGAGTGAAGTGAGGATGAGACGTAGAGACAGAGATGAGAAGAGAAAATGCCTTGACTGTAGAGCTTCCATTCATCCATCCACCCATCCACCCACCCATCCATCCATCCATCCATCCGTCCACCCATCCACCCATACCCATCCACCCATCCACCCATCCATCCACCCATCCACCCATCCACTCAGCCATCCATCCATCCATCCATCCATCCACCCACCCACCCACCCATCTACCTATCCACCCACCCATCCATCCTTCCATCCATCCATCTGTCCATCACATTTTTATCCATCACCTATTATGTTCCAGCCATTTACATCCCGGTCTCACCTCCTCCATGTAGCCCTCATTGAACCAACCCCTCACCCCCCCCCCCCCTCATTTTCTGACCTCTCTTTGCTCTCACAGCCTGCTCATGACCCTTGACCCTTGCAAACCCTTTTCTCGTGAGTCTGCTTTTTCTCCTTGTGACCCACCCAGAGATTTTAAGCCCCTTCATTCAGGGTCATGGTTGCTTCCAATTCTCTTGTACTTCTCTTAGATCTCCCCTTGGAGGAGTCACTCCGAGCACCTTTTGTGGGTTGTTGGGAAGGTTAGTGTGGCAACAAATTCCTTGAGGTTGGAGTTGCCTGGCTTCTGTCTAGGGTAGCTGAGACGGGATGAGAGTTCACCACTGAGCACTCAGGAGGCTGAGCATGGTACTGGGGCAAGAGCCCGTGTTTGGGACTGGGCAAAGGTGGGATTGATTCATGGGCTGCTGCTGGTTATGTGACCTTGGAGAAGTCACTTACGTAGCCTCCTTGAGACTCAGCATCCTTGTTATCAAGGAGCGAGATATAAAGAAAGCTGTGACGGTGAAGTGTGCGTGTAAGATGCTCTGTGTGGTGCCTGGCACAGGGTTCCTGGTTGATGCCTTTAGACTTCTTGTGTCCCCTTCCCCTTTCTTCTCCCTCTGTCCTTATCTCCATAGATTTGATTAAGCCTGATCAAGGCTTCCTCTGACTCACCCACCTCCACCCTGTTGAGCTGGAATCGACAGAGCCAGCTGCAGCCTTCTGAGGTCACTGGGCCAGGACCAGGCTGGTGAACGGCTGTGGGCAGCCCCTGATTTTCTGCCCACTGCCCTCCCCGGCTCCTCCTTGTCCTGGCACATCTTGCTGTCTCCGCTCTTGGCCACTGGCCCCCGGAGTGGGACAGGGAAGTGACGAGCTGCTGAGCTGCTGAAGGGCGGGATTGTTTGAATAGCCCGGTGCCTTGTGCTAATGCCCTGACCTAGGCCTGCATGCAGCCAGTGGCCAGTGGGTTGTTATCAACAGCTGGGAAGCTGTGGCGGTGAGCTGGGTGGGAGAAGACATTTGGAGGTGAGGGGCAGGAGGGCCAGCTCTGGGGAGGGCATGCGGTACTGGGGGCCACAGTCATTAAATCAACTTAATCCCCACTTCCCTCTCCCCGACTATTAAACAATTATCTCATTTGGAAATTATTTCTTAATGGAAGGCAGACTCCACTCCCGAGGCCATGGGTTTTGTAGTGGGTTGTCTCTGACATGTTCCCGGCTGGGGCAGGCTGGGCAAGTCCTTGCCCTGGCTATGCCTCGGTAGAAGGCCCTGGGCTGAGCCACGATTGCCAGAGGCCCAGTGGAGCCAAGCACCACCTCCCCTCTTCCCGAGCTGCCTGGCTAAGAGCTTCATCCCAAGCGTTTTCTAGATCAGTCACCTGTGGTGGTTTGCCTGGGGGTGGCTGCTCAGGTGCCAAGAGCTGGGCCTTCCAAACTTCTGACTGTTTTCTGGGATCCCTGCCCCCGGGTCCCTAAAACATCAGAGTGTCAGAGATGGGAGGAGCCTTTGGTCGTTTTTACAGGTGAAGCCACTCAGGCCTGAGGGGCAGGGGCCACCCCAAGGTCATGCATTGCGTTGGCAGCAAAATGAGAAGACCAGGCCTCCAGCCTGCCAGCCCAGAGTTCTCTCTGCTTGATGCTTCCTTCGTGTGAAATGTCACGGCGTCTAAATGTGGACCATCCCCTCTCATAAACCAAAAAAAATCTAAACCCATTGCCATCGAGTCGATGCTGACTCATAGCGACCCTATAGGACAGAGTAGAACTGCCCCGTAGGGTTTCCAAGGAGCGACTGGTGGATTCGAACTGCCGACCCTTTGATTAGCATCGGAGCTCTTAACCACTGCGCCACAGGGCTGCTCTCCTCTCATAGGAAGGGGCTAATTTCTGACAACAGGAGCCCGGAGGCGTGTTGGATGGATGGATGGACAGACGGACGGACGGATCCATGTGAGAAGCAAGGGTAATGGGCCAGGGTGGTGTCCAGACATCACCTCCCCGTTGTGCAGGTAAAGAAAATGAGGCCGAGTGGGCTTTCCGTGATCATGGCCAGGAATTTCTGTCTCTCTCAACACCACAAGAGGCCCCAAGGCAGGCGTCTGGCCCCAGCACCCCCGAGAAGCTGCGCCAACGTTGGCACGTCACGCCCTGTCTTAGCTCATCCGGCCATTCCTCATCTGCACAGCGGGGCCCGTCATCCCTGGCCCACCTTCCTCACACGATCCTGAGGCTCACTCACGTCTGTGAACCAGGTGCTGGGCTGCTGTCAGCGTGCTTCTCAGACTGAAAGGCCCCACGCAGACATGGCCCCCCGCCAGGGCTCTGGGAGGGGCTTTCTGCAGCAGTCAGAGTGTGTTCTAGGGAGGGCTCAGGGAGGGCTTCCGGGAGGTGGCCAAGAGTGAAGGAGACAGTGGGAGGGCATTGCAGGTGACGAAGGTCTGGGTATAACCTGCTGGCCTGGGAGAAGGCCCTGTGTGAAAGAGACCTATGCAGGGCAGGCAGGCGGGGCTCATTCTAGAGCCTGGGCCTGGTTCTGTTGTTAATAGGGAGCCATCGAGGGTTCTAGAGCTGTGGAGGGGCAGCTGCAGGGTGAGAGATGTGGTGGTAAGGGCGGAGTGAGGGCTCAGGATCAGAATTCTAGTTCTGCCACTCAGCCCTCTAAAGCAGGCCTTGGACAAATTGCCCACTTCGAAAAAAAAGAAAAAAAAAAAAAAACAGTTGCCGTCATGTTGGTGCCAACTCATGGCAACCCCGTGTGTGTCAGAGTACAGCTGTGCTCCATGAGGGTTTTCAGTGGCTGAGCTTTCAGAAGTAGATTGCCAGGCCTTTCTTCCAGCGTGCCTTTGGGTGGAATCAAACCTCCAACCTTTCGGTTAGCAGCTGAGTGCGTTAGCTGTTTGTTTCACCCAGGGTTAATGTACCCACCTCCCTGGGTCATTGTGAAAATGAGAGCTGATTTATTGTGGGTCCTGATGCAACTCCTGCACACAATGAGTGTTCAGTAATGATGGTGATGAGGGCCAGACCACTAGGTCCTTAAAATCTTAGTGCCCCAACAGTGATCACTGTCAATATTGTGTAGTGACTGAGCTGGGTGATGGGTTAGGCCTCTAAGTATCCACTCAGTCATCTTCTCTGCAGGAGAGACCTTACCACGCCATTTTACAGACGGCCAGCCTCAGGCCTTGTGGTCTGTGACTGGTAGAGCATGAGTCGCATCCCAGGACGGTGTGGGTTCAAGGCTCCAACACTGCCCAGGGTGCAGTGCAGGGAGCACAGGGTGCCAGATGCAGTCAGTGCTGAAATGCATGTACCTGGGCCCTCAGGACAGCGAGGTGCCGGGCAGGCCAGGTCGGGAGACAACTGTGAGGTTCCTTACTTCCTGGCGGGGCCCTCAGAGCCTTCCCTGTGCCCGTGCGTGGCCTTGCTTCCCAGTGGCTCAGCTGTAAGTGAGGGGAGCTGGGGAGAGGTCTCAGTGCTGGGCCAAGTCTTTTGCTGACTTACTTGCTTTTTAAAGCAGAAAGGCACTCATGTGGTTCCGTCTCCCAGTCAAGTCGGCTCCGGGACACCTTGGGAACATGGGCACAGTGATTGCGGATTGCACGGTGAGGATTAGCCCTCCTCTGCCCTGATGTTCTCCTGCCTCGCTGACCTTGACAAGGCTGGGGCGCACAGAACTCAGCCCCTTTGTTAATGCAGATGAGAGAGGCATTAGCCTGCCGGCCGCCCCCCCGGGAAGGGTGCCTCCCCCACGTTGAGCGTTGAGCGGCCTTCGAGGTTGGCCCGCTATCTGCCCCTGTCCACCTGCAGACTCATTACCAGTTGACCACAGAGGACTTCCAAGGCCAGGCTGGGATTTGTCTGCAGGCTCAGGCAGCACGGCAGATTTCAATGAGACCATCACTTGTCAGTGTTTATTAATGAGTGAGGGCCTGATTCATTATACATCTGAGGGGTGAGCCACCGCAGATGGGGAGGAGGGACTGAGGAGCTCAGCCGACACTGAGAGGCAATGAGGCCCCATGTGTGCATCTTTTCTTCCTCTTTCTCCCTGAAGAAAACAGGTGAAAAAAGGTGCCCGGCTGTGGCAGGTACGGCCCAGGTGACCTGCTGCCCGGTGGTCAGAGGGCGGCCTGATGCCTGATGACCCCTCAGCCCCGGGGACTACAGAGCTCCGGGAATTATCTGTGGACACTTTTTCTTCGCTCCAGCACCTGAATCCTTCCTTTTATTTTGACTGTTCAAGTCTTCTGTTTACCTGGGCTCCAGGTGGGGGCGGAGCTAAGGCCTGGCAGGCAGGTGCCCTGGGCGCCCTTGAGGAGGGGTGCAAACGAGCAGTTTCTATGCTGGCCATTGCAGTTTCCTGTCAGCTGTGAGAGATCATTCAGTGATTTAAAACTAATTGCCATAGGCTCTATTTTCCACGCATAGGCTCCTGCCTCCATCACTGAGCCAGGGCAGCCAGGCCCCGAGCTCGGGAATCTACAGGGAAGTTATTGGATACGGAGCAGATTACTGTGCGGGGGTCTCCAGAGGAGGCCTGGAGTGAGCTCAGGAGTTAACTAAATGTTCGCTGATAAATGAATGTCACCTCGGAGGCATCTCCTGATGGAAGGGCTCTTTGCCAGCGCTCCTACTGTGTGCCAGGTGCCCTCCTAGGCATTGGGGACAGGGAACACAGCAGTTCTCACACCCCATGAGTTCTCGTGGGCCCTGGATTATGTCCGGTCCTGCCGCCCAGCTGGCCATGTGATTGTGGCCCTCCTGTGTCCTTATCTGTAGAATCTGCTGAGCAATGTCTACCCCGTCTATGTCACCAGTGGGTGGGCTGGCAAGAGCTGGCAGAGCCAGGGGCCCATGGAGGCCTCCATCAGCCCATCATGAACACGTAGCATGCAGGTGGGTTGGCGGGGGCGCCTTGCTGGGCAGGCGGGAGGCAAAGCTCTTGTGTTCTCAGACCTCTGAGGAAAGGTACAATGTCTTATTCATCACGGCTTTGCTCCGTAATTCTGGCTGTGCAGTTCTGGAGGGATGATTATATATTTTTAACAAACCAGATGACAGATAAGGCTGGTCCTGCCTCTGGATCCCCGACTCAGATAGGAGGTCCGTATGGCCTCAGAGAGCAGAGGACTCAGGCCCGACTTAAAGCTGGTAGGGATGTGGTAAATTGTGTTGTGGCATCCCTGCGTGGCTTGGCTGCTAACCAGAAGGATAGAGGCTCGAGTCCACTCATAGGCACCTCGGAAGAAAGGCCTGTGGTCTGCTTCCGAAAAATGAGCCGTTGAAAGCCCTGTGGAGCACAGCTCTACTCTGACACACAGCGGGTAGCCGTGAGTCAGGGTCAACTCAATGGCAATTGGTTTTTAAATGACTTTTTTGGAAGCATGAAGTTGTAGCTTATTTCTTCCCTTTCCCCCTCCCCCAACACACACATACACACACACACACACACACACACACACACACACGCACGCACACACACACACGCACACACACACAGAGAGGTAGAGACTATCCCCAGTGCCCTTCTGTTGCCTGTAGGTCAGAAGTTTTGAGAGCTTTGGAGGCAGACAAGCGCCTGGAAATGTGTCAAGTCTGGCTGTTGGCTCTCCCACCTTCTAGTGGTGAGACCTGGAGCAGATTACTTCATCAGGGCCTCAGCATTTTATCCGTCTCAGTAACCCTGGTGGCGTAGTGATTAAGAGCTACGGCTGCTCACCAAAAGGTCGGCAGTTCGAATCCACTAGGTACTCCCTGGAAACTGTGTGGGGCAGTTCTACCCTGTCCTATAGGTCGCTATGAGTCAGAATCGACTTGACGGCAATGGGTTTGTTTTTTTTTCGGGGGTTACTAGCCCCTACTTCATAGGTTTTATAAGATGAAGGAGCATCTCTACGTGGCCTTGGCTATGGCTGGGCCCTTGGAGGGCTCAGCCAAGACAAAGCCCATTACCGTGGAGTTGGCTCTGACTCCCGGCAACTCTGTGTGTGTCAGAGTAGAACTGTGCTCCGTAAAGTTTTTAATGGCTGATTTTTTGGAAGTAGATCTCCAGACCTTTCTCCCGAGACACCTCTGGGTAGACTCAAACCTTCAACCTTTTGGTTGGCAGCTGAGCGCGTGAACCATCTGCACCGCCTGGGGCCCATGGCTTTAATATAACCGTTAAAAACGAGACCCTCTGCCTGCCTTCGAGCAGCAGGCCAGTGAGAAGACTGTGTGCCTGTCCACGCACTCAGAGTGTCCCTGGGAGACCCCAGAAGCACAAGCCTTGTGTGGAGTTACCCCGAGACAAACTATTCTGGAGCCTTCTCCCGCAGCCGCCTGCTGCTCCCCAGCACCCCAGCCCGCCTTGGCTCCAGCCGGTGCTCACATGGTCCTCCCCTGAGGACAGTCACTGATGCCTCTTCCCCCCGCGGCCCCGTCCCCACCCTAGAGATGACACAGCCAGGACCTGGCCACCGCCTTCATGGGCGGCGAGTCCCACCAGAGCCTGTCTTTGCTTGTGTGTTGAGAGTCCCCTTTGCTTCGAGCGCCCTGACTCGGCATGAGCAACACACAGCTCTTCGTTCCGTTTCAATCAAATGTTTAATGGTTGTCCGTTTGCTTAATTACTGGTATTGTGTTTTCCAAAGAGAGGTTTTAACTGCAAATAGTCACGTTGTGGGTTACCTCTGCCTTGCGAGCTAACCTGGAAACCTACCCATATTACAGGGGGAAAATGCTGAACGTCCAGAGCACGGCTCGTTCATAAGTGGGAGCAGCCTGTGTTCCTAATAAAATGAAGGGTCTAGTGGTCACATCAGTGGCACAGATAAGACGCTCATGGGACAGCAAGGCCCACAGTCCAGGCCGGGGAGGCTCCTGCATAGAGGAGGGACACGGACTGATGCCTGGAGCAGGTTTAGGGTCAGAGAACAGGCCAGTTGGGCAGCACAGTGGCATATGTGTGGGGGAGGCTGGACAGGTGGATGGTTCCAATGCTTTGGTGGACCAGTGGTGGTTTTGAGGGTCCTGCTGAGATCTTGTCGGAGGAGGCTCAGTGAGGCGTGGGTGAGGATGGGAGACCAGCCTGGGGGAGGGTGCCGTGCTGGTGGGCTGCCACTGTCAGCCTGCAGAGCTGTACCCCCAGAGCTGGGGAGATGCCAGAGGTGCCGCCCACGTGAGGGGGCCCTGAGGATGGGCGGGCGGGGGCCATGTTGGCACCTGTGTGCCCTCCACCTGCAGCTCCTGTAATGGTTCCTGGGGTCAAAGCAGTGCCAGTCGATTCTGCTCCCCAACCTCTGTGTCCACGAGTCCTGTTCTGTGCAGACAGTGTGTGCCAGAGAGAGAGAGAGAGAGACAGAGACCGAGAGACACAAAGACAGAGATAGAGACAGACGAGAGAGACAGAGACTGAGAGACACAAAGACAGAGAGTCAGAGATAGAGACAGAGAGACGGGGGACAGAGAGACATACAAAGAGACAGATACAGAGACAGAGCGACAGGGAAAGACAGAGAGATAGAGACAGAGAGAAAGAGGGAGTGGGAGGTGGAGGTGGCCTTCCCAGAGAGGAGAGCTGGTCTATGAGTTAGATACCATATGCTCTTTGTTCTCCGTGGGCCGCCTGAAAACCTTAGAAGTGGATTTCTTAAAGTCCCCCTAAGCCTGGCTGTAGGGTCACTATGAGTGGGAACTGACTTGACGGCACCGGGTTTGGTTTTTTGGTTTTTAAGCCTGGCTCAAGGATCCCTGGTGGTGCAGTGGTTAAGCAGTCCGCTACTAACCAAAAGATGGGTGATTTGAACCCACCCACCAGGCATGGCGGTCTGCTTCCGTAAAGATTACACCCTTGGAAATCCTCTGGGGCACTTCTTCCCTGTCCTCTAGGGTTGCTATAAGTCGGAAACAACTTGAAGGCAATGGTATTTTTTTTTTAAGCCTGGTTGAGGGGAGTAGACTCAGAGTCCCAGAGCTTAGAAGGCCTCAGTGGCCAGGAGTGTGGTCTTCTCTGTCTTGGTCATACCTCATCCTGGGCCTGGAAGTTCCTGAGGTGAAGAGAGTGTCAGGGGATTCTGTCCCTTAAGGCCTCACGGGCAGCCGTGAGTGGTACCAGGGACTGGGTGGTCGAGAGGGGGTGACAGATGGGAAGGCCGACTAACTTGGGCTTGAGCTTTTAGAATGCTTGAAGGTGTGACTGGACTACTTCCAGGGGCTCCAACGTGGCAGCAACCTTAGGTGGAGAAGCGTCTCACTGGATGAGCTCACTGTGTGCAAATAGCCAGTTCTCCTTCCCTTGGCTTCCCTCACCCCCACACAGTCAGAGCCAGCTCCTGTCAGAATGATCCCGATTCTGGACGAACAGAGCAGGGGTCACCAGGGGAGGGAAGTTTCCGTTCTGGGTGGAGGACTCTGTGCGTGGGTCCCTATCAGGAAAGGGGTGAAGACCTCCCCCAGCCTTGCTGGGCCACGCACACCCTGGGGCTGAGAAGAGTCTGGTTTACTTCCCTTGTTTTCCTTTTGTGGCCTTTGTGATGCCATCTGAGGCAGCGCCACCCAGGAAGGGGGTCTGCTTTTTTAGTTTTGCTGACCCAGGAGTTTGGGGACGAATTTTTCATGTTATCGATGCCTTTGCAGCCCCCCGGCCCTGAAAGGAGCAACTTTGAAACCGTGTCTGGTTTGGCCGTCTCCTCTCCTGCCCATCTCCTCCCGAGGCCCCTGCATGACTGGCTGTAAAGGGCGCTTGGGGGAGGAGATGGGGGCAGGGAGGAAGTACACGGTGGTCAGAACAGTGCCAGCTTGGGAGTCTGCTCCAGCTGTGCCCATGGCAGGTTAGGCCCTCTCTATGGACTGGCACCCCCTCTTCAAAGGGGACATAGAAGCTGGTGGGCAGCTCTGCCTGAACTCACCTGAGGAGGGGGATCCCCAGGACCTCTGACAGAGAGCAGGGAAGGGTGTGTGCAGGTGTTTCTGTGACTGATGTGCCCCTTAGGCTGAGTGGGTGTGTTTGTTCCTTCCAGACTGGTGGGAGGACCCTGGAGGCCTGGGTCTCTTTTGTGGCTGAGGGGGCATCCCACAGCATCCTGCCTCCCATGTGGAAAATGCACCTTGTTTTAGAGGCCTGAGGCTGTGCTCCTGAGAGAGCGTGTAAGTGGTGGGGACAGGGCAGGGGCTGGTCACAGTCAGAGGGTCTCAGGTGGGCATGTGGACTCAGGGGCCTCTGAAGGAGGAGCAGGCCAAGACCAGCCAGAACATGGGAAGGGGTGGTTGGCTCTGGAGCCTTCCTCCTACCTGTCAGGGCCCTTGTCCCCTCCCTTCCTGTCCTGGGGCAAGTTACTTGTGTTCTTGTACTTGTGTTCATCTCTTTCCTTAAGGCAGGACCTCCCTGTTGGGGACAGAAGAACTGTTTTTCATATTGGCGGCTCTTAGAGATCAAGTGGGAGAGAGGATACGGAAAGTCATGGGGGGTGGTAAGTGGTGACGATGTCAGTGAGATTGACCCAGTGCCTCCATGTGCCTCTCACCCCTCCATTGCTGTATCCTTACGCATGGCGCTGCCCTTCAGGTGGGGCAGGTGGCTGGCAGGCCCTACCTGGTGCATCAGTACACCTTGGAGGTGGTCATGTCCCGCTCTTGTCTGAATGGAACTTTTTGCTGCAAGGTCCTAGCCTCTTCCCTGCAGAATGGCAAAGGATGGGTGAGGAATAAGCTTCAAAGCCTAAAACCTGTGAGTGACATTTCAAGCCAGGTGGGGATAGGTGTTGCGCTGTGGCCTGTTCTGTCTGTGGACACTCCTCTCCCCATACCTTCGGCTCCCAGTGCCCACAGGAGCTGCAAGGAGTCGGGAGCCTTCCAGAGAATGTGGGGCCCGTGTTCTGGGGGCTCGTCCTGTCTCTTCTGTGACCCTGCTGTGCACCTCAGGCAAGTCACTCTCTCTTCCTGGGCCTCAGCTGCCCCTTTTTGTAGAGTCGGCCCTCCGGTCCAGATAGCCCCTAAGGCCCCAGCCAGCTCCCTCTTCCCTTCTTGGGGTTGCAGTTGGGAGCTCGTGGCATCATGCCTCATGCTTGGGACCCTTGTCCTGGTGCCGGCAGGTGGGCGGGCAGGCCAGCAGCTTCTTCCAACCGGTGTCCGGAGGCATCCATGCACCTCCCAGTCTGGAAAAAGCCCCTCAGGGTGGACAGCCCCCTACCACCAGCAGCGGCCCGCTCCCCCAAGTCAAGCTGGCCTTTGCATGAGCTCACCTTCCTAAACCCTCTGCGGGGTCATAAATGATTCATGGAGCTCCCCCTCCCTCACAGCAGCCACTTGGTGTTCCCTCTCCTGTGCCAGGCAGCGCCCCCCCAGCCCGGCGCGCCTTCCTGCCTCCCTCCTGGCCACAGGCTAAGCTGAAGGAGGAAGCCAGCTTTTCCTCTGATGCTTCAGTGAGGAGGTGGCGGCTCTTGTTTGTACAGGCCTGGCCAGCCGCTCCCTTCTCTTGCCTCCCTCTCCCCTGTCTGGGGTGCCCCGAGAATAGGTAGGCACTGCACAAGAACGGGCTCTGCTGGGCATCGGGGAGAGGGGAGCTGGAGGGAGGCCAGGGAGGGAGAGGAGCAGGAGGAACGGGGCAGATGGAGAACTGGGGGTGGGGGAGAGAGGGGACGTGAGCAGTAAAGGAGATTTGAAGAGAAAACGGTTTTAAAAAAAAGCGCAGTGGGTTCTGCTCCGTGATGGGTGAGGTTGTCCAGGACTGGTGGATTTGTAGGAAAACTCACACCGTCAGCTGCTTTCCCAGCAGATGACTCCCAGCCCCCTTAGACTCTTGGGGTTCAAGCAAGAGCTTTGAGCCAAAGTTTCTTCTGAGATCTGCCGAAGCCAAGCTTCTGAGAATTCTGTCTTCGCCTCTTCAGTTCCCTGGTGGGCGTAGCAGCGAGGACTTGCAGACAGAAATCTTTATTGTCTGCCAAGCCCAGCTCAGAGTTACTGAGAAAAGCAAGTGTGTGTGTTAAAGCTGAGCTTCCCTCAGGAAGGTGCTGTTTTCACATGAGGAATGAATTTGCGGAAAGTTGAGTTTAGGAAAGAAGTCAACAAAATCATAATGAGAAGAATGTTCCAGGAGCTTGGTAAAATCTAGAAACACTTTCTTGTATTGTCCTTATTCCTTTTAACTCCCTTTTCGGTTTTCTTTTGCCTCCTCAAAAGCCTTACCAGAGGCCTGGGGGTCCTAACAGTGGAGGTAGTGGTGCCCCTAAGGAGCCCTGGTGGCTCAGTGATTAAGAGGTACAGTTAGCAACAGCTGCTAACCGAAAGGTCGGCAGTTCAAATCCACCAGCAGCTCCTTGGAAACCCAAGGAGCAGTTCTATTCTGTCCTGTAGGGTCGCTATGAGTCGGAATCGACTCGACAGCAACGAGTTTCATTTTGGGTTTAAGGCTTTGTGAGCTACTCCCTGGGGTAGAGGAAGCTGCACCCCCAGAGGAGGAAACAGGCCAGGGCAGACAGCCGCCCCTCAGCCCCTGTCCTTGTTTGTCCTGGTCTCTGGCATGGAAAGATTCATTTGTCCAGTGAAACCTGCAGCAGCTGGAAGTCACTGGGACTACCTTGTTTTTCTGGGTCTTGCAAGTTTTCCACCTGTCTTAGTCATCTTGTGCTACTCTAACAGAAATACCACAAGTGGATGGTTTCAACAAACAGAAGTTTATTCTCTCACAGTCTAGTAGGCCAGCAGTCCAAATTCAGGGTGTCGGCTCCAGGGGAAGACTTTCTCTGTGCTGGCCCTGGAGGAAGGTCTTTGTCATCAATCTTCCCCTGGTCTAGGAGCTTCTCTGCGCAGGGACTCCAGGTCGAAAGGACATGCTCTGCTCCCAGCACTGCTTTCTTGGTGGTATGAGGTCCCCGTGTCTCTCTGCTCCCTTCTGTCTTTTATATCTCAAAAGAGATGGGCTCAAGACACAATCCAATCTTGTAGATTGAGTCCTGCCTCATTAATGTAACTGCCACTAATCCCACCTCATCAGCATTATAGAGATAGGATTTACAACACATAGGAGAATCACATCAGATGACAAAATGGTAGACAATCACACAATACTGGGAATCATGGCCCAGCCAAATTGACACGCATATTTTTGTTCGATCCATGACACCACCTTTGACAGGTGCTGTCACCACTTTTCTGTCACTCTGTATTAGTGGAAAACATTTGTGTTTTCCTTCTCTGACAGGTTTCTGCTTACACAGGTTCCGGCTTTCCAAGATTTTACTGTGTTTTCCTGGTGCCAGTTAGAAATAAAGTTAGATAAGGAGGCGAGACATTCCTGGTGGCTGCCTTTGGGGAAATGGTGACAGTGACCTCGCAGCGAGCCAGAGTGTGACTGTGCTAAAGGAGAAATGGCGAGGAGGAGGGGCAGGGACGGTATGGCTGGAAAGCCCTGGTGGTGGTAGCTGCCAACTGGAAAGACCATTCTCAGTGTTGCAGACGGGATGCCCTTCCAGGCTATGGGGGCAGCAGTTGGACCTTTTCTGAGGGAGAGAGAAACAGCCATTGTCCCTGGAGCATAGTGAAGGGCAGAGAGTTGGGTGGAGATGAGATTGGAGAGGAGGCAGGAGCCACGTGGCATCGGGCTTCATGGACCATGAAAATTTGAACCCCGATACCCAGTGCAGTGGGAAGAGATATGACCAGTTAACCAGCTGGTGTCGAGTTGATTCTGACTCAGGGCGACCCCCTGTGTGTCAGAGTAGAACTGTGCTCCATGGGGTTTTCAATGGCTGATTTTTCAGAAGTAGATCACCAGGCCTTTCTTCTGAGGTGCTTCTAGGTGACCCTGAACCTCAGACCTTTCAGTTTGCAGCTGAGCACAATAATTGTTTGTGCCACCTAAGGTCAACCAGTGAGTGAGTGACTCCTATGACCAGCTAAAACCCAAACCAAACCTGATTCCGACTCACAACGACCCTATAGGACAGAGTAGAACTGCCCCGTAGGGTTTCCAAGGAGCAGCTGGTGGATTTGAACTGCTGACCTTTTGGTTAGCAGTGGAGCTCTTAACCACTGCACCACCAGGGCTCCTTATGGCCAGCTGGTGGGCTGGAAACATGACTGCAGTGGCTGTGTTGAGGCAGGGTTGGGGGCAAGTCGAGAAGCAGGAAGGCTGTGCAGGGGAGCACTTTGGGACTGAAAGAGCTGAGAGTGGGTGGGGCAGGGGCGTGGAAAGAAGCACCCCTCAGGCCGTGCGCGCCACCCCTACCCCCAGCCTCCTGGCTTCGAGGCCGCTGGTCAGATGCTGGACTCTGTAATGGCAGTGCCTGGTGCATTTGAGTACAAAGTGCCGCCCCGTATAATTGGCACGGCTCAGCCTTGGCCATTTGTGATTTTCAAACAAACCACGATCCCAACCTCTTCAACAATTTAGTTCTGTTTTTTGTTTTCCCTAGCCAGCCCCATCACAAACTTTTGAAGCATGAAATGAAGTTTGCCGGCCCCCGCCAATAGGATCCTTTCGCTAGATAATGGATTTTGTGAAATGGCTGTAATGCTCCCAGGTAATGACCAAAAGCTACACTCTCCAGTTTGGACCAGCATTCCTCTTCTTGATTTACAATATACTGGTGAAAATAGTAAACTGAGAGCAGTCGCAAAAGAGCCATAAATCACCGGGCAATGTTGCTTGCCCTATAGAGAGGTTTCCGGAAGTGAGATGCGGACAGCTAGTGGAGGGACAATTGGCAATCCCAAAGGCATAAAGCACCACTGGAATGCAATGTGTATATTGCATCGTGAAGTCGAGGGATGGAGCAGCTAAGGGTGCTGAGGAAGGAAGGGAAGCCGAGTGAGCCTGTTCCCAAAGGTGGAAGGACATCCCCTCCTAGGCCCCAGGCCCCGGGGGTCCACAGCTCTATCTGGTTGGTTTTAGTATTCTTTTTCTAGACACTTCTGGAAAGTTTCCAGCTGAGTTTTTAACATGTATAAGTATGCTGGGCTAATATGTGGTATTGAGTTTTGGAACAAAATCTGTTGAATGTATAAGTAGCTGTCGTTCTAGAGAAACAGGACTCGTAAAATACATATGGGTGGGGAGGCACCCTGGGTGGCACAAAAAATTAAGCACTTGAGTACTAACCAAAAGGTTGGCGGTTCAAACCCACCCACAGGTGCCTCGGAAAAAAGGACTGGTGACCTTCTGAAAGGTCACAACCTTGAAAACCCTGTGGACCCCAGTTCTCCTGTGCACACATGGGGTTGCCGTTAGTCGGAATCAAATCAATGGCAACAGGTTTGTCTGGTTTTAGAGAGATTTATTTTTTATATGAAGGAATTGGCTCACGTGATTGTGGGGGCTGTCAAGCCCCAAATCTGTAGGTCCAGTGACAGGCTGGAGATTACTTAGGCTTGTGTCCCCAAATCCATAGGTCAGACAATGGGAAGAGTGAGGAGTAAAGGAGCTCTGGCAAGAAGTCTGTTTCTAACTTGGAGGAAGAATACACCCTAGAGAAAACTCCATTTTTGCCCTTAAGGCCTTCAGCTGATTGCATAAGGCCCACCCACATTATGGAGGATAATCCCTGGGTGGCACAAACAGTTAAGCGCTCGACTACTAGCTGAAAGGTTGGCAGTTCAAACCCACCCGGAGTCCCCTTGGAAGATATGCCTGGCCATCTGCTTCCGAAAGGTCACAGCCTTGAAAGCTCTATGGGTCAGAATCAAGTCTCTGGTAACTAACAGTAGCCACAGTCTGCTTTACTTAAGGCCAGCTGATTTAATTGCTTCATGGACTCACGCATAGCAACGATCATGAAAATGGCACAGCACCAGGCAATGGTTTGTTCTATTACACAGAAGGTCACCATGGGTCAGAGCCAACTCAACAGCAACCACCACCAACAAGTACTTCACAACAGCAAAAAACACTAGACTAGGGTTTGACCTAACTACTGGGCACCGTAGCCCAGCCAAGTTGACACATGAAACTCACCATCGCAGTAGTATTTCTGTGTTGCAGCTGGGATTAGAGTTCAAAGCCAGCAACATCAGTGGGTACTGGAGAGATTAATACTCTTAGGGAAAAAGCTAAGTCTGCAGCATTGTGTTCATGGAATTGCCCTAGTCTCGATGAAGTGTTCCACGAGATTTGTGTAGATTCCTGGTATCGTCAGTTCAAGAGGAAACATTTTCTTTCCTTGGATCAATGAATGAATGAATGGTGAAAAGCCTTAAGAGCGAGTGTGGTGTCTAGTCAACACCCTCATTTTACAATGAGAAAACTGAGTCCCACGAGAGGGGAGTGAGGTGCCTCAGTCTCACAGGGAGTTGGTGAAAGAGATTGGAGTCGCACCGAGGCAAGTGCACCGTGATGTCTCCCAGAATTTGCACTTCATGGGTGGCATACACACGTCGACTTTGTGTAGGCGCCGCATCAGAGGGCAGTCAGCCATCCTTGGCACCGTGGCAAGATGGCGCGATACCTCACCTCTCCGACTACGGCTGAGCTGACTCATCTGCCACGTGCCAGCTTTAGACCCGGCCGCTGCCCCGAGGTCCTCCCGTGCCCAGGTGCAGCCTGGCACCTGGAACCCAGAGCCTAGGGTGGGGCTGGCATCTCCACCACATCTTGGGTCCCCAGTCCCTGCCCTGGACTGGCCGTGGTGGCTGTCTCTGTCTGTTCTATGGATGCTCAGCAGCTGACCTGACTCCTTGGAGGTAGTCGCCAGACTTTTACTCTGGCAATCCTTCCAGGGCTGACGAGCATGGCCTGGTGCCTGAACCCGCACGTGCCGCGGTCTCCCGTGTCCGTCTCCCCCTTTACCTCTGTCATGCCATCGTCCGGTTATGCCTTGCCCAGGACAGAAACTTTTCTGCCCCACGCACTCGGGGCTGTCAGGCCACGGGCGATAGTCGGGGGCTGATCTGTACTGTTCTAGATGCAGGTTTGCAAATGACGTCTTTTGTTCTTGTTAGAGTAGCTAACCTCTAAATCTATTTAATACCTCTTCCTTAGTTGTCCATCATTATGACACATGATTTTCCAAAGGATTTACTATTAGTTAGTAGCATGGAGCTTTCTCCCTGGGGTGGCAGTGACTTGCAGTGAAGAAAATGCATGTTCAATGTAGCAATTTGTCTTTTTTTATATATTTATTATAAGAGTAAATGAGTTATTGTCAGAGACTTCAATATTATTGCAAATTAGGTGCTGCAGACGGAGCCGGGCCCATTAATTATGTTTCTGAACTCCCACAGCAAGCACCCCAGTTCAGGGACCAGTCGAGAGTCCCAGCCCTTCCTGGGGTTCACAGGAGGGACTCATAGAGGCAAAGAGATGGGGAGCTGCCTGCACAGGTGGGTGGGGGCAGCACGGAGTTTGACGTGTGGCAGGTGGTCAGAGGTGGGCCAGCTGACTTGGCCGGGATCAGCAGGCTGGGGGAGGTGGCAGGACCCCAGAGTGTGACTCCTGCTGACATGGCCTATGCCAAGCCCACGGCTGTGGTCAGGGTGCTGATAACTGCCCAGACTGTCCCCTCAGCCATGATCTCGCTTGCAAGGCATTGGCACCACCAGCCACACAGGGTGGGTCTGGGTTCTGATTTGGGGCTAGCCCCCTTCAAGAGAGTGGGGGCTGGAATCGGCCAACCTGCAGTGGGGTCCTTTGGGTCAGTGCCCTGTGGTGGATGCCTGCTGAGACTCTGCTGCTGCCAGGTCCTGTCCTCTAGTCCCTCCACTGGTCTAGGGTGGACCTGGGGGTGCAGGAGGCATATGATGGAGTCGGGTCCTTGCTCAGCAGAGATGAATTCGCAGGGCCCTGTGAGTGGGCGCCATGTGTGGTCAGGTGGCCCTGGTACACAGCCATGTCCTGGGGCTGAGGGGCCCAAGGGAAGTCCACCTAACCCAGCAGTCAGGAGCACAGGCTTCTGGTGACAGCCCAGCCCAGGTTGGAGGCCTGGTTCTGTGTCACTTGCCGGTGGATGACATGGATCAGATGCTCACCTTGCTCTGACCTTCATTTTCTCCTCTGTGAAATGGGCTAGTAATGCATAGGTATTGATGAGATTGACTGAGCCCACATTCTGAAACACTTAGCACAGTGCCCGGCCCATGGTTAAAAAAAGAAAAAAAACAAAAACCCTTTGCTGTCGAGTCGATTCCGACTTGTAGCAACCCTATAGATCAGAGTAGAACTGCCGCATAGGGTTTCCAAGGCTGTAATCTTTATGGAAGCAGACTGCCTCATCTTTCTCCCTCAGAGAGGCTGGTGGGTTCAAACTGCCAACCTTTCTGTTAGCAGCTGAGTCCTTAACCACTGCACCAGCAGGGCTCCTTAATAGGGCTCACAGATATGACTTGTTTAATTACTACTAAATAGGTCTTCTTAGAATGTGGTAGGCTAAACTTTAAACATCAGTTGTTCATTTCATTTGATTGCAGCAGTAACGTATGCAGATGACAGACAGGAAGGAATCTACCCTCCATCTACCACCAGACAGAAGAGCCAGCATTACCATTTTGGAATCTATGTCTGCAGCCTGGCTCCGTGTTTATATATTACACGTATGGACTGTTGTTCGACTCTGGTGGTCCCACGGACAATGCAGGAAACACTGCCCAGTCCTGCACCCTCATCAGGATGGATTGTGTGTTGGACTGTTGTGATCCATAGGGTTTTCATTGGCTGATTTTCAGACGTAGATTGCCAGGCCTTTCTTCCTAGTCCTTCTTAATCTGGAAGCTCTGCCGAAACCTGTTCAGCATCACAGCAACACGCAATTCCTGGCCAATGCCGGAGGTGCGTTGGCCGGGAATTGAACCTGGGTCTTCTGCATGGAAGGCGAGAATTCTGCCGCTGAGCTACTACTGTCACCCGCCCCTCCGTACACATCCGCTTCTTTTAAAAATGAGGTCCTACTGTATTTGTTATTTCGTTACGTCTTCACGTGACAGTGCGTCCTCCCCACTTGACCACCCCTTGTCACTAATTGTTTTCAACAGCGTTTGCCAAACTTTTTGGTCTCAGGACCCCTTTACACTCTTAACAATTATTGAGAACTCCAAAAGGCTTTTGTTTTTGTGGGTCATATCGATTCATGTTTATCTTTTTAGACATTAATCTGAGAAATTTAAAAATTTTTTAATTTATTTAAAAATAGTAGTAATAAGCCCATTTGGTGTTAACATAAATAACTGATTCTTATGGAAAATCGCTGTATTCCCCCCCCCCAAATGAGAAGATGGCATTGTTTTTCCATGTACAGCTCTTACTGTCTGGCTTAATCGCAGAGGGCCTTGTCATCCCTGCTCTGTGTTCCATCTCGCCCCCGTAGCCTCTGAAAACCCCCACTATCCCCTCGTGAGACAAGAGTGAAAAAGACAAACGACAATTTATTATTGATACAAAAATAGTTTTCACTTTGCAGATGCCCTGCAAGGGTCTTCAGCGCCCCCCAAAACCAAAAACCAAACCTGTTGCCGTTGAGTCGATTCCGACTCAGCGACTGCGTAGGACAGAGTAGAACTGCCCAGTAGGGTTTCCAAGGCCGTAAATCTTTACGGAAGCAGACTGCCACGTCTTTCTCCCTCAGAGCGACTGGTGGGTTTGAACCGTCGACCTTTTGCTTAGCAGCCGAGAGCTTTAACCATTATCCCACCAGGGCTCCTTTCAGGACCTCCAGGGGTCCTTTAATTATGTTTTGAGAGCCCCTGTTCTGCAGGACCTGGTTTTTTATTGTTTTATTGGGGTTAAAATATATATAACAAAACATTTTCCAGTTCACTGTGTACAATTTGGTGACACTGGTTATGTTTGCCATGTTGTACAACCATCACCATTGTCCTTTTCCAGATTATTCCACCACCATTCACAGAAGCTCAGTGTCCGTAAACACTCCCCCTTTCACCCTCCTTGCCAACCTGTAGCCTCTAAGAAACTTTGCTGCTGTTGTCAGTGGCTCCAGCTCATAGTGACCCCACATACAACAGAAGGAAACATTGCCCAGTCCTGCGCCATCTTCACCATCATTGATATGCTTGAGTCCATTGTTGCGGCCCCTGTATTTTGAGTGCCAACCTAGGGGGCACATCTTCCAGCACTATATCGGACAATTTTCTGTTGTGATCCATCAGGTTTCCACTGGCTGATTTTTGGGAGTAGATCGCCAGGCCTTTCTTCCTAGTCTGTCTTAGTCTGGAAGCTCCACTGAAACCTGTCCATCATGGGTGACCCTGCTAATATTTGAAATACCAGAGGCATAGCTTCCAGTATCACAGCAACACACAAGCCCCCACAGTATGAGAAACTGACAGATGAGTGGTGGAATCAGCTTTAAGCACCCCTTTTTAATGCCTACAGAAAATGTTTCTGACCTTCCAGTAGGCTGGTGAGCATTCTCCAGTGGCCACAGGTGGCCTGGTCCTCCTCCTCCTCACCAGTTCCAGGCCCACGTTGCATTTGGCTGCACCGGCGAGGCCACCTGCCACATCCCTGTGAAATGGGACCAG
Organism: Dugong dugon; assembly: GCA_030035585.1. Classification (NCBI taxonomy): domain Eukaryota; kingdom Metazoa; phylum Chordata; class Mammalia; order Sirenia; family Dugongidae; genus Dugong; species Dugong dugon. Next base: position 69,850,547 of record CM057461.1, read on the forward strand.
CTAGTACAGTCTTGTTGGCAGTGTCTGTAACCACTGAAGAATTGTCATACCGTCTCACATAATGCTGGGGCAGGCAGCCTGTTGGTGAGGTCTCCTGCAGACCATGGAAAGAGGCTGATGTCCAGCCAGCACCTTGCCAGACACATGGCAAGCTGTCACCCGCCCTCATCTCCAGAGCCTGCTCCAGGGAGGAGATGCTGTCCCCAAGCTGGGAGGCTGCCTTATTATTATAATAAGAATCAGAAGGACCAGTAGCTGAAGTAGAATAGATTTGGAAATCTTAAAATGAGAACAGTGCTGGACAGCCCACTGTCAGGACAGAGGCTAACAGTGCCAGCGTTCAGGTTGTGCTGATGTCCACCTGTGTCAGCCTGTGAGGGAGATGGATGTGCCCGGAAGTGGCCTCGCTTCTGTTGGAGTGTGCGGGCCCGCGCTGAACATCTGTGGGTGGCATCGATCATCCATGACCGTGGCATTTGTACTGGTTGTTTATGGTCTCTTGGCGTGCACTGTTTTTTCGGGGTTGAAATATAGCACGCTAATGAGGTATCTCTCTGCTCGGGAGGACTCAAGGCTGCTTAAAGACACCTCAGTAGCTCGCTGACTAGTTTGTCAACAGCTGCAGTCCGTGGCAGCTGCAGTTCTGGCAGAGAAAAAGGAGTGGGGTTGCCGAGAGACGCAGGGTGGTGGCTGGGGGTGCTGGGGGTGCCTGGAGAACTCAGCTCAGTCAAGGGTCTCCCCTGAAGGTGATTTAACCAGTTGCCATTGAGTTGGTTTTGACTCTTGGTGACACCACGTGTCAGAGTAGAACTGTGCTCCAGAGGGTTTTCAATGGCTGATTTTTTCGGAAGCAGATTGCCAGGCCTTTCTTCTGAAGTGCCTCTGGGTGGGTTGAAACTAATAACCTTTTGGTTAGTAGCTGAGCTCAAATGGTTAAGTTTGTGCCACTTAAGGACTCTGAAGGTGACTTCTGTTAGGAATATTTGTTTCGGGACTGCCCGGCAGGGTACGGCTGTCTCAGTTCCCACTAGGAGGCATGGGGTCACGGGCATCTGGCAGACCTGGGCTCACACTCCCCGACTTTCAGCCTGACTCTCTCTGCTCTTGAAGCCTGTCTCATCAGCGAACATTCGTGGTCTGTGCTCGGCAAATGGCCGGAGGAGGCTGGTGCTGGTTCCTCTACCCGGCACTGTGGCTAATTCTGTACAGGTAACTTCTTCCTACGCTGGACCTCCTGGGCCAGGGGTGTGTCCCCCCATCAGCATGCAGTGTCTGGAGCAGAGTGGAGGCTATGGTGCTAATGGGCCCATGCGGATCAAGGGGCCTGGAAGAGTGGGGCTCGGGCTGAATCTGGATGGAAAGGTGAGGCATGGCCTCAGGCTGGGCCTCTGTGCCTGGGGACTCCTGTCCTGGGTGCGCAGCCATGGGCTAGGTGCAGGAGGGAGCTGTACGGGAGAAGGTGATACAGGAGCAGAGTCCTTTTTGTGGGGAATGGTCCGTGAGGCTTGGGGTGGGAGGGGAATGAGGCTTGTAAGGAACTTGAAAGCCATTTTCAAGGGAGAATGTTTCTTTGGGCTAGAGGAGCTGTGATAGATGCAGCCTTCCCGGGGTGGACCCTCTCTGCTGATTGTGTTAACAGCGCTAATAACAGCTCCTTCTGCTGACTGAGTTCGAGGTGGGGGCCAGGCCCTCTGCAGACACGGTCCCTCTTCTTTCCCTCATGGCAACCCCACATGTGTTCTGACCTACACGTTCTCTGCGGTCAGTCACGGTCCAAATCCCAGGAGGATTCCAATGGAATTCTTGGATCTGATCGTAAAAATTCACGCAGAGGGGAAAATAACCCCAGAGACCCAAGACTGTTTTGCAAAACAAGACAGTGCTGGGGGAGAGGAGCCGTCCGACCAGATAGCAAATTGTATTATAGAGCCTTCCTTACGAAAACAGGTCACTGGACCAGAATGGAGGGTCCAGAAAGAGAGAAAAATCAAGTTGGGAATTTAGATAGTTTACAAAAATGGCTTTCAAATCAGTAGAGAAAGGATGGGCTGTTAGTAGGTGGTATTAGGACAAATTGGTTATATCTAGGGAAAAACATAAAGTTAAGCCGATACCTGATTCTCTTTACAAAATAAATTCAAAATGGATTCAAAAACTGAATTTTTAAAAAATCAAAATTCTGAAAGTGGATTCCTTTATTTGCCCAACCACTTTGCTTAGGGGGGGGCCCTTCTGAAGGTACCAAATGCAAAATCCGTAAAGGAAAAAATGGGTATATTGGACTATATCCAATGGTATCCTCTTCCCCAACCTTTTTATTATGAGAATTTTCAAACATTCAGTAGAGCCGGAAGAATTTTACCTGTGAAAGCTCTACCACTTAGTTTGGCCGTTAACATTTTACTGTCCTTGCTCTATCACCTATCTGTTCATCTATCTGTCCGTCCTCCACTCCTCCTCTCTCCATCTTATCACAAAGTAGATTGCGGCCATCAGTTAACACTGCAGACCTTTGTATGGAATAGATGCCACAAAGTTAAGACAAGTGACAGACAGACAGAAAACATGTGCCGCATATATAACAGAACTGAAGGACTGAAACACTAATGTAACACACAAAAAAACCTGTCTGGTGTTGACATGTCGTGGAGTTGTTAACCATTGTCATAGGGCAGTATGTGTACTGTTTAATGAGAAACTATTTGTTCTGTAAACCTTCATCCAAGGTACAAAAAAAAAAAAATTATATATGTGAGATCAAATTGACAACAGCAACTCAAAAGGTTTGATGAGAAGCCTAGGGACCAGGGAGTTGAAGACAATGGTGGTGGAATAATTTGGAAAAGGATAGTGAGAATATCAGCACAACTGGAAGAATGTAATCGATGTCACTAAATTGTACATGTAGAAATTTCTGAAATGGTGTATCTTTGGCTACATATATTTTCACAAAAAAAAAAGGTCCTCCAAGGTTGAGAAGGGAGAATGTTGACATGTCGTGCGGTTGTTAACCAATGTCATAAAACAATATGTGTACTGACTGTTTAATGAGAAACTATTTGTTCTGTAAACCTTCACCTAAAGTACAATAAAAAAAAAATGTCCAGTAAAACCAAAATGGGCAAAACCTAGGAATAGCCAGTTAATGGAAGAGGAATTAGAAATGTAAGTTAAGCATAAGAAAAGAAAAACCCTTAACATCTTTAGTAGTTAGGGAGGTCCTACATTAGATTGGTAAAGATTTAAAAGTCTACTCATACCTCATAAAGGACAGGATGCGCGGAAAGGGGTACTGTCATTGCTTGTTGGCTCAGTGTCTGCTGAGTTCTGGTTCTGACGGACATTTGTTAGCATGTAATAAATGTTTCATCCCCTGGATCCAAGCAGTTTCCCTTCTCAGGATCTCCCCTAGGGAAATGACCTCACATGCGCACAGTGAAGCCTGTAGCGAGGCCCCTTGCAGCATTGTAATTGCACAAATTTGGGAACAACCTAAACAATACAGAAATGGTTGAACCAGCTGTGGCACATCCATTCTGTACAATAATACACAGCAGTTAAAAAGGAACTAGCTCTTTCCTTTCCGTATGGGAAGATTTTCAAGAAACGTTACCAAGTGGAACATGAACAGAATTCATCTGTTGTGCAGTGAGGGAGTACAGAAACAATTTAAAAAACAGCTGACATTTATAGGTCCTTGCGTGTTTCAGGCTCTTTCCATCCATTATCTCTGTTCCTCAAAATAAGCCTCGTAGTCCTATTATTTGGATTTGGCAGGTGAGGAAAGTGAGGTTCGCCAGGATTCCACCACTACCAAGCAGCGGAACCGTGATCCCACCCAAACTGCCTGGCTCCAAAGCTGTTGTTCTTTCTCTAATGCATTTGCTCTGTTCCAAAAGTATAAAAATGGTACCTGTGTATACTAATCGCTTCGTCGATGGAATTCCCTCCCCGCCCACAGTCTTCCGATGCTGCTATGCAGTCAAATCCTCCAACATCTAAATGAATACAAACCTGCAGAACAAACCAACTGTTTGGGGCAGGACGGGGGGAGAAGGCAGGGAAATGTCATGGCAGTATACTTTGCAAAGGGGATCAGTGGTCAGGTGGTGGCTCCACCTTCCTTGAGGTTGGCAGGAAGCTACCTGAGATGTCTTAGCATCTGTGAAAGAACAGCGTTTCTCCTTTAGAAAATAAACTCCCCAGGGTGGTAAGCTAGAAGGCCCCTCTCTATGGGGCCCTACTGGGCATGCTCTGATATGAGGGCCTCCTAGATGCCTAACTGGGATAAAGTGTTGACCAGGCTGCCTCGCCTTCTCCCTAAAGCTCACCAACACACTGCCTGCCTTGCCAAGATGCTGTTAGTTGGTGCTGAGTCTACTCCTGACTCACAGCAACTCACATACAACTCACACAAGTAAAGGTTGCTGGGTCCTGCGCCATCATCACCATCACTGATATGTTCAAGCGCCTCGTTGGTCCTCTTGTACCAGTGCATCTCACCGAGGGTCTCCCTCACCCTCGCTCACCCTCTACTTCACCGAACATGATGGCTTCTTCTAGTGATTGATCCCTCCTAACCACATGTCCAAAGCAAGTGAGTCGGACAGTATTCTGTTGTGATCCATAAAGTTTTCGTTGGCTAATTTTCCAAGTAGATTGGCAAGCCTTTCTTCCTAATCTAGTCTGGAAGCTCCGCAGAAACCTGTCCACCAGGGGTGACCAAGCTGGTGTTTGAAATCACAGTGGCATAGCTTCCAGCATCACAGCAACACGCAAGCCACCACGGTATGACAAACTGACAGACGGGGATGGGTTGCAAAGATAAATGAGATCAAGTCTTCTCAGGAAGAATATTTGACATCAGTTGATATGGTTGAAAATATTCACCAGAGAAGTCAGGTGGGTGGGGGATGGCAGATGGGAACGGAGGCCCTTTTCCCGAGGGCTTGTAGCTGCGTGGAGAGGTGTGCGGTGGAGGAGGGACAGAGAGAACGGGCTCAGATGGCAGAGGCCGCGGCTTCTCGGGAAGGGACATCTGTGGGACAGCTTCCAGCCTGACTGACTAGCAGAGAAGAGCATGCGCTGCTGGCCCGGGCTGAGGTGGGCTCTAGAAGGCACTTCAGGACAGGGGAGGGCGTCTGGGGAGGTCAGTGTCTGGGCAGACATCTGGGGTCTTGGTGTAGTGGAGACCTACTGAGGAAAGGCAGACTTACACTTATGTTTCGGGCCTTGTTTGCATGGCCCCTTTCCAAGGCCCTATGCTTAATGTTAGATTCATTATTTGGGGCTCTTTTACTTAGTGAGGCCTCCCAAGTTGTATAAGCTTCAGGCCCCGCGGAACCTGATCTGTCCATCCCTCAGGCCAGTGAAGGGAAAAGCAGGCTGCAGTGAGTTGAAGGAGGAGTTGGGAGAAGGCCTGGTGAGCAGAGGCTGAGTGTCCTGGGAGGGACTGGGGCTCAGCTCTGGGGCTGCAGGGTCCTGCCTCTGCCCAGGGCTCGACCCAGCACCCCTGCCTGGCCTCGCCTGCTTCCTCACCAGAGCGTGAGGCCTCCTCCTGAGCTGGGTGGTCCCTGTGCACCCGCTCAGCCGACCGCTGCCCATCTGACGCCGCTCTGCATGTCCCAAGGACAAATCCTGTGTCACTTAGTGTTTTCCCGTGCCTGGCCCATAATTCTTATGACAGCCTTTAAGCTTCTTGATGAGGTTTACAAATGGCCGTGCATCCTTTCAAAAATGAGTAGACTGTAACAAATACAGAACAGTGCACCAATCTTACATGTGTGGCTTGGTGGATTTTCATAAGTGGAACACACCCATGTAACCAGCACAGATCAGGCCGTTACCAACATCCCCAGAGCCCCCTTCGCCCACTCCTAGTCACTCCCCTTCTTGGCTCCCTCCCCGGGGCAACCGCCCCCCGGCTTCTGATAGCACAGCTTAGTTTTGCTTGTTTTTGTTCTTCACATAAATGGAAGTATGCAGTAGATGCACATTTATGAAGGGTTCTTTCTTGGTGTTTGTAGGATTTGTTTATGCTGTTACGTGCAATTGTGGTTTGTTCACTCTTGTTGTTGAATACTAGGTCTTCCTCGTTTTTATGAAGAATACAGCACAGACGGATCTGTTCTGATGTTCTGGGATAACACTGGGGTTATTTCCAACCTGGAACTCTTCTCTGATGCTTGTGAACCCCCTTGCACAGCCTTGGTGAACGTATGTGTGCATTTCTGTTGGGACTAAACCTCAGAGTGATGTTGCTGGGTCTTGAGGTATGTGTGTGGTCAGCTTTAATAAATACTGCCAGTTGTCCAGAGTGATTGTACCAATTGCCTCAGTTTTGATTAATAGTTTTTTTTTTTTTTTTTAAATTTTTCAAAAAATTCTTTTACATTAGCATCTGGGAAAAACTGCTCAGATTGAGGTGGGTATATTAAAGTGTTAACTGAGCCTTGGTCAGGAAATTAAAGGATTGTGGACTTCGGAAAAACAGACCTAGGGGAATACTCACTTGTCCACAGACTCACTTGCTCACCTGTTTCTTATTCTTCAGCTGCAGACGTCTGTTGTGCGCCTTCTTGCTACCAGGGGCTAAAAGAGAACGCATATATCCCTATATGAGATCACCGTTGAATTTATTAGTTACATCTTGTCATGGATTGAATTGTGTCCCCCCAAAATATCTGTCAACTTGGCTAGGCCACGATTCCCAGTATTGTGTGATTGTCCACCATTTTGTCATCTGATGTGATTTTCTTGTGTGTTATAAATCCTTCCTCTATGATGTTAATGAGACAATATTAGAGGCAGTTATGTTAATGAGGCAGGACCCAATCTACAAGATTAGGTTGTGTTTTAAGTCAGTCTCTTTTGAGATACGAAAGAGAGAAGTGAGCAGAGAGACAGAGGGACCTCATACCACCAAGAAAGTAGTGTCAGGAGCAGAGCGCATCCTTTGGACCCGGGGTCCCTGCACTGAGAAGCTCCTAGGCCAGGGAAAGATTGAGACAAGGACCTTCCTCCAGAGCTAACCGAGAGAGAAAGCCTTCCTCTGGGGCTGGCTCCCTGAATTCAGACTTCTAGCCTCTAGACTGTGAGAGAATCAATTTCTCTTTGTTAAAGCCATCCACTTGTGGTAGTTCTATTAACAGCAGCACTAGATGACTAAGACATGTCTTTTGGTCAATAGCGGCTCTAGCTGAGAAAGACCATATCTTTATACAATAATTAGGCCTAAGAAGAGCTACATAAGCAGAATCATGGCTGTAGTAAAGTCACTTTAGAGTGTTTAAAGGCCTGGCTGAGTAAAGGGGAAAGTGTCAATAAATTAACGCCCGTCCGTTGAATGAGACAGTGTGAATGCACTAAAATATAGTTATGAAGATTCTTAACGGCATAGCACCGTATTAAAAAACAAAAGCAGAATACAGAGTTATGCACACAGTATGACACTTATTTGTAAAATTCATATCTTGCAGCACAAAGAAGAATACTAGGTTTAGTTTTCCCGGTTTTCAGCATCTTTCTGATCCTGGAAGCCCTGAGAACTCACTCCTCCCTTCCTGCCTCTGCCCTCGGGGTCCCCACGGTGGAGGCAGTGTGTCAACCTCTGGCATTGCACGGTGACAGCAGGCGGCTGCCAGGACCTTGGCCTGGAGTTAGTGCGTACATCTCAGCTGTGGATTGGTTTCCCTCCGACAAAGGTCAGGGGCTCCACTGTGGCTTCTGTGTCTCTCATGTGCCAGCCCGGACCTTCTTGTGGCTTTAGCTTTGGGGAGAGGATTTAGGTGGGCTCTGCTTAGCCCAGAGGGGCTCGCAGGAAAATGGGGACGTGGAGAAGGGCCTGATGTTAGCAGAGCCCCTCAGTGAAAGGACCGAGTGTTGGGAAGGGGTGGAAGGCAGAGGCAGCTGGGTCTCTGAGGGGCTTGGATCTTGGTCAGTGAGTTAGTGAGGGTCAGGGTTGCACGTTAGATTTCCTGCTTTGGTGAACTGGAAAACGTGAGCAAGCCGAGGTCTCAGGCCGCACACATCCACTTGTCTCTCTCTCTGGCCGGCTCGCTGTGGGCTGAACTTCTGGGTGATTCTCAGCGGCTGGAGGCAAATCCTGTCTCCAAGTCACTTAACGGCCAGCCTACCACTCCGCAGTAACCGGTAATTACTACTTAGGAGTTTGTGGATGAAAACCAGCAGATTCCAATTCAGCGTGTTCATGTCTGTTTGCATGCACCGCTCTAACAAGGAGCTCGGAGAGCTCTCGCCCACTGCCACGCAAGGCCAGTGGGCAGACCAGTAATTTCCGTCAGCACCCAGCTGGGCTTCCACAGCTGGCTACCTTTCAGCATCTAGGATTTTAAGAGCCGGTTAAAATGCCCACATGGAGAGCGTGCATGTATTTTTATGTTTTTGCTTGCTGTGCCAGAGACGACATCAAAATAGCCAAATCCATTGCCAGTGAGTCGGTTCCGACTCATAGCAACCCTATAGGACAGAGCAGAACTGCCCCATAGGGTGTCCAAGGAGCAGCTGGTGGATTTGAACTGCTGACCTTTTTGGTTAGCAGCTGAGCTCTTAACCACTGTGCCACCACGGCTCCAATGAGGGGAGGCATAAGTTGGGGCTTCCAGATAAAACAAACTGATTCCAACTCATGGTGACCCCATGTGTGACAGAGTAGAACTATCTACTCCATAGGGTTTTCTTTACAAAAGCATGTTGCCAGGGCTTTCTTCTGCAGCACTGCTGGGTGGGTTTGAACTGCCAACCTTTTGGTTTGCTTGCCCCACTGAGGGACCTGGGGCTTCCAGAGATGCCCCTTAGCTTTCTGGGTTCTGTCTGCATGCACAGTATTGGACCCCTGTGGGGACTTTCGTGTGGGGACGAGAAGGGCTTGCTTTAAGGACCCTGAAGTGTGAGAAGTGGGAAGACATGATGTGGGCCTCTCCACAAACAGGCCCAGGAGGTGGTTTTTTTGGCACTTAGCTGCCATCTAGATGCTTCGTTTATTCACTGCTTTACAGGAACCATGGCCGTTGGGGCTTTGCTAGCTGGGAATTTTCATTAGAGAATTGGGCAAACTTAGTTACTTTTTATTCAGGTTCAAGGCAAGGGAGGGGTCAATTCCCCTGTCTTTTCCAGCCTGGACAGGGTCCCTTACCTGTCTCTGAGTCTCAAATCTCAGCACCACTGGGCGTCCTCCATCCCTCCTCCAAGCTCCAGCCCCCCAGCTCTGCCCCCAGGAGGGGAGACCAGGTCGTGGTTATTAACAAGCCAGCACAAACTGTGTTTTGCTCTACTCAACTCTAAACTCACTGTTTACTCTCCAGGCCCGGAACACTGCAGAGAACCAAAAGCAAGAAAGAGCAGCTGGGGACTGGGTTAGGCCAGTTGCCGGATTTGCATATAAGTAAGATTGTAAATTTAGACCCCTTGGCTGGTGGTGCAGTGGTTAAGAGCTCGGCTGCTAACAAATAGGTCGGCAGTCTTGGAAACCCCATGGGGCAGTTCTACTCTGTCCTATAGGGTCGCTATGAGTCAGAATCGACTCAACAGCCATGGGTTTGGGTTTGGTTTTGTGGGGGAGGATTGGCTAAGTGATGTCTTTCTCAATCCCAGTTAGGATTTGAACTGTTGAACGTTAAAATTTTGGTATGGGAGGTGAAATTGAGCTTAATTTGGGGTGTTGAAGAGTTGTTTTCAGTGATCATCCACAAGACCTAGCGTGCATGTACCCTTTGGGGTGCAGATGGCCTTTTCTGAAGGGATACAGGGATGGAAATACAGATATTTTCCCCCAGGGGAAAAACATGAAATTAGCCTTTCTTTTTAGCCACCTTTAGAAGGCAGCGCCTCATGGTGGGAAAAGCTGCTCATGTTACCGTGGTAACAGGACTTCCACGCCTTAGTTCCCGTGTCTGTAAAATGGGATAATAGCACTAACCTAGGGGATGGTTAGTGGAGTCACTGAGCACGTCGGTCCACAGGAGTTCCCCGAGTGAGGACGCGGATGTGACCGTTTCAGGAAGGACAGCTCTAACTCAGAGTCTCTGGGGCTCACTCCCAGATGCCCTGTCCTAGCCGACAGTCACAGATGTGAAGCTCCCTGTGCTACATCCAGGTTTGCTTAGGCTGGACCATTGTCTTTTGAGTCAGGCCAGCCTCACCCAGGGCCCCACCTGAAGTTGGGGGAGGGCAGGTGGAGCTGGCGGCAGCGTGACCTGGGGAGTGTCGAGGGGGTCCAGGGCTCCAGATAACCACCCAAAGACGCCTCACACCAGGCTGGGCGCTTCAGGGTGGAATTTAACAAGGGCCCAGCGAGGCCCCACGGATTGATTCCAGAAGACCGAGTGTGCAAGTACAGGGTTAGGGGATAGAGCTTGGAAACAAGACAAGTCAACCTACCGCAGGGTTTTATTTTGACTGCACATTCGCAGCCAGTCTCTGGATGGATGTGGCCGCCACAAGTGAGTTTGACCTTTGCAGGCAGGCATTTGGAGCACTGGTGGTGCAGTGGTTAAGAGCTCAGGCTGCTAGCCAAAAGGTCGACAGTTCAAATCCACCAGTCGCTCCTTGGAAACCCTATGGGGGCAGATCTGCTCCTATACGGTCACAGGCATTCACCTCTAGAGGGATCAAGTGTGTCAGCCCTGGAGCTGTGTTTGTGCCCAGGAGCCTCACCCTCAGAGGAGCCCAGTTCAATATGGAGAGCTGTGGGGGGAAGGGCGTACAGGACCAGGCTCTGGGCGCCCTCTTCAGGGTGACCCGTGCTGATTCTACAAGGTGGGAGCCCCGGTATGTCTCCACTGCACTTCACCTGCTGGGAAGGGGTGGAGCTGGCGAAGGAGGAGGGCAAGGGCCGTGGGGCCGTGGGGCCTGCTCCAGTGCCCGCCTCTGCCCACTTGGGGACCTTCTCGAGGCGCTTTTCCTCCTGGGCCTCGGTTTCCTCGCCTGTAGAATGCAGTGTCCCTGAGGACCCTCCACAGCCCTGTGCAGATGGGAAATGCAGGTGGAGGGAGGAAGATTAAGCCCGAGTGAGAGCCGTGGCTTCTGTTCAAATCCCCAGCTCTCTGCACCGATGCCCAAGTGGAGAGGCAGATGGAGCCTGAGTGGCCGCATTTGCCACCCAAGGGGAGAGCTTGGGTAAAGGACAGAGTCAGCGTGCTGGGACCCAGCACCACTGAACCTTGTGGGTGATGGGTTTCCCGTCCCCTGGGTAATAGGACATTGGTAAGTGAGTCCCTCACCTCCTTCACCCTTTTCGGCAGACTCGGAGGAAGGACATGCCCAGCATACAGCCGTGTGTGGATTTAATGGGGTTTCCAGCTAAATCTTCCATCAAATTTACAGCTGTGCCTGTCTCCTGACCTGCCACCTCTCGTACATTCTTTCTGGAAATGAAGCCCTGTGCAGGCTGGGAGGTGTCATTCCCCCACGGTGGAGATATACAGCCATGGGCCTGGGTTTAGCCGGGTCCCGCACTTCACCTGCCCGCCCCAAGCCAGTTGAACAGCCTCTGGGCCACCTGGTGCCGGCAGTGCAGAGGCAGAGACTACTTGTCTCGCCAGCCCCTCGCCCTGGCCCACACCTTGCTCGGGCTGGGAGGAGGGGTCCCGCACTGGCTTCTGCTGTGACCCTCAGCCTCCCTTTCAAGGTTGCTGCAGCCCCAGTGGCCCCTGCCCTCGCTGCCCCTTCCCCAGCCATCCACCCACCGTGCTGCCCCTGGCTCCCTCTCTGGCTCTCCCCACTGTCACCTCCTCCAGGACGTCTTCCCTGATGTCCTCACCCCAGCAGGAAAGGCCACCCTTCTCTGAATTCTGAGGGTGCTGAGAAAGGAAAGACTCAGGTTCTGCCCCCCGCCCTGGAGCCCACTGTCTGTTGTGAGTCTGCACCCCCGAGTGGACGTGGGCCCTCGAGGGTAAGCCCTGTCTCTGTATGGCCAGCGGCTGCTGGGCCTCGACCACAGAAGCTGCCCAGTAACACCCTTATCGTCACTGTCATATTGCGACGTTGTCAGGCCTCTGCCCCAGAGTGTGGTTATGTCGCCAACCCCATCAGGCCTAGCAGATGCCCCCCTAGGCTCAGACAGAGCAGGCTCTCCTCCCAAGAACAGCTCCTCCTCATGTCCAGCGTGCTGGCCTCATGATGTCAGGGCTCTGGAGTAACTACCCTCACAGGGGGCACCCGGCACCCGGCCGCCCGGCCTTGGAAAAGCCAGCAAGGTCTCTCCGGTTAGCTGCCTTCCCTTCTGGCCTCGTGACAGGGCGGGCGGCTCCTCCTGCTCCCTTTGCTCTTGTCTGGGGTGGCGTGTTGTTTTCACAGCCCTTCCCTCTCCGAGTCTGTGTTTCTCTCACTGACAGCCTCAAAGGACTCTGGTGGCAGCTGTAGCAAGAGGCGGCGTCCAGCGCCCACTTGGACAAACAGGTCACGCGAGGTGGCTGCTAGCGCAGGAGGGCGTCTGGCAGGTGGGGAGAGTGACTCAGGCTTGAGGACACAAGGAAGTCTGAAAAATAAAATTGTCTCTGAGCCCTGGAAGCCTGGGGCCTCTGTGCTTTGAGGTGGAGGGTAACAGTCGGACATAAAAGGAGAATGAGTCTGGTGGCACCAAGCCCCACCCTGTTGTGGGTGGGAGGGCATTGCGTCACATGGGGGCATTCTCTTTAGCATACAGATCATCATCACTGTCACCTAGGGCTGTGAGCGAAAGCCCTGCTCTTCCCGGTCTGAGGCTCTAAGGCACCAACCAGGGGAGGTCTGTTTGTCGGCTGAGAGTTTGTGAAGGGGGTGACGTGGTCATAGCTGCAGTGGGACAGCTCACGCCGGCCCTCTTGAGGACTGTGGGACGGAGGGGTTAGGTGCTGAGCAAAGAGGCTGGTTAGGCAGCTGCCAGAGATCAATAAGGTTGGAGTCCCTGGAGGTGCAAATACCCAGAGGCACCTGGGAAGAAAGGCCTGGCAATCTGCTTCTGAAAATTGAGCCTCTGAAAACCCTATGGAGCACAGTTCTGCCCTGACACTTGCAGGGTCTCCATGAGTCCGGGCTGACTCGACCACTGCTGATAGCAAGGACGACAGCAAAGGCTGGGTTTGGGCCGTAGTGGCAGGGTGGCGAGACGGGACCAGCCCAAGCTGCAGCTGGTGGGTGGGCTCAGGGAAAGAAGGGACTTGGACAGTGTTGGCGGAGTAGATGGCGGGGCCTTCAGAGGTGGGGAGGCTGTGGGAGCAGCAGCTCGGTGGGTGTGGGGAGGAGATGCTGGGCCTTGTGCCAGACATATGGCTGCCAGGATACCCGGGGCTCATCCAAGTGATGGACAGACAGATCAGCGCTCTGAAGAGAGGCCTGGGCCCGAGGTGCAGATGCAGAGACACAGGCCAAGTGTACACACCCGACTGTCAGTGACGTTTAGAAGCACCCTGGCTTCTCAAACAAACATCCAAAGCTGGTCCCCAGTGCATTCCCGTGGTTGTTGAAAGCAAGTGGCTCCACGCCCTGTCTGAAAACTTCCACACCGCAAGTGGTGGCTATCGCAAGCCCCAGACACCCCTGAGAGCCCCCAAAGCTCTGGTGTGAGTGAACATGCCCTTGTGTTGTTTGTTTTTAATCTCCCCCTGCAAACAGACCACTCAGGGGTCCCCCGCCACCCCCCAAACCTGAATCGATGCTTACCAGATTAGATCAATTCCAGCCAGAGCCTGGTCTGTGATTATCACCCTTTCAAAATGCTGTTTGCCTTGCTGGGCTGGGCATTGGTTTTCCCAAAGGCTTGTAATAAACAGCGTGAGAGCTATGTATAGCCAGCTCCCTGGCGCTGGGGAAGCTCAGGAAAGGCCGCTGTTTGAGGTTAGCCTTGAGTCAACTTGTACCATGTACTTTGGAGCGTTTCAAAGGAGGCGGAGCGCACACAAATCATTATGAGGCTAATCAGAAGTTTGCGTCTTTAATGGCTGTGTGTACACAACCATCATTGTTGCCAGGGCCCCTTGCCTGCAGAGGACATTATTCCCCAGCAGCGCGCTGTTTGCCTGGTTTTGTCTGGGCCACGATTTGCATGCACTTGATAGATTGCCAGGGTCGGGGGTCTCCTTCTTGGGAAACAGTGGAGTGGCGTCTCAGTACACTCTTAAGAGGAAGGGGACACTTAAGACCAGCGTTTGCCCAGGTCCTTGAGAGAGCCGGGCCAGCCTAACGCAGTGCTAGATCAATATGACAGGCGGCTAAGAGGCTTTGGACGCGCGTTCACAGACGCCTTTTACCGCCTCGCTCAGACGGGGCCAGCAAGTCTGCTGCGAGGCAGGGAAGGGCAGCGGTGGCTGAGCCTCTGAGCTCTTGCTTTTTTTCCAGCTTCTATGGACTGCAGTTCAGTTCAACTTTGCCAGAGTGACTTGGAGTGACCTGCCCCGGTCCAGCCCCTGCCCTATTGCATGCCTTCTCTCCGGCTGGCTGGGAGTGGGGCGGGAGGTGGGAGGGTGTTTGCCCATTGGAGGGAAAGGCTCCTGGTAAACAGTTTCAGTTGCCAAAATGCCCTGCAATTCGGTGGTGGTGCTGTCTTTTTTAGCGGGGAGGGAGATGTTTTTGGTTTCTTCTTTGGTGTTTTTCTGGAACATCTGGGACACCTGTTGACACCATTTTTTTCTCTTGATGGAACATTGCCACTGAGAGTTAGGGATCACCCCAAAGTTGCTGAACTCTCCTTTTGATGAGTAGTGCTTCACTTTTAACTCCCTATTTTTTCATTGCTTTTTCCTCTCCGCACACAAAAGACTTAGTGTGATTGAGAGGAGGTGGGTACAGCAGTTGGAGAAACCCAGACCACGAGAGGCACGTGGGCTTCAGACGCTGGTGGTCAGCACGGAGATGTGTCTACTGTGTGTTTGGTTCAAGTCTGGGACAGAGGGGGCAGTCAGCCCTCAGAACCATCTGAGGTTTTTCAGAACTGTGTGATCCCTCGTGGGTTACTCGTTCAGAGTTGACACCCTTGAGTGCTACTTCTGAGGCCCAGTCCTGACGCAGGATTCACAGCCAGCATCTGAGCACCCGTGAGAGGAGCTTGAGCGTGAGCAGCCGCCTGGACAAGCCAGCGTTGGCTGAGGCCTCCGTGGCATCTCCTTTCTCCCAAGCGAAGCAAACAATTCACAGACTTGTCAGTTTGCAGTGACTTCATTTTCCCTGTTCCTCAGTGTATGGTTAAAGTGGGGGCAGTTGAGCTGCCAGCCCAGGCCCAAGACGCAGCCAAGTCTGCCTTCTCCCCACGGGTGGGGAGATGTCTCAGTTTCCTAATGCTGCTGCAACAGAAATACCACAATGGGTGGCTTTAAAGACCAGAAATTAATTTTCTTATAGTCTTGGAGGCTGAAAGTCCAAATCGGGGTCTCAGCCACGGTGACTCACTCCTTGTAGGTAGTCCTTGGTTCCTTGGATCCTTGGCTTGTAGACGATCCTCACATGTCTTCTGTCTTCCCCTGTGTGTGCCTATCTCTGTGTCTAATCTGCTCTGTTTATAATTATTTATAATTCTTTTTACAATGAGTGATTGGATTTAGAACTTGGCTATGATCTAATTAACATAACAAGGAAAACCCTATTTCCAAACAGGAATACATGCATAGGTTCAGACATTTTTGGGGGCACAATTCAGTCCATAACAGAAGGGCAGAGTGAAGAGGGGCCAGGCTAGATGACCGTGAGGAGTTTATACAGAAAAGGGAGGCCCCCACTGTGAGGTCAGTGGGTTGGGTGCTGTGGGACCCCAGGGAAATGGAATGCATGTAGCTCCCAGGGACGAGGACAGTGGGGTGCCATGGAGAAACTCTCTTCTCTTTTAGCCCTTTTCTGCTCCTGCCTCTAAGCTGCTAAAGAAAAGTCAGAAGGTGTGTGGGGCTATTTTAACCTGCTAAGATGTTCTAAAAAAAGAAAAAACCCAAATTCATTGCCATGGAGTCGATTCCAACTCATAGGGACCCTATAGGACAGAGTAGATCTACCCCATAGGTTTTCAAGGAGTGGCTGGTGGATTAAACTGCCAACTTTTTGGTTAGCAGCTGAGATGTTAACCACTGCACCACCAGGGCTCCAAGATGTTCCAAGGGGTCTTAAATAGCTCTGTTTTGTATCTCATCTTCCCTGTTGTGTGCCATCGAATCGATTCCGATTCATAGCGACCCTATATGACAGAGGGTGGCACAGTGGTTGCCCAGGCACACAGCTTGGCAGATAAAGGTGGACAATGAATACTTTCAACTTCAGAAAACACAAGTTCCTGAGCACAAGGAACAAATGAGAAAGCAAAATGCAATATGGACATAAGAAGTAAAAGTGCAAAACTGTCAGAAAAATACATCTTAGGGATCTAGGACTAGGCAAAGTGTTCGTAGACTTAACACCAAAAGCATGATCCTTAAAAGGAAAAAAATGATAAATTGGATTGCATCAAATAAAAAAAATTGCTCTGAGAAAGACCCTGTTAAAATTATGAAAAGATAAGCTGTAGACTGGGAGAGAATATTTGTGAGCCACATATCCAACAAAGGACTAGTATCTAGAATGTATAAAAGCATTCTCAAAACTCAACATTAAAAGAAAAGAAAAAAATCCAATTAGAAAATGGGCAAAAGACATGAAGAGACATTTCACTGAAGATAATACATAGATGGGAAATAAGCACATGAAGAGATGTTCAACCTCATTAGCCTGCAGGGAAATGCACATTAAAACCACAATGAGATATCACTACACACGCATCCAAATGGCTCCAATAAAAAACGGTGACAATATCAAATGCTGGTGAGGATGTGGAGAAACTGGAATGCTCATACATTACTGGGAGGAATGTAAAATGGTACAGCCACTCTGGAAAACGGTTTAGCAGTTTGTTATAAACCTAAAACATGCAGTTACCACATGACTCAGCAATTGTGCTCTTCAGCGTTTATCCCAGAGAAATGAAAATGTGTGTTTAGAGAAATGAAAATTTATGTTCACACAAAAACCTGTATACAAATGTGCAAAGCAGCTTTATTCGTAATAGCCAAAAACAAGAAGCAACTCAGATGTCCTTCAGTGGCTGAATGGTTAAACAGACCGCGGTATGCCCATACCATGGAATGCTACTCTGCAATATAAAGGAATGAACTATTGATAGAGGCAGTAGCTTGGATTAATCTCCAGGGAATTATGCTGAATGGAAAAAACCAACCTCAAAAGATTTCAAACTGTATGATTCCATTTATCTGACATTTTAAAAAATTTTATTGGGGTGAAAAAATGCATCACAAAACATCAACCATCGCAACAATTTCTACCTGTGCAATTCAGTAACATTGATTACATTTTTCAAATTATGCAACCTTCTCACTTTTCTTTTCCCAGTCATTCTGCCACCGTTACCATAACTTCAATGCCCCCTAAGCAAAAACTCTCCTCTTCCCCCTCCCTCCACCCCTAGTAGCCACTAATAATCTTTGGTTTCTATAGATTTGCTTATTTCATGTAAGTGAAATCATACAGTGTTTGTCCTTTTGCAACTGACTTTCCTTTCTTAGCATGATGTTTCCAAGGTTCATCTATGTTGTGGCGTGTATCAGGACTTCATTTGTCTTCATGGCTGAGTAGTATTCCACTGTGTATATATAAGGAGCCCTAGTGGTGCCATGGAGCCCTGGTGGCACAGTGGTTAGGAGTTCTGGCTGCTAACCAAAAGGTCAGCAGTTCGAATCCAACAACCCGCTCCTTGGAAACTATGGGGCAGTTCTACTCTGCCCTATAGGGTCACTTTGAGTCAGAATCAACTCGATGGCAATGAGTTAGTGATACAATGGTTAAATGCTCAGGTGCTAACCAAAAAGTCAGTGGTTCAAACCTACCCTGCAGCACTACAGGAGAAAAGACCTGGTGATCTGCTCCCATAAAGATTACAGCCTAGGAGACCCTATGGGGCAGTTCTCCTCCATCATATAGGGTTGCTGTGAGTCAAAATCAATTTGATGGCACACAACAACAGTATTCCATCATATGTATATACTACAGTTTGTTTATCCATTCATCTGTTGATGGACATTTCAGTTTCCACCTTTTGGCTATTGTGGAAAGTGCTGCAGTAAACACTGGTGTACAAGTTTCTGCTTGCACTCCTACCTTCACTTCTGGGTATTTACCTGGGACTGGGATTTCTGAGTCATGTGGTAGTCCTATGTTCAACTTTTTGAGGAACCTCCAAACTGTTTTCCACAGTGACTGTACCATTTTACATTCTCACCAGCAATGGATGAGGGTTCCAGTTTCTCCACTGCCTCATCAACACGTGTTGTTTTCTTTTTTTTTTTTTTTTTTTTGATCATTGCTACATAACATTTTTGATATGACAACATCGTAGAAACAGTGAGCAAATTAGTGGGGGGCAGGGGTTAAAAATGGGATGGAGGGAGGATTGGAGGCAAGAGGGAGGTGGGTGTGGTTATAGAGGGCAACAGGGTAGAAACTTGTGGTTCCGGAACTTTCAATAGCTTGACTGAGGTGGTGAATACCTGAACCTACACCTGTAATAAAATTGTACAGAACTAAATACATACATCTGAGTGCAGGTGAAACTGGGAAAATTGAACAAAATGGACGGGTTATATCAGTGTCCGTATCTCGGTAGTGATGTTGCTCTATCAATTTGTAAGATACTGTTGGGGAAATCTCGGCAAAAATGTACATGGGATCTCTCTGTGTTATTTCTTACAATTGCACATGAATCTAAAATTATCTCAAAAAGTTTAATTAAAATAAATACAGTGTAGATTAAGTCATGTGTCTTCGCTAACTCCTCACCAAGTAAGCAAACTGTGCTGTTTTAGGAGGGATCAGGTCTACCTCGGGACATCTGTGCTTACATGGGGTCTCTTGGGCTATAGGGAGGCAGGGGCAAGGGTCCCCCAAAGGTTTGGCTTCATGAGGCCCACAGCCAGGTAGTGGGGTGAGGTAGAGTGAGAATGAGCCTCCTGGAGTCACCTCAGCCATCTTTACCTCGTGGTGTTTGCTTCTGGGGGATGGCTTCCCAGGATTGTGTCTCTTTGTTCATGAATTAATCCATTTGCCAGTGAAGATTTTCTGAGGACCCACTGGGTGCCAGCCATGGGGTCCACAGAAATAAAAAAGATAGGTCCGGTGACCTCAGGGAGTTGATATGGTGGGAAAGGGGCAGGCAAGTGAACAAAAACACTGTACAATCCATGCTGTGACGGAGATCGGCAGTAACCCTCACCCAAGAGTAGGATGCCAGGTGGCGTGGAAGTTGGGAAAGAGGAAATAAGGAAGACTTTCTGGAGGAGGTGGTGCACTTGAGCCACCTTCTGAAGAACAAGTGGGCCTTAGGCCGAGAAGGAATTCCTTGAGAGAGGAGGTACAGCACAGTGGTTTAGGGTCCGACTGCCTGCATTCAAACTCAGCTGCTCAACTAGTTCTGATTCTTAGGCCAGATACTTAACCTCTGTCTTCCTCAGTTTCCTTTTCTGTGAAATGAGGACAGTCAGGGGACCTGCCCTGTAGAGCTTGTTTTGAGGAGTAAATGAATAGACGTTTGTAAAGTGTCTGGGACAGTTCCTGGTCCATAGTGAGTGTGGTGCGTTTGATAACGAAAATGTAGCAAATAGTTGAGGGTGGGATTTGTAGAACGTTACCACTGGAGCCCCCACGCGTCTGTCAGTTTGTTATACTGTGGGGGCTTGTGTGATGCTGTGATGCTGGAAGCTATGCCACCAGTATTCAGATACCAGCGGGGTCACCCATGGCAGACAGGTTTCAGCTGAGCTTCTAGACTAAGACAGACGAGGAAGAAGGACCTGGCAGTCTACTTCTGTAAAGAATTAACCAAGGGAAACCTTATGAATAGCAGTGGAACATTGTCTGATATAGTGCCGGAAGATGCGCCCCTCGGGTTGGAAGGCACTCAAAAGATGACTATGGAAGAGCTGCCTCCTCAAAGTAGAGTCAACCTTAATGACATGGATGGAATCAAGCTTTTGGTACCTTCATTTGCTGATGTGGCATGACTCAAAATGAGAAGAAACAGCTGCAAACATCCATTAATAATCGGAACATGGAATATACGAAATATGAATCTAAGAAAATTGGAAATTGTCAAAAATGAAAAGGAATGTATAAACATCGATATCCTAACATTAGTGAGTGGAAATGGACTGGTATTGGCCATTTTGAATTGGGCAATCCTATGGTCTGCTATTGCAGGAATGACAACTTGAAGAGGAATGGCATTGTGTTAATCGTCAAAAAGAACATTTCAAGATCTATCCTGAAGTACAGTGCTGTCAGTGATAGGATAATATCCATACACCTAGAAGGAAGATCAGTTAATACTACTGTTATACAAATCTATGCACCAACCACTAGGCAAAAGAGAAAGAAATTGATCAAACATGCGATCGAGATATAGTGATAATTGCTGATGATTGGAATGCGAAAGTTGGAAACAGAAGAAGGATTGATATTTGGAAAATATGGCCTTAGTCATAGAAATGATGCCAGAGCTCGCATGATAGAATTTTGCAATACCAACAACTTCTTCATTGCAAATACCCTTTTTCACCGACATAAATGGTGACTATACACAAGGACCTCACTGGATGGAATACACAGGAATCAAATCGACTACATCTGTGGAAAGAAACGACGGAAAAGCTCAATATCATCAGTCAGAACGAGGCCAGTGGCCGACTGTGGGACTGACCATCAGTTGCTCATATGCAAGTTCAAGTCGAAGTTGAAGAAAATTAGAACAAATCCACAACAGCCGAAGTACGACCTTGAATATATCCCACCTGAATTTAGAGACCATCTCCAGAATAGATTTGATGCGATGAACACTAATGACCAAAGACCAGACGAGTTGTGGAATGACGTCAAGGACATCATATGTGAAAAAAGCAAGAGGCCATTAAGAAGACAGGAAAGAAAGAAAAGACCAAAATGGAATGTCAGAAGACTCTGAAACTTGCTCTTGAACGTCGAGTAGCTAAAGCAAAAGGAAGAAATGATGAAGTAAAAGAGCTGAACAGAA
Source organism: Dugong dugon (assembly GCA_030035585.1). Taxonomy (NCBI): domain Eukaryota; kingdom Metazoa; phylum Chordata; class Mammalia; order Sirenia; family Dugongidae; genus Dugong; species Dugong dugon. The sequence continues at coordinate 69,871,593 of CM057461.1, forward strand.
GATTTCAAAGGGCAACTCGAGAAGACAGAGTAAAGTATTATAATGACATGTGCAAAGAGCTGGAGATAGAAAACCAAAAGAGAAGAACATGCTCAGCATTTCTCAAGCTGAAAAAACTGAAGAAAAAATTCAAGCCTCGAGTTGCAATAGTGAAGGATTCTGCAGGGAAAATACTAAATGACGCAGGAAGCATCAAAAGAAGATGGAAGGAATACACAGAGTCCCTATACCAGAAAGAACTGGTTGATGTTCATCCATTTCAGGAGGGAGCATATGATCAGGAACTGATGGTACTGAAGGAAGAAGTCCAACCTGCAGTGAAGGTATTGGCGAAAAACAAGGCTTCAGGAATCGATGGAATAGCAATAGAGATGTTTCAACAAATGGATGCAGCACTGGAAATGCTCACTTGTCTGTGCCAAGAAATTTGGAAGACAGCTGCCTGGCCAACCAACTGGAAGACAGCCATGTTTATGCCCATTCCAAAGAAAGGTGATCCAACTGAATGTGGAAATTATCCAACATTATCATTAATATCACACACAGGTAAAATTTTGCTGAAGATCATTCAAAATATTCAAGCCAGATTCAGAAGAGGACATGGAATAAGGGATATCATTGCTGATGTCAGATGGATCCTGGCTGAAAGCAGAGAATGCCAGAGAGGTGTTTACCCGTGTTTTTTTCACTATGCAAAGGCATTTGACTGTGTAGGTCATAACAAATTATGGATAACATTGCAAAGAATGGGAATTCCAGAACGCTTAATTGTGCTCATGAGGAACCTGTGCATAGATCAAGAGGCAGTTGTTCGAACAGAACAAGGGGATACTGCGTGGTTTAAACTCAGGAAAGGTGTATCAGGGTTGTATCCTTTTACCATACCTATTCAGTCTGTATGCTGAGCAAATAATCTCAGAAGCTGGACTATATGAAGAAGAATGGGGCATCAGGATTGGAGGAAGACTCATTAACAACCTGCGTTACGCAAATGACACAGCCTTGCTTGCTGAAAGTGAAGAGGACTTGAAGCACTTACTGATGAAGATCAAAGACCACAGCCTTCAGTATGGATTACACCTCACCATAAAGAAAACAAAAATCCTCACAACTGGACATGTAGGCAACATCATGATAAATGGAGAAAAAATTGAAGTTGTCAAGGATTTCATTTTACTTGGCTCTACAATCAACACCCATGGAAGCAGCAGTCAAGAAGTCAAAGGATGGATTGCTCTGGGCAGATCTGCTGCAAAAGACCTCTTTAAAGTGTTACCAAGATATCACCTTGAAGGCTAAGGTGCACCTGACCCAAGCCATGGTGTTTTCAGACGCCTCATACGCGTGTGAAAGTTATATGATGAATAAGGAAGACCGAAGAAGAATTGATGCCTTTGAATTGTGATGTTGGAGAAGAATATTGAATATACCATGGGCGGCCAAAAGAGTGAACAAATCTGGCTTAGAAGAAGTATGACCAGAATACTGCTTAGAAGCAAGGACGACGAGACTTGATCTTACATGCTTTGAACATGTTATCAGGAGGGACCAGTCCCTGGAGAAGGACATCATGCTTGGTAAGGTGGAAGGTCAGTGAAAAAGAGGAAGACCCTCAATGAGATGGATTGACGCGGTGGCTGCAACAATGGGCTTAAGCATGGCAGGGATTGTAAGGATGGTGCAGGACTGGACAGTCTTTCATTCTGTTGTACATGGGGTCGCTATGAGTCAGAACGGACTCAAGGGCACCTAACAACGACAACAACAACCACCCCCTGGAGACTCTTGAGGTGCCTTTCTTTGGGGGAACTGGCTCACATTCCTGAAGTTTTCAGAGCAGAAGGAACCACCCTTGGATGCTTCATGGTGGAGAATGCTGTTCTCATCCTCTCTCTTTGCGACTCAGTCCTGCTCCGCTCCACACACCCTGACTCTACGTGGAAAGCAGCGGAAAGGGGCTTTTCCTGCCAGGTTTCCCACGTTTGCTGAGGACAGAGACCTAGTAGATGTTGGAGAAACCAGGTGAGCAAGCTCCTGGAGTAGTGACTCCCTCTTTGCACTGCACCCCATGTGTGACTGACTGCAGACCCCAGTAAGGTGCAGTGAGTGAAGCTGCCCTCTCCTCACCCTGCATGACCGTGTGCCTGTGACCTCCTGCTTGGCCACACACGTCATTGTCACGTCTGTGAATTACTCAGCCTGACACTCTGGGCAAATCTTCAGATCTTCATTAAAAGTACTGTAGTCCCCTCCCCCATCTCTTCCCCTAGTCAGTGGGGAAGGGAAGGGATGATTTGGTCTCTTTGCTCAAGTGAGAAGGATGTCCTCTCCTTGCATTTGTCCTCTTGGAGGGTCGTCTGGGTCACAGGGAGAAGAGCTTTAAAGAATTGTGTCCTGCCACCTCCCAGGTAAACCACATGCCCTCACATCCTCATCTCAATGTTGGCTTCTGGGGGATCCAAACCAGATGGGGCTGATGTCATTTCTTTGGCAGATTCCATGGATTTGAAGTCAGGCAAGATAGACCCCCAGTAGCCAACAGTGTGAGTCTGTTTCCCCATGCCTCAGTCTTCTAGTGTGTAAAATGGGGCAGTAATCCCTGCCTAGCGGAGCTCCTGCTACAGATACACAGGAGGGTGACTCTTTGGCCAGGGTGTCTTGGACAAGGATCTTAAATATCTTAGTAGCCCAGCCTGTTTCCAAGTACTTTGGGAGGAAAGCTGAGTTACCATGAAGAGTTCGAGCTTCTGTCTGTTGTTTCTTTTTGTTCTGCTCTTTGCTGTTGGGTGGAAGTGGGGGGAGAAGGCCAGGCTCTAGGTGAATAACCAAACCCAGCCCCCCAAGGGAGAGTTGTTTTCAAAATCCAGTGGCCTCAATGTGCATAGGGACAAAAGTTTGTTAGTGGTTGCCCCATTCCCTGGTAACCACTAATAATCTTTTGTCTGTATGCATATCCAAAGTGGGAGAGTGGGAGTTACGCTCCAGGAGCGCTGAGCTGTGTGGAGGGATGAAAAACTGTTAGAAATGGATCGGGTGATGGTTGCCCAACATGGTAACTATAAACAACGTCACTGAACTCTACGCTTAAAAATGGTCAGAATGGCAACTTTTTATTATATATTTTACCACAATAAAATTTAAAAAAAAAACAAAACCCATGACCAGACCCCTCAGCCTCCCCTCCCCAACCTGGGGTTTGTGTGTGGCGCTGGGACAATTAAGATTCTTGCTGAGTGCTCACAGCCCGCCGCTGAGCCTGTCTTGAAGGATCTTCTGAGAACTGGTTCCTTTCTGGGAGTGTTTATGAGAGATTTCTCATGGCTGAGTTCTCCTATAGAAAACGGGGAATTGTAAGTCTAGCAGAGCTCAAGAAAAAGAATGAAGGGAGTGAGTCAGAAGCAGACAAGAATAAGTTAACAGTATTCATGGCAGCATCTTGAGAGGGATTACGCCCCCTCCCTCCTCAAAAGAAAAGGAAGAAGAAAAGAAACCAGAAAGAAAACAAAACCCTTAGGCCGACTAACGAGATGAACATGAACAGGAGGCCTCCAAGCTCCTTTGCGCGGGTTGAACAGGTGCATTTGGCCTCCTGAGGCCAGGCCTTGTGGGCCTGGTTTGGAGGAGGATATAGCAAAGCTGTTGACTTTGCATAAACCTGAGTAATAACCCAGCCCTGGGGGAGAGGAATTGCATGGGGCTGACACCAGCTATGATTTAACCTTTAGCCACCTGACCCCCTGCCCCTCTGCGGCCTCGACTGCAAAATGGACTGCTGGCTAGTCATCCACTGAGGCTGAGCCTTTGAGAGGCCCACCGTGGGGAGAGAAGGCGTGAAAAAGGCATTCTGGGGTCCTCTGGGGTCTGGTGGAGGCCCAGGCCCCAGCTGAGTTTGTTCGTTTCTTTTTCTTTCTCTTTCGCCTGAACATCTAACTCGCCGGAAAGGGCATGAGGCTGCTTCTTCTGCTTTCCTTCTTCCCGAGCATTTGCTGGGCTTCCTGATCTGTGCACTTTGTGAGAACAGATTTGTTTATTTTCTAATATATGCTACTTATAAGTTGCCTGTCCCCTTCAACAGGAGAACTTCTCTGGGGCCCACCTGGCCCCAGACTCAGAGTTGACTTGGAGGCTGGATTTTAACTTGTGCTCCTGGAAGTCTCCAGAAATCTCACCAGCTACCTGGAGTCTTCAGAAGTGCCTGCTCTGTTCTGCTCCCTGCATCCTGCCCTCCTTCCTACCCTCCTAGGGCGCCAGTGCTGGTTAATCCTTATTGCTGGGAGAAGGGCAAGCCTACTTAGGTAGATTTTGGTGGTTCTAAATCTATGTTCTGGTGGGGACTTGAGCGGGAGGGCTCCAGAACGTGAGGAAGACTGTTACAAGAGAGACGGAGAAGGCATCAGGATGGTTTCAGGCTCGCATACAAACACAGCTGCATACCCTCATTTCTGTTTTCTCCAGCATAGGTCCACTTTCCTGCTTCCAAGCGTCTGCATCCATGCCTCCCTGAAGGCCTGGCTGACAGGGAGTGAGGGCAGGGGCGCCCCCAGGAGCTCTGACTACAGGCCTGTGGGCAACTCAGAGAACTCACCCCTCCTAGGCCGGCCCGGCTTCCCTTTGCTGCCACGCCAGCAATTCTTCCCTCTTTGGAAGCTGGGAGAAAAAGACAACCACCAAAAAAAAAAAAAGCCAACAAAACTAAAAATGCAAGCTTGGCTGTAAATACGGAGCAGAAGGTTTTACTTGGATTTGACATGGGATGGACTTATGGAAGGAATGGTCAGGATGTTAGGCGGGAAAGAAGGCATTTAAGCACTTTCTTTCTTTGTGTTTTTAATTGGGGTGGAAAGTTCATCAACAAGAAGATTCAGTGAGAGAGGACAGGCCTCAGGAAAGCTGGTGGCTAAGTTGTTAGCACCTGTTCTCTCTCCTCAGCTCCCGGAGGGACAGACAGGGCTCTTTCTGCCCATTATATGGATGAGGGAACTGAGACCGAGAAGGTACACAGGTGCACCCCAGTAGGATGTACTGGGTTAAGGTGCTAGGCTTGTGGTTCCCATCAAGAGTTACAGCTGGCCTAGTTTTCCTGTTCCCATCGCTCCCTCCTAGCGTGATCCTGGGCAAGCCAGTTCTCACCGGCCTCACTGGTCAGTATGTCTCCAAGTATTGGATGTGGCCCACGTTTCTCCCTCCCTCCTTCCTCCTTCCTTCCTCGCCTCCCTCCCTCACTGATCAAACACTTCTTGCTGAGCTCCGCACCCCAAGCCTGGTTCCCCAGCCTCGTGGAGCTGTGGTTGAGTGAGAGAGGCAGACAGGTCAAATTGTAGGGTGATGGCCTCAGAGGGCTGTGTCTCCCTGCCTGAGGTGTGAGTCAGGGTCACGAGGGCTCAGAGGAGGAATTGAGTCTTAACCTGTGAACATCTGGGATGAAGAGGAAGTTGGGAGGAAGGAGGTGTATTTAGAGAAATAAGGGAGATAGCATTCCTTTTTGAAGGATGAAACTCTCCAAAGCAGGAGCTCCCACGGTGTCATGGCGGTCGTAAAAGTTTCCAGAGCAAGGTAGCTCCGCCAACAATTGACATTTTGTTGGAAAGGTGGGAGTGTTAACAGCTTGCTAGGGTTTCCTTTGAAACCCCCACACAACAAAACCCCTGTGAGGCCACCTGTCTTTTCTCTGTTCCTAGAGGAGTCCCACCTTGAGTATCAGTAGCTTGAAGAACCAAAAGTTGACTCTCGATGAGGTTTGTTTACTAACTTTGACCCTATGTAGTTCCAGAGACGGCCTCCAATCCTTCAATCAGGCCAAAGAAAAAGGAGGCGAGATCACGGTGAAGAAAAAGGGGATCATAAAATAAAAATTAAGAAGTCCAGGTTGAGGCAAGTGCTTTTCTGGCACGCTCCAGGACCCAGAGAGGGCTGGGGGAGGGTATGTCCTCGTGGCCTGAGGGAGGGAGAGGAAGGGCAGAACTGGTGGGGAAGGAGCCTCTGGCCCACTGCTGTGTAGGCGGACACCCCAGGAATGCTTTGTGGGATAACATGATCCTCCCCCATTCCACCACCACCAGCTGCCCTCGAGTCGACCCCAACTGCAGTGACCCCGTGTCTTAGAGTAGAACTGTGATCTGTATGGTTTTCAATGGCTGATTTTTTTTTTTCAGAAGTAGATCACCAGGCCTTTCTTCTGAGGTACCTCTGAACTCAAACTTTCCCTATTAGGTTACCCGAGCTATGGATACTCTCATCAGGCACGTCTCCCACTAATGCTCCAGCACACATGCTCCTAACTCTCCGATCTTGTCTTTGTCAGCCTCAGAGATGGCAAACTTTCTTTTCTTCTGGGGGTGATAGGACTCCTTGTTGGGTCCTAGACCTCTGTTTCCTCCTTGAACTTGTGTGGGCCCCTGTCTCTCACTCGGCCCAGATTACTCACTGTCCTAGAGCAAATCATGTCCTATCTCAGCTTTGCCTTTCCAGGATGAAGAGTCACCAGAGACTGAGCTAAAACTGTTTTAGGATTTGCCACACGTGTGTGTGATGCCAAGGAGACAGGAGACCTCATACAGCCTCCATGTCCCTGTCTATGCCGTGAGTGAACAAGGGCCAGTGATGGTTCAGTGGTAAAATCCTCATCTTCCATGTGGGAGAACCAGGTTCGATTCCCGGCCAATACACCTCACTTACAGCCACCCATCTGTTAGTGGAGACTCGTGTGTGGCCGTGATGCTCAACAGCTTGCTGCGGAGCTTCCAGACTAAGACGAACTAGGAAGAAAGGCCTGGTGATCTACTTCAGAAAATCAGCCAGTGAAAACCCTGTGGGTCAATCACAACAATCCAATCCTCAACCCATCATGGGGATGGTGCAGGACCAGGCAGCCTTTCATTACATTGGGCACAGGGTTGCCCTGAGTTGGGGGTGACTCGATAGCAAATAACAACGTAACAACAGTTGATGAATGGGTTTTACTGATAGTCTCTCACACTGAACTGATAATATCTCTGATTCTACATAGAGCTTGATCATCTTTTGGCCCCTAAAATGTTATGAAACTTTTCTCACCCAATTTCATGATACCAAAAACCAAACCAAACTCGCTGCCATCAAGTTGATTCTGACTCATGGTGACCCTATAGGGCAGAGCAGAACCACATAGGGTTTCCAAGGAGTGGCTGATGGATTTGAACTGGTGACTTTTCGTTAGCAGCCGAGCTCTTGACGACTGTGCCACCAAGGCTCCAATTTCATGATGCTGCCCAGTAAGTCCAGCTTCCACCATTCAGAGGTGTAAACGTGGTATTATTTTCCCAAAGAGGACCCCCTTCACCTGGAATATTTTCTTTTCCTTTTAAAAAATATTTTCTTGCATGTTTTCGGTGAAGGTTTACACAGCAGTTTGGTTCCCATTCAACAATTTCTGCACAAGTTGATCAGTAGCATTGATTACATTCTTCACAATGGGTGAACATTTAAGTATTTCCATTCTGGTGGTTCCGTTTTCGTTAATCTAGTTTCCTTGCCCCCTTACATTCTCATCTTTGTTTTAATTATTTGACCGTTTGGTCTTATATAGGTCATTTTTTTTTTAAGGAGCACTGCATTCACGTGTGCTATTCATTATTTTTTGAGCCAATTTGTTATTTAGCTGTAAGGTGGCCTCGGGTTGGTTTTGGTTCAAGATTTGAAGAGTAACTCAGGGCAATAACCTTAAGGAGTCCTCTAGTTTCAACCAGTCCAGCAGATGTTGTTTGTTTGCTTTTTAAGGAATTTGAGGTTCTGTTCCACATTTTTCTCCCATTATTTCTGGGTCCATCTTTTGTGGCCCTGATTAGGAAGGTTGGTAGGGGTAGCTGGGCACCATCTAGTTCTTCTGATCTCAGGGCAGATGAGGCTGTGGTTCATGTAGACTATTTGTCCTATAGATTAGTTTCTTCTTTGAGTGAGACTTTGGTTTCCTTCTTTCTCTTTTGCTCTGGACGAGTAGAGACCAATAGTTGTATCTTAAATGGTTGCTCGCAAGCTTTTAAGACCCCAGTGTGATCTCACTGCAATTGTGTGGTGTGATTTCCATCACATAATAATAGTACAACACACCCTCCCCCCAAATTAGGGTAAGCATGATGGCGTGATGCACTGATATAGTAGATATTTTTGAAAAACAAAAATGATTGCCATAAGAAAATTCATTCTAGCCCTGTGAGGTTGGGATTATATTTTCCCCAGATATTTGCTGTGTTTATAGAGAAAAATAAATATCTCTGTAAAACTGTATTTTATTTACAGTGAAAAATAAATATCTAAATAAATATCCAGCTTTTAAAATTGGAGCAGTGGTAGAAATGAACGCAGATGGATGGAAGCCAGGGTTTTCCTAATTCCGGGAGATACTCTCCTGCGTTTGCTCTTCCCGGGGCCTGTTTGTCTTTTCTCCGCCGTGGAGGCTGAGCCTTTGGGGAGGGAAAATGGATATTTACGCAGCAACCACTGTGGACTCGGCACTTCCATCGCAGGTCTCCTTATATGGCTTCTCAGTTCTTACCACCAGGTTTCAGATGAGGGAACTGAGGCTCAGCAAGGCAAAGAAGCTTGCCCAGGATGACAGGACACCCAGTCAGTGTGGCGGCTTGGTCCCTGTCCCGGAATGAATGCGTGCAGGCCACCAACCACCCTCTTCTGACCCCAGAGCCCCAGGACACTAGTGGTTGTTAGCACCGGGCACCTCAGGTGCCAGGAGAAAGGAAGGGGCCCGCGGTGAGAAGGGCAAGGGTTCTTTTCTCTCACGCCCACACGTTTACACCTTGTCCCCGAATGCTGGGGCCTGACCCAGAGCCTCTTCAGCCGGCTAGCCTCCCCCACCCCGCCTGGACACCTCTTTCCTTGGCTCCCGGTGGTGCAGGGCGGGTACGGGGTGAGTGACACACAGCTGGGCCTCACTGGTGCGTTCTGTTTTACAGGCTGGCGGTGTCTTGGTGGGAGATGGGTTTTGCAGATTGCTGTAACACAGACACAGGTATCACAGGACAGGAGGGAAAACATATTCCTCACTTCAGGGGGCCACTTCTGAGGGCTTCCTTTTTTGGAAATTGTGTCTCTCTCCCTCACACACACACCACACACACGCTCTCACACACACATCACACATGGGGTGGATTAACCAGGAAGCACGGTATGCATGGGCTTAATTGTGCAGTCTGCTTCCATAACGATCTACAGCCTTGGGAACCCTCTGGGGCAGTTCTGCTCTGTCCTGTATGGTTGCTATGTGTCAAAATCGACTTGCCGGCAGTGGGTTTGGTTTTGTTTTTCTTTTTTTGCTAATCTGTAGCGCACAAAATCAGGTGAAGTTGTGCACTCCAGATTAGTAAGTAAGCACAGTGAAGCCTGTGCATACCTTGCTTATTGGGTAGTCCACCCCTGAGCGCACACACACCACACATACACCACATCCCCTGCTACACAGTCTACTCCTTAGACAGCAGCTGCCCAGCAAGACTCCCTAAGAAGGTGAATATGAGGAGGACAGATGAACTGGCTCACCCCAGTACACCTGGCCTTGTCATCCTCTGCCCCCTGGGTGAAGGCTAGGCCAGCCCAGGGCCATTGCCCACCCACCTGGAGTTGGAAGGCCTTTCTGAGCGTGCAGAGTCCCTGGGTGGCACAAATGGTTAATGTGCTCAGCCGCTAACCATAAGGATGAGGTTCGAGTCTAGCCAGAGGTGCCTCAGAAGAAAGGCTTGGTGGTCTGCTTCTGAAAACTCAGCCATTGAAAACCCTACGGAGCACAGTTCTGCTCTAGCACCCGTGGTGTCTCCAGGAGTTGAAGTCAGTTCCACGGCAACCGGTGGCGTCACTATTGGCTGCGCGGGTGCACCTCACAGGAAACTGAGGACAATTGTGTGAGCTTGGGCTCAGGAAGGCTGGACTGCGCAGCTCGAGGACCCTGTTACCTTTCATTTCTGGCCAGGGAGTTTACATAACAGGGCTCAGTCTTGCCTCGGCTGAACAGGAAGGATGGTGTCCATCTTGGTCCTCTGGTGTGGCTGTTGTGAGGGTTAAGTGAGGTAATAGATGGACATATGATTTACAGACGAGGTTTGCACAGCGAGTACAAATACAGGCTGTTGTTCTTCTGGTGTCCAGCCAGATGTGGCCCGCAGTAGAACACACTCGGCTTTGGGAGCGGACAGTGGCCGTTTGTGGAGGGTGATGTGTTAGCCAGTAATTCTCCAGAGCGTGAGTACCCCTGGGAGGCCTGCTAAGCACAGACAGCGGAGGCCACCCCCAGCTTCTGACTCCGTAAGTCTGGGTGGGGCCCAAGGATTTGCATTTCTAACAAGCTCCCGGGGGATTCAGAGGCTGCTGGTTTCTGGGCCACACTTGGCGAACTGCTTCGTGAAGTTTGTCTTTGGTTTAGGAGTCAGACAAGGTAGATTCTCCAGGGCGCTCCCAGGGATCTGGAAGTAAATGGCGCCCTGGCTTGCGAAGCTAGGTATCCTGGCTGCTGCTCTCACCTTGACCTTCCCTGTCTTTTCTGGTTCTTTCTTTAGTAGAACTAAAAAAAAAAAGTTGACACGGAGTTGATTCCAACCAGTGGGGACCCCATGTGTGTCAGAGTAGAACAGGGCTCCATAGGGTTTTCAGTGGCTGATTTTTTGGAAGCAGATTGCCAGACCTTTCTTTCAAGATGTCTCTGGGTGGACTCGAACCTCCAACCTTTTGATTAGCAGCTGATTGTGTTCACTGTTGGCACCATCTAGAGACTCTCCTCTGCACAGCAGGGATGATAAACCTGGCCCACGGGGGTTGTGTGGATTTAACAAGGTAACAGGTGAAGGCTAGTCCTTTAGGCTCTAGATCCACGTTATTTTCAGTCCACCTTCTGAATATCTTTTCTTTCACAGCTCCTGGGTAAAATAGCCAACAGATGTGTGCAATGACAGTTGTTTCAAAATTATGGAAGTTGGCGGTGTTGACCGATTTCCTCGGGAAGGTGGCGGCAGCCTGGGAAGCGCCCCCGTGTCTCTGAGCCCTTGTCCAGGTTCAGAGCGGCCTCCTTGAGGGTGAGGAGAGGAGACTCATCACAGAATCTGTCTGGTGGTTCATTTTCCTTTGATGCTTGGAAAACTTGAAATCGTTCTTACTTTTTAAGCGAAGAAGGGAGAGCAGAGCCCTTTCGCCTGGTGTGTATAGAGCTTGGCTTTGGGGGTTTGCTTGTACCAGCGTTACGTTCTTTGTCACACACCCATGCTCACCCTCACCCCCACTTGCATCTGTCAACATCGTTTTAAATGTGTATCTTCTTTCCAGATGAAGCCGCTTAAGCTTTACCAAAATGAGTTGCCGATGTGGAATTCACATTTGGCAAACCTCTGTCATGGTGTTTTACTGAGATGGACTATTGTAAATTAAGTGAAGTCACCATATTTTTTTCCCCAAGTAGTTATGGAAGTAGAGCTGTTCTATGGAAGTAAAAGATAAATTATGGCTGGATCTAAAGAGGCATCATTTAAAAACTGTCAAGATACAAGTGGGTTCTTAAAAGCCATGCAGAGCTGCTAAGTTCACATGAAAATTGAATGGAGCAGGGTTGCCTGGGGTGACAGCATCCTTGACATTGATTTATCCCATCTGTGGGGCCAACGCATTACTACAAGCCTTTGGTGGGAGAGGCAGCGTCTGCTGGCGAGGATGCTGCTCGGTGGTCTCTGCGGGCCCTCATGTCCCCAGCCCCCAGCTGGACCCCTGGTGAGCTCTGGTAGAGCAAGGACCATTGGAAGAATGATAACAACACACAGAACCAGACTTCAGAAGGACGGTGTCCCCAGGAGTGCACGCTTTTCTTACTGTTGATGATAAAACTTTTGCAACGTTATCTTGAGTGCTGGTTCTAGACTTAATCTAACCACTTCTCCTTGGTTGAACTTTTGGGTTGCCTGCAGTTGTTTGATGTTATAAATTTTACTGTGAAGAAAATCTTTGGGCCCAAAACGTGTTGACCACTTAGATTTTTACCCTGGGGTAGATTTCCAAGAAGTGGAATTACTGAATCAAATGGTATGATTCTTAAGAGATTTTGTCAGATTATTTTCAATAGCTATTTCCAACAAAGTACTCCCAATCCTTTCCAGCATTGCGTATTTTCATTAAGAAAAAAAATCTTGGTAATTTTTTTAAGGTAAAGAATGGTTGTTGTTCGTTACGGTCAGGTCGACTTTGACTCGTGAGAACCTTATATACAACAGAACAAAATGTTTCCCAGTTTTGCTACATCTTCGGGATTGTTGGTATGTTTGATTCTATTTCCTAGCTGTGGTTTGGTGCCTTCAACCTAGGGGGCTCATCTTCCAGCACTGTATCAGACAGTATTCTGTTGTGATCCTTAAGGTTTTCATTGACTAATCTTTGGAAGTAGATCACCAGGCCTTTCTACCTAATCTGTCTTAGTCTAAAGCTCAGCTGAAACCTGTCCACCCATGGGTGACCCTGCTGGTATTTGAAAAGCCGGTGGCATAGCTTCCAGCATCACAGCAACACCCAAGCCTCCACAGTAGGACAAACAGACAGGTGGCAGAGGTAGAGGATGGTGGTATTTAATTATTTAATGACATTCTTTAATTTGCAGGAAATAAAAGTTGTGTTTTTAAAAAGCAGATAGGAGCGTTAGGAGCACTGGGGGTCGTGGGGACCCAATGTGGCAGTGCTGTGCTGGGCCAGTTCATACAAGCTCACGAGATTCGAGGCTATGCATCTCTTTCCAACTTCCGCGTTCAGTGACTGCTCATTTGTAGCCTGAAATCTGCCATGGCGGGAGCATTTACACCATGGAAAGCGGCAAATGCTGCAAGCCAGGGCTTACCCCATCACCAGCGGAGCTAGCTGTTAACATTCATCAGCACACCACTTCAGCCTTTTAACAATTTGTTGTAGAGGGCTTGCTGGGGAGACGGATAATAGTAGTAAAAGCCTTCCAGTCTGGTTGGAGGAGATTAGTTGGTTACTAGTAATGGACTGTGCAATCAAGAGCTACATGGTTGCAGAGTACAGACAGTCCCCAAGTGGGAAAAGAAGCAGTCCTTTCAGGCTTGAGTATTCCAGGAAGGCTTCATGGAAGAGTTAAAGCTTAAGCTAGCTCTCCAAGAGTATTCCAAGTAAGGGAGGGAAGAGGAGTGAAGGCTGAGAGGCAGGGCGTGTGCGTGGGGCTGTAAGGCAGCATTCATTTCTTGTCCTAGATGACAACTAGAATTAAAACCCCAGCCAGTGCCGTGAACCGAGTGCTGTGACATGAGCCAGAGCCCCTGCAGGGTCTGGGCTGCCCCTCCCTGGGACCCTCCGCAGCCATGGGCTGAGGGAAAGGGGTGCACGTGCTGTGCACCTCCAACTCCTGGCATCTGGTTTCCATTTCATTAGAGGTTGGGGTTCACTCTCAGCAATCTGCAGAACGAGTACATTTCAAAGGAAGTGCTTAATTGGTCCCCAATCCTGGGCTCTGTTTTGTCTCCTGAGGAGGAAGGAGTTTTGCTGCCTTGATGGGTGAGGAAGGACAGGTGGTGTTTGTGAGTATGTTTGGAAGGTGTCCATTTTTGAGGACTCTCTGGGTGATATATGGTTCAAGCTGAGATGGGAAGGGAAGTGAAATTCAAGAAATGGACGGCGAAGGGGACACCTACTGAGGCGAGTTCTCCACAGCAGAATTTGGGGCTAATGGATAAAAAACAAAAACCAAACTTGCTGCTGTTGAGTCGATTCCAAGAGGATAACCAAGGTGGGGGAATTTCAGGTTAAAAGTAAAAGCAAGCCAGACAGCTACCTTAAACTGCCCACCAACCTCTCTGTACCCTGAAGACAGGTCACAGTGACAGTGGGTGCTGATGATACCCCAAGGCAGGCCCGCGCCTCAGTGAGAGAGCACAAGAGACACCACCGGTTCTCAGTTCTGAGACTCTTCCCATAATCCTTTGCCGTAGAGTCTTCTACTTTGACGCGACCTGAGAAGAAAGATTGACTTGAGGACCAGTGAGAAAAATCATCTGGGTCTGAAAGTCACATACTTGTTGGTCTTTTATTTCTTCATATCTGAAGCAGGCCCTGTGCAAGCTATGGCATCATTTCTATCCAGATGCTTAAACACTTACCTACACACCAAAGGCCAAGAGAGCAGGCCAGTAGCGACTAAGTGAAAAGGAGCTTCCAAAGCCCCTCACACTACCTCCCTCCCCACCTCCTGCTGCTCCTCCCCTTTCTTTCTTGTGGATCCCACAGGTGCTTCTCTCAGAGGACCCGAATGGATAATGACAGAAGAACCTCTGAAATGGGGCTGGTACCGAAGGTCCCAAAGGAGACAGAGAGTGGGTGCCTTGAGGAGGTCTGGCTGGGGTAATTTCTTGAGCGCCATGGAAGTAATTTGCTGCTTTCCATGGTGTAAATGTTCCCGCCATGGCTGATTTCAGCTTACAAATGAGAGATCACTGAACGCAGAAGTTGGAAAGAGATGTGTAGCCTCGAATCTCGTGAGCTTGTATGAACTGGCTCCAGCACAGTACTGCCACATCGGGTCCACAACCCCTAGTGCTCCTAAGGTTTCTATTGCCATTTTTTTTTTAATTGTGCTTTTGGTGAAAGTTTACAGCTCAAGTTAGTTTCTCATACAAAAATTTATATACATGTTGTGACCCTAGTTGCTATCCTCCTATCTCCTTTTTTTTTTTAAAAAAACAACTTTTTTATTTCCTTCAAATTAAATAATGTCATTAAATACTACCATCTCCTGCTTCCACCACCTGTCTGTCACTGTGCTGTACTGTGGGGGCTTGTTGCTGCAATGCTAGGAGCTATGCCACCAGCATTTCAAATACCAGCAGGGTCGCCTGTGGTGGACAGGTTTCCGTGAAGCTACCAGACTAAGACAGACTAGGAAGAAAGGCCTGGTGATCTACTTCTGCAGATGAGTCAATGAAAACCTTGAGGATCACAACAGAATATTGTCCGATACAGTGCTGGAGGATGAGCCCTCTAGATTGGAAGGCACTAAACCACAGCTGCAAAATGGAATTAACCACATCAGCAATCACGAAGGTGTCACAAAACTGGGAAACATTTTGTCTGTTGTACATAAGGTTGTCATGAGTCAAAGTTGACTTGACAGCAGCCCGGAGGGCTGTTCCAAACTTGGCTTGTTTGGTTGGATAGAAAGGGCAGGGGCCTGGGCTCTGCTATCATGTAGGTCACTGGCTCCCTGGGTGACCTCGTGACCTTCTGGTTTGGTCCTCCCCGCAACAGAAGTGAGACTGAGGACTGGGCATCGGGGTGCTTGTGCGCTGGGCAGTGGAAGTGGCCTGCTGTGGACAGGTGGTGCTGGGACCGAGGACTTGCCTTCCGGGGAGGGTGTGCAGTGGAGCCCCACTGCACAGCGGTGCCTGGAGGGGAGCTTAAATGCTGATGACGTCCAGAGCCCACCCCCAGAGACTTGGGTTCAGTGGGTGGGGGCTGGGTCGGGCATTGGCAGATTTAATTTCCCAAGTGTTTTCAAAGAGGAATCCCTGGGTGGTATAATTGGTTAACGCGTTCCTCTGCTTAACCGAAAGGTTGGAGGGTCAAGTCCACGCAGAGGCACCTTGGAAGAAAGGCCTGGTGATCAACTTACAAAAAATCAGCCATTGGAAACCCTAGGGAGCACAGTTCTACTCCGAAGCACATGAGGTCACCATGAGTCGGCGTCACCACAAGTCAGGGTCAACCAGATGGCAGCTGGTTAACAGGTTTCTAAGGTACTTCCAGGGCCCGATACCCTCTGCCTGCCCCTCTGCCTGGGCCCCTGGTTGGGGCTGGAGAGGAGCGAGGCCCGCTGCAGAGGGCGGGAAGGGCGGAAAGCGCCTGAGCTACGGGCTTTCCCTCCACTGGCCATTAAAGTTTATCGCTGCCGTGGGCAGTGATGGAGAAACGCCTTTTGCACGGCTGAAATGAGAGCCAGGAGGCTTGCGGATAGATACTGACACGGGACACTTATCTCAGAAAAATATCCTGCATGTCAGAAAGTGTCAGGAAATGTGCCTGCAAGTATTAGTGATCATCGGCCCTCCTTGGGCTCCCTAGGGGCGGAGGGAGGGCTGTAAAGGGGGCCTTAGTGCCTACAAAAAGTGGGGTGGGAGGAGCGAAATCCCGGCCTGCGGCTCGGGGAAGCTCCTGGCCCTCTAAGCGGGCACTGTCCCACGTGTGCCTTTCCAGTCAGTTCCGTGTGTAGGAGGGGACAGACTGCTTACCAGAGAGGCGAGCGCTCAGGCAGCAAGCTCAGGTATGAGGTCGTGGGTGTCACCTCACGGAGTGTTCCCATGACCCTGCGAGGGAAGAAAACTACCTAGCAGGAAGCAAAGTCTCAGAGAGGTTGAGTGACTTGCCCAAGGCCACACAGCTGGTAAGTGGCAGTGCCAGGATTTGGAAACCAAGCCCACCCCTTTCCAGGACACCCAGCACCTGGATGAGTTCTTACTCCGTTTGGGAGCTGGAGTCTCCCGAGGCCCAGGCCGACATCTGCTTGGTGTGCAGCTGAGGCTGAGGAAAGGTTCCTGCCCACGTCCGGAGGGCTCCTAGGCAGGAGCGCGAGGTTTTCAGGACAGGCCCAGGCTTCTGTGGCTCCCTTTGGCCCCTCAGGACGCAGCACAGAGCTGAACACCACTCAGCAGATGCTCGTCGCCTCCCAAGGTTCCCCGTGAAGAGTTTGGATGTGACTGGGACAGTAGCGTACACCTAGGTGATCAGTACCCCTATCCCAGCCTTCCCCTCCCCTTTGCTGCCTCTGCTTACCTATTTAGCCCAGGCCCAGAGAGAGGGCAGACTGTGCTAACCGTGGATGGAGCCACCTGCCTGCTCTGCCTCTGGCTAGTGTTTACCTGGAAAGCCAGGTCAGGGCCTAGTCCCTGGCAGCACAGGGGAGGAGACAAGTCAGGCCTGGAGGTGTGTCCAGTAGAGGGTCTTCCTGCACCCAGGGGCTTGCTCAGGGGCTCTGATGCTGGGGGGCTGCATCAGCAGAGTGGTTCCCCTCTCCCTGCCCACAATGATGGGGGTGCTGAGGCTCAGGGGACAAGTCATGTGCTGAGCCTAGGAGTGTTGGGCACTGAGGCCAGGCAGGTGGCAGAGCCCCGAGGCCCCAGGGTCTGGGCTCAGCTGGGCAGTGGCCAGGCCTCAGCTCACAGGTTGTACCTCAACAGCAGAAACCCAGGGGGCAGGGGAACGAATGACTTCTTCGGAGACAGCCCTGCTCCCCAGGCTTCATCTCTGGCACCCCGTCTTCTCTTTACACACTCACCTGTGCAGACTTACTTGCACTCAAGGCTGCCACCACCCCACGCTTGTGGCTCCCGGGTCCTGCCTCCTGCCACACCTGCCCCAGCTCGGGCCTCATCTACACTGGCCACTGGACATGGCTCCCGGTGCTCCACGTGGAGCACGTCAGGAACTACCACCATCTTGGCCTCAAAACATGCTTTTTCTCCTCTATCCTCTCTCACTCATAGTTGGCGACACTGTGCCCACCTACGCCCCTGAGTTAGCACCCTGGCCTGGGTGCTTGACCTACCAGCTTCCCCCCCCACCACACCCACTCAGTCCAGCCCTGCTGGGAATCCGTTCCTGCTCTTCTCATCACCTCTGCCCCAGGGGCGGCCCTCGACCTCTTACCTCAGTTGTTCCAAGGTCGGTGTCCCCATTTATCTCCTCACTGCCAGCAGCATCTGCACACCCCACCCTCCGCACCCTCAGATGTAAAATGCAACTCTAACCCTGCCACTCTTCTGCACAGAACTATCCAGTGTCTCTCCACCACCAGCTGGCTGATGTCCAGAGTCTTTACCTCCTGTAAGACTGTCATGCCTGAGCCTTGTCCACTACCCAGCCCCAGCCCCCACACTGCCTTGCCATGGATGCTGTGATAGCACATTTCTCACTTCTGCGCCCATGCCTGTGCTCCTGGCTCAGTCACCTGCTGGCCTGTGTGTCTCCAAGTGGCCTGAGATATCCTAGAGACTAGGGCTGGCGAGTTTCCTTTCTGCATCTCCAGAGCAGAGTGTGGGCCTGGAGGTCAGCAGGAGCACAATAAGTGCCGGAAGGACTTCCCTAACCAGAAGACATGGGACTGTAAAGCAGAGAAGGCAGAACCCTCAGAGGACTCTGAGTTAAGTGGCATCCCTTGGGAACACACTCATGACACTCATTTATACATAACCACGGGGAGCACATTTTCTGCCACCAGTGGCTTTTGCGTCTCCATTTCCCAGCCCAGCGTCCTGTCATAAAAACGATCAGTCAGCATTAGTGTGTCTTCTTCCTCATCAACAGAGGTGCAGAGCACACAGGCTCTGGAATCTCTTAAACCAGTTGCTGTCAAGTCAACTCCCACTCATGACGACCCCCTGTGTGTTAGAGTAGAACTGAGCCCCATACGGTTTTCAACCACTGAGTTTTCAGAAGTAGACCTCCAAGCCTTTCTCTTGAGGAGCCTCTGGTAGACTTAAATTTCCAACTTTTCTAGTAGCAGCCAGGTACGTTAACTATATGCACCACCTAGGAGTTCCACTTACAATGGTTCCAGTCCTTCCTTGCTAATGATTTGCTGTGTAGTCTTGGACAAGCTATGTACTCATCCAGCCTCAGTTTCCTCATCTGTAAAATGGAGGTAGTGTTAGTACCCTGCTGTGATGGTTAGTTTTATGTGTCAACTTAGCTAAGCAATGGTTCCCAGTGGTTTGGCCAAACACTAGGCTAGTTGCTGTTCCGTAATGTAATGTAATGTAATCGCTTTCCATAATGTAATGTAATGAATCAATTAGTTGAAAAGGGAGTTTCCTTAAGGTGTGTTCTTCCTCCAGACTATAAGTAGATATTTTGGCAGAATTCATACTCTCTCTCCACCCTGCAGTCTTTCCTGTGCCTGACCTACAGATCTTGGCGTTGCCAGTTCCCACAATCACACGAGCCAGTCCCTCAAAGTAAATGTATATGCATGTATCTGGTGGCGCAAATGGTTAAACGCATGACTCCTAACAGAAAAGTAGGCAATTTGAACCCACTCACAGGTGCCTCAGAGGAAACACTTGGCAGTCTGCTTCTAAAAGGTCACAACCTTGAAAACCCTATGGAGCACAGTTCTGCTCTGACACACATGGGGCCGCCATAACTTGAAGTCTACTCAATGGCATGTGGTTTGGGATTTTTTTTTTTTTTTTTTTTTTTTTAATTTTGGTATCTCACTTGTTCTGTTTTTCTGGAGAACCCTGGCTAAGACACTCACACACAGAGTTGATGTGAAGAGCAAACTCATGAATATAAGCACCCAGAATTGCATCTGGTACATTGTAAGCACTCAAGACAATTTTCTGTCATTATATGTCCTTCATCCTATAGATACTCATTGAGCTTTTACCACCAGACTGCTGGGCCTGGAGCAGCAATGTTATTACATGTGGTGAGCGTGGACATGTGGTTGCTTCCCTCATGAGTTATTTCTCCATCTTCTTTCATGTACTTGGTAGGGTAGGCCACCCTGAAGAATCTTGGTGTGGTAGACACACCTCAGCCTCGTGTTCATGTGGGACCCTGTGCGGTAGATCATTAAGCTGGTGCCATGGTGCTCTGGGGTAAGCAAGGATGGTCTTTAGTGGGGGGCCACTTGCAGCTGAGGAGCTGGCCCTGGGGTTGCTCATCATGCAGTGCAGCGGGATCTTCCAGTCCTGGTCTGGTGGTATATCCGCTTGGCTTGCCTGCTTTGCCTAAGTGGAGCTTAGCGTGGGAGCAGGGGTGGCCAGCTTGAGCCAGAGCTCAGAGATGGACCCATGGGCCGGCCAGTGCCAGGGTGACTCACTGCATGCACTGGAGTAGAACACTGGAGAAGTGACATATCCTCCTTTCCTCCGGCTAGCAGCATCCTGCAGACCTTCTCCCAGACCTGCCTGTGGGTCACAGCCCTGGCCTTCAGAGGCAAGGTCTGCTCCACCTGCAGGTTGTGATCCACGATCAGTCACATGTGGTCCTCCCAGCACCTGCAAAGGAGCATGGAGCTAGGGCCCTGGGTTAAAACTCTGCACACTCCAGAACTGTGAGGCAGAGGGACTGGGGTGTGGGAGAAGGCACAATTCCTCACTTCCGGGGGGAAGACTCCTGGCCCAGCGCAGCCCCACGGATGGGCCACATGTGGCATCTGCCCTGAAGCTGTGGTTTGGGGGGAACAAGTGTTACAGGAACAGCTGCCAGCTCTGGCTATGTCGCTCCACCCAGAGGTGTTTTCAGGGTGGGTGGTTTGGTTTGGGAATCCAGTTTTGCCCAGAAAGGGAAGGGACTCAACTGCTGGGCAGAGCACCACTCAACTCAGGGATGGCAGACAGACTGTTTACAAAGCACGATGCAGGTGGCGGGGATGTCAGGAAAGTGTGGCCGGGACCCAGTGGGGAGGCGGGGGTGATGTGTCACCCACACAGGTGCTGAAGATCTCTATGTTAGCAGACAGGCTGCGAGGGGCCCAGCTCCTGGTCACTAGAAGCCACAGCATGGCAGCGTGATCCCTGGGCCTTCCTTCTCTGGGCCTGACTTGGTGATGGGGATGCTGCTGCCCGCCACATCCCAGAACTCCCCCAGGTGCCCCCGCCCCAGGTTCTCTTCCTGGCTGGGCCCGTGTGGAGATCACCTGGAGGCGCCTCACAGAGCTGGAGCCCACCTGGTGGCCTCTTCCCAAATGTGGCCCTGCTGACTGCCCGCCCCACCTGGACACCTCCCCACAGCTGTACTTCCGACAGTCCTCTGGTCTGTCCGCCCATGTCCTCCCCACTGCACGGGGCTCTGCCCATTTTCTATGAACTGTCTCTTGCAAAGTGTAGTCTGAAAGAACAGAGTGAAATGCCCAAGGGGCCGGGAGGAGGGGATGCATTTCATGTCCCCACACCTGGGAACCAGTGCTCAGAGGCACAAATACGTGAATCCCCGCTTAGGGCAGGACTGCTGCCTCATTACCACCCATTTTACAGATGGGGACCCCCAGGCAGCAGAGCCTTATGGAATAGATGATAACTTTGGTGACAGCTGCGGCTTCTCCAGGTGGGACAAGCTAAGGCAGCCATGGAGCCATCCCTCCCACTTCCCCTTGGGTAACCCCAGGGCACTGATGTCCTCTGCTGTTGCCCTGTGCCTAGGTTTTTCCTTCCAGTGGTCCCATCCCAGCCTCGATCCCCACAGGGCATCTGTCCACCCCTGCCACTGGGGCCTTCGTCCAGCCCAGGGGCTTGTGATGCTCAAGATAAACTCAGGGTCTCCCAGTGGCCAGCAGGCTTGAGGCAGGGGTGCCTGTGGGGCCCTGGGCTCTCTCTCCCCCTTCTTTGGCGGGGTCTCCGGGGCTTCTTGTCCTAATGGAGGCCCATGTTTTAATGCATGCAGATGGGGGAGGGGTGGTGGCGGGAGTCACAGACAATTCATCACCCCGTTACCCAGCACCCAGTCATTCGTCAGCGGGGCCTTAAAGATAATACACTTTTTGTTTAAGGCAATTACTTAATCTCGACAAACTCCTTGTGTTAAGCAGGGCTATTAGCAGGGCCCATCATTCATCAGCGCAGAGCCAGGTGGGCGATTTTTCTGAACTGCAGTGGCTCTGGGGGACGGCGTGGGCCCCTTGCCGCCCTCGCCACCCTAATTACACCGGCGGCATGCTAACGAGGAGTGTGCCACGCGGGCTGCAGGGCCGCAGCGCCACGGCAGGAAGGGCCCATTTTTAACGCCAGTCAGAGCGCTCTCCGAGCCAGGCAGGATGATCCATGGGTGTTATTAGCAGGCCCCAGGAGCACAGCTGGGGAAACTGATAACTCCCCTCCCTGGAGCCCCTCCGCGACTTGCTTTCCACTTTGCTGGGTACCTGAGCAGCAGCTGCGTGGAGCGCCCTTTCTGTTTTGGGAGATTCTACTCACTTTTGGGAAAGCTGGGGAATAAGATGGAAATACCAAGCCCAGCCCCGTGTTAGCTGGAGTTTGTCAGCTGACGGCTCCCTCCCAGGGGCCTGGGCCGTGAGTGCCCCCCACCCAGTCTCTCCCACACCGTATTCCACTGGAGCTGCATCCCGGGGCTGCCTTGACGGGGGCCCGGGGCACCCAGGAGAGCCTGGGGTGAGCCGGGCAGGGACAAGGGCCCGGGCCCCCTCTCGGCCTCAGGGCTGTCATCTCGCTGCTCATTTTCTCCTGTCCTGGCTCCGAGGCTGACTGGCCTCAGGACTGACCCTGGGCAAGTCATTGAGCTCTTCTGTGCCTCAGTTTCCTCATCTGTAAAATAGGGATGATAATACCTACTTTGTCAAGTTGCTGTGAAGATGAGATCAGTTGGCAAATATACCATGCTCGGAAAAGTGTCAGCCTGCAGCCAGCCCTGTGTGTGTGCTGTCAGACCCACTTCCGTTGCCACTCTCCTAGGGAGAGGCCCAGCTGGTGTCCGCCATGGGACCAGCATCATGCTCAGCGTAGCAGACCTTTCCTTTCTCGGTCCTGAGTTAATGTATAGGAGTCCCTGGGTGGTGCAGACGGTTTGCCTGCTTGGCTGCTAACCAAAAGGTTGGAGGTTCAGGGCTGCACCCAGAGGCACCTCGGAAGAAACACCTGGCAATCTACTTCTGAAAATTCAACCACTGAAAACCCTATAGGACGTGGTTCTGCTCTGATGCACATGGCGTCTTCGTGACAGCAGCTGTTTCCTGTTTTGTTTTCATTAATGTATGCAAGCCTTGCCAGCTCCCAGCCACTCTTGTTATCCTGGGGTTCTGTTTTCCAGTAGTGAGGGGAGTCCTTCAGTCACCTGCCCCTCACTGGCACACACTCCTCCCCTCCTCTAGGCCAGGCGCGGGGCTCCCCCTTGGCTGAGAGGCCATGGTGCAGAGGGGGCATCTTCTGCCTGATCTGGAGGGAGGGCGGAGGAGAAAGGCCTGGAAGCTTTGTAAAGGACGGGGCGCCCTGGGCCTCTTTAGGGCAGTGTGAATAGACGGGACAGAGAACAGTGGAGGCAGTAGGGAGCTGCTTTCCAGGCAGCCTGAGGGCTGATAGCAGGCATGGAGGTGGGAAACGGCAGGGGGCACTGCCTGGGTCTGCAAAGCCCTCCGTCTGATCCCAGGGTAAGGGGGGACAGTGGGGAGGACCACGGGAGCCCCGAGGGCCTGGCCGGGCTTTGGACTCCATTCTGTGGGTGCTGCAGGGCCCGAAGGCCACCCTCTGAGCAAGCAGCCCCCTCCTCTGGGTGCCCCCTTCCTGGACCCACAGAGCAGGGCCGTTACCCCAAAATGTGGTGAAGGAGAGAGGAGGGAGGAGGCTGCACTCGGGCTTATGGAAGGGCCGCCCTGGTTTCTGCAGCCCCAAAACACGTTGTGTGTGGGAGTCGCCCCTGGATTTTAAACCCTGTTTATTTTAAAGGAAGTAGACTCCGTCTGCTTTTAATTCACACACTTGGCTCATCAAAATATTGTTTTGCAATAGGTCTTTTTGATGTCTGGGAAGCCTTTGGAGTTTGGGGTTTTTTCCCCTCTTTTTATACAGTTTTATTCTAGGAAACAAGATTCTGGCACTGCTGAGGACCAGCGAGTTTCTGTGTCTCAGTTTCTCCATCAGCAAAACAGGAGTGGGCTCTTCCCGGGAGTCCGTGGATGGTCTCCTTTTCCTCCCTGGTGAGCTCTGTTAGCTCCAAGGGGAAATAACAGCGTGGGGGAGGGGAGGTGGACACGGCATGTGCCAGAACCATCATTCAGTTAGTTTGGTCCAGGATGACCCTGAGTCAGTGCCACCAGAGGAGCTAGACTTCCGGAAGGGTTAGGTGGTTTGGTCACTGTTTCTGCACGGTCCTGCCCCCAGCCCCTTGCAAGCCCCTGCGTGCACTTTGCTTTAGGGGACCCTCTTACCCATCAGAGGTCTCAGGAGTCCACAAGTCCACCTGCTTGCTTGCAAATGCCCCAAGCATATCGGGGAAGGCGTGGGCCACCATCCAGCGCAGAATCCAGGGGGCCACTGCTAACCTGCTCAGCCCTGCCGGCAGCAAGGTGTGGAAGTGGGGTGAGGGGGCAGTGGGCGTGGTGGGGGGAGGAGACAGCACTGGCTGACTCCCCTGGGCCAGGAAGAGGCTTTCCCCACATAATCTCATTTAACCTCCTAACAACTTGTGGGTCCCTGGGTGGCACAAACCGGGGTTTGCCACTCAACTGCTAACTTAATGGTTGGCAGGGGAACCCACCCAGTGGCACTGTGGAAGAAAGGCCTGGCAACTCACCTTCATAAAGATTACAGCCAAGAAAACCCTATGAAGAAGTTCTGCTCTGTAACTCATGAGGTTGCCATGAGTTGAAATCAACTCAATGGCAATGGGTTTGGTTTTTGTTTTGGTTTCTTACAACCCTGTGAGCTGAACAAACAGGAAGGAGGGAATTCTCACTACTTGTTTATCAGTTGATTTAAGTGATCAACTGGAAGTTTGCAGGGAGCTAAGATCCAGAAGTGAGGAAGGACCAAGATTTGGGGAGAATGCTCCTCATAACCAGATTTAATATCTCAGTGAGACAGGTGTTTATCTAGACTAGATGTCCATAAACAGTCAAGATTAAAGAATTACAGCTAGCTACACCTGTGCTGTTCAATACAGGAGCCACTAACCAGGTGTAGCTACCGAGCACTTGAAATGTGGCTAGTCCAAATTGAGATACAAGTGTAAAATACACACCAGATTCTGAAAACTTAGTACCAAAGTTTTCAAGACCCTCAACGAGGTGGATTCAACAGTGGGCTCAAGCATAGCAGTGATAGTGAGGATGCCGTAGCAGGACTGGGCGATGTTCCCTTCTGTTGTGTGTCAGGTCACCATGAGTCAGAATCAACTCAATGGCACCCAACAACAGTACTGAAAAAAGTGAGAGAGAATGCAAACTATCTTATTAATCATTTTTATATTGATTAAATGTTGAAACGATAATATTTGTAATATACTAGTCAGTTAAGGAGCCTTGGTGGCACAGTAGTTAAGTGCTTGGCTGCTAAATGAAAGGTTGGCGGTTTGAACCCACAAGCCGCCCCTTGGGAGGACGATGTGGCAGTCTGCTTCTGTTAAGATTACAGCCTTGGAAACCCTGTGGGGCAGTTCTGCTCTGTCCTATAGAGTTGCTATGAGTTGGAATCGAGTTGATGGCGATGGGTTTGGTTTGGGTCAATTAAATTGTTCTATTAAATTTAATTTCACCTGTTTCTTTTTAGTACTGTTTATGTGGCTGGCTACTAGAAACTTTAAAATTGCCATGTGGCCCACATTGTATGTCTGTTGCCAGAGGCTGAGTTAGATGGACAGGCACTGAGAGATGAGTTTTGGGCAAAGAATTTTTATAAAGAAAAGGACTCCTTGAAGTAACGTGATTATTGGGGCCATACTGATAAGGGGCTCCTGGGACAGGGAGGGGCTCCAGGAAGTGGTCCTTAATTAAGGGACCTGCTTCAATGAAGTAATGAGAAGCACTTTGTAATTAGCCCATCGACTGCAGGAAAGTAAGTGCGGCTCAAGTGCTCAGAGGTGCTTGAAGGCTGCTTGTTCTCGCAGCGGATCCTCGGCCAAGTTTAAAGGTCATCAGCTGGCTTTGCCAGGCGGTGCCTCCGAACACATTCCCAGCCCGTGAAACTGCCACCAGTCTCGGTGAGGACCGACTGCCGTGGCTTCCGGATCCAGCACGACCCCTCCACAAGACCTGTTAAGCCCAAAACCAAACCTGTTGCCGTCGAGTCGATCTGAATTCATAGCGACCCTATAGGACAGAATAGAACTGCCCCATAGAGTTTCCAAGGAGCACCTGGTGGATTTGAACTGCCGACCTTTTGGTTAGGAGTCCTAGCACTTAACCACTGCGCTGCCAGGGTTTAAAAGCAGGATCTCAGCCCTCTCAGGAGGGACCTCAGCAGACCAGTGAAATATCTCGCTAGAGGCCTGCGGAGAGGTCCAGACACATAAAGTACAAGGTAGTGGTGGCACTTTGGGACATGTGAAGACCAGGCAGAGGAGTGGCATAGACATCCTCTCAAGGGCTACATGCCTCTGTGAAAGTGGGCCCCTCGGACCTTGACGGGGCAGCATGGAAGCTGGTGGCTGATGGGGTTGCTGGTGCAAGTGGGCAGGTACAGCTGAGCCTCGTGATTCATGCGGGTCATGTTCAGCAAAGTCACCAATATACTGAGCCATCGCTCCAAGGGGAAATAACAGCGTGAGGTTCCTGTGAGCCTCTGGTCACAACGTTTTCGTCAACCTGCCAATACATAGAATACATATTTGATGTGTGTTTCTGTTTAGACACCTTACCTAATGTATGGAACCCTGGTGGTGCAGTGGTTA
Source organism: Dugong dugon (assembly GCA_030035585.1). Lineage (NCBI taxonomy): Eukaryota > Metazoa > Chordata > Mammalia > Sirenia > Dugongidae > Dugong > Dugong dugon. Next base: position 69,897,945 of record CM057461.1, read on the forward strand.
AGAGCTTGGACTGCTAACCCAAAGGTCGGCAGTTCGAATCCACCAGCCGCTGTATACTGTTGATTCACTAACGTTGAACTCACAGCCCAAAACACTGTAACTCATGCCTGAACGCTGCTTGTCTCACACACAGACTTTTTCCTTGAGGCACACTGTAGCTTTCCTGTACTTAACACCAGCCAGCGCTACGCTTGGAGGTCAAGCTTAAACAGCAAAATCAACAACAGAGCGCAGAAGTGCAAACACGTGGCGCTAAATAGATTTTGAAGAGGACGCTTGTCTGCGGCGTGAGGATGAAATGAGAAGGCCGAGTGTCACCTTGTTCTCCCTCAGCTAGGGACGTGTGCGGCAAAGGACTCAAATTTTTCGCCACTCTATGCATGCCCACAGATACTGAGATTCCCAACAAGTTTTAGGGAGTAGACAAGTTTGCAAAACCAGAATCCACAAATAATGAAGGTGGATTGTAAGTCTGTCAAGGGCCGCAAGGCTTGGGTTGCCTCTGCAGTGGTCCCGGCCCTGGAGGCCTGCATCTGTGTGGCGAGTGCCTCTGAACCAGGAGGTGGGTATGGGCTCTGGAGCCAGAACGCGAACTCCCGGGCCACTGTCTTCTCGGGGCCTGTTTCCGCCTCAGAACGCTTTCTGCATTACGTTCTGCAGGGTCCCAAGGTCCTTGGAGGTCCCCAGGGGAGACCCTTGGAGGCACAGACCTCTGGGCTGGAAATCTGTTGTATATTTTGGGGCTTTGCACCCTCCTTTTTTTTTTGAAGATGGATTCTATGGCTAAGACAGTTTTCAAACCCAGTCAGGCTTTATCTTCTCTAAATTTCTTTTGGCCCTGTGATCTGTACTCTTGGCCCTGTGTTCTATACTCTGGGACCCCACTCACACCCCCTGGCAGGCAGGCAACCTGTCCCATCCCTGACAGTGGTGGGGGTCTTCCCAGGGTCCCTCACACCCTTGTTAACGAGGCGGGAGTCTGACAGAGAGGTCGGAGGTAACGGTAGATGCTTGGGCAGCCCTTCTGTGTGTCTGGGCCCTGCCAGCTCTTGACGTACGTTAACACGTCACCACCTGAGTTTCCCTCTTAGCGGGTCCCATCACTATCCTCATTTTGCAGGTGAGGAAACCGAGGCACAGAAGGTCAAGTCATAAGCCCAGTATCAGTCAGTGGTAGAGCCAGCCAGAGCCCTCCGCTGTGACCCCCACAGTGTGGGTCACAGTTGGCCTCCTGTGGCCTGTCCTTGTTTCCTTGTGACCACCATCAGATGGGAGAGACCTCACCACTGCCCGGGCTCCAATGGCAAGGGTCCTGTGGGAGTCAGGGGGCAGCCTCTCGGGAGGCGTTTGCTCACACAGACCCCCCGCCCCTGGAGCGTGTGCTCCTCTCTGCAGCCTCAGCTGTCCCACCCGCCAACCCGCCTCTCAGACCGCTGGCCCCGGCCCAGTGGTCAGACAACACCTTCTTGGAAAATCCAGCCCCCGGCTCTAGGTGGACGGTATGTGCTGGCTGGCCTAGCTGAGGTCTGACGGCAGGGCGAGCTGCCTGGGCCACAGTCTGCCACACACCAGCCACTTGTGGTGTTGGAATTTCCTGTCTGATTTTAATCTCCCCCTCTTTTCTTCCCCCCAAGTGAGACGGAAATGCTTTCTAATTGCATGCTGTGGAGTGGCCGTTCAGGATATCATTATTATTAAGTGTTTCCCGTGGGACAGTGCCTGGCATCAGGAGAGCCCTCCCAAAGCTACCTGTCCTGTGGCTGATGACTGGGAATCCGTCATAATCAGGCTGCATGCAGCCTGGAAGGCGTGCAGTCGCTGGGTGGTGCAAACAGTTAACACGCTTACTGCTAACTGAAAGGTTGGAGGTTCAAGTCCACCCAAGGCACCTCAGAATAAAGTCCTGCTACTTCCGGAAAATCAGCCATTGAAAACCCTATGGAGCACAGTTCTCTCTGACACACAGGGGGTTGCCATCAGTTAGAATCAACTGGATGAATACTGGTTTGGTTCTTTTTTTGGAAGGTGGGCTCCACTGGCCCTCGGGAAGGAGGTTTTCTTGATTCTTCTATGCTTTGAGTACCTCTTACTCTAGTGTTTGGGCCGGGTGACTTGGTCCCTGCTGGGTGAGCACGTGCTTCAAAGGGTCGGCCTTAGAAATTGTCCGAGTTTCAGAGTGGACCGAGAGCACCCCAGGCCGGGAGGGTGCACGTCACTGGCGTCCCCTGGCATCCACTCGGTTTTCACAGCATCTATATGCACAGCCCCCTGGGCATCTTTGAAGTCTGCATCCCTGGTGACGCTCAGACCACGCACAGCCGCATCGCAGGGCCGGTGCGTGGGGCAGTGAGGTGGTCGCCCAGTTAGAAGCCAGGCCCAGAGCTGGCTGTTCTCTCACAAAGTGGGTTTCTGCAGCCCCAGACACTGCAGCTGTCACTCGGGTGGGAGGCACGGATATGACAAGTGGCATCTTTTCCCCTTGTAAAGTGTTTACATTCGTCTTCTGTTTAGGGTGAGATGGTTTAATTCACAAAGTTTGGCATTAAGGGTGGGATTGAGAGTGGCTGGCTCTCTCTGTCTCTCTCTGTCTCTCTGTGTTGGGATTGGAGAGTCACTGGCATCATTGAACCAGTGGATCCCACTCAGGGATAAACCTGTTCTTATTTGGCTTAATCAGACCTCATCTGGACCCCCCAAAACCAGTTGACTCCAACTCATGACAACTCCATGTGTGTCAGAGTAGAATGGTACTCAGTAATGGTACTTGGTGGCTGATTTTCTGGAGGGTAGGTTGCCAGGCCTTTATTCCAAGGCACCTTTGAATCGACTTGAACCTCCAGCCTTTTGGTTATCAGTCAAGCACGTTAACCATTTGCTCCAGTCCAGGCCTCAGAGATGGCAGGTTAGGGGCGTGCAGGCACTGCCCCCTCCTCTTCTGCCATGGCAGAGCCCCAGGGCAGCCCAAAGACGCAATCAGCTGCCCAGCCTGGTCCTCCTCGGTGCTTTGTCCAGCCCATTGACCACCTCCCCACCCCCACACTTTCTGGAGGGGCATGCTGGGTTTGGTCTAAGGGAAGTGGGTCATAAGTGGAATCTCAACCTCTGAAACTCTGTCCTCCACACATGGGAGGAGTCTCACACCCAGGGGCAGATTATCCAATAGGCAAGGTAAGCACAGTGCTGACCTTTCTTAGCAAATCACCTGTAGTGAAACTGTTCATTGCAGATCAGTAAGTAAGCACAAGTAAGCTTGTGCTTACCTCACTTACTGGCTCGTCTGCCCCTGTCAGGGACTGTAAATTTGAAAAGAGGCTTTGATTCTGTAGGAAGATGCCATGGAGTTGGGAGAGAGACAGATGCCAGTCACGCCTAGGAGTAGAGTCTTTGAGGTGGTGCAAAAATGTGTAACTGTTCACTACAGATGCTCTGGTAAACAAGGTAAACACCGTGCCTACCTGGCCTGTTGGATAATCCACCCCTGCTGGCATCCTGGGTGTCCCCACTCTGGGGCCAGATCACACCTCTTCTGCTGGGGCCAGTCCTGCTGCTGACCCTCCCGAGAGGTGAATCACTGCTGCAGCCACAGCGGTACTAAGGAGGGGATGGGTTTAAAACCAAAACACCCTGCTTTCTGACACAGTTCTTGGCGGTGGTCACCTGAACCTGGCCATTTCCCTCGGCTGTTTGTTTTGTGTTGGCAGTAGCCACCATGGGCACCAGGGAAAATCAGGGAAATGCTGGACTGGGGAGTAGGGGACTGGGCATCTGGGAGTCGGGGGTGGTCAGGAGGGATTGTGCCTTGTGTTGGTAGAAGGCCATGACCTCCATTACTTCCTGCTGCCCTCACTCTGTAACACAGTGAGCTGGGGTCTGTGAAGTTACAGGGGATGTACATCTGGGGGCGGGGGTGCAGCATTTGAGTTTGTCTCTGACACATCTCTGTGTCCCTTATCCTGAGGGCAAGGAAGAGGTCCATCATCACTGTAGCTCTGGGGCCCTTGTTCACATCTTCTGTGAGGTTTACAGCGCTGGGGAGGGGTGCTACCATTTGTTATATTCCTGCTATTTGCCATGGAGCCCTGGTGGCGCAGTGTTAAGAGCTCAGCTGCTAATCAAAAGATCGGCAGTTTGAATCCACTAGCTTCTCCTTAGAAACCCTATGGGGCAGTTCTACTCTGTACTGCAGGGTCGCTGTGAGTCGGAATCAACTCAGCGGCAATGGGCTTGGTATTTGCCAGACCCACCACCCTTCTGTCAAGTTTGTCGTCCTATCGTGGCTGTGTGTTGCTGTGATGCTGGGAGCTATACCACTGGTATTTCAGCACGGCAGGCAGGTTTCACTAGAACTTCCAGTCTCAGACGGACTAGAAAGGGCTGGATATCTACTTCCAAAAATTAGCCGGTGCAAACGTCACGGATCACAACAGAATACTGTCCGATATAGTGCTGGAAGATGAGCCCCTGGTTGATGTCTTGATCACCTGGTGCTGCTCTAACAGAAACACCACACGTGGATGGCGTCTCGGTCACCTAGTGCTGCTCTAACAGAAACACCACACGTGGATGGCGTCTCGGTCACCTAGTGCTGCTCTAACAGAAACACCACACGTGGATGGCGTCTCGGTCACCTAGTGCTGCTCTAACAGAAACACCACACGTGGATGGCGTCTCGCTCACCTAGTGCTGCTCTAACAGAAACACCACACGTGGATGGCGTCTCGCTCACCTAGTGCTGCTCTAACAGAAACACCACACGTGGATGGTGTCTCGGTCACCTAGTACTGCGCTAACAGAAATACCTTGTCATCAATCTTGCCCTGGTCTAGGAGCTTTTCAGCGCAGGGACCCCAGGTCGGAAGGGCATTCTCTGCTCCCAACGCTTCCGTCTTGGTGGTATGATGTCTTCATGTCTCTCTGCTCACTTCTGTCTTTTAGATCTCAAAAGAGATTGATTTAACACACAAGCTAATCTTATAGATGGAGTCCTGCCTCATTAACATAACTGCCGCTAATCCCATCTCATCAACATCTTAGTGATAGGATTTACAACACATAGGAAAATCACATCAGGTGACAAGATGGTGGACAATCACACAATCCTGGGAATCATGGCCTAGCCAAGTTGACACACATTTTGAGGGGACACAATTCAATCCATAGCCGGGGCCCAGCCTTCAGTGCTCACCTCTAGGTCCTGCTCTGTAGCCAACGCCACAGCCATCTGCATAATGGCCGTGGAGATGGGCCGGCTGCTCAGGAAGGATGGGGTCCATGACCAGCCCTGGCCTTCTTTCCTGTGTCACTGGCTGCCATCCCAGTTCAAGCTGTTCTGTGTACAAGGACCAGGCCCCCTTCCAGAGCCACCTGTCTTCTGTCAGCACTGGGCAGGGCCGCTTCTCCAGCAGAAACCCACTTCTTCCCAGATCCCAGGCTGGCCCACAGCAGCCCACGTGCCCAGGAGCCTCTTCTCTCCTGCAGTCTGGGTCAAGATACCATGGTACCTGGAACCAGTTTCCATCAAGTCACTTCCAACCTCTGGCCACCCCGTGTGTGTCAGAGTAGAACTGTGCTCCATAGGGTTTTCAATGGCTGATTTTTCAGAAGCAGATCTCCAAGGCCTTTCTTCTGAAGTGCCCCGGGTAGACTTGAACCTCCAGTGTTTTAGTTAGCAGCCGAGTGTGTTAACCATTTGCCCCCCTCGGGGACACTGTGATATCTGGAGATCTCTACTGTTCAGGAGCTGGGCACCCCCAGAGAGCTGGGGAGTCTCTAGCATGCGCAGCTCTCCTGGGTGATGGGTGTTTCTCTCCCACCCGGGCCCATGGGGCAGATCCTCCGGCTAGCTCTTCCAGCTCTGCCCGGGGGCAGCTCCTGCACATTGTGGCAACACATGACCTCATCCCTGGAGAATTCCTTAGGCTGCTGTCCGGTCATGTTGTGATGACCCAGTTTTCCCAGTTCTTTGTCTGCACCCTCTGCGGAGCCCTCTGTTCGCTGGAGTCGTTAACCGTGGAGCAGTGCGTGGAGACAGGCTTTTGGGCAAGCAGCTATCCTTGTCCCCGTCCAGTGTCTCAGCTCACTTAAACAGCGAGGTCGGTACCACTGCTGACACAGACGCGTCACCCTTGCCCCTGGGACCCGCTAGCCCCGTGGGATTTGGTGTTTAAACCGCTGCGCAGAAACATTCTGGGCTTGTATGGAAACTGCCAGTCCAGCTTTCTCAGCTTCGCAGGCTGGTGGATCAAAACCAAATGTGCATATTTTTTAAGAGGGAGAAGGGGCCAGTCATTGAAATTTCCCATGTTAGTCTTCCTCAGAAACTTGAAAAGAGAGCCATTTCTTTGAAATGGCATATGGTGGGTTTTTCTTTTTTTCGCACCCCCCCCCCCCTTACGCTGGAAGGATATGATTTAGTTTGGATTTTTTTTTTTACTTAAAAAAAAAAAAGAAACCCACAATGAAAACAGCGTGTGGAAGGTTCTCATGCAATATGTCTTTTTCAGGCAGCGCTTGTTCTTTTTTATTTGGGGAAATGTTTTTGGGGTGTGGGGGGTCAGTTCTTATTCTTCATGCTTGGCCTCATGTTCCTCCGGGGCGTCTGACGGAGTCTAGGCAGTGATTTCCCTCCCCCCTTTACCTGGCGGGGGCCTCTGAATGGAGACTTCACGTCTGAACGTTGCCGTGAGCACGTGTGGGGACCGTCCATGCAGGTCTGAAAGGGTCCCAGACCTCAGATGAGCCAGGATCAGCCTCCATTTTCCAGTTTTCCTGGGGTGAAGAATTGGTCCCCAGAGACAGTGGGGAGGGGGGATTGTTGGCCTAATGTTGGGCCTCTGGCTGGTGTGCTGAGTGGACTTAGTAAGCCATGGAGTTGGTGAGCTGTCCTAGGGAGCCATGAAGCTGAAGCAGCACTGGGTCCCTTGTGAAGCCGGAGGCCCTTTCCCTGGGAAGTAGCAACCACTCACAAACAGCAGAATGTTCTGGAAGGAAGGGGCCTTAGAGCTCATCTAAGCCCTGTTCTACAGATGGGTAATGTGGGACCCACAGAGGGGACGTGGGAGCCCCAAATTCTCTGGGCACCTAGCGGCAGTGCCTGTCTGGAATTCAGGTCCCTATTCTGTGGCTGGTGAACTCCTCTGCCCCGAACAGCCTGACCCAACTCACGTGGCCTTTTGAAAGTGCTTCATCAGATGGGTTGACTCCCTCCCTCAAGACCCTCCAGGACCTTCCCAAAACCGCTCAGAAAAGAGTCCCAAACTCCTTCCCATAGCCCACTGAGACCCCGGACCTTCTCTGCAGGCAGCCTCTCCTCCTTCACTCTGCTCAGCCACCTGGCTTCGTGTCCTCCCGACTCACCCCGTTATCCTCCTCCACTTGGTTTTCCTTCTTAGCTTTGCCAACCGCCGGCATTACGGTATAAATGGATGTGATGGCTTGTTTGCCATCTGTTCCACACTGACAGAAGGGCTGCCTGCTTGTCACTGCGCTGCCAGGGCCTAGGACAGCCCCTGCTGCATAGCAAGCCTGTGATAAAGTGGTTGGATGAATGAGTGAGTGAATACTCCTGAAGTGGCTGCTCCCAGACTTCTCTCCTGCGAGACGGATAGTTTGGACCTCCTCTTGGAGCAGGGAGACAGTTCTGGGCACGGGGCATTCTGGGTTTGAATCCTTGCTCTTCTATGTACTAGCTGATCTCGGGCACCATTCATCCTCCTGTGGCAATACTGTGTGCTAAGGACAAAGAACAAACCCAGCGCGTTGCTGTTGAGTCTACTCAGACTCATGGCGACCCCGTGTGTTACAGAGTGGAACTGTTCCGTAGGGTTTTCTTGGCTGTAATCTTAAGAAAGCTGATCACCAGGCCTTTCTTCCAAGGTGCTGCTGAGTGAGTTTGAACTGCCAACCTTTAGGCTAGTAGTCGAGCATAAACCGCTTGCATTACCCAGGGGCCTCTGTGTGCTGTTCAATTAGAACACCGGTGACCAGAAGCTTGCTGTGGGCCAGGCCTGGCTGGGCTCTGGGAACCATCTGGGCACCTTGTGGGGCTAAGTGCGGGGGAGACTGTTAAACACCAAGCACATGCTGCCCGATCATCGTTCTCATCTCTGAGCCTCAATTTCCTTTCCTGAGAAAAGAACAGCTTCTGAGTGTTCAGCAGGGCTGGGCTGTCCAGAGCCTTGGATTTGCCTCCACTTCCTCATCTGTGAAATGGGTGCAATAAAACCTACCTCTCCTGCCTCAGGGGCTCCTGGGTGTGCAGGGAAACGTTCAGAAATACACAAAAGCAAACCATTATCATTTTGCTGGCAACAGCATAGTCTGATCTACTTGGACAAATTTTTAAAAAATAAATAAAAGCCCTCCTACACGTTTAGGAAGGTGAATACCACTTCCCTGTGTGCAGGGAAACGTTCAGAAATACACAAAAACAAACCATTATCATTTTACTCGCAACAGCGTAGTCTGGTCTACTTGGACAAATTTTTAAAAAATAAATAAAAGCCCTCCTACACGTTTAGGAAGGTGAATACCACTTCCCTGCTGACTCCCCCAGGATTTAGGAAATCACAGTTTATGTCCAGAGTGTAAGCAGACAGGGCTCTGCCCTCCTCCCTCCCCGGGGTTTGCAGTGAGTGTGGAGCAACTTGTCCCATGCCCCACAGCTAGTAGATGGTGTCATAGTTGGATTGCGGTCTTTGGGGGCTTCAAATACTGCTAGTAATTATCATCAATAGTAGTAACATTTGTGAGGGCTTCTCATCTGAACAGCTGCTGGGCTAAGAACCTCTCCCATGTGAACTTTTTCTCTTCACTGTTGCGGAGTCGGCTCCCGCTCGGGATGACCTCAGGTATAAGAGAGCAAAACGCGGCCTGGTCCGCACCATCTGCATGATCTGACGTGTGTTGGAGCCCATTCTTGAGGCTGTTGTGTCAGGCTGTCTCACTGAGGGTGTTGTTAGTGTTTTCATCAGCCTCTAGTTTACCACCCTTGGTGTCCTTTTCTAGATATTGGTCTTTCTCAATGACACGTCCAGAGTAGGTGTCTTAGTCATCTAGGGCTGCTTTAACAGAAATACCACAAGTGGACGGCTTTAACAAAGAGAAGTTTATTGTCTCACAGTCTAGTAGGCTAGGAGTCCGAATTCAGGACACCGGCTCCAGGAGAAGGCTTTCTCTCTTTGTCGGCTCTGGAGGAAGGTCCTTGTCATCAGCCTTCCCTTGGTCTGGGAGTATCTCAACGCAGGGACCCCAGTTCCAAAGGAAGCGCTGTGCTCCCGGCACTGCTTTCTTGATGGTAAGAGGTCCCCAACTTTCTGCTTCCCTTTCCTTTTATCTCTTGTAAGATGAAAGGTGGTGCAGGCCACACCCCAGGGAAACTCCCTTTACCTTGGATCAGTAAGAGTGTTACAACCCCACCCTGATCCTCTTTAACATAAAATTACAATCACAAAATGGAGGACAACCACACAATACTGGGAATCATGGCCCAGCCAAATTGATAAGGCACATTTTGGGGGGACATAATTCAATCTGTGACAGTAGGCAAGCCAGAATCTCTCTGTCTTCACTTTTAAGGAGCATTTTGGTTGTGTTTCTTCTAAGACTTACTTGTTCATTCTTTGGGCAGTTCAGAATATTCTTCACATATTTAATATTCCTTGCCAACACCGCAATTGAGATGTATCAGTTCTTCTTCTGTCATGCTTTTTCATTGTCAGTTTTCACATGCATACGAGGTGGTTGGAAAGACCATGGCCTGGGTCAGACCCACCACACCTTAGTCATCAAAGTGACATCTTAGCTTGTTCAAAATTGTAAAGAAGTCTTTTGCAGCAGATTTGCCTAGTGCAATCTGCTGTTTTGACTTCTTTCCTTCTTTTTCTTAAATAACATTTTATTGCATTTTCAGTGAAAGTTTACACAGCAAACGAGGTTCCCATTTGACAATTTCTGTACAAATTGCTCAGTGACATTGGTTACACTTTTCACAGTGTGTCCGCATTCTCTTTAATTGTGTTCTGGTTGTTCCATTTCTAGCACTCTAGCTTCCCTGTGCCCTTGTCTTCTTATCTATACTGTAGAGTGACAGTTGACCGTTTGGTCTCATATAGATGGTTTTATAGTGGAGCACTGTACTTATGGGTAATATCCTTTATTTTGTGTGGAATCTGTTGTTATGCTAAAAGATGACCTCAGGGAATAGTTTCGGTTCAAGGTTTAAAGAATGTCTCAGGGTGATAGTCTCAGGGAGTCCTCTAGTCTCAACTGATCCAGTAAGTCTGGACTTTGAGGAATTTGAGTTCTATTCTGTGTTTTTCTGCCATTCTATCTGGATCTATCTATTGTGGCACTGATCAGAATTGTTGGTAGTGGTAACCAGGAACCATCTACTTCTTCTGGTCTCAGCGTAGATGAGGTCATGGCTTGTGTGAGCTATTAGCCCTGTAGACTAGTTTCTTCTCTGAAACTTTGGGTTCCTTCTTTCTCTTTTGCTCCTGACGAGTAGAGACCAATAGTTGTATCTTAGATGGCTGCTCTCAAGCTTTTAAGACCCTAGATGCTACTCATCTCACTAGGATGCAGAACATGAACTTTGTGAACTGTGTTGTGCCAATTGACTGAGTTGTCCCATGAGACTAAGGTCCTAAGCCTTCAAACCCAGAAAAAGAGTCTTGCAAGGTGTTTGGTTATGTCTGAGAAGTTATCTGTAACTGTGTCCTCTATAACTATCTGTGTGCGTGCATACACATATCTGTGCACATCCTGTGATTTTTTGCCTGTTGCTGCAATGAGCGTTGATTGTTGATCCAAGTAGAATGAAATCATTGACGGCTTCAGTCTTCATAGCCACCACATAAGGTAGTTACGTTGTCCACTTCCGGACGAGGGGATGGAGACTCAGAGAAATGAGGACACTTGCTCACGGTCACTCAGCTGGTGAGAGGCAGGCTTGCTCTCGGGGCCTCCAGAGCCCCAGTCATCCCTGTCACTGCTGCTGCCCAGTGTCACCTCTTGAGAGATCATGCACTTCTAGCCCTGAGAGAGGAGCGGGTGGTCATTGCAGTGATCCCCTGCTCCCAAAATGAGTGCCAGGGGCCTAGAGGGATAGGACAGGCTAACTGGTGTCCTGTCAGGCAGCCAGCTGCTCTTCCAATCTGAGATTGGCCGAGTCTGGCTCAGGGGCTCTGGTGCCACAGTGGTTAACTGCTCATCTGCTAACCCAAAGGTCAGCGGTTCGAACCCACCAGCTGCTCCTTTGGAAAAAGATGTGGCCGTCTTCTTCCGTAAAGATTACAGCTTTGGAAACCCTACGAGGCAGTTCTACTTCATCCTACAGGGTTGCTGTGAGTCAGAATCAATTTGATGGCAGTGGGTTTTTTGTTTTGGGTTTGTTCAACCAATTTAGTCAAGGCTTTCTGTTTCCCCCACTCCCCAGGGAAGGTGCAAGTATTGTGGCGTTATAAAAATAAAATCAAATGTGTAAAAACTAAAGTTGAGATGTCAGGAGAAAAGTTCCTGCCCATTAAGAATTCATAGTGTTTACAGAATCTGTACGGAAACAGTTAGCAGCGTTATTTTTATGCTTTCATTACAGTAGGCCTGGTAGTCAGCTGACCTGCATGTATGTCAAGCAAACCATCTGCGTTTCTTTCACACGTTCAGAAATTCAGACTCAACATTGATTCCCACTGGCCTGTGGCTGGCAGCCTGACTGAAAGTTGACTGAGAAAGCTCCACTTCTAAGCCCTTTTCCCAGTCTGACTACTTTTTAAAGAGCCTTGTTCTCCTAAAGCCTGTAATTATGTTTGCCTCCAGGGCATCCAGGAATGTTTTTTTAACAAGCAAAGAGCGTCCGACAATTGTCATGATGATTTGTGGAGGACAGGCCACGGTGCAGGCGAGGGCGGGCCACGGTGCAGGCCAAGGTGGGCCACGTGCAGGCGAGGGCGGGCCACGTGCAGACGGTAGGTTGGTCCAGCTCTGGAAATGGTCAGTCACTTGCTTGCATTTTCATCCTGGGCACCCTCAGTGTACTTGGGGTCAATATTTAATAGTAAGAGCTGGAGGATTAGCAGATCCACATAGAGGTACGCTTGATGTTGCCAGCAAGATGGGCCAGGCAACCCGGTGTGGCTTGGCTTTTCCAGCTGCCAGAGCCTGCCCTGCCTTCACTGATGGTTCTAGGTAAATATTGTCAGCTGCATCCAGATGTTGCAACCGGAAGCTACTGAAGTCCTGTGCAGCCAAGGCCTGGCCAGCCAGGGGCTGGCGAGGTCAGAGCCTGTTGTCTCTGTCAGCCTCGATTTGCTCATGAGTCTGGTCTCCCTGCCCTACCTATAATCTTCACGAGTTCAAAGAGCGCTTAGCTGCTTGTCTTTGTCAAGAGCACGGTTGGGGATCTTTTATGTGGAAGATGTAGAATTTCTTGGGACGACTTTGATTATTTATTTATCCCCTCCGTGGGTGCGTGATAGCTGGCACCGCGGAGTCTCTGTTCTGGGCTGCTTCGGCCCTGAAATTCAGCAAGCATTAAAGCCCTTTGGAAATTGCTTTAAGAGGAGGGGGCAAGTTTTTGAAGTCCTGTCTCTCTGTGCCCCTCCACAGTGCCACAGCACCTCCTGCCGCCGTTCCACGCTCCCTTACCGATTGACATGCGACACCAGGAGGGAAGGTACCCCTACGAGCCTCACTCTGTCCACAGCCTGCACGGGTAAGTGGCTGTCACCGGCACTGGGGGAGACTGTGCAGGAGCCCTGGGTGCCTCTGCAGCCTCTGGCTTTCCTTGTGGAGCTCCTGCCCGGCATCATTCTGAGCAGGCACTCGCCTTCACCACCTGGAGAACACAGCCCGGGGCCCTGTGTGAGACTGTGGGCAGGCTGGGTGGTGACTAGCTGGCTCCCCCTCTGGCTGTCCCAGAAGGAAGCACTTCCATCCATGCAATCACTTCCAGGGCCCTAGGACAGCACCTACTAGGCTATCCTGTGTGTCCACAGGGGTGGAGCCTGCTTACCCACCCAGGAAGCAGTAGTCCCCTCCATGCCTAGTTCCCACAGAAGTAAGGTGACCCTGGTTCCATGCTGTTCCAGAATAAGAGTGAACAGCACCTTTCCTCATTGTCAAGTGTACCATTTGGACAATAACTTCTATGGTCACCCTACTTAATAAGGACAAGGTCCCTTGGTGGTACAAACAGTTTGCACTCAGCTGCTAACTGAAAAGTTAGCAGTTCGACTCCACCCAGCAGAGCCACAGAAGAAAGGCCTGGCAAGAAAGGCCTGGCAATCTACTTCTGTAAAATTACAGCCATTGAAAACCTTGTGGAGCCCACTTCTACTCTGACACATGTGGTATTGCCATGGGTCACCGTCAACTCCACAGCAATGGGTTTAGGGTTTGGGCTTTACTTAGGAAGACAGGCTGAAGTTCTGCCTCTGGGGCGTCTTCCTAGTCCCTGCTTTGAGGTCACCAGGTAGAAGGAGAGTGTTCTTGAGCTCTGTTTCAACCTTGATTTCCTGCCCCCCTTTTTTTTTTACATGTATTATTATTTTTTTAAATAATATTTTATTGTGTTTTTGGTGAAAGTTTACACAGTAAATTAAGTTCCCATTTGACAATTTCTACACAAATGGTTCAGTGACTTTAGTTACATTTTCCACAGTGTGTCAGCTTTCTCTTTAATTGATTCTGCTTGTTCTGTTTCCAGTACTCTAGTTTCTCTGCCCCCTTACCTTCTCGTCTTTGCTTTAGAGTAATTGTTGACCTTTTGGTGTAGTATGGATGATTTTTCCTGCCCTGCTTCGTCCCCACCCAGGGCCTCTAAGCCCAGAGCTGATGTCACTTTTCTTGGTCTTTTTGATTGCCGGTCCCTGGGTGGTGCAAATGATTAACGTGCTCAACTGCTGACTGAAAGGTTGGAGGTTTGAGTCCAACCAGAGGCACCCGGGAAGAAAGGCCTGGCAATCTACTTCTGAAAAATCAGTGACCCTGACACACACGGGGTCACTGTGAGTCAGAACTGACTCCGTGGCAGCTATTATGGTCTAAAGGCCTGGCCCCTCATGGCCCCATCCGTTCTACTTCCAGAAGAGAGGCTAAAACCTTCTCCCCACCCCTGACATCTCTCTACTCCCCACACCCACCTTGACCACCTCCTTACCCTGAAACCCCCAGATACCTGAGCTGCTGCTCCTGCCCACTCTGTACCAAAGCCAAGTCACTGCTTGTGGGTGCCACCCCATCACCTGTCACGTACCTCTGAGCCTCAGCAGCCCCCACCCAGCCACTGCCTACAGATCCTCTGAGCCTCAGATCAGGAGCCGCCTCCTCCCAGGGACACTGTGATCCCCACCCTGAGTGACCACCCTTTCCCTGGAGTCCTACCACACCATCCTTTGCTCCACCTCATCACACCAGAAGGATCTTTTTTTTTTTTTAAGAACAGTTTTAGGTTTACAAATTGTGCAGAAGGAGCCCTGGTGGCACGGTGGTTAAGAACTCACCTGCTAACCAAAAGGTCTGCAGTTTCAATCCACCAGTCACTCCTTGGAAACCCTATGGGGCAGTTCTACTCTGTCCTTTAGGGTCGCTATGAGCCAGAATCGGCTCGAAGGCAGTGGGTTTGGTTTGTTGTTTTTTTTCCAATTGCACAGAAAGTACAGAGAGTTCCCGTATCCCCCCCACCCCTGAACATTATTTCTCCTATTGCGTTTGTGATACATTTGTCACAATATCAATACATTATTATTAACTAAAGCCCATAGTTTATATCAGGATTCACTCTTCATGGGGTACAGTCCCATGAGTTCAGACAAATGCATACTGTCATGTGCCCACATTACACAGAAGAGTTTCACTGCCCCCCCAGTGCCCTGTGCTCCACCTCTCCCCTCCCCCGGGCCTCTGGCAAACACTCAGCTTCTCACTGTCTCTGCGGTGTGACCTTGTCAGCGTGTCATATAGTTGGAATCATACCATATGGAACTTGTTTCTCTTCACAGTTTGCATTTCAGGTTTTCCTCCATGCTTTTTGTAGCCTGATAGCTCATTTCTTTTTATCGCTGGGTAATGCCCCATCACATGGATGTAGCACAGTTTATTACAAATTCACCTGTTGAAGGACATCTGGGTTGCATCCTACTTTTTTTTGCAATTATGAAGAAGCTGCTGTAAGCATTCCCGTGCAGGTTTTTAGGTAGACGTGGGTTGTCATCTCATCTGATATGTAGCTGGGGGCACGATTCTGGGTTGGCTGGTAAGCCTGTGGGTAGTTTTGTGAGAAACTGCCAGACTGTCTCCCCAGGTGGTTGTCCATCCTGCATTCCCACCAGCAGTGAATGAGGTTCCTGTTGCTCCACAGCCTCATCAGCACCAGATGTTGTCACTGCTGTTGAGTTTGGCCATTCTGATATGTCTGTAGTAGTATCTCATTGTTCTCATTTGCAGTTCCCTCACAACATAGGATGTTGAGCGTCTTCTTCATATGCTTACGTACCATCTGTAGATCTTCTTTGGGGAGGTGTCTCTGCAGATCTTTTGCCCATTTTACCTCTTTTCACGCCTGCTTCCCAGCAGGCGCTGGGCCTTTCTCTCATTTCCGTGTCTGCAACAGCCAACATATAACAGGTAGGCGGTAAATGTTTGCTGAGCACAGAACCCTCTGCAGACATTCCACCTGTGAATCCTGCTGCCTCTCCCATGTCCTGGTCAAATGAAGCCCGTGAATACTTCCTGCACACTCACCCTTTCAGAACCTTCTGCTTGTTCTGGAGCCCGTGTGTTGGTGACCGAGAAGGTGTCCCAGCCTTCAGAGAACTCCTGTTTCAGGACGTTCATAGCCTTCCCAAGACAGCAAATCTGGGGCTTTTCTCTTGAAAAAAAATATATATTTTTTTTATTTTTTAACTTTCTACTTTTAAAGAATTTCAGAGCTGCAAAAATAGTACAAAGAATTCCTATATACCCTTTACCCACAAATGTTAACATCTAAAAAAAAAACACAGAACCAAACCCGTTGCCGTCGAGATGATTCTGACTCACAGCGACCCTATAGGACAGAGCAGAACTGCCCCATAAGGTTTCCAAGGCTGTAATCTTTACGGAAGCAGACGGCCACATCCTCCCCCCCAAGAGCGGCTGGTGGGTTCCAACCACCAACCTTTCGGTTAGCAGCTGAGCGCTTAACGACTGTGCCACCAGGGCTCGTTAACATCTTACATAACAGTACGCTGATACAACACTAGCAAGTAAACTACAGATCTTATTAAATGTTGTTGGTTGCCCATTAAGGTCTTTGCTGTTTTTTTCTTGGTTCAGGACCACACAGTGCATTTAGCTGTCATGTCTCTATTGTTATTAGTTGGAATCGAGTCAGCTCTGACTCATGGTGACCTTATGCATCACAGAACAAGCCATTGCCCTGTCCTGCACCATCTTCATGACCATTGGTATGCTTGAGTCCATTGCTGTGGCTGTGTGTCCGTCCATCTCATTGAGGGTTTCCCTGGTTTTCACTGACCCTCTGCTTTACCAAACATGATGTCCTTCTCTGGCTATTGGTCTTTCCTGATGATGTGTCCAAAGTAAGTGAGCTGAAGTCTTGCCATCCTCGCTTCTAAGGAGCATACTGGTTGTATTTCTTCTAAGACAGATTTGTTCATTCTTCTGGCAGTCCATGGATCTTCATTATTCTTCGCCAACACCACAGTTCAGACGTGTCTCTTTAATCACCTTTAATGCCAGACAGTTCCTTGGTGTCTCTGTCTTTCATGATCTGGATGCTTTTCAAAAGTTAGAGGCCAAGTTGCTTCAAAGAATGTCTCTCAGTTGGGTTTACCTGATGTTTCCCCATGATCACATCCAGACTATGCAGGTGTGGGGAATAAACCATAAAAGCGATGCATCGTATCAGGAGATACGTGGTGTCAGTGCATCTCATTTCTGGAGATCATTTGATCACTTGGTTGAGGTGATGTCTGCTGGGTTTCTCCACTCTTTCCTTTTGTCATTAATAAGTATTTTGTGGGGCGATACTTTGAGACCACGTAAATATCCTGCTTTTCATCATATTTTCACTCATTAAGAACCCTGGTGGCACAAATGGTTAAGCACTTGGATGACAGTCAAAAGGTTGGCGGTTTGAACCCACCCAGCGGCTCCATGGGAGAAAGTCCTGGCAACCTGTTTCCATAAAGATTACTGCCCAGAAAACCCCATGGGGCAGTTCTGCTCTGTCACATGGGGTCTCTATGAGTCGGAATTGACTCAGCAGTACACGTTTAACATCAACAACAATTTTAACATCCATTGATGATTCTGGCTGGAAATAGTAATTACGAGTGTTTACCAAATGGTGATTTTTCTATTTCTTCATTCCTTCTAGACTTATCCATTGGAATTCTGCTATAAGGAAGAGTCTCCCCTTCTCCCTCATTTCGTTCCTTATTTGATTGTTTATTTATAGCTGTATGGATGCATGGATAGTTCTTTTATGCTTTGAGTTGTAATCTGTTATTATCACAATGTTGTTCAAATTGTCCCAGATTTGGCCACTGGAAGTCTGCTCTTGAGCAGTGTGTTGGTGGCTCAGTGACACAGGTCTGGGTGGTGCTTCTCTTGACGGGTGCCAGTGCTAGTCGGAGACATGGGCAATGCTGAGAGCTCCATGGGGACGGAGTCCATGCAGGCCCACATCCCCCGCAGGCGAGCATCCCCGCAGGTGAATGTCTCCACTAACATCCCCCACACACCACGCAGCAGTGGCGGGGGTGTAAGAAGACCCCAACACTAACGACTCATTTCTCATAATGACAATGAGTATGTTAACAGGCCCCACTGCAAATGCTTCACAGGTTTCATCTCATTAAATCCTCTCAACAAGCTATGAGGTAGGCATGTCCTGTCATCCCCATTTTACAGATGTGGGAACTGAGGCTATACAGAGAGCTTAGGTAACTATCAAGTCTGCTAACCTAGTGAGTTAGAAATGAAGAACAGTCCCTGAGCCCAGACCCCCCGCTGCACCCTGGCCTTTCTCATGGCGGCACGTGAAGGGTCCGGCCCATTTCTGCTGAGAACGGCCCCGCCCTTGGCTAGGGCACCGGCCCCTCAGACTCTCTGGACCAGCAGCATCAGCACCCCTGGGCAGCCTGTTAGAAATGCAGATTCTCAGGTCCCAGCCCAGACCTGTTGAATCAGAGGCTCTGGGGTGGGACCCAGGGATCTGTTGAGGTGCCCTCTAGGTGATACTGATAGAGGCTCAGGCATAAGAAGCTCTGGTGCTCAGCATGGGAGGGCCCTGGGCGCCTTCCCTCCCTGGGCTGTGATGCGCCATGGGCTGTGTCTTCTCTGGCTTCACCCTTTACCAGCTCTGGGTTAGAAACACACCCCTTCCCTGAGCCCCTCCCTCCTCGTCGGTGAAGGGTGGGGAGGGGGCAGTGTGCAGAGCGCTTGGAAAAGTGGAAGGTGGGTGTGCAGGCAGCAGTGGAGGCGTGACTGGGAGATGGCAGGGTGGGGAGAGAGGCACATCCCACCTGCATCTGTCACTGTCCCCCGTCTGTCTCCTTAGCTGGACTTAATGTCCCTGAAGGTGGTGCATGAGTCTCCTGCGGCTCTGTTACAAATGATGGCAAACTCGGTGGCCTGAGATGACATGTTTATTCTTAGACAGTTCTGGAGGCCAGAAGTCTGAAGCAAAGTCTAGACCTTCTGAAGTCAAGGTGCCTGCAGGGCTGGTTCCTTCTGGAGGCTCCAGGGGGTATCTGTCTTCTTGCCTTTTCCAGCTTTTAGAGGCCACCTGGCATTCCTGGGCTCATGTCCCCTTCCTCACATCACATCGCCTGTTCTCCTCCTGCCGCCGTGGCCGCATCACCTTCTTCCTCCTCTGCAGGAGGTGTTTTTTCTGTCTCCCTTTCATAAGGACCCTTGTGGTTACATTGGTTTTGTATTTGCTGAGTCCTTATATTTTTCTACTTTTTTATTTTGATTTGTAGGATTGTTAGTTTCCTTTATGATTACCTTACTATTTACCCCTATTTTTCTAAGTTTATACCAGTCTCTTATTTCTTTATATTGCCTTGACTTCCTCTCCATATGAAAAATCTGTGTCTACATTTTTTAAGTCCCTGTTTTTTGTTTTAATGTTGTCATCTTTTACATACTGACATCTGTTTCCCTATTTTCAGTGTTGTTATCTGATGTTACTAATTTTCTAACCGGAGGACTCCCTTTAGTATTTCTTGTAATTTTGGTTTGGTCTTTGCAAATTCCCTAAACTTCTGTTTATCTGGAAATGCCCTAATTTCACCATCATATTTGAGAGACAGTTTTACTGGGTATATAATTCTTGGCTGGCAATTTTCTTTTTCCTTCAAGGCTTTATATATGTCATCCCATTGCCTTCTTGCCTGCATAGTTTCTGCTGAGTAGTCCGAGCTTATTCTTATTGACTCTCCTTTGTAGATGACTTTTTGTTCATCCCCAGCCTCTCTTAAAATTCTGTGTTTGGTTTTGGCAAGTTTGATTATAATACGTCTTGGTGACTTTCTTTTAGGATCTACCTTATATGGGGTTTGATGAGCATCTTGGATAGATATCTTGTCATCTTTCATGATATCAGGAAAGTTTTCTGCCAAAAAATCTTCAACAATTCTCTCTGTATTTTCTGTTATTCCCCACCCCCACCCTGTTCTGGTACTCCAATCACTCGTAGGTTAGTCCTTCCCACATAATTCTTAGGGTTTCTTCATTTTTTTTAATCCTCTTATCTGATTTTTCCTCAAATAAGTTGGTGTCAAGTACTTTATCTTCAATCTCACTAATTCTGACTTGCATTGCCTCAAATCTGCTCTTACGACTTTCTACTGAGTTGTCTAATTCTGAAATTTTGTTGTTAATCTTCTGGATTTCTGATTGCTGTCTCTCTATGGATTCTTGCAGCCTGTTTAATTTGTCATTATGTTTTTCTCTAATCTTTTTAATTTCCTCTATTGTATGTTCTGTGTTCATTAATTTCCTTCCTGATATCTTGAAGAGTTCTGTGTATTAATCTGCATATTAATTCCAAGAAATTTTCTTTCTCTGGAAAATTTCTAGATTCTTTATTTTGGGAGCTTGCTGAAGCCATCATGGACTGCCTCTTTATGTGATTTGATATTGACTGTTGTCTCTGAGCCTTCAATAAGTTATTATATTTATTTATTTTATGTTTGCTTACTGTGTGCTAGCTTCTTGTTTTGTTTTGATATACCCAAGTAGGCTACTCGTGTGAGCTAGTTGGATTATTGGTATCTTTGGAGCTCTCATGTTCTGTCACCAGGTGGTTAGATCTGTTACTAGGTATGCGAGCTCAGGAGTCCGCCCACTCCTCCTGTGTGGATTCAGCTCAGGCCCAGGTAGATAGCCACCAAGTGTGTGGTGCAGGCTGTCACCTACTGTCCTAGACAGGCATGGGTGATTGGTGTAGGCACAGGCATCTGGCTGCAGCAGCAGGACACACTCTGAGCAAGGCAGGGGCTGACGGCCACCCCCGAGTGTCCAGAAGGAAAGCGTGTTCCTGTTTCCTAGAGTGGTAGGTGGGTGGGTTTTCAGCCAGACTATGAGCACCCAGTGCTGTTGGCTGTAAGGACTGGGGGGCACCCTTATTGTTGGGCACCTATTGCAGGTGGCTATGTGGCATGGGTGGAGCCACCAGTCCTCAGGCCTCTGATGTGGTGGGTAGGTGAAGACCCTGCTTAATGGGCCGAGCAGTGTCAAATATCGCGAACCTGCCACTTCACAGCTGAAACAGTTGAAGTTAGACTTCAGGTATATACCCTGTTGTACTGTGGTAATAAGGGCTTACGCTGTTGAGATGGGCCCACACAAGTCTATGCAGGCACTCAAAGTCCCTGGATCCCTTATGCCTGTGCCTAGGCAAAGGAGCTGTGCCTACCCTGGGTTCCTGGCTTAGGGGAACAGGCAGTTTTATTTTTTCCCATGTTTGTTAATTTGTTCACTCTCCAAGGCAGGGAGAATGGCTCAGGGTGCATGACGGGTCCTACTTCAGCCCAGGGGACTCAGCAATTGCTGAAGCCGGTCCAGGACCCAGTGCAGAGCAGGGAGTGGGCAGGCAAATGGGAGAGAGTTTTTCCCTAAGGGAGGTGTTTTTGATCTGTGCGGTAGGCCGGATGCGAGTGCTTATCTTTTGCCGATCGAGGGCTGCTTCTCACTGGTCCTGGATGGCCAAGTGGCCTCTCTGCCGCTGGGTCTCTCCCGGTGCAGAAAATGCCTCTCAAGTGCTGCTGCTTGCCTGCCTCACCGCTTGCCACGAGCTGATCCGGGCTGAAGGGCTCAGGCTCTCTCCAGGTCAGATCTGGCAATTCCTTGCCGCTTCCGCACCACCTCTCCCTCCCCCTGCCACTCATTCTGGTTCCTCAACTTTGCCTTTGATGTTCAGGGTTCCTAGATTGTCGTAGATAATCGATTCACTTGTTTTTTCGGGTCTTTGTTGTAAGAGGGACCACCAAAGCATCTGACTATTCTGCCATCTTGGCCCCACCTCCCCTTGTGGTTACATTTGGGATCCACCTGGGTATCTGAGGAGAATCTCCCATCTCGAGATCTATAATCACACCCACAAAGTAATGTTCACAGGTTCCAGGGAGTGGGACCTGGGCATCTGTGGGATCGTTGTTCAGCTAACCACAGGCAGGGACTGTCACTGCCTCCTCTGGGATCACCAGGCCTCAGTAGCATGCCTTGCTCCACCCAGCAGACATATAACGAAGTTCACTAGTAATTCCTGGAGGGCCTGCATTCATGGGCAGCATGATTTAATCTCCAGATTGCCCTGGGAGGTGGGTATAAGCTTCATCTTATGGATCAAGACTCTGAGGATCAGAGAGGCACCCTGCCAGGAAGGCCTGCTGTTTTCTGGTCAAGGATGGAGGAGCCCAGGCTCTGAGTCACAGGCTCCTGTCCCGAGGAGGGCCGAGCCTGGTTCACGCCCTGGTGATGCACAAGCATCCTTCACTCCCGAGCCCCGTGACCTGCTGCAGTGGGCTCCCCACGGCTCCATGTCATTGTGACAGAGCTGTCACTGCCAGGCCTAAGGGAGCACATCAGAGTCTAGCCTTGGCTCTGGTAGGCCACCCCTTCTCCCCACCACTTCTGTTGCCCCAGGTGGGAAGCAGGACAACATGGAGGAGAAAAATGGCACCACGGCTTCAGCTCCCTGATTAATGTATCTGGGGCTGGTCAGGCTCTTGCTGCAGCTCGCTCCTCCTTGCCGGTGCCAAATGCTCCGGTTACAAAAACGTTGCCTAGTAAGTGAGGTGTGGTGTTGTCACCTGTCAGCCTGGAGGCTGGGCGCCTGTCCGAGAGGCCCGGGACTCTACCCTGCACGCCTCTCTCCCGGACCCACCCAGCCCCCCATCCATCACATCCCACTGGCTCTCCTCTATAGTCTCAGCAGCCACCTGCTGGGTCCCAGGACCCTCCTGTCCAGTCTCCTGATCTTGCATGACTCCATGGAGCCCTTGGCACTGCCCCAGGCCGTCATACACTGGTCATTGCAGCCGCCAGACTTCCTGGGCTTCAATCCCAGCTCCAGATTCACGAGACTTGGGGGAGCTGACTAACATTAATTAATAACCCTCAGTTTTCTCGTCCGTGAAAGGGAATGATAATAGTACTTACCCAATCCACTGGGTTTTTTTTTTTTTTTAATTGTACTTTAGGTGAAGGTTTACAGAACAAATAGTTTCTCATTAAACAGTTAGCACACATACTGTTTTATGTCAACACTCTCCCTTCTCGACCCTGAGGACATTTTTTTTGGTGAAAATATACACAGCCAAAGATACACCATTTCAAAAATTTCTACACGCACAATTCAGTGACATTGATTACATTCTTCCAGTTATGCTGCTATTCTCACTTTAGATGAAGGTTTATGGAACAAAATAGTTTCTCACGAAACAGTTAGTACACATGTTGCCCTATGACAGTGGTTAGCAACCCCACTACATGTCAACACTGTCCTTACTCAACCTTGGGTTCCCTATCACCAGCTTTCCTGTCCCCTTCCGTCTTCTAGTCCTTGTCCCTGGACTGCTGTGCCTTGTTTTATGGGGCTGTCCAATCCCTGGCTGAATGGTGAACCTCAGAAGTGACTTCACCACTGAGCTAAAAGGGTGTCCGGGGGCCATACTCTCGGGTTTTGTCCAGTCTCTTTCAGGCCAGTAAGTCTGTTCTTTTTTTGTGTGTGTTAGAATTATGTTCTACATCCTTCTCCAGCTCTGTCCAGGACCCTCTGTTGTAATCCTGGTCAGAGCAGTCAGTGGTGGTAGCCGGGCACCATCTAGCTGTACTGGACTCAGTCTGGTGGAGGCCTTGGTAGCTGTTGTCCATTAGTCCTTTGATCTAATCTCTCCCCTGTATCTTGTATTCTTCATTTCCCCTTGCTCCCGAAGGGGTGAGACCAGTGGAGTATCTTAGATGGCTGCTCACACGCTTTTAAGACCCCAGACGCTACTCACCAAGGTGGAATGTAGAACATTGTCTTTATAAACTGTGTTATGCCAATTGAGCTAGATGTTCCCCGAGACTATGGTCCCCACAGCCCTCTGCCCAGCAGTTCAGTCCCTCAGGGAGTTTGGATGTGTCTATGGAGCTTCCATGTACAAGTTGTGCTGGCTTCCCCATCCACTGGGTGATTTTGAGAATTAAATGAAGTAATATAAGCGCTGGGGGCAATAGTGGTGCAGTGGGAGAATTCTTACCTTCCTAATTCCCCTTGATAACACATTCACAGGTCTAGCCCCCTGAGTTTACCTAAATGACTCCCAAAGCTACTCAGAAGGGGCCAGCAGAGAGGGTGGGAGTAGCTCCCAAATCTCAGCCCCGGGGAGGAAACAGTCCCCTCCTCTGTCCTCTTGCCTGGATCCGTACTGGACATCTGTGAGCCCCAGCGCCAACGCCCGCCTGGAGTTTGGACCTGACCACCGCTACTGCTCCCACGCAGACCACTTTTTCCTTAGCTGGACTTGGCAGCTCTGCTCAGTGCCAAAGTCACAGCCCAACGCTGCCCTGCACCGCACAGGAGAGAGGAGGGGCCCCTGCTGGGGACAGAAGGCACCGGGTCTTAGCTATCAGCTTGTGCGAGGTTGGCACACTGGCCTGGGTTCCTAAGGAACAAGGGGACACCAGCTGGTGGGTGTGAGGACCTCTTCCTTACGCCATCATTTGCACACTTTGACACACACGTGTGTTGCCCAGAGACTCCTCAAGAGAGCTATTGAGAATGTCTGGCCCTCACCGCGTCCCCGCAGCTGGGGACGTTTAGCCCGTATGTCTGTACATCTTCTCTGAAGAAAGTAGTTTCTCGGCTGTTGCTGGCCGAGCCCGTGGACTTTCCAGCCCAAGGGGATTTGAAGCTGGCTTGTTCCAAGGTCAGTGTTTCGTGAGCTCCACTGGCCCACCATGAGATTAAAAAGGCAGCAGCCCCCTGCCCTGCATGACTCAGGCGCACTGCCCTCGGCTGGCACCGCAGGCCGGAGAGAAGTGTGGGTATTTTCTCCTTTGAGCCTCGGCACAGCACACCAGCTCCACGATTCACAGAGGACTGGCCCTGTTTGTGTTTCACCAAGAAAGTTCTGCTCCCTCGGCCAATGGGTGTCTGCTTTTCAGAGAGTTATTGAGGAAGGACCTTCGAAGGGCCCGTTTCCTGAGCAGGGCCGGCCCTGGCCAGGCTCCTGTGTGGTCCCGCTGGGTCCCTCCTGGTCAAGGATGCTGGGGGCCCAGTGTCACCTCTGCCTCTCCACCCTGCTTGTGTCCAAGCTGCGGCTGACCACATCTTCAGAGCAAGTGGGTCCAGGCAGACAGTGGCACAGGAAGTCCTGGGTCCAGGCAGTTTGTAGAAGTCCTGGGTAGCACAGTTAAGCACTCAGCTACTAACTGAAAGGTTGGTGGTTAGAACTCACCCAGAGGCACCTTGAAGGAAAGGTCTGGTGATCTGCTTCGGAAAGATCATGTCCATAAATGGGAACCAAATTTGTTGTGTAAACTTTCACCAAAAACACAAAATATTATTAAAAAAGAAAAAGAAAGATAACCAAAATTGGTTGCTGTCGAGCCAATTCCGACTCATACGGAGCAGTTCTGCTCTGACGTCCTGGGGTCACCGTGACTTGGAATCACCTCAGCAGCAGCTGTTTGTTACGATTTTATATCAAGAGGAGTTCCTGGGTGGTGCAGACAGTTAGTCCTTGGCTGCTAACCAAAAG
This sequence comes from Dugong dugon, assembly GCA_030035585.1. Classification (NCBI taxonomy): domain Eukaryota; kingdom Metazoa; phylum Chordata; class Mammalia; order Sirenia; family Dugongidae; genus Dugong; species Dugong dugon. The sequence goes on from CM057461.1 coordinate 69,923,207, forward strand.
GTTGGAGGTTCGAGTCCACCCAGAGGCGCCTGAGAAAAAAGGCCTGATGACGTACTTCTGAAAAATCAGCGATCGAAAGCCCTACGGGGCACAGTTCTACTCTACTGTGCTTGGGTTGGAGTCAGCTCCATAGCACTGGAGGCAGTTGATCAGGCAACGCAGCCTCCTCTGTGGCTCTCAGAGGGGTGAGTGACAGATGGGAGTCCTGGCTCCCTGACGTGAGGGAGTGGCCCCAGGTCCCCATCGAGCAAGGCCCTTCCCCTCTCTGGATTCAGGTTGGGGGTCAGACTAGATGAGGTGGCGGTAGCGTGAGCCTGTGACAGGCCCTCTGCATCACATCTCTGTGTCCTCAGGGACAACCTAAAAGGAGGACAATGTTAGCACTTCTGCTTTGTAAACAGGGAAACTGAGGCATAGGGCGGTCACCTGCCTTCTCCAGTGAAGTACTCAGAGTCTGAACCTGGGCAGTCGGACCCCAGAGGCATCCGGCCCTGCCCCAGCCCCTCCGCTAAAGTCTCGCGGCTCTGGAGCTCGGATTCCCAGCGCCAGGCCGGTGCTCTTCTCTGGGGCCAGCCAGCTCATTTATAATGGAATCCGGCCTGTAAAAGTTTGATGGCGAGCGTGCTTGATAGGACGGCCAGGTCTTTGATGTGTGCTAGATGCCAGCCCCTCGCAAGAGAAGAGCTGCCTGGCTTTGGGCTGGCAGGAGAGCTGCATGGTCAGCAGGAGGTAGAGAGGGGTGCAGCTTCGTGTGTGGAGAGGAGGGGTTTGCAAGCAGGGAGGGTGAACAGAGCAGGTGGGGACAAGGCTCCAGGTGCCCCCCCACCCCACAGGGCCCCCGTCCTTTGGGGCATTTCCTGTCCTACATCCCCAGGGTGGGGCCGGGGTTTAAATCCTAGCTGTGCACCTCCACCATTTCCGCCAGCCTCAGCTTCCACAACTGTAAGTGGGGATGTGCTAGGACCCCAGGTGGGGGTTTAAAGATGAGGTGAATGAGTGTATGTAAGACACAGAGAGCAACACCTGGCACATAGTGAGCACTCTGTAGGCGGGTGCTTGGGCTACTCTCATGCTGCTCCCAGAAGGAATCCCACCTTTCATGCCAGGTGCTCTGCTGGGTGGTGGGTGGGTAGAATCATATTCAGTCCTCACAGCAACTAGGACTTGGTGGTGTTCTCCCCAGTGAACAGAGCCGAAAACCAGATCACTGAACTGGTAAGTGGGATCTGCCCCCAAGGCTGGCTGTCCTCAAAGAGGAAGTGGGGTGTCTCAGTTACCTAGTGCCACTGTAACAGAAGTACCACAAGTGGATGGCTTTAATGAACAGAAACTTATTTGCTCACAGTTTAGGAGGCTAGAAGGCCAAATTCAGGGTGCCAGCTTTAGGGGAAGGCTGTCTCTCTCTGTGGGCTCTGAGGGAAGGTCCTTGTCTCTTCAACTTGTTTTCTGGTTCCTTGGAGATCTCCAAGTGTCTTGGCATCTATCTTACCCCATCTCTGCTTCCTTAATCTGCTTCTTTTTTATCTCGTAAGAGATTGACACACCTTACCCTAATCCTGCCTCCTTAACATAACAAAGACAACCCATTCCCAAATGGGATTATAACCACAGGCATAGAAGTTAGAATTCACAACACCATAGTTTTGGGGGACACAATTCAGTCTGTAACAGGGAGTCTCACCCCACTTCTCAGGGCTGTGGTATGTTCTCCCTGCCGGCCAGCATGGAGACAGAGCAGTGATCAACACAAAGGAATTGCTCATTGAGAGCAAAAGCCAGGCGTTGGGGGAGACAGACTGGTTTTTGAGGTGGGGGGCCACTCACACGTCACATTACCGGTTGTCCACTCTGGGTGAGGGGATGCCCGTGCTGGAGCTCATCTGCTTATTCAGCATAATTCATTGTGGCTGGATTTGCCTGCAGGGGGCCATGGCTCGCTCGGGCCAATCCTGCCAGCTTCAGTCAACATTTACTGGGGGAATGAATGAGCGGGGCCTCGCCACCAAGTCCCGCATGCCTAGAAAATGCTGGTCATCATTGCAGCTGCTGCCGTCCTCACTCCTCCAGGCCCCCACCACTGCAGTCGTCATGGCATTGTGGATTACGTGTCCTGGTATCCATGGAGATCAGATACGTTCCTGCCCCTCTCGTTTCCTGCAGCAGTGTTTCTGAAACATGCACTTGGCCTGTCCCATCAGAGCAAAGTAGAAAGCGTTTGGTGTTGCTTCACTCCGTCAGGGGAAGTTTCAGCTCTCATTCGTTTGGGGACATGCACCTGGTGCCTGTGATGAGCCAGTCTTTTGCAAGGTGTTGGGGATGCAGGCGTAAGGAGGCACCATGCTGTGGCTACACAGAGCCCCTGGCCTGCTGGGGGTGAGGAGGAATTGGGCAGTTACAGAGTGGCATCCTGGAAGGGGGCAGTGGTGGCTCAGTGGTAGAATTCTCACCTTCCATGGGGGAGACCCAGGTTCAGTTCCTGGCCAGTGTACCTCACGTGCAGCCACCACGCATCTGTCAGTGGAGGTTTGCATGTTGCTATGATGCTGACAGGTTTCAGCAGAGCTTCCAGACTAAGATGGACTAGGAAGAAAGGCCTGGCTATCTACTTCTGAAAATCAGCCAATGAAAACTCTATGGATCACAATGGACTGATCTGCCACCTATCAAGGGGTTGGCGTAGGACCAGGCTGCGTTTCCTTCCACTGTGTGTATGGTTGCCAGGAGTTGGGGCCAGCTCAAAGGCAGCTAATAGCAGCGATGCTGGAAGGGAGGCGGGGCATTCAGAGCACCAGGAAGCCAGAATGGGGTGTTCATCAGCAGGAAGGCACAGGGGGCCATCTTCTCTCTGATCCTACCCCCGGCCCCCAGCCAGCAGAGGGGGGCGCCAGCATTTCCTTGGCGTCCTTCCAGAGAAGGCCCTCCAAGCCCCACAGACACCAACGCCAGGTTGAAGGAGGACAAACCCTTTCACAGTACACACTGATGGCGTTGTCTAAAGCTTGCTTAGAACCATCAGCATGCCCCCCCTCTAAGTGGATGTTTGTCTGAACTATTCCAGGGGTAGCCATCTGGTGCCGACAGGCTTCCAGGAAAGGAAATTCCACGCAGCACTTCGGGAGTCCAGGCCAGAGTTTAAGAATCGTATTTCACCGTGGAGGCGTTTTCCCTATGTCGAGCCCACCCTTCACCCAGTCCTTTTTCACTGCTCAGAGCTCTGCAGAGGGAAGCCCAGGCCCCTTTGCTTAAGCCGAGTACACCGTCCCTTTACGGAAGGCTGCACCTGCCCCCAGACCACATGTCACCCCCACATGTGGCTCCTTCGTCTAGCCTCCAGCATTTGCTGTCTGATATGACGATTCCCCCCATAAAGCCTGGCTTTCTGGAAGATTCAGCTCAGCTGCGCTCGGCTCAGGGCAGCTCTTATTCCAGATGAGGTTCACGGGTGCCCGCAGATCACCTGAGAGGGCTGAGGCAGGGCCAGCTCCCCCAGGACCCCTCTTCCCCGGGCTCCACTGGACACGTCCATCAAGCCCGAGTCCTCCCGGCTTCCACAGCTCCACACAGGTTAGCTCTCTGCTGGGAAAATGCCTCCCTGATATTTCCATCTCGGCTCTGATGGCTTTTGTTGTGTACGTTTGGAAAAGCTGATAACCCTTCCTTCCCTTCTGCTCTGAGGGGAGAAAAACGAGATAAAGGGTGGGGAATCAGTTAACCGCTGGTAACTGTGTGGCTGGAGCTTAATAAAGTCCATCTGTGTGACCTTCTTTGAGGTGCAATTTTCTAACCTAATTTCCCTACCAAAACATCAGTGTTTACTTAGCATGCAATCTGCTCTTTGTCAGCTGAACACAGTGATTTCTTTATTATGGCTCTGCGGAGGGCGTGACGGCTGAGGGCCAGCGCCCGGCTCAGTCTGTGGAGTGGCGGGCCTGTAACGGGAACCAGCTGAGCTCGGGGTCGAGTGCATTGGATGTGTATGCAGATGTGCGTCAGCAGACAAGGCTGGGGCCGGAGCCGGGGCAGCAGACAGGTGGGGCAGCCAGGGTGAGCCCACTGGTGATAAGGGGAGACTGTCACTGAACCCTGAAATGCTTCCCAGCTGCCCACACAAGGTCCCCAACCCGCCCTGCAGCCACGCCGCTCCCCACCCCACAACCCTGGTCCACTCAGCCAACTTCTACCCAGAGTCCAGCTTCCACCAGCCTTTTTTTTTTTTTTTTTTGTACTTTAGATGAAGGTTTACAGAGCAAATTAGTTTCTCATTAAACAATACGTATATTGTTTTGTGACGTTGGTTAGTCCTTTTTTTTAATAAATAATTTTATTGTAGTAAAATGTCTATAGGAACCCTGGAGGCCCAATGGGTCAGCATGCAGCTGCTAACCCAAGGGCTGGCTGTTAGAACCCACCTGGGGGCACCAGGAAAGAAAGGCCTGGCAATCTGCTTCTGTAAAGATTACAGACAGGAAGATCCTATGAAGCAGTTTTCCTCTGTCACATGGGGTTGCTATGAGTCAGAATTGACTTGATGTCTCCTAACAACAACAATAAAGTATATGTAATGAAAAAATTGCCCTTTTGTACCACGGTCTCCACCAGACTCGAGTCCAGTACAGCTAGATGGTGCCCGGCTACCACCACGGACTGCTCTGGCAGGGATCACAACAGAGGGTCCTGGCTAGAGCTGGAGAAAAATGTCAAACAAAATTCTAACTCACAAAAAAAAAGACCAGATTTACTGGCCTGACAGAGACGGGAGAAACCCTGAGAGTATGGCCCCCGATACCCTTTTAGCTCAGTAATGAAGTCACTCCTGAGGTTCACCCTTCAGCCAAAGATTAGACAGCCCCATAAAACAAAACGAGACTAATGGGCCACAACAGCCCAGGGGCAAGGACTAGAAGGCTGGAGGGGACAGGAAAGCTGGTAATAGGGAACGCAAGGTTAAGAAGGGAGAGTGTTGACATGTCGTGGGGTTGTTAACCAATGTCATAAAACAATATGTGTACTGTTTAATGAGAAGCTATTTTTTCTGTAAACCTTCACCTAGAGTACAATAAAAAAAATTACAATTAAAAAATAGCCATTTTAACCATCTTTAACTGTATGATTTGGTGACATTAATTGAATTCACCGTGTTGTGCAACCTCATCACTCTCTGTTTCCAAAAGTCGTCTCCCCAAACAGAGGCTTGGTGCTCCTTAAATAGGAACTCCCCATTCCCCCCTCCTCCCAGCCCCTGGTAACCACTAATAAACTGTGGTGGCTTTGCATTTAGCTACTCTGCATATTTCATGTAAGTGGACTTATATAATATTTGTCCTTTTGTGACTAACTTATTTTACTCTGAATAATGTTCTCATGGTTCCTCCATGTTGTAGCCTGTAGCAGAACTTCATTTCTCCTACTGACTGAGTAGTATTCCATTGTATGTATGTACCACATTTTGTTTCTCCATTCATCTGCTGATGGGCTTTCAGGCTGTTTCCACCTTTTGGCTATTGTGAATAGTGCTCAATGAACACTGGTGTACAAGAATCTGAGTCCTTCCTTTCAATTCTTTTGGGTATACACCTAGGAGTGGATTTGTGGGGTCACATGGGCATGTTTAACTTTTTGAGGAACTGCCAAACTATTTTCCACAGCGGCTGCACCATTTTACATTCCCACCGGCAATGGACAAGTGTTCCTAGTTCTCCAGACATCCTTTTTTACAAATTTGGTTTTATTAAATATTACAGACATACAAAAGAATTACAAAAGCATGTTCAAGATGTAAAAAGACACATGGCCCCTCGTCCCCTGCCCAGCATGGGACTGAGAACGTGCTAGCTCCTTTGAGGTCCCGTCTGCTCCTCCGATATTGCACCACCTCCAAACCCCACCCCTAAGCCCTCCCCCACCAAGTGTCCTAAATGTTTTGTTCTTGGCTAGTAACCTGAAGGTTGGCAGTTCAAACCCCCCCCCCAGCAGTGCCGCCAAAGGAAGGCCTGGTGATCTGCCTCCATAAAGATTAGAACCAAGGAAACCCTGTGGCGCAGGTCTGCTCTGTGACACGTGGGGTCGCCATGAGTCAGAATCAACTTCACAGCGCTGGGTTTGCATCTTACAACAGTTTTACCTTATGTCTGAGTCCCCAGACAATATACTGTTTCGTTTTGCTCTGTTCGATTTGTATTCTTTGGGAACTTCTGTTTCACACTGGTGACATCCGTCCGTACTGATGCCTGTGGCTGTTCATCCATTTCTTCTCCATGCTCGGGAGCAGTTCCTGTTGATGGGCGTTTGGGACGCGTTCGTTTGCTGTTGTGAACATTGCTGCTGTGAACACTCTTTTTGTCCTCTGGGCCCCATGTATGGCGGGGCTTTTGAGTAAATCTGTGTCTGGGAATGGGATTGCTGAGTCAGAGGCTGGATACTCACATTTCAGCTCTCTTAGAGGACGCCAGACTGTGGCTGAGTGATTTCGCCAATGCGCACCCCGACCAGCAGCGTCTTAAAAACTCGGTCTCCTCCACACCTGGCCACCAGCGCGATATTGTCAGTGTTATTGCCAAAATGGTGTCTCCCTGTGAACTGAACTTCCTACTCCCCTCATCACTGATGAAGACGAGCCTCCTTTCCTATGTTCACCGGTCACCGATGCTTCCTTTTCCTGAGACGCCCACTGAGCAGTCTTGCCCATTTCCCCAAGGAGCTGTCTTTCTCCTGTTGATTGAATCAGCATTTCCTATACTGACTGCTCGTCCCGTGGTCGGTTACCGTATCGCAAATATCCTCTCCCAGCCTGTGCCTGGTCTCCTCACTCCATTCACGGGAAGTGTTTTTGTATTTTCGATGAAAGTTTACAGAGCAAATTAGTTTCTCATTAAACAATTAATACACATATTGTTTTGTGACATTGGTTTCACCCTCCAGGATGTGTCAACACTCTCCCTTCTTGACCTTGGGTTCCCCATTACCATCCTTCCTGTCCCCTCCTGCCTTCTCGTCCCTGCCCCTGGGCTGGTGTGCCCCTGCAGTCTCATTGCACGTTTTGATGAAGAGCTGCTCCTGATGTACCCTACTAGTCGAGGGGTCCCCATTGCCTTTACAATCTCCCTGCTTGTCCGCCCCCTGCTCGAGCCCTTCCTTCCTGTAGCCCCTGGGCCCTCCTGGTGCTCGCCGATATGACCTACCCTTTGCTCTGGCTCTTCTCCTATGGCAGAACACCAGGCCTCCACCACTCACCACCTCCTTTCCCATCAGCCCTGTGGTGAGAGTCCAGGCCCAGCTTGGACACCACCTACAAGAAGCCTTCCCAGATTTCCCATTAGGGGAATGCGCCTCTTTCCTCCCTAGCCCCTTGGGTTCTGTTTGTAGGCCAAAGTCAGTTTCTGCTCCCCCTCTGCAACCCCAGAGGTCCTGGCGTGGTGGTTTGGCCAAGGCTGTGGGGTGGGCAGGGCTGTGATTTCTTGAGCTCATGTCACCGTGACAGCCTTGTCATCCAGGGCCTCGGGGAAATCACATGCTCTGCTGATACCTGTGTGGGTGCAGGCCCAGGGCAGGCCCCGGGGGTATCGGGTTGACCAGGCAGAGCTCCACCCGTGTGTAAGCCCCTGGGAGGGGGTCCTGGCTGAGTTAGCGCAGATCCCCAGCTCCTGCTGCCCCAGTGATGTCAGAGACAGTACTCGGCGATGTTGGTGATGTGTGGGCAGGGCAGGAAGGAATGGCAGCACTGTGGTCCCAGCTTACAGTTACCCCTTTGGGGTATATCCTTCACAGGGCCCCCCACATGGGCAGACTGCAGGACAGACACACAGCAATGGGCAGACTGATGCAGAAAATCAACCGGGCTCCCGTTGAGGAGGGGGTGCTTCTCACTGTTTTCCAAAAGAATCTGACGTACATCTCCTTAAAAAGGGAGACCCCCTCGAGTACTTTTTTTTAAACGACTGGATTTTTGGAACTTTGTAAGTTAATTGATGGGAAACGTGGTAAGCAAGCTTTCCAGTGTACAGTTTCACATGCAAAAAGCAACAAGCAATCAAAATCCAAACCAATCAGCACAACCTGGGAGAGGTGGTTGGGTTCTGTCTGAGGCACTTCACGGAGCGGTGCTGGGCAGAGCCTTGCTCTGGCCTCACTGCACAGGAGTGCGCCGGTGGGAGCAGACACTGGCCTGCCCGCCTGCCCTGCCTTGCCATTCAGGAGCCCCATCCTGGCAGGAGGGAGAAAAGGACTGGGCGCTGAGGCAAGGCTGGGGCCAGGAATTTGTTCTTTTTCGGGCAGCTCAGTGGGTGCTGATGATGCCTGCCTGGTGTCTCTAAGAAGGTGGGTGCCAGACCAAGGGTCTCTCCTCAGGCAGCTTAGCAACAGCAGAAGGGGTCATGCCCCCCACTTCCAAGCACCGCCGACCCCACCCATGGCCCTGTGATCCTGGTGGGTGGCAGCATCTTGGCGCCAAGATAAAACTAGTCCACACAGGCAATAGTCCTGGGGCAGGAGGTTGGCGTGCTGGGGCTGCGTGCGAGGTGGAGCCGCTGCGGGAATCAGTGACCGTGTAATCCAGGCGGCGGGCAGGCGAGCACACCCAGAGCCGCCGGAGCACAGGCTGGTGCAGGATGGGGCACTCAGCACACCCGCCCCTGCTGAGCACCTGCCCTCCCCGTCCCTGCCAGCCTGCGCCTGCAGACCAGACACAGTGGGCTGGGGTACCCCAAACAATAACATATCTGGGCCCTGCTCTCTTAAGATGTCCAGATCCTGAGGAAATGTCACAATATAATGACAGTGATGTCACTGCCTCCTGTAGGCCTGCTACATGCAGACACAATATGCTGTATCAGAGTCCTGGTGGTGCAGTGGTTAAGAGCTTGGCTACTAACCAAAAGGTCAGCAGTTTGAATCCACCAGCTGCTCCTTGGAAACCCTATGGAGCAATTCTACTCTGTCCTATAGGGTCGCTATGAGTCAGAGTTGACTCAACAGCACACAACAACAAGTCTCCAGGGATGCCGTAACAAGTTAGCACAAACTGGGTGACTTAAAACAGCAGGACTGATTCTCTCCCAGTTCTGGAGGCCAGAAGTCTGAAATCGGCATCACTGGGCCGAAATCAGGGTGTGCACAGGTCATGTGCCCTCTGGAGGTCTGGAAAGAAGCAGTTCCTTGCATCTTCCAGCTCCTGGTGGCTGCCAGCCTTGTGCCTTGTGGCCCTATCCCTCCAGTCTCTGCGTCCGTAGTTACTGCCTCTTCCTCTTCTGTGTTGACGATATGGTCCTCTGCCACTCTCATGAGGACATCTGTAATGGCTTTTAGGGCCCACTCGGATAATCCAGAATGTTCTCCATGTCCCCAAATCCTTAATTTCATCACATCTGCAGAGACCGTTTTTCCAAGTAAGGTAATGTTTACAAGGTCCAGGGATTAGGACACGGGTTTGTTTTGGGGAGCCGTTATCAGCCTGCATACATCCCTTCCCCCTACTCCTGACTGCATGTCTGTGGGTCACCACTGTAATTTTTTTACAGATGAGGACACTGAGGTCCAGAGAGGGCACATGGCTTGACCCAAACTGCCCAGCAGCAGTGAGCTGAGCTGGAACTCTGGCCTTCGGCTGTTAATGCTCTGCTCCACAGTCTTGCCCGTTCATGCCTTCCTTCATCCAGCAGACACATGCTAAGCGTGCTCCGCGTGCCTGGGGGGCACTGGGCCCGGTGCTGGCGAAGTGTACCTGCTCCTGGGGCTGCCTGTCTAGTGGGGGGTTGGCCATGTGGGGGCTCACCAGGTTCTCAGCAGGGATGGGCCCACTGAAAGAACAGCTGCCTCCCACAGGAGCATCTCACAGAGGGGCCTGGCCTCAAAGCAGGCCTGGAGGGTCTCGGTGAGCTGGCCCTCTGAGGGCAAGAGCAGGGGTTAACTGGACAGAAAGGGGCAGGGTGGGATGCAGAGGAGAGGGCCGTGAGTGGGAGCGGACAGCAAGGGCCAGGGGCACAGCCTGTCCCAAGGGGCAGAGAGGAAGCAATGGGGCTGGCACATGGTGTGTGGCGGGGGGAACAGGTGGGCCACACAGAATGGGGTCTCTCTTCTGTTGCCAGTGAGGCCCTAAACCTCCCCGAGAAACAGGCAGGAGGCGGGGTTTGAAGGCCCCGTAGCCACAAGTGACTGTCCCTCTTTCTCATCCCGAGCAGAGCCCCTAAGCACCAGGCTGGGACAGGGTGACACACCACAGTCTGGTTCCCGGTTTTCCAGTCCTGCCGGCTGGCCTCACCATGCCTGTGTCCCTGTCGCTTGGGGGCTCAGCAGTGCCATCTGTGAAATGGGACACAAATGGCCCCCTTCTGCCCATTCCTGGCTGTCCTGCCTGCACAGAAGGCCTCTGCACAGTGCTGTCAGAAGGGCCCTCGCAGGGTCAGTGCTCCCTCCACTGCCCCCACACCGAGGGGCAGAGCTGGCACCCCTCAGCTCTGTCCTGTTCTTGCCCAGTCATGGCACCATGGGTGGGACACGGGGGTCCCCACCCTCCCAGAGCCCCTAATCCCTGCACTTCTTTCTACTCTGTCTCTGTGCAGTGAAGGAACATGTCCGCTCCTGCCCCACGCCTCTGCTCAGGCTGTGATTCTGCTCAGAGTGCTTCCCTTCCCTTCCCCAGCCATCAGATCTTACCCTTCCCTCCCATGCTGGGGGAACCCACCCCCAGCCCTTCTAGCTCCCAGGGCGAGCGGGGCCCAGCTCCGGGGCCGTCTGGCCTGGTCCTCAGGCCTGGACAGTTTAGCCACATGTGGCTTAGGATTCTCATCGCATTGACCTTTCATTTTGTCCAAAAACGTGTGCCACAGTGTGCTGGAGGACCTGGGATTTGATGTTGGGAGGTGTGCATCTGTCTGCAAGGAGAGCTGGGGGGCGCTGCCCAGCACCTCCTGAATTTCCCATTGCAGCCTGGCATGCTGTCCACTCTTCCCTCTTCACAGCTCACACTGCCTGCTATGGATTGAACTGTGTCCCCCAAAAATATGTGTTGTAAATCCTAATGTCTATGCCTGTGGTGGTAATCCCATTTGGGAACGGGTTGTCTTTTTATGTTAAGGAGGCAGGATTAGTGTAGGCTGCGTCCTGAGTTAATCTCCTACAAAATATAAAATGAGCAGATTGAGAAAGGAGAGATGGGGTAAGACAGATGGAGATCTCCAAGGAACCAGGAAGCAGAAGCTGAAGAGACAAGGACCTTCCTCCAGAGCTGACAGAGAGAGAAAGCCTTCCCCTAGAGCCGGTGCCCTGAATTTGAACTTCTAGCCTCCTAAATTGTGAGAGAATAAATTTCTGTTTATTGAAGCCATCCGCTTGTGGTATTTCTGTTACAGCAGCACTCCGTAACTAAGACACTGCCCTTCTTGGCAGGTCCTATTGTCCCATCCTGCGGACAGGGACACTGAGGCTCTGGGTAGCCAGCATGACCATGGTCCCTGATACGTGGCAGATCTGTCTGACTCACAAGCCGGGCTCTGCCCCGAGTGAGGTTGGCTCCCCTCAGCCTGCCAGCTAGGGTTGGCATGAGGACCACCTGAGGCGAGGGGTCTGCAAAAGGCCCCTGAGCCAAGGGCAGCATGAGGCAGAAGCTGGCTCTCGGGGCTCCTTAGCAATGGCGGCAGGCATGGCCCCGCCAGAGGCAGGAAGGCCTGGCTAATCCCGCTCTGCCCTTCCAGGCCTACACCTTGGGCAGGTCACTTGGACTTCCTTGAGCCTGGCGTCCTTATCTGTAAAGGGGAGGGGATAGAAGGTACCCACAGAGGTGGTGAGTGTATTGGGCGTAGTAGGTGTTCAGGCAGTGTTGGAGACCTCGGCACAGCAGCAGCTTCACCCAGGGGAGGGTTAACCGGTCAGCTCCATGTGCACCAGCTTGCATTGAGCCAGTTACACGTGGGCGTAACTGTGTTCCTTGCTAATCTGTGGGGAACAGTCTCACCTGGGTTTCACCACGTCTTCGCCGTGGCGGGGGATAGGTGAAATTGTGCAGTGCCATGGTGGGAAGGAACAGCCGGGCCCGCCCGTTCCTCACTGACTGGGTGATCTGGCCCTGGCTTCCCCTTGGCAGTGTCTCCTTAGAGCACAGCAGCCTCCGCCCATTTAGGTCATAGCTGACTTTGTCTAGTCTCCCCTTTGTCCTCTTCCTCCAGCCACCACCTTTGTTTGGGTCTGGCCCTGAAATTCTCCCAGGGACTTTGCTAGTTCTCCCATAGGAGAAAGAGAGAAGCCCTCTCCTGGCCCTGCCCCAGGCTTCCGGAGAGGGGCGGCCATTCCAGCTGAGCAGGTCAAGGTGGACGCCCAGGGTGCAGGGCTCCCCCACTGACGGGCGGCCATCCTGGCTGAGAAAGCAGGTGGACACTCAGGACACAGGGCTCCCCCACTGACAGGGGCAGCCATCCCGGCTGAGCAGGCAGGACGGGCACTCAGGGTGCACAGGGCTCCCCCACTGACAGGGACAGCCATCCTGGCTGAGCAGGTCAGGGCGGACGCTCAGGGCACAGGGCTCCCCCACTGACAGGAACTGTCATCCCGGATGAGCAGGCAGGGCAGACACTCAGGGCACAGGGCTCCCCCGCTGACAGGGGCAACCATCCTGGCTGAGCAGGCAGGGCGGACACTCAGGGCACAGGGCTCCCCCACTGACAGGCAGCCTGCAGGCTGTCCTGCCGAAGGCACCACCACTGCCATCACTACCAGGTGACACACGTGCACACACCACACACGCTCACTCACATTCACACACATAAACTCACACTCCTAGTCACACTCTGACACTCATATTCACACATTCAACACTCACATTCACACTCACCCTCACACTCCACACACACATTTTCACACTCACACTCACATTGAGCACTCACACACATACTCAAAGGCACACACATTCACACATTCATACTGTCACATTCAGTACTCACATTTACACACTCACACATCCACAGAATCTCACACTAACACATTCACTCCCATACCTTCACACGCATGCTCACACTCATTGACACACTCACATTATCTCACTCACTCAGACTCACACACACTCACTGTTGCACTCACACTTGCTCACACATTCACACATTCACACATGTTCACACTCACATTCACACTCATACATTCACATGCTCATATTCACACTCACACTCTGACACAGTCACACACACTCACTGACACATTCGCACTCACGTGCTCTCACCCTCGCCCACACTCACGGACATTCACACCTTACTCTCACACGCAGACTCCGCAGACTCACATGCTCTCACACACTCACATTCACACGCTCTCACACTCCCTCGCACACACACGCTCTCACACTCCCTCACACTCACATGCTCTCTCACACTCACATGCTCACACACTTATACTCACATGCTCTCTCACTCACATGCTCTCACACACTCACATGGTCTCACACTCTCACACGCACATGCTCTGACACGCATTCTCTCACACACACTCACATGCTCTCACACTCCTTCACACTCACATGCACTCACACTCACACACATTCATACACTCTCACACTCCCTCACACACACACTCACATGCACTCACACATTCACACTTACTCTCATACTCCCTCACACACACTCACTCACATGCACTCACACACACATTCACACTTACACACTTTCACACTCCCTCACACTCACGCTCACCCATGCTTATGCAGGAGGCAGTGGGGCTGCAGTTGGCTGCCCCTCTTCTCCAGAGCCCCTGCTTGTGCCCTGTGCTCCTACACGAGGGGCCAGCACAATGCCCTCCGTGCCTCGGTGACTTCAGCAGGATGTCAGGAGGGTGGGCAGTGTGAACGGCCATGGCTAGCGTCTTGTCGGATGCCGGGCCCGGATCACGCTGGCACTGGGAGGCTGTATTAGCCAAGGCCTCTCCAGTTGCCTGGGACAGAAAAACAGCACCAACTGGTTTAGACAAACACAGAAAGAAAAACGCATGGGCTCAAATAACAGAAAAGGCCAAGGGTGATGGCTTCAGGCAAGGCTGGGTCCAAAGTCTCGAATCCAGAGCCTGGTTCTCCGTCTCTCAGCTCTGATGTTCTCTGTGTCATCTTTATACTTCACGCCTCGTCCTGTCTGCTCTGCAGACCCTGTGGACACACAGCCCTCCTTTCTCACAGGTGCTCTTGTGGGCACACGCTCCTCTCTGAACGCAGCAGGGAGGCTGGGTGGGGGCGGCTCTGATCCCTGGGCCAGGGTCACCGCCCACCCCGGGACAGAAGAAGGGGAAGTAGGTTCCAGACAGAGCTGGCCGAAGTTGTCTGTGGGCAGTGCTCCCTGGCCCAGGGATGCACACATATCATCACACTCTAGCCGTTCTCTGCACGTATGCTTCCTCACTTCGGAATCTTCCTCATGACCTCTTGTTCATCCCTCAGGGCCCCACCCCAAATTCTTTCCTCTGAGAAGCCTTTGATCACTTGCAGATGGAGTTAGGGACTTGCTTGCCTGCTGTAGCCCTTGTCACACTGCCTCCTGCTTGCCTGATTGGTGGGTCTGCTCTTAACCCCAGGCTGTGAGCTTCCCACAGGCCCCCAGACACAGAGCACATGCTTAGGACCACTCTGCCAGGAGGCTGAACATGTGTAAGAAGGAACCCCTGGCCAAACCGGGCCCAGTGCACCCAGAGCTGAGCATGCGGGCGGAGAGCAGTACAGAGGGGCAACGTTCAGCCCGAGTACCTTGAAGGGCTGGCTCTGCTGGGCCTGCTGTTGCGGCCTGTGAGTGTGTGTGCACGCACACGTGCATACATGATGCATGAAGCTGTGGCCACCTTTTAAAATGCGTTTCCACAGCCAGCCCCTCCTCTCGTCCTCAAGGCCACCTCAGTGAGTCCCTGCCCAGTTACCAGAATTCAAGACCTGGACAGGCCCTGAGCAGAGGGTACATCTAGGGAGGCTTCCTGGAGGAGATGTCTGTTGGCTGACAGGCCTGTTGTCTCAGGTCCTGGGCACCCAGATCAGCAGATGCTGCACGCTCTAAAATGACCTGTGGCAAGAAGGGCACTAAGGCGTGTTGACCCCTCCTTTGTGCCCTGCACTGCTCTTTTCGTCCCACCCCGGGGGGCACCAGAGCCAGCACCCGGCCAGGGCCACGCTGCTAAGTGAGAAGGGGCAGGGCTAATGGAGGAAGCAGCCTGCCTGGCCCCACAGCCAGTGGTCTCCAGAGGCCCTCACCTGCCATCCCTCATCGGGGACCACTGTATGCCGGAACAGCCTGTGTCATTCAGACCTGCTCGGAGCCTGCCCAGAGGAACCTGCTCAGCTTCATATCATCACGCACGCCTCCACGGACAGACGGGCATTGGCGGTGCGGGAGGTGCACTGGTCGGGAATTGAACCCAGGTCTCCCCCATGGAGGGTGAGAATTCCACCACGGGCCACAGGCGTCCCCACCTCGCAGGTGCACTGCCGTCTAACCGTAGCCTGTGGACACAAACGTCTTGTGACCATAACGCGTTCCACCGGCTCCCTCGTGCCCAGCTCAGTGCAGCCACCCACGGATTCAGAAGGTGCTCTGAGCCCCTGCAGGACGCTCGCTCCTGGGCCAGGTGCTAGGAGTGTAGGGATGTGGACGCAGCCTGCTCTCAGCTGACCCTGTGACCCTGGGACATGATGGCAAGCCAGAGATTGAACGGGGCTCCATGGGGCGGCAGGGAGCAGGGCGCTCATGCCTGGGGAAGGGGCTTCAGGAGGGAAGCAGTGTCACCAAGGGGAGGCCCTGACCAGGACTTTAAGGGCTGAGAGGGAATTTGCCCATCGAGGTATGGGCGCAGGAAGGCATTTGAGGCCAGGGCCCGGCGTGGCAAAAGCATAGAGGCGTGAAAATGGCCCGGCAGCCTCACTGAACAGCCGTGTCCACAGCAGTCACATCTGCAAAAGCTAGAAAATATCATAGCAACATGCTACAGGCGAGTGGGGAGTTGGCGCAATCCAGATGTCTAAGACATCTGGATGTCACCTGTTTTAACTGTGCTGTAAGCAAGATTTTCCTGCACTGCTGAATGTTCTCAGTAACTGTCTCTGGTTTGCTCCAGCCAGGAGGACGAGCCATTCCCTCTCGGAAGTAACCAGTTCTAACAGCGCCCTCCCACGCAGCCACATAAATCAGATGGGAGGACTTGATTATTGATTAGCTGTCTGAAGGCCCCCGGACGCTTCTGGGTTTTGCCCTCAGAGTGTGGCACTAATGCTATAATAATATAATAAACCAAACCAAACCCCTTGCTGTCAAGTAGATTCCGAACCATAGCGACCTTACAGGACAGAAGAGAACTGCCCCACAGGGCTTCCAAGGAGCGGCTGGTGGATTTGAACTGCCGACCTTTTGGTTAGCAACTGAGCTCTTAACCACAGTGCCACCAGGGCCCTGCTGCTCTAATAATAGCTGTCATGTATTAATGCCTGCTAGGTCTAAGACACGGTTCTGGGGACTTCTATCCTCACGGCACCCTTGTGAAATAGATGCTGTTATTATCCACATTTTACAGATGAGGGAACTGAGGTGTGGAGGGCTTCTGTTACTTTCTCAGTGTGACTCAGCTGGGAAAGGCTGGGGTCCTCATCTAGGCTTGTGTGTGCCTAAAACCCCATGTTTTTTCTTTCCCCTACATCAGATCACAGGCTATTTTCTGAAAAATTGAAAATTAAAACTGGGTCAATTGGGTTGCTAGTGACTTAACTGTGATTTCACAGCAACGTCTCCAGAATGTCTGATTCTTCTCTAATGGGTGAGTTTTTTGAGTCATGGCCTGGAAACCCCACGGGATCCGCTGCCTCCATGCCCCAGGTCAGCAGCGCCTGGCGTCAGAGCCCCATGGGTGGTGTTGAGCGGAGCAGCCTCCTGCTCGCGGGTGGTCGGGTCACTGCCACTGCAGCCCAGGCTGGGGGGACCAAACCGGGGGCACAGCCAAGCAGTGGTGGGGTCCAAGGAGGAGGGGTCTGTTTGCACCAGCAGGAATTCCATGCCGGGAGGACTACGGTGGGATTCCAGAACGTTCGCTACAGCTCATTATTTCAGTGTGGTCATGAGTGCTGATCTCTTGCTTCACAGCTGACCCTGTGGCTGACCCATCACACCAGCGACGGCCCCACTGGACCAAAAACCCCGCTTGCAGAGCATCTCCCAACTTCTCTTTCTCTCTGTCCTCTTAGGGATGTGAGCTCTTCCCGTTGTGACACCGGTGTTCATGTTTTCACGTTCTGTTTGTCATACACGTTCATGGAACCCATTCATTCATTCACGTAACACCTATTTGTTGAGCCCTTGCTCTGTGCCCCCCTGGTAGGCACAGGGGAGGCAGAGCTGATAGCATAGCCGTGTGTGCGGCCTGCCGAGCCCGGGGTCCCAAAAGCCCCATGACGTATGCAGAGACATCATCGGGCGTGGGGTGGGCAGGCCACACCACCACACGGGAGATTCAAGGATGCCTTCACCAGACTGTATGAAAGGTGATCAAGGCGTGCTGGGGTATAAAATAAAAAAGATTGTTCTGGAACATCTTTCTGTGGCAGTCAAGGGCCATCCATGCTGGTTTGGGGTTCTTGGCGGGCTTCCCTGTGCACCCCCCAACAGGCGGGCAGCCCTTCTCAAGACGCTTCCCTTTGTCTCTGCAGGCCTCCTACCCTGAGCGGCAGCCCTGTCATCTCCGACATCTCCTTGATCCGGCTTTCCCCACACCCCGCCGGCCCTGGGGAGGCCCCGCTGAGTGCCCCCCACTCGTACGTGACCCCCCACATGGAGCACTACCTCCGTTCTGTGCACAGCAGCCCCAGCCTCTCCATGATCTCTGCAGCCCGGGGCCTCAGCCCCGCTGATGGTGAGTGGGGCCCGGGTCAGGAGGGCTGCCGGGGCGCCGTGGGGAGCAAGATGGGAGGCCCAGGGGCTCTGTTGGGATCCCCAGCCTCGTCCCCTCGGACAGTGAGCAGGCTGGTGTCCAACCCACCGGCTCTGAACATCATGTTTTATGATAAATGAATGGTGAGAGCTGGGACAATTGGGGGTTCACTGGTTTTTGCGCTCTGTTGCGTACAATCCGTGTGATTTACCATAACGACCATGGTCAGAGACAACCTGTTTATTCAGGTAGATTCTGTCTTAGGTGACAGTAAAGTAAAGCCAAGTCTGCAGAAGCTGGTTTGTGTTCAGTAAAGGGAGCATTATGTAGGAGCACTTCACGGACCCCCAGAGCAGAAGGGAGGCAAAAATGTTCCTTCTGGAGGGAGAAGGGTATTAGCCACGAGGCCCGGCCCTCTCTGTCTCTGTCTCTCTTTGAGCCATGTGGACCATTCTGGCTTCCTGCCACGAGGACCGGCCCTTTCTGTCTCTGTCTCTCTTTGGGCCATGTGGACCCCGCTCTGGCTTCCTGCCACAAGGCCCAGCTCTCTCTGTCTCTGTCTCTCTTTGGGCCACGTGGCCCCCACTCTGGCTTCTTGCTTTTTGCTCGCTTGCAGGTCAACATAGGTGGCCTCAGTAGCAGCCCCAGACTCCAAGGCTTCAAGGATGAACACTGGTGGCTCTGTGTCCCCAGTTGAGAGAGAACTGATTGGTCAGCTTATCAGAGATAAGCCAATTAATTTGAGCCAGGGAGAGATGGGATTCCTGGTACAAATATGGCCTTTGATCTAAAACTTTTTACTTCCAGTCCCTAGCCCCACCCCACAGAGGTACACATGCATGCACACACACATGCTCACACACAGTGGTGAGCACACTGGGGAGCCTGCCCAGCCCGCACTCTCTTGGGAACCGCACCCTCAGCCCCAGCAGCGAGAAGACGTTATGTGCTGTCTTGTGATCCCCTCCAAGTGTTTGCCACCTCTCACTGTTCCCATCAACCAGAGCAACCGAACCGAGCTGCATCTTCCTAAAACAGGTCCAGCTGCAGCCTCCCCCATCAGCCAAGTCAGTTTCCGGCCGGGGGACCTGCACAGGGCGCAGTCGGGACCAGTGTGGGCCAGAGGCTCTGAGAAGCATGGTGCCTGGGACTCCCTCCTCACCAGCTCTGTTCTCACCAGGTGACTGTGGCCCCTTCGCCAGCAGGCCTGTGCCCTCCCAGCTCACAGGTGTGAGCATACACTGAAGCAGAGGCCTGGATCTGAGAAGGTACAGGCTGCAATTTCACAGGGAGAAGGTTTGCAGCCTCGAAAGGCACCGGAAGTCTCCCCGAAGTTGGCCAGCCCTGACGTCCTCACCAGAGAAACCAGACAATGGTCAAAGTCAAGGGGCCTTATGGTGCTGGGCCAGGAGGTGGCTCCATTCTGAGATGGCCCATGGGGTTGGGACCCAGCCCTGAGCTCTGAGTGGACCCTGTGAGCGGCCTTGGCAGAGCCACGGTGCCGTGGAAGGGGTGTGCTGCCCGGTGCTGCGTGCCAAGCTGTCAGGGAGTCACCATCTTGTGGACAGTGGGCCAACGCTTTCCCGCACCACTTGTGATAACCTAGTTGGCAACAGGCTTACCTGAGTGGAGGATGAGGGGGGCAATTAGACTTAAAATGCCTCTCAGGTGCTGACGCTTACAGCTGGTGTCAGGGGCTGAATGGTGGTCCCAAAAAGATGTCTACCTCCGAATCCCTGGAGCCTATTTGGAAAGGGGTCTTTTCAGGTATAACTAAGGTAAAGATCTTGAGATGAGGAGAGTACCCTACGTTATCCAGTTGAGCCCAGTGACAAGTGTCCTTATAACAGACATACAGAGAATGCAGACTCGGAAGAGGAGGCCATGTGAAGACGGGCAGAGATTGGACTGACGTGGCCACAAGCCAAGGAAGCCGGCAACCACCAGAATATAAAAGAGATGCAAGGAATGGATTCTTGCCTAGAGCCTCTGGCTCTGCCAACACCTGATTTCAGACTGCTGCCCTCCAGGACTTTGTGAGAAGGAAATTCTGTTGTTTGAAGCCACCAGATGTGTGGTGGTTTGTTACAGCAGCAACAAGAAACTAATACACACGGTAACAGAGTTACTAGGGAAGAGAAAGAACCCGGCATGGTGATGGGTGTGGACAGGACGGACAGAGGCCTGGTAGCCTGGCTGGAGGCCACAGATCCCTCTGTAGGTCCAGCAGGAGATGGTGAGGAAGAGGAGGAGGGTGGCAGCTCCCACTCTCTGGAACCTTCTGTCTGCTGATCTCATTTGGTATTTGCTGAGACTAACAGCACGGAAGCCTGGTCAGGAACTTTGGTTTCTAGAGTGAAACTTCAGGCCTCACCCAACTCTACCGCTGGGCGGCTGACCTTGGTGGTTCATTTAACTCTCCCAGCGTCAGCTTGCACATCTATCAAATGGGCATAATAGTGATGCCTCTGGGCTCCTAATGTTTGCCCAATAGATGTGATTCCCTCAGTGCCCGGCTGGCACTAACCAGCAAGTGTTCAGTACCATGTCACTCTCATTATTGAAAGTAATTTGAGTGGTGGGTATTATTACCCCATTTGACAGATGGACAACTGAGCCAGCTCAGAGAGGTGGCGTCCTCCCAGTTTTGGACACTTAGTGAAAACCAGGACTCCGATGGGTATGTTTGGTTTTCAACCTCCAGTGGCTTCCCTAGTGCCACACCGCCTGAAGGCTCTCGCTGTAGTCAGAATTTCATCCTCCTCGCCCTGGGAGGGTCGAGGCAGACAGTGCTGAGGTTCTGCCAGAGCGTGGGGCAGCGTGGTCTGTGGCAGGTGGGGGCTTTACCCCGCCAGGCCCCGAGTTCTTGGCCAGTGTCTCCCCAGGAATGTTCAGGCCGAGCCTCACCTGGAGCCAAACCTGGCCGCCAGGGTGCCTCCATTTGCATCTCCTCTCTCCTTTGAAAAGAGACTGCTGGGCCAGGCCACCCGGATTGCTGGGCTTCCATGGGGCTCAAGGAGGCAGAGGGGTGGTTATGTATGGATTTGAGGAAATGGAGGAATGTGTGGCCTGGCTCTGGTCTCCCTCATCAGCAGAAATGCCCGCCCCCTGCTATCTGAGCAAGGTCCAGTGCAGCGAGATGCCTGGGCAGACGACAGTGGGGGACCCCAGGAGCCCTGGAGGTGGCGGATGGGCAGGGGGGCCCTGGGGAGAGACCCTTGGCCAGGTGTGTGTGGCTGTTTTCTCTGGTGGGCAAAGGTGCAGCCGCTGCCAGATTCTGACCACTCCCTCTCCCTCTCCCCCACAGTGGCACATGAGCACCTTAAGGAGAGGGGACTGTTTGGCCTGCCCCCTGCCGGCACCAACCCTTCTGACTATTACCACCAGATGGCCCTCATGGCAGGCCACCCCCCACCCTACGGGGACCTGCTGATGCAGAGCGGGGGAGCCGCAGGCGCACCTCATCTCCACGACTACCTCACTCCGGTGGATGGTGAGTGCTGGGCTGCGGGGCCTGCCGGGGTGGGGTTCCAGTGGGAAAGGGGGCCAGGAGTGGGACAAATGGACCAGGGAGGCTGGAGGGCAGGGCTCTGGGAGTGCTAAGGAGAGGCCCAGCCTTGCCTCAGTCGCTCTGCCCACCTCACCTCACACTTACGTGAAGACCCTGACTGTGGGTCCTGCCTCCCCAGACAAGAGTTTTGCTGGGGAAGAGGACTCCGTCTTTGTGATGCCAGCCACAGGTGGATGTCACTCTGAGGGCAGGCCACTGCATGACGAAGAGGTGTCACCAGAGTGGGATCCCTGGTCACTCCCACCCTGTGGGACTTCCCCAGGGGGGTTTATTCCAGGGCTAAGCACACAACGTAGGTGTTCAATAATGTCTGTTGATTGATTATAACGCCTCTAAGTGCACACTCATGAGCACTTACACACCCATTCACACACACATATACGTTCTTTATCTCCTGTTCTCTCAGCATCCCAACACTGTGAACCTGGGCTGAGGTGGGGCTCACGGGGAGAGCGTCGGCAGGGAGCCTCGGGGCTCAGGTCAGGCTGCACACTGTCCGTATTAGTGACCAAATGGTGCTTCTTTGGACCGTGCATAAAGACGGCCAAGGCTGTACCCAGGTAGCCTATCCAAACGTCTGGCTGCTCCAAGCAGGCCTGCCATCTGGGGCCTAAGGGTGGCACCAGGCCAGCTAGGAATCATGGCCTGAGGACAGGAGCAGCCGCGCTGAGCAGCCAGGATCGTCCAGTTATTCAGCAAACATGAGCATGTGCTATGTAAGAGTGTGTGTGTGCACAAGTGTGAGCATATGAATGTGTGAGTGTGCGAGTGTGCGTGAGTGCATGTATGCATGCCTGCATGTACGTGAGAGGCAGAGAGAACGAGAACAGACGTGTCTGCCGCTTTCTGGGGCTTTTACGTACTTTACCCTACAGGTCTTCCATTCTGAGGCTGGAATTATTTTCATAGTTTAGGATGAGTGAACTGGGACTGCAGACATTAAGGGCTTTGCCCCTGGTTGTGCCTTGGGGTTTCACACCTGGCTGTGTTGTTACCTGCGTTGTTTGCTCTCTCCCCGGGCACGCTGCCTTGAGTGCCGGCCACAAGGCGCCCGGACAAGCCCTGTGAGCTGTGGCCATAAGTGGAGCCTTGGTCCTTCGGCCTTAGGGAGGGGTGGGTGGGCCAGAGGAGCTGGCTGGAGCCGGGTGCGCACCGAGGCCGTGGAGAGAGGAGGTTGCAGTGAGCTGCAGGCCTGACTAGGCCAGGGGAGGAAGTGAGGAGGACGTGGGGTGGGCCTGGGTCCCACAACTGGCTGCGCTGTGACCTCTCTGTGGGAGCCGGCTGGGGGGCAGGGATACCCAGCCCCTTGTGCCATGTGGACTTAGCTTAGTGCCTGTTGTACAGTAGGTACTAACTAATGCTAGCCCCCTTCTCTGTCCACCTGTATCCTTTTTCTTCTTTCACATCTGCTGCCTCTTACAAGACTTTCTTCATCACCACCACTGTCCACCCCAGTGCTTAGCCCCAGTGCCAGCAAGTCCCCCAGGACACCTTGTTCTTGACATCTTCCGGTATCCATCTGTCTCCCAGGCCTGTCACTTCTGGCTTGTCAACCATCTCGGACCATTCAGCTATCTGCAACCTTGGCCTCACTGCCACGCAGCTATGGCCACTGTCAGCTCCCCTAGCCTCATGGTGCCTCTGCACTGCCATCTTGTCTCCCCTCCCATCCTGCTGTCAGCCCTGCATGGCCCCCATCACCCTCAGGGAGAGTCCAGACTTTCACGTGCCTCACAGAGCCCTGCTGGCTTTGCCCCGGCCTGTATTCCAGCTTTGTCTTCTTCCCCTGAAAACTGCACGTCAGCCACGCTCTGCTCTGCCTCCTGCTTCCTGGGGAAGTCTCGCATCCTCTGCACTGAGGCCTGGCAGGTTCCCTCTGCTCAGAATGCCATTCCCCACAGGCTGGCCGGGCTAATTCCAGTGTGATCTGCTAGGACTTAGATCAGTCATCACTTCTCCCACAACATCGTCCCAAGTCCCACCCAGGCTTCATTAACACCACTTTTGGGGCTCCTGCACCTCTGTGTCCCACCTACAGGACCTGAGGCTGGTCACACGTCCTTATATATAACCAGATATTGAGCCCCGCGGGGTCTGGAGCACATCTGGCATGGAGTGGGCCTGCTGTGCCCCTGGGGTGAGTGAGTGAGTGAGTGGGTATGTGGGTGGATGAGTGAGTGGGTGGGCAAGTGAGTGGGTGAGTACGTGGGTGGCTGGGTGGGTGAATGAGTGGGTGGGTGGGTGAGTGGGTAGACAAGCAGGCAGATGGGTGATGGTCACGTGGGTAAGCAAGCGAGTGGGTGGGAGGTTGGGCATATAGGAGACAGCAAGTGGATGGGCGAGTGGGAGAGCAATCAAATGGACAGTTGAGTGGGTGAGGGGTGAGTGAGTGAGTCGGTGCGTGGGTGGATGAGAGAATGAGTGGGTGGGGGTGGGTGAGTGGGTGGATATGTGGGTGGATGAGTGAGTGAATGAGTGGGTGGGGGGTGGGTGAGTGAGTGGCCGTTACAGAAGAACCTGGAATAGAAAGATGCAGACTAATTAGGGAGGAAACTTCTGGGGGAAGCAGCTGGCATTCGCAGGGAGCCTGGACAGGGACTGGGAGCAGGAACTCTGTTCCCTGGACGGCCACTCAGCATTTGGTAGCATCTGGGGCTGAGCTTCTCTCTGAGACGCTGGAGCTGGGGAGTAAGAGGGTGAGCTCACCGGTGGGCGTGTGATGCTGCCAGCTCATGTCAGTGGCTGCTGCGCTAATCAGTCCACGGGGATCCTGTCCCGGTGCGGCAGGGGGCGGGGCATGCTCTTACCGCCCCCCAGCCTTGGGGACTTGCCTGGCTTCCGGGTGCGGTGGGAAGCTTGGCCAGACTCCGGAGTCTGCCTGAGCAGGGCTGTGGGTTTCTCAGGCTGAGGCCTGGGGACGGGGGTGTATGTTCCTTAGCCTTACCGGATTTCAGGAGCAGATGGTGTCTTTCGCTTTGTTCTCCATCCGGTGTAGTCCAGGGAACTCAGAGCAGCCACGCAGCATCTCCTCTGCATCACCACTTGACACGGTTTTCAAACAAGTGTAAACTAGAACCAGAACCTTTGCTTCAGCTTTTAAAAATATTTTAAAATTACACTGGTGAATGTCATTAACGTCACTGAATTTTGTACCCAAGTGATAGAGTGGAGCCCTGGTGGTGCAGTGGTTACGAGCTCAGCTGCTCACCAAAAGGTCAGCAGTTCGAATCCCCCAGCCACTCCTTGGACACCCTGTGGGGCAGTTCTACTCTGTCCTGTAGGGTCGCTGTGAGTCAGAATCAACTCAACGGCAGCGGGTTTGTTTTTTTTTTTTGTTGTTGTTTCATTTTGATAGTACAGTGGTTACCATGGCAAAGTGGTGTTATATATATTTCAGCACGATACATTTTTTTTTTAAGTTTTGGGCATTCCTGCTCAGCTCCGATGCCTGGGTGAGTGTGTTTCTCACGTGCGTCTTTGAGAGCCTTGACCAGGGGGTGGTCAGGAGGAGCACAGTGCTGGTGTTCCTGGCCCGCATCCTCGCTCCACTGAGCTTAGCCGTGCTCCGGGTGTTGGCGGGCCGGCTGCATGGGTCTGCGAAGAGTTCACACAGGGAGGGATGGAGTGGGCCTTCCCACCCTGTTTCTGTCTGTCACAGAGAGCCTTGTGCAGGCCGGCTTGGGGCCCAGGCCAGCCTGAGGGGCAGGAGACCACCCTGCAGGAGGATCCTGCCTTTCTCTGAGGACCACATGGGCTCAGGTCAGGACACTGCCCGTCATGTGACCGTGAGCTTGTGAGCCTGGTGCAGGTGCAGGGGAGGGGGCCTCAAGAGCTCGTGGGAGTTGGGGGGACTGCGTCTCTCTCTGTCTTGCACACACATGCACACACACCACCTGTCTGTTAGTGCGTGGTACTGTGGTGGCCCGTGTGTGGCTGTGACGCTGGAAGCTATGCCACCTGTATTTCAAATACCAGCAGGGTCACCCGTAGTGGACAGGTTTCAGCAGAGCTTCCAGACTAAGACAAACTAGGAAGACAGGCCTGGCGATCCATTTCAGAAAAGGAACCGGTGAAAACCCTGTGAATCACAGGAGAAGGTGGTCTGCTACAGTGCTAGAGATGAGCCCCCGAGGATGGAAGGTGCTCAAAACGCACGGTGGCCACCACAGTGGACGCCAGCAGACCAGCGATCGTGGGATGGCATGGGGCCAAGCAGTATTTCGTTCTGTTGCACATGGGGTCGTCATGAGTCCAACTTGACAGTAGCTAACAATAACAACGACTATGTGCCGGGTACTGGGGACAGCACAGTGTGCAGAATGCCCATGCTCCAGGGGTCCTCTGTGCCTCCCTTTCCCAGGAAGAGCATGAGCTCCTTGGACGGCAAGAAGGTCATCCTGACCTGCACCCCACTACCCAGCCTCCGTTCTCAGCACCTTCCTTCATGTTCTTGTGCCCCGCAGCAGCCACGACGGGGCAGAGCAGTGTGGGGAGAACCTTCCAGAGGCCTTGACTGTCACGCTGAGGGGGGGAGACGGCACCTCCCAGCAGTGAGGCATCTTGAGCAGAGCAGAGAACCTGGGGAGAAGGTGCCTGAGTCCACATCCCAGAGAGCAGCACCCCAAACCCACTCATCTGCAAACTGTATCCCAATGTTTACCTTAGCCAGATGCCATTTGCCACAGTTGCTGATTTTATATTTCCAATAGCCTCTCTTTTTAGGGTTCAGTAGATTGATATAAGTGGAACTTCACATTTTTTCCTCCACTGGGAAAATCTGATAATGTCCCCATCAAGCCTGAAATAATCCCATCTGGGTGGCGTATACATATGACGTCTAGGAAGACTCTGCCAAACCAGTGACTATCAAGTTGATTCCGACTCAGGGTGACTCCATGTGTGGCAGGTCAGAGTAGAACTGAGGTTTCAATGGCTGTGATCTTTGAAAATAGATCTCCAGGTCTTTCTTCCAAACCACCAACCTTGCAGTTAGTAGCCAAGTGTGGAACGTCTTGCACTACCCAGGGAGCCCTGGTGGCACAACAGTTAAGCGTTCTGCGGTCAACCAAAAGGTTGGCAGTTCAAACCTACCTACGTAGCCACTTCAGAGGAGAAAGCCCTGGCGATCTGCTTCAGTAAAGAAAACCCTACAGGGCAGTTCTGCTCTGTCACATGGGGTCACCGTGTGTCAAAAATCCACTCAATGGCATCCAACAACAGGGACCCCTACAGGTGTGGGAAAAGGCAGGCAGGCAGGCAGAGGGGCCTGTGATGGGCTCCTGTTGAAATGACAAAACCTACAGGAAGCCCTGCTCTCCTCCCGGGACCCCAAGGCCAGAACGTGGCAGGACACAGGGCTTTTCCTACAGCCCAGAGAAGGCCCCGCTCCCTGGGCTGGGAGCGCTGTGGGCCTCCCGGCCACTGGAGGCTCATTTCCTGGTGTTCTTAGAAGAGGCCCGATTTGTGGCCGGAAGAGTGAGAAGCAATGATGCATCCGAAGAAGACAGATGATCAGGCAGTGATCCCAGGTTATCAGTCTGCCGAGTGTTCTCTGGAGAGCGGGGCACCCACCGTTCATCACCAGGGCCCTAACATGGAATGTTCCTGTATTGTGCGTTGAATATTGGTGATTTAGCAACAGAACCAGAGCAGCCGCAGCCCCCACCCCCGACTCCCACTGCACTGAGAAGATTGAAGTGTTTCCGATTGAAATGTTGTCTGTTTACTGTCCATATTTCCTCCAAGCTGTGTATTTTATTGTCATATTGATGCTAATTTGACTCGGATGTCACCTCAGTTCTGACGCCTGTTCTTTATGCGGCCGGCAGTTCCGAGGGATTTTTCAGAAACCAATCACATTGATCGCACCAAGGAGAGGCACGGAGAAGTCTGGGGGGCGCTGCCGGCAGGCCTAGCCAATGGACGGGACGGAAACTGAGGCAGGGGAGACCAAGCTGCAGGTCCTAGAGGGGCATGGGGGCAGGACCGCCATGTGCAGGGACTGGGCTGAGTGGCATCCTTGGATCATTTGTGGGAACCTTCATAAACAGTCCCATGAGACCATGTCAAGTGAGGGGCCTGAGGTCCAGAGCCTGATGTGTGTCTCCGTCACATAACTGGGATGTGGTACTGGGAGGCCTCAACCCCAAGCCTTTTGACTGCAAAGCCCAGGCTGTTTCCACTCCATGAGGAAGGCAGCCTCGTGCTGGGGGTAGGGCTGTGACAGCTAGGTTGGGGACTAGGTTACAGCCCTCCAGCCCGGATTTCCCTAGAGCACCCTCAGTGAGTCTAGAAAATACCTGGGCAGGGGAGTTGGGCCAGAGCACTCACGGGAGCCCGGCTGGCTCCAGGGTGTGTCCTCCTGGCCCCCAGGAAGGTGCATCCCAGCCCCAAGCTAAGGACAGCATCTGGCACATGAAGGCTCCCAGGATGGGTCGCTTTGCTGGAAGGCAGCTCCCTTGGCTGCCGGCACCAGTGCCTGGCCCACCTGGGGTCCCTCCTCACTCCCTGCCACCCGTCAGCCCAGCTCTGGGTCCACAGTCAGCCCAATGGAGCCGGATGGCATGGCTCTGGAGGGTTCCCAGCCCCAGTGCCCCAGGAGCCTAGTAGGAGGGAGGCCCTTCCTTCTCCACACCCGTCCACCCGGTTCTGTCCTTATGGGCCTTATGGTCACAAGCCCACAGCAACCCGGAGGTGGGCGCTGTTGGCCCATCTTCCAGATGAGGAACTAGCTCAGAGAGGTTCGGCAACTTGCCCAAAGCCCCCCAGGTCAGAGAGAGTGACAAGCAGGGCCAGAACCTGGTCAGCCTGCGTCCAGGGCCCGTGCTGGTGCCTCTGCATCCTGGAGCCTCCCCCTGGGCCCTCCAAGAACACTAGAGTGACCCTGCTGACAGGGCCCCCAGGGCATCATGCCTGGTGCTGCGGGGTACTGTTTCCAGCCCCCCAGGCAGTGAGCTTCATGAGGACAGGGCTGCGTGTCCTTCTGGCTTGTCGTCCCACCATGTCCTGTACTGCGCAAAGGACTGATGAACGAATGAGCGAAACATTAACAGACAAAAGAAAGGCCCAGTGGATGGAACGGAAGTGCGGATCAAGGAGTGACAGGACCTGGTGCCCCCAGGGCGAGGGCAGGCGGCGGCAGCTGTGGGCAGGGCAGCCTCGGCCTTCCAGACCCTGGTGGCTGAGGGACATTGAAACAGGCACGTCCACCGAGGAAAATACTCCACCACCGCCAGTCCCCTGTCGTAAATCACAGGCGAAGCCACAGGGAATGAGATCCGGCCTTTTCTTCTGTTTAGTAATTTATCAAGGGAAGAGGCACATTAATAAACATTTCCCTGGAGATGCGGGAATAACAGAGACGAATATTACTGTCAGATTTGGCCTGTTTCCGCTTGTTAGGGACACGTGGGAGGGTAGGAATCCAAATATTAGCAGGCCAATCTTTTCTAAAACGGGTTACAAAAATGTGTGTGTGTGTTCCTTTCTGTGATGTTGGGTCTTTCTCCCATCTCAGGTTTCCCCATTTGTCATTCATGTAGGAAGAGGAGTGTCTTGGAGAACTGATGTTTGTTTCTTGGAATTTTCTTTAAAGTGAGGACTGACAAGGCATGAACTCCATGAATAGGAACTTAGAGGCCAAGAGGAAGCCTGGCGAGCGGGCAGATGAGTGAGTGGTTGGTGGCAGGTGGGTTTTCCCAGACTCACGGTCCTCCACTCCGTCAGGAGCTCCCCCTGTCGCCTCCCCTCCCGCCCCACCCAACACTTCCAGCTCCTAAAGAATTGGTATTCTTTATTGTCGTTAGCTACCATCTTGTTGGCTCCAACTCATGGCAACCCTGTGTACAACAGAACAAAATATCCCAATCCTGCACCATCTTCATGATTGTTGGCGTGCTTGAGTCGGTGGTTGTGGCTATTGTGTGTTTTGAGTGCCTTCCAACCGAGGGTGCTCATCTTCCACCACTGTATCGGACAGTGTTCCGCTGTGTTCCATAAGGTTTTCCTTGGCTGATTTTTGGAAGGAGATTGCCAGGCCTTTCTTCCTAGTCTGTCTTAGTCGAGACGCTCTGCTGAACCAGTCCACCCTGGGTGACCCTGCTGGTATTTGAAATACCAGAGGCAGAGCCTCCAGCATCACAGCCACACGCAGGCCACCGCAGTCCGACCGGCTGACGGCCGGGTGGTGGTTGTCTTCATTAGCAGTCACCGTGAGTGTCTGCTGGACTGAAGGCACTCTCCTTACCACTCTGAATGTTCTCAGTTCTCCCAACAAGCCTGCAAGAAAAGCCGGGCGGCCTCTATTGTGCAGATCAGGAAAGGGAGGCTCAGAAGTTACAGAATGTGCTCCAGAGTAGGTCGTCAGGTCTGGCATGGCCAGCCAATGCAGGCTGTCACATGACCTCCACATCACATGTGTGTCCACCCACCAGAGCCTCTGGCCTCCAGGGGAGCCAGCCTTAACCCTCTTCCCGCCCCCTCTCCCCACAGCCACGCCTCCCCCAAGACACCCAGGAGAGGCAGGGTGGGTGGGTGGTTTTGGCATTTATCTGCCTAGCTTCCAGTGCCAGCTTCACCACTTCTCCTGGCTGTGTGGCCATAGGCAAGCTACTTAACCTCTCTGTGCCTTTGTTTTCGTTTTCTCATCTGTAGAATGAGGGTAATAATAAACAGCAACAACAAAACAGTTGCTGTCGAGTCAGTTCTGACTCATGGCAACCCCATGTGTTGTAAAGTAGAACTGTGCTGCAGACGGTTTTCTTGGCTGTGACCTTTCAGAAGTAGATCTCCAGGCCTTTCTTCCGAAGCACCACTGGGCGAGTTCAAACCATCAGCCTTTTGGTTAGTAGTCAAGCTCTTCACCGTTCGCACCACCGAAGGATTCCTGAGGATAACAATAACCCCTTCTTTATAGGGCACTTGTGAAGATTAAATTACCTGCTATTTTAAAGTGCTTAGAACACATGCCAGGCACTCAGTAAATACGAACTTCAGCGGCCACTGTTCCACTCTCCCCCAGCACGTCATACTTACGCCATTCAGTGAGCACCTGGCATATCCCACGTGGAGGTCATCACTGAGCCAGTGTTTGAGCGTTGGGATATATGGGGGGCTGTGGAGAACTTGAGTCCTTATTCGTGCAGGCAGGAGAGCCAGAAGCAACCAGGTAACCACACAAGTGAAGGTGAGCCCGCCATGGGGACGCTTGTTTGGAGAGAGGTCTGCAGCTGTGGGAGCCAGCAAGTGGGGAGCTGACCGCCTCAGGAAGTCAGAGAGGCTTCCTGGAGGAAGGGGCGACTCAGCTGAGGTCTGAGTGCAGTGAGGAGGGAACAGCGTGTCAGACAGAGAAGTCACACAGGCAAAGGTCCGGTGCAGCAGGGCAGGCAGCCTGGAGGAGGAGCTGGAAGGGGCTGGTGTGGCTGGAGCAGAATGAGGGGGCAATGGGGCAGGATGAAGCTGGAGTGGCAGGCCGTGTAGGCCGTGCTAAGGATTCTGGCATTTTTTCCTAAAAGCAAGGGGATGCTTTGGAAAGTCTTAAGGTAGACAGTGACATGAGCCGGTTTGCAATTTAAAAAGTTCTCTCCGGCCACTGTGTGGGGTGTGGATTGGCCGCAGTTAGTTAGGGATCTCTGGAATGGTCCCACCGGGCTGGGCTGGTAGATGGGGAGAAGGGGGACATGCGGGCTGCCAAGGAGCAGAGTCTGCAGGCCTGGGGGCGGCTCCACTCTGAGTCGGGTGATGGGAAGGGTCAGCCTTCTGCCACAGGTGGGGGGCTCTTGCCGAGCTGGGGAGCTGCTGGAGGGTCTGGGAAGGTACATATCAGCGGTGGACAGGTGCTGAATTGGGCTTGCCTTTGACCTGCAGGTGAGGCACACAGGCTGTCAGGTTTGTTAAGTTTGCTTGGCAGCCTCCATAAAGTTCACTATTTGGGGCCACTTACTGGGGGAGAGGGACGCAAAAGCTGTTTCTGGTGAGAGAGTGTTTTCCTGGCCCCAGCCCTGGGCC
Source organism: Dugong dugon (assembly GCA_030035585.1). NCBI lineage: Eukaryota > Metazoa > Chordata > Mammalia > Sirenia > Dugongidae > Dugong > Dugong dugon. The sequence continues at coordinate 69,954,639 of CM057461.1, forward strand.
CACCACTCCTCAGATACCAGAGACAGGTAGGACACTGAGTCCTCAGAAAATCCACATGTTAGGGCCCCTCTGGACCCAAGCTCAAATCCTGCCTCTGTAGTTTCTATGACCTTAGCGCCTCGCCGACCTCCCCAAGCCTTGTTTCCTTATCTGCAAAGTTGGGTTTAATCCGAGGATTATGGTAGCTGTTAAACAAGACCAAAACCAAACCCACTGCCGTTGAGTCGATTCTGACTCATAGCGACCCTGTAGGACAGAGTAGACCTGCCCTATAGGGTTTCCAAGGAGCAGCTGGTGGATTTGAACTGCCGACTTCTTGGTTAGCAGCTGAGCTCTTAACCACTGTGCCACCAGAGCTCCATTAAATGAGACAGTGGATCCAAATGTCACTAAATGGGTTACTGATCACTCGAGAATTCAGAAACAGACCCCTATCCAAGTGGCTACACCAAGGGACATGCCATCTCCTGTTGCTGACCGAGGAGGACGTGTCTGTGCTGCGTGGGACCCTCGGTCAGAGTGTTCGGTTATACCCGCAGGGCAGCACAGCCCCGGTCCTGGCAGGAGTGTGCCTGCTCCATCAGGCACTAAGGGCAGAGTAGTGTGGGCTGCCTCGTGTCCTGGGCTGGGGGGCTGGCAACAGAAGGTGGCCTTGTCAGAGTGAGTGAGCTGCTGGTCCGGGCGCCCAGACTGTGGAGCAGAGCAAGCCAGAGTCACAAAAAGCACTTCTGTGGAACAATTTTGAAACGGACAGAAGTGATGATTCACAACATGATGAATGGGATTAATGTCACGGGATTGTCCGTGTAAAAAATGTTGGCATGGCAAATGTTTGGTTATATATATTTACCACAATTAAAAATATTAATCTTGAGGAATTCTTCTCCCCAATAAAGCTTCTAGGGAGCACCTTCTGGCACCCACCGTGACTGCTTACTGAGAGATACGTAAGCCCCAGTCCTCAGCACTCAGCAAAACAAACAGACCACCAAAATGAACATTCAGCTGGCAAGGATGCTCAGAAAACATGTGTTCTGGTTAACTCGCCTGTTTCCTGCGCTGGGGGGCTTGCCTACAAGCTCCTCGCCCTTCTTGCTGAACATCTTTTCCAAAGTGTGTTGGCCCCGTGCATGTTACAATCGTAGGGCATTTAGGATGTAAAAGCTCCTTTCACTGCTGTCTTCCACCTGGTATAACTCCCCAGAACTGGCGGGGAACCAGTGTTGAGCTCAGATTACTGACCTGCTGAGTCTCAGAGTTATGCTGAGTCGGGGCTTGGGCCAGCCTCTGAGCCGGCACATGGCCCTGCCTCCCGGCTGCAGGTCTACTTGCTGTGAGACTCCTGGACAAGCCCTTCTTCTCTGGCCTCAGATCCCCACCCCATTGTCCACAATGAAGGCAGTTAGGAGAGAAAACCCCAGAAGCCCCTTTGGCCTGAGGATTCTGGGCCCGCCTCTCTCCTCCACAGCCCAGAGAGGTTTCTCCCTGTTACCCAGGGTCCCCGGGACTTTCTGGGTGTGCTCCAGGCCCTCAGGCTTTTCCTCCTTCCCATAAAGCTGACCCTCAGGGGCCAGCCGAGGCTGGGAGGGGCAGACTGTTTCTCCCCCAGGCTCTGGCATAGCCCCCGCTGGCTGTGAAGGCCCCCTGTGATGCAGCTGTGTGGGTACAGTGGTGCCCAGGCTCCTTTCAGCTGCCTCGTGGCTCCATGTACCACACCTGCCTGAATGTGCCCTGAACCTGCCCAGGGTGGCGGCACTATGGGGGTGCTCTGAGACTCACCTCATTACCCCTGCCCACTGCCCCCAGCTGTGGAAGCCCCAACAGAGACTTGGTTAGGAGTCACCCTGCCGCCAGTGCTTGGTGTGCCCTTGGGAGTGGAGTAGTCTGAGCCCCAAGCAGGCCGTGTAGACAGCACAGGGTGGCCGGGGCCAGGCAGACCCGCGGCCATGCCACCTGTCATCACCCTGGGGGAGAGCCCTGAGCGGGCCGGGCGGGCAGAGGGCGAAAGTCAGCCGCTGCAAACTGGGAACGGCCGGAGTGGGGCTGGGAAGGTGCCTCAGCAGCCAGGGAGTCTGAGCAGCCATGGGAGCCGTCTAGGGCCAGCCCCCCAAATCCTGTAAGAAAAGATTTTCCCCGCCACCTCGGGAAGCTAGAGGCCAGGTGGGAGGAGAAGGTGGGCAAGGCAGGGGGCGGAGGAAGAGGCTGAGACCCCCCCATGCACGTATCCTGAACAGTTCTGGTGGCCCTGTGGGTGCAGGCTTCTTCACAGGTCACCTTCTTCACGTGTCATAGCAGCCCCGGGAGGCAGCACTATCATTAAAAGCCAAGAAACCAAACCTGTTGCCATCGAGTCGATTCCAACTCATAGCGACCCTATAGGACAGAGTAGAACTGCCCCCTAGAGTTCCCAGGGAGCGGCTGGTGGGTTCTAACTGCCGACGCTTTGGATAGCAGCTCTTAACCTCTACGCCACCAGGGTTTTGACACTATCATTAGAGCCCTTTAAAAAAGCGGAGACGGCTTGGGGAGGTGAAGTAACCCTTCCATGGTGGACGTGGGCAGGCCGGCCACCTTGTGAGTGGAGGAGAGTCGTCCAGTGACGTTGTCAGGCCAGGGAGAGACCCTGGACGGGGGCAGGGGGTGGAGTGATCTGGACCCACCATGGGAGACCCCATGGCTCTGGGCACAGGGTGTCCTGGTCTGGGGCAGCGCCTCTTCCTTATGTACGTGTGGGGCACAACGAGGCAGGTGAGGGGTGACAGCAGATAGGGCAGGGTGGTAGTGTGTGTATGTGTGTGTAAGGCAGCTGTCCCAAGCCCTGGGCCACCCTGAACTGCAGGCCCTCAAAGTGGCAGAGCTCTGTTCAACTTGCTGTGGGGTTGCCTCTCGCTGCTGCTCCTGGCACCCCACCCACCCCGTTACAGTAGGTTCAGGAGGGTGGCCACCCAGGCCCCTGCTTGGCGAATACCCTGTAGGGGGCGTGATCTGTGACCTGAGACGCTCCGCTCCGTGACTGTCTTCCCCATGGGTCACCCACACGACTGACTTCTGCAACAATGAGAACGAGCGAATTCTACCTTACACACCAGCATGGACAAGCCTCACCGACTACAGTGCTGGACGCGGGGAGCCAGATAGGAAACAGCGTTTATAATCCCATTTATATAAAGCTCTACAACAGGCCCGACTAAGCGGTGGGGTTAGCAGTCGGCACAGAGGCTGCCTTGGGTGGGTGCTTGCCATGCTCTGCCCCCTGACCTGGAGTTGTTTTCACGGGTGGATACACTTTGTGAAAGGCCACAGAGCCGTTTACTTATGAGGTGCATTTCTGTAATGTCTGCAGCGCTGCTGGGTTCCAGCCCTGGTCTCCGCCTACCTGATAGTAAAGATGTGAGCGTATGCTCTGTGCTCATGCCCGCTCGCCAGGCATCTCACACGCGCTTCTCAAGTCATCACCACACCCTGGCAGGGGCAATCCCATTTTACAGACGAGTAAACTCAGGCTGAGAGCCCACAGCTGGAGAATGACGGACTGTGACTCCCGTTAGACCATCTCTCAGTCTCCTCGTGTCCCCCGTCCATCAACTCTCCTCCCCTTGCTTCCCCTCCTCCACGCACACCTGTGTGCGCACACACGTATAGGCACACATATGTGCGCACACGCGGGTGACGTTAACGTGCCTTGTGCTTGCTGCCCCCCTGCAGTGTCTCGCTTCTCCAGCCCGCGGGTGACCCCCCGACTGAGCCGCAAGCGGGCGCTGTCCATCTCGCCTCTCTCGGATGCCAGCCTGGACCTGCAGCGGATGATCCGGACCTCACCCAACTCGCTGGTGGCCTACATCAACAACTCCCGCGGCAGCTCCGCGGCCAGCGGCTCCTACGGACACCTGTCAGCAGGTACCCTCAGGTGAGCCCACCCTCCGTGGAGCGCTGAGCTGGGAGCAGGGCTTCCAACCGCTTCGTTCTGAGAATCTGCATTTCCACCCCAGATATACTGACTCAGAATCTACATGTTAACAAGCTCCCCCAGGTAATTCTTAGGTATAACTCCCTGGGAACTTGTTAGAAACGCAGATTCTCGGCAGGGATGCGAAGCCCTGGTTGGGAGCTGAGTGGGGGCCAAGTGGGCAGGTCTGTCTTTTTGGTGGATGCTTTCTTTCACCCTGAGGAGGAAGGTAGGTCTTGTTGCATTTGGGAGTTAGCGTACTTGCATTGTGTTCATAAATTCAAAACCAATGATGATGAAATCCACATAGTTTAAATACGCCCACCTTTGAGTCTGTTTTCATGTGCTCAGTACCCAACCCCCAAACCCAGTTTCTGATGTGGAAGTGACATTTACTGTCCCGTCATGTCGATCTGCTCGCGAAGTCAAAGGGGTGTGTGCCTTGGAGAGTGGCTTTTCTGGTGTCTTGATGGGAGTCGTGGGGGAGGCAGGCTATGACCAGTGTCAGGTGCTCACAGATGTGACCGGGGCTTGGCCAGGTGCTCTAAGCCAGCCTCTGAACTGGCAGTGACCTGCACTGTGGCCACTGCATGGCCCACCCAGACTCATGGACGCTGTTCGCTCTTCGTCACCCCTGCAGCCGGTGGCTGGTCTCCGTACCTCAGACCCCAGCCAACTGGACTGAAACTCTTGTGCCTCCACTGACCCATCTTAGGGAAGCCAGGGGGCCAGGAAAATTTGGCCCAAGGACCCAGAAGCAGAAGTGATCACAAGGACATGAGTTACCTTTTACCGTTTAACAAGTTACTCTAAAACTTAGCAGCTTAATACAGCAATAATCAGATACTACTTCACGCAGCTTCTGGAAGCCAGGACCCTGGGAGTGGTGGAGCTGGATGGTTCTGGCTCAGGGTCTCTCATGAGGCTCCAGTCAGGATGCAGCAGGGGCTGCAGGCACCAGAAGGCGTGATTAGGGCTGGAGGACCAGTTTCCAAGAAGGCTGCCTCCCATGGCTGTTGGCAGGAGCCTCCGCTCCTCCCCGTGGCCTCACCACGGGCTGTGTGAGTGTCTCACAGTGAGGGGGCCACTACCCCCAGAGCAGGAGCTCCCAGAGAGAGCAAGGAGGAAGTGTCAGTGTCTTTTATGACTTAGCCTTGGAGGTCACCAGTATTTTCTCAGTATCCTATCGGGAAAAGAGTCGCTCGTGTGAAAATGGTATGGTAGAGACTTGAAATGCAATAGAAGTTCAAAGCATGTGAGCTGGAGTGCTCAGGGCGGACTTTCTGCAGGAGGTGACATCAGAAGGGGCTTCAGAGGCCAGATGAGTTCACATGGTCAGGGAGGAGGGATCTCAGGCTCAGGGACCCAGAGAGGGAATCAGTAACAAATATATAAAGCAACAGCGATCATGGAGCAGGGGAGGTGCCAGGGTGTGGGGCTGGGAAGAAGCCTGGTACATCCAGGGGACCAATCTGCCTCAGGTGAAGAAGATTGTGGGTGGGGCCTGAGCCTAAGCAGGGAAGGTGAGTGCTAAGATGGCAGGCAGTGGGGAGCCACTGCTGGTTCTGGACTGAGGGAAAACCATGGTGCCGTGGGGCTAGCAGCGCGCCAGTCCCAATCCCGCGGGCAGGGTCTTCCCTGCTCCATTACCTTGTCCCTTCTCCGTTGCAGCCCAGCCTTCACCTTCCCGCACCCCATCAACCCCATGGCCTACCAGCAGATCCTGAGCCAGCAGAGAGGCCTGGCCTCAGCCTTCGGACACACGCCACCCCTGGTCCAGCCCTCACCCACCTTCCTGGCCCAGCAGCCCACGGCCCTTACCTCCATCAGTGCCACGCCTGTCCAGCTCAGCAGCAGCAGCAACTGTCTGGGTGACACCAACCAGGTAGGTGGGCCCAGGAAGCAGGGGGTGGGCCACAGGTACTCAGCCAGACCCCACAAGGGTTATCCATTCCCATCTCATGCCAGGAACTTGTGGACCGACTCTGGGCCCAGGGCCGCCTGGTGGGAGGCCCCGTGGGCAGAGGCCAGATTGACAGCCTCAGGCTGGATGAGGGCTCAGGGCCTGGTCCTGACACTGCCCTCACCGTGGGCAAGCTCCCCCGCCTCTCGGAGCACAGCAAATGATAGCGATGGCTGCAACAGAGGGATTCCTGGGTGGTAATTCTACGATGCGGAGCTTCATTTAGAGCACGTGTTTACCAAGAGCTTCACACTGCATTTATTCAACCCTTCCAAGCGGCCTCTGACCTGCCTGGCATCCTGGCACGGTGCCTGGCACACACTTGGTGACATTAGTATGTAGTGAGTGAGTGAGGTCCTATTTTGCAGATGAGGAAATGCACATATAGCGAGAGTATCATACAGCGCAAAGGACATGGGCTTTGGAATCAGTCAAACCAAGTTTTGAAGCCTGACTTGCCTGAAGGAGGCACGTTTCTTTACCTCATTCAGCCTGAGCTAACTTGCCTGCCAAGTGGGCGTCCGCCTCCTACACAAGGGGGGACCATGGTGCATGTAAGCAAGTTCGTGTGTGCATGGAGCCCCCAGTAGACCCCCAAGCACAATCGGCACCCCTGATGACTCTCCAGAGGTGAAGCGCCTTCCCCAGGCCACCAGTTGGCAGGTGGCTGAGCCCAGATGTGACCACGTCCTGGGGAGGAAGACTCTGGAAGCAGCTCCTCTCCCAGGTCCACTAGCGCCTCCCCTACAGACAGTCCCCTTTGGCTTTTGAAACACCTGATATTACAGTTCCAGCCCCTCCTCGCCGGCCCCCTGCGCTAGCCAAGCCCCGTTAGCTTCACACCCAGAGCTGCCCCTTGCTGTCATGCTGCCAGATGCCTCCTGCTCTGGGGGGCTAAGCTGAGCCTCCTCAAGGGCACCCAGCTTCTTCCAAAGAGAGGGGCCCTTTTGCGTTTCCCTGGAGTCACGGGGAGGTGGCGGCAGGGGCTGCATGGTGGAGAGGAAGGGCTGAGCTCAGTCCTGGCCATGCCCCGGCTGGAGGACCGAGCTGGGGGACTCGGTTTCCGACACTTCAGATGCAAGGGTTGGCGCAGTCTGTGTGGGGGTGTCGGCTCCCTGCTCCCGTGTGACGGGCCCCCTGCACCCTTCCCCTAGAACAAGCAGAGCAGCGAGTCGGCCGTGAGCAGCACCGTCAATCCCATCGCCATCCACAAGCGCAGTAAGGTCAAAACGGAAGCCGAGGGCCTGAGGCCCGCCTCCCCGCTGATGCTGACACAGGTACATGCAGGCTCCGCCCACTAGGGTGTGGTCTCCTCTGGGTCCGCCCAGCTGGGGCCTGACGCCTCTTGGCGAAGGATGAATGCACGCACGTGTGAGCCAATGAGTGAGGATGCAGCAGGCGCAGCCGTGAGCTCTGGGAACCGGGGCTGTGAGGGCCTCACCCCTGCGTCCCTGAATGAGGGTGCAGCTGTGAGCTCAGGGGACAGGGTCCGTGAGGGCCTCACCCCTGCATCCCTGAGTGAGTGAGGACAGAGCAGGCGCATCTGTGAGCTCAGAGGACCGGGGCTGTGAGGGCCTCACCCCTGCACCCGCAGAACCCTGCCCATGCCACATACTCATCAAATGTGCTGAGTAACAGCATGAGTGAATGGACTCCCTTGTCCTTCCATGGTCCTCAGGCTGCAGCCAGGCTTCTACCAGTGCCTCGCCCTCACCCCAGCACAAGCCCAGCCAAAGCGAGCTGCTCCCCTGCTGTGATGGGTCAGCCACTTTCCCTGGAGGTCCTTCCCCACCCTGCCCCTACCCCCATTCTCACCTTCCCTGCCCTCCAGGATAATAGGCCTTGCATCAGCCCAGCCTCCCTCCTGGTCCTGGCTGCTTCCAGGGCTACCTCCCCACTGCATGGTAAGCCATTCAGTGGACGTCTCGCCTTCCATGCAGGAGACCTGGCCAATGGCCTCCATGCACAGCCAACCCATCTGTCAGTGGAGGCCTGCATGTAGCTATGATGCTCAACAGGTTTCAGTGAAGCTTCCAGTCTAAGATGGACTAGGAAGAAAGGCCTGGCAATCTTCTGAAAATCAGCTCCCGAAAACCCTATGGATCACAATGGTCCAATCCCCTTGTACCTGGGGTCACCATGAGCAGGGGGCCAACTCAGCAGCAGCTGACAACAACCGCAACTTACAGAAATGTACCCGGCTGGTGCCACGTTGCCAGGGTTTGCAGGGTCCTGGCATGCACTGGCTGCAGTACGGTTTTCTAATGATGGATGCACGTCTCAGTGAGTTAGCAGAGTGATGTCGAGAGGCAAGGAGACAATTCCATAGCCGGGACAGGCCTCTGCTGGCTAGAGCCTCGTGAGGGCCCTTTGGGAGTCTTCGCACTCCTAACCTGCCAAGATGGCAGGCAGGCCATGCCAGCCTCTTGGAGCAGAGGTCTGCCGTGGGAAGTGCCTGGACGCGCTGCTGACCAGCAGGCCAGCCTTCCCACCCCCACCCCACCCCCATGACTACATGATCCCTGGCTGTGACACCAAGGGCTGCTCGGGTGTCCTATCTCTATCACCTCTGCATCTGCCAAGCATCCTTCATCAACGCTGTAAACCATCAGGCGTGCTCTGGGCACTTAATTTTCATGAAATATTGGGTCTTGTTATGTCAGGCAGACAGAGGGGGCGATGACAGATTCCCCCCTCCCTGATGCCAGCGCCTGTCTCAGCGTGATGCATGGTTTCCCAGCCATCATGGGGCGGCTGGAATTGACGAGGACAGCACATATTCAGGGAAGATAAACAGTGAGCACCTGGGGGCCCGTGCCCACTCGCCCCCACCCTCCAACCCAGAGAGCCACAGAAGAGCGAGTCTCCCTTCCAGCTCGGCGTGGCCTCCTCATGCGTGTCTGTCGCGGGGGAAGCTGTTTATCACACGGAGTCTGTCAGCATGCCACTCCGTGTCCTGACTCGTTGGCAAGGCAGAGGCACCTGTTCTCCGCGGACAGAAAGTGCAGCGTGATGAGCGCCCTTTCTGCTGGAGCCGCAAAGTCTCCGGCCAGGGACGCCCGGCACGGTCTGTGCGCCCGCTGCGCCTGCGCGCAGCCTTTGCTCCGCACCACTGTCAGCTGCTACATACGGGGGGTACGCAGCCTGTGCAAACACGGAATGCATTTTCAGTGTTTCTGAAGGTGCAGAGAAGGCGTCAGGAGGCCCCTCGTCCGCTCTCCCGCACAGGCACACTGACAGCCCCGCAGATGGTCCCCGGGCGACAGGTCCGGAGAAAAGGCCTCCGCACCGTCCTTCTACTTTGGTCCCCCCGGTGCACAGCCCCCACCCCGCCCCATGGTTTCAGCTCCTCCCGAGGAGTTGCTGTATATCACATTCATCATGTCCCTTCTTAGCACAAGGGGACTCAGGGAAAGGCCCGCTCGGAGGAACAACCAGAAACCTCTCCGGGAGGGTTTGCAGCTCCAGCAGACATCGGTCAAGGTGTGGGTCTGGTCCGGCCGCAGGGGGTCCCGGGGCTGACCCCTGAGCTCTTAGAAATGGACGTGGCCTTAGGGATGCAGCTGTGGTGTAGGTGGCTGCAGCTTCAGTGTACCCCCCGGCCTCTGGGGTCTCTAACTCTTGAATAAGGGGTGAGGTTGTCCCCATTAACCTGAACTATAAATGTTTACCCCAGAGGCCCTTTTGAAAGACAGAAAATTTCCTGCTTGTTTTTTGGCAATAGTTTGAAATATAAAGCCAGTCTTTCTAACATCTGCCTTTCACTTGGTTTTGTCCAAGGGTGCCTAACAGGCAGGTGGGATCCCGGGGAGTCCCTAAAGCATCTGGATGCCCTTGCTGGGCCTTTTCTCCCAGCTGGGGACGCCCGTGCCTCTCCGTCCCCGGCCCTCTGGTACTCCCCAACCTGTCCCCACTTCCTCTGCTCAGAGGCTTCACCTGCTGGGTGCTGACTCTCATCCGCTGGGGGTGGGGGTTAATTCCAAGGCTGTTGTTGGTTTGCGAGTAAAAGAGTTTGTTTTCTTTGAGAAGAATTTCAGGTACCTGTGGTCAGATGATGAGGCATTGGTGGTTCAGAGGTAGAATTCTCACCTTCCATGCAAAAGACCTGGGTTCGATTCCCAGCCAATGCCCCTCGTGTGCAGCCACCACCCATCTGTCAGTGGAGGCTTGTGTGTTGCTGTGATGCTGAACAGGTTTCAGTGGAGCTTCCAGACTAAGACGGACTAGAAAGAAAGGCCTGGAGATCCACTTACCAAAATCAGCCAGTGAATACCCTATGGATCACAATGGTCTGATCCTCAGTTGATCATGAGGATGATTCAGGATCGGGTGAGGGGGACGTTTCAGGGGCTTTTCCTCCACCTCCTTGAAATGGCCCTGTGTGGGCCCCAGTGTGGAAACCCTGGTGGTGTAGTGGTTGAGAGCTTGGCTGCTAACCAAAAGGTCAGCAGTTCGAATCCACCAGGCACTCCTTGGAAACTCTATGGGGCAGTTCTACTCTGTCCTATAGGGTCACTATGAGTCAGAATCAACTCAACAGCAATGGCTTTGGGGTTTTTTTGGTGGGGGGCCCCCTAATGTGCTTGGGACGCTCGAGCCCAGGTCTAGGCTGCCACGAATCAGCTGTGTGTTCTTCGCAGGAAGTAAACCTCTCCCAGAGCCTCAGTTTCCCCAGCTGTAAAACAAGCACACAGATGCCCGCAGTGCGAGGGCTGTTGCAGGGGAGACTACGCTGGGGTGAAGTCACTCCGCGGTCCACAGCCCCCTCCTGGCTGTGAGTCCAGGTGCATTGTGTGCCACGAGGAGGAAGGAGGCTGTGAGAGCAAGGGCCCTGGGGACCAGGAGAGGCATGTTGGGTTTCTTCCTGCCTCCAGTGAGCAGACCCTGTACATGTGATAAGTAAAAACGCCCCACTCCAGAGCCTGCAAGGGCCCATCCCCACAGAGGACCCAAAACCAAACAGAAGCCACCGACTCTGTGCACTGCCCTCCTCACCATGTCTGCAGAGCCAGGAGTGATGGGCAGCATGGTGACAGCAAGCACCTTAGACAGGAGGGAGGGGTGTGGGACGGTGTCGACGAGACAGCCGAGGGATGGGAGCCAGACAGAGGAGAGACTGCAGAAGGGGCCAAAAGATTGATGAATGAGTGAGTGTGTGTCTACTGTCCATCCATCCGTCCACACAAACTTTCGCAGTCCAGGGTCCTTGGCACAGCCTGCCAGGGGGCTGGCATCCCCTCAGGCCCCATTCTCAGAGCCAGCTGGCTGGACACGGCTCACAGGGGTGTACTCTGTCCTCCACCAGGAGCAGCTGGCTGACCTCAAGGAAGACCTGCATGGGGATGACTGTAAGCAGGAGCCCGAGGTGGTCATCCATGAGACCAACTGCCACTGGGAAGACTGTGCCAAGGAGTACGCCACCCAGGAGCAGCTGGTGCACGTGAGCCTCCTGGCCCGCAGCCTACCCACCAGGGAGAGCCCCGGCCACGTGAGGGCTGGAGCCTTCACACCCTCTGCTAGAGAGGGGGCTGCAGGAGGAGGCTTAGGAGATGCCTGGGCCCCATCCCCTGCAAGTGGGAGGCATGCGTGATTATTTATGTATGCCCTGCCTGTTGCTACACGAGGCTGGTAAATATATATATATTACAACAGAGGAAAGGAAAATAAGTGCATGAGAGAATCAGGAGAGAAGGAACAATAAAAGAAAGCCAAGAGTAGAGTTAGTATTAAAAATGGAGCTTCCTAGTGGCCAGTGCAATGAGAGGGAAATGAGACTAGTTAAACCAGCCAGTATCCACAAGACAATAACAAACCTGGCTCTGGGGCCTGGAAGAAGTTTCTCCCGTGGAAGAAGAAGTTGGTAATTTCTTCTTGGAGACTAGCCACAGGTCCCTAGTATATGATGGGTGTAGGTGAGGGTCTACACACAGATCAGGGAGGGGGGCTGTTTACAATGCCCCCAGGTACTGACAGATCAGGAGACCAGAGAAGGCCATGGGTGCTGGGCAGACCTTCAGGGTGTGCTTCGTGGTCCTCACTCAGAACTTCCCTACAGGAGCATCCCAAATGGTGGCTGTCAGGGGGTAATGTGTATAGTAGAGGAGCGGGGGCTGGGCCAGGGAGAGGGCGGGCTTACCCTGTGAGCCTCGGTTCTTTCTCCTGGAAGGGGGTGAGGACTGAATCCGATGCTGCAGGTGGAACACCTAGCAGATACTGGTGCTTCCTTCGTGGTGACTCCCTCCGTCCCCCTCCTCCCTGTCCCCGCTCCAGCCCTGAGCGTCTCTCTTCTCTGTCCAGAAAAGAGCTTGCTTTCCAGGAAAGGTCTCCTCCCCACTCCTTGGTAAATGGGTGCCAGTAAAGGTGAAGCCCACACTAAGTTAGTACCTTAGGTGCCAGCCAGACTGGAGACAGACACATTTACACACACATTCTCACACTCATACACTCACAAACACACACACACTCCCATATACTTATACACATACACTCACTCATATTCACACACTCATACACTGATACACACACTCACACTCATACACTGTCTCATACACACTCACACCCATACGCTGTCTCATACACACACACTCACACCCATACGCTGTCTCATACACACTCACACATACATTGTCTCATACACACACACACACACTCATACACACTCATACACTGTCTCATACACACACTCATACAGTCATACTCATACACTGTCTCACACATACACACACGCTCACACACACACTCAGTCTCATACACTCACACTCATACACTGTCTCATACACACACATACACACTCACACACACATCTGTTTGCATTATGAAACCATTGCAGAGGGGTGTGTTCTTCCCCAACTCTGTGAACTTGAGCACTGAGGACACTTGCCAGCTCCCTCTGTTCATGCAGATTTGCTCTCAAATCTGTGGGTTTCTTTTGCGTTTGGACTTTTCTCCCCAAATCCCTGCCAACCCCCTGCTAGGGAACCAGAATTTCCCAGCAAACACACTGGAGCTGACATGGAGCCTGGGAACCAGGGTTTTATCTCATCCCTTCTGAGACTTGAACCTGATTTTTCCCCACGTACCACCTCTTTGGAATCAACAAGTCCTAGATGGAGAGGGGGCGCATTAACTGCCAGTGGTAGGAGATGAGATGTAGATTCACAGGGGAGAGAGGGGCCGGCATCTCAGGCTGGGAGAGGCCGAAGCAAAGGCGTAGAGGTGGGAACACAAAAGGCGTGTCCAGAGGTGAGTGGGTCAGCCCCAGACCGGAGGGAATCCCCGGACACGGGCAGACGGGCTCAGAGGTGGGGTGGGCGGGAGCGTCACTGCAGACTCCTGCCCGTGCCCAGCTGTGTCCATGGGCAGCGTGGTCGCCTCCGACCTGGCCTTGGGAAGAGCAGACTCCTTTGCACGAGAGGAGCGGGCCCCTTTGCCAAGCTCTGCCCTTCTCGGCTCCCTGGGAAAATGGATGGCGGCAGGCTGGCAGTGAGCGGAGCTCCAACTGTTTGTTAACAATTCGCTGCTGTGTATACCAGTAAGGGCAAGATGAAAAGCATTATCAGGAAGCATCTTTACCATTCGAAAAGCTTTAAAAATGAATTAGGCTAATGGGTTACGATTTCCCTGGAATTTGAAAGTGCTAGATTTCACTCACTCTGGTGCTGGCATTTCTGGGCACGCATTTGAGTCAGCTGTCCAGGTGTGAGGGACAGCGGATTTCTGTTTTCCGGGTGCAGTGCTGCCGGTGGCTGGGTGCCCAGGCCTGGGCAGCCTTGTGGGTTACAGAGGTCTCCAGCAGCACAGTCCAGTAGCGAGCTAATACAAGCCACACGCAAACAGCTTGCTCTCCGCTACTAATGGGAAGGTTGGCAGTTCAAACCCACCCAGTGGCACCGTGGAAGAAAGACCTGGCCATCTGTTTCCGTAAAGATTACAGCCCAGAAAACCCTATGGAGCAGTTCTGCTTTGTAATGGAATGAGTTGGCAATGGGGTTTAGGAACACATTAAATAGAAGTAGAAAAAATAATAATAATAAGTAAAGTTAATTTTAGTATTTTATTTAACCCAACATAGCCAGGTTATTCCCATTTTACCACATAATCAATATAATACAAACTTTTGAGCTGTTTTGCAGCCCGTCTCAGCCCGGAACAGCCACATTTGTGTGCTCAGCGGCCACAGTGGCAAGCAGCTCCTGTACCGACAGCGGGGTCTGGAGGTTGCGGGGGGAGTGGGTGGGCAGGAGGAGGTAGAGCTGGGAGAGGGAGTTGTGAACAGAGAGAGGAAAGGGCATGGGGACGGCGGAAGGGAAGGGGAGACCTCCGAGACCTCAGTGTTCCTTCTGCCGTCCCCTGTGGGGAAGCAAGCCCAGCCTGACCCATGATACAGGCAGGACATAACCTTCAGAGTAAGAGGGAGATAGAAGAGGAAGAGCTGGGCCTTGCTGGGGCCTTCCTGGTGGCTTTTAGAGAGAAGCCTTAGTGGGAGAGGAAGCAGAAAGACCATCTAGTTTTTCACTCTATTGTGTAAATGACTGTCTTAGCTTTCCAGTGCTGCTATAATGGAAATACCACAAGTGGATGGCTTTAACAAACAAACTGTATTCTCTCACAGTCTAGGAAGTTAGAAGTCCAAATTCAGGGTGCCAGCTCCAGGGGAAGGCTTTCTCTCTCTGTCGGCTGTGGAGGAAGGTCCTTGTCATCCATCTTCCCGTAGTCTAGGAACTTCTCAGCACAGGGACCCCAGATCCAAAGGACGCACTCTGCTCCTGGTTCTTTCTTGGAGGTTAGAAGTCCCTCTCATCTCTGCTCACTTCTTTCTTTTTTATCTCAAAAGAGACTGACTCAAGATATAACCTAATCCTGTAGACTGGGACCTGCCTCATTAACATAACTGCCTCTAATCCTGCCTCATTAACATCCTAGAGATTAGGATTTACAGCACGTAGAATAATTACGTCAGATCACAAAATGGTAGACAACCACACAATACTGGGAATCATCACCTAGCCAAGTTGACACATGTTTTTTGGGGGACACAGTTCAATCCATAACAATGAATAATGCCAGCTACTCCCCCCTCCTCAGTGAAATAAGCAAACCAAAGGATTAAGGGCATAAAGGGCCTCCACACATGTCAAAGTATTCCAGGTCCAGTTGAACCAGCTGCCATTGAGTCAGCTGCAACTCATGGGGCAACTCATGGCGACCCCATTTGTGTCAGAGCAGAACTATGCTCCATAGGGGTTTCAGTGGCTGATTTTTTGGAAGTGATTGCCAGGCCTTTCTTTCGAGGCACCACTGGGTGGACCCGAGCCTCCCACCTTTCAGTCAGCAGCCGAACACATTAACCATTTACCTCATCCTGGGACTCCATGCCAAGCTCAGAGGCATCAGTTCCCCTGCTCCAGTAAGGACTGCAGCCTTCAGTTAAATAATCCAAGCAAGTGACTAATTACCAAAGGGTCTACCCAGTGCAGCCTGCTCTCTCACGTGTAACGGAAAGATGTGGTGGCACATTTGCCCTGTGTCACAGGAGAAGCCACTTCCAGCAAGGCACACAAATAGCATGACTTTGATGAGCCCAGGGAAGAGATCCAAAGGGGTGGACGCAGGAACCAGAAATAATAGAAAAGTTAGCCCCATCTTCCTGGCCCAGAGCAGTGTGCTAGGTGGGATGGGCCAAAGGACCGTCCTTCAGGGAAGGCTTCCCAGCATGGCCTGATGGCTCTGCTAGCCCCTGAGAGGTGGACCCCCTGCAGGGCCATGAGGTAGGCTTGCTGGGAGGTCAGTTTGCCTGCCCTTGGCTGCCCACCTTGTTCTCCTGGGCCACTTTGCCCCGGGGTGGCCTCCACAGTGCCCAGCGCTCACCACAAGGGCCAGAACGGGCTCCATCCACACTTCCTGCCAGTGGTCCCAGGCCAGCTGTTTAGCCTCGTGGGCCTCTGACAAGGAGACAAAGCCATCACCTCATGGGCTCATGTCAGATAGAGGCCGGGGTGCTTTTGTTTCCAGTATAATGAAAAATTATATTTAAAAGTGTCTGAAACAGTAGGGGCAAGCTCAGGAGAGGATTCTGGTGCGCCTGGCGTGGGCACACGTGCCTCACTGCATTAGTGAGTGCCCCACAGTCTGCAGCCTCGGGCATCGTCCTGATCACCATCTCCCTGAGGGTAGGCAGGGCGCCTGTGGTCTTAGATGCTCACTCTGATGACTGATGGGAAGGCGCAGGGTAGACAGGGAGCACACAGTAGGTTATCATTTAATGGCGGCTTATGATAATTTATGAGGACCCCTGTTATTTAGAAGAAGTGCCTGTGGCCTGGCATATAGTAGGTGGTAGTCTGCACATAGTAGGTGGAGTCAACAGTGAGGTGGGTGGTCCCACATAATAGTGGGGGGCCAGTGGGGCAGGAGGTCTGTACATAGTAGGGGGAGGGCCAGTGGTGTGGGTCATTGGGCTCATAGTAGGCTGTGGTCCACTGGGTGAATGGTCTGCACATAGTAGGTTGTGTGAGCAGTGAGGTGGGTGAATGGTCTGCACATAGGAGGTAGTGTGAGCAGTGAGGTGGGGTGGTCTGCACATAGTAGGTAGTGTGAGCAGTGAGGTAGGGTCATCTGCACATAGAGAGGGCCGACAGTGAGGCAGATGATATGTACACAGGAGGGGCTGTAGGGAGCGAGGAGAGGGGTTGGCAAGAAGTATGTGGGGTCCAGTGGGGTGGGTGGTCAGCATACAGTAGGTGGGGCCTGGGAGTGGGTAGTCAGCTCACAGTAGGTGGAGACTGGGGGTGGTGGTCAGCACACAGCAGGTAGGGGTGGGTGGTCAGCACACAGTAGGTGGGTCCCAGGGGTGGGTGGTCAGCCCACAGTAGGTGGGGTCTGGGGCTGGGTGGTCAGCACACAGTAGGTAGGGGTGGGTGGTCAGCACACAGTAGGTAGGGTGGGTGGTCAGCACACAGTAGGTGGGGTGGGGGGGTCAGCACACAGTAGGTGGGGCCCAGGGATGGGTGGTCAACCCGCAGTAGGTAGGGTGGGTGGTCAGCACACAGTAGGTGGTGTCCGGGGCTGGGTGGTCAGCACACAGTAGGTGGGGCCCGGGGCTGGGTGGTCAGCCCGCAGTAGGTAAGCTGGGTGGTCAGGCTCACCGCCCACGAACTTGCTCCCTGCAGCACATCAACAATGACCACATCCACGGGGAGAAGAAGGAGTTTGTGTGCCGCTGGCGGGCCTGCACGCGGGAGCAGAAGCCCTTCAAGGCGCAGTACATGCTGGTGGTGCACATGCGCCGGCACACAGGCGAGAAACCGCACAAGTGCACGGTGAGCGGGCCCCGGGCCATGCCTCCCCGACGCCTTCCTGCAGCGGTGTGCTTAAGACCGTCGGCTGGATGAGGTGGCCCCCGTTTGCCCGTGTCTGACCCAAGGCCAACTTGGGGTGAAGTGGGCTCCTTGTTTGGGCAGGTCTGGCTGATGGGTCCCCTGTTCCTGCCCCACCAGTTCTCACTCCTGGGTTTCTGCTCCTCTGAGTCCAGAAGCTCCTCACCTGTCTGCATCTCTGGGAGCCCCAAGGCCCAGCTGCACCCCACGGTTGGTGGGGCAAGGCCTTGGTGGAGGGGCTGGCTCCAAGGTGACCCGCAGTCTGTTCCTGCACAGAACACACTTCACTGGTGACTCTCAGCTTGAGGAGTTACAAGTTAAAAACCACTTTGGTTGTGTTCTTAAAAAGAGTTCAACGATAAGACCTTTCACGCCCCTTACGGAGTCAATAGGCTAGGTGACTATACTGTAACAGGCGAGGCTTCCTATTTTTAACACACAGAAACCGTTCCCCTTCAAAGGGTGGTGGTCCAGGGACACCGTGATGTGGCTGTGACCGAAGCATTTGGGACATCCTCTTTGTGAACTACCGTACTTCATTATTTCTGAGACAACCATCTTGTTCTCGTGTTAACATCCCTAAAATCAGGCTGTGTCTTAAAATCACTGGTGTCCAGAATTTAGAGATATGCTACCTTTGTTGACAAGTTGTTGTTTGTTTTTTAATTGAGATATAATTCACATGCCATAAAATTTACTCGTTTAAAACATACAATTCAGTGGTTTTTAGCATAGTCTCAAAGTTTTACAACCATCATCTCTAATTCCAGAACATTTTCATCACCCCAAAAGAAGCCCTATAGCTGTTAGCCGTCCCTCCCCACCTCGCTTCCTCCTCAACCCCTGGCAACCACTAACCTTTTTTTTTGTGTTTGGATTTGCCTCTTGTGGACGTTTCATAGAAATGGAATCTTGTAATCTGTACCTTTGGGGCCTGACTGATTTCATTCAGCATAGTGTCCGCAAGGTTCATCCGGTGGTAGCATTGGGATTTCAGTTTTCTTTATGGCTAGGTAACAGTCCACTGTATGTCTATCTGTCCTTCCGTCGATGGACACTTGGCTCCGCACCTGTAGAGGACAGAAAAGCTCCAGTCTAGGGAGTGACATTGGGTAGCAGTTAAGAACCCTGTTTATGGAGAGGGTTTAGTGATACGGGAAGATTCTCCCCATCTTGTATTAAAGAAGTGCTCAGGGCTGAATTGCGCAGGAGATTGACCAGGATGTTTGGCCAGTGGTTTTCATTTCCCTGTTTGTCCCAGAGTGACCATATGTCATCTTATAATCGGAAAGAGAAGTCACTGGTTAACATCCACACCGGAGGTGCTCAGGCAGAGAGGAGGGAGGGGTGTGGGCTGGCCCTGGGGTCAGGCCGCCAGGGGTGGACGGAGCCCTCACTCACCCAGCCCGCCTTATTCCAGTTCGAGGGCTGCTCCAAGGCCTACTCCCGCCTGGAGAATCTGAAGACACACCTACGATCCCACACGGGGGAGAAGCCGTACGTGTGTGAGCACGAGGCCTGCAACAAGGCCTTCTCCAACGCCTCCGACCGTGCCAAGCACCAGAACCGCACCCACTCCAACGAGGTACCTCCCGGCCCGCTGACACACTCGTCGGCGCGTCCCCCAGTGGCTTCCGGACGTCTGTAGGCCGGTCGATGGCCCGAGTGCCCTCCCCCTGCACTGACCTGCCGCGTAGCCTTGGACAGAGACCTGGGCCGGGTGGGGGTCCTGTAAGCCACCGTCCAGCTGGGATGCTGCGGGCAAGCGTCACCCACTCTGGGCTGCCTCCTCTTCTCTGAGAGGGAGAACTGACCAGCTGGCCTACAAGAGCCCTCACACACTCACCCTCCCGTCCCTCAGTTTTCTCATCTGTAATCACCCCGGTAGCACCCTCCTCCAAGGCCAGCACGCCGTCCACATAAGCTGCTGTCGTGACCGGGTGCCCTGTCTGGTCTCCTGAGCTCCACTGTGCCACTCCACAGGGGTCTCCTCCCTGGTTCTCAGAGCGGCTGGAGGGATGAAATCACTGTCCCCAGCACCACGAAGCTTGCAGGTTGGGCCATGGGTTTGGAACCCAGGAATGCTGGCACATCTGCAGCTGTGAAAACATCCTGGGACACGGGTTCACACATCCCTGAGCCACCAAGATTGGAATTCCTCACTTCCGCAGCAAGCAGGGGTTAGATTCGGGACAGCTGCATCACTGCAGGATAGGGGTCACAGCAGGGATCTGAGCCCCATCCCCAGAGCTGTCTGCAGCCGGCAGTGCCCTACTCCAGCTGCTGGTGCTGACTGGGTCTGCTGTGGCCTCAGCCCCTAGCCGCCACCACCCCAGGTAGCTAGAGCCCCTGGCATGGCGAGAGAGCCCAGGAAGGGAAGTCAGGCAGTGGTGTCTGCTGCACCCCCTCCAGGTCCCACCCGACCACTCAATTTCTGTCGCTCAGGCAGACTCAGGAAAGAATGTTGATGGAGGTTTAGAAAGGGGCTTTGCTCCAATGCTTGTAAGAAGTGTGAGGAATTCTAAAGACATCTGAACCCCTCCAAGTCTACAGATAAGGGTCAGCTTTGCAGAGATGTGGTGTGTAAGTGTGTAGGTGTGTAAGTGTGCATGCAACTGTGTGGATGTGTGTGGCTGTGTGTGCACACGTGTGTGCATGCTTCCTTGCCTCTGCGAGCTCTTTCCTCATCAGAGGAATTGAGGCGTGCTAGCGTGATCTCTCGGAGCCCTGCTGGTGCAATGGTTGAGAGCTCGGCAGTTCGAATCCACCCGGCGCTCCTTGGATACCCAGTGGGGGCATTTCTACTGTGTCCTATAGGGTCGCTATGAGTTGGAATTGACTCGATGGCAACGGGTTTAGTTTTGGGGTTTTTATAACAGGCCTGGGTCTCTTTCCAGAAACCCTACATCTGCAAGATCCCAGGCTGCACCAAGAGATACACGGACCCCAGCTCGCTTCGGAAGCACGTGAAAACAGTGCACGGCCCAGACGCTCACGTCACCAAGAAGCAGCGCAATGACGTGCACCTCCGCGCCCCACTGCTCAAAGAGAACGGGGACAACGAGGCCAGCGCCAAGCCGGGCGGCCGGGGTCGGGAGGACAGCACCAAGGCCGCCAGCAGCAGCCAGGCCGCAGACGACGGTCTGCACGTCAAAGCCATCAAGACCGAGAGCTCCGTGGTAAGCAGAGCCGGCAGCCGTGGCCCCAGGCCACACAGCCTTTCCCCAGCGGGCAGCGGGGCACTTCCATCACCCTGCGCAGAGCCTGCGGCCCCTGCTACAGCTGGGCGCTCTGCCCCAGTCTTCCCAATGTACGGGTGTGACGGTGACCCTCCTGTCTCCAACCTGGCCTCCTCCCTTCACCACCTTGGGGCTCACACAGGACCTGTCTGTGCCGGATGCGTTCCACCTCTAGCCGGCAATCCTGTGCAGCCCTCGTGCGTCCCTCTGCGCGGCCGTGGGCGGCTTCTGTGTGTCGGCCTCTCTTGCCAGCCCACCTGCTCCCTTCTTTCCCTGCTGTCCTGTCTCTGCCCCGGCCCCTTTGGCCTACGTGCCTTTTGTTCTAATCACTTGTTCTTTGTCTCCACCTTTTTCCAACTCTACCTCTCCTAAGGATAGACAGTACTGAGGTGAGCGGACAGCTGGGTGGGCGGGTGTGGGGGCTGCGGGGGGAGTGAGGGGGTGGGGGCGGAGATCTCCTGTCATCCAGCCCGACATTCACTCACTCCACTTGGGAGTCTTCCCATCTGTGCTGACCCCAGTCCCGGCCCTCCAGCAGACATGGCCCTGGGAAGGTGGGTCTGGACAGGTGGATGGGAGGGCACTCAGGTGGGACATGGGAAGCTGGCTGGTGCAGAAAGCAGTGAGGACAGAGGACTGGTAGTGTTAGCTCAGGCTGCAGAGGTGGGTGGCCGACCTACAGGGGGTCTTGGGTACCAAGGAGAGGAGTGTGGACTGCTCTCCCTGGCAGTTGGAGCATTGCAGCTTCCCTAGGAAAGGCCTGGGATTGGGGGCATTCCACCTGGGAAGGTGCCCAGAGCTGCTACATCTGAGATGATGAGCCTCACCTGGGCTGCCAGATCCCGGATGCCAGGAGATGTAGGGGAACTCTGTGGCATTCACTCCGTGTAGGCGTGCAGCGAGTTCTCTGCCCACACCACCTGCCCCCTTCCATGTCCGTCAGCCTATCGGAAACCAGCCAGGAGCTCAGCTGACGTGCCATTCCGGGCAGCCCTCTGGGCAGCAGCTGCATGCAACCCTCCCCGACCATCCTTCCCGACAACCTGCTGTTGGCCTGTTGTGATCACCCGTCCAGCAGAAGGCACCAGGGCTGCAGGCTTTGTCCCCCGCTTCACCGTGCGGCACGTGGCTGTTGCTGGCAATGCTTCTTTGTCTTCTTTCATGCCAACTTGATCAGGCTATGTAGCCTCCGGGGGTCACAGCCTCAATGTTTCCAAACATTTCAAGTTCAGCAGGCTGAACTTCAGCCCGGACGTGGGCTGGGAGAACGTAGGCGCGCAGATGGAGCTGTGGAGCTAACAGTAGTGGTGCCTTCTGCATGCTGGGTGCTTTCCGTCCATCGTTATCCCTGCAGCAGGGGCCGTTTGGGTTCAGAGGGGTGAAGTGACTTGACTGTCCCATGCAAAAACAACAACTGGTGCTTTGGCAGCCAGTGGGCGTGCCAGTGTGCATGTGGGTGCAGGAGGAGCAGGTAGGTCCTCACACCCTCTGAGTGTGCGCCTTCTCGCTGTGCCCCGCAGCTGTGTCAGCCCAGCCCCAGGGCCCAGTCGTCCTGCAGCAGCGGGCCCTCTCCCCAGGGCAATACCCCCAACAATGACAGCGGCGTGGAGATGCCGGGGACGGGGCCCGGGAGCCTGGGAGACCTGACGGCACTAGACGACGCAGCTCTGGGGGCCACCGCCTCCGCCCTGGCTGCCCCCTCGGCTGGTGGCCTGCAGCTGCGCAAACACATGGCCACCATGTACCGGTTCGACCAGCTCAAGAAGGAGAAGCTGAAGTTACTCAAGGATTCCTGCTCATGGGTGGGGCCGGCTCCACACACCCGGACCACCAAGCTGCCTCCCCTCCCTGGAAGTGGTAAGCGGCCCCGGGGCGGGGCGGGGGCAGAGCCGGGGGCAGTACCAAGTAGGTGCCGACCTACCAGGTGCCAGGTGCAGTCTCACTGGGCGCCTGCGATAGGTCAGGGCTCACCAGCCCCATTTTACAGATAGGAAACCAGAGCTCAGAGCTGTGACAGTGCCCCGCCCACATCAGTGGCGGAGCCCAGAGCCGTGTGGCTCCGGAGCCCGTGTGCTTTCCGCTAAACCATGCTGCATTCCTGTGACCCCAAAAAGGGCCAGCTTTCTCACATTATCCTCCTCGTCATCCAGCCTCTCAGTCACTTATTGGACCTCTGCTGTGGGGCACCATGGCGAAGGCCCCAGGAAGGAAAGCAGTGTAATACCAGACCTGGAGGCCGAGCCGTCAGATGCACGCTTGACCGTGCAACAAACCAGGCAGCTCCGAAGACAGAGCTAAGTTAGGGCATTCAGGGAAGAGAGAGCTGGGGAAGAGCAGGGAGGCCTTCACGGAGGAGGCAGCGTTGTGCTCAGCCTTGCAGGTGTTGGCCAGGCTTTGAGATGGAAGGTGTCTTCAGTGACCATTTCCTGAGGGCTGACTCTGTACCAGGCAGTATGCTGGGCACCAGGCACAGCAGGGCACCCAGCCCCTTTTCTGTCCTACAGGGACTGACAGTACATTGTGGGGGACACTCTGATGCACCTCCCAGACACCCCTTGAAGGCAGGATTTGTCACCCACTGTTGGGCAGACTGCTGGCAGATGGCCTTCAGCTCTCAGGCCCTACAGGGACCCCCTTGGTTGCAGACAGCTGCCTCACCCTAGATCGTGCCCCTTCCTGGGGTGGCGCACATCCCAGGACTGGTCAGTGCAGGGGTACAGTGGCCCGGCCGTCTCAGCCCAACTCCGTACAGCACACAAGGGCCATTTGAGCTCAGGGACTCCCTCTGAGACCAGCCGAGGCTGTCCCTGCATCACAGTTCTCGTCTCCTCCAGCCCTGCTGCCCTTGCTCCCTGGGACAGGTGGGGGCTCAGAGCATCCTCCCAGGAAGCCCAGCTGGCAACACCTGTGCAGAGATGGTGAGGTCCAGGGTCCATGCCAGGCCCTCCTGGGCTCCTGCTCTCCTTCTCTGAATAGCCAGGCCACAGAGAGGCACGTTTTTATCTTCCCATTCTACAGCTGGAGAAACAGGCCAGATGCCAGTGAGAACGCAGGGCCAGCCAGGCGGTGGTGGAGCTAACGCTGGTACTCGGCCACCCTTAACAATAAGCGCCCTCATTCGTTCCCTAGTGTCCCTTGCTTTCCTCTTCATTCACAAAGCTTTGCTGACTGTGCGCTGTGCGCCCGGCCCTGCTCTGGGACTCGCGCAGCTGCAGGCTCAGCGCGCTCAAAGCCGGCCCAGCACCCCGCCCCGTCCCGGAGCTCACCTGTCTCCTTCCCCGCAGGCGCCATCCTGGAAAACCTCAGCAGCGGCGGGCCGGCGGAGCTGCTGCCCAGCCCGCGGCTGGCCGAGCTGCCCGGGAGCGAAGTGACCATGCTGAGCCACCTGCAGGAGCGCCGCGACAGCACCACCAGCACGGTCAGCTCGGCCTACACCGTGAGCCGCCGCTCCTCCGGCATCTCCCCCTACTTCTCCAGCCGCCGCTCCAGCGAGGCCTCGCCCCTGGGCCCCGGCCGCCTCCACAACGCCAGCTCCGCCGACTCCTACGACCCCATCTCCACGGACGCGTCGCGGCGCTCCAGCGAGGCCAGCCAGTGCAGCGGTGGCGGCTCGGGGCCACTGCACCTCACCGCGGCGCAGCAGTACAGCTTGCGCGCCAAGTACGCGGCGGCCACCGGCGGGCCCCCGCCCACGCCCCTGCCCTGCCTGGAGCGCATGAGCCTGCGGACCCGGCTGGCGCTGCTCGATGCGCCCGAGCCCGCGCTGCTGCCGCCCTGCTCGCGCGCGCTGGGCCCGCGGCGCGGCAGCGACGGCCCAGTCCCCGGCTACCCCGGGCCGGCGCCCGCCTTCGCCCATGACGTGCCGGGCCACGGCGCGCGGCGGGCCAGCGACCCGGTGCGGCGGCCCGAGCCTGCAGCGCTTCCGCTGGTGCAGCGGTTCCACAGCGCCAGCAACGTGAGCCCGGCCGCGCTGCCGCCCGAGCGCCGCGCCTTGGGCCCGCAGTCCTACCCGGTGGGCCGCGGCGTTTACTCGCCACGCCCTCCCAGCATCAGCGAGAACGTGGTGATGGAGGCGTTGGGGCCGGAGGACGACCTCGTGTTGCCTGACGATGTGGTTCAGTATCTGAAGGCCCGTGCCAGCGGCGCCTTGGAGGAGAGTGGCTTGCAGATCTATCCCGCTGAGAGCTCGGGCTTCACCGAGAACCCCAAGCTGCCCAGCCCGGGGCTGCACAGCCAGCATAGGATAGTGGCAGCCGACTCCAACGTTGGTCCTTCGGCCCCCGTGCTGGGAGACTGCCAGCTGGGCTACCGGGCACCTGCGAGCCAGAACAAAAACAACATGCCCGTGCAATGGAACGAGGTGAGCTCAGGCACCATGGATGCCCTGGCCAGCCAGATGAAGCCTCCACCCTTCCCACAGGGCAATCTGGTGGTGGTGCCACAGAAACAGGCCCTTGGCCAGTACCCGGGCTTCAGTCAGCAAGGCCTGCAGACTAGCCCAGGGGGGCTGGACAGCATGCAGCCCCACCTGCAGCCCCACTCTGGGCCCAGGGTGAACTACACGCAGCAGCTTGGACAGCCAGCCCCAGGTGGCCAGTGTCCCCGCATGACCACTGCAGTGAGCCCCCACTCCAGCTATGGCCAAGCCCACTCCCAGCTGGGCCCCAGCGCCATGGGAGGGGCCCTGAGCCAGTTCTCCCCATCCTGCAGCAACATGGCGGCCAGGCCAGGCCACCTGGGGCTCCCTCAGCAAATGGAGGTGGCTCCTGACCCCACCATGATAGGCAACAGCCACAGGGAACTTGGGGTCCCCAGTTCCCCCCTGGCCATGGTGCCCCCAGCTTTCCCATCCCAGAACTACCCACAGCAGAGCCACCACCTGGCAGCCCCCGTGAGCCAGGAGGGCTACCACCAGGGCCCCAGCCTTCTACCTTCTCACCAGCCTGGCTTCGTGGAGCCCCAGCAGGGCATGATGGGTGCGGCTGCGTCAAGCTTTGGCCTGGTGCAGCCCCGGCCCCCAGCTGAGCCCAGCCTTGCCAGCCGCCACCGTGGGGTGCGTGCTGGGCAGCAGCTGGCCTATGCCAGGACCACTGGCCATGCCATGACTGTTGGGGCGGCCAGCCAGGGGGCACCAGAGGCCACGCCCAAGGGAACGATGGGAACTGTGGTGCCTCTGCCCCCACAGCCGCCCCCACAGGACACAGGCAGGGCCCAGGACCACAGCCTGCTCTACTACTATGGCCAGATCCACATGTACGAGCAGAACGGAGGCGTGCAGGGCCATGCGGACTGCCCGGCCATGCAGATCCAAGCCTGTGCAGACAGCATGAAGCCTCAGCCCTCGCCAGGGGTCAACCAGGTGTCCAGCACTGTGGACTCCCAGCTCCTGGAGGCCCCTCAGGTTGATTTTGATGCCATCATGGATGACGGAGATCACTCGAGCTTGCTCTCCGGCACCCTGAGTCCCAGCCTCCTCCACAACCTCTCCCAGAACTCCTCCCGCCTCACCACCCCCCGAAACTCCCTGACCCTGCCCGCCATCCCCACGGGCGTCAGCAACATGGCTGTGGGAGACATGAGCTCCATGCTCACCAGCCTGGCCGAGGAGAGCAAATTCCTGAACATGATGACCTAAGCCCCAGGCCCCTGGTGCCGAGCGGACCTGGAGGAGCCACTTCCCAGAGCCGGGCTGCAGGGGGGTGGTTGTCTCTTTCGTGTTTTTCCAAAAAAGTATTAAATAGGTCCGGGGGATTTTTGCTAATGGCTGGCTCGGCCCACAGCTGTTTTAAGGGAAGTCTCACATGCAGCCTTTCTGGTCTCTCTGAGTTATTTTTTCAGAACGCTGAAAAAAGCCTCAATAAGAAACGAAGGTAGAAATACTCATTTACACAGTGCTGTCCAGCCTTTGGTGTTTTTACTCTATTCTGGCTCCTTCGCCTCTGTCATTGGGCTAATGAAGGATTATACTGGCCAAGGGCTTTCCAAGTACACAGGGAAAGAGGAGAGGACAGCCACACAGAATTTGAATCTGATAGCCATACGGGATATCCTGCTGCAGGAAGATTAGCTTCTCGTTCCAGTACCCACAAGGACAAGGAATTGGCCCACCAGAATTCTTCTAGGAAGCTTAATTCTTGAGGCCTCTAACGTCTCTTGCCACAAAATGGATTCTACCTGAGTGATTCAGAAGCACATCCTGATTCCAGGGTTGGTAGAGCTGGTGTCTTTCTATCCCATAAAGCCGTGTTTGGGACCCACAGACTGTCCAAGTGTATCCAAATGAGTAAAGTATCAGAATAAAGTATCACCAGAAAAAGCAAAGAAGAAACTGTAATACTCTCGGGGCAAGCCCAGAAGCAACCCTGGCTTCCCCAGCCCGTGTTTACAGTGTTCGTGCATGTAGAATGTAGCCCTTCCTGAAAAGAACGCTCGTTTCTAAATACCTCGGGGCCGCTGGAGCTGCCATGGGCCCGGGATGGACAAAGGTGAGCTGACCACCAGTGATGCCTGGAGAAGGGGCGAGGGTGCATCCAGGGCCCAGCAGGAAGAGGAAGTCGCATGTTTACCAAACCCTCTGTTCTCCAGTGCACTATATGCCCACTTGACCGTGGAGAACTCCAGGGCTGATTGCAGCCCCTCTGCCCAGGCTCCCGGTAGTCTGCACCAAGCCATAGAGTGCAGTCCCCAGAACCTTGTGGACTCCCTGCCTTCTGATCCCCCCCGTCCGTTTGGCTGAGAATGTTGATGTGCATGGTGTTTTGTGGTGGGGTGGGGGGGGGTGAGTGGGGTTCGTTCTCAGGACTCTAAAGGACCGTCACTGGATTTTCTTGTTCAGTATGACCAAGTCCCACCCGGAAATGGAATTTGGATCTTGGCTTCAAGGGGTGCATTGATGAATACCCCACCCAGTACGCATATACTCCCCCAAACCTTTCCGTGTGGAATTTAGGGCAACCTTGCTAAGCCAGCTGCGCCTGGATGAGCTTGATAATGACTGTGACCCTGGCTTCAACCAATGACTCCCTGGACAGGGCCAACACCTTCTCACTTGCCCCCCGCGTCCCAGAGCATCAGACT
Source organism: Dugong dugon (assembly GCA_030035585.1). Classification (NCBI taxonomy): domain Eukaryota; kingdom Metazoa; phylum Chordata; class Mammalia; order Sirenia; family Dugongidae; genus Dugong; species Dugong dugon. Next base: position 69,982,239 of record CM057461.1, read on the forward strand.
CTGTTGCAGGCCAAAGCCAAGGCTGGCTCTGTGTGCGCAGCCCTTGGACTTCTCCAGGGACCTGGGGCTCGCGGGGGTGTTCATTGACGTCCGGACATAGAATTTTGCTAGCCATTCGCAACCTGTATATATTCTGTACAAAAGACATCATTCCTGAGAATTCTGTAGGCGAACGACCCAGCCAAATTTATATCTCCGAAAAACATTTTTAGCTTTTTCTACATGCTATGAATTGAGATGACATGCTCAATTTGTAAATAAGTCTTTTTTGTACATTAAAAAAAGTAATTTTTTCATAATTTATTTCATCTGCCTGCTTCTTCGTTGACAGTAGTTAATGAGAACCCGGGCAGTAAATTCAGTGCATTTAAACGGAAATTGGGCTGTATTTTTTCTTAGTAGTGTCAAAATGTTGAACGCTAAGGCATTTACTGGCTGTTTGTTGTCTTTGGGGGCAGGGGAGGATTCTACAGGAAAGATCTGGCCGTTCTTCCACTGAACTGGCTTCAACATCTAAGTTGCCTTGTTGAGAACCAGGCCTGCTAGCTCCGGGTAGCAGCCCAAGCCCCCATGTCCCAGATCCCTCTTTGATGGGCAGTCTGGTGGAGCTCATCGGAGTGAGGGCGGGGTTGGGAGTGAGAAGGTCCCCAAGGCAGGGCAGGCCTTGCTGTCTGGTGCAGGTGGGAAGAGGGGTTAGGGCAGGCAGTGGGGCCTCGAGCATGCCCAGCAGCCGGCCTGGGGTCAAGGGGCCTTGGTGAGCAGCCAGGAGTGGGGGCTCTGAGCATAGGTGCTATGCTGGCAAGTGGCTAGAAGGCCCCAGGTCCAGTGAGCCTGCAACAGCCGTTAGCAGACACCCAGCCTTTGTGGCAAACCTCAGGGCCACCGGTGACTGGGGCACAGTGGTCGGGCGAAGACCAAACCCAGGGCACTGTCAGCGGAACAGGCCTCAGTAAATCAAGGATGTGACTGTAATGCCCTTTCCTGAAAAGAATAGGGATTAGAATATCCTAGGAGTCCATGGGTGGTGCAAACAGTTAACGGGCTCAGGAGGAAAAGGTTGGTCAACTCCACCCAGAGGCACCTTGGCAGAAAGACCTGGTGATGTGCTTTTGAAAAATTGGCGTTGAAAAGGGAAAAACCATCCCAAACTCATAGACTTCAAACAATTGTTGTGTATTCTCACAGATCTATGGGTAGGCAGGGATCAGGTCCTGGAACTGGGACAGGAGAACAGGGAGGGGAGGGCACAGGACGGGGCCCCTTCTGTATAGAGCTTGCACACTGGGCTTCTGAACTCCCAGGCTGGGCCCCTTAGCACCCCCCCTCTGCATGAGGAAAACCTAGCACACAGGTTGTTGGGCAGTCTGGAAGCCATTAGCCACATGGGACCTTACCATTGCTTGGCAGGCGTTTGGCTGAAAACTAACTCCGTGGATGCAACCAAGTGGGCTGAAGTGTGGTACTGTGGTCAGATGGGTATGCGAATCCCCCAAGGAAAAGGAAATAAGCAGGTTTCCTTTATGCAGGGCGTCCCAGAGTCTCCTGTGCATGTCAGGGGAACCACCTGTTTCCCGGCCTCACGCTTCCTGATGGAGAGACTGTAGCCAGAGTCCCAGTGCTGGCCCCTCGCTCACTCAGGGAACTGAGAACGCCTACAGCCCTTTCCTCCCCCTCTCACAGCCTGCCTGCAGGGCTCACACCTTTGGGCTTCTTCACGGGTTAAGTCCACTGAAGCAGTCCTGCCCTGTGTTTTTTGTTGGTTTGTTTTTTTGGTGGGAGGCAGGGATGGCAAAGTGGCTCAGCACTCCCTGAGACTAGGTGAGTGAATCTCCCAACCAAGTATTAACATCCATCACGGCAGTTCAACTGTGGCCACCATAGTGCGTATAACAAAATACACTAGACTTCAGCACCATGGAGCGATAAACATTTTATTTAGCTTACAAATCTGGACCAACTGAAGGTTGACTGATCCGGTCCCAGCTTGGCCATGCGATGTCTGGGTCAGCTGGGTGCACTGCTGTGTCTGCGGCTCAGCTGGGGGTCAGCTAATCTAGGTGGGTTGGCTGGGGAGGCTTGGGCTCTGCTCCACGCGCCTCTCACCTCCTCCTGGGTGTTGTGTTACGGCAATGGCTGAAGCCCAGAGGTCAGGCAGAAACAGGTGAAGCGTCTTTAGGCAGCTGCTCAGAACCGGTTGACATCACTTTTGCTTTATTCTACTGGCCAACGCAAGTGACATGGCCAGGCTCATCATCAGTGATGTGGGGAAGTATCCTCTTTCCAAGGAAGTGAGAGGAAGGAAGTGAACCATGCTGAGCAATGGCCCAGTCTACCGGAGTCCACACTGCAGAGACAGTTATTCATGCCTCTCCCGCACGTACACTGTCCTCCCTAAGAACCCTAGTCTCATTCGATCAGACTTCAGCTCAGAGTCCAGGATTATGTGGTTGTCATCTGTTCTGGATGTGGCTCTTCTTGAGTCAGAGACTTAGGAACAGAAAAGACAAGTTATCTGCCCCCACCACATGTACACACACCCGCCTTTTGGTGGTGGAGCAGGGCTGGGAGAGCTGTGGTTAACATGTCATTGGTCCACAGCATCGGAAACCCTGCTGGGCAGAAAGTTAGGAGACCAGGGTCCTTTTATGTTTCCAACTGTCTCAATCCCTTTTAGCCCAGACCAGCCTCTTCACGCTCCAGAAGCCATACCAGCAATTCCTTTGGCGATATGCCTCTGTTTACACTGGTCACCTACACATCAGGCACTTAGTACCCGCCACACCTGACGGTCTCCAGGCATCCTGTTGTCCTGCTGAAAGAATATTCTACAAACAATCATCATGGGGTCGACTCTGACTCATGGCAACCCTACGTGTGTCAGAGAACAACTGTGCTCTCTAGGGTTTTTTTCAATGCTGATTTTTCAAAAGTAGATCACCGGGTCTTTCTTCCAAGTGCCTCTGGGTGGAATTAAGCCTCCAATGTTTCCGTTAGCAGATGAGCGCGTTAACTGTTTGCGCCACCCAGGAACGCCTAGGATATTCTAATCCCTTTATTCTTTTCAGGAAAGGGCAATTACAGCCACATCCTTAATTTACTCTGTGGCTGAGTTCCATGGACAGTGCCCTGGATTTGGTCTTTGCCCCAGGCCAAATCCTCATTTGAGGACCTAGTGGCTGGAGAGACTAAATTCTGTACACTGCCAGTTCTTTTCTGAACTCATCCCTTACTCGTAGTACCTTACCACGTGCAGCTCAAAGAAGCTCAAGCTTAGAATATTCTGCCTGCCAACCATCTTGCCCGAGTCGACGAATTCATGAGGTCCATTTTCTTCCTCTCAAATTAACCACAGGCTGAATGGGAACATGCCACAACTCCTTGTGACAGGGAACTGTCATAAGAGGCACGGTGCCAAGCATTTTACATTTATTGGGGCAGGTGATCTATCATCTCAAAAATGCCAGGGAAAAGCCATCCCAAACCCCTAAACAATCGTTCTTTATTCTCACAGATCTATGGGTAGGCAGGGATCTGCTGGTTTGTGCCGGGCATGGCTAGGTGGCCCTGTTCGCATGTGGTCATTCTGGGACCCAGGCTAAAGGGGCAGCAGTTACCCATGGCAGACGGCAGAAGCTCAAGAGGGCAAGTGGGAATTCACAAGGCCCCTTAAGGCCTAGGCTCAGAACTGGCACACTACCACTTCCTTTTCACTCCACTGGCCCAAGCACATGACATGGTCAAACCCAGAATCAAAGCAGGCAAGTACGGTCTGTCCCCCAGGAGGCCATGGCCAGGGCACGCATGCCAACGGCTCTGTCTGCCACCATGGAGCATATTTTGCAGGAGGCTCTGCCATGGGCAAGTTACATTAATTAAATCCTGTAGTCCTCACAACAACCCTACAAGAGAGTTACTGTTATCTCTAGTTAAGTAGCTTATCCAGGTTACATTGTCTCTAAGTGACAGGTGGGATTCAAACACAGGCAGCCCAGCTCCAGAGCCCAGAGTCCAGAGCCCAGAGCGGCACCCTGATGAGACAGTGCTGAGCATGATGGTCACAGGCACTGCCTTCGTGGAGTGAGCACCTTCCTGATGAGTGGGGACTCTGGAATCAATCAAATGATTGCACAAAGAAGAAAATTAAACTCTAAGGGAAATGAAGGATAAGTATATGAAGAAGCGGTTCCTGATGGCTGGGAGACAATGTAATAGGCAGATGTGACCGAATCAGAGAGGTTGGGATAGATTTCTCTGAGAAAGTGGTGGCTGAGGGATAACCATGCAAAAAAGGGCAAGGAAAGGTAATCCGGGCAAAGGGAAGAGCATGTGTCGAGACCCTGCAGTAAGAGAGAGCAGGAAACAAGTGAGCTAGTGAAGGGAAGCCGCTGTGGCTGGCAAGGCTGGAGGGCACAGTGAGAGAGGAGGAGGGAAGGGTAAGGAGGAAGGTTAATTGCATGAGGCCTGATAGGCCAGGGCAGAACTTCCTAATGCTCCTAGGGGCATCAGAAAGCATCAAAGAGGTTTTAGCAAGGAACTGGCATTCCAAGACTTGCGTGCTGGAAAGCTCTGTCTAGCTGCAGGATGAGCAAGGGAATAGCAAGAGTCCCAAGTGGGACGGGGGTGGAAATGGACCCAGCATGGTGGACGGACCTAAGAGCTGCTCAGGAGGGGAAATGAGTAGGGCTTGGCTATGGGTCCATGGGAGAGTGAGAGGGAGGGAGGGTTAAGGAGCACTCCGAGAGTTCTGATTCACCAGGCCAGGCCCATTCCCTGAGATGGGGTGCATTGGATGAGGGCCACTGTGACTGGCCGGGGAGGAGAAAGGGGCAGGGTGGGGGCATCATGAGTTCAGTTTTGCACACGTGGAATTTGATGTGCATTAGACATCCAATAGGAGAAGCCTAAGAGGTGTAAGGATTTATGGGTCTGGAGCTCAGAGGAGAGTCCGGGGCCACTGCTGCCAATTTGAGTCACCTTCAAGGGGATGAGGTCACCTGGGGCAAAGTGCAGCCTCAGAGAGGAAGAGGCCTGGTAATGGGTCTTAAGAAATTCCAATCATCAAGGGCCAGAAGGAGGAGGGTGTGGCTGCCAGGGAATCTGAGCAGGAATGGCAGAGAAGGGGGAGAAGCCCAAAGGTAGGTCTGCTGCCCAAGCTGGGGAGAGAACACTTCGGGGGAGCAACAACGTGTGTTCCTGCTCCGCATGACAGTGAGGACCTGGGAGTCATCCCGGGCCCTTTTCTTCCTCTCACACCCCATAGTCAATGTGCCAAGAAACCCTTTTGGCTCTAACTTCAGAGACCAGAATTTGATCACTTTTCACTACAACTCCCCTTGCCCCATCCCCATGGTATGCAGGAGCCAGTTAGTAGCTAATAAAAAAATTCCTAGCCGGTTGTTAACAATTGACAGCCTGAAATCGGCCATGGTGGGAGCATTTTCACCAGGGAGATGATCAAATCAGGGCTTTCTGTCCACCTCTGAGAGAGTAGTTTACCAACACTCCCCTCCACTGGGCCATCCCTGTCTTATCTCAAGCTTCCTTACTAGTCTACCTGCTCTCACCCTTGTCTCCTACAGTCTGGTCTCAATTCACCAATCAGAGCAGCCCTTTAATATCAGGTCACCCTCTGCTTAACGCCTTCCTCTGTGCCCCCATCACCAGCATAAGCTCTATGGCTCACAGCCCTCCCAAGCCTCATTGCCTTTCCTCCCCACTCATGGCTCAATTTAGCCACCCTATATGGGTGCACTCCTGCCTCAGGGCGTTTGCACACTGGCTGCCCCCACTGCCCAGAAAGCTCTTCACACAAAACATGCCTCACCTCCTCAGATCTGTGCTCTGTTGTTACCTTCTCAATGAGGTTCATCCTGAATGCCCTATTTAAAACTATAAGACACTCCCCACCTCGCCCTCACCTCCTTGCCTGCCATTATTTTTTTCCTATAGCACAGATGACGTTCAGACACACTGTACTTTCCATTCACTGAATGAGCTCATCTGTGACAGGAGCAGGGGCTGCTCAGTGCAGGGTGAGGAGAGTGGGAAGTGGGAAATGAGGGAAGTAGTAGAGGCAGCTCTTTAAGAAGTTTGCCAGCAAAGAGGAAAGGGAAAGAGAAAACAATAGCTGGAGAGGTTTGGTTGGTGATGATTTTTTTTCAACAGTTGCTGAGAGGAATCCAGTTAAGAAACAGAGACCACATAGACAAGGGGGGCTGGTGGGGATAACCAGAGGGCATGGTTATGTGAAGGTGGGGGGGTGTTGGAAAGTAAGGGGAGGAAGGTTGGCCTTAGTCAACAAGCAGACACTATAACAAGGGGAAAGGAAACAGCAGAGGGGTGGAGGAACATAGGTTGGTAGGTTTGGCAAAGGGAGGAAAAGAGAGCTTCTATCCCTTCCCCTGAGACAAGTGGTGGATCAGTGGTGGAATCCTTGTCTTCCACGAGGGAGAACTCATACACAGCCACCACCCTATCAGTGAAGGCTTGTGTGTTGCTGTGATGCTGAAAGGGTTTCAGTGAAGCTTCCAGACTAAGAGAGACTAGGAAGAAAGGCCTGGTGATCTACTTGTGTAAATCAGCCAATGAAAACCCTATGGATCACAACAGTCTGATCTGCAACTGATCATGGGATGGTGCAGGACCAGGCAGTGTTTAGTTCTGTTGTGTGTTGGGTCATCATGAGTCAGGGGCTGACTCAATGGCATCTAACAACAATCCTTTCCCTTGAAGTAGGAGTTGAGGTGGTTTGCTGGGACAGCGGTGACAGAGGGGGTGATTTGAGGGTCAAGAAGAGTAGAGAAGAAGGCAGAACCAACATGACACTATAGACAGAAGCACTACACTATCCCTCCACAGCAAAGACCCAAAAAACTAAGTAAAACAGAGACAAATGTCAATCTTCGAACCCTAAGTGTCAAACGAAGAGATAAAGAACTCATGCAAGCACTGAATGGAATAAGACATTGACAGAGATCAGAGAGCGAGGAGAGATACAAAGCGGGGGTCCCTTATCAGCTAATGCAGCATGGACTCACCATCTCAGACTTCTGTTGGACATCGGTGGACAGGGGGTACAAGAAAGCAGCTTCATGGAGCTCCCAGCAGGACACAGAGCATCCGCTGGACATACCCTGCTGCACCATAGCTGAGTGACTGGCCCTACCCATTGGAAAGGAGGTGAAAACTATCATGCACACAGACAAGTAAACAACAAAGAACGCACAGCCCGCCTCCTCAGACATAACTAAATAAAACAAAAAAGCAGGACAAAACAAACAAATCTACAATCAATAAACGAGAAATATAATGTTTCAAAAACAGCAGACAATATCAAAACATTAAAAAAACAGGACAGGATGGTTCAAATAGGCATCCAAAATAAAACACCAGATGACTTCCCAGTAGAAGAAAAGGCACTGGAACTACCTGATAGGGAATTCAAATCCCTAATATTCGGAGCTATCCAAGAGTTGAAGCAAAAAGCATTAAAAATGGGGGGAAAATAGACAAATTCATGGAAAAGGCAGAAAAAATCATGGAAAATACAGACAAAAAAATGGAAGAACTCAGGAAAATAATACAGAAATTAAATGTGAAAATAAATTCACAACTAGAAATCATACAAAAACAACAATTAGAAATCCAAAAGGTAAACAACAAGATTTCAGAAATGGGCAGTGTCATAGAAGGGCTGAGGAGCAGGTTTGAAACAATGGAAGACAGGATCAGCAAAATTGAAGATAAATACTTGGATACCACTTTGTTTGAGGAAAAATCAGAAAAAAAGAATGAAGAAAAATGAAGAAACCCTGAGAATGATGTGGGATACAATCAAAAGCAAAAATTTGCAAGTGATCAGAGTTCCAGAACAGGGAGAGAAAATGGAAAACACAGAGAGGATCATTGAAGAGTTGCTGACAGAAAACTTCCCCAATATCATGAAAGATGAAAAGCTGACCATCCAAGAAGCTCAGCCAACCCCATATACAATAGACCCAAAAAGAAAATCACCAAGGCATATCATAATCACACTTGCTAAAACAAAGACAAAGAAAGAATTCTGAGAGCAGCTCAAGAAAAACAGAAAGTCACATAGGCGAAACAATAAGACTAAGCTCTGATTACTCAGCAGAAACCATGCAGGCAAGAAGGCAATGGGATGACATATATAAAGCCTTGAAAGAAAAAAAATTGCCAACCAAGAATAATATATCCTGCAAAACTCTCATTCAACTATGATGGTAAAATTAGGACATTTCCAGATAAACAGAACAGAAGTTAGGGAATATGTAAAAACCAATCCAAACTTACAAGAATTATTAAACTGAGTCCTTCAGTTTGAGAACAAACAACATCAGACAACAGTCTGAATCTAGGACACAGGATCATACCAGCCAGATACCAACCTAGGAAATGAACTCTCGAGGACTATCAAAACTAAAAGATTTACAACAGGGAACCAGAGAGGCTAATCTGTAAATGACAACATGGAAGAACAATAAAAGAACGAATAAATGGTATAGGTATAGAACTTTCTAATGGAGAGGAAGGCAAGCTGATACCAAGTAATAATAGACTGGTTCAAACCTAGGAAGATAAGGGTAAATTTCAAGGTAATCACCAAGAAAGTTAACAAACCTACTCATCAAAATAAAGAAGAAAAACAAAGTCTCAGTAAAAACAAAACCTACAACAACAAATAAAAAAAAAAATCCACAAACAAAAGGAATTCAGCACAGGAGAGTAAGAGGAACAAAGAAAATGTCAACACCACAAAAAAAAAAAAAAAAGGCACTAGAAAATGACAGCAATAAACTCACACCTATCAATAATTACACTGAAGGTAAATGACCTAAATGCACCCATAAAAAGACAGAGAGGGACAGAATGAATTAAAAAAAAACAAGATCCATCAATATTCTGTCTACAAGAAACACACTTTGGAAACAAAGACATAAATTTATTAAAAAATCAAAAGATGGAAAAATATATATCGAGCAAACAGCTACCAAAGGAGTGGCAATACTAATCTCAGATAAAATAGAATTTAAACAAAATCCACCATAAAAGACAAAGAAGGGCATTATATAATGATTAAAGGGACTATCCATTATGAAGACATAACCATAGTAAATATCTATGCACCCAGTGACAGGGCTCCAAAATACATAAACTCTAACAGCACTGAAAAGAGAAATTGAGAGTTCCATAATAATAGTAGGAAACTTCAACACACCACTCTCGGTAAAGGACAGAACATCTAGAAAGAAACTCAACAAAGATTTAGAAGGTCTAAAGACCACAGTCAGCCAACTTGAATTCATAGACATATATAGAACACTCTGCCCAACAGCTGCAAAATACACATTCTTTTCCAATGCACATGGAACATTCTCCAGAATAGATCACATCTTAGGCCACAAAGCAAGCTTCAGCAAAATCCAAAACACTGACATAATACAAAATGTCTTCTCTGATCACAACACTATCAAAGTAGAAATTAATAACAGGAAGAACAAGGGGGAAAAAATCAATTACACGCAAACTGAATAACACTTTGCTAAAAAACCATGCAGTAACAGAAGAAATCAAAGATGGAATAAAAATTCCTAGATTCAAATTAGAATGAAATCACCTCATACCAAAACCTTTGGGACACAGCAAGGGCAGTGCTCAGAGTTCAAATTATAGCAATAGATACATCAAAAAAGAAAGGGACAAACAAAACATTAGCTACACAACTCAAACAAATAGAAGAGAACGGCAAAAGAAGCCCACAGCCACCAGAAGAAAGGAAATAATAAAGATCAGAGCAGAAATAAAGGAAATAGAGAATAGAAAAACAATAGAAAGAATCAACAAAACCAAAAGTTGGTTCTTTGAAATGATCAACAAAACTGACAAACCACTGGCCAAACTGACAAAAGAAAAACAGGAGAGGACACAAATAACTCAAATAATAAATGAAATGGGAGACATTACAACAGACCCAACTGAAATAAAAAGAATCATAACAGAGTACTATGAAAAACTGTACTCCAACAAATTTGAAAACCTAGAGGAAATAGACAAATTTCTAGAAGCACATTACCTACATAAAGTAACACAAACTGAGGTAGAAAATCTGAACAGACCCATAACAAGAAATTGAAAAGGTAATAAAAAAGAAAACTCCCTACAAAAAAAAAGCCCTGGCTCAGATGGCTTCACTGGAGAATTCTACCAAACATTCAAAGAAGAACTTACACCAGTGCTACTCAAACTATTTCAGAACACAGAAAAGGAAGTGACACTTCCAAATTCATTCTATGAAGCCAGCATAACCCTGATACCAAAACCAGGCAAAGACACCACAAAAAAAGAAAATTACAGATGAATAACTCTCATGAATGTAGATGCAAAAATTCTCAACAAAATTCTAGTCAGTAGAATTCAGCATCATATCAAAAAAATAATACAGCACCACCAAGTAGGATTCATACCAGGTATACAAGGATGGTTCAACATTAGAAAATCAATCAACATAATCCACCGCAGAAATAAAAGAAAAAAAAAAGAATCACATGATCATCTCAATCGACAGAAAAGGCATTCCACAAAGTCCAACACCCATCTTTGATAAAAACTCTAAATAAAATAGGTATAAAAGGGAAATTCCTCAACATAATAAAGGCTTGTATATAAAACTAACAGCCAACATAACTCTTAATGGAGAGGCAGAAAACATTCCCCCTGAGAGCAGGAACAAGACAAGGATGCCCTTTATCACCACTCCTATTTAACACTGTGCTGGAAGTCCTAGCTAGAGCAATAAGGCAAGAAAAAGAAATAAAGGGCATCCAAATTGGTAAGGAAGAAGTAAAACTGTCCCTGCTTGTGGATGATATGATACTATACATAGAAAATCCAAAAGACTCCACAAGAAAACTGCTGGAACTAACAGAAAAATTCAGTAGAGTAGCAGGATACAAGAAAAACATACAAAAATCAGCTGGATTCCTATATACCAATAAAAAGAATGACAAAAAGGAAATTAATACCATTTATAATAGCCTCTAAAAAAATGAACTATTTAGGAATAAATCTAACTTGGGATGTAAAATACCTGTACAAAGAAAACTACAGAACACTACTGCAGGAAACCAAAAGAGATCTACATAAATGGAAAAACACACCATGCTCATGGATAGGTAGACTCAACTTTGCAGCAATGACAATCCTATCCAAAGCAATCTACAAATACAGTGCAATCCTGATCCAAATACCAACAATAACCTTTAAAGAGATGGAAAAACTAATCATTAACTTTATATGGAAAGGGAAGAAGTCCCGGATAAGTAAAGCTCTATTAAAGAAGAAGAATAAAGTAGGAGGACTCAAACTACCTGACCTTAGAACCTACTATACAGCTACGGTACTGGTACAATGCCTGATACAGTGACCAATGGAACAGAATTGAGAACCCAGACGTAAATCCATCCACCTAGGGTCACCTGATCTTCTACAAGGGCTCAATGTCCATCAAACGGGGAAAAGACAGTCTTTTTAACAAATGGTGCTGGCAAAACTGGATGTCCATCTGCAAAAAAAAAAAAAAAAAATGAAACAGGACCCATACCTCATACTATACACAAAAACTAATTCAAAATGGATCAAAGACCTAAATATAAAACTGAAAACTATAAAGATCATAGAAGAAAAAATAGGATCAACACTAGAGGCCCTAATACATGGCATTAACAGGATACAAACCATAGCCAACAACATACAAACTCCAGAAGATAAGCTAGATAACTGGGATCTTCTAAAAATTAAACACTGTGCTTATCAAAAGACTTCACCAAAAGAGTAAAAAGAGAACCTACAGACTGGGAAAAAAATTTTTGGCTATAACAAATCCAAGAAAGTTCTAGTCTCTGAAATCTACAGGAAAATCCAACAACTCTACAACAAAAAGACAAATAATCCAATTAAAAAGTGGGCAGAGGATGAATAGAACCAAACACTTAGAAGGACAGAGTATCAGGGGCAGGGGTCTGGGGACCATGGTTTCAGGGGACATCTAGGTCAATTGGCATAACAAAGTTTATTAAGAAAATATTCTGCATCCCACTTAGGTGAGTGGCGTCTGGGGTCTTAAAAGCTAATGTGCAGCCATATAAGATGCATCAATTGGTCCCAACCCACCTGGAGCAAAGGAGAATGAAGAACACCAAAGACACAAGGAAAATATTAGCCCAAGAGACAGAAAGGGCCACATAAACCAGAGACTCCATCAGCCTGAGACCAGAAGAACTAGATGGTGCCCGGCTACCACCAATGACTGCCCTGAAAAGGAACACAACAGAAAGTTCCTGACGGAGCAGGAGAAAAGTAGAATGTAGAACTCAAATTCTAGTAAAAAGGTTACATTTAATGGTTTGACTGAGACTAGAGGGACCCAGGAAGCCATGGCCCCCAGATTCTCTGTTAGCCCAAAACTAAAACCATTCCCAAGACCAACTCTTCAGACGAAGATTAGACTAGACTATGGGACATAAAATGATACTCATGAAGAGTGCGCTTCTTAGCTCAAGTAGATACATGAGACTAAATGGGCAGCTCCTGTCCGGAGGTGAGATGGAAAGGCAGAGAGGGCCAGAAGCTGGTTGAATGGACATGGGAAGTCTGGGGTGGAAACGAGGAGTGTGCTGCCACAGTATAGGAAGAGAAACTAGGGTTATATAACAATGTGTGTATAAATGTTTGTATGAGAGACTAACTTGAATTGTAAACTTTTCACTTAAAGCACAATAAAAAAAAGGCAAAAAGTGGGCAAAAGAGATGAACAGATACTTCACCAACAGAAGACATTCAAGCGGCTAACAGATACATGAGGAAATGCTCATGATCACTAGCCATTAGAGAAATGCAAATCAAAACCACAGTGAGATACCATCCCAACCCGGCATTACTGGCACAAATGAAAAAAAAGAAAATAACAAATGTTAGAGAGGCTTCAGGGAGTTTGGAACTCTTATGCACTGCTGGTGGGAATGCAAAATGGTACAATCATTTTGGAAAATGATATGGCGCTTCCTTAGAAAGCTAGAAATAGAAATCCCGTATGATCTAGCAATCCGACTGCTAGGAATACATCCTAGAAAAATAACAGCCATCACACAAGAAAAATAAAAGAAGAGTGGGGAAGGTTTGGGATAGTCAGTCCTTGGGGAGTGAATTGTCGAGAGAAATCCTGAGGACCATTGGAGGATGGTGATCACCCACTGATGGGGGAACATTCTGCCCCCATGAAGTTTTGTTCCAGCCGACTGTGCTGTTCAGGGGTTTGGAGAGAGAATGCTAAGCAGACTTCATCCCCGCTGACAGGGACTTAGAGGGGGTAGCAGCGGGGCTAAGGGGAGGGGAGTTTGGGGTACCAATGAGACTCAGACGCACACCATGGGAAGATCCCAAGGAGTCAAAGACACCTTTTCCCTCTCACTGGATTCCGGGGCTTTGGGGGCAGTTTGATTTCCTTGAGCTCGCCCTACCTTGCCTGTTCCAGGGAGCTGCCTCTCTCCCTGAAAGCAATTGCCCCAGGGTTATCTCTAAATGTAAGGCATTACAAGCTGAGGGAGGACCCGTTAGGCTCCCCGCGCGGCCTCGTGGTGCAGCTGTGGGAAGCATAAATAATTCCCGAAGGCCCTTTATTGCCTGGCTAGGTGGGAGAGACACCCGCCAGCCTTTACGAGCTGGCAGCGCAACCTCCGCAGGCAGACCCGCTGTAAATAAGGGCTGTGTTTTATATTATGGGCAGGACGATTTATGGGCCATCCCAGCACTCCACAGACAGCCGTTTGGCCAGGAAGGAAAATGACCTAACACTTAAGAAATTTAGAAGCCAGAAGACAGCAAGTGTGTTTTCGTGCACACACACACAGATGTGGCTGTGTCCTCTGTGATCACTCCACCCCGTCTGCCTGACTAACCAGGTTTTGGAAACCAGGAGCAGCTCCATTAAATACATTGGCTGTGAAAGTGACATGAAATAAAATGACTTGCTTCTCTCTGGATATGGCCTTTGCATCACAGGCAGACGATGAGGGTTTTTTTGGGGGAAGGTGGGTGACGGGGATAGGGGTCAGCTCCTCTCCAATCAACCTGGATGCCTTTCTCCAGGACTAGGTCTAGCTCTCAACAGAGCATACGATGAAGTCTCCCGTCTCAGTTGCCGAGTACTGCCATAACAAAAAATACCACAAGTGGGTGGCTTTGAAGAAGAGAAATTTACTTTCTCACAGTTCAGGAGGCTAGAAGTTTTCGTTTCTGGCCTTGTGGATGCATTTGGCTCCTTCATCTGTTGTCCTCTTTCCCCTGCGTGTGTATGTCTGTGTCTATTCTGTTCTCTTCATAACTCAGAAGTGATGAGGTTTGGGATCCATCCTTCTCTGGTATGAGCTGATTAACGTAACAGAAGAAAACCTCTCTTTCCAAATGGGGTCACATCCACAGGTACAGGAGTTCAACACATATATTTGGGAGGCACAGTTCAATCCATAACATCTTCCATGAGGGAATTTTACTGAAATGTCTATTGTAGGTCTGTCTTCTCATTCGGCTGTGAGTTCCTAGAAAGCAGGGTCATGTATTATTTGACTTTGCATTCCTAGTCCCTATAATTGCATCTGGCACATAGTAGGGACTTAGCCCATGGGTGTTGAATTAATGCTTGAATAAATGAGTGTTATCTACCTGGATCTTTGGTGGCAAGACCTCGTCTCGCATACCTTGGACATGTTATCAGGAGGGACCAGTCCCTGGACAAGGACATCATGCTTGGTAAAGCAGAAGGTGAGGGAAAAAGAGGAAGACCGTCAAAAAGATAGATTGACACAGTGACTGCAACAATGGGCTTAAACATAGCAACGATTGTGAGGATGGTGCAGGACTGGACAGTGTTTCGTTCTGTTGTACATGGGGTCACTATGAGTTGGAACCAACTGGATGGCACCTAACAACAACAATAATCTAGCTGGGCAATAAGTGGTCTTAAGGAGTCTTTCTCCCCATTCGACAGTGAGTCTGTTGCTGACAGTACCCTGTCTTAGTCAGCACAGGACCTGACATGCTGTAGGCACTCAGAAATGTGTAGTTGACTCTGATGGATTGAACAAGGCAGAAAAACGTGGGTCTTTGATCTTCATCAGTAAGTGCTTCAAGTCCTCTTCACTTTTAGCAAGCAAGGTTGTGTCATCTGCATATCACAGGTTGTTAATGAGTCTTCCTCCAATCCTGATGCCACGTTCTTCTTCATATAGTCCAGCTTCTTGGATTATTTGCTCAGCATACAGATTGAATAAGTGTGGTGAAAGGATACAACCCTGGACACACCTTTCCTGATTTTAAACCATGTGGTATACCCTTGTTCTGTTCAAACAACTGCCTCTTGGTCTATGTATAGGTTCCTTATGAGCACAGTTTAGTTTCTCTGTAATTCACATTCTTCACCAGATTATCCATAATTTGTTACAGTCCAAAAGAATTGAAAGCAGGAACTCAAATAGATACTTGTCCACCAATGTTCATTGCAGCACTATTCACAATAGCCAAAAGGTGGACACACTCAAGTGTCCGTCAGTGGGTGAATGGATGAACAAATATGGTTTATACATGCAATGGCATATTATACACCCGTAAAAAGGAATTGAGTTCTGATTCATGCTACAGCATGGATGAACCTTGAAGACATTAGGCTAAGTGAAATAAGTTAGATACAAAAGACAAATTTTGTATGACTCCACTTACACAAGGCATAAAAAATAGGCAAATTCGTATAGATAGAAGTAGACTAGAGGCCACCATGGCCTGGAGGGAGGGGACAGTGGGGAGCTGTTGTTTAATGAGTACAGAGTTTGAGAAGAGGCAGTCCTTTCCATGGTCCAAACAGCTATAGTTCCTTCTCCCCTGCTAGGATCTTTGGGCCTCAGAGCAAACCATTTCACTTCCCCCTCAGAAGCCTAATGGTTTGTCTAAATAAGCTGCAGGGATACAGAGATACAATTCCAGGCTAACAATTTGGGGCTGGCACCCCGTATCTGACTAACCCAGTCTTCAGGTTATCAGGCGGGAAAACCTGCATTGTACTCTGTGCAGTGAAATACACAATCCCTGGAATACAAAACTGGATGAGGGAAGATCCTCAGGGCCCTTCATCCATCGTGTAAAGGGAAGGGGCACCCGTGGAAGTTTTCCGTCTCTCCCAGACAGCTTTTGAGCCAGGGAGGACCACTCATGAGAGGAACCTTTCCCGTTGTACACTCTGTTGTCTGTGAGTAATTAAAACAGCTTTCACTGTTGCCAACACTGTGTACCTGTTTCGAGTGTGCGACTTGATCAGGATAAATGGACATAACACCCATGGGGTGGTTAGCCCCACTGGGTGGAATTCTCATCCCAGTACTGCAGTGGGTCCTTGGGATCTGGAGACCCGCTGCATTGCATCACAGAGTTTCTCCTTAGGATAATAAAAAAGATCTAGAAATAGATCGTTGTGATGGTTACACAGCATTGTGAATGTACTTAACCCCACCGAACTGGACACTTGAAAAATGGTCAATTTTTGGTTGTGTATATTTTACTACAATAAGAAAAAGAGCAAAGGTGTTATAGTAAATCCATCCCATGACTGATTCCCCTACCCCTAAAAAAGAAATATTTTGAACTAAATAAAAACAAAAAACCAGCTGCCATCAAGTTGATTCTGACTCATGGTGGCCCCATGTGTGTCAGAGTAGAACTGTACACTGTAGGGTTTTCGGTGGATGCTTTCTCAGAAGTAGATTAACAACGCCTTTTAGTTAGCAGTTGAACATTTTAACTCTTTGCTCCACCCAGGAACTCCATATATATACACATGTATATATTATACATATTATTATATATAATAATTTAGGTAAAGACAATGAGAAAAAGAAAATTTAAAAAAATTACAATACAGAAAGGGAAAAAAACTATTTATTCAATGCTTTTTATGTCTACCTAACACTTGAATGTTGATCATTTAGTTACAGTTTGAGGTAAATTTATTTTATGTAAATAATTGTCTAGCAACTAATGAGTGAGTTTTAATGAAACAAAAAAATCTGAAAAATGTACGATTTAGTTAGGCAACTGCTAAATCATACAGTGATGTAATGTTTTATTTTCTTGATTTATTATTTAGTTTTAAAACAACCAATCAACACTGACAAGCATAAACTTAGATTTTAAACATATCCAAATTCTGCCAAATATTGCACGTATGAACTAAAATTTGCTCTTACCAAACAACGTTACACCTCACAGTTTGCCCTGGTTCACTGTT
The DNA here is from genome assembly GCA_030035585.1 of Dugong dugon. Classification (NCBI taxonomy): domain Eukaryota; kingdom Metazoa; phylum Chordata; class Mammalia; order Sirenia; family Dugongidae; genus Dugong; species Dugong dugon. The sequence continues at coordinate 69,999,586 of CM057461.1, forward strand.
TTCAATTTTAAATACAATTTTTAGTACAACTACAAAAGTAGAAAAAAACTCCAAGATGCGTGCCTCTGTCTTTACAATCACTGTGCTATAATTGTTTATTTCAACACAGATTGAGAACACCAACTACGCTTAAAAGACGCTCTGACAATTGGGAGACATTGTGAACCTATTCTTCAAACCTGGTGTGTAGCTCAGTCCGAGTGTGTCAGGGGCCAGCTGCAGAACTGGGGGCTCTCCAAATGGGCTTGCATGTAGAACACAATATTCGTTAAAAGATAAGTCATAAGACTGGAGAAACCTTGAGAGTATGGCCCCCAGACACCCTTTTAGCTCAGTGGTGAAGTTACCTCCGAGGTTCACTGTTCAGCCTGGGAGTGGACAGCCCTGTAAAACCAAATGAGACTAACGAGGTACAGGAGTCCACTGACAAGGGCCAGAAAGCAGAAGGGGACAAGGAAGCTGGTGATAGGGAACCCAAGGTTGAGTAAGGATATTGTTGATGTGTTGTGAGATTGTTAACCATTGTCATAGGGCAACATGTGTACTAACTGTTTAATGAGAAACTATTTTGTTCTATAAACCTTCATCTAAAGTGAGAATAGCAGCACAACTGGAAGAAGGTAACCAACGTCACTGAATTGTACATGTAGAAATTTTTGAAATGGTGTATCTTTGGTTATGTGTATTTTCACCAAAAAAAAAAAAAGAGTTGAGAATTTAGAGGGTTAATATGTTGTGGGGTTGTTAACCAATGTCATAAAACAACATGTGTACTACTGTTTCATGAGAAACTATTTGTTCTGTAAGCCTTCACCTGAACTACAATAAAATAAAAATTAAAAAAAAAGATAAGTCATAAGAATGAGCTCGTTTGAAGCTTAAGCATGTATTATGAAAACTCAACAGTAACCACAGCAATTAGTTAGAACTTAAACCAACAAAAGAATTTTACACAGAGGAGAATTTCACCGCTGACACTATTTAGAAATGTCTGTGCATGGTGCCAGTAGAAAGTAGATCAACATTTCGTCGGTTTTATTATTGCTTTTAAATTCTTTATAGACGTGGACCCCATACGATCTGTACTCAGAGGACACCCCTCCCACCACCCTTCCTTGGACCTGGGAGGGCCTAACTCTAAGGCAAGCCATTTAATGTTAAGCAGCTACTGCCAAGGGGATCTAGATTAAAAGAGACCAGAGGGACAGCGACCAAATGGCGGCCTTGATTGAATCTTGGTTCAAAGGAGAAAAAAATCTATAAAAGACAGACTTGAACAACTGGTGAAATTTGAATAACGGACTGGGTGTTAGAAGATATTGGGGAATGCTTGTTAATTTTTTAGGTGTAAGAATGGTTTTATTCACCATTTTGTAGGTGAATGTCCTTGGTTTTAGGAGACACACGCTGAAGTATTTAGATGAGAAATGTCATGATGTCTGCAATTTAATTTCAAATGGTCAGTAAAAAAATCTATTTATTGGTCTATCTGCATATGCTGATGAAGCAAGCAGGGCAAATTATGAACAGTTGTTGAATCGAGGTAGAGGGTTTGCAGGCGTCCGTTGTACTGTGCTTTCAACTTTTTTGAATATTTGGAAATGTTCATAACAAAAAGTTGGGGAAGTGAAAAGACAGAATCCCTATCTTCGAGAGACTAACAACCTAGGGGGCTCAGTTATTTACCTGCACAACCAGTGGCAAGTAACTCCTGAACTCAGCCCTGTGAGGGCATTACTGGAAGGGCCAGGAGACCCTCCCGAGCAGGTGCTTAATGGCTTTGACTTAGCAGTCCACCCTTAGAACGCAGAATAGCAACTTCCATGGGCTGGCTCTTCTGTGTTACCCTTAGGCCAGGAGGAAGGGAGGGACAATGCCATCTCGGAGCACTGAGAGAGATACACTGTGTCCAGGGTAGGGTCTGCTCTGAGACCCTGGGCAGCAGCCCTAGAGGAACTCACAGTCCAGTTGGCCAGTAAACAGTTTACCAGTAAACTCAGGGCCCAGTTTACCAGTAAACCGACTCCAACTCATGGCAACCCTATGTGTGTCAGAGTAGAACTGGACTCCATAGGGTTTTGAATGGCTGATTTTTCGGGAGTAGAGCATCAGGCCTTTCTTCCAAAGTACCTCTGGGTGGACTCAAATTGTCAACCTTCTTGGTTAGCAGCATTAACCATTTGTACCACCTGGGGACTCCAGGACCTGGTTTAGATGGTTCAAACCCTCTCTACAATGGGCTGGGTGCCAAGAGAGCCACTGGGTGAGTCCTTGCCCTTACAACACCAAAAAACAAAGTTCCGTCAACACATCCCAAACCAAGAGACACAGGACGGTAGACTGGAGTGCAAAGGGCAGGGCAGAGGTGGGGTGTGCTTGGGGGGATGCAAACCAGGCTGGCTCAGTCTGCCTAGGGTGAAGACCCACAGTGCCAAAGACGATGCTCAAGGGTAAGTGGCATTTACATGCAACATTGTGATGCCACCATTTTGAAGCCAGGGACATTTTGACGAGTTAATTTCATAGAGTTATTGTTATATGTCCTAAAATTCAGCTCTTAAATTTGTAGCTTCCAAAAATATTCTGACGCTCTGTATAAAAACAGATAACATCAGTACACACCCAAGTGTCAGCTTATTACCAGTTTCACCCATGAAGCAGGAGTCACACATGGGGCCAGAGATGGGACAAGGTTCAGGGATGAGGGGAGGGTTGAAGTGATGACAAGGATGCAGTGCAGGGACAGGGGATGAAGGATGAGGTGAGGCCAGGGATAAAGGATAATTGGGGATACCTACATGTTACTGGATAAATTTCAAACCCTTGATTTCACATTTAGATACATCTTTGTAATAAAACCAAAGAAAACCCATAGCCTTTGTGTCAATTCCAACTCATAGCAACCCTACAGGACAGAGTAGAACTGCTCCATAGAGTTCCCAAGGAGCGCCTGGTGGAACTGAACTACCGACCTTCTGGTTAGTAGCTGTAGCACTTAACCACTTTGTCACCAGGGTTTCAGAGGAATTGAAGTAACTGTGTCAGGCTCCTTGGAGAAGTTCCCTGGGGCAAGGGAGGTACAAGCTGAATCTGAAACATCTTGTTAGGACAGAAAATCAGGAAGTACTCAAACAAGTAGGGGACTCATGACAAGGACTCAGGAGCCACCGTGAAGAGGCTCCTACTGGCCTAGTCTGGGACAATTTGAGCACCAAAATGAATATAAACCACTAGAAAAACAGGAATCCATGAGTCTATACCAGTGGTTCTCAATGGAGAGTGATCTTGCCTCCACTCCCCACCCCAGGAGGAGCCCTGGTGGTGCAGTGGGTAAGCTCTCAATTGCTAACAAAAACGTCTGTGGTTCAAACCCACCATCTGCTCCGTGGGAGAAAGATATGGTGGTCAGCTTGATAAAGATTATAGTCCTGGAAACCCTATGGGGCAGTTCAGCTCTGTCCTATAGTCGGACATTGACAGCAATGGAGTCCCACCCCAGGGGACATTGAGCAATGTCTGCAGACATAGTTGGTTGTCAAAACTGGGAGGGGAAGAGTGTTACTGGCATCCAGTGAGCAGAGGCCAGCGATGCTTGTGAACATCCTACAATGCACAGGACAGCACCCACCCCTGTCTCCCACCCCCACCCCCCCGCCAACAGAGAATTATCTGGTTCAAAATGTCAATAGTGCCAAGGTTGAGAAACCCTGGCTTATACTGATAACAAAAAGATAAGTAAATAACTAAAAGGGAAAAGTAGGGAGCTCTTGCTTATGGTAGAAAGCCAAGTGCCAGCTGGTAGATGCAGAGAGAGGGCCTGCGTAGGATGATCATCATTTTGCAACTATCATAGTGAAGGGTGGTACAGGCAAGAATCATCAATGGATGCTAAAACTAGAAGGGTATTTAAATTATGAATGTAATTTCTTTTATAGATATAGGACTATTCAGATTTTCTATTTCTTACTGAGTCAGTTTTGGTAAGTTATCTTTTTCAAGGAATTTTTCCATTTCATTTAAGTTATCCAATTTACTGGCATAAAGTTGTTCATAATATTTCTCTTTTATATGCTTTCTTTTCTTCTTGATCATTCTTGTTTAGGTTAATTCCTAGGTTAATTCCATTTTTGTGGCTATCGTAAATGGTGTTGTTTTCTTGATTTTATTTTGGAAATTCGTGTAAAGTAACCCAGCTGATTTTTGTGTGTTGATTTTTTACCCTGAAACACTGCTGAATTCTTAGATTAGATCCAGAAGTTTTCTTGTGGAATCTTTAGAATTTTCTAGGTATAGGATCATGTTGTCTGAGAATAAGGATAATTTTACTTCTTCCTATCCAATTTGGATACTTTTTATTTCTGTTTCTTGCCTTATTGATCTGACTAGGACTTCCAGTACAATATTGAATAAGAGTGATCATAATGGGCATCATCATCTCATTCCCATTCTCAAGAGGAAGGCTCTCAGTCGTTCTCCATTGAGAATAATGTTGGCTGTTGGCTTTGCATGTTGTGTTTTTGTTAGGTGCCATCGAGTCAATTCCAACTCACAGTGACCCTATGTACAACAGAATGAAACACTGCCCGGTCCTGCACCATCCTCACAATCCTTGCCATGCTTGAACCCTTTGTTGCAGCCACTGTGTCAATCCATCTCACCCAGGATCTTCTCCTCCTTTGCCGACCCTCTACCCTACCAAGCATGATGTTCTTCTCCAGGGACTGATCCCTCCTGATGACATGTCCAAATTATGTGAGATATAGTCTCTCCACCCTTGCCTCTAAGGAGCATTCTGGTTGTACTTCTTCCAAGACAGACTTGTTCATTCTTTTGGCAGTCCATGGTATATTCAGTATTCTTCACCAACACCACAATTCAAAGGCATCAATGCTCCTTCAGTCTTCCTTATTCATTGTCCAGCTTTCACATGCATATGAGGCAATTGAAAACACCATGGCTTGGGTCAGGCACACCTTAGTCTTCAAAGTGACATCTTTGCTTTTCAACACTTTGAAGAGGTCTTCTGCAGCAGATTTGCCCAATGCAATGCATCTTTTGATTTCTTGACTGCTGCTTCCATGGGTGTTGACTGTGGATCCAAGTAAAATGAAATCCTTTACAACTCCAATCTTTTCTCCATTTATCATGATGTTGCCTATTGGTCCAGTTGTGAGGATTTTTGTTTTCTTTATGTTGAGGCTGTAGTCTTTGATCTTCATCAGTAAGTGCTTCAAGTCTTCTTCACTTTCAGCAAGCAAGGTTGTGTCATCTGCATAACCCAGGTTGTTAATGAGTCTTCCTCCAGTCATGATGCCATGCTCTTCTTCATATAGTCCAGCTTCTCTGCTTTGCATATATGCCCTTAATTATGTTGAGAAATTTCCCTTCTATTTATATTTTGCTAAGAGTTTTTATCAGGAAATGGTGTTGTATGTTATCAAATGCCTTTTCAGCACAAATCGATATGATCATGTGGTTATTTTCCTTCGTTTTATTTATGTGGTGACTTACATTGCATTCCTGGTACAAATCCCACTTGATGGTGGCATGTGATTTTTTTGGATATGTTGTTGAATTCTATTGGCTAGAATTTTGTTGAAAAATTTTGCATCTATATTCATGAAGGATATTGGTCTGTAATTTTCTTTCTTTGTGATTTTTTTGGTCTGGTTTGGTATCAGAGTGATGCTGGCTTCATAGAGTTAGGGAGTATTCCTTCCTATTTTATGTTTTGGAAGAGTTTGAGTAGAATTGGTGTCAGCTCTTCTCTGAATGTTTGGTAAAATACCCCAGTGAAGCCATCTGGTCCTGAGCTTTTTCTTGTTGGCAGTTTTTTAAATGACATCTTTAATCTTTTCCCTTGCTATGGGTCTGTTTAGATTTTCTACCTCTATTTGAGCTAGTTTATGTAGGTAGTGTGTTTGTAGGAATTTTTCTGTTTCATCTAGGTTTTCAAATTTGTTGGAGTACAGTTTTTCATAGTATTCTGTTGTGATCCTCTTTATCTCAGTTGAGTCTGTTGTAACGGCTCCAGTTTCATTTCTTATTTTGGTTATTTGCCTCTTTTTGTTCTTTTGTCTAGTGGTTTGTCTATTTTATTGATTCTTTCAAAGAACTAACTTTTGGTTTTGTTGACCCTTTCCATTGTTTTTCTATTTCATTTATATCTATTCTGATCTTTATTATTTCCTTTCTTCTGGTAGCACTGGGCTTCTTTTCTTTTTCTACTTGTTCAAGTTGTCTGGTTAAGTTATGATTTTGGATCTTTTTATTTTTTCCATGTAGATATTTATTGCTATGTATTTACCTCTGAGTACTGCTTCTGCTGTGTCCCAAAAGTTTTTACATGGGTTTTCATTTTTGTTGGAATCTAAGTATTTTTTTAATTTCATTTTTGATTTCTTCTATGACCCAATAATTTTTTGGTAGTGTATTATTTAGTTTCCATGTAATTATTATTGTTTTTCCTTATTCTTCCTGTTGTTGATTTCTAGCTTCATACTGTTATGGTCAGAGAAGATACTTTGTATAATTTCAATATTTTAAAATTTGTTGAGGCTTGTTTTGTGGCCTATCATATGGTTTATTCCAGAAAAGGATCCATGTGCACTGGAAAAAAGTGTGTATTGTTCTGTTGGTGGGTGGTGTGTTCTATATATGTCCATTAGGTCAAATTGGCTTTAAGATTTAAATATCTTTAAAAGATCTTCTTTTTAGATGTTCTATCTAGAATTGAAAGTGGCATGTTGATGTCCTCAACTATTATTGTGGAGTTGTCTATTTTTCCTTTCATATTAGCCAGTATTTCTTTCATGTATTTTGGAGCATTGATGTTAGGTGAATATATATTTGTAACTGTTACATCTTCTTGATGGATTGACCCTTTTATTATCATTTAATGTCCTTCTTTATCTCTTGCAATAAATTTTGATTTAAAGCCTATTTTATCTGATATCAGTATGGCCACCTCTGCTCTTTTTTGGTTACTGGCTGCATGGAATATTTTTTTCCAATCTTTTATTTCCAGTCTGTTTGTGTCCTTATGTCTAAACAGTGTTTCTTGTAGGCATCAAGAAGATAGATCTTTTTTTTTTTTAATCCATTCTGTCACTCTGTCTTTCGTATGGGGGCTTTAGACCATTTATATTTAAGGTTATTACTGATAGTGAAGTAGCTACTTCATTCATTTTGCTTAATGTTTTTTTGAGTGTCTTAAATCTTCTTACAGGAGCCCTGGTGGTGCAGTAGTTAATAAGCATTTGACTGCTAAGAAAAAGGCTGGCAGTTCGAATCCACCAGCCACTCCTTGGAAACCTTATGGGGCAGTTCTACTCTGTCCTATAGGGTTGCTATGAGTTGGAATTGACTTGATGGCAACGGGTTTGGTTTTGAGTTTTTTAAATCTTCTTTGGCTATTCTCATTTTTCTGTTATTTCTTTTTATTTAGCTGCTTTTTTCTGATGAATCTTTTGATTTCTTCCGTGTATTTTTTCTAGGTGTTTTTTTAGTGGTTACCACATATATTATATTACACAACTTGCAATGTCAACAACATTTAACATTCAAACAACAAGTACCATACAACTTTAACATACTACACTATTCCTGTTTTTATCCTCCATCTCCCTTTTCTGTTGGGTTAGTCTCCTCCATTGGCATGATTATATTTCCTAAATCCATTAGGTTTAATTTGTACTTATTTCTTACCACTTGATCTTGTATTGCTTGTGGAACTTAATTATTGAGTTTATTCCCTGAAAATATCATATATTTTGTCCTTATGTTTACCCATAATGCTGTTTTGTTTTTATTTCCAGTGTATATATTTGAGTATTTGTTTAATTAATATTCTTTCCTTTATGTTTACAGAATTCCCTTAAATAATAGTTGCAGGGTTGGTCTGGTAGTGACAAATTCCCAGAGCTTGTGTTTATTAGGGAATGTCTTGATTTCCCCCTCATTTTTGAATAACGACTTTGCTGGGTAAAGAATTCTTGGCCGGCAATTGTTTTCCTTCAATGTATGTCTCTCCATTGCCTTCTGTCCTCCACGGTGTCTAGGGGGAAATCCACATTAATTCTTATGGTGGACTTTTGGTATATTATGCTTTTCTTTAGCTGCCTTCGGAATTCTCTCCTTGTCTTTGGTTTTCAAGAATTTTATTACAATGTGTCTTGGAATGAACCTCATTGTCTTTCTTTTATTTGGAGTTTGTGTAGCTTCCTATATTTGTAGGCTTGGTGCCTTATTCAGGTCCGGGAAATTCTCTATGATTATCTCTTGGAACATTCTTTCTATGCCTTTATTATTATCTTGATGTTCTGGAATTCCAAAAATTCTAATGTTAGATTTCTTAATTGAATCCTACATTTCCATTTGGCTTTTCTTGATTTTCTTTGTTCTTTTTTTTGAAAGTTAATTAGTTCGGTTACTCTGTCTTCTAGATCACTTATTCTATCTTTAGTCTGCTCAAAACTATTATTGAATGTTTCTCTTGCATTTTCTAATTCAATTATTTTAGCCTCAGTTCCATTATTTCTCCCTTTTTTTAATGTTTTCAGTCTCCTTATTGAGCTTCTGATTTTTGTGTCTTATTTTGTTTCCTGATCTCCATTTTTTATGTGTGCTCTTTGCTTTCTTTAGACATATTTAACACTATTGTCTAGATGTGTTTTATTTCTTCCACTGTCCTCACCTCCATATGAGAACGTTCTGCTTCTTCGTGTTTTTATTTTGATTGGAACTTCTTCTCTTGTGATCCTGTATGTTTTATTTTATTGTCATTTTTTAAATTTTTTAGAAATATCTTATTGTGGTAATTTGAAATTTGGAGTTGTCTGTATTTCCAGGAATTATTATTCTTATGTTTACCTCCACTATCTTCTACTAAGTTTCACTAGCAGACACTCTGGCCATTTGATTCTTTCAGCACTGAGTTAGTAGTTATGTCTGAGAATTTAATCTCTACTGTGTTTATTACTATTGTGTTCTTGTTTGTCTCCACAGGTTTTAGGGTTTTTGGAAAATTTTAAGTCTCTGGGTGCTTACTGTGGCTGGTTTTCCCTAAGGTGGCTTATTTTACTGATGTGAGGATCCGCCTGTCTTCTGTGGATTTGGGTGAAGCCTTACCCAGATGGTTGCACTCCTTGGGCTGGATTCCTTTCACTTCCCTTTGTAGGACTGAGGCACGGCTTTCTCTCTGTGACTAATTGTGCATGTGTCGGACTCTTCCACTGGCCATGAGTAGAAGTGGTGGTACTCATCTTCCATGATGAGAAGGAAAGGAGTGCTTTTTTTCCTTCCCTCATGGATGACCTTGAGCAGGTTCTCCCACAGTGAGTAGGGGGCCAGTTGTTTTCTGCTGTGTGGCCTGTTTGATGTATGTTTCTTCCCCTGGGCTATGTATGGATCTTATGGCTCTTCTGCTGCCCTGGGTCCTAGAGACCAATTGACTTTGGGTCTCAGCAAGATTCAGTAACACTCACTCCCAGAGTCTTGGCTTCCTGGTGCCACTTACCAAATGCATGGTTTGTAAATTCCTCTAGCCACCTTTATCGGACTATACTTTCCTCGGTTTAGCTCCTGTCCTGTGTTCTTTGTGTAGGGTGTTGCTGTTCCAAGTCACAGCAGCGAGCCAAGTCCTCCTGTTACTAGCATCCAGAAACTCCCAGCTTCTCTGCTGACCCCACTCCTCCTGTTCCTGTTTCATGACTCACCTCAGCTTTCCAACAGTTCAACTGCCACCCAGAGCTCTGAGATCTCAGTCTATGCTTTTTTTTTTTTCCATTGTTCAGTAAGTTAGTTGCAGGGGGATAAATGGGAGTGAGTGTGTACTCAGCCATCTTGCCCTGCTTCTCCTTTTATTGTTATTATTACTGGTATCACCATAATCATTATTGTTCTGTGTTTAATGGAACTTCTGAGGTTGTTATTAGACCATTCTTCCAAGAAAAGGAGTTTCCAGTGGATTATTTTACAGTCAGCTACTGTAAATTTATTCTTTATTTCATTGTTTCAGTGAAGGTTTACACAGGAGTTTAATTTCCAGTTCAACAATTTCTACACAGATTGTTCAGTGACATTGGTTACATTCTTCACAATGCATGAACATTCTCATTATTTTCTGTTCTGTTTGTTCTGTTCCCGTTAATCTAGTTTCTGTGTTCCCTTACCTTCTTATCTTTGTTTTAAAGTAATTGTTAACTGTGTGGTCTCATGTAGGTAATTTTTTAAAGGAGCACAGTACTCATAGGTGATATTCTTTATTTTGTGAGCAAATCTGTTATTTAGCTTGCAAGCTTTTAAGACCCCAGACGCTACTCACCAACCTAGGATGTAGAACATAAACTTTATGAACTATGTTATGCCAACTCACTGAGTTGTCCCATGAGACTATGGTGCTAATCCTTCAAACCCAGGAAACCAATCCCATGAGGTGTTTGATTATGTCTAAAAAGTATTCGTAACTCCGCTCCTATGTGTTTTATTATATATATGAATATATATGCATGTTCATACATATATACATATACATACCTATACACATATATGCCTACATTCATATATTTATACCTGCACATGTATTTTTGGCTGTTGGTGAAACATTATATATGCCATAGCAATTACCAAAAGGTCCTTTTTACTTGTATACGTCTTAGTGACATCATTTACCTTGGCCAAGCTGTGCACACTTCACCCTCATTCGGTGTTACCTTTCCCGTCACCAAAAATAACAAGTGTCTGCTATCTAGAGAGTGAATCCCTCTCTCCTCCCCTCATCTATCCCTGGTAATCACCAATGAATGTTAGTTTCTGTATATGTACTTATTTAAGTCATTTCATAAAAGTATGAACATACAATTTTTTTTCTTTTGTGATTGGCTTTTTTCACTTAACGTAATGTCCTCCAGGTTCATCCACCTTGTAAGATACTTCAGGAACTAATTTTTCTTTACCACTGAGTAGTATTCCATTGTATGTATGTACCACATTTTACTTCTCCATTCATCTGTGGTTGGGCATTTAGGTTTTTTCCATATTTTTGCTGTTGTGAATAGCGTTGCAATGAACATAAGTGTGCCTACGTCTGTTCATGTCACTTCTATTATATTCCCAAGGTATATACCTAGGAGTGGTATTGCTGGGTCATATGGCAGCTCTACCTCTAGTTTTTTGAGGAACTACTAGACTGTTTTCCACAATGGCTGTACCATTTTACATTCCCACCAGCAATGGACAAGGGTTTCAATTTCTCCACATCCTCTGCAACACTTGTTATTTTCTGTTTTTTTATTTGTTTAATCTTAGTCGTCTTAGTGGGAGTGTATCTCATTGCAGTTTTGATTTGCGTTTCTCTGATGGCTTATGATGTTGAGCATCTTTTCATATATTGGTTGGCCATCTGAATAGCCTCTTTGGAGAAATGTCTGTTCATGTCCTTTGCCCAGTTTTTGATTATTTGTCTTTTTGTTGTGAAGTTGAGAAGTTTTCTATATATTTTAAATATTAGACCCTTATCGGTTATATTGTTCCCAAAGATTTTTTTCCCCAGCCTGTACTCTTTACTCTTGTGATACAGTCTTTTGAAGAACTAAGTATTTAACTTTTATGGGGTCCCAGTTATCTATTTTGTTTTCTACTGCTTATGCATTTGCTGTTGTGTTTGATAATCTATCACTGAAAAAAAATTAGGTCCTAAAGCTTTGCTCCTATATTTTCTTCCAAGAATTTTATGGTTTTAGACTTATCATTTAGGTCTTTGATCCATTTTGAATTAATTTTTGTGTACGGCTAGCCCAGTTAATGTTCCTTGGCATGTAACTTTTTCATTTTTCTTCCTATGCATTAAGGATTTTTTTTTTCTTCATAATGTAATTCAAAAAGTTTTGCAGGATGTGAGTATAAATGAGAGTTCTGGAATGTTTTTTTGTTTTTGGATCATCTTACACAGGTCTTTATCTGGGAAATCTTTTCTGAATAACATTTTATTTCATTTATACTACTTCTATATAAATATTACTTCGTTCTATACTAACTTCTTTTATTCAAAAGATATTTATTGAGAGCCTACAGGGTAGGCACTGGAGATATAGCATTGAGCAAGACAAAATCCCTGCCCTGAGGGAATTTACAGATTAGTAAGAGAAACAGTCAATACACATGTGAAAACAATAAGCCAGACCTCCAGTGGAGGCAGGCACTATGGAAAATAATGGAGCATAGAGGGGACAGAGTGCAGAGCAAGGAAGATCTGTTCCTTTCTTCTTGCTGTTAGCTGTCTTCAGCTTGGCTCCCAACTCATGGCAACCCCATGCACAGTAGAACAAAATATTGCCCAGTCCTGTGCCACCCCCATGATTAGTTGTAGAATGGACTGTTGTGATCCATAGGGTTTTCGCTGGTTGATTTTCAGAAGTAGATCTCTAGGCCTTTCTTCCTAGTCTGTTCATAGTTGGAAAGCTCCGCCAAAATTTGCTCAGCATCATAGCAACATGTAAACCTCCACTGATAGATGAGTGGTGGCTGCACATGAGGTACGTTGGCTGGGAATTGAACTCTGGTCTCCTACATGGAAGGCGAGAATTCTAGCACTGAACCACCATTGTTCCTGCTCATTCCTTAGGAATATCTATTCTAGTTCATAAGGAAATTGGATTGGACCTGTGTCCTCAATACGTAGTATACTTATTTTCATCATTTTTTCTATTTTCCCCTTTTCTCAGCAAGATGGGAAAGCTTGCCAAGCTTACCTCCACACCACCAATTCTGTCTTTCACAGTCCGTTGTGCTCCCCTTTGCCTCTGGGGAGCACTTGCATTCTTCTCTTGCATTTCAGCCCCTCACACCCCCTCAGCTCGCCTCTCCTGATTCAGCTCTCCTCTCCTGCGGGTCCTCAGTTCCTGGAGGCCAGTCTTGGTGAAGGTCCTTGAGATGGCCAAATAGTTTTCTGAGATTTTTCTCTCATTCTTGCAACAAACCATTGTCTGGAGTGTCTTTCTCCTCTGACTCATCAACGTGATTTTGCTTTTCTCCCACTCAGAGGGGTTTTGTTTTTCTCCATTCACATCCTGCTCCCCATGTCCCTTCTACTGACTGTCAGTGGCAGTGTGGGAGTGCAACCCTCACCCCACTCAGTCCGCTGGGCTGTGGTGCTGGGTGAATCCGTTTGCGGTGACTGGCTGGACAGGTCGATGGGAAGAGCAGCCAGTCCCACCCCTGGGTGCATAAGCTCCAGGATAGCTCCACCTGTCTCAGATGGCCTTGTCTCTGTCCACCGCCTCTGGCTCACTCATGCCCAACAGATGGAGTCAGTGAAAATGCCCGGTCCCCAGAAGGCACCACCAACCTTAGCTCTGCCCCTGCTCAGCACTTGACATAAGGGAGAGAATTTAGAGGGGCAGATAATTCCATAAAGCCACAGAATGCTTTGCCTTGAAGTTTCCCTCCTTAGAGTCTCCAGAAGCCCCACAGCTGGAGGGGTTACTTATGTTAACCTCCTATTTAGAAATTAAGCTCTGATTTGGAAATTAAGGATTGTAATTTAGCATTAACCCAGATGTCAAGACGTAATGAGACACACTGTGGGGGAAATTGAATTCCATATTGCCAAAGACCCATTTTATTTACAATAACCAGCCTCTCATATCTTGCCAATATTGATGGATCATATGCTTAAAATTTTGATAGCTCATTCATTTCTATAATTACATTTATTTTGAATTAAATAACTCTCACACACCCTTGATATTCAAAGAGACAAAATTAATTTGCGAATCAGAATTAACCTGCCATTCAACCCCCGGAACTGTCCTTTCTGGAAACCCTTGAAAAGCTACATCCTGCCATTTCGGACAGGACCATGTACATATGAACAACTTTTAGCCTGGATAGAGCTTCATCCTTGGGCTTGGTGAGAAGTGATTTCTGTAAGTGATGGGGAAGGAGAGGGACAGGGCTATGCACCAACAGAACTGATGTGCCCAGGAAAGATAAAAGCAATCACAGAAGCAGCAGCTTGGGGCTGGGGGAAAGGCGTGACCATTGATGTTTGTCTCTTGTCCACTAGTTACTAGATGAGTGACTTTGAGCAAAATCCCTGAGCAGGGTGGTAGAAATGCCCACTGCTCCCTGCCCACCCACACCCTCTCTGCCAAGGTCCACTCTCCCAGCCTCAACTGGCTTGGACCAAGTGTAGAGTCATGGACATACAGAGTTGCTTGGATTGACATGGAAACCCTGAGCAGCTGGGCTGTGAAGGATGCTGAGGGGTTTGAGCAGACTGTCTTCCGTGGTCAGCCAGTGTTGGCACCATGCACGCACAGAGAGGAGAACAGAGAGCTGCCTTGCAGAGCTGGATCCTAGTATAGACCCAGCCACCTAGGAGAGAGGGAGTTGTGTCTCTCTGGGGCCAGCTCCCCTGCACATTAGAGGATCTTGGTCTCCTGTCCTTGGTGGTCTGAACTGCGTCTCGTATCCCCTTGTAAGCCAGACCCCTGTGAAAGGGATCTTCTCTGTGCCAAACCCTCGGATTCACCACCTAGGAGCAGAGCCATATGAAATTTGTAATGAGTGCCGCACAATGTCCCTCGTCAAAGAGGGGGTCACATCGCTTCTCTGGGCTTCAGTTCCATCACCCGCAATGTGGCCCTAACAGTACACTTTGCAGGATCTGTGTGAGGTCAAGGATGATGGGTATGAAACCCCAGCCCAGTCCTTGTTCACCATACGTGCTCAGTAAGGGATCCCCACCCCCCCAAAAAGGTTGATTTAGCATCTTAAAAATAACCACAGTGATGTCAGCAAACAGCCATCTGGAGAGGGGAGTCACGATAGAGCCCCTGAATTTTAGGGGAGCTGGCAGGGAGCTCAGCTGGAGTAGGAGAGTGATTCCAGGAGTGCAGCCATGCTGAGGGAAGCGGGACCCCATAGGTCCCGGTGTGACCGGCGAAAGTGGAAGAGAGTAACAGGGTGACGTTGAGGTCTGAGGAGGCATGGGCGGCCCTGCGGAATGCCCTGACTGGGGGGTAACTGGGAGGGACTGGAGTGGGGTGCTGAGGCTGGCTGAAGGAGAGAGCTGTGGACCTGCCGGGGCTGTAGTCCAGATACAGAGCAGAGAGGTTTGTCAGGAAGACGGGCGTTGGACTGTGGCGAGCGACCGAGGCAAGGCTGGTCAGGACCCAGTATATCTTAGCCACCTACAGGCCCAAGACATAAGGACGTTAAGAAGCGGAAACACCCTCTCAGCTCCCACTGCCGCCATTTGCCTAACAGCCTGTCTCCTCCCCCAGTTGGTCCTGGTGGGGAGAGGGCATTCTGAATCATTGGAGCTTTAGACCTGCAGCGGCTCAGAAGCCACTGAATTTGACTCAGTTTACTTGTAAGTGACTAGGATCTGTTATCTCTGTCCAACAGAATAGGGGCTCAACGTCAGAAATTTAAATTGAGGGATGGCAAAATGGAGGTTGGCTTTTGCATCCTTGAACCTGTGAGTACAAAATTTTCAAAAGCCTCAGGAGGATGAGGAGGGCCCTCCGGCAGCACCTGGGAACCCCCGGAGCAGGAGAATTCCGCAGGAGACCTTAGAACTGTTCTCCAAGAGCTGAGGAGCTGGCTCGCGGCAAAGGGCATTGGTGCTCCCTCTTGAGAGGATCCAGGTGCTGGCAGTTACAGGGTGGTGGTTCCAGCTTCAGCTGGGCACAGGGTTTCTTACTCTGGGCTCTCTGTTGCTGGGTGGGTGGTCAGTTGAAGGGTGGACAAGCATGTGTCAAGACGGCAGAGAAAGACATTGCATTAGGTTACAGGTTGAAAGGATTGCTAAGGCTCTCTTCTGACTTAGAGATGGACACCTACATTGAGCTCTTGTATGCACAGCTCTTGAGTGAAAAAGAGTGAGTAAACACAGTGCCAGGCCCTAGGAACTCCCAGTTACAAATAAGAGAAAGTTAAAATCACCTCTGGTCCCCTCTGAGCCCCTGTTGGGGGTTAGGTACTTTGGAGGGAATTAACATTCCCCACTGAGCCCTGGAGCCCTGGTGGCGAAGTGGTTAAGCATTCGGCAGCTAATCAAAATGTCGGCAGTACGAATCCACCAGCCACTCCTTGGAAACTCTATGGGGCAGTTCTACTCTCCCCGTAGGGTCACTATGAATCAGAATCAACTCGACAGCAACGGGTTTGGTTGGTTTTGGAATGAGCTCATAGAGTCTCTGGGTGGTGCAAATGGTTAACACGCTGAGCTGCTAATCAAAAAGTTGGGAGGCTGGAGTCTACCCAGAGGTGACTTGAAGAAAGGCCTGGTGACCTACTTCTAAAAAATCAACCATTGAAAGCCCTGTGTAGCACAGTTCTACTCTGGCTCACATGAGGTCACCAGGAGTCAGAGTCAAATAGAAGGTAACTGGTTGTTGTTGTTTTTCTAATTAGCTCGTGTACTCCGCATGGCAATCCAGTGACATTGGAATCATCATTCCCATGGTGAAACAGGTTCAGTGACAGCAGTTAGCCTGTCCAAGCAGCAGAATCAGAGCTAAATCCTGTCTGTTGCCCCCCTCCCAAACACAACCTTTATTCTAGGAGGGAAACTTTCAGAAAACTATACTTTAAAACCGTCTTACACTCTGTGGCCTTCAAAGGAAATTCTGGATAAGAAGGGGCAGCTCAGATAGAGCCTCAGCTGGCTACACATAACCCTCAATTGTTTTTGCATATTTTTGCAACACCTGGAATCCAGATCTTTCTGCCTTCCCATCCCAGCAGTCTCCTGCTCTTGGTATCCTGTAAATATCAGACCCTTGGGCCTATGGAAGGAAGAGTGAAGAAAGAGCCCCTCGGTGTGCTTCCCTGCTCATGTCTGGGACTGCCTGGCTGAAACACTGGGGATTTCTCGCTGCGCGTTGCCAAGCAGGAGAGCAAGCAGTCCGGGTGATTGATTCAGGCCTCCTCTGCCTCCTGGGCACCCCAGCAAAGGGCAAGTAGTCAATCCATCAGGCCTGAGCAGCAGCTGCTTGCATACCTGCTAAGGCGCTTTGCTGCGGTCACTTGGGGATGCCATTTAAAATTTAGCACCCACTGAGGGCTTCAGGCACTGTACTTGTTTCCGTTAGCTGCAGTCTAGTCATCCCCCAGACTCACGGTGACCCCACGCACAACAGAAGGAAACGCTACCTGGTCCTGCATCATCCCTATAATCGATTGGGGATCCGACCATGGTGATCCATAGGGTTTTCATTGGCTGATTTTCAGAAGCAGATTGCCAGGCCTTTCTTCCTAGTCTGGAAACTCCAATGAAATCTTTTCAGCATTATAGCAACACACATGCCTCCCCTGACAGACAGGGGTGACTGTGCATGAGGTGCATTGGCCGGGAATTGAACACGGGTCTCCTGCAAAGAAGGTGAGAATTCTACCACCGAACCACCACGGCCACCCTCGACACCCCCTTCCCCGGTACTGTAGACTCTGGATAAATTATGCTTATGAGTTTAGGAGGTAGAATCCAGGCTGTATTACCCACAGGAGTGTGACGTAGAGGGCCCTGGACAGGGCCCCAGCTCTGGTCATGACTATCTCCTGGCCACCTCACCGTCTAGTGAGACGGCCGTTGCTCAGGCTGCAGAACCACCGGGCTGGTGAGCAGCACAGGGAGAAGAGGAAGGGGGCACCAGGCTGGGGGCTCTGCAGGTGAGTGATTATTAGGGTCACCTAGACCCAGCGCTTCGGCCAGTTTCATGGGGAAACAAGTCTGTTGTTGCCAACAATTAAAAACAAACCCTTGCTAACTACATCACTGGGTTAAAACGAGGTCTCACAGGCAGGCCCCTGAATGGAAGAGCCAGAAGAATTTTGTGAGCCAAGATTCTCTCAGTGGATGGGAGGGTCTGCCACCATAAACAGGGGCCTGAGGAGGCTCTAGGGAGCAGCCCCACTGTGTCGCTGGGGCAGATGTCCATGGTAACGTGGCGCTACTCACAAGCAACTGTGTGCTTGGCTTATGTACTTAGCATCTTCCCCAAAGACCAAAAGCAGAAACCAAACCCATTGCCGTCGAGTTGATTCTGACTCATAGCGACCCTCTAGGGCAGCAGAGCAGAACTGCCCTGTAGGGTTTCCAAGGAGTGGCTGGTGGATTCAAACTGACAACCTTTTGGTTAGCAGCCGAATGCTCAACAATTGCGCCACCAGGGCCCCTCCCCAAAGATGGTACTTTGGAAAGTCAGTTTCAGTTACTGTACTTTCAGCTGTGAGTAAGACAAACTTCAGCATTATCTGGCTTAAACAATGAAAGGAAACCCATTGGCTCTTATCTTAGCTATTGTCTTGATCACCCAGTGCTTCTATAACAGAAATGCCACAAGTGGCTGGCTTTAACAAACAGAAATTTATTCTCTCACAGTCTAGTAGGCAAGAAGTCCAAATTCAGGGAGCCAGCTCCAGGGAAAACTTTCTCTCTCTGTCTGCTCTGGCGGAAGGTCCTTGTCATCAGTCTTTCCTTGGTCCAGGAGCTTCTCTGCACAGGAACCCCAGATCCAAAGGACGCGCTCTGCTCCTGGAGCAGCTTTCTTGATTATATGAAGTCCCCATGTCTCTCTGCTAGCTTCTCTCTTTTATATCTCAAAAGAGATTGGCTTAAGACACAATCCAATCTTATGGAATAAAAAGAGGAACCAAACCATAGGAAGGGCAGTTGCAGGAAAAACAACGAATATTGTAATAATTACACTCTGATTGGTTACTGATTATTAATAGTACAGTTAGTGATTACAGAGAGTTTCCCAGGGTTCTTACATCACGGTCATGCGATGCTTACATGTAGTTTATTTGTCTATCTTACAAAAAGAAAAAAAAAAATACTTTGCTGGCAACAGCACCCAGATAACACTCTTCCTGAGTATGTGTACTTTGAGGGGTGCTTATGGTCACTTGGTTAAGACCCCTCAGGGCATATGGTTTCACATCCTGGTTTTGACCACCGAGGACAAACATATTTTTCTAAAACAACATAGCTGTTAGTCTAGAATCCAGATTAAAATTAGATAACATTGTCAGCATAGTACGGCTCTGTCTCATCTGCTGCACTGAAAGCTTTCTTTTTCTGGGACAGAGGCTAGAAGTTTGAATTCAGGACACTGGCTCTAGGGAAAAGTTTTCTCTCTCTGTCGGCTCTGAGGGAAGGTCCTTTTCTCTTTTTAACTTCTATTCCTTGGCATGACATTTATCTTCCCCCATCTGTCCTTGCTTGCTTTGTCGATTGCTCAGTCTGCTCTTTTTATGTCTCAAAGGAGATTAACTCAAAACACACCCTACACTAACACTACCTTATTAACATAACAAAGAAGACCCATTCTCAAATGGGATTATAACCACAGGTATAGGGGTTAGGATTTATAACACATATTTTGGGGGGACACAATTCAATCCTTAACAGCTCCTATAACCAAAAAAGCCCAGTAGTTCCAGCTTCAGGTAGGGGTTGATCCAGCATTCACTGATGGCACCAAAAGCCCAGTTGTTGCAATAGCTGCACTTTGTGCTTTATGGTAGCAGTTGCGTCCTTGCGTGGCTACCCTTCCAGGCCCAGGAAGGCTGCAGTAGTGACTGGGCTTGCGTGCTTTTGCTCTACATCCAGGTCTCTTTCCCCAACTCTCTAACAAAAACTCTAGGGTGGGTATAGTGGGTGCTTCATCCAGAGCCCCTGAGACCCTTGTCCTGGTTCTGTGTGCCCTTGATTTTTAACTGCCTAACACTTTTTTATTCCCCCCACCCACCCCCACCACCCCAGGACTGCCCTTGGACCAAGGGAGAGACTCATGTCGTGAGCTTGAAGTTCCTGAGAGTTTACAATCCCTGTGGCAGTCCTGAACGAAAAACTGCCTCCAGTGGGCCTAGGGAAGCTCAGTTTCCTAGTTTCAGATGAGGTGCAACTTACTCTCCAGAGTCCCTTGTGGAAACAGCTACCTTCTCCCTGCTGTAGCTGTCTCCACTTCCCGGTCCTACTCCCCCGTTCCCTCTGTGAGCTCCCCTGGGAGCACTTCTTCCATAAGGCACTTGTATGGGAATTTCTGTTTCAGGATCTGCTTCTGGGTAAATAAATAAAAATACAAGACACTCAGTTCAATTTGAATTTTACATAAACAACAAATAATCGTTTTAGTGTAAGTATATCTCACACAATATGTGAGACACACTTAAAAATATGTGCTGTTTGTCTGAAATTCAAACCTAATTGGGCCTCCTGTATCTTATTTGGCGACTCTATTTCTAGGGAACTTAATTTAAGACAAACTTTACTTTCATAGGACCGACTCAGAGCACTCTTGTCCCTGAACCCAATCACCATAGCAAGGGGATAGGATCACAAGGATTTGCTCAGAACAGTGAGGGTTCCATCCTGGATCTGGGAGTGATGTCACACTCACCCAGACTTTCTGGTTGGTTGCTCCACAGAGGAGAAGGGTAGTGTGGATGTTGGGGAGGTATCACGGATTGAATTGCGTCCCTCAAAAATATCTGTCAACTTGGCTGGGCCATGATTCCCAGTATTGTGTGATTGTCCACCATTTTGTCATCCGATGTGATTTTTCTGTGTGTTGTAAACCCTCTCTATGATGTTGATGAGAAGGGATTAACAGCAGTTATGTTAATGTTAATCTACAAGACTGGATTGCGTTTTGAGTCAATCTCTTTTGAAATATAAAAGAGAGAAGTGAGCAGAGAGACATGGAGACCTTATACCACCAAGAAACAAGAGCCAGGAGAATAATGCGTCCTTTGGACCTGGGGTCGCTGTGCTAAGCTCCTACCCCTGGGGAAAATTGATGACAAGGACCTTACCCCAGAGCCAACAGAGAGAGAGAGAAAGCCTTCCCCTGGAGCTGGCACCCTGAATTTGGACTTCTAGCCTCTTAGACTATGAGAGAATAAATTTCTCTTTGTTAAAGTCATCCACTTGTCGTATTTCTGTTAGAACAGCCCTAGATAACTAAGACATGAGGAAGTCAGAACACCTGTTTCTAAATATAACTAACTACCTATAAAAATCAGTAAGTATACTTACAGCTGTACGTGAAACCAGCACTGCAGCTTGGTTTCAAGTATGCTCCTTACGTTACGTCTACATTTCACAGAACCTTCCACCATGAAGATGCAGGGGGCTACCTAGATAAACACAGAACTTGGACAAATAGCCTCTTACGAGGAACTCTGTTTGTATAACTCTCAGTACACAGCCTTTGCTTGCTCTGTAACTACAGTAGATGGCTGTGTATTTACAGTGTTAACACAAGTAACTTAGTCCAAGGCACCATGTTTCCTGGAAATTAGTACCTGTATGATGCGAAATTCCTGAACTGGGCCTCCTAGCTGCATAATATTTAAACAGAGCACTTGTTTTTTAAAGAACTCTGTAGCCAAGGAAGAAGCCTTGCCCTAAGCCACTTTAAAAGTTGGTGCACAGCCATCTCCTATGCCTCTTCTCACACACCCATGGCCCTGCACAGGACGGTTTAAAACAAGGGTCGTTATTTTAAGTGTTTGGAAGGAATCATCCCCGAAATCTTTTATTTATCTCTTAAAGTTTTTCCCTCTCAGGTTGACTGTTTGCCCAAAACAATGAAGACATTTAAAAGTGTTTCTTGGCTGGAGCTGGCAGTCTTCTTCCAGGAGAGCCCTGGTGAGCTGTGTGTCAAATTTCCCAGGCAGCAGAAGGACAACTTGACAGGACTGGGTGGGGAGGATGATCTGATATTGTTGTGGCAGGCTTCTCCACCATTGGGCATTCGTAATTTTTCATCTTACTCAAGTTTTTATTTTAATCAGTGTCATTGTTTTAAAATTAATTTTATCTTTTACTTATATAAATAAAATACTTACTTATATTCTTTAATTAAATATATAAATTATATATACGTCGGTGGTGTTAGCTGCTGTTGAGTTGACCTCAACTCATGGAGACCTTATGTATTACAGAACAAAACGTTGCCCAGTCCTGTGCCATCTTCACAATTATTGTTATATTTGAGTCTATTATTACAGCTGTGTGTAGTACATTCTAGCCTAGGGGGCTCCTCTTCCAGCACTATACCGGACAATGTTCTGTTGTAATCCATAGGGCTTTCATTGGCTAATTTTCAGAATGAGATTTCCAGGCCTTTCTTCCTAGTCTGTCTTAGCCTGGAAGCTCTGCTGAAACCTGTCCACCATGGGTGACCCTACTGGTACTTGAAATACCAGTGGCATAGCTTCCAGCATCATAGTAACATGAAGCCACCACAGTGTGACAGACTGACAGATGGGTGGTGAAATTACATATATATATATAAAACTATATATGTGTACATAGTTTTAACAAAATATTACTAAAAGGCTCAGACAGCAGTCCCTTAACCCCTGCCCCTTACCCCATGAGACAACTGCTTTTAATTCCTGACACTTGGAGCTGTTTCTTCTGGTGTTCACAACCATACTGTTAAGTAATATGCTTATGTCTTGGTTCTTGATTTATCCACTTTAACATTACAGTTGTTCCTTCGTATCTGAGGGGGATTGGTTCCAGGACCCCTGCGGATACCAAAATCCACAGATCCTCAAGTCCCTTATATAAAATGGCCTAGAAATGGCCTAGTATTTGCATATAACCTATGCACACCCTCTTGTGTACTGTAAATCATCTCTAGATTACTTACAATACCTAATATAATATAAATCTATGTAAATAGTTGTTATAACAGTTTTGCTTTTTGGAACTTTCTGGAATTTTTAAAAAAATATTTCCTATCTCAGGTTGGTTGAATCCGCAGATGTGGAAGCCACGGATATGGAGTGCTGACTGTACTTACTGATTTCCTCTTAGAAGAGTTGAATTTTTTCTTCTCTTCTACCTTCATACACACCCTCTCCCCATCTCTTTAATATAATATCATTATTTCTAGTTAAGTCAACAGTATTTACTTGCTTAGCTATGATCATATAAATATTGTCTATTGCTGAGCAGTATTTTTTTTCTTTTCCTGACCAACTTTTTGTTTTTATTTACTCACTGAAAAAAATTTTACTAGCTTAATTTTCTGTGTGCTTATTGCTGTTTTCGTTTTTTCAAATGCCCCACAGATTTATCATATGACAGTCAGTACTTTTTTTTTCAAACACTCAAACCTGGACTAGATGTCCTCTCACCTGTCATCCTGGGACCTCCCCTCCCCATGAGCCTAGGCTGGATTCTTGTTCTGTAGAGTTCATGGCCTCCTCAAGCTCAGTCTAGACCTTTGTTTTGCTAAAGCTTTCCTCTGGTAGTTTCCTTTGAAAGGGTGCATGGGAACTGAATTTTCTGAGGTTTTCAGGGATGAAAATTCGTTTATTCTTCCCTCACATTTAAATGATAATTTGGCTGGGTATAAAATTGTCAGCTGAAAATAAATTTCCTTCAGAGTTTTGAAACCACTGCTCCATTTTCTTCCAGCATCGGGTGTTGTACTGAGCAGTCCAATACCGCTGCGATTCTCATTCCTGTTGTTTGACTTGGTAATTTTAATCTGGGAGTTCTGAGAATCTTTCCTCTCTTGTCCTTAAGGACCATGGATTGCCAAGCTTCATTTTCCAGATGAGAAGCCTGGAGCCCAGTGAGGAAGTGATTGCCCATGTCATGTCCCAGCTTGGATTAATGTGGGCTAGTCTCCCTGCTAGCATTTTGCAGCCTGGGCTCCAAGGAATGCCATGTCCACTTTTGGGGACAAAGTCTTGTCACCTTGGAAGTTATTTCAAAGGATGGGAGGCCAGGTCAGTATACACATTCCGAAGAACAGGGATCCCTGAAAGTGACATTAGCATGAGGGTACAGGTATTGGAATCTGTCCCTATGCTGAGCTACCCAGGGCTGAGAAACTTTGCCCAATACTGTGAAGGTTCTGTGATGTGTCAACTTGGCCAGGCTGAACTACAGTCCTCAGAATGCCCCTTCTAGTATGTTTCCAATTAGGGTGGAATACAAGAAGTATTTGTTTTTTAAAGAACTCTGTAGCCAAGGAAGAAGCCTTGCCCTAAGCCACTTTAAAAGTTGGTGCACAGCCATCTGCTATGCCTCTTCTCACACACCCATGGCCCTACAAAGGACTGTTTAAACAAGGGTCATTATTTTAAGTGTTTGGAAGGAATCATCCACGAAATCTTTTATTTATCTCCTAAAGTTTTTTCCCTCAGGTTGACTGTTTGCCCAAAACAATCAAGACATTTAAAATTGTTTCTTGGCTGGGGGGCAGAAAGGAGGCACTGGCCATTTTGTGGCACAAACACACCTTCTACCAGGTATTTAATCCAACAATAATCCAGGTGCTACTGTAAAGGAATTTTGCAGATGGAATTGAAGTGCATAATCAGTTGACTTTAAGTTTATCAAAAGGAGGATTATCCTGGATGGTCCTGACTTAGTAAATTGTTTCCAAGGCTGTAATCTTTACCGAAGCAGACTGCCACATCTTTCTCCTGCGGAGTGGCTGGTGGATTCAAACCACCAACCTTTCAGTTAACAGCCCAGTGCTTAATTGCTGCCCCACTGTGGCTCCTTAATCAGTTGCTTAGCCCTTCCTGAGTCCAGAGATTCCAAAGAGCATCTGAGTCTGCAGATGCTCTCAATTCTTCTTTGGGTCTTCCCTCCTGACTGCTGCCTGTGCACAAGCTTCAGCCCAAGCCAGTGGGGTTCCAGACTGCTCATCATCATCCCTTCCTGCCCACCTTATAAATTTCTTTTGGACTTGCTTAGCCAGCCCTCACAATTACATAAGCTAATTTCTTGCAAGAAGTTCCCTTTATATATATATATATCCTACTGGTTCTGCTTCTCTGGGTTATACCCTGCCTCCAGCCCTCCCCTGGAAAGACTAGTATTCATTGTAGGACTTGGTCCTAAGGGGAACCTCAGAAGGGCACTGCCTCCCTGGGGTTAGGCTCAGCAATGGCCCAGTGCAGAGGTTCTCAAAGTGGGGTCCCCAGACCAACAAGATCAGTGTCAATGGGGAACTTGTTAGAAATGCATGTCCTCAGCCTATATCCTCAGAAACTCAGTGATTCTGTTGTATACTAACGTTTGAGAACCATTAAGGAACATGGGTTGCCTCTTTTGATTTCTGTCCAGACTCAGGACAGAGCCCAGGTGGGGTGAGCTAGTTGGACCAGCCAAGCCAGGTGCACTCCTGCGCCCCCTGCCCTATCTGGGCACAGAACTCGGACTCTGGAGTTCAAATTTAACTCTGCCTCTTCCAGTGTGAGCAGGTCCATCCAATGCCTCCTCATGGTCTTGCGTGATTTGGCCCCTGCCAGTCTCTACAACTTCCTCTTGCCCCATCTCCCACGTCTCCAGGCAAGTTGACATCCCTGTAGTTCCCAGGCACCACCATCTTCTTCTACCCAGCAGCCTTTGCACAGCCCTCTACCTGAGCTCTCCCTTCCACTCCCTTCACCTGGAGGCACTTGGTCATCCTTTGTCCTCAGCCCAAATGTCATTTCTTCAGGCTTTTCCCACTGTGGATTTTCCCAGCTTCTTTGCATTTCATAGCATTTACCATGGCATGGAGTTATGTATTTATTCATTTCAGTGTTTGACAAATGGCTGCCTTCCTCATCAGCTCGAACCATGAGGACAGGACAGTGTCTATCTGCTGGAAGTAATTCCTCCAGGCCTCATGGCCCTGGTGCTCCAGGAGGTGCTTGATGAGGATTGTTAGATGAACAGGTGTTCCCAGGTGAGTCACTCAACAACTCTGAGGCTTGGTTTCCTCAGGAGGGACACAGGACTGGTGAATCCACTTTGCAGGGCTGCTATGAGGATTGACTAAGACAGGGCCCCACCCAGGTGTGACCCTCAGTGGGTACTCAGAGTGACAGCCATTGTCACTGGCCACTGACTGTCAACTAATCTCCACACAGACTGGAGGCACTTGTCCCTCTGGGACTGCCCCTCACCTCCCTGGAATGTCTGGTTTCCCAGTTGTCTCCACCACGTGGCCATAGCTTCTCACACAGAGAATGTGCTCCTCAATCCTTTCTCTATCCCTGTCCTGGGTGGTGCAGATGGTTAATGTGTTGGCTGCTAAGCAAAAGGTTAGAGGTAACAGTCCACCAAGAAGCTTCTTTGCATTTCATAGCATTTACCATGGCATGGAGTTATGTATTTATTCATTTCAGAAGAAAGGCCTGGTGATCTACTTCCAAAAAAAACATCCATTGAAAACCCTATGGAGTACAGTTTTACTCTGACACATATGGGGTCACCATGAATGAGAGAAATTATACATTGGTTTCTCATTCACAAAATGCTTTGTAAACTTTTGCATCCTTGTAACACAAAGTGAACTTAGAAAATGTGTAAAACTCTTTTGACTTCATGTAATTGAATGAGAAGAATTCTACTTTGTTTTCTCATTCTCAGAATGTATTGGGAACTTTCCTATCTTTGTAACACAAAGTGTACTTTGAAAAACTCTTTTGACTTTAGTTACTTGAATGGGAGAAACTGTACATTGCTTTCTCATTCACAGAATGTATTAAGAACATTCCTGTCCTTGTAACACAAAGTGTTTTTCTGATGACAGGTAAAACTCTTTGACTTCATCTTCTTGAATGAGAAAAACTGTATATTGGTTTCTCATTCACACAACTTGTTGGGAATTTTCCTGTCATCATACCACAAAGTGTTATTGCTGGGTCAGTGACTAGCACGGAATAGATCATCAGTGTCTCCAGTCGGGGTCTCCAGAACAGCCTCCTGAGTCAACGTTCCCTGAGCAAAGGGGTTTACTCAGGAAGGGTGCTGGGAGACACCCGTGAAGAGGCAGGGAAGGGTAAGAAGAAGGCCAGGTGAGCTCTCAAGCCAAGTTCTACAGGGGTAATAGTTTCAGCCTGACCCCGTGGGGAATTCTAGTGCGTTAGCTGTGCCTCAGACTTGCTGCCACCTGAAGCCAAAGAACTGGGCCTTCATTCCAATCGTTAGTTAAGGCTGGAGGGGTAGGGAGGGGAATCAGTTCCTGGGCCCTTTGATTCTCTCACCTGGGGCCTCAGACTGCAGTCTCTGGGGGACAGGCAGTCCTCAGAAGAGGTGCAGATGCAGGTGTAAATGCATAGAGTACTGGGTGTGGGTGGGGTGCCACAGAAATGGTGAAAGGACCCTGAGGGGGCCTGGGGAGAGCACTCACCTTACCCACTATACTTAGCCAAGTTTCCTCACCTGTTCCTGAGGGATTGCCCCTGAACTGGAGGAAGGTCTCCTGAAGGCTGCAAAGGCTCCGCTTGATTCCTGGGCATTTCTGCCAGCAGGCAGGCAGGAGGAGAGAGAACCCTGCTTAGGTAACAAGGCATCTGGAGCCCTTGCAACCTGCTGTGGAGACATCTGCTAACTCCACTGGCCGACTCGGCTTCTGTGGCTCCTGGCCTCCCGGGCTTCTGGCATGTGGGTGGGAGAAGGGCAGAGATGCCTGGCCCTTCCTCTGCTCCTGGGAAGTGACCATCGCCGCTGTGGTTCCAGAGGGCTCAGCAGACCCTTCTCCAAGAAGGAAAGGTTGGAAAAATCCAGATGGCATAGCCTGACTTGGCCCATTAATACGAGCAGCAGGAAAATCCCTAAATTGTTTCCATAACAAGTGATTTCTGTTCCCAGGTCCACGGGAAGGCAGAAAAATCTATCCCACATGAAGGAAAATTGAAGTGCACCCCAAAGTTCATCAATACTTTTCTGTCTTCCTTTGCCAGGTTCCCGTACAAAGTTGTTAGAACATGCCTCCTTGTTGAAGCGAGGTAATTTGATCCAGGCAATAATCATCATAAATATTCATGATTTTGCCTCAACATTAGGATAACATCTGCTTCCAAACATCTGCAATCTGTTCTCAATGCTTCGGTAAAATGTAAATTAGCTATAACTAATACAATAAAGCAGTAATGGGGATAATGATAATGAAAGATGCCCATCAGGTGGGAGTACAGCATGGTCTCCGATGGCCAGTTTTCTCAGGAATTTTGCATTCCACCATCTCAAATTCCCCCAAATGAAACGGGCTTTGAAAAGCCTGCTCTGGATTCATGGTATGCTCCAAAGCCAGCCAGCATTTCACAGGCTGGGGCCCCACCTCTGTTCCACAACCTTCTCCATTGGCTGCATATGGATAGTTCAGAAGACAAGACAGCCTGGGTGGGTCCTCCGCATGGAAACCTCTGTGACCTCCACTTTTTGAAGAACAAGGTCCAGCCTTGGCCTGCAAGCCAGGCCCGATGCTGTGGCTCCCGCCCTGGCCCACCTACCCCCATTCGCCCACCCACCATCCTCAGTTCCCGAAGGTCCCAAACACTCCGTGCTCTTCCTGGCCTCCAGGCCACTGTACCTGCTGTTTCCTCCCCCTGGGCCTACCTTTCTCCCTCCTCTCTTTACTTAACTCCTTTGTTGTCATTTATGGCTTGGCTGTTGGCAATATAGGAACCCCTGGGTGGTGCAAACGGTTAACAGGCTCAGCTGCTAACCAAAAGGCTGATGGCTTGAATCTACCCAGAGGCACCTCTGGAGAAAGGCCTGGTAATCTACTTATGAAAAATCAGCCGTTGAAAACCCTCTGGAGCACAGTTCTACTTTGACACACGTGGGGTCGCCATGTCAGCAACTGGGGTTTTTGATTTTGGTTTTGGTTTTATTGGCAATAAACAGAGAAAACCCAAAACACAGTCAGGAATAGTCAAGCTGGCCTACCATAAAACAGACTCAGGGTATGGACAAGGCATTCACAGAAGAAATGAAAATAGTACATCAATACGTGAAAAGGTTTTCACTCTCACTAATAACAATTAAAATGCAAATTAAAATGAGAATTACAATAAATAACGCTATAATTTTACGTTACTAGGTTTAATTGTTAAGTTGCAAAAACAATTTGTGTAAGATAATACTTTTAAAAAAAGAAAAATTGGTATACATATTGAGAAAACTGAAAAAATGTAGATACCACTAAATTGTTCTTAAGAGTTACTTCTGGGACATAGGATTGGAGGAGATTCCTTTGCTTTATTATTTGAATGTTATAAGGGACATGTATTGTTTTGTTTTGTTTATAAAAATGTGCCCAGTTATTAATTTCAAAGAAGAAAACAGTAATTCTATAGTGGAGAAATCTGGAAGATTCATCGCTACCAAGTTATCAAACCATACATCACCATTAATGGGACAAGTTGATATCACGTGCCTCCGGAAGTACTGCACTTGGAAAGACACAGCATCCCTTCTGTGGTGTTCCTGAAGAAAATGTGTGAGCTGGGTCTAACCTGAGGAAGCATCAGATGAGCCCATAGGGAGCCCTGGTGGCACAGTGGTTAAGCACTCAGTTGCTAACCAAAAGCTCAGCAGTTCGAATCCACCAGCTGCTCCTTGGAAACCCTATGGGGCAGTTCTACTCTGAACTGTAGGGTCTCTATGAGTCAGAATCGACTTGAAGGCAAGGGGTATTAGCCCATAGGAGCCTTTGCATGGACAGGAGTAAGACTCCCCTCACTCAGGGGAAGTCTGTGTATAGCTAATCGTGCTTTGTCACTGGGCCTGGGGTGAGGGGAGCACAGGTGGCTTGTCCCTCTGGCCAGGTTAGGTGACACTGAGTGGGGGGCCAGTAAAGGCGGGGAGGGGGCAGGGGTGCTGGTTCTGGGGTTTTATCAGTACCTGCTTAAATTCACCAGAACAGCCTTTTTATAAATCAAAATTCTTTTTAAGTTAGTACATCTTGTTAGGAGTCAGACTTAATGGCTGCTGTGTGGAGGTAGCTTTGGATAAGCTGGGTCTAACCAGCTCTCCCCACCATGGGAACTTTCCAGAACCTTCAAGGGCAATGTGTATCACCGTCAGATTCTCACACCCTCAGACACGCCACCTGCAATGCACTCAGGCCATGGCACCCTTCCCCGCTACCAGGTGAGTGGCATTCCAAGAGCACAGGGTTCTGGGCAGAGAAGGACGTCAGGTGACTCCTTAAGGGTTGGTCAGGTAAGGTGCAGCCCCAGCACACATGTGCCCATGCAGAGTGTGTGCCCATGCAGAGTGTGTGTGCCTGCTCTCACGTGGGTGTCCTGGATGGTCGTCATCCTGGATTTGTACAGTGCTTACCACAGCTTTCCAGCAGGGGCCAGTAAAGGGTTTTAGGAAGGTCTTTTTGTCTAATTGGCCCAGTCTCCATTTGGTTTAGGGAAAAGACCCTGTCCTGTGTGGGTCTGTGTAGCAGGGGGCTCTTCCCCACAGCTCCAGGATCTGACTAGGAGGCCAGGATTCCCCATACCCACCTGTATCTCTCATATAAATTAGTATATGTCTTTGACACTTCTTTGTATATAGTGCCTTTGTGCAATGCACCACCTGAACAGCTGTACATGATCAGCTGGTTCATCACCACCACCACCAGTGGTTGAGGATGGAGCAAATGTCCTCTTAGCCATAACCTTATGTTAATAGGAGAAATTAAAATTTCTCCTATATATCAGAAGGGGGTTTTGAGAGGACATTCATCCTGAAGATGAGAAGTTGAGAAGTTGTACTTAATTTCAGATATTTATGCATGCAGAGAACCTTCTGGAATGGAAGGCACTCATCATTTCCTCTCACCCACACTTACCCTTTCCCCCTCACCACCAGCTCCACCTGATGCAGCTCTCCCCTGCTCCTCCCTTCCACCAGCCGCTGAGACCAGAACTCGGCTGCTCAGTAGAGGAGAGGAGGCGTGGGCATGCAAGGCTGCCCAACTTGTAAGGCACCCGGAGGGGCCCAGTGGCGCAGGTGTGGCTAACTCCTCCTCCTTGTGAGAGGTGGTGACTCTGGGGAGAGGGCTACAAGAAGTGGAGGAGTGAAGGGAGGGAGGGGCCTGGGGAGAGGGTATCTGAGGGACAGCCCATCCTCATTCACAGGAGTTCTAGGTCAGTGAGAGAGGCTTCAGCCCCTGGGTGGTGCAGAAGGTTAATGCGCCAGCTGCTAACTAAAGGCTGGAGGTTGGAGTCCACCCAGAGGCACCTCAGCAGAAAGGCCTGGAGATCTACTTTCAAAATATCAATCACTGAAAACCTTAAGAGGCACAGTTCTACTCTGACACACATGGGTCACCATGAGTTGCAGTCCACTCCACGGAAAACGGAGGAAGGCTTTTACACTTGTACAGCCCCAAAGACAACATTTCTTAGCTTGGAAAAGCTTTGACTCAACCACCCAGACACAGAACTGCTTTCACCTTCCTTTAAGTCCAGTTAGCATTTGTATTGAGGAAAGGCTCAAGGTAACCTCCAGAACAGATGTGGGGGTTGCCCCTGCAGAAGCTGCAGCTGCTGGGCAGAGTGACAACTTCCCCCTTTGTGATCTGCTGGACAGCCAGGAGCCCCTCCCCATGGATGAGCACCCAGATCCAGTGAAGTGAGGCCATTGCCTGACCCTCACTGCACTTGCAGGTAGCTGGAGACACCACCTGTGGGACAAGACGGAAAGGGGTCTTCCTACTGTGCACACAGGTACTGGAGGAGGCACCTGGGCACACAAGTCTGGACCCCAATGCGGGTGAAGGGTCCAGTATGGGGCCTGGGAAATAGTGTTGCTGTTGTTATGTGCCGTTGAGTCGGTTCCGAGTCACAGAGACCCCATAGGGCAGAGTAGAATTGCCCTATAGGGTTTCCAAGGAGCAGCTGGTAGATTTGAACTGCCGACCTTTTGGTTAGCAGCCAAGCTCTTAGCCACTATGCCACTAGGTTTCCCTGATGGTTTTTGTTGTTGGATTGTTTGGGAAGAGTATGCGACCCTGGAGCTGGAGTTTCCCAGGGCTGGAGGAGAAATACACTGTCTCTTTCCTTTGCTGCTGAGATGTAATAACGCTGTTGCCAACCTGGCCTGCTCCCCTCCATGGGCCTCCTCCCTACCGTCCTTAGTGACAGGCCCCAAGAGAGATGCCTGAGCCGATCCCTGTGTGGGCCTCTGGAGGATCCACTATCTCAGTTATTGGGGGGCCCATGGGACAGGACAGGGCTAAGAAGCCCTGACTCTTGTACCCCATCTCTACTTCCAGACCAATGCAATAATGTCCCATTGGCATGGTGGGGGGACTAGTGAGTATAGGCCCCTCTTCCACAGCCTGGATGATGCCCCGGGAACTATGCCTGCCTCATAAATGTTGTGTTACACTTTATAGGAAAGCACTGGGGCTGAAGGGACTCAGCAAGCCTGGGCCCTAGACCCAGTTCCATAGAGCCATTTTTGTGACGTTACTTCACTTGCACCAACTTCTGTGCCTAGATTTTTAAAAAGGAGATTTCAAACAAATGCCTGCTCAACCCACTGGACAATGTTGTTGTGAGAATTGCCAAAACCCCCAGAATCCCAGAATTCCAGGATGGACTTCTGCCCAGTAAAAAGCCAGGCTGTGGTGGGTGTGTATGTTGTTGACTCTCAGGATACCCAGGTGTAGGTACCGAGATTCATTCCTGAGTCATAGGATCAGGGCTTTGAACGGGTTCTTCCAGGTTCAGTTATGGTTGAAGAGGTGACACTGGAAGAGATCAGAATTTTAAAAATGTGGGTGACCCAGAACCATAACTGGAACAGGAAAGATTACAGATCGAAGCCCTGCTAGAAACTTAATCTCCCTCTTAGAAAACAAGGGCTGCATATGCATTGCATGGCAACAAAATCTCTTGCCCTTCAGATTTCGTGCAGAGCTGGAAACAGAGGTGCCCTGTTCAAAGATGGCGGCCAACCGTGCTGCTTTGAATCTTTGTTGCTCTCCTCAGTCCTGCCAATAATCCAGTCTATGCATCAGGCTTCTGAAAGGGCTCACTACGCCTCCTTCAAATCTCCCATTCCAGGACTTTGACCTGTAATTTTTCCTGTTTCCAGTTATGGTTCTGGATCACCCAAATTCTATAAATCTGGGTCTATTCTGGTTTCACTCCATGAGCCATGACTGAAGCAGGAAGAACTGGTTCAAAGCTATGCATAGGATTTCCCAAATCAGAAGCAGAGTTTGCCCTCCCCCTACCCTGTTGGTGCATCTGGATCCCCAGGGTGCCCCAGCTTGAGCTTAGACTTCCTGGTGCTGGGATGCTGGTGTCCCTGTTTTTGCCAACTCTGTGGCGGTGCCAGGGTGTGCTGAGCAGAGGCCTCCTTCCCTTCCCCTGACATGTAGACAGGTGGGAGCTGTTTTCAGGGGCAGAGCAGAGCTAGCCTCCCCGGCTGGCCATCTAAACCTTGTGCAGGAGCTCAGGACCGCTTGGCATAGGGTTGCCGGAGAGCCACCTGCGCTGGACCCATTGACTACTCTGCAAATGGTTAAACTGGGATCCAGCTTTCTCCACTGCAAAGGTGTTCCCGACTGAGCACATTCTATCTTGGACTCCCATTAACAACAACAACAAAAAAAAAACTTAGTTTGTCATGGAGTTGATTACAACTCATGGCAACACCATGTGTGTCAGAGCACAATTGTGTTCCGTACAGTTTTCAATGGCTGTGATCTTTTGAAAGTAAATCACCAGGCCTTTCTTCAGAGGTGCCTCTGGGTGGGTTTGAACTTCCAACCTTTTGGTTAGTAGCCAAGTACTTAACTGTTTGAGCCACCCAGGGACTCCTGGCCTCCCACTGGGGCATTGTAAGTCACCATCTGCAAAGGGGGCTGAGTCAGCCAGAGGTGGAAGTGACTCTGGCCCTCATTCTCTGACTCCCCTCCCATGATCCTCTCCCTGTAGCCAAGCCCTGCCCACCTGCAGGTTCTGCAAGGGGCTTCACCCACCCAAGGCACTGCGGAACCAGGGCTGAAAGCCCTTCACCAGCCAAGTTCTTCTAAGTGGCGGCGGGAGTGAGCATAGGCCAATGAGGATGAGTCAGAACAACTCAGGGTCAGGTCTTGGCTTTGGCACTAGCAGTGAGGGACTCGGGGAAAGTCACTTAACCTCTCTGGGTGGCTGTGACGCTCACAAGAGTTCAGCCCATCAAGAGGCCCAGCACAATGCTTGGTACATTCTGAAAGCTCAAAAACAGGCGTCGGGACAGGAAAGCTAGTGATAGGGAATCCAGGGTTGAGTAAGGTCAATGTTGACATGTATTGGGGTTGTTAACCCTTATCATAGGGCAACATGTGTACTAACTGTTTAATGAGAAACTATTTTGTTCTGTAAACCTACATCTAGAGTGAGAATAGCAGCACAACTGGAAGAACGTAATCAATGTCACTGAATTGTGCATGTAGAAATTTTTGCAATGGTCTATCTTTGGCTACGTATATTTTCATCAAAAAAAAAAAAAAAAAGTCAAGAAGTGAGAAGGGCCAACAGACACATGAGGAAAAGCTTGCGATCACTAGCCATTAGAGAAATGCAAATTAAAACAACAATGAGAGGGAGGCGGGGCAAGATGGCGCTCTAGGCAGAAGCACCACGCCGTCCCTCCACAGCAAAGATCCGAAAAACTAAGCCTAACAGAGAATCAACAATCCTGAAACCCTAGAACACCAAATGAAGAGATAAAGAACTCAGCCAAACACCAAACGGAGTGAGAATACTAAATGAGAACGGAGAGCGAGGAGAGACTCATGCAGAGATTCCTTACCAGCTAACGCAGCGCGGATCCACCATCTTGGATTCCTATCGGAGACCAGCAAACGGGAGAGCAGCCTCGCAGAGCGTCCAGTGGGAGACAGAACGACCGGTAAACTGGGGTGCGCGCTTTCCCACCCCTCACCCCTCTCTGCCTCAGCTGGGGCTCCCCTGCTTTCCGTGGCCAGGGTCCCTGGGCTGGGGGGCGCCGGTGCTTGGATTCTGCGTGCCCAGGCTGGCGGCTTTCTGAGAGCCGTTTGCTGGCTGCTGGCGAAGCTTTTTCTGCCGCCTCCCCCTCCTTTTGCCTGGGTGCCTGGTTCCGAGCGCCATCCTTGCTCTCTCCTGCAGGGCTGTGGGGCTGCGTTCCGGCTTGTGGCTGCTTCCAGGTCTGGGCTGCCATGCTGGTGAGATCCCGGGGCCTTTGTTCGTTCGCCCCTCTGCTTCCCGTGGCCACGGTCTCTTAATCCCGAGACTGCCGGCTGCTTGGAATTCGTGCCCCTGAGTGGAGGCTTTCTGGGTCCCATTTGTTGGCTGTTGGTGTGGCATTTTCTGCTTCTTCTGGTTTCTCACTTGCCTCTCGCTGCCTCCCCCTCCTTTTGCTTGGGTGCCTGGTTCCGAGCACCGTCTTTGGTCTCTCTTGCGGGGCTGTGGGACTGCGTTCGGGCGTGTGGCTGCTTCCAGGTCTGGGCTGCCGCACTGGCGAGATCCCGGGGCCTTTGTTCGTTCGCCCCTCTGCTTCCCGTGGCCACGATCTCTTAACCCCGAGACTGCTGGCTGCTTGGAATTCGCGCCTCTGAGTGGGGGATCTCTGGGTCCCATTTGTTGACACTGACTGCTGGTGTTGCTTTTTTTTTTTTTCTTTTTTAATTTTATTTTTCTTCTTTTTTGATTAGTTTTGTCTTCTTTTCCCTCTTTTTCCCTTTTGTCTTTCTTCACTGCTTAATTTCTCGTCTCTCTATCTCTTCCTTCTCTTTCTGATCCCTGAATACCAGGCGATGTATGCCTCTGTACCTTCTGGCCAGGCTGTGCTGTGAAAACTGAGACCGACTCCCCCAGACCTCATAGCTGCATCGGTGGGATCCCTGGGAACTTTGCAGTTCTTTAACTTTTCTGATTTTTATTTGTTCATTCTTTCCTTTTCTTTCTCTTCCCCCTTCTGGTTTCCTCCACCCCATTGTCTCTCATCTGTACATTCCAACGACAAGCTCCCCTAGCATTCTTTTATGTTTGTATGCTTTTTGCTCCTGCTCCTCTCTCCTCTCTCCCATATCCAGCTTAGCTTCACACATAACCATCTTCCCGCTGCACCCTACCTACCTGCACCGTGCACTTGACATCACACCACCAAGCTGTGCAGGCATGCCCTATTGGAACCTGCCCAGCACTGACTACCGACCGTCCTGGTGGCTGCAGTGAGTGCCACAAACAACCTGTCCCAGTGGCTCCTCTTCAGCTAGATCTGCCCAGCTGCACCACAAGGACGAAACAAAAAAAAAAATCTACAATCAATAAACGAGAAATATCTACTGAATGCCCCGAAAACAGCAAACAATATCAAAACATTTACAAAAACAAGACAAGATGGCTCAAATAGGCGTCCAAATTAAAACACCAGATAACTCTCCTGTGGAAGAAAATGCACTAGAAGTACCTGATAGGGAACTCAAATCACTAATACTCAGAATTTTCCAAGAACTGAGGCAAAAAGCTGACAAACATGAGGAAAAAATAGACAAATTTATGGAAAATACAGACAAAAAATTGGAAGAATTCAGGAAGATGATGCAGGAACAAAATGCCAAAATAAATTCACAACTCAAAATTATACAAAAACAACAATTAGAAATCCAAAAGATAAACAACAAGATTTCAGAAACGGACGGTGTCATAGAAGGGCTGAGAAGTAGATTTGAAACCATGGAAGACAGGATCAGTGGAACTGAAGACAAACACTTGGATACAACTCTGTTTCAAGAAAACTCAGAAAAAAGAACAAAGAAAAATGAAGAGACCCTGAGAGTTATGTGGGACACAATTAAAAGCAAAAACTTACGAGTGATTGGCATACCAGAACAGGGGGAGAAAACAGAAAACACAGAGAGGATCATTGACGAACTGCTGACAGAAAACTTTCCCAATATCATGAAATATGAAAAGCTGGCCATCCAAGAAGCTCAACGAACCCCATATAGAAGAGACCCCAAAAGAAAATCACCAAGACATATCATATTCACACTCACTAAAACTAAAGACAAACAAAGAATCCTGAGAGCAGCTCGTGGAAAACAAGAAGTCACATACAGAGGAGAAACAATAAGACTAAGCTCAGATTATTCGGCAGAAACCATGCAGGCAAGAAGGCAATGGGATGACATATATAAAATCTTGAAAGAAAAAAATTGTCAGCCAAGAATAATATATCCTGAAAAACTCTCGTTCAAATTTGATGGTGAAATTAGGTCATTTCCAGATAAACAGAAACTAAAGGAATATGCAAAAGTCAAACCAAACTTACAAGAATTATTAAAGAGAGTTCTTCGATCTGAGGACAAACAGCTTCAGCCCTCAGGCAGGACCTAGGACCTAGGTCGCAGGTTCATATGAACCAGATACCATTCTAGGAACTGAACTACAGAGGACTTTCCAAAAACAAAAGACATACAACAGGGAATCAGAGAAATCAATCAAAGGATGACAACACCATCAAAACAATGAAAGAGGGAACAAACGGCATAGGTATAGAACCTTCTAAAGGAGAGGAAGGCAAGGCGATACCAAGTAAGGGTAGACTGCTTCAAAATTATAAAGATAAGGATAAAATTCATGGTAACCACAAAGAAAGTTAACAAACCAACTCATAAAAATAAAGATGAAAAACATAAAGTCTCAACAAAAACAAAAGAAATGAACACAAAATCCACAAACAAAAGTAACTCAGTACAAGAGAATAAGAAGAGCAAAGAAAACTTCAGCACCACAAAAAAAAGCACTACAAAATGACAGCAGCAAACTTCCATCTATCAATAATCACACTGAACATAAATGGACTCAATGCACCCATAAAGAGACGGGGAGTGGCAGAATGGATAAGAAAACAGGATCCATCAATTTGCTGTCTACAAGAGACACATCTTAGAAACAAAGATGTGAATTTATTAAAAATCAAAGGTTGGAAAAAAATATATCAAGCTAACAACTTTCAAAAAAGAGCAGGAGTGGCAGTTCTAATCTCAGATAAAATAGACTTTAAAACAAAATATACCATAAAAGACAAAGAAGGACACTATATAATGATTAAGGGGATGATCCATCATGAAGACATAACCATAATAAATATCTATGCACCCAATGACAGGGCTCCAAAACACATAAAAAAAAACTCTAACAGCACTGAAAAGAGAAATTGACAGTTCCACAATAATAGTAGGAGACTTCAACACACCACTCTCAGTAAAGGACAGAACAACTAAAAAGAAACTCAGCAAAGATACAGAAGACCTAAAGGACACAATCAGCCAACTGGACCTCACATACATATATAGAACAATCCATCCAACCGCTGCAAAGTACACATTCTTTTCCAATGCACATGGAACATTCTCCAGAATAGACCACATCTTAGGCCACAGAGCAATCCTCAACAAGATCCAAAATGCTGAGATAATTCACAGTATCTTCTCTGACCACAATGCCATCAAGGTAGAAATTAACACTAGAAAGAGCAAGGAAAAAAAATCAAACACATGGAAACTGAATAATAATCTGCTTACACATCAATGGGTAATAGAAGAAATCAGAGATGGAATTAAAAAATTCCTAGAATCAAATGAAAATGAAAACACATCATACCAAAACCTTTGGGACACAGCAAAGGCAGTCCTCAGAGGACAATTTATAGCAATAGATGCACATATCAAAAAAGAAGAAAGGGACAAAATCAAAACATTAACTACAGAACTCAAACAAATAGAAAGAGAACAACAAAAAAAGCCTACAACCACCGGAAGAAAGGAAATAGTAAAGATCAGAGCA
Source organism: Dugong dugon (assembly GCA_030035585.1). Lineage (NCBI taxonomy): Eukaryota > Metazoa > Chordata > Mammalia > Sirenia > Dugongidae > Dugong > Dugong dugon. The sequence goes on from CM057461.1 coordinate 70,038,184, forward strand.
GAAATAAATGAAATAGAGAACAGAAAAACAATAGAAAGAATCAACAAAACCAAAAGTTGGTTCTTTGAAAGAATCAATAAAATCAACAAACCACTGGCCAGACTGACAAAAGAAAAACAGCAGAGGGCACAAATAACCCAAATAAGAAATGAAATGGGGGACATTACAACAGACCCAACTGAAATAAAAAGGATTATAACGGAATATTATGAAAAACTATATTCCAACAAATTTGAAAACCTAGAGGAAATGGATAAATTTCTAGAAACATATGGCCTACCCAAACTACAACAAAGTGATATTGAAAATCTGAACAGACCCATAACAGGAGAAGAGATCGAAAAGGTAATAAAAAAACTCCCAACCAAAAAAAGCCCTGGCCCAGATGGCTTCACTGGAGAATTCTACAAAACATTTACAGAAGAGCTTGCACCAGTTCTACTCAAGCTATTTCAGAGCATAGAAGAGGAAGCAACACTTCCAAATTCATTCTATGAAGCCAGCATAACGCTGATACCAAAATCAGGCAAAGACATCACAAAAAAAGAAAATTACAGACCAATATCTCTCATGAATATAGATGCAAAAATTCTGAACAAAATTCTAGCCAATAGAATTCAGTATCATATCAAAAAAATAATACACCACGACCAAGTAGGATTCATACCAGGTATGCAAGGATGGTATAACATTAGAAAATCCATCAATGTAATTCACCACATAAATAAAAGGAAAGAAAAAAATCACATGATCATCTCAATTGACGCAGAAAAGGCATTTGACACAGTCCAACACCCATTCCTGATAAAAGCTCTCAATAGAATCGGTATAGAAGGGAAATTTCTCAACATAATAAAGGGCATCTATGCAAAACCAACAGCCAACATCATTCTTAATGGAGAGAGGCTGAAAACATTCCCCTTGAAAACAGGAACAAGACAACGATGCCCTTTATCACCACTCCTATTTAACATTGTGCTGGAAGTTCTAGCTAGAGCAATAAGGCAAGAGAAAGAAATAAAGGGCATCCAAATTGGTAATGAAGAAGTTAAACTCTCCCTGTTTGCAGATGATATGATACTATACATAGAAAACCCTAAAGACTCCACGAGAAATCTACTGGAACTAATAGAAAGATTCAGCAGAGTAGCAGGATACAAGATAAACATTCAAAAATCAGTTGGATTCCTATACACCAGTAAAGAGAACAATGAAAAGGAGATCAGGAAATTAATACCATTTTCAATAGCCCCTAAAAAGATAAAATACTTAGGAATAAATCTGGCCAAGAATGTAAAAGACCTATACAAAGAAAACTACAAAACACTGCTGCATGAAACCCAAAGGGATCTACATAAATGGAAATACATACCATGCTCATGGATAGGCAGACTCAACACTGTGAAAATGGCAATTCTACCTAAAGCAATTTACAAATGCAATGCAATCCCGATACAAATACCAACAACATTCTTCAAAGAGATGGAAAAACTAATTATTAACTTTATACGGAAAGGGAAGAAACCCCGAATAAGTAAAGCACTACTGAAGAAGAAGAATAAAGTTGGAGGACTCACACTACCTGACTTGAAAACCTACTATACAGCTACAGTACTCAAAACAGCCTGGTACTGGTACAACAACAGAGACATTGACCAATGGAACAGAATTGAGAACCCAGATGTAAATCCATCCACCTACGGTCACCTGATCTTCAACAAGGGCCCAAAATCCATCAAATGGGGAAAATACAGTCTTTTTAACAAATGGTGCTGGCAAAACTGGATATCCATTTGTAGAAAAATGAAACAGGACCCATACCTCACACCATATACAAAAACTACTTCAAAATGGATCAAAGACCTGAATATAAAGCCTCAAACTATAAAATTCATAGAAGAAAAAATAGGACCAACACTTCAGGCCTTAATACATGGCATTAACAGGATACAAACCATAAACATCAACACAAAAAACCCAACAGATAAACTAGATAACTGGGATCTTCTAAAAATCAAACATCTATGCTCTTCAAAAGACTTCACCAAAAGAGTCAAAAGAGAACCTACAGACTGGGAAAAAATTTTTGGACAGTACAAGTCAGACAAAGGTCTAATCTCCATAATCTACAAGAAAATCCAACACCTCTACAACAAAAAGACAAACAATCTATCAAAAAATGGGCAAAGGAAATGAACAGACACTTCACCAAGGAAGACATTCAAATGGCCAACAGACACATGAGGAAATGCTCGCGATCACTAGCCATTAGAGAAATGCAAATTAAAACCACAATGAGATACCATCTCACCCTGGCATTACTGGCACGAATCAAAAATACTGGAAATAACAAATGTTGGAGGGGCTGTGGGGAGATGGGAACTCTTATACACTGCTGGTGGGAATGCAAAATGATACAACCATTTTGGAAAATGATATGGCGTTTCCTCAGAAAGCTAGAAATAAACATACCATTCGATCCAGCAATCCCACTCCTAGGAATATATCCTAGAGAAATAAGAGTCATCACTCGAATAGACATATGCACACCTATGGTCATGGCAGCATTGTTCACAATAGCAAAACAATGGAAACAACCTCGATGTCCATCAACAGATGAACGGATACACAAACTATGGTACATACACACAATGGAGTACTATGCAACGAGAAAGAACAACAATGAATCTGTGAACCATCTCATAACATGGATGAAACTGGAGGACATTATGCTGAGTGAAATATGTCAATCACAAAAGGACAAATATTGTATGAGACCTCTATTGTAAAAACCCATGAAAAAATTCACATGCAAAATGTAACAATCCTTGTTGGTTACCAGGGATGGGAGGGGAGGGGGGGGAAATACTAAATAGGCAATAGATAAGTGGCACCTTGGGTGAGAGGTGAGATAGTACACAGTACAGGGGAAACTAACACAACCTGCACAAGCAAAGGTCATGGAGGCCCTATAGACACATCCAAACCCCCCGAGGGACTGAGTTGTTGGACGGAGGGCTCTGGGGACCATGGTCTCAGGGAACATCTAGCTCAATTGGCATGACACTACTTATAAAGATAATGCTCTACATTCTACCTTGGTGAGTAGTGTCTGGGGTCTTAAAAGCCTATGAGCGGCCATCTAAGATACTCCACTGGTCTCATCCCTTCGGGAGCAAGGGAGAATGAAGAGAACAGGATACAAGGAAAAGATTAGTCCAAAGGACTAATTGTCCACAGCTACCAAGGCCTCTACCGGACTGAGTGCAGTACAGCTAGATGGTGCCCAGCTACCACCACTGACTGCTCTGACCAGGATCACAACAGAGGGTTCTGGACATAGCTGGAGAAGGATGTAGAGCATAATTTTAACTCCAAAAAAAAAGACCAGATTTACTGGCCTAAAGAATACTGGAGAAACCTCAAGAGTGTGGCCCCCAGACACCCTTTCAGCTCAGAGGTGAAGTTACCTTCGAGGTTCAATGTTAAGCCTGGGAGTGGACAGCCCAGTAAAACTAAATGGGACTAATGAGGTACAGGAGTCCGGTGACAAAGGCCAGAAGGCAGAGGGGGAGTAGGAAACTGTTGATAAGGAACACAAGTTGAGTAAGGACACTGTCGATGTGTTGTGAGATTGTTGACCACTGTTATAGGGCAACAATTGTAGTAACTATTAAATGGAGACTGATTTGTCCTGTAAGCCTTCATCTTGGGCGAGAATGGCAGCACAATTGGAAGAGCATAGTCAATATCGCTTAAATGTGTAAGTAAAAAGTTTTGAAATGGTGTTAAAAAAAAAAAACCAAATGAGACTAATGAGGTACAGTAGTCCAGTGACAAGGGCCAGAAGGCAGAAGGGGACAAGGAAGTCCCCTGGTGATAGGGAACACAAGGTGGAGTAAGGATATTCTTGATGTGTTGTGAGATTGTTAACCATTGTCATAGGGCAACATATGTGGTAACTGTTAAATGAGAAACTATTTTGTTCTGTAAGCCTTCATCTTAAGTGAGAATAACAGCACAGTTGGAAGAGCGTAGTCAATGTCACTGAACTGTGTATGCAGAAATTTTTGAAATGGTGTATCTTTGGCTATCTGTATTTTCATCAAAAAAAAAAAAAACCGTTGAGAATTTAGACGCTTAATATGTTGTGGGGTTGTTAACCAATGTCATAAAACAACATGTGTACTACTGTTTCATGAGAAACTATTTGTTCTGTAAGCCTTCACCTGAAGTACAATAAAATATAAAAAAAAGAAAAAAGAAAAAAAACCACTATGAGATACCATCTCACCCCGGCATTACTGGCACAAATCAAAAACACTGGAAATAACAAATGTTGGAGGGGCTGCGCAGAGATTGGAACTCTTATGCACTGCTGGTGGGAATGCAAAATGATACAACCATTTTGGAAAATGATATGGCGCTTCCTCAGAAAGCTAGAAATAGGCATACCATTCGATCCAGCAATCCCACTCCTAGGAATATATCCTAGAGAAATAAGAGGCATCACTCGAATAGACATATGTACACCTATGTTCATGGCAGCATTGTTCACAACAGCAGAACGATGGAAACAACCTAGATGCCCATCGACAGATGAGTGGATAAACAAACTATGGTACATACACACAATGGAGTACTATGCAATGAGAAAAACAGCAATGAATCTGTGAACCATCTCATAACATGGATGAAACTGGAGGACATTATGCTGAGTGAAATAAGTCAATCACAAAAGGACAAATATTGTATGAGACCTCTATTGTAAAAACCCATGAAAAAGTTCACACACAAAATGTAACAGTCTTTGTTGGTTACCAGGGATGGGAGGGGTAGGGGGGAAATACTAAATAGATAATAGATAAGTGGTATCTTGGGTGAAGGCTGAGACAGTACACAATACAGGGGAAACTATCACAACTTGTACAAGGAAAGGTCATGGAAGCCCCATAGACACATCCAAACTCCCTGAGGGACTGAATTGCTGGGCAGAGGGCTGTTGGGACCATGGTCTCGGGGAACATCTAGTTCAATTGGCGTGACACAGCTTATAAAGACAATGCTCTACATTCTACCTTGGTGAGTAGTGTCTGGGGTCTTAAAAGCCTGTGAGCAGCCATCTAAGATACTCCACTGGTCTCATCCCTTCAGGAGCAAGGGAGAATGAAGAGAACAGGATACAAGGAAAAGATTAGTCCAAAGGACTAATTGTCCACAGCTACCAAGGCCTCCACCGGACTGAGTCCAGTACAGCTAGATGGTGCCCAGCTACCACCACTGACTGCTCTGACCAGGATCACAACAGAGGATTCTGGACAGAGCTGGAAAAGCAAGTAGAACATAATTCTAACTCACAAAAAAAAGGCCAGATTTACTGGCCTAAAGGAGACTGGAGAAACCCGAGAGTATGGCCCCCAGACACCCTTTTAGCTCAGTGGTGAAGTTATCTCCGAGGTTCACCGTTCAGCCTGGGAGTGGACAGCCCTGTAAAACCAAATGAGACTAACAAGGTACAGGAGTCCAGTGACAAGGGCCAGAAGGCAGAAGGGGACAAGGAAGCTTGTGATAGAGAACCCAAGGTTGAGTAAGGATATTGTTGATGTGTTGTGAGATTGTTAACCATTGTCATAGGGCAACATTTGTAGTAACTGTTAAATGCGAAACTATTTTGTTCTGTAAGCCTTCATCTTAAGTGAGAATAACAGCACAATTGGAAGAGCGTAGTCAATGTCACTGAACTGTGCATGTAGAAATTTTTGAAATGTATATCTTTGGCTATGTGTATTTTCACCAAAAAATAAAATGTTGAGAAGTTAGAGGGTTGACATTTTTGGGGTTGTTAACCAATGTCATAAAACAATACGTGTACTACTGTTTCATGACAAACTATTTGTTCTGTAAGCCTTCACCTGAAGTACAATTAAAAAAAAAAGGAGGGAGAGTGTTGACATGTCTTGGGGTTGTTAGCCAAAGTCAGAAAACAATATGTGTACTGACTGTTTAATGAGAAAATATTTGTTCTGTAAACCTTCACCTAAAGTACAATTAAAAAAACAAAACAAAACAGGCATCTACCCCTTATCTCTCCTCCTCATCTGGTCAAGCTGTATGGATGAGTCTAAGGATGGCTGTTCCCTCACTGTCAGTGGTTAGTAAGAGAAAATGTGTTTGTCTTTTGCCAAGGGTGGTGTGTTTGAATTTTAACACTTTTTACTTTGCATGAGGAAGAAAATCCTTGTGAAAACTTTTAGATATTAAGGATAGTTTCTAACAACGGCAGAAAGACATGATGAGGTAAATGTTTGTGGTTAGAATTACCAACCTGCCGTGAAGCGCATAGACCTAAGTCAACCCTTAGCTTCTGTCCACCTACAGGGTGGTGGGAATCTTGGTCCACCCCTCCGGGTGTGAATGGAACACAACTTAACTCTCCTACATTTCAACTCCATTTCGTTTACAGTCCCTACTGTACTGTTGGAGTAAATGTAATTTCAGAAATTCATTCCAGATCCTCTACCCCATTTTCTGAGAGAACATTTAAATTTCTGGGGGCACAGAATCACTAACCATCCTCTCTAGCATTGGCAAACCAAAAAAAAACCAAACCCATCACTATCGAGTTGACTCCAACTCATGGAGACCCCATGTGTTACAGAGTACAACTGCACTCCAGAGGGTTTTCTTGGCTGTAATCCTTACAGAAGCAGATCACCAGGCCTTTCTTTCATGGCACCACTGGGTGGATTCGAACCACTAACCTTTCAGTTAGAGGCCAAGTGCTTAACCATCTGCACCACCCAGGGACCTCCTGGCAGTGGGAGGGACATTGTAATTCTGGCTGCTGTTGGGTTGCCAGTCAGGTTGACTCTGCCCAACCTCTTGATCCACTCTCCACAGCTGCTTCCCAGCCCCTCTCAAGCACCAGGAAATGTCGGCTGCTCCCTTGTCTTCCGGGACTCCGGAAGCTCTGTGGGCTCATCCCAGCCCAACTTCCTATGCAGACCGCCTACGGAGCTACTTCTCTGGGCCTTGCCACCTCTTTGGATCTCTACCTGAGAAAGGGGCCTCTGGAGGTCCCCAAATGTTTCCAGTTCTCCTTCCAGGCACAGGGTGGGATTGTACTTCTCTGCCCCCTTGAAGTGATGTGTGGCCCGTGACTTGCTTTGGCCAATGGAAAGTGAAGAGAAGTGACAAGTGGCCCTTGCTGTGAGAAGACTCAAGAGTCACGGTGTGACTTGCCATGCTCTTCTCCGCTGGTGCAATGACCAGTAATGCTTCAGCTGGTGGCCGCCCTTCGGCCTGGGTCCCGGCCTACCGCTCTAGGCGTGTAGTTGTTGTTATTTTTAGCTGGCGTCGTCAAGTCGGCCTCGACCAAAGGCGACCCGACACACAACAGAATGAAATGCTGCCCAGTCCTGCGCCATGCCCACGACCAGTTTTGGATTTGACCATTGTGATCCATGAGGTTTTCACTGGCTAATTTTCAGAAGTAGATCGCCAGGCCTTTCTTCATAGCTTGTCTGGAAGCTCTGCTGAAACCTGTTCAGCATCGTAACAACATGCAGGCCTCCACAGATGGACAGATGGTGGCTTCGGCTGGGAATCGAACCCAGGTCTCCTGCATGGAAAGTGAGAGTTCAACCACTGAGCCACCACTGCCCCCGGATGCTTCGTGTCACTGAAAAATTAACCTTGTTTTGTTAAGGCACCGAGACACGGGGCTGTTTGTTACTGCAGCAAAAGCCCACCTCTCCTGACCGCTGCAGAGGCACAGTTTAGTTTCCTCTGCCTTTGACCTTCCATGTCAACTTACAGTCTAACGTTCCCCATGGCTCAGCCAGGTGAACAGGTGAAAGACTTCCCAGGGACCTCCTGCCTCCCTCCTCTGGCTTCCCTAGTGACTCCTGCCCTTCCAGTCTGGGTAGTGGGGGTGATTCTTTTGTAGCCCCTGCTTCTCTTTGTGAGTTGCTCTTTCTTGGCATATTGTCCATTCCCTGCAGGCTAGGCTTTTGAAACACGACAGGCAAGGCACAACTCCGTTTTTGCGACTGGCTCTGGGCCAGTTCTTCTCTGAGACAGTAAATACAAAATTGGCTGGGACATGGGGAGGAAGAGGGAGGTCGGGGCGAACAGCTGAATGGGGCTGGTGGGGAATCTTGGTGGGGTGAGCTAAATTAAGATCCCCAAAGACGTCCATGCCTTAATCCCTGGAACCTGTGACTATGTTACCTTATGCCTTAGTTACCTGGTGCCGCTGTAACAGAAATAACACAAGTATGTGGCTTTAAAGAACAGGAATTTTTTTGTCACAATTCAGGAGGCTAGAAGTCCGAATTCAGAGTGCGGTTCTAGGAGGAGGGCCTTCTTTGTCTATTTCAGCTTCTAGTAGCTGTCAGCGATCCTTGGCGTTCCTGGATTTGTAGATTCATCTGTCTCTTTCGTTCCCAAATAATATCTGTCTTACCCCTGTGACTGCGAGCATGTCTCTGTGTCTTTGCCGCTCTTCAAGTAACTGAGAAGTGATTAGGTTTAGGATCCACTCTGCTCCGGTATGATCTCAACTGACTGATTGATTATCTTACATTAGATTGCATTATGGAAAGTGATTACATTTCATCAGATTACACTGCATCCACAGGTATAGGGCTTAGGATTCCAACACACATTTTGGGGGGACATAACTCAATCCATAACATCTTACATTGTAAAAGAGTCTTCAAAGATGTGGTTCAGTTAAGGATTTTTAGACTGGGCGGTTATCCCGGTTATCAGGGTGGTCCCAATGTAATCAGCAGGCTCCTTATGAGAAAAAGAGGAGGAGGAGCCGAGTCAGAGCAGAAGCTGAGGTTGGCCTGACGAGCTATGAAGATGGACGAAAGGGGCCTGAGCCAAGGAGTGGAGTAGCCTCTAGGAGCTGAAAAAAGCAAGGAGACAGATTCTCCCCTGGAGCCTGCAGAAGGAGCACGGCCCTGCAGACACCTTGATTATAATCCAGTGAGATCCACAGTGCACTTCTAACATATAGAGCTACAAGACAGTAACTGAAGCCCAGGGAGCTAAAGATCAGCCAAGTTAGGACTGGAACTGATTTAGCGCGGAGGCCCCCAGGCTCCCGGTAAGAGCTGGAAGCACTCCCTCCCAGGGATATCTGTCCTGAGTCAGTGGCTCAGGGGCCCCTGCTGAGCAGCACCCAATGTGCTGGTGATCTGACCACCAGCCACTCCAGGAATTCTGCTTCCGGGCTGGAGATCCACACACTGGACCAAGTCAGCCTCACCTGGGACCCCTAGAGCAGAACCAAGTGAGACGGGGAGCTAGGGGTGGGCTCGGGGGCCTCAGTCAGGAGATGCACCCTCTGCACACTTGGGTGACCAGTGCATGCCTTTGTTTTCCCAGAATACAGCCTGGTGTATACATGCATACAATACGCCAGTGCTTCCCTGCCGGTGTAGGGTCCTTGGCCCTTCAAGAATTTAATGAGATCTATAAAACCTCTCTTACAAACATGACACTTAACACATGCACAGAAAACTTTGCAAATAAGTTCAGGGGCTCGCTGGCCACTGAATTCCACTTATATCCTTCCTGGAGGTCCAGAGACTCCAGGTTAAGACTCCAGACAAAAGGTACGCAGATCTGTGTGTACAGATGTACAGGATACATGTTGACAGATAACATCAACATACCAAATGTGTGGTGTGTATTTTATGTGGTTTGTTCTTATGCACAAATACTTAAAGTCACACATGTTTAAGGCCATGCATAGTGGCAAGAACGCTGACTTTGGAGTCACTCGAATCTGGGCTAAAATCCTGCTTTGCTGCTCTGCTACAAGTGTGACATTCCGCACGGGATTCACTTCTCTGAGCCTCCGCCGTTTTCTCATCTGCAAAATGCAAGCATTCATGAAGTTGTGAAATAAAGTCAAAACTTCTAGTAAAAGAATAACCAGCATTTTGAAGATAAACAAAATATACATTAAATAGCAATCCCCTTCTCTCTCGTCTTTTTCTCTGTCTCTCACAGTCTTCCTCCCCCTTTTTATATACGTACAAAAACAATAAAGACAACCAAAAAAACCCAAACCGGTTGCTGCCAATTGAATCTGATTCATAACAACCCTGTAGGACAGAGTAGAACTGCCCCATAGGGTTTCCAAGGCTGTAATCTTTACTGAAGCAGACAGCCACATCTTTCTCCCCTGGAGTGTCTGGGGACTTTGAACCACCCACCCTTCAGTTAGCAGCCGAGCGCTCGAACCACTGTGCAACCAGGGTGTGTGTGTGTATATGTACATGTATGTATGTACATATATATATAAAAACCAGTAACCAGTAGGTGTTGAAGCGATTCTGACTCATGGCAACCCCACATGTGTCAGAATAGAACTGTGCTCCATAGGCTTTCCCATGGCTGCTTTATGGAAGTAGATAGCTAGGCCTTTCTTCCAAGGTACATTCGAGTGGACTTGAACTGCCAATATTTTGTTAGCAGCCAAGTGCGTAACCCTTTGCACCACCCAGGGAATGTGCATGGGGCCCTGGTGGCTCAATGGTAAAGCACTCAGCTGCTAACCAAAAGACTGGTGGATCAAACATCCTCAGCCACTATTTGGGAGAAAGACCTGGCGATCTGATTCTGTAAAGATTACAGCCGAAAAAAACCCTTTGGGGTAGTTCTACTGTGTCATACGGGGTCACTAAGAGTTGGAATTGACTCGATGCCACCCAACAACTATATATATATGCGCATATATATGTATATATATACGTATATATACACACACACCAAACCAAACCCATTGCCATCCGGTTGATTCCGACTCACAGCAACCCTATAGGACATAGTAAAACTGCCCCTGTAGGGTTTCCAAGGAGTGACTGGTGGATTCGAACTGCTGACCTTTTTGTTAGCAGCCGAGTTCTTAACCACTGTGCCACCAGGGCTTCATATATATATGTACACACACACGTGTATGTTGTGTAAATATATGTGTGTGTGTGTAAATACACACACACACACTAAAAAAACCAAACCCATTGCCATTAAGTCAATTCCAACTCCTAGTGACACTTTAGGACAGAGTAGAACTGCCCAATAGGGTTTCCAAGGCCATAATCTTTACGGAAGCAGACTGTCACGTTTTTCTCCTTTGGAGTAGCTAATGGGTTCCAACTGCTGGCCTTGTGGTTAGCAGCTCAGCCATTTAACCACTGTGCCGCCGGGTCTCCTTACATACATATATATCATATATAAAATACATAGTACATATATCGTAAAAGATATTCCAAATGTTAACAGTGCAGTGATTTGAGTAGGATTATAGATGATCTACTGTATTTTTTGTTACTCAGCACAGAACATTTCTTCTTTTGGTATACTAAAGGAGAAGAAAACCATTATTTTTAAAGAATTAAGTGTCCTGTATGGTGTTTGTCACAGAGTAGATGGCCAGTCAATGATAATAGCTATTATTGCATTTATGTGTTATATGAAATATTTTCTATATCATATATAAAACCAAACCAAACCCATTGCCATCAAGTCGATTCCTACTCATAGCAACTCTATAGGACAGAGTAGAACCCCACATGGGGTTTCCAAGGAGTGGCTGGTGGATTGGAACTGCTGACCTTTTGGTTAGCAGCCGAGCTCTTAACCACCACACCCCCAGGGCTCCACACATCATATATAGTACATTAATAAAGAATGACTTGTAGAGTAGCCACTATTTAGCTACAAGATGTCATCTAGGACCCTGGCTGGTGTGAGGATGGGGAATGCAGAAAAGAAAGAGACTGTTTCTAGCCCATCAGAAGCTCACAGCCTGGGAAGGGCATGACAGCAGACCAGCAACTGCCACCCCAAACAGAAAGTGCTGTGTGTCTGGGCAGGATGCCCACATTGCAGAGAGGGTGTGTGCCTCTGCAGAGCGTGTATGGGTGTGTATGTGGGGAGGGGGGAGCTGCATGGACAAGCATCATTTCTGCTGGCCTTGAAGGCTGGGACGGTATTGTCCAAGCAGAGAGCAGATGTGGAGGTAGAAGGCGCCAAGTGTAACTGGGGGTGGAGGGGGGACCAGGAGCAAGCAGAAACCTTCAGGACCTGGGGATAAGACAGGAAGTGGGGACAGATCATGCAACACTGGGCTGATGCGCTTGGACTTCATTTGGCAGGAAGGTGGGAGTCCCTTGAGCAGGGAAGTGGCCAAATTAAAGCCTCAGTCTGTGTAGCAGTCCTTTGCATGTAGCAGAAACGGGATGGCCATGGCCCAGCCAAACAGAGTTTCCTTGTTTATTTGTTTTGCTTTTTCACCTAACGTGGAATCTGGAGGTAGAAAGTCCTGATCTGGTCCACAGTTTCCACTATGTTATGGATGAAGCAGGCCCCTTCTACCTTTCGCTCCACCATCCTTAGTGGGTGGCTTTCATCTTTATGTTGCCTCATGGTCATAAAATGGCTGCTTCCCCTCCAGCCTCGTGTCTGCACTCCAGACCAACAGAAAGAAGAGGGAAGTGACAAGGAAGAGGATAGAGTGCCTATATCAGAAAAGCTAAATATTCCCAGGAATCCATTTACATTTCATTGGCTAGAACTGCAAAACTGCAAGGGAATTGGGAAAAGGAGTATTTTTAGCAGTTGTTCTATTAGGATGGAAGAGGGGGAAAGAACGGGCATGGGGGACAACCAGAAGCATCTGACACTGTTTTGCTGACTGGGCTTGGGATGGACTGGAGGAAGAGGTGAGGGAAAAGTCTGGATGGGAGATCTGCTAGAAGGTGGCTTAGTGAGGGCTTATGGGTTTAAGGAGGTAAAAAGCAAAATATGACGTTCAGAAGTTGTGTGAATCTATTTCCAGAGCCTTCAGCCCTTCCAAAATACTTTATGGTGGCCCTGACAACCCCCCTGGGTCCTGAGGCACCTGTCCTGGTCTGTCTTCCATCCCCTGCTACAAGTTCCTTCAGGATGACATGGAGTCTACCCATATTTTGGCTCATTTACCAAAAAAAAAGAAAAAGAATAGCTAATAGGAAACCAACCATATTCTTATCAGACAAGAGACAATAAGATTAAGATTATTTGGCTTGATTTTCACAGCATCTTTCTCTTCCACTGGACTTCCTTTCACCCTACTATGTACCTCCCCTTCCCACCCATAATGAGCTAAATCTCACAGGTTAAAGGAAGGGCACAGCTGGACCTCAGACTCACACTTCCCAGGCAGAGGGCACAGGGTGGGTGCATGGGAGAGGGAAAAGGGGCTGATATCAACATCACTGGGTGCTTTCTGTGGGCTGGGTACGTTCCTTTCCGGGCACTTAAGTGGCTTATGGCGGGGAGGTTCGTTTCCCCTGTTTTCCAGATGAAGACATCGAAACTCAGAGGAGTTCAGGTCCCCTGAGATTGCCCAGCTAACAAGGAGCAGAGCTGGGCATCAAGCCTGGGTGCTCCTGGGGGAGGACTCCTCGTGAGTTCAGTGATACTCATGGGGGTAGGGGTGAGCAAAGCTGGAACAGTCTAGGGCAGGGTCAAGGGAGCTGCTGATGGTAAGTAACCCAGGGAAGAAATGCCCTGATGTTCCGATGGGGTTCGGGCCAGCACTGAGCCAGAAGTTGGGGGAATCTGCACACATCTGGAATCGTGAATGAATCAGTGTTCCCTGCTGGCTGCCAGCAAGAAGGCAATGGGCAGAGGGGCTGCAGGAAGGAGGTTTGGGCATTGGGACTTTCCATGATGAAGGTCCAGGTTATATTGCAGGAACAAGCAATCCCAATATCTCTGTGGCTTAAAATATCAAGGGTTTACTTCTTGCTGCAATTCCATCCTGGGACTCTGCTCATTGGGGTCACTCAGGAACCCAAGATGAAGGGGATGCCACCATGTCAAGTGCTACTCACCACGCGGAAGGGAAAAGAGAGCAGGGGGTGGGGTGGATGGATGAGTGTAACAGGGGAGTGGATGCCACTTCAGCAGGTAAATGCTCCAGCCCTGAAGTGACAAGCTCCACTGCTACTCTCAACAAAATAGCCAGTACTCTTGACATGGCCCACCCAGCCCCAGGGGGCCAGGAAGGCAGCTCCAGTGACTATACAGCTGCCTTAAGAATAGATTTGACGCACTGAACACTAAAAGGACCAGATGAGTTGTGTGATGACATCAAGGACATCATGCACGAAGAAAGTAAACGGTCATTAAAAACACAGGAAAGAAAGAAAAGACCTAAATGGTTGTCAGAAGAGACTCTGAAACTTGCTCTTGAATGTAGAGTAGCTAAAGCGAATGGAAGAAATGATGAAGTAAAAGAGCTGAACAGAAGATTTCAAAGGGTGGCTTGGGAAGACAGAGTTAAGTATTATAATTAAATGTGCAAAGACCTGGGGATAGAAAACAAAAAAGGAAAAACACGCTCAGTATTTCTCAAGCTGAAAGAACTGAAGAAAAGAATTCAAGCCTCGAGTTGCAGTTTTGAAGGATTCTATAGGGTCGCTGTGAGTCAGAACTGACTCGACGGCAACAGGTTTGCTTTTTCATGGGCAAAATATTGAATGACACAGGAAGCATCAAAAGAAGATGGAAGGAATGCACAGAGTCACTGTACCAAAAAGAATTGGTGGGCTTTCAACCATTTCAGGAGGTAGCATATGATTATGAACCGATGGTATTGAAGGAATAAATCCAAGCTGCACTGAAGACATTGGCAAAAACAAGGCTCCAGGAATTGACAGAATACAAGTTGAGATGTTTCAACAAACGGATGCAGTACTGGAAGCGCTCACTCATCTATGCCAAGAAATTTGGAAGACAGCTACCTGGCCAACCGACTGGAAAAGATCCGTATCTGTGCCCATTCCAAAGAAAGGTGATTCAACAGAATGTGGAAATTATCAAACAATATGATTAATATCACATGCAAGTAAAGTTTTGCTGAAGATCATTCAGAAGTGGTTGCAGCAGTTCATGGACAGGGAACTGCCAGAAATTCAAGCCAGATTCAGAAGAGGACATGGAATGAGGGATATCATTGCTGATGTCAGATGGATCCTGGCTGAAGCAGAGAATACCAGAAAGATGTTTACCTATGTTTTATTGACTATGTAAAGACATTCAATTGTGTGGATCATAACAAATTGCAAAGGCATTCAATTGTGTGGATCATAACAAATTATGGATAACATTTCAAAGAATGAGAATTCCAGAAGATTAATTGTGCCCATGAGGAACCTGTACATAGATCAAGAGGTAGTTGTTTGAGCAGAACAAAGGGATACCACATGGTTTAAAATCAGAAAACGTGCGTGTCAGGGTTGTATCCTTTCATCATACTTATTCAATCTATTTGCTGAGCAAATAATCTGAGAAGCTGGACTATATGAAGAAGAATGTGGCATCAGGATTGGAGGAAGACTCATTAACAACCTGCGATATGCAGATGACACAACCTCCCTTGCTGAAAGTGAAGAGGACTTGAAGCACTTACTGATGAAGATCAAAGACTATAGTCTTCAGTATGGATTACACCTCAAGATAAAGAAAACAAAAATCCTCACAACTGGACCAATAAGCAACATCATGATAAATGGAGAAAATGTTGAAATTGTCAAGGATTTCATTTTACTTGGATCCACACTCAACGCCCATGGAAGTAGCAGTCAAGAAATCAAAGAAGGTATTGCACTGGGCAAATCTGCTGCAAAATTCCTCTTTAAAGAGTTAATAAGCAAATATGTCACTTTGAGGACTAAGGTGTGCCTGACCCAAGCCATGATATTTTCAATCGCCTCAAATGCATGTGAAAGCTGGACAACGAATAAGGAAGACCGAAGAAGAATTGATGCCTTTGAATTACGGTGTTGGTGAAGAATAGTGAATAGACCATGGACTGCCAGAAGAACAAACAAGTCTGTCTTGGAAAAAGTACAGCCAAAGTGCTCCTTGGAAGGGAGGATGGCAACGATTTGTCTCATACTTTGGACATGTTATCAGGAGGGACCAGAATTCTACCACTGAGCCTGGGTCCTTAACCCAGTGTTAATTTTCTGTGTAGCCACAATTTGCTCAGTACCTGCCCTGTGCCTAGTGCTACGTGGGGTGCTGGGACTCAGAGAGGAGTAAGAGGGGCCTTTGCCCTGAGGCGTCCCTTGGTGAGGGCAGAGGATTAGGGAGAGAAATGGGACCAGGAAACCTGAGAAGTGTCAGGGGAAGTTCAGGTACAAGGATGAGCCCTGGCCCAGAAGTGTAGGGGCGGGAGACCCTGAGAGAACCATGCAGTGAGGAGCAGCTCAGCTCTGTGGACAGATTCGGGAGACGAGGTACCAAATTAAGTTCCAACGCACCAACGTGTGAGATCCTGAGGTGAGTGCAAGGGAAACAGGATGGGAATGAGCTCAGCCTGACTGGACAGGGGTCTGGCAGCAGGAGGCAGGGGGAAGCAGAGCCTGAGAGCATAATCCCATGGCTGACATGGAGGTCCTGGAGTGTTGCACCCACATTTCTGCCTAGGGGGACCACGCTGGCAGTGATGTGGAGGTCAGACAAGGTGGGAGCTGAGCATAATGGGGACTGGCACTCCAATCTGGAGCCCAAGAGAGAGGCCTGGGCGGGAGACAGCTTTGGGCAGAGGTGGTGCTGGGTTGCCAGGACACGGAGCAGTGCACTGACCAGGTGACTTAGGACCCACCTGGGCCTGAGAGTGAGAAGGCCTTGGGGAATCCATACAATAGCGTCCTGACACATGAGGCCTGGGGGCCTAATCTCCCCCACACAGAGGAAAGGGAGAAAGAACCTCAGTGAGGTCTCAGAGGAGGACACACCAGGGCTAGGGGGGCACCCTTCTTGGGGCTCAGCCATGGCCAACATCCACGGATGCCTGCAGCAGCAGAGGCCGAACCTCTGCTTGTGGAGCAGGGGCTTGGGGCAGAGGGGTGGACCCCAGCTTCAGGGATGGGCTCGGGTGCAGAGCAAGCAGATGCTCACCTTCCGAGCCTGTTTTTCATTCTGGTGCCACCATAAATTACCTGGAGCAGCCCCCGCCATCCCCGGCTGCTGCTCTGCAGTCGGGGAGTATCAGTCATGATAAGACATTACTTAAAGCAGTGGTGACAGACCCTAATCAGTCTTGTGAAATATAGACTTCTCCCCACATTGCGGGCAGGGCTGACATTAATCCACATTTATGCAAAGCAAGAGCTGTAGCTGTCGGGGGCTAATCTTTACAAGTATGATAAATGATGTTTATTTTCAATGATGGAACGAAACACCGCAACCGACAGTAATTGTAATAAAAAGGACAGATCAACTTCTATAAAGTGATTGAATTACCCAGTGATTGCATTAATGTCTACACTCTGCTGTGTCACTAGCTTCCTCAAGGTTCTGAGGACAGCCGTGCAGGACAGTTTCCCCTTCGAGTCGATGACTGCCCTTCGCCCAGAGTCCTGGGGTGAAGGGTACTGCCAGCTGGGAGTGATGAACCTGCCTCCCCCAGATTTTGTCTCCTGGGGTGGTGTGAATCTGAGCTGGGGTGAGCACAATAAGCGTCAGTATGGTCATGTTGGCCTGAGTCAGGAGGTGGGCAGGAGAGAGGAGGAGCAACAGGTGGGCAGGAGGAGGAGGGGAGGGCCAGGAGGTGGGCAGGAGGAGGGGAGGGCCAGGAGGTGGGCAGGAGGAGGAGGGGAGGGCCAGGAGGTGGGCAGGAGGAGGAGGGGTGGGCCAGGAGGTGGGCAGGAGGAGGGGTGGGCCAGGAGGTGGGCAGGAGGAGGGGAGGGCCAGGAGGTGGGCAGGAGGAGGAGGGGAGGGCCAGGAGGTGAGCAGGAGGAGGAGGGGAGGGCCAGGAGGTGAGCAGGAGGAGGGGTGGGCCAGGAGGTGGGCAGGAGGAGGAGGGGAGGGCCAGGTGGTGGGCAGAAGGAGGGGAGGGCCAGGAGGTGGGCAGGAGGAGGGGAGGGCCAGGAGGTGGGCAGGAGGAGGGGAAGGTCAGGAGGTGGGCAGGAGAGGGGAGAAAAGCAGCATCCTGCTCACAGAGATGATGGCCTGTCCAGGAAGATGAAGGTCCCTCCCAAGCCTCTTCTAAGTGCCCCCCAGGGTCTGACATCTCTGGGAGGTCCAGCAGTCCAAAGGGGGCTAGGGGCCCCAGCGACCCTGAGCAGGTGCTGTGATGTGGCCAGCCAGAGGGATCTCTTCACATAGTTAATCAGCTCTTGTCACCTTCCAGTGGCTTCTACGGAATTCAGAACAAAACCTAAGCTTGTTAACCCTCACCAGCTTGCCCCAGTGCACAGCCCGCTTGGTTTAAGCCACAGCGACAGCAATTTCATGTGGCTTCACCAGATCCTAGCTTCTGTTTAGTGAGCCTGGTGCGGGGTGCCCTTTCCTTGCTCCTTACCAGAGCCCTTTACAGGTGGGGGACGGAGGCCTAGAGACTTGTACAGGTAACAAAGAGCTAGTTAGTGACAGAAGCAGACTTCCAACCTGGAGTGGGGGCTGACGTCTGCTGCATTGCCCGGGGCCCTCATCACGTGTGGAATGAATACTGGCTCCTGAAGATGTCCACGTCCTAATCCCCAGAACCTGTGAATATGTTAAGGTCCCTGTGTGGTGCAAACCGTTTGTGCTTGACTCCTAACCTAAAGTTCAGTGGTTTGAATCCACCCAGCGGTGCCACAGAAGAAAGGCCTCACAATCTGCTTCCTTAAAGATTACAGCCAAGAAAACCTTATGGAGCAGTTCTAGTCAGTAACACATGGAGTCGTCATGAGTCAGAATCAACTTGATGGAGGTAGATTTGGTTTTGGGTTTTTAAGATGTCCACGTCCAAGTCCCTGGAAATTGTGAAGTTACCTCATACAGTAAAGAAGAATTTGTAGATGTGATTAACGTAAGGATTTTGAAAGGAGGAAATAATCCTGGACTATCCGGGTGGGCCAGTGTAATCACAGGAGTCCTTTTCAGAGGGATACAAGAGGAGTCAGAGGGTGAGTGACGCACTTTGAGGGGCCCCAAGGAATGCAGGTGGCCTCTAGGAGCTAGAAAAGGCTCGAAAACAAACTCTGTCCACAGAGCCTCCAGAAGGAACCAGACACCTTAGATTCAGCCTAGTGAAACTAATTTCAGACTTTTGACCTCCAGAACTGGAAGAGAATAAATTTGTGTAGTCTTCAGCCACTATTTTGTGTTAATTTGTTCCAGTAGCCATAAGAAACAAATTGTTGTTGTTAGTGGTCCTCAAGTCAGCCCCCAACTCATGGTGACCCCATGCACAACAGAAGGAAACACTGCCCAGTCCTGTGTCAACCCCATGACTGGTTCTGGATAGGACCATTGTGATCCCTAGGTTTTCTTTGGCTGATTTTCATAAGTCAATTGCCAGGCCTTTCTTCCTAGTCAGTCTTAGTTTGGAAGCTCTGCTGCAACCTCTTCAGCATCATAGCAGCACACAAGCCTCTGCTGACAGGTGGCAGCTGTGCATGAGACGCCTTGGCCAGGAATTGAACCCAGGTCTCTTGCATGATGTTGTTGTTAGGTGCTGTCGAGTCGGTTCCGACTCATAGTGACCCGATGTATAATAAAATGAAACACTGCCCGGTCCTGTGCCATCCTCACAATCATTGTTATGTTTGAGCCCATTGTTGCAGCCACTGTGTCAATCCATCTCGTTGAAGGTCTTCCTCTTTTTCACTGACCCTGTACTTTACCAAGCATGATGTCCTTCTCCAGGGACTGATCCCTCCTGATAACATGTCCAAAGTATGTGAGAAGAAAGACCTGGTGGTCTACTTCAGAAAAAAATTAACCAGTGAGAACCTTATGAACAGCAGTGGTCTCTTGCATAGAAGGTGAGAATTTTACCACTGCACCACCAGTACCTGGCAAACGCATCTGGCTAATTCGGCTTTAAGGGAAAAGAAGTGTCCACTCGGAACTAACAAATGGGCTGAGCAAGGGGAACATTTCAAAATGGTCCATTTTTAAAACATTCGAGCTCAGATCATAACCTGTCCAAGTTTTTCTGAACAGAGTCCTGCAGTGAAGCGTGTTGGGTGTGCAGATCAGAGTCCTCTGTAACCAGCAGCACCTGTGTGTGCCCTGGCTGCTGCAGGTGTGAGTGGAGGAGAGGTGGGGCACGGGTCCTCCTCGGGGGCTTTAGCTCCTGATACTTTAGCTGCATCAGAATCACCCATTAAAGCACAGAGTGTGGGTCACACTCCAGAGTCCCTGAGTTAGTGGGTCTGGGGCGGGGATGTGAGAGTTTGCATTTCTCGTAAGTTCCCAGGTGATGTTGCTGCTGTTGGTCCGGGCACCGTGCTCTGCGGACCACGGCTGTGGGTGGCAGCTGTCAAACTCAGATGTGCAACAGCATCACCTGGAGAGCTAATGAAGAACCCAGAGACCTGGCAGAGGCCCCTCTGGGTGAAACAGCACTTGGCCTGGGGCTCTGCGTTTTTATCAAGGTCCACAGGTGATCCAGGTCCCCATTGAGGCTTGACAGCCCCTGCTGTGGGCACTGCTTAGGAGGACACCCAAGTCCTCTGGGAGACCCCAAATTGCCATCTGTGGGAGGGAGGCTGCAGGTGAGCCTGTGGGGGCACTAAATTCAAGGAGGGTCATCGCAGTGATAAGTGTTAACTAGTTTTTGTTCTTCTCTCATGTCCTCCTTTAGTGCTTACGTTCATAGCATGTCTTATTTTGAATACCTTTCACATTTTAGCTAACAAAGGCAAGTCTCTTCTGTGTTTTTTAAAAGGCTTGCTTGTTTATAACACTGTTTTGTGATATGCTCCTCCTGCACCCCCGCCCCAGCACCCAGGCTCCCAATGGTCAGTGGGAGGTTGGATGGCACTCCAAAGACGTTGAAGCCAGGACCAGGGTGTGCACGGAGTACCTGGAGCCCAGCAAAGTGGCCACGCCCTAACCCCAGACTCTGTCTGCATTAGTCCGGTAGTCCCTTTCCCCACCAGCTTCAAATGCAGTAACTCTGAGTCATGGCACCAGCCCTGCCCTCTGCTGAAATAACACTGCACTCAGCCTTCCCCCCAGTCCGGGGCCTGTGCAGGGCTCCCCGTGCCAGTGGGGGCCCATGCATCCCTTTTTCAAGATGGAAAACCAGGGCCATCCTGGACACCATCTTTCCTCGGACCGCCCTAGCCAGCCCATCACCGGATGCTGGCAGTGCCACAGCCTCCGTATTCCCCCACTTGCCACCCTCGCCTCTCAACAAGACTAAGGTAAGCAGGGTCCCAACCTGTCCCTGCATCCATCTCTGCTCCATAGCCTGTGTCACGTTTTTAAAATGTCCCTGTAAACATGCTGACCGTTGTGCTCCTGGTAAAGACCAACACCCTGCATGCCGCCCACAGCACCCTCCGGGTCTCCTCTCCCACCACATCTCCCACTCCCTCTCCACCACACCGGCCTCTCCAATGTCTCCATCTCATCACTCCCCAACGGGCCCCAGGGCCTTTGCCCAGGCACTTCCCTCTTCCTGGAACCTGGCTTTCTACTCCCCCTGCCCTCCCTCCCAGATAACCCTGAGACATCCTTCAGCTCTTAGTCCAAATATCACTTTGTCAGGGATGCCTTTCCTGCGCCCAGACAAGGCCAGGCCTCTGCAGAAGTTTCGTCTAACACCTGGCGCTTTTCCTCCATTGCACGTATCTTGATTTGTAATTGCACACTGATTCAGGAGCTTGCTTAAGGTCTCTTTCGAGCCTGTGAGATTCACGAAGGCTGAGGCAGTGAACATTGCTTCGCTCCCTGTTGCATCAGCACCTAGACTGGTGCCTAGCTGGGCAAAAGCTCAGAAAATACCCGCTGATGAGCGAAGGAACTGGGGCCCGTCTCCTGGGGTTTTGGCCCAGAGTGATATTGAGTGTTTAAAACTGATTTTAGTTCCTAAGTTCTTACTCACTTGTGTGTGCGTATGCTTCTGTGTGTAAGCGTGTGTGTATGAGTGTGTGAGTATGGATGAGTTTGTAACTGTGTGTGAATGTATGAGTGTGTTGTGTGTGTGTGTGTGTGTGTGTGTGTGTGTGTGTGTGTGTGCATACACTGTTACTGACCCTCAGACCTAGATGAGATGACGGGATCCAAAGTCCCTGGCACCTGCCCCTGGACACAGTACCCTGTGGAAGAGAGAGATGGGCAAGGTTCTTGTCATTCCCAAAATTCCATGAAGAGGGCCCTCTGTTTACCTGCCACTAGCCTGGCCCCTCATCCCAACAGGACCAGGCATCCAGCTGGCCTTGTGGAGACTCCGTTATCTTCAAGTTCCTGGCCAGCTGCCCCCAGACAGAGCAAACCTTCTTAAAGATATGTCTTGAAGACAGAGCAAGCCCCTTCCTCTATTGAAGGAGGAAGCCTGGCCTTCATCCCAGTCACTCCTGTGATCAGACGGGCCTGCAGATGATCTTCAAAGATCATGCAGATGCAGACATTCTACAGAAAGACCAGCTGCTCTGTCCACCGTGCGTACTGCTGCCCTGGGCTGGAAGGCTGCAATTCCCGTCGGCCTTTCACAGTAGCAGTGACCCCTGGACTGTGGCCATCTACTGCTTGGTGCTATGCCTTTGACCATGTCTCTGAAACAGGTGAAGCCAAAGGTGCTTACTGTCTACAGGAGGGAGAGCATCGATCCTGCTGATTCTGGTAGCTAAGCTTCAAACTGTGAGACAATATGTTTAAAGTTCTATTTATTTCTGAAATTCCTTCTCCATCTATCCTATACCTCATGTACATTCATTCAACGAGCTCATACCGAGGGCAGCTCAATGCCTGGCATTGGGCTTGGCCATGGGAGTACAGAGAGGAATGAGTGCACAGCCTCAAGAGAAGACAAACAAGTAAACAGAAGACAAGAACTCCTTGATAGACACTGTGGGAACCCAAGGGAGGAGCCTTCCCTGCCTGGGCTGGTAGGAAAGGCATCCAAAGGAGGTTGCTCCCGAACTGAGTCTGGGGCAGAGAGGAGCTGCTGGGCAGAATGGGTGGGGAAGGAAGGAAGGGCATTTCTGGCAGACTAACATGAACACAAAGTTTCAGAGGTGGGATCATTGTTGGCTTTCTGAAGTAGAAGTGGAAGTGGTATTTGGTTTCTGACTATACCACCTCCAAGCTGCCTCTCCCTAAGTCCTTGAACTCCCAGGAAGCACGGACAGATGTTCGTTAGTGAGCGGGGAACAGGCCAACTGGAGTCATTGGCCAGGCCGGTATGCTAGGAATCAATGCTCCGGCATCGCTGTGGGTCCAGTGCTTCTGGTCCTGAGCCAGTTTGGACAGGGCTGGAATGATGAAGGAGGAGGGCAGGGAAAAGGGGTCTAATAGGTTATTTGTAATTACTGTTAGTTTTTGTATTAGGAATCCCGGCTGCCCAGACCATAAGGACCTGTGCCCCCACCTCTTCTGGAAGATAATTAGGGGGAAATAGTTGGGTGAAACTCATGAGGCTGGCTTCAGTAAAGAATAGCAGTAAGCAGGAGCGCCACTGGTTGGTGCAGGGAGGGTTCAGTCACAGCAGCATATTGCTGCTCGCTGAGGCCCTCATTATTGTGGCCAGCCGCCTCTGGGCTTTAGGGCTGAGACATTACAATTTGTTATGATTATCAAGGCCATGATGTGGGACGCTGGTTGGAATTTCCACCCTGATAATGAGGAAGGCCGGGCACTAGGCCAGTCCCGGGCCGTTAACCCCAGCTGTTCAGGAGGAACGTGGCCCTGGCCTTGATGACTCTTCCTGTCTCTGGGTCTTCTTGGCTGTCCCAATTGGAATGTCAGTGGGGCCCAGCCCTACCTATGAGCCTTGCCAGTGCCTTTTCTCTTCTCTGCAGGGCTAAGCCCCAGATCTTGGTCCAAAAAGGGCACCAGCCTAGCCCAGTTTAGTATGTCCGGAGAAAAGAAATGATTATCCTATATGAAGACTTCATCTGCAGAAGAGAGCCGTCTTCACTTGAAAATCCAACTTCACTACCACCTCCTGCATGAAGTCTTCCCTGATAGCACACATATTAACATCCCTCCTCTCTGTTCTATCTGTGCACTTACTTGTACTGTTGCTCTTGGCTTACTCTAATGTTACTTACTTGTCACATACCAGTCTCTTTGGCTAGGTGTGAGGACCCAAAGAGCAGGCACTGTGTCCTGGTCATCTTTTTTTTTAAATAATATTTTATTGTGTTCATGATGAAAGTTTACACAGCAGTTTAGGTTCCCATTCAACACTTCCCATACAAATTGTTCAGTGACATTGGTTACTTTCCTCACAATGTGTGAACATTCTCAATATTTCCTTTCTGGTTGGAAATATTGGTTGGAAATGGTTCAATTAATCTAGTTACCATGCCCCCTTACATGCTTATCTTTTTTTGAAGTAATCGTTGACCATTTGGTCTGATATAGATGATTTTTTAAGAAAGTATTCTTTATTTTGTGAGCCAATCTGTTATTTATTGTTTCAAGGTTTGAAGAGTATCTCAGGGTAGTAGCCTTGGAGAGTCCTTCAGTCTCGACTGGTCTGGTAAGTCTGGTTTTTCATTTTCTTTTGTTTTAGGAATTTGAGATTCTGTTTCACATTTTTCTCCCATTCTATCAGGGCCCATCATTTGTGGCCCTGATCAGAATGGTCAGTAGTGATAGCTGGGCACCATCTAGTTCTTCCAGCCCCAGGGTAGATGTGGCCTTGGTTCGTGTAGACTATTAGTCCTATAAACTGATTTCTTTTTTGAGTCTTTGGTTTCCTTCTTTCTTTTTTGGCTCTGGGCAAGTTGTATCTTAGATGGTTGCTTACAAGCGTTTAAGACCCCAGACACTACTCACCAAACTAGGACGTAGAACATGAACCTTATGAACTATATTAAGTCAATTAACGAAGATGTGCCACAAAACCATGGTCCTAATCCTTCATACCCAAGAAACCAATCCCTCAAGGTATTTGGTTATGTCTAAGGAGTATCCATAACTGTGCCCCCTACGTGCTTTATTATATATATGAATATATGTGGATACAGTCACATACTTGCATATACATATGCATATACCTATGTACATGCGTGGAGGAGCCCTGGTTGTGCAGTGGTTAAGAGCTCAGGCTGCTAACCGAAAGGTCAGCAGTTCAAATCCACCAGCCGCTCCTTGGAAACCCTATGGGGCAGTTCTACTCTGTCCTATAGGGTTGCTATGAATCAGAATCAACTCGACAGCAATGGATATATATACACACATATATACTCACATGCACATACCTATACATACGTATGTATACATACCTACATATATACCCACGCCATGTATTTTTGATGTTGTTGCTGTTGTTTCAAATTTATACATGCCATAGCAATTACCAACAGGTACTTTTTTCTCATGTACTTTTTAGTGACATTGTTTATCTTCATCAAGCTGTGCACACTTCATTTTTGTTCGGTGTTACCTTTCCCATCACCAAAGGCAACAAGTGTCTACTATCTAAAGAGTGAATCCCCCTCTGTCCCCTCACCCCTGGTAACCACTAATGTACATTAGTTTCTGTATATTTGCCTTTTCACGTCATTTCATAAAAGTGAGAACGTATTTGTTTTGTTTTGTTTTTTTGTGATTGACCTTTTTTGCTCAACATAATGTCCTCCAGGTTCATCCATGTTCCAAGATGTTTAGGGAACTCATTTTTCTTTATCACTGAGTAGTATTCCATTGTATATATGTGCCACATTTTACTTATCCTTTCATCCTTTGATGGACACTTAGGTTGTTTCCACCTTTTTGCTATTGTGAATATGCAGCAATGTGTCCTGGTTGTCTTGATACCGCCAGTGCCCAGGAGAGCCCATGGTACACTTCAGATTCTCAGAAGAGGTTTGTTAAGTGGACTTGAGGTGAACCTGGGAGCACTCACATACTACTGGGCACGGGCAGCTGTCCAAGGGTGGGTCAGTGGGGAAAGAGAGCCTGTGGTGGTAGGGTGGGGGCAACACAGTCAAGGGAAGGGGACAGGCTGAGGGGTAGAGCAAAGGAAGAGACTGAGGGTCAGGCAAGCTTCAGAGGTCAGAGGGTCAGGCAAGCTTCAAGCACACTAGACAAAGGCCCAGGGATAGGTCAAGTGGTGTTGGAGTCTGCCTCACGAGTACACTCCCAAGATGTGGCCACAGGAGTTTCTGTGATTCACCTTCAACCAGGTAGGACAAGGCCCCAAAGGGCGACAGAAGAAAAATCTGTTGGCCGCAGACAGGCAGGGAGAGATTCTCCAGCCTGTTCTCCTGAACTTGGGTTTAGAGGGAGGGAGAGGACAAGGGAGGGAGAATTGTGCAGCCAGGCCAGGAACAGCCCACAGTTTCCTGAGCACCAGTTCTAAGCAGGAATGAGGACATTAAAATGTTCTTTTTGTATCAAAACAAACACCTTGAGTTGGGTGCAAATTTTGAGTATTTTTTAGAAAAATCACAAAACATTAAAGAAACTTCACACTTCTTGTGTGTTGGCCCTCACTTAGTCAACAAGGGCATAGATATTTTTTTTTTCCTTTGCCCCCCTAGGTCCTGGGGAAAATAACCGGGAACGGCAGAGGAAAGAGAAAGAAGAGACTTTGGCTGAAGACAGAGGTGAGGGCTTCATGAAAGAGGAAAAGGCTGGATTTGGGGCCAGCTGCCTCGGCCACTTCAGAAATGTCCTCTCAGGTTCCAGTCACTCATTTGTAAAATGAGAGCAATCTCTGTGCCTTTCGTACTGGGTAGGGCTCATTTCAACAGCCATTTGCCTAGTGATGAGCTGTTATTGGAGCACAGAGGAAGAAATGATGGCCTTCAACTCTGAGGGTTTGGGGGCCCTGTGGGAAGAGGATCAATGAGGCTTCAAGAAGGAGACCCTTACATCTAGATCAATTAGCATAACATAATTTATAAAGAAAATGTTCTACATTCTACCTTGGTGAGTAGCGTCTGGGGTCTTAAAAGCTTGTGAACGGCCATCTTAGATACTCCACTGGTCTCACCCCATCTGGAGCAAGGGATAATGAAGAAAACCAAAGACACAAGGAAAGATTAGTCCAAAGGACTAATGGACCACAACTACCATGACCTCCACCAGACTGAGTCCAGTACAACTAGATGGTGCCCGGCTACCACCACTGACTGCTCTGACCAAGATCACAACAAAGGGTCCTGGAAACAGCTGGAGAAAAATGTAGAACAAAATTCTGGCTCACAAAAAAAGACCAGACTTACTGGCCTGACAAAGACTGGAGAAACCCAGAGAGTATGGCCCCTGGACACCCTTTTAACTCAGTGATGAAGTCACTCCTGAGGTTCACCTTTCAGCCAAAGATTAGACAGGCCCATAAAGCAAACCGAGACTAAAGGGACACACCAGCCCAGGGGCAAGGACTAGAAGACAGGAGGGAACAGGAAAGTTGGTAATGGGGAACCCAAGTTTGAGAAGGGGAGAATGTTGACATGTCTTGGGGTTGGCAGCCAATGTCACAAAACAATAGGTGTATTAATTGTTTGAGAAACTAATTTGCTCTGCAAACCTTCATCTAAAGTACAATTTAAAAAAAAGAAGAAGAAGAAGGTCACCCCTGGGATGGGCCTGGAAGGAGTAGGGTTCTGACAGGGAGGCTGACAGGAAAGTCACATGGCAGAAGGAACCACGTGAGTGAAAGCATGGTTGCATGAGAATGAGCGGCAGGTTGAGGAGCAGGGCCCATCCTCTAGGCTGAAATCTTTCACCCTTGGCCCTTCTCTACCCTGTTCTCTTCCCAGGCCCATCTTTGGGTTCTGCTGCAGTGGGCTTTCTGGACTCCAGTTTTATTTGATCCCTCAAAGGTAAGCCCAGGCAGGAGGTGTGAGGGATGCACGGGATTGAGGCCATCTTGCTCATTCCCTTGGTTCCCTGCCCTTGGGGTTGCTTCCTGTGTCCCTCAACCAGAGGTCACGACACTCCTTTCAAGCCTGCCTTTCAGTATAACTGTCTCGTTGAGGGGTGGGGGTGGTCCTAGCCCTCCTGTCACTAGCCCCAGAGCAAGGCTGTCTTCCTCGAGTACCCGTCACCTGTTCACGTCTTTGTAGTTAGTCCAGTTAGTAAACTCTCCTTGATTGTGCCAGGGTGAGTGTGCCAGGACGTCCCTGTGGCTGGACAGTGGGACAACAGGAGGAGGGAGAGAGGAACATAGGCATGCCTGGAGGACTGGCTCTGAGAGGGCTGACTTCAGTCCATTGTTGGGAGGGGTTCCTAATCCATGGTGCAGAAGAGAACCCAGAAGTTACACTCAGGTCCAGTAGGGAGAGCACTTCGATTGACCAGTAATGTCTGCCAGGGAGCAAGGGCTGGGAGCAGTGACGTATGCACCATATGCTCTGCCATCCCTAGACACATCCTAGAACTTCAGGAAAAGGGACTCGGATTTAACCCTAAAGCTTTGGTGGGAGGGAAGAGGTTTGTCACCAAAGTCATTCTGAACAGAGGAGTGCAGTCCCAGCATGATTCTTTTCCACCATATTGTGAGGTGGACAGAGGAGAGACAGGGAGACTGGCAAGAAGGCTGCTGCAATGCAGATGAGAAAGGTCAGGAGGAAGAAAACACAGGGGTTGGAGAGGCAGGAAATATTTGGAAGGGTGAGAGATTTTGAAGCCAAATTCTTAGGACTTGTTAGCTATCAGGATGACAAAGAGGAAGATTGGAATGTGTTCTGGGTTTCTGGTTAGGATACTAGGAGCACATAGGTGCCATTATGGGGAAAAAATAAATAAATTAGCAGAAGCAGTTCCTATGAAGTTGACTCCAACACATGCCACCCCCCGTGTGTCAGTAGAATTGAGTTCCATAGGATTTTCAATGGCTGATTTTTTTGGAAGTAGATTGCCAGGCATTTCTTCCAAGGTACCTCAGGTGGACTTGAACCTCCAACCTTTCAGTTAGCAGCTGAGCGCATTAACCATTTGCATCACTCAGGGATTCCATTAAAGGAGATGGAGACATAAAAGAAGAAGCAGGATGAAGAACACAAAAGAACGGGGGAGAGTAGTCAAACAAGTATAAGATGCTGTTATTGTATTAAGAAGCCCTAAGCTCTAAACACACTTCGGTGAAGGAAGTCTGGGCCCAGGGCTGGTGGGCATTGCACAGTCACTAGTCAGCAGGCTAAAGAGGATGCACTGTTCGGCTGACCGGAGGTGAGGACACCTCTAATTGGGATGATGGTGGCAGCACCATCTGGCCTCCATAAGTGAGTGTCAGGTGGGGGAGGGGCTGGCAGCTGGTCAAGAAGGGCTGAGGGTTGTGCAAATTCCAAACAGTTGCCTTAGGTCTCTCTGTTGCCAGGGCCAGCCACCCCCAGGGACCCAGCCCTCCAGCAAGATCACTCTGTCCTTGTCCCCTTAAGCCTGGCTTACTCTGGACTAGTTTTCCTGATTGGATTTTTTTCCCCCTTCTAATTTTAAAATCACACTAGCTCATTGTAGAAAATTAGAAAAAGAGTCCCTGGATGGTGCAAACAGTTAACAATTGACTGCTAACTGAAAGGTTGTCGGTTTGAGTCCACCCAGAGTCTCCTCAGAAGAAAGACTCGCAACCTACTTCTGAAAACTCAGCCATTGAAAACTCGATGCAGTACAGTTCTACTCTGACACACGGTGTTGTCATGAGTCAGAGCTGACTCAATGGCAACTGGTCAGTAGTAGTAGTAGGAAGTGTCCAAGAGTAAAACAAATACTCTGTTAAAGTAAAAGTAAAGAGATGTATTGAAGGTTCAAAACTATTCAAACTGGGGACACATCTGATCTCACAAAGTAAAAATCAAACACTCCAAGGTGGTGAAGTTACAAAGATATATTTATATGCTTAAATCAGGGACTAACAAGGCAAAATTTCTGATTGGTGCTCAGTGATGTAGGAGGCTGGAGGTGGGATAACTTGAAGCAGGAGTCCCTAGGGATTGGTTCAAAGTGTATATGTGGGCTTCTTAAGGTTGGTTATTTCACGTAATTGACAAAATGACAAAAAGGGAGGAGGGAGGTTTACAGAGGGTCATAAAACAATCATGGGCATTCTTTTTTGAGAATTTTTTGCCAAGATAGCATCTTTAGCAAACACTCCTTAAGAGTTGCTTGTGCAAGATATTTCTGATAAGGGGCTTGCATCAAGATCCTCCCTTTAGAAGCATTGTTTCCACATCTTCAGTTTAACCGCAGAGAAAAACATTTTCTTAGTTGCAAGATTAAGTCGGCTCAAGGTTAACAGCTGCTACGAAGAAAGCAGAAACTGAAAATGGAGTCTGAACTCTGACCCACCCCAGCTGTTATATTTTAGTCAAACACTTCGATTTAGGAACTCTTATTCATTTCCTCCTTTTGATCAAGGATTTCAACATACATCATTTGATCACTATTATAAGAATGCTTTCTTCTGCATGGACTTATTATTTCTTTTCTCTGGGTTTATTAGATGACTGCCTATCTAGAATAGGCCTTTAAGATCCCAGACACTATCTATGAAAGATAGCTGGGTATCATCTGTTAATGGTGGCTGCTTAGTTTAATAAGCTTTTAAGTCCCCAGACACCATCATGTAGATAGCTGGGCACCACTGCCAACGTCTTCACCATGCCATCACTTAGCATTCTGCTTCTGTGAGCTTGGGTTGGAGGATTTGAAGAGAGTAAGGCCATATTGGAGGAATAGTATGACTGTTTTCAAAAGACTGGCTAAGGTGTGAGGTCTCTCAAGTTTGTGAGCAAAAATGAGTTTCATCTATATACATAATCCTTCTCATAGGCATCAGATTGGTTTTTTGAGTCAAAATATTGAAAGTAACCTTCATACAGCATTTGATTTTTCCAATAATAATTATAACAATAAGTGTCATTAATCCAGTCAGCTATATAGACCTAATCCAGGCTTCTATTCTGGAAGGCACCCAACTAAAAAAGGTAAGAAGGGGGAGTTATGCGTAGGAGGTCACTGAAGACAGGCAGCCTTTTGGCAGACTTGTCTGATGTCATGTTCTACTCCTCCCTATGCGTTTAAGTACATTAAGAAGTATTGACTACTGCACATACTCCTCAAGGACAATTCTATTACCTAATTCAACTTTAACAAGATAGTTTAAGGATTTTTGTTGGGCTTCTATGCTATCAGCAAGTTCATTGGTTATTTGTAACATAGTAGCACACAGATTGCAAATAGATTTCTCAAGTTCAGGGGTACCAACAAGGGGTAAAAGACCTTGGAGGAATGCCCAACCATCTCTGGGTCTGTCCATCATAGGATTTTCATTAAATTCTAGAGTATAATCTCTTCTATGTTGGGTTAGAATGTTTAATCCATAGTCCAATTCAAACTCTCATTGTAAGAGTGGAGGTTTAACAGCACTCCAAGAGTTATTAGGGTATATTGGCCATTCATGCTCCACTCATCTAAGCAAGGCAGAGCCCAAGTAAAGGGTTCAGTATTGGTGCTTTCCCTTAAATATTCTGATCCTTCACATAAAAATTCATATCCAGGTGGTGCACAAATTATTTCTGCTCCTGTCTAATTGTTAGGGAAATGGATAGTCTGATTAGTTTCTTTGAGCCATCTTTTGGCAAGGGAGTTATTGCAGATGGATAACCGTCCTAATTCTGATAGTTTTAGGTTTAAGACAGGGACAAGTTGAAGCCTTTTGATTATTTGCATTGCAGAAGTTTGCCAGTGTTGTATAATACCAGGTGTTGTCAATAGTAGGAATAGGGAGTCCATTGATGTAAGTAAATTTAGGGCATGTCCAAACATGAGAGAGATAAAAGCAAGGTATTAAAGGATAAGTAGGGGAGTTGGATGGATGCCACAGTCTAATACAAATGGCTTGCTTGGCAATGACACTGGTATTGACAATAGCATTAAGTATGAGACTTAGTTAAAAACAGGTAATGCTATCAGATTGGAATCTTCATGTCCAGATTGTGGGATTTGATGACAAATCCAACAGTCAGTCAGATTACCAGCACTAGCTACTGATGGGGGCTAATCTAACAAAAGCATTCTCATGCCAGGTATTAACAGGATTCACGATACACACTAAGAGAATACATAAAAATGGCTTCATAATGTAAGAACACTAACCAAAAGTAGTATAATAAGGCAAAATATCACAAAGATAATGGCTATAATAAAACAAGCTCCTCCTTCAGTTATTTGCATGGGAAAAACAAAATGTTAAAACAGGGAATAGTGCCATAATAATGTAATATGACTATCAGGAAAAGGATGGAAAAACAATAAAGCAGAGCGCAAAAATATTGATAGGCTACTAAGTGGGCTCATAACTAAAACAAGACAGTATGAGTATCAAAAATACTAAAGTCATCTTAAAACCAAACAATAGTTTAGCTTAACTAGTAAAAAAGGCCTGCCTTGAGCATTATGCTCCTTTAAGAACTATATGGTATCAAATTGACAACAGCAACTCAAAAGATTAGATAGGAACCTTAGGGGGCAGTGAGTTTATGTTAATGAGGGAGGACAACTCAGAAAAGGAAGGTGAGAATGGTTCCACAACTTGAAGAATGTAATCTATGTCACTAAATTTTGCATGTAGAAACTATTGAATTGGTGTATGTTTTGCTCTGTAAACATATATACATATATAATAGTGATAAAGATTGTTGATGTCAGGATAAAATAGATTCATCCATTAATAAAACAGATAAAATAGATTCATCCATTAATGATTCTATCCTTACATCAGCAATCTTTAACATAAACTTTAACTGAAGGTAGGGCTAGTTATAATTTTTTATTGGAAGTCTTATGTCCTCCATTTGCCAAGCATATTAATAAGAAGAGACTGCCTTTGAGTCAGCCATCTTGGGAACTTGAGCAAGCGAGCAAATGATCCAACTATTGTAGTAAAGTGGATCCATGGATAAATTGTAAAGGCTATAAATCAGCATGTAAAATCTGGGGAAAATAGATGGGAAATTCAGTAAAGCCCTGTGGCATTACAGTCTCAGTGAATTGTTGCACTCCCCCACCCCCCACCCCCACAAGTGAAAGCAAACAAATATTGGTTGTCTGGGTGCACGAGTATGCTGAAAAAGGTGCTGCAAAGGTCTACTATGGTAAAATGAGTGTCTTTGGGAAGAACGTTAGAAAGAAGTGAGAATTAGGAACCGCTGAAAATCTAGGAATAACAACGCGATTGATGGCTCGCAAGTCCTGCACAAACCTCCATCCTTAGTTGTTTGGCTTCTTTAGTAGAAAAACAGGAGCGCTGCAAGAACTAGTGCAAGGGATAATTAAACCTTTGGGGAGAAAGTTCTGAATTATTGGGGTAAGTCCCCCTTTTGCTTCTCATTTTAAAAGGTACTGAGAAATCTTAGGCAATGGTTTGGAAGTATCAACTTGGATTTTGATGGAGTCTGTGGACAACATTTAACCAACATTCCTGTGGCCCACAGGGTTTCTGGCACCAATGAATGACAGTCTAAAGGACTGGGAAGGGCAGAGGAGCTGTCTTCCTGCAAGGGCATAGTAAGTACCTGTAAATAACAGAAAGCTTCCTCCTGTGAGGTTCCTTCAGTCTTGTGGTGACTATTAGGGAGTTCTGATAACATCTCCCCTTGATCATTAACTTGTATATGGCAATTCCATTTAGCTAATAAGTCTATTCCTATCAAGTTAACTGGGGTATCTTTACTAAGTAGGAAGGGATGTAAACCTACTATAGGGTCAAAGGATATTAGAACAGGTTTAGAATGGGTTAAAATTTGTTCTTGATTAGCAACCCCACTACTTTAGAGGTTTTGGTACTCCGGGGCAGGGGCTTTTGTAAACATGTGGGGTGAATGACTGATGGGGTAATACCTGTATCAATTAAAAAATCTTCAAGTTTCTCCATTTACTTAAATGACAGCTTCCCCTCAAGAATTTAAGACAGCCATCAGAAAATCCTCTATTATGTTCCTGGAGCCCCTTCATTCTACTGTTACATGGGCATTATCTCACAACAGATTGCCCAATTTATTCCTTAATTTTATACAGTCTTTCTTAAAATATTCAGGTTTCTTACAGTAATGACAGACTCCTGGTTTAGTGCCCCCTGGTCTAGTACCTCCAAAAACTTTAAACTTATTATAGTTATGGGACTGCAGCTGTTGTAATTGCAAAGCCATCAACTTATTTGCCTTAGCAACTTGTTTTAGTTTCCATACTTTGAGCAAGTTCATGAGCTAATGCAGTTAGTTCGGCTATAGTAGCTATTTTCCAGTCCAGTCTA
This sequence comes from Dugong dugon, assembly GCA_030035585.1. Lineage (NCBI taxonomy): Eukaryota > Metazoa > Chordata > Mammalia > Sirenia > Dugongidae > Dugong > Dugong dugon. The sequence goes on from CM057461.1 coordinate 70,072,412, forward strand.
TGCCTTTTCACCAAGGCTGAAAACTCAGGACTAAGGTCAGAAATAAATGCTGCATTAAAAGCTCCTGAAGCTGCTGGAGTTAAAGGATCTAAATCTAAATGTTTGGTAAATTTCTGAAATAACTGATATACACTCTCTTCTTTATTTTGTGTGCATGAATGGGGGTTTGTCAAATCAACTACATGGGGAAATGCCTTATCCATGGCAACAAGCAATTCTTTCTCCTTGTTCCAGGTCTCCTGGAGCAGATCCTCAGTTGCTCTGTTGGTATCTAAAGCAAGGCTAGTCTGATGATCTCTCCAACCCGCATGCTTCAACCATAGCTGTGCATTCCTAGGACTAGCTAACATATGAACCAGTTGATATAAATCTGGTAACCCAGGCTGGTAAGCATCAATAAGAAGTTTAAATTCTTTAGCAAATTTGTAAGGATCCTTTCGTAAGTCTAGAAAGTCCTTAACAAGACTATGTAATTTAGTATGAGTCCAAGGAACAAAGAACACAGTAGGTTTTCTGGGAGTTATATCTAATTTGTGATTATCAAAAGCTTGCTTTATCTGTGAAGCATTTTCCTCAAAATATTGAAGTAAAGCTTGGCAATATTTTAACAAACTGGCTTGGATCAAATTAGAGTCAGTCCAAGCTTAGCAACATGAGAGGACCATAGGTCATCTCAGAAGAGGCAGGAAACTCTAGGCCCTGTGCAATCATCCCTGAGGCCCCTTGCAGCCATTGGTGTCGGGGTCTTCTGCTCCCATGGGGATTTGGGGAACCACTGACTCCCCCACCTAGCCCGGCCCCAGGGACTCTCCCCCTTGTTTGGGGGAAGTCCCTCAACTTCTACTTCTCCCAACCTTCTGTCTCTTCCTTCCTGATGGACTTTGAAGGCCACAAAACCTAGAATCTAAATCATTTGTAACCAGTAATGAGCTCTTCTTACCAAAGAGCAAGGAGGGCTAAAGTGGAAAGCCCTCCAAGGAGGTAAAGTAAAATATTTGGCAAAGAAAAAGAAAAAGAAAAAGAAAAAGATCTCTCTCCATCATAAAGCGATCTGAGAAGCTGTGTTCTGGCAAACAGATCCACACACTTTCTTACATCATCAGGATTGTAATGTCTTGCTCAACTGCTCCTTAGTTTTTCACTCAGCATTACACTGTGAGGATTTTCTCATATTATTTTAAAAAGTGATTTTTAATGGTAGTTTTTAAGGTTAATCTAATAAATGAACTGGAACCAGGGGGTTAAGTGAATGAAAGATCCGTCATGCATGGGTACAAAGACTTGTATCAATAACCGATCTCTTTCATTTCTCTTCCTTTCCTCAGCCCATCAACAAGGTCCCCCCACTCCATCAAGCTTCCTTTGATGACTCCCTTGCTCAAGAACCTAGCATGATTCCCTGCTGTTTTCAGATCAAATCTAACTCCCTAAATTCCTCCATGACCTGACAATCCCTTCTCTTCTCTGCAAGCTAAGTCCCCCACCATGTCCTCTGTTGCAACAGGCACCCATCCCTCTTTTCTGCCACGCTAGTCTCCTGGGGCCCTCCTATAGCATTCATTCAGTTTCCTTGCTCGGCCTGCCAGTTCCCTCCTTCCAACTTTCTCCTCTCCATCTCACTCATCCTTGGCCATCCATCCTCCCACCCCCTCCACTGCCCTCCCCAGCCCCCCAGATCTCCGTCTCCCCTGAGGGTCTCACTTGGGCTCTAGAGGAGGCATCTCATCCCTAGAGCCTTCTGACAGTGTGAATTGTTGGTCTTCTGGGAAGATGGCCCCTGGACAGAGCCAAGGTCCCACCCGTCCTCCCCTAGGACCTTGCACTGGGGCTGGGCAGGTTTGAGTCTGGTGAAGGGCTTAATGGCACAAGAACTTCTCTGAGGAGAAGCCCAGGTGCCTGGGCTGTGGCTGGGGCTGTTTTGCTGTCCAGTGACACCCAAGAGCCGGCCCAACACACCATGTCCCCTATTGGCCTTGGCTAGCAGAATTCAAAGCTCAGCTTCAGGCTTCTGACTTCTTTCCTCAAAGGAAAATCTGCTAAAGTGTCCAGAATTTGTTGAACATAGAGGTACTTTACAGCCTTGGGTGGGTCCTCCCTCCACCCTTGGCACAGCTGTGCCAGCTGGGTGCTCACTTAACCCCTCTAAACCGTAGTGCCCTCTCGAGGTTACAGAGAATGTGTGTAAAGCATTAGTACTCAATTAATAGTAACAGCAAAAACTAATGCTAACAAAGATTAGTGAGTGCCTTGCCTTGTCACTAAAGTGCTATAGGCATAATCTCTTTTAACACTCACAGTAATCCACAGGGTAAAACCCTTTGCCGTCAAGTCCATTCCAACTCACAGCGACCCCATACCTGTTGCCATTGAGTCGATTCCAATTCATAGCAACCCTATAGGGCAGAGTAGAACTGCCTCATAGGGTTTCCAAGCTGTAATCTTTACTGGAGCAGATTGCCACATCTTTCTCCTGCGGAGTAGCTGGTGGGTTACCAGCCGAGTGCTTAACCACTGCACCACCAGGGCTCCTATGTTGTTGTTAGGAGTCATTGAGTCGGTTCCAACTCATAGCCACCCTATGTACAACAGAATGAAACCCTGCTCTGTCCTGCGCCATTCTCACAACCATTGTTATGCTTGACCCTATTGTTGCAGCCACTGTGTCAATCCCCAAGCGTCTGTCCCCCCACATGTCTGTCAGTTTGTCGTGTGGGGCTTGCATGTTGCTGTAATGCTGGAAGCTTTGCCACCGGTATTCAAATACCAGCAGGGTCACCCATGGCGGACAGGTTTCAGCTGAGCTTCTACAGTAAGACAGACTAAGAAGAAGGACCTGGGTGTCTCCTTCTGAAAAGAATTAGCCAGTGAAAACCTTATGAATAACAGGGCTCCTATAGTAACTATTATTCCCGATTTTACAGATAAGTTCTGGCTAGCCTCAGCGACTTGGCCCCTGTGCTGCTGAGGTCTATGGTAGAGCTCCAGGCCAGGTCTCCTTTGAAGTCCTTCCTACGTGTCCACACAGCTGTGATTCTGGGGTACCAGCGTGGCCACATGTGTTGGTGGAGGGGAACAGGGTCCACCAATTCTGTGCTGGGAATCAGGAAATGACATGACCCTCAGCCGCCCCATCCATGGTGCCCTGTCTGTATTTCTGTAATGGAGGACAATCACTTTTTAGCGTACCTGTGCTGGAAGATTCCATTTTATGCAAATGTTGAAGGGCCCAGACTTGGCTAGGAAATCCAGACCAAACCATTCACACACCCCGGGGGAAATTCACAGGACAAAGGTAAAAGAAAGGTGAATATGTGCCCAATTCATGCCTCTATAAATCGCTACTAACTTTTGTTGAACATTGAGTCAAAATGTCTCGAAGCACTTATCTGAGAGCCTGGAGTAAAGTGTGGAGATCCCCTGCTCCAACAATCCCCCCGGCTTGTCCTGAGAGCTGCCCTATTGGTCTCTCAACCTCACTAAATCTTTCACCACAGCTGCCCTTTCAGCTCCGGCTGTGCTGGGGTTCATGGGCAGGGTGGAGGACAGGGCTTTGTCATTCCTCCCGTGCTTATCAAACGCGGCAAGGAGACAGCAGGTGAGACCAGGCCACCCATTGCCAGCCGGGGTCCCCTTCCTTCCCGCGGGTGTCTGACTACACAGTGAGACACAAGCAGTCTCTCGCTGGAACCTTCCCAGATTCCCGGGTTAGTTCTGAAACCCAAAACTAAGGCTACGTTGAACTTCTCAAAGTGATTGCTCTGAAATCTGTTTGAAAATTGTTCAAAACAGCATATTTAATCCTCCAACTAGGAGAGGGGGGATACTGGCTCCGAAGCCCGACAGCATCCTCAGTGAGAAGAGGGTGTGGTGCCGCGCCATCATCTCTGTCCCAAAGGGGCGCCCCACAGCCCTCCCCTCCATCTCGGGGCTTCCACACCTCAATCCCGGGCTCTCCCTCACCCTAATTTCCGTCCCTAAAGTATCCAAAACCCTCTACCGCATCCAACTCTCCATCCAACCTCCACATTTTATAGAGGAGAAGAAAGCAAGACCCGAGAGGGAACATGGCTTGTCGCAGGCCACAGAGAAGGTTCCAGAGTGAACGCGTCTGTGTGTCATCAGATCCTCATCCTGGCCCTGATGGAAGACGAGGTCTGGGAAGGGACTTACCAAGGCATGCCTCCAGGGAGTGCTAAGGGCACAGGTTGGCACGGGCTGTGTAACTGAAGTTCTGGGATTCGGACTGAGTGCCCATGGCTGGAAAAGCAATGCTGGACAGTGAGCTCTGCCGTGGAGTATTCAGGGAAGGCTTCCTGGAGGGAGTGGCTTGATCTCTGCTTGTTAGAATGAGAAGCCTTCAGGTCTGAACAGGAAACCATGGAATACCCCGTTGGGGGGGACCAAGAAGAGGGGCCTGAAAGAGGCTTTCCTGGGCTTGAGAGAAGCCTATGGCTCTGCAAAGGAAGTCAGTCTCTGGGTCAGCTTTTAATGATTGCCGTTCACTCTTATTTTATTTCAGATTACTTGCAGTTAGGTACAGAACCAACTTCCACACAGGCTTAGTGACTTTTCTGGTTGTCCTTCTGCCTCAGGGCTCTTCCCTCAGGTCCCCTCACCCCTTCCTCTCGTCTCCTTGACTGCCGCACATCGAAGGCCCAGCCCTGTCTGCTCGCACTTCCTTAGTGCTTCACCCATTCTGAGGGCTTGTGCTACCCTCCATATAAATTCATAACAGTGTATAACTGGCACCTGGGACCTCATATGACGTTATCACTGACCCCATCTTCTCTCCCCCTACCCCGCGTTGTCTCTAGGTCTCCATTTATGCAATCACCATCTACCCAAATGGTCAAGCTGTACACCTGGAGTCTCCCCGCCATATTCCTTCTTCCTTCACGTCAGAGCCATTTGAAAGGTCCCTCAGTGTCAACTCCAAGGTGTAGCCTTCTCTGACCGCTCCTCCATGTCCACTGCTCCATCTCAATCCCAGCCACTGCCTCTCTCCTGGACAGCTGCAGTAACCTCACTGGCTCATCTGCCTGGTCCCTTGCCCTCTCAAAGACCATTGTCCACACAGCGGCCAAAGGGAGTTCCTTAAAATGTACATCAGGTGCGCTCCTTCTTGCGTCCCTCCAACAGCTTCCCGTCACATCTGGACAAAAGCGCAAACCCTTCCTGCGGTTACAGGGCTGTGCACGACCCAGCCCACCTACCTCTCTGGAGTAACCTTTTACTGATCCCCTCGCTTGCTGTGCTTCAGCCAACGACAAGCTCACTTCACCCCAGGGCCTTTGCACTTGCTGTTTCCCTTCTCTGAAAACCTCTGCTCCCACACCTGCACACAGCTGCCCCCTTCTCACAACATTTAGGCCTTGGCTTGCAATGGGCCAAGCCCCAGCTGCCCTTCTCTTGCCACCTTTACTCAAGCTTTCAGCGCCTAGAGTTAGAGAAGGTACATGACTCTCCAAAGTCATGGCCTGACTCGTGAAGGGGGCTTCCCCATCCAGGGCAGGTGTCCATGGTACCCAGCAGCCGCACAGCCAAAATGGTGTCCAGTTCGCGCATCCTCAGTGCAGGATCCCTCCACCTGGTTTGCCCCTGACCTGGGGAACTGGGGCCATACTGAGGAAGGAGCCACGCAGCACGTCTGTTCTGTTGTGACCCTGCCACCCTGGGAACTCCTGGCCTCATGCGTTCTCTAGCTTCAGCCTTCCCCAGAAGATGCTCCTCAAGCCCGTATGTCAGTCTCTGGGTCACAGTTTTTTAATGACCCCTCTGTCCTTTGCAGCAACCACAAGTCACTCCCTTCAGGAAGACTGCCTGGCTCCCCCTGCCGGAAGCTTGGGCCCCTGTGCCTCGGCCAGACTCCAGAGCCTTCCAGGGCTGGCCCCTGTCTTCCTCTTCAGACCCTCCAGCCACCCATGGTTCTCAAGTCCATTGAGCCCCTCCACCTCTTGGTCTTTGCTGTTCCCTCTACCTGGAATGCCAGGTCCCACTTTTCCACTTATCTTGCAAAACCCAGGCCAGACAGCTCCAGTCCTGTGAGGCTTTTCCCACCTCACTGTTCTTATAGACTCCCCAGCCTGTGCCAGTAAGGGAGGAGGAGCAGACCCAATAGGGGACACACACACAGGATTTATTATAGGGATGTGTATGCAGTTGTGGGAGCTGGTTAGCCCGTCCGTGGAGGCTGCTGCTTCTCTGTCTGGTCCTTGATGTCATCAGGGCTGGCATCAGGAAGGCAAGGTGGCCGTGGGATGGGGAAGCAAGCACAGGTGGGACCTGAGACTCTGAGCCAGAACCTGCAAGGAGGGCCAGGCACCTGCATCCATCTGAATTGACCCTTCAATGAAGGTGACCTACAGGAGAAGCTGGCACCTTCTTCATGGAGTGAACCATGCACCTGTCCCAGGAGTCAAGAAAGGAAGCTCTGCAGAAGCACCAAGTCTGTCCCCTGCAGATCACAGCACTGGTGAGTCCACAGTGCTGGTGCCCTGCTACCGCCTTCTGAATGTAGAAGGCCATGGCCGCTGCTTGCCTCCTGCCTCGTAGGTCACATGCAAAGTCCCTCTTGGGGGCCAGGCTAACCCAAACTATGCAGGGAAGAGAACTCTGGGAACCGCAGTTCCCACTTATGTAAATTAACCCACTACATATGCGTTACCTGCCTCCCCAAGAGCCTGACCCTATGCTGTGCCCTGGGGCTAGGCTGGGGCGGTAGGCACAGTTCTTGCCTCCAGGAAGCCCACCATCTCTTGGGGAAGAAGGATAAGTACAGCCAAATAAAATACCACTTAATATGCACTGGTGCAAAGGGCTCGCACTGGGCTGCTAACCTAAAAGTTGGTGGTTTGAACCCACCTAGCAATACTATGGAAGAAAGTCCTGGCGATCTGCTTCTGAAAGGACACAGCCTTGAAAACACTGTGGAGTGTAGGGTTGCTATGAGTCAGAGTCAACTCAATGGCAATGGGTTTGTTTTGTTTTTTTGTTTTACTGCTCACTCTGAGAGGTGTAGGTGAGGTACTCAGAGGAGGGGACCCTCGTCCCGACACAAAGGGGAAGCAGGGCATATCTTCCAGGGAGGGGACATCCGAGCTGGGTATGGAAGCATGGTGGAAGGGGTGGGGCGCGGTGAAGGAAGCAGCAGGTGCAAATGCATGTGACCATCATTTCTGGTCCTCAGCTGGGATGCTGTCTCCCTTGAGAGGCATGAGGTGGGCAAGGGCAGCTTTGGGGTGAGACCAGGGGGCAGTGCATGTATCTGCCACGAAACCTGGGTGAGGCCTCAGTTTCCTATCTGGAAAACAGGTTGTTGTGAGACTTCAAGGCAGTGTATATACAGGTATTTCACAATACCTGCTCCTCCTGGCTATCCCTAAAATTAATGTTGTACATCCTGAAAATTCCCACGGGTGGAGGATGTCCTATGTCTTCCCAGCAGTCACTGTTTCTCGAACTTGGAGAGTGCAGAGGGGGGTGGGACCTGAGGTTTGGGACCGGGCTCAGGGTCCCCGGGAGCAGATGCTGATACAACCACATGACCCAAGGTCTCCTCCAATCCCTGCTGCATCCTACCCATCATTCCCCATTCCCATGGGGGCCTGCTGCAGCTGCTGCCATCTGCCTGATTTATTGAAAAGAGGCAGTGATTAATCAGCCAGTCACTGCCGAGTGCAGCCATTTTCTTTCATTTACCTGCCCCCTGACTCCCAGCCCATTCACAGGCAGCACGAGGGAGGTGCATTAATCATGCACTTTAAAAATATTTAATGGCGGAGCTGGGTCTGAGGAAGAGTTTCCTTTAATGGACTCCTCTTCAGCTGAGGACGGCTATGCTAATTAGGAGATAAAGCAAACAGACTGTTTGAAATGCACAGGAGCCTGCAGAAGCGTGTCTCACCCCATCCTTCCCTGCTGCCTGCTAGGGATGTTAAATCTTACTTTCCCCGGCCACTTGCCACTATCTCTTCTTAACCAAAAAAGATAGTGGCTAATGCTAAAACTGAGAGGTGCTAAGTCTGGTTTGCACCCCCTCTTCTTCTTTTGCTAGATCAAGAAGCCATCTTCCATACTCCTGTGTTTGGAGCACCCCAAGTCAGGGCGCTAGCCCAGGTCCCATCCCCGCCCCCCAGCCTGTGTCTCCCCTGATCGTTCTTCTGGCCCTTGGTTCAGGCCCCATCCCTGCTAGGCTCCTTGCCTGCTTTCTTGCCCCCATTAAACCCTCTCCATCCTGCATGAGCCTCCCAGACACAAATCTGAACTCTTCCCAGTGTTTCCAGGACTCATAATCAGCCCCCTCCCACCCACCACCAAGTCTAAACTTGGCCTCCAGCCTCAGACCCCACCTCCATCCCGAGCTTCCAGGCCAGGTGACAGGCATTCCCTGCACAGGCTGTCCCCTCCTCCGGCCTTGGCTCGTCCAAGCCCACCTGTCTGGAAGCCACCCCTCAACACTGGCTGGTCAGCTCCTGCTCATCCTTTGTAACACAGGGTGGGCATCCCCTGCTCAGAAAAGCCCTCTCAGGCCTCCCCAGTGTGTGACGTCATGGTCCCTGGATGCGGCACCTGTCTCAGGTGTGGCAAAGCACCTGTGTGTTCACCTGTCACCCCCAGGACGGCAGACTCCTTGGAGCAGGGGCCTTGTTTCCTTCCCCACCATGCCCCTCGCCTGGCTGGCACAGAGCTGCCACTGAGCAAATGCACATGGAGTTGACTTGGCCTTTACCCAGTGACAGGCCCCCTGCTGGCCCAGAGAGGCTGGGCTGATATCCCAGCCGTGGAGAGGTCTTGGACCTCAGGGCCCAGGGATGACCCCCATGCTGTGAGACTGGTCCTGGAGAAGCAGAGAGGAGCATGTGATCTGGGGTCATCTCATTTGATTTAAGATCCACAGGGCTCTCTTTGAAGAGACCTGCATTCCAAGCCCACCTCGCCAATTGGACAAGTCCTGTCACGTCTGGGAGCCTCGACGTCTTCCTCTTTAAGATGGGAGGACCAGCTCTGTGCTGTCAGGCAGGATCCAGAGGCATCCTGCAACCTTTGCCCTGCTTTTCCTCTGTCAGGCTATGCTTGGGCTGAGTCAGGGAAGCCTCCTACCCTCCATCCCAACCTCCCTCCCACTTTTCAGGTCTCACATATCCCCAAATTCCCATTGGTCCAGGCCTAGCCTGCCTCCTCTATGGACACAGCCAAGCAGGCCCCCAATAAGACAATTAGGGCATTAAACATTATCTTCAGTTGTTTCCCCATCCCCAGCTCCAGTGCCAAAGTCTCCCTCTTCCCCTGTATTTGCTTTACTGGCATCCTCACTTTCCCCCAACTTCATAACAAACTGTCCCTCAGGTGGGCTTCTATAAGAAGCAGACACTAAGATAAAGTTAGAGGTAAAAAAGGGTATTGGGAAATGTTCTAGATTGAATTGTGTCCCCCCAAAAAGGTATGCTCTAGTCCTAACCCCAGGTCTTCACATATTTCATTATAGTACTTTACTTATAATACTTCAGTTTGTACTTTACTTATAATACTTCAGTTTGAAATCTTCTCTTCAGCTCTTTTACTTCATCATTTCTTCCATTTGCTTTAGCTACTCTACGTTCAAGAACAAGTTTCGGAGTCTCTTCTGATATCCATTTTGTCATTTTCTTTCTTTCCTGTCTTTTTAATGACCTCTTGCTTTCTTCCTGTACGATGTCCATGATGTCATCTGACAACTTGTCTGATCTTCAGTCGTTAGTGTTTGTCTCAGTCATCCAGTGCTGCTATAACAGAAATACCACAAGTGGATGGTTTTAACAAAGAGAAGTTTATTTCCTTACAGTAAACTAGGCTAAAAGTTCAAATTCAGGGTGTCAGCTCCAGGGGAAGCCTTTCTCTCTCTCGGCCTTCTCATTAGTGTTCCCCCAGACTAGGAGCTTCTGGGTGCAGGGACCCCAGTCCAAAGGACGCGCTCTGCTTCCTGCACTGCTTTCTTCATGGTCTGAGGTCCCTCTGTCTCCCTGCTCACTTCTGTCTTTTGTATCTCAAGAAATTGCCTCAGGACACAATCCAGTCTTGTAGATTGAGTCCTGCCTCACTAACACAACTGCCACCCATCCTCCCTCATTAACATCTTAGAGGCAGGATTTACAACATATAGGAAAATCACAAAATACCAGGAATCATGGCCCAGCCAAACTGATACACACATTTTATGGGGGACGAAATTCAATCCTTGACAGTGTTCAATGCATCAAATCTGTTCTTGAGATAGCCTGTAAACTCAGATGGGATATACTCAAGGTCATACTTTGGCTGTTGTGGACTTGTTCTAATTTTCTTCAGCTTCAACTTAAACTTGCATATGAGCAGTTGATGATCTGTTCAGCAGTTGGCCACTGGCCTTGTTCTGACTGACTGTATTGAGCTTTTCCATTGTCTCTTTCCACAAATGTAGTTGATTTGATTACTGTGTATTTCATGCAGCACGGTCCACGTGTATAGTAACTGTTTATGTCATTGGAAAAATTTATTTGCGATGAGGAAGTTGCTGGTCTTGCAAAATTCTCTCATGAGATCTCTGGCGTCATTTTTATCACCAAGGCCATATTTTCCAACTACCGATCCTTCTTTGTTTCCAACTTTCACATTCCAATCACCAATAATTATCAATGCATCTTGATTGCATATTTGATCAATTTCAGACTGCAGAAGTTGGTAAAAATCTTCAGTTTCTTCATCACTGACCTCAGTGTTTGGTGCATAAATTTGAATAATAGTTGTATTAACTGATCTATCTTGTAGGCATATGGTTATTATCTGTCTGAGTTATCTAGTGCTGCCGTAACAGAAATACCATAAGTGGATGGCTTTAACAAAAAGAAATTTATTCTCTCACAGTCTAGGAGGCTAGAAGTCTGAATTCAGGGTGCTGGACCCAGGGAGAGGCTTTTTCTCTCTGTCAGCTCTGGGGTAAGGTCCTTATCATCAATCTTCCCAGGTTGAGGAGCTTCTCAGCGCAGGGACCCTGGTCCAAAGGACATAACATTCCCGTCTCTCTGCTCCATTCTTTCTTTTATATCTCAAAAGAGATTGACTTTAGAAGCAAACTAATCTTCTCGATTGAGTCCTGCCTCATTAACATAACTGCCTCTATCCTGCCTCATTAGCATCATGGAGGTAGGATTTACAACACATAGGAAAATCACATCAGATGACAAAATGGTGGACAATCACACAATAATGGGAATCATGGCCTAGCCAAGCTGACCTATATTTTGGGGATACACAATTCAATCTATGACATTATCCTATCACTGATAGCATTGTACTTTAGGATAGGTCTTGAAATGATCTTTTTGATGATGAATGCAACTCCATTCCTCTTTGATTTGTGGCATAGTAGACCTTATGATTGTCTGACTCAGAATGGCCAGTACCAGTCCATTTCAGCTCACTAATACTAGGATATCAATCTTTATGCATTCCATTTCTTTATTTTTTTATTGTGATTTAGGTGAAAGTTTCAGCTCAATTTAATTTCTCATACAAAAATTCATACACATATTGTTATGTGACACTAGTTACAATCCCTATGATGTGACAGCACACTCCCCCTTTCCATCCCTGGTTTCCCATGTCCATCCAACCAACTCCTGTCCCTTTCTGCCTTCTCATCCTGCCTCCGGACAGGAACTGCCCACTTAGTCTTGTGTATCTGTTTGAAATAAGGAACACACTCTTCACAAGTATTATTTTGTGTTTTATAGTCTAGTCTAATCTTTGTCTGAAGAGTTGACTTTGGGAATGGTTTTAGTTCTGAGTTAACAGAGTCTGGGGTCATGGCTTTGCGGGTTCCTCCAGTCTCAGGCAATTAAGTCTGGTCTTTTTACTAGAATTTGAGTTCTGCACCCTACTTTTCTCCTGCTCTGTCAGGACTCTCTGTTGTGTTCCCTGTCAGGGTGGTCATTGGTGGTAGCCAGGCACTATCTAGTTCTTCTGGTCTCAGGCTGATGTAGTCTTTGGTTTATGTGGCCCTTTTGTCTCTTGTGTTAATGTTTTCCTTGTGTCTTTGGTTTTCTTCATTCTCCTTTGCTCCAGATGGAACAAAATGATGCATCTTAGATGGCCACTTTCTAACTTGTAAGACCCCAGACACCACTCACCAAAGTGGGATGCAGAATGTTTTCTTAATAAACTTTGTTATGGGCCGGGGACATGATGGCAGAGTAGTCAGATGCTTCTGGTGGACCTCTTACAACAAAGACCTGAAAAACAAGTGAATCAATTATGTATGGCAATCTGGGAGCCCTGAACATCAAAGGCAGAGTTGAGGAACCAGACTGAGTGGCAGGGGGAGGGAGAGACGGCTCAGAAGCAGCAAGGAGTTGCCAGACCTGACCTGGCAAGAGCCTGAGCCCTTCAGACCTGATCAGCTTGGGGGAGAGCAATGAGGCAGGCAAGCAGCTGTGCTTGGGAGGTGTGTTTTCCACACCAGGAGAGACCCAGCACCAGAGAGTCTACTTGGCCACCCAGAACCAGTGGGAAGCAGCCCTCCACCAACAAAAGATAAGTAATTGCGTCCAGCCTACCACACGGATCAAAAACACCCCACTTAGGGAAAAACCTTTCTCCCATTTACCTTCCCTCTCCCTGCTCTGCACTGGGTCCCAGACTGGTTTCAGCAATTGCTGAGTCCCCTGGGTCAGAAGTAGAATCCGTCACATGCCTGAAGCCATTCTCCCTGCCTTGGAGAGTGAACAAATTAACAAAGAGGAGAAAAAATAGACTACCGGCTCCCCTAAGCCAGGAACCCAGGGTAGGGGTAGCTCCTTTGCCTAGGCACAGGCAGGCATAAGGGATCCACGGACTTTGAGTGCCTTTCCCCCTGCAAAGACTTGTGCAGGCCCATTTCAACAGCATAGGTGCTCATTACCTCAGTACAACAGGTTACATACCTGAAGTCTAACTTCATCTGTTTCAGCTGTGAAGTGGCAGGTTTGTGACATTTGACACTGCTCTGACCATTAAGCAGGGTCTTCACCTACCCACATTAGAGGCCTCAGGACTGGTGGCTCCACTCACACCACCTAGCCACCTGTGATAGGGGCCCATGAATAAGTGGTGCTCCCCAGTCCTTACAGCCAACAGCATTAGGTACTCATAGTCTGGCTGCAAAACCCACCCACCTGTTCACTCTAGGGAACAGAGACACACCTTCCTCCTGGACACTCAGGGGTGGCTGTCAGCCCCCTGCCTTGCTCAGAGGGTGTCCCCCTGCTGAAGCCAGATGCCTGTGCCTACACCAATCATCCATGCCTGTCTAGGATTGTAAGTGAGAGCCTTCACCACACACTTGGTGGCTATCTACCTGGGCACCTGAGCTAAATCCATACAGGAGGAGTGGGCGGACTCCTGAGCTCACATACCTAGTAAGAGATCTAACCACCTGGTGACAGGACATTAGAGCTTCAAAGGTGCCAGTAATCAAACTAGCTCATATGAGCATCCTATTTGGGCATATCAAAACAAAACAAGAAGCTAGGACACAGTAAGCAAACATAAAATAAATAAATATAATAATTATTGATGGCTCGGAGACAACAGTCAATATCAAATCACATAAAGAGGCAATTCATGATGGCTTCAGCAAGCTCCCAAAATAAAGAATCTAGAGAGGAGGAAAATTTCTTGGAATTGCTGCAGGCAGAATACCAAAGATTAATATATAGACCTCTTCAATAAATTAGGAAGGAAATTAAGCAAAACGCAGAACATGCAATAGAGGAAATTAAAAAGATTAGAGAAGAGCATAATGACGAATATAGCAGGCTGCAAGAATCCATAGAGAGATGGCAGTCAGAAATCCGGAAGATTAACAATAAAATTTCAGAATTAGATTACTCAATAGAAAAGTATAGGAGCAGAATGGAGGCAATGGAAGTCAGAATTAGTGAGACTGAAGATAAAGCACTTGACATCAACTTATTGAGGAAAAATCAGATAAAAGGATTAAAAAAATGAAGAAACCCTAAGAATTATGTGGGACTCTATCAAGAAGAATAACCTACAAGTGATTGGAGTACCAGAACTGGGCGGGGGGGATAACAGAAAATACAGAGAGAATTCTTGAAGATTTGTTGGCAGAAAACTTCCCTGATAGCATGAAAGATGACAAGATATCTATCCAAGATGCTCATCGAACCCCACATAAGGTAGATCCCAAAAGAAAGTCACCAAGACATAATCAAACTTTCCAAAACCAAAGATAAAGAGAATTTATGAGTGTCTAGGGATAAAAGAAAAGTCATCTAAAAAGGAGAGTCAATAAGAATAAGCTCGGACTACTCAGGAGAAACCATGCAAGCAAGAAGGCAATGGGATGACATATATAAAGGCTTGAAGGAAAAAAAACTGCCAGCCAAGAATTGTATATCCAGCAAAACTGTCTCAAATATGATGGCAAAATTAAGGCATTTCCAGATAAACAGAAGTTAAGGGAATTTGTAAAAACCAAACCAAAATTACAAGAAATACTAAAGAGAGTCCTCCAGTTAGAAAATCAGTAACATCAGATAATAACCCAAGACTAGAACACAGGACAGAGCAACCAGATATCAACCCAGATAGGGAAGTCACAAAAGTAAATCAAAGCTAAAACACTGAAAATAGGGAAACAGATGTCAATATGTAGAAGATGACAACATTAAAACAAAAAAGAGGGACTTAAAAAATGTAGACATAGACTTTGCATATGGAGAGGAAGTCAAGGCGATATAAAAAATAAACTTTGTTATGCCAATTAACCTAGATGTCCCCTAAAACTATGGCCCCCAGACTCTAGCTCCTGCTACTCTGTCCCTTGAAGTGTTTGGTTGTATTCAGGAAAATTCTTAGCTTTTGGTTTAGCAGTTGTGCTGACTTCCCCCTGTATTGTATATTGTCCTTCCCTTCACCTAAGATAAATCTTGTCTACTATCTAGTTAGTGAATTCCCTTCTCCCTCCCTCTCCACCCTCCTAACCATCAAAGAATGTTTTCTTCTGTGTTTAAACCTTTTCTTGAGTTCTTACAATAGTGGTCTCATACAATATTTGTCTTTTTGTTAAATGACTAATTTCACTCAGCATAAGTCCTTCCATGTTCATCCATGCTGTGAGATGTTTCTTGGATTCATCATTGTTCTTTATCATTTTGTAGTATTCCAACGTGTGTATATACCATGATAAGTTCATCCATTCATCTGTTGATGAGCACCTAGGTTGTTTCCATCTTTTTGCTATCGTGAACAGTGCTGCAGCGAACATGGGTGTGCATATATTTATTCCTGTGATGGCTCTTTTTTCTCTAGGACATATTCCAAGGAGTGGGATTGCTGGATTGTACAGTACTTCCATTTCTAGCTTTGAAGGAAGCACTAAATCAATTTCCAAAGTGGTTGTATCATTGTACATACCCATCAGCAATGTATAAGTGTTCCAGTCTCTCCACAACCTCTCCAATATTTATTACTTTGTGTTTTTTGATTAGTGCTGGCCTGGTTGGGGTGAGATGGTATTCCATTAGAGTTTTGATTAGCATTTCCCCGATGGCTAACGATCGTGAGCATTTCTTCATGTATCTTTTAACCACCTGAATGTCTTCTTTGGTGAAGTATCTGTTTATATCTTTTGCCCATTGTTTAATTGGGTTATTCGTGTTTTTGTTGTTGAGGTTTTGCAGTATCTTGCAGATTTTAGAGATTAGATGCTGGTTGGATTTGTCATAGCCAAAAATTTCTTCCCAGTCTGTAGGTTGTCTTTTGACTCTTTTGGTGAAGTCTTTTGATGAGCTTAAGTGTTTGATTTTTAGAAGCTCGCAGTTATCTAGTTTCTCTTCTGGTGTTTGTGCATTGTTAGTTATGGTTTGTATTCTGTTTATACCATGTATTAGGGCTCCTTTTTTTCCTTAGGGCTCCTTCCATGATCTTTATTGTTTTAGATTTTACATCTAGGTGTTTGATCCATTTTGAGTTAGTTTTTGTATATGGTGTGAGGAATGAGTCTTGTTTCATTTTTCTGCAGATGGATATCCAGTTATACCAGCACCATTTGTTAAAGAGACTATCTTTTCCCCGTTTAACAGACTTTGGGCCTTTGTCAAATATCTGCTGCTTATAGGTGGATGAATTTACATCTGGATTCTCAATTCTGTTCCATTGGTCTGTGTACCTGTTGTACGAGTACCAGGCTGTTTTGACTACAGTGGTGGTATAATAGTTTCTAAAATCAGGTAGTGTGAGGCCTCCCACTTTGTTCCTCTTCAGTGATGCATTACTTATCCACGGCCTCTTCCCTTTCCATATGAAGTTGGTGATTTGTTTCTCCATCTCATTAAAAAATGCCATTGGAATTTGGATGGGGATTGCATTGTATCTGTAGATTGCTTTGGGTAGAATAGACGTTTTCACAATGTTTAGTCTTCCCATCCATGAGCAACGTATGTTTTTCTACTTATGTAGGTCTCTTTTGGTTTCTTGTAGCAGTGTCTTGTAGTTTTCTTTATATAGGTCTTTTACATCTCTGGTTAGATTTATTCCTAAATATTTTATTTTCTTGGGGGCTATTGTAAATGGTACTGATTTGGTGGTTTCCTCTTCAAAGTTCTCTTTCTTGGTGTACAGGAATCCAACTGATTTTTGTATGTTGATCTTGTATCCTGATACTTTGCTGAAATCTTCTATTAGTTCCAGTAGTTTTCTTGTGGATTCTTTGGGGTTTTCTGTGTATAAGATCATATCATCTGCAAATAGGGATATTTTTACTTCTTCCTTACTGATTTGGATGCCCTTTATTTCTTTTCCTAGCCTAATTGCTCTGGCTAGAACCTCCAGGACAATGTTGAATAAGACTGCTGATAAATGGCATCCTTGCCTGGTTCCCGTTCTCAAGGGGAATGCTTTCAGATTGTCTCCATTTAGGATGATGTTGGCTGTTCGCTTTGCATAAATTCCCTTTATTATGTTGGGAATTCCCCTTCTATTCCTATTTTGCTGAGAGTTTTTATCAGGAAAGGGTGTTGGACTTTGTCAAATGCCTTTTCTGCATCAGTTGATAAGATCATGTGGTTCTTATATTTTGTTTTATTTATGTGATGGATTACATTGATTGTTTGTCTAATGTTGAACCATCCCTGCATACCTAGCATGAATCCCACTTGGTGAATTATTTTTTTGATATGTAGTTGAATTCTGTTGGCTAGAATTTTGTTGAGGATTTTTGTGTCTATGTTCATGAGGGATATAGGTCTGCAATTTTCTTTGTTTGTGGTTTTTATCTGGTTTTGGTATCAGGGTTATGCTGGCTTCATAGAATGAGTTTGGGAGTATTCCATCCTTTTCTATGCTCTGAAATACCTTTAGTAGTAGTAGTGTTAACTCTTCTCTGAAAGTTTTGTGGAATCCTCCAGTGAAGCCATCAGGACCAGGGTTTTTTTGTTTTGTTTTTTTGTTGTTGTTAGGAGTTTTTTAATTACCTCTTTAATCTCTTCTTTTGTTATAGGTTTATTTAGTTGTTCTACCTCGGTCTGTGTTAGTTTAGGTAGGTATTGTGTTTCTAGAAATTTGTCCATTTCCTCTAGGTTTTCAAATTTGTTGGAATATCTTTTTTCATAGTATTCTGTTATGATTCTTTTAATTTCAGTTGGATCTGTTGTGATATCACCCATCTCATTTCTTATACGAGTTATTTACTTCCTCTCCTGTTTTCTTTTGTCAGTTTGGCCAGTGGTTTATCGATTTTGTTGATCTTTTCAAAGAACCAGCTTTTAGTCTTATTAACTCTTTCAATTGTTTTTCTATTCTCTATTTCATTTATATCTGCTCTAATTCTTATTATTTCATTTCTTCTGGTGCCCAAGGGCTTCTTTGGCTGCTCTCTTTCTATTTGTTGGAGTTGTAGAGTTACAGTTTTGATTTTGGCCCTTTCTTCTTTTCGGATGTGTGCATTTATTGCTATAAATTGACCTCTGAGCACTGCTTTTGCTGTGCCCCAAAGGTTCTGGTAGGATGTGTTTTCATTCTCATTTGATTCTATGAATTTCTTTATTCCATCCTTAATTTCTTCTATAATCCAGTAGTTTTTGAGCAGGGTGTTGTTCAGTTTCCATGTACTTGATTTTTTCCCTTGCTTTTTCTGTTATTGATTTCTACTTTTATGGCTTTATGGTCAGAAAAGATGGTTTGTAATATTTCGATGTTTTGGATTCTGTTAAGGCTTACTTTGTGGCCTAATATATAGTCTATTCTGGAAAATGTTCCATGTGTGTTAGAAAAGAAAGTATACTTGGCTGCTGTTGGGTGGAGTGTTCTGTATATGTCTATGAGATCAAGTTGATTGAGTACGGCATTTAGATCTTTCGTGTCTTTATTGAGCTTCTTTCTGTATGTTCTGTCCTTCACAGAAAGTGTTGTGTTGAAAAGTCTTCTACTATTATTGTGAAGCTCTCTATTTCTCTTTTCAATGCCGTTAGAGTTTGTTTTTTGTATTTTGGAGGCCTGTGGTTGGGTGTATAAATATTTATTATGGTTGTGTCCTCTTGGTGTATTGACACTTTAATCATTATATAGTGTCCTTCCTTATCCCTTGTGGTAGATTTTACTTTAAAGTCTATTTTGTCAGAGATTAATATTGCTACTCCTTCTCTTTTTTGATCGTTGTGTGCTTGATATATTTTTTTCCATCATTTGAGTTTTAGTTTGTTTGTGTCTTTGAGTGTCTTAGGGTACGTCTCTTGTAGACAGCATATAGATGGATCATATTTTTTAATCCATTCTGCCACTCTCTGTCTCTTTATTGGTGCATTTAATCCATTTACACTCTGTAATTATTGATAGGTATGAGTTTAGTGCTGTAATTTTGATGTATTTTTTGTGTGTTCTTGACAGTTTCTTTGTTTCACTTAATTTTCTGTGCTGAGTCTTTTTTCTTTGTGTATTTTCTTTTCATCTTTTCATTGTTGATTTTGTATTTGCTGAGTCTTTATGTGTTTCTTCTTTTTTACTTTGATATGTAGGATTGTTAGTTTCATTTGTGGTTACCTTAAAATTTATCTCTGTTTTTCTAAGTTTAAACCAATCTTTTATTTCTTGATATCACCTTGACTTCCTCTCCATATGAAAGATTTATGTCTACATTTTTTAAGTCCCTATTTTGTGTTTTAATGTTGTCTTCTTTTACATATTGACATCTGTTTCCCTATTTTCAGTGTTTTAGCTTGGACTTATTTTTGTGACTTTCCTATCTGGTTTGATATCTGGTTGCTCTGTCCTGTGTTCTAGTCTTGGGTTGTTATCTAATGTTATTGATTCTTAAACCAGAGGACTCCCTTTAGTATTTCTTGTAATTTTGGTTTGGTTTTTACAAATTCCCTTAACTTCTGTTTATCTGGAAATGCCTTAATTTTGCCATCATATTTGAAAGACAGTTTTGCTGGATATATAATTCTTGGCTGGTAGTTTTTTTTCCTTCAAAGCTTTATATATGTCATCCCATTGCCTTCTTGCCTGCACAGTTTCTGCTGAGTAGTCCGAGCTTATTACTTATTGAATCTCCTTTTTAGGTGACTTTTCCTTTATCCCTAGCCGCTCTTAAAATTCTCTCTTTATTTTTGGTTTTGGCAAGTTTGATTATGTCTTGGTGACTTTCTTTTGGGATCTACCTTATGTGGGGTTCAATGAGCATCTTGGATAGATATCTTGTCATCTTTCATGCTATCAGGGAAGTTTTCTGCCAACAAATCTTCAAGAATTCTCTCTGTATTTTCTGTTATCCCCACCGTTCTGGTACTCCAATCACTTGTAGGTTATTCCTTTTGATAGAGTCCCACATAATTCTTACGGTTTCTTCATTTTTTAAATTCTTTTATCTGATTTTTCCTCAAATAAGTTGGTGTCAAGTGCTTTATCTTCAGTCACACTAATTCTGACTTCTGTTGCCTCCATTCTGCTCCTATTATTTTCTATTGAGTAATCTAATTCTGAAATTTTATTGATAATCTTTTGAATTTCTGTTTGCTGTCTCTCTATGGATTCTTACACTCTGTTAAATTTGTCATTATGCTCTTGTATAACCTTATTCAGTTTCTCTGTTGCTTTGTCTTCGTGTTCCTTAGTTTGGTCTGCATTTTGCCTGATCTCCTCCTGATTTCTTGAAGAGCTCTGTATATTAATCTTTTGAATTCTACCTCTGGTAATTCCAAGACCTTCTCTTCCTCTCGGATGTTTCCTGGTTCTTTGTTTTGGTCACTTGCTGAAGCCATCATGGTCTGCCTCTTTAAGTGATTTGATATTGACTGTTGTCTCTGAGCCACCAATAATTTAGTATATTTATTTATTTTATGTTTACTTACTGTGTCCTAACTTCTTTTTTTGTTTTGTTTTAATATGCCCACATAGGCTGGTCATGTGAGCTACTTTGATTATTGGCATCTTTGAAGTGCTTACATCTGTCACCAGGTGGTTAGAGCTGCTACTAGGTTATATGAGCCCAGGAGTCTGTTTACTTTTCTTGTGTGGATTCAGCTCAGGTGTCCAGGTTGTCAGTCACCAAGTGTGTGGTGCAGGCTTTTACCTACAGTTCTAGACAGGCAGGGCTATGTAGGGGTGACTGGAGCAGGCACAGGTATCTGGCTGCAGTAGAGGCTTACGTGTTGAGCAATGTAGGAGGCTGACAGCTGTCCCTGAGTGCCTGGGTGGAAGGCATATATCCCTGTTCCCTAGAGTGTGTAGGTGGGTAGGTTTTGCAGCTGGACTTTGGGCACCCAATGCTGTTGGCTGTAAGGACTAGGGGGCACCATTTATTCTTGGACCCCTGTCGTGGTTGGCTAGGTGGAGTGAGTGGAGCCGCCACTCCTCAGGCTCCTGATGTCGGTAGGTGAGGACCCTGCTTAATGGGTAGGGCAGTATCAAATGTCACAAATATGCCACTCCCCCTTAGCTATTGCAGTTGAAAATAGGCTTCAGGTATATACTGTGTTGTACTATACTAATGAGCATCTATGCTGTTGAAATGGGCCCATACTGGTCTAGGCAGGGGTGAAAGGCATTCAAAGTCCATGGACTCCTTATGCCTGTGCCTATGCAAAGGGTCTGTGCCCGCCCTGAGTTGCCGGCTTAGGGGAGCTGGCAGATTATTTTTTCCTGTTTTTGTTGTTGTTGTTGTTAATTTGTTCCACCTCCAAAGCCAAGAGAATGGCTCAGGGTGGGAGAAGATTCCCACTTCTGGCCCAGGGTGGGTGGCAATTGCTGAAGCCAGACCAGGACCAGAGCCGAGTGGGGAGAGGGTGGGTGAAGAGGAGAGCGGTACTTCCCAGAGAGGGAAGGGTTATTTTGATCCTGCAGGGTAGGTTAGATGCTTGCACTTAACTTTCACAGATCCAGCACTTCTTCCCCTTGGTCCCAGAGGGTTGTGCAGACTCTCCGCTGCTCGGTATCTCCTGTTGTGGAAAACAAGTCCCGAGCACTACTGTTTGCCTCAGCCCATGCACGCTGGCTGATTCAGTCTGCACAGTGCCAGCCAGGTCAGGTCTGGAAAATCCTCACTGCTTCTGAACAGTCTCTCCCTCCCTCTGCTCCTCAGTCTGACTCCTTGTCTTTGTCTTTGATGTTCAGGGCTCCTAGATTGTCATAAATAATCGATTCACTTTTTTTTGGTCTTTGTTGTAAGAGGGACAACAGGAAGTGTCTGACTACTCCACCATCTTGGCCCCACCTCTCCATTTCATTTTTGACGACTTCCAATTTTCCTAGATTCATACTTCATACATTCCATGTTCCAATTATTAATGGAGGTTTACAGCTGTTTATTCTCATTTTGAGTCTGGCACATCAGCAAATGAAGATCCTAAAAGCTTTACTCCATCCATATGCAGAGACCTGGAGTTAAAAAACCAAAAGAGAAGAACATGCTCGGCATGTCTCAAGCCAAAAGAACTGAAGAAAAAATTCAAGCCTTGAGTTGCAATATTGAAGGATTCTATGGGCAAAATATTGAATGACATAGGAAGCATCAAAAGAACATACAAGAGAAACAACCTAAGTGCTTATCAACAGATGAATGGATAAACAAGTTATGGTCCATACACACAGTAAAATACTATAAATGATAAAGAACAATGAAGAATCTGTGAAACATCTCACAGCAAGGATGAATCTGGAGGGCATTCTGCTGAGTGAAATAAGTCAATTACAAAAGGCCAAACATTGTATGAGACCACTATTATTAAAACCCAAGAAAAGGTTTACACACAGAAATAAATACTCTTTGATAATTATGAGGGAGGGGAGGGTTAGGGAAGGGAAATCACTAACTAGATAGTAGACAAATATTAACTTTGGTGAAGGGAAAGATAACACACAATATAGGGGAAGTCAGCACAACTTGACCAAGGCAAAGTCATAGAAGCTTCCTAGACACATCCAAACACCTTGAGGGACCGAGTTAATAGGGCTGAGGGCTCGGGACCCTGGTCTTGTGGGACATCTAGGTCAACTGGCATAACATAATTCATATAGAAAATGTTCTACATCCTACTTTGGTGAGTAGCATATGGGATCTTAAAAGCTTGCAAGTGGCCCTCTGAGATACTTCTATTGGTCCAAGCATGTTTAGAGCAAAGGAGAATGAGGAAAACCAAAGACACAAGGAAAATATTAGTCCAAAGGACTAATGGACCACATGAAGCACAGTCTCCACCAGCCTGAGTGCAGAAGAACTAGATGGGGCCTGGCTACCAACACCGACTTCTTTGACAGGGATCACAATAGAGGGTCCCAGACAGAGCAGGAGAAAAATGTAGAACAAAATTCAAATTCACAAAAAAAGACCAGACTTACTGGTCTAACAGAAACTGGAGGAACCCTTGAGACTATGGCCCCCGGGCACCCTTCTAACTCATAGCTGAAACCACTCCCAAACTCTTCCTTTCTGCCAAAGATTAAAAAGACCTATAAAAACAAACAGTAACACAGGTGAGGAAAGTATTCCTTAGTTCAATCAAGTATACTAGACCCAAAGGGGAATACTTGCCCAAAAACAAAGAAAAGAAGGGAGAAAGGGCTAGGAAAACTGAATGAATGGACACAGGGAACCTGGGCTGTGAAGGAAAAGGGGGAGAAAGCTGACACATTGTGGGAATTGCAGCCAATGTCACAAAAAAATTATATATGAATTTTTTAATAAGAAACTAATTTCTGCTGTAAACTTTCACCTGAAGCACAATAAAATTTTTAAAAAAGAAGAAAATGGAAAGAATACACAGAGTCACTGTACCATAAAGAATTGGCTGACGTTCAACCATTTCAGGAGGTAGCATATGACCAAGAACCGATGGTATTGAAGGAAAAAGTCCAAGCTGCACTGAAGGCAATGGCAAAAAACAAGGCTCCAGGAATTGACGGAATACCAGTTGAGAAGTTTCAACAAATGGATGCAGCTTAGGAGGCACTCACTTGTCTATGCCAAGAAATTTGGAAGACAGCTACCTGGCCAACTGACTGGAAGAGATCCATATTTGTGCCCATTCCAAAGAAAAGTGATCCAACAGGATGTGGAAATTATCAAACACTATCATTACTATCTTACGCAAGTGAACTTTTGCTGGAGATAATTCAAAAGCGGTTGCAGCAGTACATCAACAAAGAACTGCCAGAAATTCAAGCAGGATTCAGAAGAGAATGTGTAACGTGGGATATCATTGCTGATGTCAGATAGATCTTGGCTGAAAGCAGAGAACACTAGAAAGATGTTTACCTGTGTTTTATTGACTATGCAAAGCATTCAACTGTGCAGATGATAACAAATTATGAATAACATTGTGAAGAATAGGAATTCCAGAAGACTTGTGCTCACGAGGAATGTGTACGTCGAACAAGAGACAGTTGTTCTGATAAAACAAGGGGATAACACATAGTTTAAAATCAGGAAAGGTGTGTTCAGGCTTGTATCCTTTCCCCATACTTATTCAATCTGTATGCTAAGCAAATAATCCAAGAAGCTGGAGTATATGAAGAACGTGGCATCAGGATTGGTGGAAGACTCATTAACAACCTTCGATATACAGAAGATACAACCTTGCTTGCTGAAAAGGAAGAGAACTTGATACACTTACTGATGAAGATTAAAGACTATAGCCTTCAGTGTGGGTTATACCTCAACATAAACAAAAATCCTCACAATCGGACCAATAAGCAACATCATGATAAACGGAGAAGAGATTGAGGTTGTCAAGGATTTCATTTTACTTACATCCACAATCAAAGCCCATGGAAGCAGCAGTCAAATCAAACGACATATTGCATTGAGCAAATCTGCTGCAAAAGACCGCTTTAAAGTGTTGAAAAGCAAAGAGGTTACTTTGAGGACTAAGGTGCGCCCTCCCCAAGCCATGGTATTTTCAATTGCCTCATACGCATGTGAAAGCTGGACAATGAATAACGAAGACCAAAGAATTGATGTTGTTGAATCATGGTGTTGGTGAAGAATATTGAATATACCATGGACTGCCAGAAGAATGAACAAATCTGTCTTGGAAGCAGTACAACCAGAACACTCCTTAGAAGCAAAGATGATGAGACTTTCTCTCACATACTTTGGACATGTTATCAGGAGGGATCAGCCCCTGGAGAAGGATATCATGCTTGATAAAGTAGAAGGTCAGAAAAAAAAGAGGAAGATCCTAGATGAGTTGGACTGACACAGTGGCTGCAACAATGGGCTCAGGCATAACAACAATTGTGAGGACGGAGCAGGACCGGGCAGTGTTTCATTCTGTTGTACATAGGGTCACTGTGAGTCAGAACTGACTTGATGACACCTAATAATAAAATAATAATAATAGTCCTAATCCTTGTGAATGTGACCTTGTTTAGAAAGAGTGTTTGAAGTTTTCAGTTAACATGAAGTCATACTGGAGTAGAGTGAATCCTGATCCAATATGAGTGGTGTTGTTATAAAAAAGGAGAAGAGACTATGAGACACACAGGAAATAGACATCCATGTGGATTGGAGTGAAGCATCTACAAGGCCAGGAATACCAAGGATTGCCAGGAGCCACCAGAAACTAGGAAAAGGTAAGGAAAGATCCTCCCCAGGGTCTTGAGAGAGAAAAAAGAGCTTCAGACACCTTGATCTCGGACTTCTGGCCTCCAGAACTGTGAGAAAATACATTTCTGTTGTTTTAAGTCACCCAGTTTGTGGTACTTTGTTACAGCAGCCCTGGGAAATGAAGACAGAATTATCACCTGGGCGGGGGAGCCGTGAGACCACGATGCAGACATGGCAGAATGTCTGCCCACCTGTGGTGGGCTCTGGTGCTGACAGCGGCTGTTGGGGAAGGCCTGCCTTGGGTGGGTTGGCCCCCTGGGTGACTGGTGCTTGAACCTGAGAGGCCTCCTGAAGAGCATCATGGATGCATCTCAAAACCATTGCAGGCTGGGGCTGGGGTGGGGAGGGAGATGAAAGAAGGAGGATTCATCTGCCCCCTTCACCCCCACCCATCAAACATGGCGCCAGGAGTGTTAACTTTTTCCACCTTCCCAGGGGTGCATGCGTGGATGCTGAGCGGTTTCCACCAACATTCCATACCCCGTGTGAGCCAGGTCCAAGTGCACCTACGTGATGCCTGTCGAGGCCACATGGGCTGGGGACATACGTTTGGGAACCATCTGCTTATAACCACATGAAAAGCCATTGACTGGATGGGCTCATCCAAGGATAGAAAAGAGAAGGCACACTTTGACTGAGACTTGCTAACTCCCTGCAGGTTGGGACATGAGGAACCAGCAAAGGAGACCAAGAGGGCCCTCCCAGGGGCAAGAGAAAAACCAGGAGAGTGGCAAATCTCATGTTAGGGGCCATGATCTGGGGCACAGAAGGAGGGCATGTCTTAGGTGGGAGCTGGGACCGTGCATAAATTTTAACAGCAAGGAAAGTAGAGGATATAGAGGGTCGGTTGGGCTACCCAGTGAGTAGGTGCCTTGGTGGCGCAGTGGTTAAGTGCTTGACTGTTAACCAAAAGGTCAGCAGTTTGAATCCACCAGCCACTCTGTAGAAACCCTATGGACCAGTTCTACTCTGTCCCATAGGGTCGCTATGAGTTGGAATTGACTAGACGACAGTGGGCTTGGTTTTGGGTTTGGGAAGACTGTGTTCCTCAGGTTGCTCTTTTCTCAGTGGAATAAGAAGTAAAGCAAAGGGTTTGAAGAAAGTTGTTGGGAGTTTGAGGAGTGACAATGAGAAAGAGTCTCTCAGAACTTGTGGGTGGTTGGTGCTTTGAGGTTTCCCTTTCAACCAGGCTGAGGGAATGTATCTCCCTGAACATGTGTGTGTGTGTTCCAGGATTTCACACCGGTTGGGGCACACCCCTGGGTTCCCCCTGGGATGTATGTGTCAGATTAAGAAGCCCAGGGTTAGGTGGTTATTTCCAGGGTGCAGGCAGCGTGTTATAACTAGGCTCAAGGGTGCAGTGTGGTACAGTAGAGACAACTTAGGGTGACATCTAGTCCTGGCCATGCTTCTAACTCACTACGTAAACCAAACAAACAAAAAAATAGCCCAAACCCTTTGCCATCAAATTGATTCTAACACATAGTGACCCTGTAGAACAGACTAGAATGGTCCCATCGGATTTCCTAGGCTGTAATCTTTATGGAAGCAGACTACCCCATCTTTCTTCCAAAGAGTGGCTGGTGGGTTTGAACCACCAACCTTTCGGTTAGCAGCCAAGTGCTAACCACTGAACAACCAAGGCTCCTACTCACTGGCTCCTGTATGGGATGTTAAGCTCCTGGAGGGCAAGTGGAGTCCAGCTTGTGGTACAGTGCCTGCACAGGGCAGGCGTTTGGTGCCTGCTGGCCAAACAGTGGGGTAATGGCAAGATGTCTGCACAGTGACTCCTCTGAACTCCCGATGTTGTCTCTCTCCTTCTCTCTCCCTTGTCCCAGTCTCTGGTCGTGGCAAACACATCTCTCTCCATGCCTCTGATAAATGGCCAGTCCCCTGGTGCAGAAGGAGGGGCATTTTCAGGGCACTGCAGGGAGCTGTGTAGGGCCGTGTTCTGCCTGACACCTTTATTAATTATTCAGCCTGGAAGATAAACAGCTTGTTAATTAAACTTGCAGATGCTGCTAAATTGGGAGGTATTCCAGTTGTTCAGTCCCAGGAAGATAGAATGGTCCCATGTCAGCCCTGGAGAGGTCAGCCTGGGCTAGGGTTGGGACGTGGGCGATTTAGCTGAAGAATAATAGTCATGACAATAATGGAGAGCATTGTTAGAGCACTTACTGTGTGCCTGGCACTGTGTGAGCCCAGGAATCAGGGCCTGGATTCCAGCTACTCATGTGCTGGGGACCTTGACAGAGTTTCTTCCCTTCTCTGGGTCTCACTTTGCTCCTCTGTGCAAGTCATAGCATTTGTAAATCTGGTTCTTGCTGTCCTCACCAAGTGGAGGGAGGGGCCTCATCTTCCAGTTCAGAGGGTGTTCAGCACCACTGCCCCCAGCATAAAGCCCTCCCAGAAAACCTCTGTTGGGAAGTGGGGGCAGTCAGGAGATCTGGATCTTGGTGGGGGGACCTGGGAGATCTGAACAGCTTGGGAAGGGTTTGAAGACTGGCCATCTGGAAGGGTCCGGAGGTCTGGAGGTCTGTGGGTCTTGCGGCTCAGGGGGGCTTAAGGGTCTGATGGTTCTGGAGAGATCTTGGGTCTAAGGAATCTAAAAAGGTCTAAGGACTGGGAGGCAGTTTGTAGGGATTTGTAGAGCCCAGGGGTGTGAAGATCTGGGGGGTTAGGAGGGTCTGAGAGATATGGGAGGGTCCAATGGTTGGGGTTCAGAGATGCTGGAGGTTCTGGGATTCTCGGGGATCTGATCTGGGGGATCTAGGTCTGAGGGTCTCTGACGGTTTGGAGGACTTGGAGACTGAATACCTTGGGGGTCAGAGTCTTAAGGGTCTGGGTTTTGGGATGGTTTGAGGGTGTGGGAATCGACAGTGCCTGAGGGTCCAAAATTTGGGGAGGTGAGGGGCTAGGGAGATAGGGGTTCTGGGACTTGGGGTCAGGGGTGCCCGGGAATTGGTGAGTCTGGGTTCTCAGACAGTCTTGGAGGGTTTCTGGGAGAATTTGAGGGTTTAAGGGTCTAGAAAGAAAAGAGGCAAGAGGCTGAAAGCGGAATGTGGGCAAATAGCATCATCTAGTGTAATATCTCCACATTGCAGTCTGAAAGGCAGTGGTGGGGAGTGGCGCTTCTCCAGCCTTCCTGGAATCTCCTCTCCCCTTGCCCGGCCTGGAAGCTCTCAGGTGCTCAGAACGCCTCTGTCCAGGGTGGAGGGAAGCGAGCAAAATCTCTAGGCTTAGAAACTTCCAGTGTTATGTCCACTCAGTGGACAAGGAGTGTGTGCATCTAGTTCCCTGGTGTGTCCCCAACACATAGAAATGCATCTGGCATGTAGTGGACAAGCAATGAATGTTTGTTGAGTTAATAAACAAGGAAAATGTTGTTTTAACAGTCATCCATCTGATAAAGACAACCCTTCACACATATGCACGTGTGTGTGCACACACACAGACACCACACACACAGGCTGGCACATGCTATAGTAGTTAACAGCTAACAACAGCTGTATGTTGTAGGCACTATTATTGGTATCTTTTTACAGAGGAGAAAAAAGAGACGTACACAAACAGCAAGTGGAAGGGAAAAAAGTTGTAGATGGTACGATTTCTGGCAGAGGTGACTTTCCTGAGGAATCTCAACCCAAAGCACATTTTCCACATAAAGACAACACCCTGGATCCAGGAGAATTACAGCAAGTCTGGAACTGTGCTGTTCAGTACCCTAACCACTAGCCACGTGCAGCTGCTGAGCCTTGAAATCTGGCTGGTTCAAATATGGATACGCTCAAAAGGTAAAATACACACTGGGCTTCAAAAACTTAGTATAAAAAAAGTAGAATATCTCATTAATACTCGTTTATGTTGATTACATGTTAAAATAATAATATTTTGAACACGTTCAGTTAAATAAAATATATTACTTAGATGAATTTTACCAGCTTCTTCTTACTTTCTAAAATGTGGCTACTGGAAAATCCAGAATGACATATGTGGTTAGCATCATACTTCTTGAGGGAGTGCTGGCTTAGCATGAAAAGCTGCTCCGATGGATCCGATTCAAGGGCTCCATTTGTCCAGGAGACTGGTTGATTCCTGGGGGCCTGGAGGTAGTGGGGGGATGCCTGAAGGCCTGAGGTGTGGGGGTTGATCTGCTTGAGGGTGAGGGAGTAGTCCAGGGGAGGAGGTTAGTCAAGGAAGGACCACAGAGCAGTCATGAGAGACCAGAGGTAAAGTGCCTCTTGAGGGGCCTAGTACATAATAGGTGATCAGTAAAATCAACTCCTCCTTTGCTCTCTCTGTGCCCTTACCTGGGCCTTGAGGACAGGAAGAGATGGGTAGGGTTAGTCATTCCAGGCAAAGATGGGTAACAGCAGGAACAACCATTTAGAGGAGGGAAGGGGCATGACCCTCCTCAGTAAGGAGAAAATCTCCCTTCAGGGAGGAATGATGTTGGGCAACCTGGCGGTGGGGGGTAACAGGTGATGCCAGGCCTTGAGTACTGGGTAAGGAGCTCTGTGACAATGGACCAAGTAACAATGAGGCAAATGAAAAGAGTGAGCTTGGGATGCATCTATGGGGGTTGCATTGTAGGGGGGCCACTTATATGCTGTTTAGACCTTAATGCTTCAATCTGAGTTTAAATTAGAGAGTCCCGGTGAGTCCCAGTGCACAGGGTCTTGTGACCCTAATACTTCCCAGCATGTTTTCTCCTTTTCAAAGTGGGTGACTGAGAGCTTAACATAACTAACGCCATGATGAACCTCTAAGTTTTTCTTTTCCTTTGCCCTCTCCTTTCTGCACACCTTTGTTAATGACTTTGTTTGGCTCTGTCCGGCGACCTGTGGCTTACAACATTCCACAGGAAGACTAGAGCCCGGACATCTGACATGTATATCTTTAGCCTGACAAGGAGATGTCCAGCATGTATCTCTTTGGTATGACAAAGCGTCTCTTGTAACTACCTTGTAATGAATAACTCATCCGGCCATGCCATCTGCTGGCTACAAAGACACTTCTAACCTTTGTAAAATTCATATATAAGCTCTAATGTAAACATGTCTTTTGGGACTCCATAGAGACAGCCTGCGTTGCTGTTGGATCCTCAGTGGTGGACACCTCCTAAATAAACTTTCTCACTTTTTCTGACTTGGAGTATGTTTCATTGGCTCGACTGCTGCAGGGCACAGACTCTAATTGGGCAACAGTTTGCAATGCAAGCTCCCACAGGGGGAGTCTAAATGTCTATTTTGGAGTCAAGTGTCATGGAGTTGCTGAGTTGGAAAGGGATCTTGGAGATAGTGCCCTGAGGTTTTGCTCTGATTAAGGACTGCGGATGAGATAAGGCCCAGTCCTACGTCCCCCAAGGTGTTTGTGTCCAGGACGAGTTCAGGGCCTGATGGAGGGGATATAGGTGTGACTCACATCACACATCTTATGTCCAACTACCATTTCTGAGCTCCTCCTCTGTGTCAGCCCTCTGAACACCAGGACGAAGGCTGGCTTTGGTCCTGCCTTCAGAGGCTCCCCACTGGTAGAGGGGCCAGACTCACTCAGGGATGCCTGAGCTGGGCAGTGATAGGACACACTTAAGGCACAGGGATCAACCAGAAGAGAGAGGGATGGGGTCTGGGGCACATCAAGAGAGACTTTCTCACCCAGAAGAGACCATGCCAAAGCAAGAGTGTGAAATGCGAAGAGAAGTTCACTAGAGGGGCAGGGTAGAGAAGGGCATAACAAGAAGAATAAATAGTACAAGCAAAGATGCAAAGGCCAGACTGCAGAGCAATGCTGGGAGCTCAGGGGTTTATGAGAAACTCAGAAAGGCCTGAGCATGAAATGAGGAGAGGCCAGGGGAGGAGATGACGCTGATGGGCAGGTAGGGCCGGGGGGCAGGGAGGTTGCCAGGCTGAGGGACAGGACATGGACAGATGTACATTTCAGAGAGTTTTTTTAGAAACAGTCCTGGGGTTTCTGGGTGGAAAATGGATGAGGCAGGAGGCAGAAGGCTGGCTCCAGAAGGAAGCTGTTACAGATGTCTGGGAGATATGATGAAGACCTGATAACTGTAGTAATAATAATGCTAACATTTATTGAGGACTTACTGTGTTCAATGCATTAACTCATTTAATCTTTACAACCACTCTATGAGGCAGGCACTATTATTATATCAGAAGCACAGAATGATGAAGTGAGTTGCCCAAAGTCACACAGCTAGTGAGGCAGATTGGAACCCAGGCATCTGGCTCCAGAGTCTTAATGTCCTGTTCTTAATGTACTGAGATGATGAGGAGGGGACAACTTGTGAGACACTTAGGCTGTCCAATGGCCCTCCAGCTCAAACATCCTCCTCATCATTCTTCTTCATGCCTGCTGTCTGTGATCTTCCATTAATAGGAATTGCATTACTTCCCTGTTTATGTTGTTAGGTGCTGTCGAGTCGATTCCAGTTCATAATGACCCCATGTACGACAGAATGAAGCACTGCCTGGTCCTATGCCATCCTCACAATCATTGTTATGCTTGAGCTTATTATTGCAGCCACTGTGTCAATCCATCTCATCAAGGGTCTTCTTTTTCACTGACCCTCCACTTTACCAAGCATGATGTCCTTCTCCAGGGACTGATCCCTCCTGATAACATGTCCAAAGTAAGTCTCACCATCCTTGCTTCTAAGGAGCATTCTTGCTGTACTTCTTCCAAGAGCGATTTGTTTGTTCTTCTGGAAGTCCATGGTATATTCAATATTCTTCGCCAATGCCATAATTCAAAGGCATCAATTCTTCTTCAGTCTTCCTTATTCGTTGTCCAGCTCTCACATGCATATGAGGTGATTGAAAATACCATGGCTTGGGTCAAGCGCACCTTAGTCCTCAAAGTGACCTCTTTGCTTTTCAACACTTTAAAGAGGTCTTTTGCTGCAGATTTACCCAATACAATGCATTGTTTTATTTTTTGAATGCTTCATCCATGGGTGTTGATTGTGGATCCAAGTATAATGAAATCCTTGACTTCAATCTTTTCTCCATTTATCATGATGTTGCTTATTGGTCCAGATGTGAAGATTTTTATTTTCTTTATGTTGAGGTGTAATCCATACTGAAGGCTGTAGTTTTTGATCTTCATCAGTAAGTGTTTCAAGTCCTCCTCACTTTCAGCAAGCAAAGTTGTGTCATCTGCATATCGAAGGTTGTTAATGTGTCTTCCTTCAATTCTGATGCCCTGTTCTTCTTCATACAGTCCATCTTCTTGGATTATTTGCTTAGCATACAGACAGAATAGGTAAGGTGAAAGGATACAACCCTGACTCACACATTTCCTGACTTTAAACCACACAGTATCCCTTGTTCTGTTCAAACGACTGCCTTTTGGTCCATGTAAAGTTCCTCATGAGCACAATTAAGTGTTCTGGAATTCTCATTCTTCAAAAGGTTATTCATAATTTGTTATAGTCCACACAGTGGGATGCCTTTGCATAGTCAGTAAAACACAATTACTTCCCTAGGGCTGCCACAAAGTGGGTGGCTTATAGGAACAGAAATGTATTGTTTCACTGTTCTGGAGGCTCCGAGGGAAGCTCCACGCTTCTCTCCTCACTTCTGATGACTGCTAGAGATCTTTGGCATTCCTTGACTTATAGATGCATCACTCCAAACGTCTACCTGTGCTTCACCTAGCCATCTTCCCTCTGCCTGTCTCTGTGTCTCTTCTCCTCTTTCATAAGAACACCAGTTACACTGGATTAGGACCATCCTACTCCAGTATGACCTTACGTTAACTGATAACATCTTCAAAGACCCTGTTACCCCACAAGGTCACCTTCCCAGGTACTGGGGGTTAGTACTTCAATCAGAGATGGATTAGCCAATAAGCAAGTTACACACCGGCTTACTTGTGCTTACGTACTAATTTGTAGCACACAATTTCACCTGTTTTTCCCCACACCAAAGATGTGAAACTCATGTGAAATTGTTCACTACTGAGTAGTAAGTAAACACAATTAAGCCCTTGCATACCTTGTTTACTGTAAGCCGGTGCATACTTTGCTTACTGGTTAATCCACTCCTGACTTCAACATATTTTGGGGGGGGGGGTAGTGGGGGGGGCAATTCAATCCACAACAGGGATTGGATACTCCAGTTTGTACTCAGAGGCATAGTTAAAGGACCACAGTCTCTGTGGACAGTCAAAATCCCCCTGTCTCCCAGCTCTCCTGGATTTATAGGGAAGGCGGTATTTTATAGAGGAGCAGGGATGACAGCCATCTTTCTGTCAGGAGAGGTAGACAGGAGATGGCAAATGATCAAATTTCTAAGTGTGAAGTGGAAAATGCAAGAAAATTTCCTCCAGGAAATGAAATTCTTGACACTTTAGCCAGATGATGAGTCCAAAAACAACCAAACTCATTGTCAAGTCAATTCTGACTCATAGAGACCCTGTAGGACAGAGTAGAACTGCCCCCATAGGGTTCCCAAAGCTGTCAATCTTTACAGAATCAGGCTGCCATATCTTTCTCCCATGGAGCAGCTGGTGGGCTCAAACCGCTGAACTTTTGGTTAACAGCCAAGTGTTTTAACCACTGCAACACCAGGGCTCCTCAGATGATGAGTAGGGGACAGGAGGGAGATGTGGAGCATGACCTATGACTGGGCTGAAGCAACCCTCATAGTGGTGAGCAATTGCTGCCTCAGCACTTGGTCATGCCCCAAAACAGGCTTTCCAAAAAGAAGGGCACAAAAATTAGCTGATGTGAGATGCTGGTGTCAGAGACCTCACATGCCACTCCCTTGTGAATAGCAACAGCTCTCATTGGAACGGACCTCATCAAGTTGAAGTGACTTATCCAAGGAGCTATATGGTCTCTAAACAGTGGAAGAGGGGGTGGTGGTCCGGAGGTAGAATTCTTGCTTTCCATGAGGAAGACCTGGGTTTGATTCCTGGCCAATGCACCTCATGTGCAGCTACCACCAATTCATAGTTGGAAGCTTGTGTGTTGCCATGATGCTGAACAAGTTTCAGCAAAGCTTCCAGGCTAAAGTAGACTAGGAAGAAAGGCCTGGCAATCTACTTCCAAAAATCAGCCAGCAAAAACCCTATGGACTGAGAATTCTGGGAAGATGGTGGTATAAACAAACCACTTTCTAACCTTCTCCCACAAATTCAACAAGCAGTACAACAAGGAAATGGTGCTCAGCTTTGAGGGACTTTGAATTGGGGAGTAGAGGAAAGCAGCAGGGAGCTGCAAATAGGCAAGAATCAATGAATCAACGGGTAGCATATGGTAGGAAAATCACTTCTCCCATCATCCCTCTTCTCCCCCAGCCACGTGGGCCACCAGTTGCTGTGAACTGGGGTAGTGGCCCCAGAGCCTGCTTCCCTAACAACCACAGGCCTGTACAAAGAGACAGGACCCCAAGCTTCTGCTCTAAAATCAGTAAAGCAGACCTCCCCAGAGGTCCATTTGGAGGGTGAAAGTTCCCCCCCTACCCAGACACTTTGGTTGCAAGCCTTCTACAAATTACTACAGAAAGCCTGTACAGTGAGGCCGCTCTCATAGTCCAAACTCTGCCTGATTCCCTGTGCACCCTATAGCTCAGGCCTCTGAAATTAACAGGACAAATGTCTTGGGGAGTCAGGTCAGGTCTTTCTGCTCCCCCTTTCAGTCAGTGTTGAGGACAGCTTACTGAGGCTGCTGTGTGTCTGGAAGCAGGAGTCATGAGTGGAGGCTGCATTCACAGCCAACAATCTACCAGGGAGACTCTGACAGCAACAAGGCAGACCTCCATAAGGATCTGACCAGAGTATGCCACCCCACCCCTTGGTAATTGTTGGTTGCCAGGCAGTTGCAAACAGCTACAGAAGGCCCTCACAGTGTAGTCTGCTTCCATAGGCAGCATTCTACCTCCCTCCCTGTGCATCCAATAGCTCAGGCCTCTGAAACCAACAGAACAGACCTCTCTGGGGATCAGTTTGGGTTTGTCTTCTTTCTCTTACAGTTGGTGCTAAGGACTGCTGACTAAGGCTGCTGTGTGCTAGGAAGTAGGCATCTTGAGTGGAAGCTACACCCACAGCCAACATACTACAGGGCAGGCTCTGATAGCAACATGGCAGACTGCCCTGGTGGTCCATTTGGAGTGTGACTACCCCCACAACAGGTAACTGTCAGCTGCAGGACTGATATAAACTCCTACAGAAGAAGGTTCCCTACAGTGGAGTCAGGAGGTGGGTCACCTAAATGGAGACCACTCCCCAGCCACCACAGGGCCACTGAAGCTCTGAAACCAACAATACAAATCTCTCAGAGGTCCTCTGGGTAGTGCCAGCCTCTCCTCCTCCTGAAATGGAGGCAAGTCTGCCTGTACTTCCTCTGAATGCCAGCTAAGATATAAGCAGTCCCCACAGAGCAGGAAAGGAAACCTTGTGCAAAACAAGAAAGCAACACCCAGCCCTGAATGGGGCTCACTGAGTGTGGGTTTTCCAACTAAAAACATGATTGCAGAAACAGAGAAAGGAAGGGAGTAATAACTAGAGTGAGGGTACTGTTCCCTGGTGAACAGATTGCTTGATATCTCGCTTGAGTGGCAGTGCCTGCTGATGGACAGACTGACCACAGCATATTCTCCAGTATGCTTGGGAGAAATTCAAAGTTGAAAAGCGAGATCTGGAACCTCTGAATCCCAATTAAACTGGGGGTGAAGAAAGAATTATCAAAGAGAGAGAAAGGAAAAGGTAAGCAAAATCCAAAGGCTATGCACAACTAAGAGTTTCTTGCAGAAAGTAGTAGGCAAAAATGAAATACTGGGGAAAACTGAGAAAGTTAACACCCTCAAAAATTCCAATGCTCTGACAAAAATCACAAGACACTCACAGAACAGAGAAACAATGGCCTATCAAAATGAACGTGACAAAGAGAGTGAAAGTGTATCTAGGGATGACCAAATAATGAAAAAAATGGAAGAATAATCTACAACAACATTAAACATAATTGAAGAACTAAGGGAAAACATGGAAAAAGATCTAAAAGGAAAACAAAGCAAGAACAAAATGAGGATATAAAAAAGAGATTGCACCTGAAAGGGACAATAATGGAAATGAGAAATACAGTAAAGGACTTACCAGCATATTTAATCAGGCAGAAGAAAGAATCGATGAATTAGAGGATAAGATAGTTAAAATCACAGATGCTGAAGAGCAACAAGAATGGTGGCTCACTGTTTAATGGAATTATGGGAGAACTATAAGGACCTAATATATGCATCATGGGAATTCCAGAAGGAGATGAGAGAGAAAAAGGGACAGAAAGAATATTTGCAGAAATAATGACAGAAAATTTCACCAATCAAATGAAATACGTGAATCTACAAATCCAAGAAACTCAAAGAACCCCAAGCAGGATAAACCCAAAGAGATTTACACCAAGAAACAACATCGTTAACCTCTCAAAGAGTAAAGATAGAGAATTCTGAAAGCAGTGAGAGAGAAGCAAACAGTTACACACAAAGAATTCTAAATATGATTAAGTGCCAATTTTTCCTCAGAAACATTGAAGACGAGAAGGCAACAAAGTGATATATTTAAAGTGATGAAAGAAAAAAAAAATCTGTCAACCAAGAATATGGTACCCAGCGAAATTGTCCTTCAGAAATGGTGGTGAAATGAAAACATTCTCAAGCAAACAGAAGCTGAGAGAGTTCATATCCACAAGACCAACCCTACAAAAAATACTAATGGGAGTTCTGCAGATGGAAGGAAAAGACATTAGAAAGTAATTGAAAGCTATACATAAAAAAAGACCCCTAATATAGGGAAATGCATAGACAAGTATAAAGGCTAGTAATAAAGTATTCATGCTTGATAATTCTAGATGTTTTGTCATTCATGTTTTTTAATAACAAATATATAAAAGGCGAGGATAAAATTATGTTAAAGGGCACATGAAATATAAAGACGTAATTAGTGGTTACAACAAAAAAATGAGGGAGAGGAATGGTATAGGTACCAACTTACCCCAGAATGTTATAATACAAGCTCTTGAATGTAATATTTATGGTAACCACTAAAAACAATATTTAAAAACATACACAAAAAGTAAGGAGAAAAGAACAAAAAAGGTTCACTACAATAAGCAACAAAACACAAAAACAAGCAGTACTAAAAGACAAAGACAAAAAAGGCTCAAGATACACCAAAAACAAATAACAAAATGGCAGAAGTAAGTCACTTCTTATCAGTAATTACAGTGAATGTAAATGGACAAAATGCTCCAATCAAAAGGCAGAGAGTGGCAGAATGGATAAAAATAATATGATCCAAATATAGGCAGTTTACTAGAGATGCACCTTAAACGCAAGGACAAAAGTAGGTTGAAAGTGGAAGGATGGAAAAATATTCCATGCAAATAATAACCAAAAGAGAGCTGGCATAGCAATCTTAATATCAGACAAAGTAGACTTTAAGACGAAGTCTGTCAGAAGAGCTAAAGATGGATATTATACAGTGATGAAAGGGGCAATTAAGAAGATTTAACAATCATACATATATGTGTACCTGACATTGGGGCACATAAATATATAAAGGAAACGCTGATAACATTGAAGGGAGAAATAGATACTACTACCATAACAGGTGAAGACTTAAATACAACACTTTCAATATTAGATGGAAACCCTGGTTGCATACAATATTGAATAGAACATCTAGGTCAGCAAAGAAACAGAGGACCTGAATGACACTATAAACCAACCAGACTTAACAGACATATATAGAACATTCCACTCCAAAACAGCACAGTATACATTCTACTCCAGTGCACATGGGACATTCTCTAGGATAGACCACATTTTAGGTCACAAAGCAAGTCTTGATAAATTTTTAAAAGACTGAAATCATACAAAGTATTTTTTCTGACCACAGAGAAGTGAAGCCAGGAATCAATAACACACAAAAAAATCTGGAAAATACAAATATATGGAAATTAAACAATACACAAACTATCACTTGGTCAGGAAGAAATCAAAAGAGAAATCATAAATTTCTTAGACTCAAATGAAAATGAAATACAATATACCAAAACTTATGGGATCCAACAAAGGCAGTACTCAGAGGGAAACTTACAGCAATAAATGCCTGCGTGAAAAAAAAAAAAAAGAAAGAAGGATCTCAAATTAACAGCCTAACTCTACAACTCCAGGAACTAGAAAGAAAAGAGCAAACTAAGCCTAAACCTACCAGAAGAAAGGAAATAACAAAGATCAGAGGAGAAATAAATAAAATACAAAACAGAAAAACAATAGAGAGAATCAATAAAACCAGAAGTTGGTTCTTTGAAAAGATCAATAAAATTGACAAATCTTTAGCTAGACTGACAAAGAAGAGAAAGGATGCAAAATAAAAAATGAAAGAGGGGACAGAGTAGAACTGCCCGATAGAGTTTCCAAGGAGCAGCTGGTAGATTTTGGTCCAGCAAGGAGATGGCATGCATGGTTGAGAAGACAAGATCACTGCCTTTAACAAGCTTAAAACAAACAACAACAACAAAAAACTAAACCTATTGCTGTCTGTGAATTCTGACTCATGGCTACCTCATGCATTACAGAGTAGAATTGTGCCATAAGGTTTTCTTGGCTGTAATCTTTATGGAAGCAGAAGCCCGGCCTTTCTCTCAAGGTGCCACTCGTTGAGTTCCAACTGCCAACTTTTAGGTTAATAGCCAATCTCAAACCGTGCTCATTGCACACAGATCTTTTTAACAAGCTTAAGTACAGGAAGAAGCTGAGGACAGAATAAATCAAGGATCAAATCAAAGGTCAACACAGCTTATAAACTGATAAAATAATAATTACTATTTACTCATCACACACAATGTGCCAGGCAGTATATCAAGCCCCTTACAAGTTTTCCCTCATTCAGTCCTGATAATAACTCTATGATGAGGAAACTGAGACAGGGTGGGCTTGTGTTTAGATCCAGTAAAGCCCTTGCAAATGGCAGAGCCAGGATTCCTGCAAGGCTGTTTGCACGCATCCCTGACCCCTGCACTGCATTGCCCCCACCCCTCCCTCGGTGCATCTGTTTCATCAAGTCCTGGAGGAGGATACAGAGAGAAGGATGGAGGAAGGGTAGAAGGAGCAACAAAGGTGCCAGAGAAGGAAAGATAAAGAGAAAGAAAAAAAAAATCAAGGAGAAGGCAGTATCTCATGGAGGAGGCTTAAGAAGGAAGAGGTAGGACATTATCAAAGGCTGCAAAGAAATCAAGGAAGATTAAAGTCCAAGAGAAGTTGCAGGTGTCTGTGAGGACATTGGAGAACTATTTTAATCACCATGGCCAGCCTCCAACTCAAGGGAGAAAAACTCAGCCTCGACTCTACTAGCTGACTCCACACCCCACACTAGAAGTCACAAACAATCACACAGTGTCTACAATGTTCTGAAGGGTGAAAAAGGGACAGAACATTCCCATCCAACAATGAACAATGAACAGAAGGTGGAGCATAAACAAGAGGCAAATAAATTGCATATCAGAAGAGGGATTCCACCCGGGAGTTCTCCAGGAAACAGAGTGAAGGAGAGATCAGGCAAATAGTTCTTCATATAAAAAAAATTAAAGATCATATAATTTCCTAGGGGAAAAAAGAACTTAAAGCAGACACAAAAGAAACTAGAAAATACATAGTAAGATGACATCAGAGGGAGAAAAAAAGAAATAGAGGAGCTCAGGAAAGAAATAGAAGAAAAAGTAAAAGTATTAAAGAGACAAAAGCCACATTATAAGCTAAAGAAAATAAATCATACAAGACAAAGTAGAAAAGAGCAGTCAGATAAAAGTGATAATGGAGAAAATAATAAATGTGGAAGAATAATCTATCTAAAATGAAATAAGAGCAAATAAATCAGAAAAAAAATTAGTAGAAGAAAAACTTACTAAAATACTAAAAAAGTTAAAATTCACATAGCAAAACAATACATATCACATCCCAGTAAAAATGATATTAACACCAAGACATGTCCTGATGAATTTATAGTGCATCAAGAAATGATCATATTGAGAGGGGGGAAAGATGATTTCCTCAAAGTGAAGGGTGGTGAGTGGGGGCCACTAAAACAGACTCCTCATTGCAGAGTTCAGGGCCTGGTGTTATGAAGTATGAAAAACGTGACCAAGAACTTGACACTCAGATTGGTTGTCCTTTGGTATAAACTCACCAGGAAGATATCCACAAACGTGCAAGAACCAGGGAATGCAGTATCCATGAAGCTTCTTTGAAAATAAAAACTACTTGATTGCAAATTCTGCCATCCCAGGGATGAATAAAAATTAGGAACTCTAGAGTAAAGCAGCTCTGTTAGAAATACTGCGGCAAACATTTAAGCACTTAAATATAAAATTATGAATTCCACCTTTAGACATATTGGAGAAAAGTAAAACTCTACCACAAATACCTAGACATGTTGATTAAAATAAAACACATCTTTTTAAAAAAATATCTGAGGGAGTACAGAAGTAAGGGAACCTAGAGGGGCCAGAAACTAAGGGGAGGCTGAAAGTAGAGTGGCAAATGATCCCATAACATGTGGGATACCCTAAGAGCCCTAAGAAATACTTGGGTAAATACTTGTTAAATAATAGTAAATACTTGTTAAATAATGGGAGAAACTGTACATTGTCTTCTCACTCACGAATGTATTGGGAACTTTCTCATCCATGTAACACAAAGTACAATTTGAAAACACGTAAAACTTTTTGACTTCATATACTTGAATGAGAGAAACTGTATATTGGTTTTTCATTCACACATATATTAGGAACTTTTGCATCCTTGCAACACAAAGTGTACTTTAAGAACATGTAAAACTTTTACTTCATATACTTAAATGGGAGAAATTTGTACATTGTTTACTCATTCACAGAATATACTGGAACTTTCTCATCCTCGTACACCAAAGTGTACTATGAAAACATGTAAAACTCTTTTGATTTCATTTACTTGAATGGGAGACAAACTGTACCTTGTTTCCTCATTCAAAGAATGTATTGGAAACATTCCCATGCTTGTAACGCAAAGTATTATTTGATAACAGGTGGAAATCTTTTGATTTTATCTACTTGAGAGAGAGAAACTATGAAGGTGTATGAATGAGAAAACAATGTACAGTTTCTCTCATTTAAGTGGATGAAACCAAAAGAATTTTACCGATTATCAGACAACACTTTATGTTACAAGCAAGGGAATGTTCCCAATACTTTCTGTGAATGAGAAAACAAGGTACAGTTTCTCACATTCGAGGACATGAAGTCAAAATAGTTTTGCCTATTATCAAAAAAACACTTTGTTTAACAAGCAGGGGAATATCCCTAGTGCATTCTGTGAAAGAGAAAACAAAGTAGTTTCTCCCATTCAAGTACATGAGGTCAACAGAGTTTTATATGTTTTCAAAGTACACTTAGCATTGCAAAAATGGGCAAGTTCCCAATACATTGTGTGTTAAGAAACCAATACACAGTTTCTCGTATTCAAGTAGATGAAGTCAAAAGAGTTTTACCAAAGAACTAATGGACCACATCTACCACAGCCTCCGCGATACTGAGTCCAGCACAACTAGATGGTGCCTGGTACAGCACAACTAGATGGTGCCTGGCTACCACCACCGACTGCTCTGACAGGGATCACAACAGAGGGTCCTGGGACAGAGCTGGAGAAAATGTAGAACAAAATTCAAACTGAAAAAAAAGACTAAACTTACTGGTCTGACAGAGACTGGAGAAACCCCAAGAGTATGGCCCCTGGCACCCTTTTAACTCAATACTGAAGTCACTCCTGAGGTTCACCCTTCAGCCAAAAATTAGACAGGTCCATAAAACAAAATGAGACTAAATGGGCACACCAGCCCAGGGGCAAGGACGAGAAGGCAGGAGGGGACAGGAAATCTGGTAATGGGGAACCCAAGGTCGAGAAGGAG
The DNA here is from genome assembly GCA_030035585.1 of Dugong dugon. NCBI lineage: Eukaryota > Metazoa > Chordata > Mammalia > Sirenia > Dugongidae > Dugong > Dugong dugon. The sequence goes on from CM057461.1 coordinate 70,114,485, forward strand.
AAAGTGTTGACATGTTGTGAGGTTGGCGATCAATGTCACAAAACAATATGTGTATTAACTGTTTAATGAGAAACTAATTTACTCCATAAACCTTCATCTAAAGTACAATAATAATAAAAAACAACAATGTATAATTTTTCCCATTCAGGTGCATAAAGTCAAAAGAGTTTTACATGTTTTCAAAGTACACATTGTGTTGCAAACACAGGAAAGTTCCCCATGCATTGTGTGAATGAGAAAGTAACACATATTTTCTCTAATTCAACTGTATGAAGTCAAAATTGTTTTACCTGTTTTCAAAAAACATTTTGTGTTACAACCATGGAAATGTTCCCAATAAGTTCAGTGAATGAGAAAACAATGAACATTTTCTCCCATTCAAGTACATGAACTAAAAAGAGTTTTACTTGTTTTCTAAGTACACTTTCTATTACCAGGACATGAAAGTTTCCAATACATTCTGTGAATGAGAAACTACGTACAATTTCTTCCATTCAAGTACATGAAGTCAAAAGAGCTTTATAAGTTTTGAAAGTACACTTTGTGTAACAAGGATGAAAGAATTCCCAATACTTTGTGTGAATGTGAAACCAATATACAGTTTCTCTCATTCAAGTAGATGAATTCAATACAGTTTACCAGTTATGAAAACATACATTGTGTAACAAGCAAAGGAACGTTCCCAATATTTTCTGTGAATGACAATACAGAGTAGTTTCTCCCATTCAAGTTCCTGAAGTCCAAAGAGTTTTACATGTTTTCAAAGTACACATTGTGTTACAATGATGCAAAAGTTCCCATACATTCCGTGAATGAGAAAACAATATAAAGTTTCTCTCATTCAAGTAGATGAAAATAGTAGTCAAAACAGTATTACCTACTCTCAAACACCACTTTGTGGTACAAGTACAAGAATGTTCCCAAGACACGAAAAACTAAGTGAAACAGATACAAAGTCAATCCTGGAACCCTAAGCATCAAATGAAGGGATAAAGAACTAGATCAAACACCAACTGGAAGAAGAAACTGAAGGAAAATAGAACAAGGAGAGATATGGTGTGGAGGTCCCCTGCCAACTAACACAGCTCAGCTTTGCCATCTTGGAGCAGAATCAGCAATGACCCCAGACAGGGAGTACAGGAAGGCAATTCCATGAGGCTCCCAACAGGACACAGAGCACTTGCCCTGTACCCCAACTCTACACCTTCCTTCAGGGCCATGCAGTGGCACCTTGGTTAGAAAGACATGGGTGTGCCACCAGCCTAGGACCACCACACCCCCACCCACAAGCTCCTGCCATGCCATTTTTTCTTTTCTTTTTCTTCTTTTTTCCTTTTCTTTCTCCAGCCCACTTAGCCCTGTATGCCACCTCTACCCCTTCCCACCAGGCCTTGCCACACTGCCGTGGGTAGAGAGCTACCATCCCACTGCTGTCCCAGGTCTCACTCACCCCACCCACCTCAACCCACTCCCACCCACCGGCTCCTCCTAAGCCATTTTCCCCCTCTTTCTTTCTTTCTCCTTCCCGTCTATCCTCATACACCACCTCTACCCCTTCCAACTGGGCAATGGCACATCACCATGTGTAGACAAGCACTAGCCCACCACCTTGCCAGGTCCCACCAGAACCAACCCACCATCTCCCATCATGCCATTTTTTCTTTCTTCCTTTTCTTTCTCCCTCCTACCTATCCCCATATGCCACCTCCCCCACTTTCTGCCTGCTGCAAGGCCTGCCCCACCCCCACCTGCTGGCTACCCTTTTTTTCTTTTCTTTCTCTCTCTTGTCTCTTCCCCCCACTTAGCCCCATATACCACCCCTCCTTCAAGCTGACCCTTGCCATGCCACCATGACTAGAGAGTCCCAAACTCAGGCCTGCCACCGCATTGGGCCCACACTGCCCCTCCCCTCCTGCCACTTGGCCAGCTGCTGAATGGGGGAAATGAGCACATACCACGCTCTGTCTGACACCCTGCTTATCTGGTGAGGGGCTGTGAATGTTCTCACAAAGCCAGACCGACATCAGGAGGCAGATAGCACATGCCCAGTCCACCTACAGCCACCTGGCAAAACCGGCGTACAACAAGTGGGGTCACCCTGCCTGCTGATGCCCTGCCAACCCAGACAAGGTGGTGAGAGTTATGTGCCCTCATATAAGCAAGCAACAAAGCACGCCTGGCCAGCCCACCCAGACATACCAAAACAAAACAAATAAGCAGGATGAAACAAACGAACACACAATCAATAAATAAAGAAAATAATACTTTAATGTCTCAGAGACAGCAGACAATATCAAAGCATCTAAAAAAGCAGGACAAGATAGCTCAAACAAGTGATCAAAATAAAGAATCAGATGACCTTTCAATAGAAGAAAAGGCAGTAGAACTACCTGATAAGTAATTTAAAAGACTAATATATAGGGCTGACCAACAGATTAAGAAAGAGATCAAGGACAACAAAGACAAAACCAAGGAAAAAATAGACAAAAATCATGGAAAATAGACGAAACCAATGAAAACATAGCCAAAATCCAGGAAAACACAGACAAGGCAATAGAAGAATTCAGGAAAATAATACAAGAATGAAAAGTCAAAATAAACAAACAATTAGAAATCATACAAAAACAACAACTAGAAGTCCAAAAGATAAAAAACAAAATTTCAGAAATGAACAATTCAATAAAAGGTTTTAGGAGCAAATTTGAAACAATGGAAGACAGAATCAATGAAATTGAAGACAAGTCCATGGAAGTCACTTTGTTTGAGGAAAAAATCAGAGAAAAGAACAAAGAAAAAGGAAGAAAACCTAAGAATTAGGTGGGACTCAATCAAGAGCAAAAATTTGCGTGTGATCAGAGTCCCAAAACGGGCAGAAAATGGAAAATACAGAGAAGATTGTTTGAAGATTTATTGGCAGAAAACTCCCCAAATATCATGAAAGTTGAAAAGCTGGCTATCCAAGAAGCTCAATGAACCCCATACAGGACAGACTGTAAAGAAAATCACCAAGAAATTATCATAATCACACTCAATGAAACCAAAGACAAAGAAAGAATTCTGAGAGCAGCTTGAGATAAATGAAAAGTCACTTACAAAGGGGAAACAATAAGACTAAGCTCTGATTACTTGGCAAAAACTTTGCAGGCAAGAAGGAAATGGGATAACATATATAAAACCTTAAAAGAATAAAACTGCCAACCAAGAATAATATACCCTGAAAAACTCTCTCAAATACGAAGGTGAAATTAGGACATTTCCAGATAAACTGAAATTAAAGGAATCTGTAAAAGCCAAACCAAACTTACAAGAAATATTAAAAGGAGTCCTTTGGTTAGAGAACCAACAATATAAGACAGCAATCTGTGTCTAGGACACAGGAGAGCATCAGCCAGATACTAATGTAGATAAAGATTTATCAGTAAGAAAACAAAGCTAAAAGACTTAAAACAGGGAAACAGAGGCATCAATCTGCAAATGATGACAAGGTGAAAATAATAAAAATGGGATAAACGGTGTAGGTATAAAACCTGCAAATGGAGAGGAAGTCAAGGCAACACCAAATAATAAACAACTGGTTCAAACTTAGGAAGATAAGGGTAAATTTTAAGTTAACCATAAAGAAAGTAAATAAACCTTCTCATCAGAATAAAAAAGAAGAAAAACATAAAGTCTCATAAACGCAAAATCTATAATAATGAAAGAAAAGAAAATCCACAAACAAAAGGAACTCAGCACAAGAAAGTAAGAAGAATAAATAAAACATTAGCACCACAAAAAAGAAAAAAATCACAACAATATGAGAGCAATAAACTCATATTTATAGATAATCACAATGAATATAAATGATTTAAATGCACCTATAAAGAGACAGAGAGTGGCAGAATGGATAAAAAAGCACCACCCATCAATATGCTGTCTACAAGAGACACACCTTAGACACAAAGACATAAATATATTGAAAAGGAAAAGAAAGAAAAAAATATATCAAACAAACAGTAACCAAAAAAGGGCAGGAATGGCAATACTAATCTTAGATAAAATAAACTTTCAAGCAAAATCAACCATAAAAGACAAGGAAGGACATTATGTAATGATTAAAGAGACAATCCACCAAGAAGACGTAACCTTAGTAAATATACATGCACCCAACCACAGTGCTCCAAAATATATAAAACAAACATTAATAGCACTGAAAACAGAAATAGATAGTTCCACAATCCTAGTAGGAGACTTCAACAAATCAATCTCGTTAAAGGACAGAACATCTAGAAAGAAACTCAACAAAACTTCAGAAGATCTAAATGCCAAAATCAACCAACTTGACCTCATACGCTAGAACACTCCACCCAACAGCAGCAAAGTATACATTCTTTTCCAACACACATGAACATTCTCCAGAATAAACTACATTTTAGGCCACAAAGCAACCCTCAATAAAATCCAAATAATACAAAGCATTCTCTCTAATCATAATGCCACAAGAGTAGAAATCAGTAACAGTAATAACAAAGAAAAAAATGAAATACATGGAAACTGCATAACACTTTGATTAAAAACAACTGTGCAATACAAGAAATCAAAGAGGGAATTAAAAAAATTTCCTAGAATCAAATGAAACTGAAAACAGCAAAGCGGTGCTCAGAAGTCAATTTATAGCAATAAACATACACATCAAAAAAGAAGAAATGGACCAAAATCAAAACGTTAGCCCTACAACTAGAACAAACAGAAAGAGAACAGCAAAAGAAGCTCCCAGCCACCAGAAGAAAGGAAATAATAAAGATCAGAGCAGAAATAAATAAAATAGAGAACAGAAAAACAATAGAATCAACAAGACTCAAAGTTAGTTCTTCAAAAAGATCAACAAAATTGACAAACCATTGGCCAAACTGACAAAAGAAAAATAGAAGAGGAAGCAAATAACCCAAATAAGAAATGAGATGGCAGACATTACAACAGACTCAACTAAATAAAAAGGATCATAACAGAATACTATGAAAAATGGATCTCCAATAAATTTGAGAACCTAGAGGAAACAAATTTCTAGAAACACACTATGTACTTAAACTAACACAAACTGAGACAGAAAACTGAACAGAGGAGAAAAAAAAAAAGAAAATAAAACTGAACAGACCCATAACAAGAGAAGAGATTAAACAAGTAATTAAATTAGAAAAAAACAACAACAACAACAACAACAACAGCAACAACAAAACCCTGGCCTGGATGGCTTCACTGGTGACTTCTGCCAAATATTGAGAGAAGAGCTCACAGCGGTACTACACAAACTATTTCATAGCATACAAATCCAGCATAACCCTGATACTAAAGCCACTCAAGGACACCACACAAAAAAAGCAAATTACAGACGATATCTTTCATGAGTATAGATGCAAAAATTCTTAAGAAAATCCTGTTGTTGTGTGCTGTCGAGTCTGTTCTGACTCATAGCAACCCTACAGGACAGAGTAGAACTGCCCCATAGGATTTCCAAGGAGCAGCTGGTGGATTTGAATACAGACCTTTTGGTTAGCAGCTGAGCTCTTAACCACTTATGCCACCAGGGCTACTTAGAATTCAGCATCATATCAAAAAAACAATACACCAGGACCAAGTGGAATTCATACCAGGTATGCAAGGATGGTTCAACATTAGAAAATCAATCAACGTAATAGACCACACAAATAGAACATAAGAAAAGAATCATATGATCATCTCAATCAGTGCAGAAAGGCATTTGATAAAGTCCAGCAGCCATTCCTGATAAAAATAGGAATAGAAGGGAAATTCTTCAACATAAGAAAAGGCATTTATACAAAAACAACAGCCAACATCATTCTCAACCGAGAGAGGCTGAAAGCAATCTCCCTGAGAATGGGAAAAAGGCAAGAATGCCCCTTAACACCACTCCTATTTAACATTGTGCTGGAAGTCCTAGCTAGAGCAAAAAGGCAAGAAAAAGAAATAAAGGGCATCCAAATTGGAGAAGAAGAAGTAAAACTACCCCTTTTTGCAGACAGACGGATATGATCCTATATAGAGAGAGAACCCCAAAGATTCCACAAGAAAACTACTGGAACTAATACAAAGATTCAACAGAGTAGCATGATATGAGATCAACATTCAAAACTCAGTTGGATTCCTATACACCAACAAAGAGTACTTCAAAAAGGAAATCAGGAAAACAATGCCATTTATAACAGCCCCTAAAGAGATAAAATACTCAGGAATAAATCTAACCAGGGATATAAAAGACCTATACAAAGAAAACTACAAAACACTATTGCAAGGAATCAAAAGAGACCCACAAAAATGGAAAAACATACCTTGCTCACGGATAGGAATGCTCAACATTGTGAAAATGTCAATCCTACCCAAAGCGAGCTGCAGATATAACGCAATCCCGATGCAAATACCAACAGCATTCTTTAACAAGATGGAAAATCTAATCACCAGATTTATATGGAAAGGAAAGAGGTCCCAGGTAAGCAAATCTTTATGGAAGAAAAAGAACAAAGTAGGAGGCCTCACGCCACCTGATCTATCCTGGTACTAGTACAAGGACAGACACACAGAACAATGGAACAGAATTGAGAACCCAGATTTAAATCTATTTATGTATGGTCACCTGGATCTTTGACAAAGGACCAAGGCATATTAAATGGGGGCAAGATAGTCTTTTAAACAAATGATGCTGGCAAAATTGGATGTCTATCTGCAAAAAAATGGAATAGGACCCATACCTCACATCATACACAAAAACTAACTCAAAATGGATTAAATATCTAAATATACAACCTAAAATGATAAAGATTATGGAAGAAAAAATAGGGACAACACTAGGGGCCCTAATACATAGCATAAATACAATACAAACCATAACTAACAATGCGCAAACACCAAAAGGTAAACTAGTTAACTGGGAGTTCCAAAAATTAAACACGCTCATCGGAAGACTTCACCAAAGGGTAAAAAGAGGACCTACAGACTGAGACAAAATTTTTGGCTATGACGTATCTGACAAGGGTCTAATCTCTAAAATCTATAGAATACTTCAACACTTCAACAACAAAAGGACAAATAATCCAATTAAAAGATGGGCAAAGGATATGAACAGACACTTCACTAAGGAAGACATTCAGATGGCTAACAGACAAATGAGGAAATTCTAGTGATCATTAGTCGTTAGAGAAATGCAAATCGAAACTTCAATGAAACACCATCTTGCCCCATTATTACTGGCACTAATCAAAAAAGAAAAAGAAAATAACTAATATTGGAGAGGTTGAGGGGAGACTGGAACTGATAGGCACTGCTGGCGGGAATGTAAAATGGTATAATCACTGTAAAAAATGTGGCACCTCCTTCAAAAGCTAGAAATAGAAATACCATAGGATCCAGCAATCCCACTCCTAGGAATATATCCTAGGGAAATGAGAGTCATCACATGAATGGATATATGCTCGCCCATGTTCTTTGCAGCATTATTCACAATAGCAAAAAGATGAAAGCAACCTAAGTGCTCATCAGCAGATGAATGGATAAACAAATTATGGTACATACACACAATGGAATACTATGCAACAATAAAGAACAATGAAGAATCCTCGAAATATCTCACAACATGAATGAATCTGAAAGGCATTATGCTGAGTGAAATAAACCAAACCCGCTGCTGTCGAGCCCATTCTGACTCATGAGTAAAATAAGGCAATCACAAAAGAATAAATATTGTATGAAACCACTATTATAAAAACCCAAGAAAATATTTACACACAGAAAAAAAAATATTTGATTGTTAAGAGGGAGGGGAAGGGTGGTGAGGGGAAATTACTACCTGGGTAGTAGACAAGTGTTAACTTTTTTGAAGGGAACGACAACACACAACATAGGGGAAGTCAGCACAACTTGACCAAGGCAAAGTCATAGAAACCTCCTAGACACATCCAAACACCTTGAGGGACCTAGTTACTAGGGCTGAGGGCTGGGAACCATGGTCTCGGGGGACATCTACATCAATTGGCATAACATATTTCATAAGGAAAATGTTCTACATCCTACTTGAGTAGGTAGTGTCTGGGGTCTTAAAAGCTTGTGAGCAGCCATCTAAGACACATCTATTGGTCCCATCACGTTCGGAGCAAAGGAGAACGAAAAAATCAAGGACACATGAAAATATTCATCTCAAGGGCTAACGAACAACACGAACCACAGTCTCCACCAGCCTGAGCCCAGAAGAACTAGATGGTGTCCAGCTACCACCACTGACTGCTCTGACAGGGATCAAAATAGAGGGTCCCAAACAGAGTGGGAGAAAAATGTAGAACAAATTCAAATTCACAGAAAAAGACCAGACTTGCTGGTCTGACAAAGACTAGAGGAACCCCTGGAACTATGGCCCTCGGGGCACCCTGCTGGCTCAAAACTGAAGCCACTCCAGAAGTCCACCTTTCGGCCAAAGATTACACAGGCTTATAAAACAAAGTGTGTACGTGAGGAACGTACTTCTTAGTCCCATCAAGTATATGAGACCAAATGGACAACACCTACCCAAAACCAGAGACAAGAAGGCAGGAAGAGACAAGAAAACTGGGTGAATGGACAAGGAGAACCCAGGATGGAAAGGGAAAGTGGGAGAGTGCTGACACATTGCAGCGATTGAAACCAATATCACAAAACATTTTGTGTGTAAAACTTTTGAATTAAAAACCAGTTTGTGCAGTAAAAAATAAAAAAGGTAAACAGAAAAAAAACAAAAAAAGCACTTAGAGTTAAAAGCACCAGTAGATTCCCAATACATTCTGTGAATGAGAAAAGTAATGCTCAGTTTCTCTCATTCAAGTACAAGGAGTCAAAGAGTTTTCACATGTTATCAAAGTACACTTTGTATGACAAGGGTTCAAAAATTCCCTATACATTCTGTGAATGAGAAAGAATGTACAGTGTCTCCCATTCAAGTATATGAAGTCAAAAAAGTTTTATATGTTTTTAATGTACACTTTGTATTAGAATGATGGGCAAGTTTCTATTAATTCTGTGAATGAGAAAGCAATGTCCAGTTTCTCCCTTTTAAATAGATGAAGCCTAAGAGTTTTGTTGTTGTTAGGTGCCACTGAGACAGCTCCAACTCGTAGCACTCCTGTGTACAACAGAACGAAACACTGCTGGCTCCTGCATCATCATTACAATTGTTATGTTTGAGCCCATTGTTGCAGCCACTGGGTCAATCTATCTTATCGAAGGTCTTCCTCTTTTTCACCTACCCTCTACCTTACCAAGCATGACGTCTTTCTCCAGGGGCTGGTCCCTCCTGATAATATGTCCAAAGTACATGAGATGAAGTTTTGCCATCCTTGCTTCCAAGAAGCATTCTGGCTGTAGTTCTTCCAAGATAAACTTGTTCATTCTTCTGGAAGTCCATGGTATATTCAATATGCTTCACCAATTCCATAATTCAAAGACATCAATTCTTCTTTGATCTACCTTATTCATTTTCCAGCTTTTGTATGCATATGAGGCAATTGAAAATAATATGGCTTGGGTCAGGTGCACCTTAGTCCTCATTACATCTTTGTTTTTCAACTCTTTAAAGAGATCTTTTGCAGCAGATTTGCCCAATGCAATACGTCATTTGATTTCTTGACTGCTACTTCCATGGATGTTGAAGATGGCTTCAAGTAAAATGAAATCCTTGACAACTTCAGTCTGTTACCTGTTATAAAAACTCACATTGTGTTACAAGCATGGAAAGGTTCCTGATACAATCTGTAAATGAAGATATGATGTACAATTTGTCCCCGTCAAGTAACTGAAGTTAATTTTTTTACAAGTTTTCAAAGTACACTTTGTGTTAGAAGGGCACGAAAGTTCTCAATACATTCTGTGAAAGAGAAAACAATGTACAGTTTCTCCCATTCGACTACATGAAGTCAAAAGAGTTTTACATATTTCAATGTACACTTTGTGTTACAAGGATGGAAAGTTCCCAATACATTTTGTGAATGAAAAAACAATGTACATTTTCTCCTTTTCAAGTAGATGAAATCAAAAGAGTTTTACCTGTTAACAAACAACACTTTGTGTTACAAATACAGGAAAGTTCCCAATACAGTCTGTGAATGAGAAAACAAGGTGCAGTTTCTCACTTCAAGTACGTGAAGTCAAAAGAGTTTTTACATGTTTCAGTGTACACTTTGTGTTACAAGCATGGAAAGTTCCTAATACAGTCTGTGAATGAGAAAATAATTTACAGTTTCTCTTATTCAAGTATATAAAGTAAAAAAAGTTTTACATGTTTTCAATGTACACTTTGTGTTATAAAGATGGGAAAGCTCCCAATACATTGCGTGAACAAAAAACCAATATACAATTTCTCTTATTCAACTGCATGAAGTTAAAAGATTTTATCTGTTATTAAAATACACATTGTGTTACAAGCACGGGAATGTTCCCAACACAACTTGGGAATGAGAAAACAATGTACAGTTTCTTCCATTGAAGTACATGACGTCAGAAAAGTTTTACATTTTTTCAATGTTCACTTTGCATTGCAAGAACAGGATAGTTCCCAATTTCATTGTGTTAATGAGAAAACAATGTACTGTTTCTCCCTTTCACGTAAATGAAGTAATTTTTTTTAACCTATTATCAAAAAAATCCTTTGTGTTACAAGCATGGGAATGTTCCCAATACATTCTGTGAGCGAGGAAACAATATATACTTTCTCTCATTCAGGTAGATGAAGTCAAAAGATTTTTTACCTATTATCAAAAATCACTTTGTGTTACAAGCTTGGAAATGTTCCCAGTACATTCTGTGAATGAGAAAACAATGTATAGTTTCTCCCATTCAAGTTTATTAAGTCAAAAAGAGTTTCACAAGTTTTCAAAGTACACATTTTGTTACTAGGACAGGAAACTTCCCAACCCATTAGAGAATAATTTATTTGGAGACAAACGTTGCCATAGATAGTTAGGTGGGTAGATAGGTAGAGAGATGGATAGATAGCTACCATTCAGTCAGCGCTAACTCATGATGACTTTAGGTACAGCAGGATGAAATGTTGCCCAGTACGGCATCACCCTCACTATTACCAGCATATCTGAGCCCATTGTTGTGGTGATTGTACTCATCTGCCTCACCGAGATTCTCCTTCACCCTCACTGGCTTCCTACTTCACCAAGCATGATGGCCTCCTCCAGCAACTGATCCCTCCCGATGATGTGTCCAAAGCAAGCGAGTCAAAATGTTCTGTTGTAATCCATAAGCCTTTATTGGCTATTTTTGGAAGCATTCTCCAGCCCTTTCTTCTTAGTCTGTTAGTCTGAAAGTGCCACCAAAACCTGCTCACCAGGGACTGTTGCATAGAAATACCAGTGGCAAGCTTCCAGCATCATAGCAATGCTGGAGCTACCACAGTACAACAAACTGACAGACAGGTGGTGGTTGCCCTACTTAGATTCCAATTTTAAAAAATCGTTTTCTCAAATGATCCAGGGAAAGGATAATCATTAAAGCCAGCATCAGCCATAAGGCCTCCATTAGAGTTATTTTAACAGATTCCTTTCTTTGGGACCACTACATTCAAGATGGATTTGATGGTGGGAGGAAGAGGGGAAGCTTGATGAGTCAGTAGCAACCTTGGGGAAGATGAGAGATTCCGGTCCCTAGAGCTGTGGTGCAGGAGAAGGAAGGCTGAAAGGGGGATTTTCCTCGCAGTTGCTGGGCTTTATGTTGGAACATGCCCACTGACCATCCACATCTTTGCACCGAACAATCCAAAACCTGTCTGACCAGCAGGTGGCAGTGCAAGGTTGAAAATGAGCATCTCTGCTGGATTCCACAGAAGTCGTGCTGAGAGTCCAACACACTTCTTTTTAGGGTGAACTCAGTGCTCAGTCTGGAGAAGGGGGGCGTCAGGGACACACTGCCTGGACTTTGTAGCTCTGAATCCCAGCTCTTGGGAGGCGGGTGTGGTGGCGGCAGATGGGAAACAGGGTGCTAGCTTGGTGTGGCCCTATCTGTAGAATGGGACACACCAGGGTTGTCCTGCCTGACTTGGGAGGCCATTCTGAAGGCCTGTGAGGGTTGAGACTCAGGTCTGTACTATTCCTTGGGGAATGGAGGCCATTGCGGGGGCAGACGGCTTCACAAGTGGAGCCCCTGTTGAGTCAGGAGTCAGGCTAGATGGGGTGGAAGGGCAGAGCAGGCGGCACTGTGAGGCAGTGTATTGGTGGGACCCCCTATTTGCTCTTTGGGGGAAGGGTTGGGACAGCAGGCATCTTGGACTGAGAAACCAGCCCACGTCTGAACAACAGAAGGCCTTAAACTCTCTAAGCCCTAGTTCTCAGATCTGTCAAATTGTTGTCAGCCTTTCGGGGAGGTGAATCCTTTGCTGCTGTAGCTTGTCAGAGGTGAGCTCAAAGGAACCCTGCCCTGGGGTCCTTGTGTTTCCAGGCTATTGAGTAACTTGTCCATGTCTTCTCTCACAGCACCGTTGGGCTCTCCCTCACAGCCTGGCTCCGTATACACTCAGCAACTCCGCCTTGCTCCCTCCCTTGCCTTCACCTGCCCCAGGTAACACTCCTGAGCAAGGGAGAAAAGTGAGCTGCTCAAAGCAAATGTCTCTATCTGACGAACACCTTCCATCCGGCAGGGATGGGCCTCCATCCATCCCAGGAAGCCCATGAGGTACAAGTCCAAGGCCAGCACACGGGGCTCCCTGGCTGGTTCAACCCCCAGTGGAGGTGGGGGCACACTCTCCTATGTTGCCTTCTTCCTCCATTTTTTTCTTTTAAATTGTATTTATTTTGTTGTTGTTGTTACTGAGAATATGCACAGCAAAACATACCAATTTAACTGTTTGTACATGTACAATTAAGTCACATTGATGATATTCTTCAAATTGTGCAACCATTCTCACCCTCCTTTTCTGAATTGTTCCTGCACCATTAACATGAACTCACTGCCCCCTAAGGTTCCTATCTAATCTTTTGAGTTGCTGTTGTCAGTTTGATCCCATATAGATAGTTCTTAAAAGAGCACAATGTTCAAGGCAGACATTCTTTAATAGTTAAGCTAAACTATTGTTTGGTTTTAAGAAGACTTCAGGGGACATTTTTGGTTTAAGGTTGAAAGATTATCTTAGGGCAATATTTTCAAGGGTTCATCTAGCCTCCATGGCTCCAGAAAGTCTGGAGTCCATGAGAATTTGAAATTCTGTTCTATATTTTCTCCATTTTGACCAGGATTCTTCTGTGGAGTCTTTGATCAAAATGTTCAGTAACGGCAGCCATGCACCATTCAGTTCTTCTGGTCTCATGGCAAAGGAGGCAGTTGTTCATGGAGGCAGTTAGCCCCATATTCCGTTTCCTCCTCTTGTTCCTGACTCTCCTTCTTCCTTTGTTGCTTCAGGAAAATAGAGAACAATTATTGTGCCTTGGATGCCCACTTGCAAACTTTTAAGACCTCAGGCACTAAGCAATGAACTAAGAGGTAGAACAGAAGCACGAAACACATTTATTAGGCCCATTGACTGGGAAGTCCCATAAACTATGTTACCTTCTTAATGGACCCCAGCCCCACCCTACTTTGAGGAATTATGCAGTGAGGCTGGATTGAATGCAGTGTTTCCCAAACTCACCTCCTCTTGGGAGTCTCAGGGTACTTAGCCATTCATATTCCAGGCCCTTCCCTGGACTGCTGAAGATCTTGTTCCAGGAAGACTGGGAATCAGTGTGTCTAACAAGTACCCTAGGTGAGTCTTATAATTAGGTAAGTGTGGGACACTCTACTTCCAGCCAGAAGGTGAGGCAGAGAGGGAGCCTGGAGCTACAGGGGACACATTTCATGGCCACTTATAATAGCAAGGGAGGCTGGAAAATGATGTCCAGCAGACAGCCCAAGAGAGAAAAGGGTGGGCATGGGTGAACAGCTAGCCCGTCTCAGCCCTACAGCAGCTTGCTGCCTCTTGATGGTCTATCACTTCACATGGCACGCTCTCTTCCTCCCTGTACCTGCCGGCCTGGGGGACATCAAAGCTTGCCAAGCTCTGTGGACTCTTTGCTAACCATATAGTCAGGTGACTTTCTCAGTGCCTTTTTCTGATTGTGCTCAGCCAAGTAATCCCCTCCCCAAGGATGACCAAAGGAGTAGGGGCTGGGGATTAAGATGTAACCACTGGAAAAAGTGAACATGGAAAGAGGGACATGCGATCACTTAAGGCTTTTGAGATGGAAAGATTATCCTGGATTATTCAGGTGGGCCCAAGTAATCACAAGAGAGACTGGAAGGTAAAAGAGAAAGAGAGAGATTTGAAGATATTACATTGCTGGCTTTGAAGACAGAAGAAGGAGCCGTAAGCCAAAGAATGTAGCTGGCCTCTGAAAGATGAAAAAGGCAAAGAAACGGATTCTCCTCTGGAGCTTCCAGAAGGAACCATCCCTGCAGACACCTTGGCTTTAGGCCAGTGAGGCCTCTGACCTAAAGAATTTTAAGATAATAAATTTGTGTTATTTTAAGTCAGTGAGTTTGTGCTAATTTGTTACAGCAACATGAGGAAACTGATACAGTGAACTAGCTGGGAATTGCTTTCACTGTTGCTCCTGCCAACTGTGTAAATACTGACAGGCAGAGGTTAACAGCAGAGTTTAGAAGCCACCCAGGCCTGGATGACAACCCAGTTCCTAGCGCAGACCCTTCCTACCTGTGTGACTTCAAGCAAGTCACTTATTCCCTCTGAGTCTCCATGTCCCCACTGTAAAATCGGGGTGATATAGCTACACCTACATCAAGAGATTAACGGTGTCTCCGTGAGTGCCCGACACTTGGTAAGTCATCCAGAATAGCCTGGCCCAGCGGGACTGCCCTCAGTGAATGGTCCCCTCATGCTCTCACCCTGGCTGGGCAGGGCCACAGTGTCATTGGTGGTTTGCCTCAAAGAATGCCTTTCACCTCTAACCCATTTTTTCCTGCCTACCTGAGACTCACATTTCCCTGGGAGAGAGACTTGAGGAAGATGGACTGTTCCAAGTATCCCAGACCCACTCACTGCCCAGCTTAGAAATCATCCCCGCCTATGCTGACTCATATGGGGCATTTCAACTAAATGGTTGTTTGATATCCTATCATGACAGCCCATCTGCAGGATTGTCAAATCTGTCAGCTGAATTCTGGTGGCTCAAGGTTTGTTCTTCAGGGAACTATTGACAATAACATTATAAATATGGTTGAGTGGAGTTTCCAACATTAACTGTAATGATGCACCCACTGGACACAATGTTCTGCAATTTGTTTGAATTTCTTTCCTTGTAACAGGGCCAATTTCCACATTTAAGAAGCCTCTGAATGGAAGGAAGGGTGGATGTGTTTAAAGAGATTTCCCTGGGTTGGGAGCAGGATGGAGTTGTTAGAAGGTTTTAGCCCATGTGTTGAAGGGCAGCCTCTGGGGAGAAGTGCAAGGACAGAGGGACTGCTGGGCAACGAGACACCTACAGCCTTGCCTGGTGTGGTGGAGCTAGAAGTGGGTGGAGGCAGCGGGCTGTGGCCTGAGGGTCACAGACATGTCCCACCACATTCCTTCAAATGATCTACCCTTTCTCCTGGTGTTTCTCTGGAGTCTAACACTTAAAAACCAAAAAAAAAAAAAAGGTTACAGTTGAGTCAACTTTGACTCATGGCAACCCCACGTGTATCAGAGTACAGCTGCTCCATAGGGTTTTCAGTGGCTGATTTTTTGGAAGTAGGTCACCAGACCTTTCTTCCAAGGTGCCTTTGGGTGGATTTGAACTACCAACCTTTTGTTTAGCAATGTTCATGTTAACTGTTTGCACCACCCAGAGATTCATCTAACATCATCTTTAATTAGACAGAACCATAGAATTGCTAACAGCTCCAGCTTTGAAGTCAAGCTGATCTGGGTTCAAACCCAAGCTGTTTCACTTACCAGCTGGATGACATCAAGCAAGTTACTTAAACTCTCTGAGCCTCAGTTCCCTCATTTGCAGTTTTGTATAAATACAGGTAAGTTCCTCTGTCTCCCCTCCCGAGAGGGTTAGCATTCTAAGTGGAAATGTAGACCTGCCCTCTCTGAAAGAGCTTCCGATTGCAGAGGGAGCATTGTGGAGGGTAGCTGGGACCGTTCCCTGGGGTCCCCCAGCCAGGTGCCCCCGTATTCCAGTAAGACTGATGGGGAGAGCATCCCTGGGAAGTCTGAGGGTTGGAGAGAGTGTACAGCTCCTGGCTGACCTGGACGTCCTCACCAAGCTCCTGGCTCCCTCTTCTGGCCTCATCGAGAAGGAACGTGAGCACCAGAGAAGGTGTTGATGGCAGGCAGTTCAGGATCAAGAGAGTTCGTAAGGTTTGACTACCCGGGCATTGCCCCAGCTCTCCTTACCTGAGACAGAAGCCTGAGACAACCAGTGGATCTAGACTCTACCGGCATCCACAACATCCATCCCTCCAATCCAACACTCCCAGCCCTCCTGAGCAGTGGTCCTGCCCTCTCCCTACACCCGACCCCCTTGTCTCCCTTGACTTCTCCCCAAGTCCTCTCCCAAGAGCATCCCAACCAGGTGTTTAGAAACACACGCTAGGAGTAGAGAGTGTGGCATGGGGTGCGAAGTGTCTTGCCCCGACCCTTCCCTCCTCCCATTGTTAACGTCCCTTAAATGTCTTCTTATGCAATCACTCGGTGTCTTAGTCATCTAGTGCTGCTGTAACAGAAATACCACAAGTGGATGGTTTTAACAAAGAGAAGTTTATTCTCTCACAGTCCAGTAGGCTACAAGTCCAAATTCAGGGCATCAGCTCCAGGGGAAGGCTTTCTCTCTCTGTTGGCTCTGGAGGAAGGGCCGTGTCATCAATCTTCCCTTGGTCTGGGAGCTTCTCTGCACAGGAAACTCAGGTCCAAAGGACGAGCTCTGCTCCTGGCACTGCTTTCTTGGTGGTATGAGGTTCCCATGTGTCTCTGCTCGCTTTTCTCTTTTATATCTCAAAAGAGATTGGCTCAAGACACTATCCAGTCTTGTATACCTGATCAGTACAACTGCTGCTAATCCATCTTATTAGATCATAGTGATTGAATTTACAACACATAAGGAAATCACATCAGATTATAAAATAGTACACAATTATACAACACTGGGAATCATGACCCAGTCAAGTTGACAGATATTTTTGGGGGACACAGTTCCATGCATGACACTCGGCTTAGCTCATGGACCCCCCTATCATCAGGCCCTGGCTGAGGCTCCGCTCTGAATGGCTCTGCACAGAGGGAGTGATTTAAAAGTCAAATCAGTGGGGCCCAGAACATTCCATTCCTGAACTAATCACTTTCCAACCAGGACATGCAGGTGCAGCGTCTGCTGCATGATGGCTGGGGAAGGGTGAGCGTGGAGCTAGTCCTGCTAGGTTGGCAGGGACACCAACCTAACACTTCCCAGTAGCTACGAAAAGAAGTGATGATGGCCAGGCCCCTTTTGCTGGACAGGAGGGAAGCAAGCATGTACACCTACTGTGTACTGTGCACTGTACATTATGTATTTGCTCTTCCTGACCAGTCTGTGATGACAGTATCCATAGTTCTGTTTTACAGATGAGTAACTGAGGCCCAGAGAGGTTAAGTAATAGCCTTTAAGTCCAGATGTCTAACTACAAAGCCAGCATCCTTTCCATCACCCACAGCGGTCCATCACCCCGCCCCACCCTGCCTCTCTTTCCATCATCTTGCTATTTTAACCCAGAACTGCCCTCCTCTTCTATTTCCCCCAGACGCTGTTTCTCTCAATCCTCATCTGGCTTGCTCTCAAGTCCATGCCCCCTAATTCACTCACAGTGATTTGGGGAATCACTTAGAAGCAGAGAGAAAGCGTGGTCAGAGTCACCCAGGGACCACACCATTGGCAGGGATCAGAATTCTGAGGTTTTCCATGGAGACACCCCAAGCTGTGTGCTTTACAAAAATTCAAGCAGCTGAGACCCCCTGACCAGAAGAAGCCCTGGTGGTGCAGTGGTGAGGCACTTGGCTGCTAACCAAAAGGTTGGAAGTTTGAACCCACCAGCTTTAGCTAGGATAGAATTTGAGCACCTAGACCACCTTCAGAGCCCTCGATTGGCTGTTCCCTAGTGCCAGGTATTCTTCACAGGGTGGTCCTGCCGACAGCCTCTTTCTGACACTCTCTCTTCTACCAGCTGTCCTCCAGCAGCCCGTCCAAGGTCAATAAAAGAAAATCAATACCAGACGAAGGCCTGAATTATCCCTGCTGAACTACCACAACTGATTTCCCACCTAGATGATTGAATCAGCGGTGGGAACTTTACCAATTCCTTTGCAAAGTGAAAGACTCAGCAGATTATCCATGGGGGCTGAGAACCTTTGCAAAAGGGCATCCCAGGGCAATGCTCTGGCAATTACCCGATGTAAGCAAAAATGACCCCATTAACCCACACGTGGAATATGTTCTTCTACATTCTTTCATTTTGGTTTTTCTTTTTCCAAAAATAACTGGAAGATTAGCTTCTTGCACCAGCTTTGGGGGTATCTCCCTCTTCCATTCAGCGTGTGCATATGTGTGTGTGCACAGGGGTGTGTGTGCACACGTGTACCTCTGCTTAAACTTCATCCTGATTCTAAGTCATGGACCATTAGTAATGTCTGACTGCAAAACTAAGGACCCACTAAATATAATACTATTTATAAGTAATCTGCTACCCGAGGCATAGAGCTACTTAATGAAGCTTCGAATTAATGTGTAACTTAAGAAATAGATCATTCTACAAATATAGGCTACCAGCAGCATAACTTAAGCTTTTCTATTTACTTCACTACTTAGATGGGGGTAAGAAAAGAAGTGAATGAGTGTAAATGATAATGCATAAAATGTACTGAACCAGGTGTTTTGCAAATTACGTGCATTATCTCTTTTGGTTATCATAATAGCCCTATAAGAGAGACACTACTCAATAACACCATGAGAGACCCTATCACTATTCCCATTTTACAGATAAAGAAACTGAGGCTCAGGCAGGTTCATGGAACTAGTCCAATATCATGCCAATAGAGAACGGTGCAGTGGAATTCAAATTCAAGTACATGAGTCTTTTTTAAAAAAATTGCTGTTGGAAGTATACAGAGCAAAACATACACCTATTCAACAATTTCTACACGTACAATTCAGTGACGTTAATTATGTTCTTCAAGGTGTGCAACTGTTCTTGCCCCCCTTTTCCAAACTGCTCTGCCCCCATCAACACGAACTCACTGCCCACTAAGCTTCCTATCTGACCTTTTGAGTTGTTGTTGTCAATTTGTTCCCATATAGTTTTTCAAAAGAACAGGAAGTTCAAATAAAACATTCTTTTTAAATTTTTTTAGAAAAATTTCTCATTCGAAAATGTATACACATATCGTTTTGTGACATTGGTTGCAATCCCCACAATGTGACAGCACACTCCCCCTTTCCATCCTGGGTTGCCTATGTCCTTTCGTCTAATTCCTGTCTCTTCTTGCCTTCTCCTGTTGCTTCTGGACATCAAGGCAAACATTCTTTACTAAATAAGTTAACCCATTGTTTGGTTTAAAGAAGGTTTCAGGGGTTCCAAGGGCATGAGTCTTAAAACGGTATCTCTGGGGTAGAAAGCATGAGGCAAAGAGTGGGTATATTTACTAGGATGGAAATTAATTTTTCCAAATGCAAGCATGGAGTTTGTTTGCCTAGCATGCCGATGGGAGATTTTGATTGGGTGGAGAATGCAAGGTGAAAGATGAAAGCAGAACCGTATGGGTTTCCTGCCAAAGCAAGTCACCCTCAAATCAATCCTGACTCACAGCTACTCCATGTGGGTCACAGTAGAAATGTGCTCCAGAGAGTTTTCAGTGGCTGAGTTTTCAGAAGGAGATCACCAGGACTTTCTTTTGAGGCGCCTCTGGGCAGACTCGAACCTCCAACCTTTCAGTTAGCAGCCGAGTGCTTTAACTTTTTGCACCCCTAGTCCTTGGAAAAGGGAGATGCACATCCAAGTATTTGGCAAGCTGCAGCTGATGACAGAGCTTTCTATACCTTAGGCCCAAGAGCTGCGATGATCTGGTTGCTGATCATGGTGATGTGGGAGAGCCTGCTTCACGCATTCGAAGCGATGTCCAAGCCAGACACATTAACACTACCTGGGACTTTTATTCAGGGAAGACCCTCCTCAGTTCCAGCTGGGCTGACCTTCTCAATGATCACACGACAAGGCTGATCCTGGGCATCCATTTAGGAAGGGCTGAGCCCTCACCGCACATCCACTCTCACGGCTTGGGATGGGACAGACAGAGGTTCCATTCTTGGACCACTCTCGGCCACCCATAATCACATCTACAGCCCTGGAGTCCGTTCTGCTTAGCCGTCTCCCTAGTGCATGACTTGAGATCTTAGAGGCAGTAGGCGGGCAGAGAGGATGTGTGGGAGATTGCAAAGGGGACCATGGCGGGTAATGGGACATCAGGAACGGGTTTGGTGGGTGGGTGGGTAGTAGACAGGTCAGGGAGCAATACAAGGGAAGAGCACAAAAAAAGGGTAGGGACGTGAAAGGGGACTTGGGGCAAAGGCCAGGATTGAACTTGGCCACCCTCTCAAGTTGAAGCCAAGTCTGGCTACTGAAATCAGTTATTCAGTGTGCTCTGGCCTCTCTGCCTCATTCTTCTGCAGATCATAGACTCACCCTGGGAAAGCTGGCAGGGTTCTTAGGGATTCTGGTCCCCTGGAGACACTGGGGTTACAGTCACTGCCACTTTTTAGAACCAGGCTGGAGTTCAGGTCTCTGAATTCCTGGCTTTGCTTCCATCCCTCCTTTTTCTCCAGCTCATGGGTCTAGTCGAGCACCAGTCAAGTGGTTAGACCCTCCTTTTAGCTCCTGGGGTTCAGTCTGTCCCCAAGACAGAGGAAGTCCATCAGGAGAGGGCTGAGACTCCTCTTTATTTAGGACCAGGGGCTGCAGACTCACTTCTGGATTAGGAGCAACTGGAGCCCAGGGTGACTCAGGGATTCTAGAGTCAGATCTGGAAGAAGAGAAGGAGCACACTCAGGTGAAAGGGCCGGCTCCCTGAATGGTAGTACCCCACCCTGCGCCTCTCTCTGGGTAGGTATCTCTGCCCTCCTCTGCACTGCTGCTGGCTTTCTGACTCACAGTGCTGGCCCAGGCACTCGCCCTCAGAACTGTCCAGCCAACAATCTGCTGAATTGCAGGGCAGCCTCCCAACAGGGTCCACAGGCTGCTCAACTGGCCACCTCCCAGGGTACTTGTAGGACTGCCCAGGTCCCCAGAGAACCACCTGTGTTTAGTCAGATGGAGAGCTGAGCGACAGGAGGCCAGGCTGGGGACCTTGGGGCGAGCGGTGTCTCCCTGCCATGTTTGACCTATAAGCATTCGCATTCCTGACATTCACGGCTGGTTAATAAAAATAAACCAATGGGGTGAGGAGGCCCATAGCAGGATGGGAAGTTCTCCTTGCTGCAAAGAGATTCTAGGTCTCAGAATAAAGTCATAGAGGTGTAGAGGGGTCAACCTTATACTCATAGCGACCCTGGAGGACAAAGTAGAACTGCCCCATAGGATCTTCTAAGGCTTTATGGAAGCAGACTGTCACATCTTTCTCTTGCAGGGTGGCTGATGGGTTCAAACCGAAGACCTCTCGGTTAGCAGCTAAGCGCTTAATCACGCACCACCAGGGTTGCTGTGAGTCAGAATCGACTCGACTGCAACTTTTTTTGTTGTTTGTTTGTTTTAGGTGGGTCAAGCACCTTCTGTTACAGATGTGAACTTGGAGGTCTTGACAGGGACAGTAACGAACTCACTGTGTCAACGTCAGAAGCTTGTCTCCACCCTAACCCGCCCTCTAGAGGCAGTAGTTAGATCTATATTTAGAGCAGATATTTTTATTTCCAGCAACCTGTGGAGGGCATCTTTCTGTATCATTATCTCATGTTAATAATGCTGTTGAGTGCATTGGTGTTCAGTGGTAGAATGTTCGCCTTCCAGGGCGGGGGTTTTGGGTTCCATTCCTGGCCAATTCACCTCATGTGCAGCCACCAACCATCTGCCAGTGCAGGCTTGCACGTTGCTATGAGGTTGGACAGGTTTCAGCAGAGATTCTAGACTAAGATGGACTGGGAAGAAAGGCCTGGTAATCTACTTTCAAAAATCAGCCAGTGAAAACCCTGTGGATCACAAAGGCCTGATTCACAACCAACTCTTTATGCATGGGGTCACCATGAGTTGGGGTCAACTCAACAACAGCTAATAACAACTACAACATTAAGTGCTTAATATGTGCCAGCCGGTAGGAACCCTGGTGACGCAGTAACTAAAGTGTTCGGCTGCTAACTGAAAGGTTGGCAGTTCTAACCCACCAACTGCTCCGCAGGAGAAAAATGTGGTAGTCTGCTTCTGTAAAGATTTACAGCCTTGGACATCAACTCAATGGCAATTGACAAGTACGTGCCCGCCTGTTCTAAGTGCTTCACATATATTAACCCCCTTAATCCTCATAATAATCCTATGAGCCAGCAGTTAGCATCACCTTCATTTTCCAGATGAGGTCATAGAGGCACAGAGAGGTCAAGTAATTTTCCCACAGTGAGTCAGTAGAAGAGCTTGGATCAGACACAACAATCTGACCCCAGAGCTACTTTCTTAACCCCTGCACTGTACAACCTCTGCAAAAAAATCCTTGCATGAAGGCCCAGGGTGTAAACATGAGATTTTATACTTGCAGAAAGTAAAATGAAGACAGGAAATAATTTTGTAAAGGGGAAGTTGATGTCATCGTTTGATCTCAGCAAAAGAGAGCCCTTGAAAGACAGCACCGTATTACAACAAGGTGATGACGGTATTTCAGTAGCTCCTGAGGCCTTTGGGATCAGTGTCTCTGAGCAGCCAGGGTCTCACACCCCTCATCCCTGCGAGGTGTGGTTCTCAAGTGTGGCTCTATGGGCTAACCTCCCAGGACAATGCACCCAGGACAACACAAGAGGCTTTCAGGAGAGAAGAGAGGTCCCCCTTACTGACATATGAAAATCAGCCACGTATTAACTGTCACAGCTGAGTGATGGACATATTGGGTTAATTTACAATTCCCCCTACTTTTCTATATGTTTGAAAAATTTTCATAGTAAAAGGTTTTTGTTTTTTTAAAATAAAAAATGTCTTGTCCTCAGGAAAACTCCGAGGACTGCTTCAGTCAACTATAGTTTGGGGTAGGAAGGTGTTATGGGTTAAACTGTGTCTCCCAAAGAAATATATTGAAGTCCTAACCCCTGTATCTGTGAATGTGATCTTGTTCGGGGAGCTAGAGTTTTTCTTTGAAGATGTTATCAGTTAAGTCATACTGGAGTAGGATGGCTCCTAGGAAGGACAGACACAGAGACGGTCACACATAGGGGGAAGGCGTCATGTGAGGATACAAGCAGAAAAGGAACGCCAACAGATTGCAGGCAGCTTCTGGAAGCTAAGAGAGATGCATGGAACAGTTCCTCTCTCAGAGCCCTCAGAAGGAATCAACAGGGCTGACATCCTGATCTGGACTTCTAGCCTCCAGAACTGTGTGACAATAAATTTCTGTTCTTTAAAGCCACCACCTGTGGTCTTGTGTGATGACATCCCTGAGTCACTAAGACAGAACGGCTTCATGGCTGGCAGTTGAGCAAGATGATGCAGGCCATGTAAGTTAGGATGTCCTCTGGTGCAAGGCAGTAAATGTTCTCTTACTTCCACTGAACTGGCCAATACTCCCCACTCTCCCCTAAACATGCTAGTGGGTGCCCACTGCCCCCTGAGTGCTCATAGATAATAGGCTACTCACTGGAAGAGGGATCAGCAAATGATGGCCTGCAGGACAAATCTGACCTGCTGCCTGTTTTTTTAAATAAAGTTTTATTGGAACACGACCACACCCATTCATGTTTGTACTGTCTGTGACTGGTTTCTCACTACAGTGGCAGAGCTGAGTAGTTGTGCCAGAGACCATTTAGTCTGCAAATACTGAAACTACTTAGTATGTGACCCTTGCAGAAGAAGTGTCCTGGTCTACTCAGAACATCATGTGATTCTCCTCTTCCCAGCTGAGGTGTATGATTACCAGTCAGTTGCATCTGGCTCCAAATCTGTTTGTGCCAGTTGTATCTACTACTGTAAGTACGTAATTTAGTTAGTGTATAAATCAATTAAACAAGTGTGTGAAAAGAGAGTGCTATTTCTCTGAAAATTAAGTTAAATTCATTGGAAAAGAGTTGATAAATGCAAGTCACTAAAAACAATTCCTATGAAGGTCTGGGCAGGAGAGTTGTATAAGGTTGGGTGGGCAGAATGGTACCTGTCTAGAATAATTTTGCATTCAGAGCACCTTATAAACATCTTTAGGGATCACTTTAAGTAAATTTAAACCAGGAATTGTGGACATTGCCCTATAGGTGTGGTTTATGTATGAACGATGATATAGAACTCCATAGCAGACCCACATCCAAGAAAAGGCCTTAGCCCTGCATCATGATATTGGAAAGGGAAGATATAACTGTACTTTTAAAGTAAAATAAAAGGTTTAAGGAATACACGCCTGCACACAGTTTTTGAAAACTATTTTATGCATCTCTACCCAACTTTTTAAATGGTCCAATTACTAATTTCAATAGTGTCAGATATGAGGGCTTATCATATAACGAAAAACCCATCCTAAAATCTCTTTTTAAGAAGGAAGTGTTATGGGTTGAATTGTGTTCCCAAAATTATATGTTGAAGCCCTGACTCCAGGATCTGGATGTGGAAATAGTGTCTTTGCAGATGCAATTAGTTAAATTAACAGTAAGTCATACTGAGGTAAGATGGGCCTAAAGCCGGTATGACTGGTGTTCTTATAAGAAAAAGAGAAGAGACAGAGAGAGAGACACACGGAGTCAAGATGGCCGTGTGAAAATGGAGGCAGCGATTGAAGTTATGGTGCCACAAGCCAAGGAACACCTGGGGCTGCCAGAAGCTGGAAGAGGGAAAGAAGGGAGCCTGGCCCTGCCAACACCTTGATTTCAGACTTCTATCCCCTAGACCTGTGAGACAATAAATTTCTGTTGTCATAAGCCATTCAGTTTGTGGTAGTTGTCATGGCAGCCTGAGGAAAGTAATACAGGGGCTTCCCTTCCATCATTCTGTTCTTTCCCATCTTCCTTTCCCTTCTCTTCCCAACATGGAGATGTCTCCATCTGCAGGATGTGGAGGACAGTGCATGGCCCACCCAGGCTCTGAGGAACTGGGACAGAGGTGGCAGGTTGTGGAGGTGGCTAGAGTGGTTGCTTAGTTACACTGAGTAAACAGTTAATGGATTGAGCAAATAAGTAAATATATTTATGATAATGAGGGCCAGTTTTCTCAATATCAGGGGAAATTTACAAACAAGGAAACAGAGAAGACTAGAAAGAGCTCTGAGGGACTGGATTGGAATTGGAAGTGTCATATTAGCTCCTGGGTTTTTAAATATATTTACACAGATAGATATTGAAATAGCTATAGTTATATATATATGTATATGTGTATGTATATATATATATATATATATATATATATATGTATATGTGTATGTATGTATGTTTGTATGTATGCATGTATGCATATGTTCACTGGGAGAACCAAAAAGCAATCACACCCCAGTATCAATGAGCACATCCAGCACCTAGACCTCAGTTGCTAAATACCAACTTCCACTAGAAAGAATGAGGGCCTCTTGAGCAGTGGCTGATTCCAGGGCTGGGACGGAGCAAATACAAGGTGAGATGAAACGACTTTTTGTTCTGTAAAGTAAGGAAATGTTAAAAGAATGATGAAGACATATCCAGAGGACATAAACACTAGCTTGATGGGACTCCCACTGTTCAAATTTACGGCAATTTACGCATCAGAATAAAGAATGACAGTTTAGAGTACAACTCGTCAACTAAAATAGGAACCCATGAGTCACTGATACAAATCAATCTGTGCATACATAAATGATGAAGGGAAGGGATGGGTCTTCCTCACAAGGGAATACAACTAATGAAAGTGGAAAGACCGATAGAAATAAATACTCACCATTTGGCAACCATCATACTTGATACGGGCAGGAGCCATAAGTGGATCCCAAGGCTGGCGGGTGCAGGTTGGATGAGGCACAGGATATTGGCATAAGTCAGACTATTTCCCCTCAAAATGCAAATCAAATGCAAAGGGAAATCATGACTTTATGGAGGAGAAACCTGGCTTGTACCAGCTTGACCAGATGACAAAGGCTAAGATCACCAGTGGTGGGACAAATTGACATAATGACCTGCCAGACGGGATGCACTGAGAAGGGCACAGCATCGTTTCTGTAGTTCCTGCCAAAAATGCACGGTGAGAATCTGGATGTGCACAAACAATGGAGGACCAGGTCGAGATTAGCTTATGAAAGGAAAGGCCTGTATTCTAAAACTCTCGAGGACAGCAGGACAGGGAAAAACTGAGGAACTGTACCTGATAGAAGGAGACAGATGAGTCACGACAAGTAAGTAAACATAATGTGAAATCCGGATTGGATTCTGGACCAGAAAAGAAAAAGAGACATTCATGAAACAGTTGGCAAAATTTGAATGAGATCTGTAGATTGAATGGAAGAGTTGTATCAATGCTAATTTCCTGATTGGGAGGGTGATACGGTTCTAACGTAGGAGGCTGTCTTTGTGAAGGGGAGCCATACAGTGGAGTATTTAGGGGTTATGAGGCATCAAGAGACATAGAGAGAGACAGACAGAGACAGAAAGAGACAAAGAGACAGAGATCAAGCAATGGAGTAAAATGTTAACTGAGTGAAGACTGTGAAAGCGTTCTTTGTATTCTTGGAATTTTTCTGTAGGTTTGAGCCTTTCAGTAATAATTTAAAAAAAAAAAAGACAGTCACAAAAAAATTAAAATTAACTAAAAGAGATTTATTGGTTGGCAAAATCTAAAAACTCCAGAGTCGCACAGGTCCCAGACGTGGCTTCATCAGGGCCCCAGCTCACTGTTTCAGCAACGCTCTCAACTCTGCCTTTCTCTGTTGATTTTATCTGATTTCCTCTTGATCCCAGGATGGATGCCAGCTGCAGGGACTATACAGATGTCAGCAGGGGGATGAGAGTACATTGAGTGGGTTCATCCAATCTGAGCCCATCCTGAGGTTGGCTGTGTTCAAATCCCACCCAAACCATAGAGTTGTTGCATCACGGTGAAGCCCCAAAGATAAATATGTGTCATAGGGAAAGAGGTAAGTAAGGGAATTACCTAGGCATGTGCCTTAGGCTGGGTTCTCTAGAGAAGCAGCACCAGTAAAGCGTATAAGTATATATATATAGAGAGAGACAGACAGACAGAGAGAGAGAGAGATTTATATCAAGGAAATGGCTCGTGTGGTTATAGAGTCTGTAACGTCCCAAGTCCACAGGTCAGGAAAGAGGCTTCTCCTGATTCACATAGCTGCAGGGGCTGGTGAACCCAAGATCGGTAGGCCCGCAGGCAGGGCTGTTGCTCACAGGCTGTGATGATCCATGAATCCCAGGATCAGCAGGCAAGACCACAGGTAAGCTGCTAGCTCACATCCCAGGAACTGGAGGTCAGACAAACAGGAGCCAGCTGCAGGATTCAGAACAGCAAAAGGACCCCAAACCTTGCCAGAATGTGCACCCACACTCAAAATGCAGGCCACATGCCCAAGGAAACTCCCCTTCCACGGACTGGCTACTCACAGCAGGTCCCATCATGGGGATGATGAGGTATCAAATCTCAACAGGGAATGATCACAACATTATAAGACTGCCAAAACACTGGGAGTCGTGGCCCAGCCAAGCTGACGCACAATCTTAACCAGCACAGCATGTAACCAACAAAAGTCAAGCGCATGCAGCTATTTAGAGTAGATGCTCAATGTCTTAGTCAGGATTCTCTAGAGAAACAGAACCAGTGAGGTGTGTGTGTGTGTGTGTGTGTGTGTGTGTTTGAGAGAAAGAAAGAAATTTACTTCAAGGAGTTGGCTCATGTAATTGTGGTGGCTGGAAAGTGCAAAATCTGTAGGCCAAGTGGCAGGCTGGAGACTTCCACAGGACGGTGTCCCAAGATCCGTAGGTGAGGCAATGGGATGAGAGGAGAGTGGAGAGACAGTAAGTTCTGTCCAAATATCTATTTATACTCTGAAGGCAGAGCATACCTGAAGGAACTCTCCTTTTACTGATCAATTGATTACATTATATTATGGGAGGTGATTACATTACATTGTATTAGATTATATTATGGAACGGCAACTAGTCTAGTGTTTGGCAAAACCACTGGGAACCATAGCCTAGCCAAGCTGACACATAAAATTAACCCCCACACCCAGGAAGGTAACTTTATTGCAGACGCAAAGACGGTGAGAAAACAATTTTACCTAAAGAAGTGAAATTATTTTCTAGGTAACTATAAATTACCAAAAAACAATTTGAAAGATCTTTGTCATGGATTGAATTATGTCTCCCCAAAGATGTGTGTATCAATTTGGCTGGGCCATGATGCCCAGAATTGTGTGGCTATCCTCAATTTTGTGATTGTAATTTTATGTAAAGAGGATTAGGGTGCTATTGTAACACCACCCGTACCCAGGTCACATCCCTGATCCAATGTAAAAGGAGTTTCCCTAGGGTGTGGCCTGCACCACCTTTCACCTTACAAGAGATAAAAGGAAAGGGAAGCAATCAGAGAATTGGGAACCTCATACAACCAAGAAAACGGTGCCGGGAGCAGAGCCCGTCTTTGGACCTGAGGTTCCTGCACAGAGAAGCTCCCAGACCAAGGGAAGATTGACAGCAAGGACCTTCCTCCAGAGCTGACAAAGAAAGCCTTCCCCTGGAGCCAATGCCCTGAATTTGGACTTGAAGCCTTCCCTTGGAGCTGATGCCCTGAATTTGGACTTGTAGCCTTCCCTTGGGGCTGATGCCCTGAATTTGGACTTGTAGCCTACTGGACTGTGACAAAATAAATTTCTCTTTGTTAAAGCCATTGACTTATGGTATTTCTGTTAGAGTAGCACTAGATGACTAAGACAATCATCAAAGATTTATACCTCAAAAGACAGCAGGCCCCAGCAGTTTTGCAGGCAAATTCTACCAAACTTTCAAGGAAAATGCAATCCCTGTGTAATATAAACTATTCCACAATTTAACAAAGATAAAAATCTCCCTGCAAATAAATTAAATGTTAGTGTAGTGAATTCACTACTATATTAAAAGAAAAAAAAATGCATCACAACTAATAATAGAATTGTTCTCAGAAATGTAAGGATTGTTCAGCATTAGGAAATCTATTGATGTAATTAACTGCTTTCATAGCGGTAAGGAGGAAGAATGTTTAATTCTCTAGATCAGCAATCAGCACACTTTTTCTGTAAAGGGTTACATAGTAAATAGTTGCAGGCCACAAGGTCTCTGTCACAACTACATAACTTTGTCATTGTAGCACCAAAGGAACCATATACAATGTGTAAACAAATGAGTGTGGCTGTGTTCCAATAAAACTTTATTTATGGATGGACACTCAAATTTGAACTTCATGTAATTTTCATATGCTGCAAAATATTATTCTTCTTTTGATTTTTTTAGCCATTTAAGAGATGTAAAAATCATTCATAGCTCAGGAGCCATATGAAACCAGGCAGCAGCTAGATTTGGCTCACGGTTTGCTGACTCCTGATGTAGATCAGGGTTTTCAGCCTCAGCATTGTTCACGTTTGGGCTGGATGATGCTTTGCTGTGGAGGCTTTCCTGTGCGTTGTAGGATGTTTAACAACATCCCCTGACCTCCACCCGCTAGCTGTCAATAGCACCCTCCTCCCAGCTATGCCAACCAATAACATCTCCAAATATTGCCAGGTGTTTCCTGGGGGGCCACCCCATCCCGTTGAGAACCACTAATCTATGTAAATGGTGAAAAATCATTGGAAAAACATTTAACTTCCGTTCCTGGCTTTTAAATTAAAAACGTATGGCAAGCTCGGACTAGAAAGAAATTTCTTCCATTTGATAATAGGTCCCTGGTGGCATACTGGTTAAGAGCTCAGCTGCCAACCAAAAGGTCAGCAGTTCAAATCCACCAGCTGCTCCTTGGAAACCCTACGGGGCAGTTCTACTCTGTCCTATAGCGTCACTATGAGTCAGAATCAACATGATGGCAACGGGTTTGGTTGCCTACAAATCAATAAGATCAACTTCAGGATAGTGGTTACCTTTCAGAAGACAGCGAGGAGTAATGAAGAGGACGATTACTTTATACCTCACTTTCTATTTTCTTTATTAAATGAAAGACAGCTCTGATGTGAACATGGCAAACTAATAACATCTATTTAATGGGGCAATAGGTCTGTGAATGTTTGCTACAGTGTTTTCTTTACATTGTACATGTTTGAAATGTTGCATAATAAAAAAGAGAAAAATTTAAAAGTAAATATTGGAAACATAGAGCATAAAGTCATTTTTGAACATTACCCAGGAAACTGGTAAATGGTTGTCAGTGGCGGCACCACTTCGTGACGTTCAGGGGCCCTGGGCCGCCATGTGCTGACCTCTGATCTAGGCCAGGGTTTTGCTTCCATTAAAAAAGTTTTCAAATATTTTACAACTGGCTTTGTAGAAAGACAGATTGAATCCATGTTAAATTCATTCATTCATTATTATATTCATTTTTTTCTTCAGATTTTAAAAAGGAATTAAAATTAAAACATTTCCAGGGCCCCTAAAAGTATCATGGGCCATAGGTGGAAGAGTTGGGCATTGGGCAGGGAACTAGGAGTCAGACTTCGTTCTTACTACATAGATTTTGTTTTATTTGAATATTTTAAAATCATGTTTACTCCTTCTTTAAAAACCTACAAATTAATAAGGGAAAAATAATTAACCTAATAGAAGACTGGACAAGGATAGAAAGAGACAATTCTCAGCCGAGTAAATGCGAATGGCCAACAGCCAAGAAGAGATTCTCAACCATCAAGTAAGGACAGTGTTGACATCTAGTGGGGTTGTTAACCATTGTCAGAGGGCAACATGTGTACTAACGGTTCAATGAGAAACTATTTTGTTCTGTAAACTTTCACCTAAAGTGAGAATAGCAGCACAACTGGAAGAACGTAATCGATGTCACTGAACTGTGCATGTAGAAATTTTTGAAATGGTGTGTCTTTGGCTATGTATATTTTCACCAAAAAAAACAAAAACAAAAACAAAACAAAAAAAACGTCAAGAAGGGAGAGTTGACATGTTGTGGGGTTGTTAACCAATGTCATAAAACAATATGTGTACTGACTGTTTAATGAGAAACTATTTGTTCAGTAAACCTTCACCTGAAGTACAATAAAAAAAATTAAAAAAAAAAAAAAGATTCTCAACAATACAGTCAGTCCTCAGGAAAACGTAAAGCATAAAAGGAAGAAGTTCTTTAAAGCCTGCTGCAGTGGAGTCAATTCTGACTCATAGCAGCCCTGTAGGGTTCCTCCAGAACTTCTTTACCTGGCAAAAATTAAAAATGCCGATGATATCAAGTGTTGACATGGGCTTGGGGAAATGGGTTATCTCACAATATAATGAGTGTGATAATTGGTTGAGACTTTCAGGAAAGCAATTTATGGATGTCGAGACCTGGTGGCACAGTGGTTAAGAGCTCGGCTGCTAACAAAAAGGTCAGCAGTTCGAGTCCACCAGCTGCTTCTTGGAAACCCTATGGGGTGGTTTTACTCTGTCCTATAGGGTCACTATGAGTCAGAATCGATTTGATGGCAATGGGTTTATCCACACACTACAGGGCTGCTATCAGTTGGAATTGACTCAACGGCAATGGGTTTGGTTTGGTTGGTATCTACACATAAGGTCCCTGGGTGGTGCCAACGGTTTGTGTTCAACTACTAACCGAAAGATTGGTGCTTTAAACTCACTCAGAGGCACCTCAGAAGAAAGGCCTGGCAATCTGTTTCCAAAAGGTCACAGCCATGAAAACTCTGTGGAGTGAAGTTCTACTCTTTAACGCATAGGGCCTCCATGAATGAGAATAGACTCATCAGCAACTTTTTTTTAATCCACACATTTGATGTAAATACCCTTTGTCTGGGCGCTTTTATTCCAAGATAAGTAGCACGTAGAAATACTTTTACATACGCAAACAGATACGTGCGCAAGCATACGCATTGCAACATTGCTTGTTTGACAGAAACTTAGAAATAACCTAAATGTCCACAGTGAAATTGATCAATTATGGCATGTACATCCTGCAAAAAATGTTAATTAGCCATTATAAATAATGTGGTAGATGTACACGCAGCGACACAGAAAGTCTAGCATATTGTTATGTGAGAGAAGCAAGTTGTGCAACAGTAAACAAGTGTGAGCTACTTAGCTACAGATGTGTGTGTGTGTGTGTGTGTGTGTGTGTGTGTCTGTGTCTGTGTGTGAATAGATATAGGAAACACCGGGAAGGATCCACACTCAATTTTGGGCGGTGCTTATCTCTGGGGAGGAGATTGATTGAAGTGAGGAAACAGAAGGTGGGGAAGGAGGTTTCTACTCTTTATTTTATATACTTTCATGGTGCTTAGTTTTCTGACAAAGACAACATATTTATATAATACTTGTAACATTTTTTAACAATTAAAAAAGTTGAACAGGTAATTGCTTGGTTGAGGCTGGAGATAGTTCTGGCTGAGGGGGCTCAGAGGCTGGGAGAAGCCAGATTTATGGGACTTGGGGACAGATTCAGTTTGGGATTATGGAGTTTTAGGGTTTCTGAGCTGGAAAGGGCCTGGAGTCCATTGCTATGCAGAAATCCAGCTAAAACACTAATTCCAGGGAACCCGCTCACCCACTGTACCAGGCCTGCACCAGGCAGTTGCCCGTACATGACCTCATGCAGTTTTCAGCCCCACCTTGTGAGGAAGGTGATCTCATTCCCACTTACAAGGTGAGGTACTTAAGACTCAGGGAGATCACCCAGCAGTAAGTGGTAGGGTCAGCTCAGAGCTTGGATTTCCAGCTGGCAGGAGAGGGGGCTGCAAACTGTCCTAGAGCAGCAACCTAAAACAGGAGGAGCTCTCAGGAGAGGCTGGCTTAGCTCCAGGGCAGCGATACTGGAGCTTGGCAGCACAAAAAAGTCGTGGCAAGGAAGCCAGGGGGCCAGCAGAGTGCAGGCGAGGGAGGGGTTATTTGGGGCTTTGTATCGAGCCTTTGCGGTGAGGTCTGGGCTTCCTGTTGTTGTTGTTAGGTGCCGTCGTCATATCGGCTCTGACACACAACTTTATTGTGTCTGGTGTGCCATCTTCATGATCATTGGTATGTTTGAGTCCATTGTTATTGTGTCAGTCTATCTCATTGGATGACCTTCTACCAAACATGATGTCCTTTTCTAGAGATGGACCTTTCCTGATGACATATCCAAAGTAATTGAGCTGAAGTCTTTCTATCCTCCCTTGCAAGAAGCATTCAGATTGAATTTCTTCTAAAACTGATTTGTTCAGTCTTCTGTCAATCAACAGAATATTCAATACTCTTTGCCAACACCACAATTCAAATGCATTGTCTTCTGTGATGGTTAATGTTATGTGTCAGGTTGCTAGGCTGTGATTATCAGTGGTTGAGCAGACACTATGTAATCACCTCCCATTTTATGATCTGATGTGAGCAGCCAATCAGTTTGGAAGAGGAGTTTCCTTGGGGGTGTAGCCTGCACCCATAATATAAACAGATGTTCAGGCAAAGTTCTCTCTCTCCCACTCTCAATGCTGCATTCATCTTGCTGTCATCTGACCTCTGGTTCTTGGGACACGAGAAACCTTCAGCTTGCCACCTGACCTGCAGATTTTGGGTTTGTCAGCCCCTGCAACACATGAGTCAGGAGAACCTTCAGCCTGCCACCTGACCCACGGATTTGAGACTTGCTAGCCTCCACAACTGCATGAGCCATTTCCTTGAAATAAATCTCTATATGTTTATATACATACCTCACTGGTTTTGCTCCTCTAGAGAACCCAGAGTAAGACTTTTGGTACTGAGAGGGGTTCTAGAGGAACAAAATCATAAGGATGAGTTTTCTGAATTGGCTCTCAAGTCTGGCTAGTCTTAAAGGAGCTAAAGACTCTATCTCCTGTAGTAAAGAGGGCATTGCTAATCCATGATGTGAGGTGGCAATAGAAATATGCAAATATCACCAGCATTGGATCAAATATTTGTGAGAGACAAGGCTACAGGTGATTTGTGTATTTGGTTGAGTGCAATAGATGGGAAACCTACTAAAAATTTACTTAAGCTGTAGAAGCAGAATAATTCTAGGTCAAGTGAATGTCTGTCTAGCTTGAATCGTCAGAATAGAGTCATGGCCCTTCAATCAATTCCCAGACTTAAGCTAGTTTACAGACCCACAACTCCTTAAATGAAAGGAAGGCTGGGTCCCCTTGAGAAAGGACCCCACTACACTGCCAAATTTTATACTATTAATCTTTTCCCCCAGCCTTCCCAAAAGGGATACAAGGCCTTTTATGAGAGTGATTGTTCATTGGGGAAAAGGTAATAATCAGACTTTTAGGGGATTACTGGACACAGGATCTCAACTGACACTAACTCCAGGGGACACAAAATGTCACTGTGGCCTCCCAGGCAGAGTAGGGGTGTATAGAGGTCAGGTTATTAATGGGGTCTTAACTCAAGTCCATCTCACAGTGGGTCCAGTAGGTCAAAGAACTCATCCTGCAGTGATTTCCTTAGCTCCAAAATGCATAACTGTAATAGACATACTCAGCTACTGGCAGAATCCCCACATTGGATTCCTGACATGTGGCGTAAGGGCTATTATGATAGAAAAGCTCAAATAAGCAACTAGAACTTCTCCTATCTAGGAAAATGGTAAACCAAGAGCAATACTGCATTCCTGTATGTCTTAGTTATCTAGTGCTGCTATAACAGAAATACCACAAGTGCATGGTTTTAACAAAGAGAAGTTTATTTCCTTACAGTAAAGTAGGCTAAAAGTCCAAATTCAGGGTGTCAGCTCCAGGGGAAGGCTTTCTTTCTCTCAGCCTTCTCATCAGTGTTCCCCCAGACTAGGAGCTTCTCGGCACAGGGACCCCGGTCCAAAGGACACGCTCTGCTCCCAGCACTGCTTTCTCGTGGTATGAGGTCCCCAGTTCTCCACTTGCTTCCCTTTCCTTCTTTCTCCTACAGGAGATAAAAGGTGGTGCAGGCCCCGCCCCAGGGAGACTCCCTTTATGTTGGATCAGGAATATAACTTGAGTTAGGGTAGTGTTACAATCCCACCCTAATCCTCTTTAATGTAAAATTACAATCACAAAATGGAAGACAACCACACAACACTGGGAATCATGGCCTAGCCAAATTGATACACACATTTATGGGGGGACACAATTCAATCCATGACACTGTAGGATTGCAGAGATTAGTGCTACCATCAAGAACATGAA
The DNA here is from genome assembly GCA_030035585.1 of Dugong dugon. NCBI lineage: Eukaryota > Metazoa > Chordata > Mammalia > Sirenia > Dugongidae > Dugong > Dugong dugon. The sequence continues at coordinate 70,149,976 of CM057461.1, forward strand.
GGATGCAAAGGTGGTAATTTCCATTCAACTTGTCTATTTGGTCTGTGCAAAAAACTGACAGATCTTGGAGAATAACAGTGGATTATCATAAACTTAACCATGTGGTGACTCTAATTGCAGTTGCTGTTCCAGAGGTGATTTCATTGCTTGAGGAAATTAATACATCTCCTGATACCAGGTATATTGCTATTGATCCGCCCAATGCCTTTTTTTCTGTATCTGTTTGGAAGGACCACCAAAAGCAATTTGCCTTCAGCTGGCAAGGCCAGCAATACACCTTCAGTGTCCTACCTCAGAGGTATATCACCTCTCCATCTCTATGATCGCCTTTCCCTTTGTCTTAGTCATCTACCTATTAAAAAACCTATTGCCATTGAGTCGATTCTGACCCATTAGCAACCCTAGTGCCACTATAACAGAAGTACTACAAGTGCATGGCTTCAACAAACAAAAGTTTATTCTCTCACAGTCTAGAAGGCTAGAAGTCCAAATTCAGGGTGTCAGCTCCAGAGGAAGGCTTTCTGTCTCTGTCAGCTCTGGAGGAAAGTCTTTGTCATCAATCTTTCCTGGTCAAGGAGCTTCTCAGAGCAGGGACCCTGGGTCCAAAAGACACACTATTCTCCTGGCTCTTGTTTCTTGGTGGTATGAGGTCTCTCTGTCTCTCTGCTTGCTTCTCTCTTTTATATCTCAAAAGAGATTGACTTTAGACAAAACCTGATCTTGTAGATTGAGTCCTGGATCATTAACATAACTGCCTCTAATCCTACCTCATTAACACCATAGAGGTAGGATTTACAACACATAGGAAAATCACATCAATTGGTAAAATGGTGGATAATTACACAATACTGGGAATCATGGCCTAGCAAAATTGAAACACATTTTTGGAGGGCACAATTCAATCCATAACACCCTTCCATACGATGTCACACTGGTCCATTACTTTGATGACACCATGTTAATTGGACCTAGTATGGAATAAGTGTCAATGGCTCTGAACTTATCGATAAAACATTTGCGTGCTAGAGGGTGGAAAATTAATCCCACAAAAATTCAGGTGTCTTCCACCTCAGTGAAATTTTTAAGGGTTCAGTGATGTGGGTCATGTTGAGATATTCCTTCTAAAGTGAAAGATAAGTTATTGCATCCGGCCCCTGCCACAACTAAAAAGGAGGCAGAAGACCTAGTGGGCCTCTTTGGATTTTGGAGGCAACATAGTCCTCATTTGGGTGTGCTACTCCGGCCTACTTATCAAGTGACTCAAAAAGCTGCTAGTTTTAAGTGGAGCCCAGAACAAAAGAAGGTTCTGCAATGGGTTCAGGCTACAGTGCAAGCTGCTCTGCCGGTTGGGCCATATGATCCAGCTGATCCAATGGTGCTTAAAGTGTCAGTGCAGATACAGATGCTGTTGGTAGTCTTTGGCAGGCCTCTATTTGTGAATCACAGCTCAGACCATTAGGATTTTGGAGTGAAGCCTTGCCATCCTCTACAGATAACTACTCTTCTTTTGAGGAACAACTTTTGGCTTGTTCTTGGCCTTAATAGAGACTGAACGCTTAACCATGGGACACCAAGTCACCATGTGGCCTGAGCTGCCCATCATGAACTGGGTGTTGTTTGACCCACAGAGTCATAAAGTTGGATGTGTACAGCAGCACTCCATCATTAAATGAAAGGGGTAGATACGAGATCAGGCCTGCACAGGACCTGAAGACATAAGTAAGTTGCATGAGGAAGTGGCCCAAATGCCCATGGTCTCCACTCCTGTCACATTACCTTCCATCTCCCAGTCTGCACCTGTGGCCTCATGAGGAGTTTCTTATGATCAGTTGACTAAGGAAGAGAAAACTCACCTGGTTTAAAGATGGTTCTTCCCTATATGCAGGGACCACTCAAAAGTGGACAGTGGCAGCATTACAGCCCCTTTCTGGGACCTCCCTGAAGGATGGTGGTGAAGGGAAATCCTCCCAATGGGCAGAACTTTGAGCAGTGCACGTGGTTGTTCAGTTTTCTTGGAAGGAAAAATGGCCAGACATGCAATTGTATACTGATTCATGCACTGTGGCCAATGGTTTGGCTGAATGGTCAGGACTTGGAAAGAATATGATTGGAAAATTGATGACAAGGAGGTATGGAGAATATGTGGGTAGACCTCTCTGAAAGAGCCAAAGAAGTGAAGATATTTGTGTTTCATATGAATGTTCACTGTGTTAAGCTGGGTTCTCTAGAGAAGCAAAACAAGTATACATAGAGAGATTTAGATCAAGGAAACAGCTCATGTGATTGTAGAGGCTAGAACCTCCCAAGTCCGTGGATTAGGATAGAGGCTTCTCCCGATTCACATAGCTGCAGGGGCTGGTGAACCCAAGATCAGCAGGTTTGAAAGCAGGACTCCGCTCACAGGCAGTTAAGATCAACGAATCCCAGGATCGGAAGAGAAGCTGCTAACTCAAGTCCCAAGAACTGGAGGTTAGATGAATAGGAGGCAGCTGCATGATCCAGAGCAAGCAAAAATCCAGAACGTCTGCTTATATTCAAATTCAGGCCATACCCCCAAGGAAAGTCCCTTTCAAGTGATTGGCTACTCACAGTGTATTCAATCATGGGAGTGATCACATACAAACACTGAGAATCATGGCCCAGCCAAGTTAACACACAATCTTAACCATCACACTCACCAAAGGGTGACCTCAGCAGAGGAGGATTTTAACAATCAGGTGGATATATGGTGCCTTCTGTGGACACAAGTCATCCTTTTTCCCCAGCTACTCCTGTCATTGCCCAGTGAGTTCATGAACAAAGAGGCCATGGTGGTATAGTCGGAGGTTATGCATGGGCTCAGCAACATGGATTTCCACTCACCAAGGCTGACTTGGCTACAGCCACTGCTGAGTGCCCAATCTGCAAGCAGCAGAAACCAACACTAACTCTTCAACATGGCACCACTCCTCCAGCTGATCAGCCAGCACCTTGGTGGCAGGTTTATTACATTGGACTGCTTCAGCATTCTGTTCTTACTCGGATAGATACTTACTTTGGAGAGGGATTTTCCTTCCATGCATGCAATGCTTCTGCCAAAACTACCATCTATGGGCCTATAGAATATCTTATTCACTGCCATGGTATCCTCCCACAGCAATGCCTTGGATAAAGGAAATTACTCCACAGCAAATGAGATGTGGCAATGGGCCATGCTCATAGAATTCACTGGTCTTACCATGTTCCCCATCATCCTGAAGCAACTGGCTTGATGGAACGATGGAATCACTTTTTCAAGACACAGTTACGGTACCAGCTAGGTGATAATAACTTGCCAGACTTCTGTAATGTTCTCCAGGAGGCTGCATATACTCTAAACCAGCGTTCAATATGTGGTGCTGTTTCTCTCATACCCTGGATTCACGGGTTCAGGAATCAAGGTGTAGAAATGGGAGTGGCACACTCACAATCACCCCTAGTGACCCATTTGAAAAATTTTTGCTTCCTGTCCCCACAACCCTATGCTCTGTGAGTCTAGAGGTCTTAGTTCCAAAGGAAGAAATGCTCCCACCAGAAGACGCATCACTGATTCAATTGAACTGGAAGTTAAGAATGCCATCTGGCCACTTTGGGCTCCTCATGACTCTGGATCAACAGGCAAAGAAAGAAGTTATCATATTGACTGGTGTGATAGATCCTGATTAACAAGAGGAAATCCGATTGATATTAAATAATGGCGGTAAAGAAGAGTATGTCTGGATTAGAGCAGATCCCTTAGGGCATCTCTTAGTATTACCATGCCCTGTAATTAAAGTCAATGGAAAACTACAGCAACCCAATTCCCATATGACTACTAATGGACCAGATCCTTCAGGAATGAAGGTTTGGGTCATGGCAAAGAACCATGACCAGCTGAGGTGCTTGCTGAGGGCAAAGGAAATACAGAATGTGTGGTGGAAGAAGGTTGTTCTAAATACCAGCTATGACCACATGACCAGTTGCAAAAAATGAGGACTGTAATTGTTATGAGTATTTCTTCCTTGTTTTGTTATACATGTGTGTACCTACATATGTGTAATTAGTAAATATCTTTGTTTTTGTCCCTCCCTTATCTCATTAGTCATTATAAAATATAAGATGTAAATAGGGTTAGCACGTTTTGGTTGTATGCCTGGTAGTTGTATCACGTTAGGTGAAAGTATGACACTATGATTTCCTTTATTTGGAGATTGTGTATGGTTTAAGGAGATGTGTATAGGTGCCAGTTGACAAGGGGTGGAATGTGATGGTTAATGTTATGTGTCAACTTGGCTACGTCGTGATTCTCAGTGGTTGAGCAGACACTATGTGTCTTAGGCTGGGTTCTCTAGAGAAGCAAAACTATATATAAATAGAGAGAGAGAGAGAAAGAGAGAGGGAGGGAGGGAGAGAGATTTATATCAAGAAAATGGATCACACAGTTGTAGATGTTTGTAAGTCCCAAGTCTGTGGGTCAGGCATCAGGCTGGAGGCTTCTCCTGACTCACGAAGCTGCAAGGGCTCACAACCCCAAGATTGACAGGTCAGACAGCAGACTGCTGGTTCACGGGCTGTGGAGGCTGATGAATCCAAGATCAGCAGGTAAGATGGCAGGCTGCTAACTCAAGACTCAAGAACCAGAGGTCAGATGATGACAAGTCAAAGGCAGGATCCAGAGCAGGGCAAAAGCCAGTGAGCTTTACCAGAAAGTCCACATGTATTGGATGCACGCCCCCAAGGAAACTACCTTTCAACTGATTGGCTGCTCATAGCAGATCTCGTCATAGAGGTGATTCCATTATATCAGATCTCTTCATGGAGGTGATAACATCATTACATAACAGCCAAACTACATCAGAACTGCCAAACCACTGAGAATCATCGTCCAGCCAAGTTGACACACAACTTTAACCATCACACTATGTAATCACTTCCTATTTTGTGACTTGATGTGAGCAGCCAATCAGTTCAAAGAGGTGTTTCCATGATATAAACTAATGCTGTGGCAAAATTCTTTCTCTCTCAATCCTGCATCCTTCTCATCATTGTCTGACCTCCTTTTCTTTGGATGTGAGAAGCGTTCAGCCTGCCTCCTGACCTGAAGATTTTCTATTCACCAGCTCCCAAAACCTCATGAGCCAGCTGCCACCTGACCTGTAGATTTTGGGGTCATCAGCCCCTGCAACCACATGAGTCAGAAGAAGCCTTCAGCCTGCTGCCTGACCCATGGATTTGGGATTTGTCAGCCTCCACAATTGTAGGAGTCATTTCCTTGAAATAAATCCCTGTCAATTTGCCATTTGATTAGGAATAAACAAATATAAGAAAATTGATGTATGTTAAAATATCTGAAGACAAATTTAAGTGCATTAAGAATTTGGTGTAAACTTAAAGAGAGTTTGGAACATTAATAAGATCTTCCATGAAGAAGCCAAGACAAAAATTAAATTTTGAAGAATAAAGGGAAATTCAATAGAAATAGTACTGAGTAATAATTAAATTACTAATATAGTTATTATTTAGAGGGCGTTTACTATGTTGAACACTGTTACTAAGAGCCCTGGATACATGGAATGATGGCTGAATGTGATAATCATTCTCAATTGTTTGTAGGGCAGTAAATTATAACTTTTTGCCAAAAAAAAGAAAAGAAATAAATCACTGTCTGTATATCCATGTATATACTTCATTGGGTTTGCTCCTCTAGAGAACCCAGCCTAAGACATCTTCCCTTCTCATTGTCCAGCTTCTGTCTTTCTTTTTCATTGTCCAGCTTTTGCATGCATATGAGGTTATTGAAAATACAATGGCTTGAGTGAGGTGCACCTTAGTCATTAAAGTGACATCTTTGCTTTTTAGAACTTCAAAGAGGTATTTTGCAGCAGATTCACCCAATGCAATATGTTGTTTGATATCTTGACTGCTGCTTTCATGAATGTTGATTGTTGATCCAAGTAGAATTAAATTGTTGACAACTTCAATTTTTTGTCCATTTATCATGATGTTGTTTATCAGTCCACAGGGCTCTAGTGCTTGTCCTTTAGCTCTGATGATGGTTTGAGCTGTGTTGGGGATGGGGGTTAAGGAGTGAGGGGAGGGGTACCCTGTGATGCAAACAGAAATGTGCCCAAAGGACAAGAAAGAACAGAGGACAGTGGGCTAAGCTGGCCAGGTGTGTTCCAGAATCCACAGTCCTAGGAAAGAAGACAGTTTCCTGCCCAGCACCTCAAGTGCCCTAGGGTCCCTCCCTTCTGGAATTCTGCTCCATATAGTCAGCTAAGACAACCCTAACATCACCAACCCCAAGGGACCTCAGCCAAGCTGCCTCCTGACCTAGCTCGTCTTCAGCCCCTGCCCTCCCCTACAGCCCTCTGCCCCTCCCCATCAGTCAGCCCTGCATGCTCTCTGCCTACAGATTCTGCGTCCACTTGTCTCTGGCCTCCGATCTCACTGGTGAGGAAATGAGGCCAGGGTCATCGAGCGCTGGAAGCACTCACGACATGAAGTCCCGGCCTGCCGCTGAGTCTCACAGAAGGGCCGGAAAGGATGGGCTCTGTCAGCCCACATTGCTTTCCTGCCCAGGTTGCCTGCTCTGCCCCAGCTCAGCTGGAGCTGTCTTCTGGTTTCTGTAAACACCAACTTCGACGGCCCTTGGGCAGAGTTCATTTTCCAAAGAATCCTTTGGAAAATGAGTGCAGGTCTCCACACAAAATGAGAAGGACAAACATTTAACCAACTGGAAAAATGCACGCCATAAACCCATGGCGCAGACTGGCAAACTGTGGCTGGAGCTCCAAACATTACTGATACCTGGATTAACCGTGTGTTTTCTCCAGGTATCTCCTGGGGGTCTCACCCTTCACCTGGCCACAGGGTTCTCACCCCCAGGGACAGCTCCCCACCGTCACTGGAATGTTTGGGCTCCGTGTCTAGAGGCTTACTCCACTCCCTGCTCTGCTCTCACCTCCCTCACCTCAGAATGACAGGCTCGGCCCAGGAAGATGACCTAACTGTGCTACCAGCCTGGGGACCTGAAAAACCCAGGTCCAACCTGGTGGGCCCCTTTCCCTCTCGGTGGCCACCACCATCCATTATGCCCTTGGTGGGTGGTGGGCATTGTGCGGGGGATGCACATGCTTCTCTTGTTCAACCTTTACATCTCCTGAAGGGGGCTCCACTGCACCCATTTTACAGAGGAGGTAATTGGGACTCAGAGTGTATCATGGGTTGGATAATGGCTCCCCAAACTATGTCCAGGTCCTAACCCTCTGTCATGGTTTGAATTATGTCCCCCCCAAAAAGTATCAATTGGTTGGGCCATGATTCCCAGAATTGTGTAGTTGGCCTCCATTTTGTGATTGTAATTTTATGTTAAAGAGGATTAGGGTGGGATTGTAACACCACCCTTACCCAGGTCATACCCCTGATCAAATGTAAAGGGAGTTTCCCTGCACCACCTTTTACCTTACAAGAGATAAAAGGAAAGGGAAGCAAGCAGAGAATGGGGGACCTCACACAGTCAAGAAAGCAGTGCTGGGAGCAGAGCACTTCCTTTGGACCAGAGTCCCTGTGCCTAGAAGTTCCCAGTCTGGGGGAACAGTGATGAGAAGGCTGAGAGAGAGAAAGCCTTCCCCTGGAGCTGACACCCTGAATTTGGACTTTTAGCCTTCTTTACTGTAAGGAAATAAACTTCTCTTTGTTAAAACCATCCACTTGTGGTATGTCTGTTATAGCAGCACTAGATAACTAAAACACCCCCAGTACCTATGATTGTGATCTCATTTGGAAGATAATTTGGAAATTTTCCTAGATATGTAATCCCAGATGTAATTAAGATAAGGATCTCCAGATGAGATTATCCCAGATTTAGGGTAGAAAACTGGAGACAGAGGCTCAGAGAGAAGGCCACGTGAGGACACAGGTAGAGACTGGAGTTATGTAGCCACAAAGCAAAGACACTAAGGTTGCCGGCTGTTGTTGTGGATTGAATTGTGTCCCCTCAAAACATGTGTTGAATTCCTGGCTCTTGTACCTGTGGATGTAATCCTGTTTGGAAATAGGGTTTTCTTTGTTTTGTTAATTAGTTCATACCCAAGTTGTTGTTGTTGTTAGTTGCTGTTGAGACAATTCCAGCTCATGGCGACCCTGTGTGTGCAGAGTAGAACTGCTCTATAGGGTTTTCTAGGTGGTGACCTTTGGAAGCAAATCACCAGGACTGTCTTCCAAGGGATCTCTGGGTGGGTTGAAACTGCCAACTTCTCAGCTAATAGTCAAGGGTTTAACTGTTTGTGCCACCTAGTGTCCTAAATCTGATCCCTTCTAAGTTTAAAAAGAGCAGATTAGACAGAGACACGCACACACAGGGAAAGGCAAACACCATGGAAGGATCATTTACAAGCCAAGGAAACGAATGTGTGTTCTTCAAAGCCACCCACTTGTTGTATTTCTGTTACAGCAGCACTAGGGAGCTCAGACACCAGCCATCACCAAGAGCTAGGAGAGACGCCTGGAAGGGGTCTTCCCTCAGAGCCTCCAGAAGGACAAGCCCTGCTGACACCTTGATTGTGGACTCTGGCCTCCAGAAGATTGAGAGAATAAATTCCTGTTGTTTTAAGCCACTTGGCTCATGGTGACTTGCAGTATCTTGGGGCTAAGTGACCTGCCCAGTGTCCCACAGTTAGAAGTGGGGAGGGCTGCGATTTGAAGGGAGGTCTGTCCGGAGCCACTCATTCCTACCATATGCTGGTACTTAGGCTAGCCTTTGTTCTGGGGAGTTCCAAAAGGAGGATGTTCCTGGTATACGTCACGTGTGCGTGCGTGTGTGTGTGCATGCGTGTGTGCGTGCATGTGTGCATGCGTGTGTGCGTGTGTGTGTGTGCGTGTGTGAATGTTTTTAAGGGATGCTTTGAGCCTGGCCTCTCCTGCCTGGGGCTGTGACAGGCCAACCAGGGAAGGTTCACTTGCTGGGCTATCTCAGCCTCCATCTGGTTTTACACGCTCTACCTGCCCTGCTTCAGAAGGTGCCAGGCCTGGTCTAGCCGACCATAAATCTCCCCTCCTCAGCCCTCCCCACGGGTCTGCAGCCACAGCAGAGGAGGCCCCTTGGGGGTGGCGAGGGGGCAGGGGAGGTTGGTCCTCTCTGGGCCAGCGGAGGCCTGGAGGGCCTTAGTGGGGTCACAGAGGGAAGGGGATCTCTGGAAGAGGCAGTTCTCACCAGTCTCAACAAGGTTGTCCTACACTGGATGGGGTGATAGAGGTCAGGGGCTGGGTGCAAACACCTGTCTAGGGTCCATGTGGTCAGGGGTTTCCAAATGCTGTCCTCCCCTCAGTGCCCTGACCTAGCCTCCTGGGACTTTCAGCCACAGCAGAGCAGGGGTGGAAAGGCCAGAGGCCCTGTAAACCTCTAAGGAATTCCCCCTTCCTCCCCTGCTCCATGCTTCCTTGAATGTCTTCTCTGAGCTTCCAGAGGGAGCCTGTTGTGAGCTTCCTTGATTTGTGTGCCAGTGCCTGGTGTAATGTCTGTTCTGTGACGAGATGAGGAAAGCACTGAAGGGTCACTGACCCAGCCTGGAAGTGGTGGTGTGGGGCTAGGGCTCTGCCTTGCTGACCTTCATTAGAAAGTGGGGGATCTAATACCTGCCATCTTCCCAAACAGATATGTGAGCCGCTTAGTCCCCTCAGCCTCCACACTGCCCCACACCCAACCCTGCACAGGTGGCTTAACAGAACCTGTGGCTGTGTCTGCTTGCACATGGGCCTTTGCACAGTCTAGAATGAGACCCCACCCACTGCCCAGCCACTCTGCTCAGCCGGGCTAAAGCTACACATCACATCTTAGCTCAATAGAAGCTCCTGCAGACTTCTGCCACACACGTGCTTCTGTGTCCCCACACCCAACCCCCACTAGATGGTGAACTCGTGGGAGGTGAGGGCAGTGGCTGAGATCCCCCCCTTTCCTGTGCCAAGCATTGTGCCAGGGACACGGGTGCCCGACAGCCCTTGGTCAGTGAACCCAGGGCAGTGTAGGGGTCGGGGCACTGCCACACATTGCCCTCCTTCTATCCTGTACCCTGGGAAAAGGAAGGAGTCCCTAGGTGGCACAAATAGTTAAGTGCTTGGCTACTAACTGAAAGGTTGGTGGTTCAAATCCACCCAGAGGCACCTCTGAAGAAAGGCCTGGTGATCTGCTTCTGGAAGATTACTGCCTTCGAAAGCTCTATGGAGCACAGTTCTACTTTGACACACTTGGGGTCCCCATAAGTCAGACTCAACTCTTGGCAACTGGTTTGGTTTTGGGTGGGGGAGGGTGGGAAATGAAAATGTAAGCATTTCTCTGTTATCTGCAGATGTGGCACGGATAATCTAAAGTCAACTTTAGATTTATCGTCAATAGTTTTTGGCAACAACATATGGATATGATAACATGAGCTGTAAGTACGGACTGCAGGAGGCTAGACTCTGTAGGATGGGGGCTAAAGCTAGCCAAGGATGAAAGATATACAGTGGAGAAAGCTCTCCAGAGAAATCCCCCATGCATTTAAGGAGGGTTGGAACAGAAAGAGAGCCCTGCTGGTGCAGTGGTTAAGAGCTCAGCTGCTAATCAAAAGGTGGACAGTTCAAATCCACCAGCTGCCCCTCGGAAACACTATGGGGCAGTTCTACTCTGTCCTATAGGGTAGCTGTGAGTCAGAAAGGCATATTTTAATTGTCCAAACAGAGAGAGACAGAGGCTTAGTGGGGCAGAGTCACAGGTGACCTAGACGCCGCAAGAGAACCTAACTTAATTAGACTCCTATCAGTGAACTTTTTTGAACTACCATGTGGCACCCAGATGTTGGGAGTTACACGAGAAGATGTGAGATCGTCCTGTCCCAATTTTAGTTCCTTGTAGAATTATCCGGTTGGGGTCAGTTTCTGCATAGAAAGAAAAGTGGGTCATGGGGTGATTTCATAGTCATTATTTTTAAATTTTGTATTTAAGTAAAACATGCATGGCTAGTCCTGAAAAGCAATGGTTCCTGCCCACCCCTCTCCACCCCAGTTCTCCAAGAGACACGACTTTCTGTATGATTTCTTCTGGTAGTTCCCTCCTGTGCTGCATATCCTCCACCCCCACCCCCCATGCCTTGTCTCCACCCTTCTCCACTTGCTCTCTGCTCCAGGGGTGCTGAGCAGGCTGCCCTCCAGGATCTGCAGCAACACCCCCTTGCCCTCTGGCTTCCAGGTGGGAGACGACAGAACTGTGGAGGGGAGGACAGAGACCTGGGCATCATTTTCCTGCCTCCTCCCTGCTGGCCCTGGTTCAGATGGAGGCCGTGTTCCTCTGGCTACAGCTCCTGTGGAGTGATTCATTGCCTGAAAGCTCTCCTCAGGTTCCTCAGGCCCAGGGCTGGCCAATGCTCCTACTGACTGGTGCCTGGATCCCCCTTGCCCCTTGCCAGTCCCTTAGCCTGCCTGCACCTCTGCCCACAGTCCCATCAGTAGCCTCTCCTCACTTAGCCCCATGTGGGTGGACCACTGTTTCCACCAAACCCTGCCTGCTACGTCTCCTTACCTCTGGATAATATGCTTCTAAACTTGGTATCCACCACTTGTCTGTCAGTTGGTTGTACTGTGGTGGTTTGCATGTTGCTGTGATGCTGGAAGCTATGCCTCCAGTATTTCAAATACCAGCAGGGTCACCCATGGTGGACAGGTTTCAGCTGAGCCTCCAGACTAAGACAGACTAAGAAGAAAGGCCTGGTTGGTGGTCTACTTCCAAATATTAGCTAGTAGAAACCCTATGGATCACAACAGAACTTTGTAAGATACAGCCTTGGAAGATGAGCCCTCTAGGATGGAATGAGTTCATACAAAATAAACAGTGACCACAACAATGGACTTGAGCATACCAATGATGGTGAAGATAGCAATGTTTCATGCTGCTGTACATGGGTGTTATGGATCCAATTGTGTACCCCCAAAAAATGCGTGCTAACTTGGCTAGGCCATGATTCCCAGTATTGTGTGATTATCCACCATTTTGTCATCTGATGTGATTTTTTTTTATGTATTGTAAATCCTACCTTTATGATGTTAGTGAGGCAAGATTAGAGGCAGTTATGTTAATGAGGCAGGACTCAATCTACAAGATTAGGTTGTATCTTGAGTCAATCTCTTTTGAGATAGAAAAGAGAGAAGCAAGCAGAGAGACAGGGGGACCTCCTACCACCAAGAATGAAGAACCAGGAAGGGAGTGTGTCCTTTGGACCTGAGTTCCCTGTGCTGAGAAGCTCCTAGACTAGGGGAACATTGATGGCAAGGACCTTCCCCCAGAGCCAACAGAGAGAGAAAGCCTTCCCCTGGAGCTGGTACCCTGAATTCAGACTTCTAACCTCCTAGACTGTGAGAGAATAAATTTCTGTCTGTTAAAGACAATCACTTGTGGTATTTCTGTTACAGCAGCACTAGATGACCAAGACAATGAGGTTGCCACAAGTTGGAGCCAACTTGACAGCAACTAACAACAGACTCGGTACGAGTTGAGATTCCTCCATGTCCCCATCAGCACCCTCCTCAAGCCCCCATGACCTAACCCAGTGCTTAAAACTTTCACTTCTGCTGGAGACATCAAAGATAGTTGTTTAAGCAGCAAATATAACCTGGACCTATTACCTATTGGTGCAGTGGGAAAAGTCAGACAGACCTGTATTTGATCCTGTGTAACTTTGGGCAAGTCCAAAAAAAAAACAAGAACAACAACAGACTGTTGATAAATGTTGATGCTGGTGACAGATACATGGAGGTCATTATGTGGTTCTCCGAGTCTGTTTTCTGCTTTGTAAAATGAAGACACTAATACCAACTTCCTGGGTTATTGTGAAGAGTAAATGGGATTAGTACTGTGCCTGGCATGTGGTAGGTGCCAGCAGTAGAACTCTGGGTGGTTGAGTATCTCACAGAACCCTCATGACCGCCTGTGGGGAAGCAGGCATTACTGTCCCCATTTCACAAGGAAAATGAGTCCAGAAGCTTGTTCACACAGCCAGGGAACGGCTCAGGTAACACTAAAACTCAGGCCTTCCAACACCCAGGCCAGGGGTGTATCGAATACACCACAGGGCCTCTTCCAATGCCATTAAAAGTGCTTCTCATATTTATGGGTGAAATAATATGATCTCTGGGATTGACTTTAAAATACTCCAGAAAACAAAACAAAACAAAACCAAGAACAACAGACCTTTGATAAACGTTGATGCTGGTGACAGGTACATGGAGGTCATTATGTGGTTCTCTCTACCTTTGGGCGTATTTGAAAATTTCTGTAAGAAAACATTGGCGTGCCTTGGATCATCCTCAAGGACTGACGAAAACACTCATGATAAAGTAGTGAAAAAAGCAAGATACAGAATTGTAGATACATAGTGATCCCAAGCGTGTGTGTGCATGGGTGTGTGTTTTTGCACACATAGGCATGAAAAGGTCTGAGAAGAAGGATACCATTCATTCAACAGTGTTTACCCCTGGGTGGTGCGCTTACAATTTTCTTTTTTTTTTTTTCTTTGAGTTGCCCGCACTTTCCAAGTTTTCTAAAATGATCAGTGTTACCTTCATAATCAGAAAGACAGTGGTGGGTGCCAGTCTCAGGCAATCCGGCCCATATACCAGGAGCCAGCATCAAGAATGCCAGCTGGCCCAGCCCTGCCCGGCTCCCTTGGCACTGCCTCAAGGACTGGGTGCCAGAGAGGTGAGCCAGGTGTCAGAACCACAGCCTGTGTTTGGGGAGGGTGGCTGAGACACACGTTATCCCGGTTCTCTGGGCTGGGATCTGGTTTCATCATCTGACCTCACCACTGAGGGCAGAAGAGGGTGCCAACAAGGCCTAGCCAGTGGGGGCTGTGAGGGCAGGGCTCAGCGACTGTGACTGAGGACTCCCAAGTGCCAGGGGCACTGCACACCCCGGAGCAGCAGGGCTGCTGGGCGCATTTTACAGGTGAGGGAGGGGAGGCTCAGAGAGCTCCACTCACTCAGGTAAAAGCCCCCAGCGTTTTCTCATTGCCCTCAGGGTGAGTCCAAGCCCCTTCCCTTGGTACAGAATGTTCTGCTGTTTCCCCTGCTCTCCCACTTCTCACCACCCTGAAATAGTCACAGCCTCTGCACCCACAGTGCTCCTGCTGCTTCCAGCCTTGTGCCCAAGGCTTTACCCCCGCTGTGCCAGCCCTCTCTTCACCCCCTGTCCTGCTGGCCAGTGGGTCTCAGTGGCCATGCCCCCTCCTCATACCCTTTAAATACGTGGAGTTGCTGGGGGGCTACTCCCGCATCCTCTCGTGGGACCAGTGTTCCTCTCTGCACAGCTCTCACTTGCCGTGTTGTAAGCACACTCTCCCATCACTTCCCCCTACCACTCCAGACCCGGAACTCTGGGAGGACAGGGACTGGAACAAGGCTACCACACAGAAGGGCACAGCCCCACGCCCAGTGCAATGCTTAAGAAGCAGAACGTGGGCTGCCTTCTGGTCCCACCTGCTCCCTTGGCCGGGGTCTTTGTGCAGGATGTCAGCTGTACAACTATGCATAATGTCCCCCACCTGTCCCACACAGGTCTGTGTGAATGTGTGAACAAGTGACTGAGTGAGTAGTGAGCGGGAGAGTTACCCAGAGTCTCCCATAGTAAGGCACAGCCAGGTTGCATCCCTAGATCTCCAGACTCCAGATCCCATGCTCTGCACTCCTTTGGGAAGAAGGGAGAGCGTGGGGCCCATCCAAGTGCTAGGCTGAGGCTGGTCCAGAGACCTCGGCCCTGCCAAGGAAGGGCGCTGGCCAGGGTAGGCCTCAGGGTCTCCAGGGACGCTGTCCCCCAGAGGAGTCCCGAGGTGGAAGGAGTGGTGCCCTTGGAAGAGGAGCTGATGGACAGGGCTCTGCTGGCTAAGTTTGGTGCCCATGTGGCAGGGGACCCTGGGCCAGGCCAGGCAGGGACAGCCAGACTCCAGAAGCCCAGCGCTGGCTCCTGAGCACACGTAAGTGTCTGGTGAGGCTTGGGACCCAGGAAGTTGATGACCTGGGGTAGGTATGGCCTCGGTGTACCTAGAGAAGCCTCAGTCAGGGGTGGCCCACCACCTTGAAGTGGGGCCCACCTTCCCCCCAGAAGATCCTCCGTGGGGGAGACAAAGCAAAGAACTCAACACAAAACTATTGGCCCCTACTATGTTCCATGCTAGGTGCTGGGGTACCGAAACGGTGGGCGCAGTCCTTGCCCTCCTGCTACTCAAATCCAGAGGGGCTGTACTGAGAGCTGCCTGCTGTTCCCAGGAGCCAGAGTGGTTCTGGATACAGGGGGCACCACGACAATTCTCCCACAGAGGGTGTAGGACTGCAAAAAGGGAGGCTGAGCAGGAGGTGAGGTGCAACAGTGGACGTAGGACGGTGGCTCAAAGCTATTCTTCTGAAGTTGGGTTCTTAGAGGTGGTGATGTAATAGAAAGAAGACGTGGGCTCTGTGGCCAGGCTAAGCTGGGATCAAATTCTGGCTTAAGGGCTGTGTGACATCCGCAAAGTATCCAGCTCCCATGATCCCCTGTGTCTGTAAAATGGGAATGACAGGAAGACCTTCTGGTGCACATTGCCAGACAGTGAGTCTCAAAATCATCATGCCAGACAAAAAAGAGCACATCCAGTATGATCTCATCTGTAGCAAATTCTAGAAAATGTCAACCAATCTATAGTAAGAGAGCAGATCGGTAGTTGCCAGAGGATGGAATGGGGGTGTGGGGAGGGGTGAAAGGGAGGGCTTACCAAGGGGCACAAAGAAACTTTTGGAGGTGGTGGACTGTTGGTTATCTTGAGTGTGATGATGGATTCATGAGTGTATATTATTGTTGTTAGCCTTCGAGTCCGCTCCTACTCAGGCCTCATGGTGAACTTAATGAAACATTGCCTGATTCTGCATCATCTTCATGATTGTTGGTGTTTTGAGTCCATTGATGTGACTATTCTGTCAATCCATCTCATTGGGGGTTTCCTTCATTTTTGCTAATCCTCTGCTTTATCAAACATGGTGTCCTTTTCTAGCACTTGGCCTTTGCTGATGACCTGTCCAAAGTAAGCAAGTTGAAGTCTAGCCACCCTTGTTTTTTGTCATGAGTATATATGTATGTCAAAACTTAACAAATCATACACTTCAAACGTGTGTTTTATTGTATGTCATTTATACCTCAATGTTGTTGTTGTTAGCTGGCTTCGAGTCTGCTCTGATTCATGGGGACCTTGTATATAACAGAACAAAGTCTTGCCCAGTCCTTTGCCATCCTCATGATCACTGGTATGTTTGAGTCAATATATCTGTTTTAAAAAAAAAGAAATCCTCCCACCTCATTTTATTTTTCCCCCAATTCCAATACCTTTGTCTTAGGCTGAGTTCTCTAGAGAAGCAAAACCAGTAAAGCGTACAAATATGTATATAGAGAGATTTATATCAAGGAAATGACTTACATGGTTGTAGAGACAGGAAAGTCCCAAGTCTGTGGGTCTGGCTGGAGGCTTCTTCTAACTCAAGTAGCTGCAGGGGCTGGTGAACCCAAGATCAGCAGGTCAGACAGCAGGCCTCTGGCTCACAGGCTGTGGAGTCTGATGAATCCCAAGACCAACAAGTAAGCTGCTAACCCAAGTCCCAAGAACAGGAGGTTAGCTGAACAGGAGCCAGCTGCAAGATCCAGAGCAATCAAAAGCCAGTGAGCTTTGCCAGAAAGTCCACCTATATTGGATGCAGGCCACATACCCAAGGAAACTCCCTTTCAACTGATTGCCTGTTTATAAAAGGTCTCATCATGGAAATGATTACATTATATCAGATCTCACTACGGAGGTAATTGCATCATCACATAGCTGCCAAACTACATGATAACTGCCATACCACTGAGACTTATGGTCCAGTCAAGCTGACACACCACCTTCACCATCACAACCTTCTCCTCAGGAACATGCCATGAGGTTAATATTGGAGGGCTCTCTGTGTCTGCGTTTAGCAGCGTCCATGATAGTTAGTTCTGTACATCACCAAGATAATTATTCCTGATCCATTTGTTAAATGCACATCTAAGCACTCCAGCAACAGGCTAGGCAGGTGCTAGGCACTGGGGCCAGCAAGGTAAGTCCTGCCTACCAGAAGGCCTGAGGCCAACAGGCCAGGACAGACCTCCAAACCAGACCACATAGTGATGTTAGGCTTATCTGGCAGGCCCCCCACAGAAGCACCTAGCTTGGACTGGAGGCCCAGAATCCAACTTGTACTGTTCTGTTTGGACCACTCTGTCAGGGCACCCAGCTCATCTGGTTGACCACTGGCCCCTAGGAGGAAGGTATGTTGAGAGCTCACTGCCTGTGCTACCTGACTATTCTTATGTTGATGATTCTTCACCTTTATATACATATACATATACGTACATGTAGACGAACACATATATGTATACATATACATAAGTAGTTAGCTGCCTTTAAAAGGCCCCCAACTCATGGTGACCCCCCACACAATAAAATGTTACTGGTTCTGTGCCATCCCCATGATCCGTTGCGGATATGACCATAAGATTTTCACAGGCTAATTTTTGGAAGTAGATCACCAGGCCTTTCTTCCTATTCTATCTTAGTCTGGGAGCTCTGCTGAAATCTGTTCTGCATCCTAGCAACACACAAACCTCCACTGACA
The DNA here is from genome assembly GCA_030035585.1 of Dugong dugon. NCBI lineage: Eukaryota > Metazoa > Chordata > Mammalia > Sirenia > Dugongidae > Dugong > Dugong dugon. Next base: position 70,167,652 of record CM057461.1, read on the forward strand.
GACAAGTGGTGGTTGCACATAAGGTAATTGGCCAGAAATCGAATCTGGGTCTCCCACATGGAAGATGAGAATTCTACCACTGAACCATATATATATATATGTATGTATGTATATAAAATAATATCCAGAATATATGAAGAACTCTTACAAATCAACAATAATAGCAGAAGCCCAACAGCTGAAAATAGACAAAGAATATCAATAGTGATTAACAAAGTAGAAAATAACCATTTGACAAGATACTCATCTTCACTAGCAGTCAAGAAAATGTAAATGAAAACGGCAGTGCAATACTATTTTTCTTGTATCGGATGGGCAGAAATTAGAAAGTGTGATCACATCAAGTACAGAAGGGATGTGAAGAAACAGATGCTCTCATGACCCACTGTGGGGAGCATAAACAGATACAACCACTTTGAAGGCAATTTGGCTGTATGAGATTCAAAGACTTTAAAGATCTCAACTGTCCATTTTTTGGTATGTCCTCATAAGATACAGTTGTACGTGTGTGAGGAGGTGTGTACAAACTTGCTATGAAAATGGTGTGGCATCAGACCTCCTCGTCTAATTTTAGGGGGAGGAGAGAGAATCACGATCAGCATTAGCCCAAGGCTGATTCCTATAAGGTGGAGGTCAGATATGCCTCCACTTGCCAACCCTTTACCATTTCTGACACCAGCCATCCCTCCCATGGCACTTGCTACTTCTCTGCTGGGTTCGATAATTCATTGCAATGGCCACGCAGAACTCAGAGATCATATTCACAATTATAGAGTTTATTAGAGAAGTAACCGGTTACAATTCAGGAGCAGGATCAACTTGGAAGTAACAAGAATGACACAGGATACAGTTCTTCCATCAGGACAGCTTCTTCTGGGCCATGCCCAGAGGCAGACCACTCTTTCAGCCCTCAGTCTCACCTCTCGGTCCTCAGCCTTCAGTCCTCGGCACTTGGCCTGGCCTCTACCCTCTTCAGGCAAGGGCTACAGCTCTTTCTTTAGCTCAGCAGGTAAGTGCCTGGAGCCATCCCACTCCACCAAGAAGCCTCCTGTTTGAAGGTGCTCAGTACTCTCGCTCTGTGGGTCAGTGAGCTTAGCTCCACCAACAAGTGCCTGGAGGCACCCCACTCCACCAGGAAGCCTCCTGTCCAAAAATGCTCAGCTTTCTCACTCTATGGTCCAGCATGCTCACTGTAGCCACCTTGCTCTGCGAGACAGGAAGCCCATGGTGCCATCTTGAGTTGGTCTCCTCGTTCCCATCATCTTGCACCACTGCCACCTACAGTGTTACAACTCTCTGTGTCTCCTGGGTCTAGGAGGTTCTCAGCTCAGGGACCCTGGGTCCAAAGGATGAGTTCCTCTCCCAGCTTTTCTTTATGGTAGTGAGGTTTCCCTCCCAATTCCCACAGCCTCTAGGATTGGCTCCCTTTAAACCTGGTGAGATAGCAAAACTGACCAATCCCCTCTAAGGGTTCCATGCACTTTATTTGCATTAGAAAAACTTTCTGATCCCCTTGGTGGGTCACAAGCAACTTATTTGCATAGTCCTACTTTGTGAAAGTTACAAGACCATGGCTAGAAGGGACATATTAAAGCAATTCACTGGACCACACTTGTTTACGTCAGTATTATTGATAACAGCAAAAACAAGAGATACAATCTAAATATTCATGGATAGGGGACCAGCCTATCCCCTATCCATGACAATAGCCTAGCCAGACAATGTATGGCCTAAGCATACAATGAAATAACACATTGAGTTAAGAATAATGGGGTGGTTCCTCAAAATGTCAAACATGGAGCTACCAGGGGACTCGGCAATTCCACTCCTCCTTCTATACCTGGGAGAATGAAAACTTACATCCACACAAAAGCTTGTACACAAATGTTCATAGCAGCATTATTCATAATAACTAAAAAGCAGAAATAACTCAAATGTTCATCAACTGATGAATGGATTTTTTGAAAAATGGTATATCAACGCAATGAAATATTATTTGGCAATGAAAAAGATTAAAATACTGATACAACATGATGAATTTGATGATGAACTTTGAGAACAACGTACTAAGTGAAAGAAGCCGGTTTATTTCTGTGAAATGTCTGGAATATGCAAATCCACAGAGTCAGAAAGATTAGCAGTTGGGGCTGGGCAAAATAAGGAGAAACTAGAATGGAGAGTGACTTGTATGTATATGGGGTTTAATTCTTGGGTGTTGAAATGTTCTAAAATTGGATGGTGGTAATGGTTACACAACTCTGTGACTATACTAAAAAACCCTGAACTGTACCCTTTAAATGGGTGATATTTATGGCATGTGAAATACATCTCAAAAAGCTTTTGGAGTAAAAAAAGTGCTTCAAGACATATTGTTGAATAAAAATGCAAGTCACGTAGTGAGACTCCAGTATTGCACCACTTGTGAAAACACACGCTGATGGTACCTGCAATACCACGTGCTCCCTTCGCTCTGTGTGTGGAGTGGGATTAGGGCTGGCCATCAAAAAGGACTCGTTTTCCTGTAACATTCGAGTTTTTTCAAGTAAAATGTATTCATTGTGCTACTTGTATGATTTAAAAATACAAATTAGAAGCACAAATAAAAACCAGAAAAATTTAAATAAGAGTAGGAAGTCAGGACGGGGTAGGGGAGTGGAGGGGAAGCATGCGGGAACATAAAAATCCGGACCATAATGGTCTGCACAATTGTCCTAGCTGAAACTCAGATTTGGTTCTGAGCCTCCTGGCAGCCAAGGGGAGAATGGAGATGTGATTGGTCATGTCCATTATTGTCAGAAGGGAGAAATCTGCCTGGCATGGTTATGAATTTTCTCATGTGCTAAGTTGTAGCTTTCCAGGTCAACTAAGATCAAGTACCACGGTTTCAGCCTCGTGGTTCCTGTGGTGTCTTGTAGAGGGCTGAGCGCCCATCAGGGCTCCATGGGTATTTTTCAAGGATACAACAACCCTGGGGAGTATGGGCTACTTCAGGATGAGCAGGGGACTGACAGGGGTGAGGGGGGAGCAAAGCTGCCATGGCCTGTTGTTACTGAGGTGACATTACATCACTCCAATCCTCAGATCTCCGGAGTGTGACTCTGGTTCCCTGGTCCAGCCAAACCCTGAGGTCACAAGCTGAGTATGCCAGCCTGCAGTCCATGTCTCCTTGCAGCCCCAGGCTGAGTATGCCAGCCTGTAGTCTGTGTCTTCTTGCAGCCCCCCATCCCTCAATGGCAATGCATAGAAATCTTTTGGAAGCAGGTTAAAACCGAGCTCAGATCACACTTGCACTCCCACTTACTACCATCAGCAGTACAAAGCTCAGAGATGTGAAGCAATTTCCTCCACATCGCACAGCCAGTCAGCTGGTACCAGAGTGAGGACTATCAACCCTTGTCCTGACTTCTTCTACTGCCCCAACCTGCATACCAGCTTCAACAATAAACTAAGGATATGTTTGTCAACAAGTCCTAAGAGATCATACGCTCACACTCGTGTTTCCCGCTACTCCCGTCACATAGTAAAAGAAACACTTATTCCCTTAGGTCTGCTCTGACTTCTTCTCAGATCGAGAGTAGAACTGACTTTTGGAAATGTCTAAAAACATCCAAAAGCTAATCTGATAAATGACATGGGCTATCATAGTTTTTTTATTTATTTTTACCCTGCTCTCACTGCAAAAAAAACATGAGGGGATTTTAAAAGATGTGTGAAAAAATAAAAAAATATAAAGTAAAGAGGAAAACAGGAAAGAGGGTACATGAAAGTTTAAACTGAAAAGAGAGCCAAATCAATATATAAAAACATACATTATAGTGCTAGAAGTGGACTACATACCTGATTCTGAGTTTCCTAGCAGCCAAAGCAAAGAAAGAAAATAGTTAACTTCAAGCTGATTGTCCAGAATCCCTTCCTGAATTGGAGACCCCAAAAGCAGTTTCTCTTGTGGTTCCTAATGAAGGGGGTCTCATGGGATGAGGGGGGCAATGTTCTGACATCACCCCTGCTGTAGTTTCTGTAGCTCCTTTGTAAGTGTCATCCACAAAGTACTTGGGTGGCATCACATCAAGATGTAATTCACTAAAGTCACCTGTTTAGGGTGGGGGATCGGTCTGGTCGATACTGGTTTGGGTCATGAATAAGGTGTGGTGACAGGGATGAATCTGTTCTGAGCTCCTAGATAATGCAGAAGCTCATTCCCAAAGAACAGAGCCAGTTGCTGCCAGTGACCTTGAGAGCCACCACTGGGGGCACTATAGTCCAGCCATGGAAGAGATGGCTGGGAGAAGGGACGGTGTGCGCTAGGATGAGAAGGTTCTGTTGTGTTTCTTTTTTGAAAAAGAAAAAAAGGAAAGGTTTCAGTTTATGATGCCATGTCTTAATTCTGGGCAAGTGCTTGTCACTGTGGCTTGTAGACCAGGTCGAGCTGGCCAGGCAACTGATGTAGTAAAAATCTCAGGTCTGGGAGTGGAGCAGACCTGGGAATGAGCCCCAGCACTGCGACTTTGTGGCTTGGGCTTTACGTCACCATTCTGAACCTCAGTCTCCTCTTCTGTAGACTGGAGACAGGTAACACAGATTCTTGCTCTGCAGGTTGGCTGTGGGGGCTGGAGAGAAAGCAGGTGACATGCTAGTCCTATTGACGGCACTGCATAGATGCTGAGTCTTGCAGGAAGAGGGAGTTTGGTGGCACAAAAGTCCAGGACAGGACAATGTGAGTCTGATGGACGAACACCAGCCCGTGTCCCAGGGGTGGACTCAGGGTGCTCTCCCTCTGATCTGGGATCCTGAGCTCAACCCTGATCTTGCAGGCCCCCCTACCCCCGGCCCCTGTGCAGGAACCAACCTTCCAGAGGAGCAGGCTTCTCTGAGCAGGTCAGAGGTCACCCACATTGACAAGCTGGGGAAGGAATTTTGATTGAGATTTGTTAACATTTTTCTCAAACTTCTTGGGGATTTGCTTTGAGAGTTGGGAGGAATGTTATCTCTGATCGAATAAATGTAGAGCCTTTGGATGAACCAAGCAAGCCCTCTGGCTTTGAGGGATCCCCTGTTAAATGGTGACCTTGCACACACACCCCTGGCCTGTCCCTGCACCCCACTTCAGCCCAAGACATGGACACCATTGGCTCAGGCCCCCGAGTGTCTCTGTGAGGTAGAGGTGGAAACCTCAGTGCCTAGGCCTGTCTGTGGGGGCTGAGGGCTTTGTAGCCAAACATGTGTTCAACTTCTGATCCACCTGCTAATGGCTAGCCGGCTGCTAACACTAGGTCACTCAGTAAGGGCCACAGCCCCAAAATGTCAGCACTGTACTGCCCATTATTTTACAGATGAGGAAATCAAGGCATGCAGCAGGCCAGGACTCCAGCTGGACAGCCTGACGGGGGCGGTGCTCTGCGTGCCCACACTCCCAGCAGGAGTCGGCCTGCCCGCCATCCACTCACCCTCTGCTTGGCCTCTTGGTGGGGTGTCCCGTGGGGTGAACTTACACATGCCTGAGGGGGCACGGGTTTAGGCCCCCGGCCCTCCCCACCACTGATGTGTGTCTACAGCTGTGCTACCAGTGTGGTGGCCACTAGCCAACAAAGCTACTTAGATCTGAATTATGTTAAATCAAATTAAAATTTCAGTTCCTCAATCACATGAGCTACATTTCCAGTGCTCTGTAGCCACATCTGGTGCCCCCTGGGTGGCACAAGTGGTTGGCACTCAACTACTAACCTTGGTTAAGAACTTGGCTGCTAACCAAAAGGTCAGCAGTTCAAATCCACCAGCCACTGCTTGGAAACCCTATGGGGCAGTTCTCTGTCCTATAGCGTTACTGTGAGTCGGGATGGACTCGACGGGAATGGGTTCTGTTTTGGTTTGGTTTACTAACGTAACTATTGTTGGTTCAAACCCATGTAGCAGTGCCATGGAGAGAAGGCCTGGCGTTCTGCTTCTGTAAAGATTACAGACAAGAAAACTCTATGGGGCTTGGCTCTACTCTGTAACACATGGGGCTGCCGTGAATCAGAATCAACTCGACAGTGATGAGTTTGGTTTTTTGGTTTATAGCAACATCTGGCTGCCCTGGTGGACAGTGCAGACACAGAGCATTTCCATCACCGTAGAAACTTCTACTGGATAACCCTGGGTGGAGCGTTAGGCTTCTCCTCTTGTTGGGGGAGGCTGCGAGGAAAGCCATGGGGCTTGGTAACCAGGGTATTTGGGTTGGAGGTGTCACGCACCTCCAGATGTGCCCCTAGGTCAGGGCTATTGAACCGTGGGAGTACCTGGAACTCCCCGGCCTGCCTCTGCTTCCCTGCCCTGAGCCAGAATCAACCCCTAAGCCCATGCTTGCCCTTCAGCCCTCAGTGAGGTCAGAGGGAAGCACCTGGTTCCAGCAATACAAGGTAAGCAGTTTCCAGCCAGGCAGGTCTGGCCCAGGCCTCCTGTTTGCGTAGCTTAGCGGCCCCTGTTGCTCCACAGCCAGCAGGGTCTCCACCCTCTAGAGGCAGCTGGACACCCCAGCCCACTGCCCATCTAGGGACCCCGTCTGTCTCTCCCAGCCTGAGACTGGCCGCTGGTAACGAGGACAGCGGCCTCCCTCCCCTGCCCAGATAGCATCAGCATTGGGCTGTGTGAAGGCAGGACAGCGCCTCCTGCTGCTGACAGGAACAGGGCTCAGCAAGGCCTTCACCTTCCACCTGTGTGTGTGTGTGTGTGTGTGTGTGTGTGTGTGTGTGTGTGTGTGTCTGTCTGTGTATACGCAAGTGTCTGTGTCTAGCTGTGTGTTTGTGTGCTTATGCAGACATGCATGTGGCTATGTGGATGCACGTGAGTGTCTGTGCATGTGTGTGTCTGTGTGTATACATGTGTCTCTGTGTCTCTGTGTGTCTGTGTGCACACGTCATGCATATGTCTTGTGTGTGCCTGTGTATATGTGTTGTGAACCTGTGTATATATGTGCCCGTGCCTGTGTGCTTGTGTGTAGACATATGTCTATGTGCATATGTGTGTGCACGTGTCTCTGTGTTTGTGTGCATGTATGTGTCTGTGTGTGTCTGTGTGTCTCCATGTGTTTGCACGTACACGGGTGCATACACGTGTATCTCTGTGTATCTGTGTGCATATATGTGCATATATGTGTTTCTGTGTGTGTCTGTGTTATCCTGGGCCTGAGGCTGTGGGGACTCGGAACACCAGCTCAGTCCCTTCCCCTTCTTTGTCAACACGTGTTAATGGCAAGGTGAGCATCTACATCCTGGTCTTGCCCAACAAGCAAAGGCTGATTCTAGAACTTTAGGGAATTCTGAGAACAACCATCAGCATCTGGAAGATGATAGATAATCCTGGGCTCATGTCCAGCTTGGCCACTTACTAAGGCTTAGTTTTCTCTTCTGTAAAATGGGACAGTAAATGTACCTACCTGGAGCATTGTCGCGGAGGTTAAGTGTGAAGTTTAGCACAGTGCCTGGCATGTGAAGCATGCTTGGTAAACCTTAGCTGCTGCCGTTGGCTAAGATAACGAATGTACTTTAAGAGCTTCCATCATTAAACGCCTACTGTGAGCTGGAACTCTGCTGAACGCTTTATGCACATTATCTACTGTTACCCCTCCCTGCGCTGTGAGGGGTAAGAGGCTGTCGTGGTTTGAATTATGTCCCCCAAAAAATGAGTGTCAATTTGGCTGGGCCAGGATTCCCAGAATTGTGTGGTTGGCCTCCATTTTGTGATTGTAATTTTATGTTAAAGAGGATTAGGGTGGGATTGTAACACCACCCTTACCCAGGTCATACCCCTGATCAAATGTAAAGGGAGTTTCCCTAGGGTGTGGCCTGCACCACCTTTTATCTCTCAAGAGATAAAAGGAAAGGGAAGTCAGCAGAGAGTTGGGGACCTCATACCATCAAGAAAGCAGTGCTGGGAGCAGAGCGTGTCCTTTGGATGAGGGTCCCTGTGCGGAGAAGCTCCTAGTCCAGGGGAACACTGATGAGAAGGTCAACAGAGAGAGAAAGCCTTCCCCTGGAGCTGATGCCCTGAATTTGGACTTTTAGCCTACTTTAACCGTGAGGAAATAAACTTCTCTTTGTTAAAACCATCCACTTGCAGTATTTCTGTTATGGCAGCACTAGATGACTAAGACAGAGGCTGATGAGGAGCTGAGGCTCAGAGAAGCTAACTCATTTGGCCCCACAGCCACAGCCACAAGAAGGGTCTGATTTCTCACCATTGACTCTAGAGGCTAGACGGGATGGAAGAGGCCTGAGATGGGAGAAATGTGGCTGCTGAGGGGCAGCCCAGAGGAGAGGGAGTCAGGTCAGTGGCCATTATGGAGCACCTACTGTGTATAGGCTCCCTGGGCTGTGTGCCAGGGATGGCGGAAAGAGTAAGCTGCAGAGGGATACCCTCGGGAATCCCCACTGAGCAGAGGTGACCGCCCAGCCAGGGAGTCTTGCTGGAGAGGCTTCTTGGTAGGGATGGGGCAGAGAGCAAGCATGCCCTGCCAACCCAGCTAGGAAAGAGGGCGCCAGGGCAGAACTGCACAGCGCGGTGTGCTTAATATGATCTGAGGGGTCCAAATACCCTTCCTCTGTGCCAGTAATGTCCTGTCTCCGTAGCTACCCAGGGCAGGAATTCTACCTCTTGGGATGCCTCTGCTCCTTAAGGCTGGGGAATCCTGTCCCCAGGTGGCGCCTGGCCACTGTCTCTGTGAGAGGAAGCCCACTAACTCTCCGTGCTTCCGGAGAGCTGGCTGTTTGGGTTGGAAAGGTCCTGAGGGATGGCTAGGCTGTAAATGAGAGGAGGCAGAGATGGTGTGTAATGCCTGGATGGGGACAGGGGAGGGGCATGGCGGATGCAGATCCCGGGAGTGGGTGGGCTGAGGGAGAAGCATTGGGAAGTGGAGGTCTGGGCTGCCCCTGCAGACTCGACGGGGCCCCATGAGATGGGCCGGCCACCTGCTGGACGGCTACCCCCGTGGCTGTGCTCCAGACATCACTGGCAGTGCTGGCAGGCCAACAGCTGAGCACAATGACTTCATTTTCAGGTTATTATTTAAACGCGGAAAAACAATGAAAGACAAAAGAAGTTTGTTTTGGCAACTTGACTTTCAGCTTCAGGAAGGTCTTGGCCTGTGATTTTCCACGTTTTGTTCCCTGGACGTTGGGTGGGGCTGCTCAGACCTGTCAGGGAGGGCTGGAGGGACCAGAAAGGGAAGGGGGAAGTCACCTGCTGCTTGCTTTGCCCACAAGACGTCAAACGATGGGGTGGCTTATTTTTTGTTTTATTTTGTTTTAACTGCATTACCTGGTGGATTGAACTATTGCTTGGGGGGTTTTCTTTGTTCTTGTTTTGTTTTGTTTGCTGTGATTCTTGGTGCAAGAACCCAGGTTCTAGCCAAGGCTCTGCCATCACTGTGCTGTGTGGCCTTGATTGATGTATATCCCTCTCTGGGCCCCATCTCATCCCATTTTACATACAGGGAGGGCTGGATTGTGTACCTCAGCCTGTCACTGCAGGTCACTGGGACTGCTGTCTGACACCTGCACAGGCTCTGCCCACCTCCACACCTGGGGTCAGGTAGTGCCTGCATCTGAAACCCTTGCTCCCACCTCTTCTCCTGTGATTCAGAGCAACACATTTTCCAAGTCTTGACTGAGTGCTCCCTCCCCTGGGCTGGCGTGGACCCCTCTGACCATTCTCTATCTCTCTATACCTCTGCTACTTGACTCCACACTTTGCAGGGAGCAGAGACAAGGGTTCAAATCGTGGCCCAGGCCCTCACCTGCTGTGGGATCTCAGGCAAAGTGCTGCACCTCTCTGGCCATCAGTCTCTTCATCTGAAAACTGGGGAACGGGAGGGATGCGAGAAGGAGGGGAATGGTCGCCACCATGAACTTGTGTGAGGAATATGCAAGGTGTGTGTGCAGCTCCTGGCACCTCTAAAAAGCCAAACCCATTGCCGTCTAGTTGATTCTGACTCATGGAGGCCCCGTGTGTTGCAGGGTAAAACTGCTCCATAGGGTTTTCGTGGCTATAACCTTTATGGAAACAGATCACCAGGTCTTTCTGTCACAGTTCTGCTGGGTAGGTTTGAACCACCAACCTTTAGGTTAGAGTCGAGTGCAAACCTTTGACGTCTCCCAGGGACATCATGCTTAAATATCACCTCCTGTGAGGGTTGCCCTGCACTACGTCTTACTACTCCTGATGGCCTCCCTCTGTCTCCATAACTCAAGTGACAGCTCCCGGGGACAGCAACCTCCTCGCCACATGGCTCTGGGTCAGTGAATGAATTCTCCATGTGGCCTGCTGCTTCTCCAGAAGCAGCAGGAGCGTTTGGGCAGACCGGGGGTGAGACCAGGGAGGCCCCCAGGCACACAGTGGAAGGAGGTGCCCACGTTCAGGTTCATGCAAGTCCACGGCTGACCGCACTTGCTTCACCTAGTCCCAGCCCTGCATTTAGGGCCAGAGTAAGAATGACTCTGTCCCTGGAGGACTAGGGGCTCCCCTGGGAAAAGGGATGACCCACAGCCCCCTTTCTCCCTCTGGCTGGATGACTCATCTACTTGTTCATCCACTGGCTAGACTGGCGGGCCTTTGAGACCAGGTGCTGTGTGGTCTGGTGGGGCCTGGAGCAGTGCCTGGCCATGGTAGGTGTGTAGCGCACAGAGGCTGTGTCAGGGAATGGAGGAATGTACCCCAACTAGTCCTGTATCCACCGTCTGTCCATCCATCACTCACCAGGGCTCATGACTTCCAGGCCCTCCTATGTGGTGTGCACTCTGCTGGGTGCTGGGAACACACAGAGAGAAGGTAGTCTCTGCCCTCACTGCAAAACATGCGTGTGTGTCTGGGTGTGTGCTGTGTGTGTCCGTGTGTTCCTGTGTCTGTGTGTATGTGTGTGTCCTGGTCCTCATCCCTGCTGCCCCACAGAAAGGTGGCCTGACCACCAGGGTCCCTGCCTTTGGCCAGTCTAGCACATGTCAGTCAGGAGCCAGGCCAGGGCACTCCCCACAAGGAGGAATGTCTTCATAAATCAGGATGCACCCTGGGTGGTTGGACCTAGACTGAGCAGGTTCTTTATCTACCCAGAGCATCTGCAAGGAAGGCCTTCCTTTGAGAGGGAGTCTTCAGCCTCCTAGAATAAAAGGGCGGCTGTGGGGAATAACGGCCACTCCCTGGGGTATAGGCAGACAGGCTCAAGAAGGGCTGAGCCAAGTGGTGAGGGCTTGATGCTGGCCTGGGCCAGCCTTCACCATTGAGAACTCAGTCTCGGCAAAGCCAGAGCAGAGGTGGCCTCAGCCTGCAGCTGGACCGTATGTCCACGTCAGGATCCCCTATGGTAATGAAGCAGGCATGGTCAGCGCTGAGCTGTGTCATAACAAATTGCAGTGTCAACTACATTTACTGAGTTCTTACTGCGTACTAGGGCTGCCCACACCTTATCCCCTTTAATCTAATAGCAATTCCATGAAGCACATAGTATTATCACCCCCATACGGGGAGAGAGAGAGAGCGCTGCTGTCCAGTCAACTCTGACTCATGGCAACCTTACATGCAACAGAACATTGTCCAGTCCTGCATCATCCTCACGATTGCCTGCATGTCTGAGTCCATTACTGTGTCTACTGTGCTGCTCCCTCTCACTGAGGGTCTCCCAAGTCCTCACTGACCCCCTACTTCACCAAACATGATGTCCTCCTCTAGTGACTGATCCCTTCTGATGACTTGTCCAAAGCAAGCGAGTTGGAAAATATTCTGTTGTGATCTATAGGGTTTTCACTGGCTAATTTTCAGAAGTACATTTGAATGTCTTCTTTGGTGAAGTGTCTGTTCATTTCCTTTGCCATTTTTTAAGTGGATTATTTATCTTTTTGTTGTAGAGGTGTTGGATTTTCTTGTAGATTTTAGAGATCAGGTCTTTGTCAGATTTGTTTTAGCCAAATGTTTTTTCCCAGTCTGTAGGTTCTCTTTTTACTCTTTTGGTGAAGTCTTTTGATAAGCACAGTGTTTAATTTTTAGAAGATCCCAGTTATCTAGCTTATCTTCTGGAGTTTGTATGTTGTTGGCTATGGTTTGTATCCTGTTAATGCGATGTATTAGGGCCTCTAGTGTCGATCCTATTTTTTCTTCTATGATCTTTATAGTTTTTGGCTTTATATTTAGGTCTTTGATCCATTTTGAATTAGTTTTTGTATACGGTGTGATGTATGGGTCCCGTTTCATTTTTTTTGCAGATGGACATCCAATGTTACCCACACCATTTGTTGGGATGGAATTACATCTGGGGTCTCAATTCTGCTCCATTGGTCAGTGTATCTGTCATTGTACCAGTACCAGGCTGTTTTGACTACAGTAGCTGTACAGTAGGTTCTGAGGTCAGGCAGTGCGAGTCCTCCTACTTTATTCTTCTTCTTCAATAGTGCTTTACTTAGCCGGGGCTTCTTCCCTTTCCATATAAAGTTAACAATTAGTTTTTTCATCTCTTTAAAGAATGTTGTTGGTATTTGGATGAGGATTGCATTTCTTTGTAAATTTCTTTGGGTTGAATTGTCATTTTCACGATGTTGAGTCTACCTATCCATGAGCATGGTATGTTTTTCCATATGTAGGTCTCTTTTGGTTTCTTGTAGTAATGTTTTGTAGTTTACTTTGTATAGGTCTTTTACATCCCTGTTTAGATTTATTCCTAAGTATTTTAGCTTCTTGGGGGCAATTATAAATGGTATTTTTTTTTTCTGATTTGATCTCATTGTTCTCTTTATCGGTGTATAAGAATCCAACTGATTTTTGTATGTTTACCTTGTATCCTACTACTCTGCTGAATCTTTCTATTAGTTCCAGTAGTTTTCTCATGGAGTCTTTAGGGTTTTCTATGTATAGTATCATATCATCCACAAACAGGGACAGTTTAACTTCTTCATTATCAATTTGGATGCCCTTTATTTCTTTTTCTTGCCTTATTGCTCTAGCTAGGACTTCCAGCACAATGTTAAATAGGAGTGATGATAAAGGCCATCCTTGTCCTGTTCCTGTTCGCAAGGGAAATGTTTTTGGCCTCTCTCCATTAAGAATGATGTTGGACGTTTGTTGCATATATGCCCTTTATTATGTTGGGGAATTTCCCTTCTATACCTATTTTATTGAGAGTTTTTTTTAATCAGGAATGGGTGTTGGACTTTGTTGAATGCCTTTTCTGCATCAGTTGAGATGAGCATGTGATTCTTTTCTTTTTTTTTATTTATGTGGTGGATTACATTGACTGATTTTCTAATGTTGAACCATCCTTGCATACGTGATAGGAATCCTACTTGGTCACAGAGTATTATTTTTTTGATACGATGCTGAATTCTATTGGCTAGAATTTGGTTGAGAATTTTTGCATCTATATTTATGAGAGATATTGGTCTGTACTTTTCTATTTTTTGGTGTCTTTGCCTGGTTTTGGTATCAGGGTTATGCTATGTTCTGAAATAGTTTGAGTAGTACTGGTATAAGATCTTCTCTGAATGTTTGGTAGAATTCTCCAGTGAAGCCATCTGGGCCAGGGCTTTTTTTTGCTGGAATTTTTTTTTATTACCTTTTCACTCTCTTCTCTTTTTATGGGTCTGTTCAGATTTTCAACATCATTTTGTGTTAGTTTGGGTAAGTAGTGATTTTCTAGAAATTTGTCCATTTCCTTTAGGTTTTCAAATTTGTTGGAGGACAGTTTTTCATAGTACGCTATTATGATCCTTTTTATTTCAGTTGGGTCTGTTGGAATGTCCCTCATTTCATTTCTTATTTGGGTTATTTGTGTTCTCTCCTGTTTTTCTTTTGTCAGTCTGGCCAGTGGTTTGTCGATTTTGTTGATCCTTTCAAAGAACCAACTTGTGGTTTTGTTGATTCTTTCTATTGTTTTTCTATTATCTATTTCATTTATTTCTGCTCTGATCTTTATTATTTCCTTTCTTCTGGTGGCTGTGGGCTTCTTTTGCTGTTCTCTTTCTATTTGTTTGAGTTGTGTAGCTAATGTTTTGATTTTGTCCCTTTCTTCTTTTTTGATGTGTGCATCTATTGCTATAAATTGTCTCTGAGGACTGCCTTTCAGCTGATATTTAAAAGAAGGGAGAGGTAAAAGGAAGGGACCAGGAGAAGGTAAGTTCATAATCCTGCATAACATTGCAATATGGGAAGAAAAAAAGTGTGGTTTCTTCTCCCCAATTGTACTACCCCAAGCCTTCTCACACTCATTCCTTCACAGCCTCCAGTCACCACATGACTTTCAGCTGATCCTACTAGAGGAAGACTGTATTTCCTCACCCTGTTGATGCTGGGTTTGGCCCAGGTCTTTGACCACTGACCTGTTAGTGGAGACGACATTAGCAGAGACATTAAATGTGTGCTCGAAATTGGGCTGTTTTCCTGCATTTTCACCATTGCTACGAAGTTTTTGTCCAAGAATGACAGGAGACATGTGGAGACCTAAACTCAATCCTCAGTTAGAGGTAAGTCCAGCCTGAAGCAAAGCCGCCCAGCCAAGCTCAAATCAGTCAAACCTTAGTCAGCTGCAGAACTGTGGGCATGAGATACACGCTTGTTATTCTAAGTTGCCAAGTTTTGAAGTGGCTTCTTACACTGCATTGTTGTGTTGAGAGCAGACTGATATAGTACCTGTTTTTACCCAAGCTACTGTTTTTACTTAACTTTGTGGGTTAGAAACACAGACAATTGTCCAGATGCTCTGAACAGCTTTTCTAGGATAATAATCTTACCTCATATTTGTTTAACACACCATAGTTTACAGAGCACTTTTACTTACTGTTATTGGTTTACACCAGAAATTCACAAGTCAGGTAATGTTTCCTCTGATTTATGATGACGATCATATTGTTCTCAGAAGTTACTTGTCTGAGATCACAAAGTTTATCAGCTCTAGAGTTTGGACTCAAGTCCATACCTTTAGACTTGAAACTTGTTATCTGCTCATTCCTTCAGGAAGCCTAGAGCATGCAGTAGGTAGCATTGGTGGTTCAGTGGTAGATTCTCACCTTCCATGTGGGAGACCTGGTTTCAATTCCCAGCCAATACACCTCATGCACAGGCACCACCTGTCTGTCAGCAGAGGCTTGTGGGTTGCTGTGACGCTAAACAGGTTTCAACAGAGCTTCCAGACTAAGACAGACTAGGAAGAAAGGCCTGGTGATTTACTTCCAAAAACCAGTCAATGAAATGAAAACCCTATGAATTTTGTGATAGAAATATTTACAGCAATGACAAAAAAAAGAAAAAAGAATAGCTGCTGAGGCCACTTATGTACAACCAAACACTTCACAGTTTTTGGTTCCTTCGTATGGAGGTTTAGGGTCAAGGTTTCATGGGACTTCCCAGTTAATTGGCCTAATAATGTGTTTAGTTCTTCGGTTCTAACTCCTAGTTCCTTGCATAGTTCCTGGAGTCTTAAAAGCCTGCAAGTGGCCATCCAAGGAACAACAATTGATCTCTGTTTGCCTGGAGCAACAGAGGAAGAAGGAGATTCAGGAATAGGAGGAAATAGAATGTGTCGTTAATTGCCTCCATGAATAACTGCCTCCTTCCCCATGAGACCAGAACTGGATGGTGCTGGGTTACTGTTACTGAACATTTTAATTAAAGACTCTATAGAAGAATCCTGATCAAAAGGGGGAAAATGTAGAACAGAATTTCAAATTTTCATGGACTCCAGACTTTCTGGATCCATGGAGGCCAAATGAAGCAAAATATCCCCTGGAGTTTTCCTAAAACTAAGCGATAGTTCACCTTAACTAGTAAAAAGTGTCTGCCTTGAACATTATGCTCTTTTAAGAACTATCTATATGGGATCAAATTGACAACAGCAACTCAAAAGATTAGGTAGCAACCTTAGGGGGTAGTGAGTTAATGTTAATGAAGGAGGAACAACTCAGAAGAGGAGGGTGAGAATGGTTGCACAACTAGAAGAATGTAGTTAATGTCACTGAACTGTACATGTAGAAACTGTTGAATTGGTGTATGTTTTGCTATGTATATTCTCAACAAAACAACAACAAAATAAAATAAAACCTATGGAGCACAATGGTCTGACCCACAACCAATCATGCCGTGGCACTGGACTGGGCTGCATTTCATTCTGTTGTGCACGGGGTCGCCATGAGTCAGAGTCTTACTCCATGGCAGCTAACAACAACAGAGTGTGTAGTATTGCATGCTTTATTCTCTGGAGTCATCTTCCTTGCTCCCTCCTTCTTTTTCTTATTCCTTCCTTCCCCTTTCATGTATTTCTTGCCTGCCTACTCTGTGTGAGTGTGGGAATATGGAGGTTTGGCTAGCCCAAGAGCCTTTTCCAATCCCCTTATTCCTTGTCTACCTCCTGTTTTCCAGCCTCACTTGTAGCAAAGTAGCCATGTGACCAGGTTCTGGCTAAGAAATATAACAGAAGATTTGCTGGGGGCTTCTGGGAAAGCTTTCATTTCCTTGTAAAAGGAAGCTAAGTAGAAGAAGGCTTGCTTCCTCTTCCCATTCTTTCTTTCCTGGGGCTGGGGCAATCATAAGGTAGGAATCAGTTGGCTATTGTTGTGTAACAAGTCGTCTGTGATGATTAAGGTTGTGTGTCAACTTGGCTAGCCATGATTTTCAATGGTTTAGTGGATGTTATGTAATCATCCTCCATTTTGTGATCTGATGTGAGCAGCCAATCAGTTGAAAGCCTCGTAGATGTGGTCTGCATCCAATATATATGGATGTTGTGGCAAAGCTCTCTGTGAATCCTGCATCTGAGTCATTATCCTCTGACTTATGGTTCTTGGGACATGAGCCAGCAGCCTTCCACCTGACCTTCTGATTTTGTTTTCATCAGCCCCGGCAACAACATGAGTCAGGAGAAGTCTCCAGCCTGCTGCCTGACCCACAGACTTGGGACTTGCCAGGCTCCACAACTGTGTGAGCTATTTCCTTGAAATAAATCTCTCTATATACAATTATATATATACTTTTCACTGGTTTTGCTCTTCTAGAGAGCCCAGCCTAAGATACCACCCCAAAAGTTTGGTAGCTTTTAACAACAGCTGTTTATTACTGCTCACAAGTTTATGGGTGCGTTGGGTGGTTCTACTGATCTTATCTGGGCTCAATCGCTATTGTCTGGGTTCTTGTATATACCTATGGTCAGCTGCCAAGTTAGCCAGAGGCTGGCTGGTCAAGGATGGCCTCACTCACCTGTACCTGGTGGTTGGCTATCTGATAGCTGGGATAATGGGGTCATCCCTATATTTATCCAGTAGGCCAGCCCAGTTTTGTTCCCAGGACATAAGTAGCTTCCAAAAACAAGAGTGGAAGAACACAAGGATTGTTGAGGTCTGGGCTCCAGAACTCACGCACAGCCACGTCACCACATCTATTGGTCAGAGAAAATCAGTGACCAACCCAGATTTAAAAGGTGGGTTCTTGATCATGAAGATGATGCAGAACTGGGCAACGTTTCGTTCTGTTGTACATGGCGCTACCATGAACTGGAGCCAACTTGATGGCGACTAAGAACAACAATAATATATCGATACATACTTGTACTTCTGGATATTTACCCTAGAGAAATTAAAACTTACATTCACCTCAAAGCCTACGCACAATCGTTTATAGCAGATCTCCTCATAATCACCCCAAAATGGAAATAACTCAAACGTCCTTCAACAGGTGCGTGACAAAGATTCTGTGGTACTGCCACACAACAGAATGCTGCTCAGCAACTCCCAAAAAAATGCAAATCATGGTTGAATCTTAAATTCACGTGCTAAGTGAAAGAAGCCAGACTTGAAAGGCACATCCCCTATGACTCTATTTACATGACATTCTGGAAAAGGCAGAATTCTAAGGTCAGAAATCAGATCAGTTGTTAGGGGCTGGGAGCAGGGGAAGGGTTTGACTATGGAGGGTCATGAGGGGACTTTATGGGGTGGTGAAACTATCCTACATCCTGATTGTGGTGGTGGTTATGTAAAACTTACAAAGTTGTACACCAGAAACAGTGAATTTTACTGTATGTAAATTATATCTCAATTAAAAAATAACTCCACGCAAATTGTCTTATTCAATATCCCAGGGGCCTTGTAAGCCAGTTCTTGTTATTGTTTCAATTTAATACACAAAGAAACAGAAGCTCAGAGGCTAATATAATAATACCTAGTTTGATGCTTGTTGGGCCGTCTAGTGATCAGGCATGGAATATTCCTAATATTAATAATAGTGGCTTAGCATTGGGTACAGTAAAGCTCTTGTCATACATTATAACACTTAATTCTGGAAAAGGTAGGCCATGGGGATGTGGGGTCTGAAGCCCAGACTCTGGCCCCCAAGGCCACGCTCACTGCCCTGTGTGGCCTTCAGTGTGTCTGGGGAAGCGGCAGTAGCTGTCATCCTCAGGCACCGTGCTGAAGCCTGCAGAAGAAGTTAGGTCTGCAGACCAGGCCCCATATGTGTGTTTGCATATGTATAAAAATGTTTAGAAGATGTCTTAATTACCTGGTGCTACTGTAACAGAAATACCACAAGTGGATGGCTTTAAGAAAGAGAAACTTATTCTCTCACAGTTTACAAGACTGGAAGTCTGAATTCAGGGTGCTGGCTCCAGGGGAAGGTTTTCTGTCTCTGTCGGCTCTAGGGGAAGGTCCTGAACATCAGTCTTCCCCTGGTCTAGGAGCTTCTCCGCGCAGGAAACCCAGGTCCAGAGGACGTGCGCTCCTGGCTCTTCTTGCTTGGTGGTATGAGTTCCCCCTGTCTCTCTGCTCGCTTCTCTCTTTTATATGTCAAAAGAGATTGACTTAAGACACAGCTTAATCTTGTAGATTGAGTCCTGCCTCGTAACCAAAACTGCCACTAATCCCACCTCATTAACATCGTAGAGGCAGGATTTGCAACACATAGAGAATCACATCAGATGACGAAATGGTGGACAATCACACAATACTGGGAATCATGGCCTAGCCAAGTCGACACATACTTTGGCGGACACAATTCAATCCATAACAGCAGGAAACATAAGAAACTGTTCACGATGCCTGCCTTTGGAAGGAGGTCTAGGGAGCCTGGGATAAGAGGGGAACTAAATATGACCTTTGATTCAATTTAAGTTTTTATCGTGAACCTGTTTTTCAATATATTTTTTTAAATTTTTAAATAAAATCTGTCTGGATATTAGAATAGGTTAAATTTCATAAAAGGAATCATCGGGCAAATATGTTATTTTAACTATACTTTAGCTCTAATTTGGAAAGAGCCAGTACAAATAAAAGCCTCTGAAGGTTATCTGCATGTCCAAGCCTACCAGCTGCATGCCTTTTTAGTATGCACGTGGATCATTGTAAAGTTTTAAATGATCCCAAGTTATTTTGGCGTGGTTCCAGACATAAAGGCTAAAAGGCAATTCCAGTGAAGATGTCAACTCTCCTCAAAATCCTGTCAAAATTCCAGCAATATCTTTTGTAGATAGAAACCAAAGATGATTAGTGTTACCAGGGACAAGAAGGAAGGGAAAAGGGAGAGTTTTTGCTTAGGGGGCACTGATTTTGTGTTAATGGCGGTGGAATGACTTGGAAAAGGATAGCAAATATGGTGGCACAACATGAAGAATGTAATCAGTGTCACTGAATTTTACATGTAGAAATTGTTGAATTGGGGAAAGTTTTGTTGTGCATATTTTTACCACGATAAAAAAAATGAACCTATCCATGATTGTTGATAACAGCGCTATTTGCAATCACTAAAAAGTTGCATGCTCTATGATTTCATTTACATAAAATTCTCAAAATGGCAAAATTATAGAGCTGGAGAGCAGATCAGTAGTTTCCAGGAATTATGGATGTGGGGTGAGGGAAGGAGGATGGATTTGACTATGAAGGAGTGATGGTATAGTTCTATATCTTGATTATGGTGGTGGTTACATGAATCTGCACGTGATAAAATTGCACAGAAATATATTCACACACATCCAAACAAGTGCGTGTAAAACTGGCGAATTCTGAATAAGGTCTATGGATTGCACCTATGTGAGTTTCCTGATTTTGCATAATTCTGTAGTTCTGTTCTACTGTTAGGTAAGATGTTACCATTGGGGAAACCGGGTGAAGGGTCCACGGGATGTCTGTGTGCTACTTTTGCAACTTCCTATGGATGTATGATTATTTCAAAATAAAAAGATTTTTTAAAAGGCAATGGGCAACAACAATAAAAAAATAAATAAAATAAATTACTAATTAAAAAAAAAAAAGGCAATGGGAAAGGCCCTTGAAGACAGAGGTCTTGTCTCACTGGCTTGAGTGTGAGCCTCTGAGGATGGAAACCTTACAGTGAACCATGATTTCCCTATGCCTAGCCCAGGGCTGGCCCTACCTCAGAGGTAAATTGATACTGAGAATATCCTGGCTTAGTTCAAGGGCACAGCAGCACGCAGATGTCCTCAGTAAACATAGCTGGAAACCGGGGACAATGGCCTGGATGGGGTGGGGGAGGTGAGAATTGTGTGGAAACAAGAAATATGGGTCCAATACCTCTGGAATGCATGCTCACCAACACCTGCATTTCTGTGTTATCAGTCAAGGGTACTTTCTGGTGAAAGCTATTCTGTTCTGGTCTGAAAAACAACAGTGAATGTGGTCGGACTATCCAAAAAAACAAACCAGTTGCTGCGGAGTCCATTCAGACTCTTGGCAATCCCGTGTGTGTCAGAGTACAACTGTGCTCTATAGTGTTTTCAACAGCTGATTTTTTGGAAGTAGATTGTCAGACCTTTCTTCCGAGGTGCCTCTGGGTGGACTCAAGCCTCCAGTCTTTCAGTTAACAGCTGAGCATGTTAACCGTTTGCACCACCCAGGGACCCCTGGTTGGACTACAGAGCAATCATAAAGGTGGACAATGACCAGCACTGTGCCCTGGGTACAAAGGGCTGTGTGGTGGTGACGGTCATGGGTGCAGCTGGAATTCCAGAAGGAAGAGAAGAAAGTGTGGATAGAGGGCAGGCAAGGCTAGTGCTGGGCACACTGCATGCAGTCATTGCTGGGGACAGGGCTCTCCAGCTCAACTCTCTTCCCATTCTCAGGGAGTAAAGAGCGTGCAAAGTGCCATACAGGTGTGAGGAATCACAGCAGGAAGGTGGCCAGGAACTGGGATGCCCCTGGATGGTCCCTCCAGGCAGAGCTGATTGTATCCTCTCAGGAAAACCATGAAAAGAGCTGGCCTGGCCCACTGGGAAGGCAAAGCAGGAAAGAAGACACCCTATGCCAAGGACAGAACAAAGGAGAAGAGGTGCACATCTTGGCCACCCTTTTGGCTGCCGAGGGCTTCAAAGCACCTTTGCATTGGAACAGACCAAAAGGGCATCATCAGCCATGACCTCTCAACATGGCTATCACTGCAGCAGGCAAGAGAGAGCACTGGGCAGCCTGCTGCCAAGACCTGTGGTTTTGTCCTGAGTCCTCCTGACCCTAAAAAGCTCCAGTGAGCTTAAGGGAAGTAACTGCCCGGGGCTGTGTAGCAACAGCTGCAGGAACCACTGTTCTAAAACAGCCTTGTCCAAAGCCACCTCACCTTGACTGGTTCTATCTGTGTTCTGCTACCTTTCCCTGTGTGTTCCCCAAGGTCTTCCACCCCAGCGGGCACCAAGGAAGCAGAAGCCAATCCAGGAACAGTGGGGTCTTGGGAGACCCCTTTAGCAGACGCTTTCACCTCTAGGAGCCTCAGTTCCCTCCCTGGCCTGTGGAAATACCAGTGATAACCACAAGCATTTACTTTATTAGAAAAGGAAGACAGAAGAAGAGCTGATGCATTTGAACAGTGGTGCTGGAAGAGAATAATGAATTGACTGTGGGCTGCCAGAAGAATGGACCTATCAGTCTTAGAAGAAATACAACCAAAATCCTCCACAGGAGCAAGGACTGTGAGACTTTGTCTTGCTTACACTGGACACGTCATTAGCAAAGACCAATTGCTAAAAAGGACATCATGTTTGGCAAAGCAGAGTGCCAGCGAACATGAAGGAAGCCCTCACTGAGATGGATTAACGCAACAGCTGTGACAGTGGACTCAAACATTTCAACAATCATGAAGATGGCACAGGATCGGGCTATGTTTCACTGTACTTGGGGTTGCCATGAGTCAGAGATGACTGCACAGGCAACTAACAACAAATTTATCACTCACAACCCTGTGCTGACCTCTAGGTCCAACACAGCACACACTGAGTTGCCAATCCTCACACCAGCTCCTAGAACAGGCACTGGCCTTTGCCCCATTGCACAGATAAGAGGGAAGAGTGGCCTGCACACTTTCCTGCAGCCTGCATGGGGTTGCAGGGACGCTAGCACAGGTCTGTCCGATCCCAGTGCCCAGGATTTACCTGCTCAGAGCCCCCCGCTCTTCCTTGCATGGTGCTATTCTGAGGGGAATGTCATAATACCAAAGCTCCAAGGAATGGAGACCACAGGTCTGGACCTCCAGCCACTGTCACACTTCAGTGTGGTGCTGCTTCCCGAGTCCCCATACTCAGAGAACCAGGTCCTTCTCCTCCTTCCAGGTCCCGCTCAGTCCCGCCCCCCAGGCAGGCTTCCTGGACAGTCCCAGCCTTTCCCAGGTGACCTTGCCTTCCTCTCGGTGCCTCTAGAACGCTTCTCCTCTGACTCCTCCTTTCAATGCCTTACCCCTTGAGACAGGTAGGACAGGATCAGAGGAGGGTTGCCCCAGAATCTGTCTGCCTAGTTTTAGACTGGACTATGTCTGCAGTGCACAGAGCCTGGAACAAAAGGAGGAACCGATCCACGCCAGGGGTTAAGGGCTGTCCTTACCCTAGCTCTAAATCACACACTAGGGCATGAGACTTCACATGCTCTTCCAGGCCATAATTTCATATATATATGTGTGTACAAGTGTGTATGTATATGTATATGTATGCATATATATGCATGTACATACACACTGTATTGATTAATTTACTTATTTAACATATATTAAAATATGCAGTTCCTGAGTGGTACAAATGGTAAAACTGTTCAACTGCTAACAGAAATATTGGAGGTTGGAGTCCACCCAGAGGTGCCTCGGAGGAAAAACCTGGTGATCTACTTTAGAAAAATCAGCATTGAAAACCCTATGGAGAACCATTCTACTCTAACACATATGGGGCCAGCATGAGTCGGGATCAACTCAACAGCAACTGGTAAATTAGTATACAGGCAGTCCCCAGATTATGAATAAGTTCCATTCCTCAACCTGTCTTTAAGTCAAAGTCAATTACAGAAGAACAAATATTGTATGATCTCGCTTATATAAAAAGACCAGATCTGGCAAATGTATAGAGACCAAAGTTTACTAGTGGTTACCAGGGGCAGGAGGGAGGAGGGAAATGAGGTTAACTATGATGGAAAAATTGCATTGATTAAGGGTAGGGTTGCACAGCCAATTAATGTAATTGCTGTCAATAAGTGGTACACCTGTAAAAAGTTGAATTGGCAAAAGTTGAGTGATAGATATATTTACTACAACAACAACAACAACAAAAAGAGCAGCTGCTGAGGCTGCTTATATACAGCTAACATCTCATGGGTTTTGGTTCCTTGGTTAGGAAGTTTAGGGTCATGGTTTCATGGGACAGGCCAGTTAATTGGCCTAATCTCATGGTTAGTGTTTCTGTTCCACCTCCTGGGTGCCTGGAGTCTTAAAAGCTTGCAAGCAGCCATCCAAGTTACGAGAATTGGTCTCTATTCACCTGAAGCAACAGAGGAAAAAGAAGAGTCAGGGGATGGAGGAAGAAATGGAATGTGTGGCTAATAGCCTCCATGAACAGCTATCATGAGAAAAGAAGAACGGGTCAGTGCCTGGCTACCATTACTGAATGCTTTGATCTAAGATTCTGTGGAAGAATCCTGACCAAAAAGGAGACAAAGCAGAACAGCATTTCAAATTCCCATGGAATCCAGACTTTCTGGAGCCATGGAGGCTGGATGAACCCCCAAAACTATTGCCGTGAGATAATCTTTAAAGCTTTAACCAAAAATATCCCCTAAAGTCTTCTTAAAAGCAACAACAGTTTAGCTTCATTAGTAAAGAATGTCTGCCTCGAACATTATGCTCTTCTAAGAACTATCTATATTGACATCTTTGAATTGTGGTGTTGGCAAAGAATATTGAATATACCATGGATGGCCAAAAGAACAAACAAATCTGTCCTGGAAGAAGTACAACCAGAATGCTCCTTAGACGCAAGGATGGCAAGACTACATCTCACATACTCTGGGCATGTTATCAGGAGGGATCAGTCCCTGGAGAAGGACATCATGCTTGGTAAAGTAGAAGGTCAGTGAAAAAGAGGAAGACCCTCAATGAGATGGTTTGACACAGTGGCTGCAACAATGGGCTTAAGCATAACAATGATTGTGAGGATGGCGCAGGACCAGGCAGTGTTTCCTTCTGTTGTACACAGGGTCCCTATGAGTCAGAACTGACTTGACGGCACCTAACAACAACAATATGGGATCAAATTGACAACAGCAACTTGAAAGATTAGCTAGGAACCTTAGAGGGCAGTGAGTTAATATTAACGGGGGAGGAACAACTCAGAAAAAGAGGGTGAGAATGTTTGTACGACTTGTAGAATGTTATCAATGCCACTGAATTGTTGTATTAGTGTATGTTTTGTTGTGTATATTCTCAACAACAGCAACAAGAAATAAAATAAATTATAAAACAATTAAAGCAATGTAGTCTTTGAAGCAAACAAGTGACTCCATGAGAAATATCTGAGTATTCATGGAACACCTTCCCTGTGCTCCTTGCTAGGTGCTGGGGACCCAGAAATAAGAAAGACCTGCCCTATCTAAACGAGCTAGAGTGAGGGAGTTCCTTGCTTGGCCAGTCTTGAGTAACTTCCCTGGAGGCACACAGCCTGCAAAGGTTTCTGACAGTGCCAGGGGGTGCAGAGGATTTTAAAGTTCAGTCCTTGCCCTGAGCAAACTCACAATTGAGTAACACAGTAAAACGGCTTTGGCCAACCCTCAGAACAGCCCAGAATCCTCACCAGGTCATAGAAACCCCTCAGACACTCAGTCCCCAGCTCCCTTACCTCACGGCATCCCATCTCTCACTGCTTAAACCTTTGTCTGGTGCCTAACCTAAAAAATCAAACCCATTGTAGATGAGTCAATTCCAACTCATGGAGACCCCGTGTGTTACAGAGGAGAACTGCTCTATAGGGTTTTCTTGGCTGTAATCTTTATGGAAGCAGATTGCCAGGCCTTTCTTCTGTGGCACCACTGGGTGGGTTTAAACCACCAACCTTCTGATTGGTAGCCAAGCGTAAACCATTGTGCCACCCAGGGACGATATCAGGTACCTACTATGAGCCAAATACACTACTGAGCTGTCCCCGCTCACCATCCCGCCCCCCGCCCCGCTTTCTCCTTGAGCCTTTTGAAACGGCCTTTTCCCCCTTTTAGAGATGGTGTCACTGAGGCCCAGACAGGTTACACATCAAGTAAATGGTGGCACTTGGACTGAAAGGCAGTGGCTGTTGCCGGAGAGTCCAGCTGTTCTTTCAGCCAAAAAAATGTGGGCCTCGCCCTCTGGCCAGCTGACCCCACTCCCGGCCCTTCTGGGTCTCCTAATAAAAGCAGAGCAGGATGGAGAGGTGGCCCCCCACCTTTCACCCCTTCTCTGCCTCATAAACTGTTTTCTTTCCCTCTAGGAATGGAGTCCAGTTACCCTCTGTTCCTGCCTGTTTCTTAACCTCTCTTTACAAGGATTGCTGAGTTAATTAACAGCCTGACTTGGCTATGCCAGGAAACAAACGGAAGGACTTCAGAAAGACCAGGGAGAAAAGGAACAACAAGACTCTAGAAAGACCCTTTGGGAGAAGAAAAACTCGACCATGTCTGTTCTCTTGGTCTATGAAAAAAGGGAGGGGAAGAAAAGGACCAAGGAAAAAATGCTGACCTTCCACTTCTCCTCTTGCTCAAGAACCAGCCATGGCTCCCTATCACCTGGCTATGAAAGATAAGTGCTCCTGGTTGATTTCTTCCACCTACTGCCCCAGTTCTTCTGTCCGTCCTCCCCAAGAGGACCCCTAGTCAGGTGCAGTGCACACACAGACAGCCTGTTCCTGTAACCAGTGCCAGGACAGTGGGGGACCTAGCCCAGGTGCAGGCAATCAGGGTGAGCACTGTTTGCAAAGAATTGCAAAATGATGATGAAACCTACAAAAGCTTCTGCTTTAGGTTATCGACATGTGCCCACAATTCTTAACAGTCAGGGACAAAATACTCTTCTCCCAGGGAAGAGCAGTTCTGTCTCCCTTCCCTGAAGCACCACCTTCATGGAAGTACCTTCCCGCCACAGCCACCTGTCTCGCACCCTTCCCCACCTGTCTGCATTGTTCAGAGCGGTATTTCCCAAACCGTGGTCCATGCACAACCTGCATCAGTATCACTTGTGGTGGTGTTGAGTGCTGGTCGTGTCAGAATGCAGATTCCTGGTGCCTGCCCAAGGTCTGTTAAATCAGCCTCTCTAGGGTGGGGACTGGGAATCTGCATTTTAATATGCACCTCTGGAATGCTGGTGCACAAGGCAGTTTAATAATCCTCGCTTGAAAGCCTGACTCTACTGACCCTTTCCAAGAAACGCTCGGGTTCCCCGGTTTATGCCAGGTCTTAGTCATCCAGTGCTGCTATAAAAAAAATACCACAAGTGAATGGCTTTAACAAAGAGAAATTTATTCTCTCACAGTCTAGCAGGCTACAAGTCCAAATTCAGGGCGTCAGCTCCAGGAGAAGGCTTTCTCTCTCTGTCGGCTCTGGAGGAAGGTCCATGTCATCAATCTTCCCCTGGTCTAGGAGCTTCTCTGAGCAGGAACCTCAGGTCCAAAGGATGCGCTCTGCTCCCGGCACTGCTTTCCTGGTGGTATGAGTGTCTCTGCTCACTTCTCTTTATTATATCTCAAAAGAGATTGGCTTAAGACCCTATTTAATCTTGTAGACCTCATCAGTATAACTGCCGCTAATCCATCTTATTACATCTTAGTGACAGAGTTTACAACACATAAGGACATCACATCAGATTACAAAATGTTACACAGTAATATAATCCTGGAAATCATGACCCAGCCAAGTTAACAGATATTTTGGGGGGCACAATTCAATCCATGACATGCCCCAGTCCCCTCCTGGCTGCATCTGGTAATGCTGAGGGCACAGCTGGGAAACTGCTATGTCTTTGTTTTGGAGGCTCAGCTGTCCTTCTGTCCTTCCTTCGTTCCTTGGGCTCTCTGTGCCCCTAGCTGCTCTCAGTCACTTGGTCTGTGGTGTAAATGTCTTTCTCACTGTTTCTTCCTTCAGTTGTATTACAGTCTCTAGTTATGAAATAAAAGACTTTGTCTTCCGAGGATTTGGGGGTACTTTTCAGCCTTAGGAGCCATGGTGGCGCAGTGGTTAAAAGCTCGGCAGCTAACCAAAAGGCCTGCAGTTAGAATCCACCAGCCACTCCTTGGAAACCCTATGGGGCAGTTCTACTCTGTCCTAAAAGGTCTCTGTGAGTCAGAATCGACTCGATGACAACTGGTTTGGTTTTTGGTGTAGTTTTCTGCATTATACAGCAGAGGAGGGACGGTAGCAGGAGGATGAAAGGGCCCTTTCCAGCCCCTTAAAATCAGCAGCTTCTTAAAGTGTAACTCCCATCCTAAATACATTGTTTTAGATCATTAACTTGTACTTGCTTGGGTTATTTTAAATGTCTTCTGTGTCTCTATTTATAACAGCAAAAGACTGGAAAGAACTCAAATGTTCATCAGTAGGGGGTTGGTGGAATAAACTATAACAGCACATGCAATGGTACATACAGCTGTAGACTAGAACGAGGAAGATTTCTACATGCCACTGTGAATATATCCACAGGATATATAGGATATGTTGTAAGAGAAAACAGCAAAATGGACAAAATTGTGTATGTCATGCTCTTCTTTGGTTAAGGGAAAAGAGAAGAATGCTAATATGTGCACGTGTGTATGTGTTTGCTTATTTTAAAAAAATGGAAGGAAAAACTACTCAAGGGGAGGAGTTGAACTTCGAGTCCACTTTTCCTTCAGATCTGAGTATAAGACCATGTGAAGTATGTATGCATGATTGAAAAACAAAATTAAATAAGTAAAAGAGCCATCAAAAAAGGGAAAATAATAAATTCAACTTGTACTTAGCTGGTGACATAATCACACAAAGATAAACTATTTCAGGTGATGTTCAAACATAGTAAGTTGACATACATACTTAGTGGCATATACCCTAAGGACAAAAAGAAATGCAAGAAAAATCTTAAATCATTTTCAGTAATCATATTTGTATTATTACTCTGAAACTATTGTCAGTGTATTACAGGAGAAGTCAAATAATTAACTTTGGGGTTCTCAAAGCTGAGATTTCCAGCTGGTTGAAAAAAAACACAATGAAGTTAAGTAAAAACTCTATGGCTTAGAATATGAATTGGAAATATCAGTATGAACTCAAGATGTATTGTATCTTTTTTAAGAAGAACATTATTTCCTAGCTTTGCCCACTGAAGAGACCTAGAAAGGTGAACGATCTGTAATAATGAAAACCCTAACCCAGACTGTGGTCTCTAAATACCATTTCCCACTAAAAGGACGATGATTCCTTATAGAAATGAATGATGCTATTACTGAGTGAAAACAATGTATAAAATGTACCTGGATCATTCTCTCATACGCATACAAGAAGACACTGAAGATTAATAGATTTGAGTTCAAAGAACTCAGGAGACCAGGGAGGAACCACTCAGAAAAGGAAGGTGAAAATGGTTGCACAACTTGAAGAATGTAATCAATGTCACCGAACTGTCCTTGTAGAAATTATTGAATTGGTATATGTTCTGCTGTGTGTATGTGTATTCTCAACAACAACAAATTTTTTTTTAAAAAAAGGACCCAGGAGACCATTTAAATACACTTCCTTTGGCCAAAGATGGTACAATTTGAGCATCAATCAAGACAATAGCTACAACGAATTGAAATCAATCAAATATGTTTTAATCAGTGTGATCGTAATGATACTAAACGCAGACACCCCCCCAAACTCATTGGTTACCTTTGGAATATGCTAGGGAACCATCTCATTATTTTGAAAACTGACGGACAAAGGAAAAGAAATAAGCATTTTTGTGTCTTTCCCATACAACCTGGACCTCAAAGGAACCAGGTAGGTGATGAGCAGCAGCTTATCTTTATAAATATAGTCTAGCTAATAAATGAAGAAAGATGATAGAATTAAAACATCACCATTTTGCAAGCTAATGAATTAATGTATCTAAGTAGTGATTATCAATAGCTGCTAACACCACAAGAAGAAAAGCTACCAGCCATCACGTGCCTCCTGATGGAAGAACACAATGACTGTGAAGTAGCCTTGCCAAAAATTTAATCAAACCCCAATCTTATCCTGTCTCTGAATCTCACCACCAAGTTACAGCAAATGTAAGAGACAGAGGAACCCATTAAATGACACCATGAGAAGGAACATAGCAGGATCAGATGGTGGGAAACGCTACAGTACAGACTATTTGGTTTCTTAAAACATCGCAAGAAATTAAATAGATGAAGAACTTATAAATCACAAGACACGTAAGTACCATATTAATCAGTCATAATGTATGGCCCTTTTTGGATCTGGATTCAAAACCACAGTGTTAAAATGTTTTATATTACTATCAGGGAAATGTGAACACACATTGGAAATTTGATTATATTAAGGAATTTTTTTTTTTTTAGTATTTCAAAGTGTGATAATGGTATTGTTTTTTGTTTTTTTTCTTAGCTAGAGTTGTTTTTTTATGGATATCTGCTGGAAAGTTTACAGATGAAGTCATATGATGTCTACGATTTGCTTCAAAAACATGGAAAAAAGATTTTCAAATGTGTACAGAACTGGAGAGAACAATATAATGAATGCCCAGCTTCAACAATTAGCAACACATAATCTTTTTTATCCCCTACCTGCTCAGATTAAAATATATATATTTCCAACTCTATCTGTTCAAAACTTCTTTCATAAATAACGTTTTAATGTCTGTGCCCCAAATGGGATTGTGAACAGGCTGGGACCTACATCCTCCACCTTGGTGCCCAGCACGGTATCATTACTCCCTTTAGAAGAGGAGGAAACAGACGCTCAGTGACGCAAGGTCACTTACCCAAGGTCATGCAGCTGGGGAGAAGCATAGCCGGGATTTGAACCCAGGTCCACCTGGTTCCAAGGCCAATGCTCCTGCCTTAGTTATCTAGTACTGCTATAACAGAAATACCACAAGTGGATGGTTTTAACGAAGAGAAGTTTATTTCCTCACAGTCAAAGTAGGCTGAAAGTCTAAATTCAGGGTGTCAGCTCCAGGGGAAGGCTTTTTCTCTCTGTCAACCTTCTCATCAGTGTTCCTCCGGACTAGGAGCTTCTCGGCACAGGGATCCCGGTCCAAAGGACACGCTCTGCTCCCGGCGCTGCTTTCTTGATGGTATGAGGTTCCCCTGTCTCACTGCTCACTTCTGTCTTTTATATCTCAAGAGGTTGCCTCAGGACACAATCCAGTCTTGTAGATCAGGTCCTGCCTTACTAACACAACTGCCACCCATCTTCCCTCCTTAACATCATAGAGGCAGGTTTACAACATACAGGAAAATCACACAGTACCAGGAATCATGGCCCAGCCAAACTGATATACACATTTTTGGGGGGACATAATTCAAACCATGACAGCTCCCCACACAACTCCCAGCTGCCTGTAGAGAGGGGCATAAAAGGGAGGGTAGAAAAATTTCCAGAAAAGCAAAAGTTCTAATGTCACCCTCAGAGTAACTGGGAAGCCAGAGCATGGGAGGCTGCAGACTTGAGGCCTCCTGTGGCCCGGTGCCTCCGCTGCAGGGGACTTCAGGGTTTTCTGTGACATCACGCCTGGCTTCTGGAGCTCTGGTGGCCAACCTGATAACACTCCTGTGCGACCCTGCCCAGGTCCAGCTTCCCCTTTCTGAGCTTCAAGTTCCCTGTGTGTAATATGGGAGAGGTTCCCCTTAGGTATTTATTTATTTCCACAGAGCCCCTTATCTCACTGCCACCCCTGCCGCCCCATTATCTAAACAACTGGAAGGAGAGCTAATCTGGTGGAAGCAGGGTGGGGGTCCCCAAACCCCTCTCCCCAGACCCCCAGAAATGGTAAAGGAGGTGGGTCATCTCACCTTCTCTAGAAGGTGACTTGAGCTATTTACATGTAAATATTAAGAGAAGGACGATTCCACCCAGTTGGACACTCTAGCCTCACTCTGGGATTTCACCCACTCCAAAGAGGAGAAACCCATGGCCCAGATGGGGGTCACTTCAGGCTCCAGGGTCACTCAGCTCAGGGCCCCTGCCCTCCCTCGGCTCGCTGCACCCTCCCTGGCTAGGCATTTTTCCAGCTGAGCCTGTTTCTTCTCTCTGCCTGACCCAGCTAGTCCCTGATCACTGTTTGTGCATTTCCTGGCATTCAAAGCCTTTAAAAAATCCTCTCAGCAAACTGCCCAGTTAATGATTGAGCTCAGAGTCTGTCAGAGGCTCAGCGCCTAGGATCACAGCGGCCAGTCAGAGGCAGAGAGAGGTCCCATTGCCTGGCTCTGCTGTTCTCCAGAGAAGGTCTGATCTCCAGGATGGGAGTTTGCTGAGCCAGCCTCTCTGTGCCCCAAATCCTACCCCAACCGGCCAGGCCCAGGAGCCTGCAACCAGCTGGGAGACTCAGCATGCTTTCACCAAGAAAGGAACCCTCTTCCTCCTTCCTCCCCAGCAGCCCAACCATGTGCTCAAATGACTTAAATATCCCAATGAATTTTACCTGTAAGTAAAGGCAAAATCAAGAGGGTCAATGGGCCCGTTAATTTGGAAAGCAGAGCCACGTATATGTAGAACTGAACTAGGAGGGCATCCCCAGAAAGGGACACAAGAGACCCTAGAAGACCCCTTTACCTGTGGCTCCCTCCCCCAACTGCTATGGTCAAAATCCCACAATTCCAGGTACCTTTTGTTGGGTTAAACATTATCCTCTCCCAGTGTTCTGATTTAAAATGTGAGCACCATGAGAAGGACAGTAATTTATTTATTGAATCCTTACTGCATGCTAGCACTGGGCTAAACATCTTACATGAGTTTTGTTTGGGTTTTTTTTTTTTTTTTTTTTACTTCTCATAACAACCCTATTAACCCATTGCCATCAAGTTGATTCCAACTCATAGCGACCCTATAGGACAGAGTAGAACTGCCCCATAGGGTTTCCAAGGAGGGGTTGCTGGATTCGAATTGCTAACCCTTTTGGTTAGCAACCAAGCTCTTAACCACTGCGCCACCAGGGCTCCAACAGCCCCATTAGTTAGGTGCTATTATTAGCTCCAGAAGTCCTTGGGTGGTGCAAATGGTTTGCAATCAACTACTAACCTAAAGGTTGGTGGTTCAAATCCACCCAGAGGCTTGTGGAACAAAGGCCAGGCGATCTGTTTCCGTAATGATTACAGCCAAGAAAACTCTATGGAACAGTTCTACTGTGTAACATATGGGGTCACCATGAGCTGGAATCTACTCTATGGCAATGGGTATTATTAGCTCCATTTTACTTATGGGAAACTGAAGCTTAAAGAAGTTAGGTAAATTGTCCAAGGATGCTTCATGGATAAAAGATGGGACTGTCATTCAAAGCCCCAATTCTGGTTGCAGAGAGGGTATGACCATAGTTTTCAAATGGCTCCTGTGGATCCCCAGGGATTTCAGAGAGGACAGAGTAGGGGAAGACAGGCAGGCAGTGTGGGAGAGCTTGGAGCCTTTGCCTTGCTTCCCTGCAACAGCCTGGCTTACTCTGCTTTATTTATTGGAGCTCCATGAAGATTTCCTTTGCGAGAGGTTTTTTTTTCTAAATGTCTTGAGATAATCCCTTGTTATGGATTGAACTGTGTTCTCTGAAAATATGTGATGGATTTCTTAGACATAAGCAAACACCTCATGAGACTGGTTTTCTGGGTTTGAAGGCTTAGGAACATAGTCTCGTAGGACAACTCAGCTGATTGGCATGGTGTAGTTCATAAAATATATCTTCTACAATGTGGTGAGCAATGTCTGGGGTCTTAAAAGCTTGCTAGCGACCATCTAAGATACATCTATTGGTCTCTACTCATCCAGAATGAAAGAGAAAGGAGACCAAAAACTCAGAGAAAAAAGTAGTCTACAGGATTAATAGTCTACCCTGAGACCAGAAGAACTAGATGGTGCCAGGCTACCACTACTGACTTTTCTGATCAGGGCAAAAATAGATGGATCCTTGACTGGAGAAACCCCGAGAGTGTGGCCCCCAGACACCCTTTTAGCTCAGTGGTGAAGTTATCTCCGAGGTTCACCGTTCAGCCTGGGAGTGGACAGCCTCGTAAAACCAAATGAGACTAAAGAGGTACAGGAGTCCAGTGACAAGGGCCAGAAGGCAGAAGGGCACAAGTAAGCTAATGATAGGGAACCCAAGTTTGAGTAAGGATATTGTTGATGTGTTGTGAGATTGTTAACCATTGTCATAGGGCAGCATTTGTAGTAACTGTTAAATAAGAAACTATTTTGTTCTGTAAGCCTTCATCTTAAGTGAGAATAACAGCACAATTGAAAGAGCGTGGTCAATGTCACTGAACTGTGCATGTAGAAATTTTTGGAATGGTGTATCTTTGGCTATGTGTATTTTCACTAAAAAAAATGATTGAGAAGTTAGAGGGTTGACATGTTGTGGGGTTGTCAACCAATGTCATAAGACAATATGTGTACTACTGTTTCGTGAGAAACTATTTGTTCTGTAAGCCTTCATCTGAAGCACATTAAAAAAAAGAAAAGAAAAGAAAGATGGATCCTTATAGAATGGAAGAAAAATGTAGAACAGAACTCAAATTCTTAAAAAGTCCAGACTTTTTGGACTGGTTGAGACTAGAGAACTCCCTGAGACTATCGCCCTGAGATATGGTATAAACCTTAAACCAAAATTATCTCTTGAGGTCACCTTTCAGTTAAATAACAGATTGGCTCATAAAATAAAGAATATCACACATGAGTTTTATGAGTGCCTTTAAAAAATCATCTATATAAGACCAAATGGTCAAAAAGTACTCTAAAGCAAAGATAAGAAGGGTAAGGGGGCAGAGAAACTGGAGTACTGGAAATGGTACAACCAGAACAGAATGAATGAAAATGATGACACATTGTGAAAAATAAAACCAATATCACTGAATAATTTGTGTAGAAATAGTTAAATGGAAACCTAATTTGCTGTATATACTCTCACCTTAAACACAACAAGATATTTTTTTTTAAAAAAAACCTATGGAGCAGTTCTACTCTGTAACAAAAAGGCTCACTAGGAGTTGGAATCAACTAAATGACAACTAACAACAGCAAATAATATAATGACAGTATAATAATTATTATTTGTGTATTTACTTTTACTATTGGAGGGGGGGCAGGTCAAGGGACAGAAACTGAAAATTCTTATGAACATTTTTCCTCCAAATCCATTTCTAGCACTTGGTCCCCACAGCCCCCAGCACCACGCACCCACCCCCACCCCAGCTGACTGGGTCCAGAGTTCCCCAGGGATGATTCCATTGCCCTCCCCCGGTAGTGTTTTCTAAGGATAGGGTCTGTGCGCCAACTCTGGGAATCTCGTTTGTGAGCAAAATTGTTTGCTTACTAAAAGAAAGATTGCTCAGGGCTGTTCAAATAAACTTGCTTGTTCTGGTGATGGGACAGAGTGCAGGGGAGAGAGAAAGAAAACATGAGAGTTAGAGAGGCCAAGAAAGCCAGCAACCAATGGAGAAATCACTGCAGAGAGACAGAAAAAGTCAAAGACAGAAAAGGAGCCAAGTCGAAGAAAGGCAGAGTGGACGACAGAGAGGAGAGGGACAGAAAAAGGGGGTGGAGAACAGAGGCAAATGGGATGGCAAAGACAGAGAAGGAAGAGAAAAAGACAGGGAAGCAGGGTAATGAACCCTGGACAGAAAACTTATGAATCTGAAAGATACTTACATCTCCTTTAGATATGATAGCTTCCCTAAAACTTTTGCTCTTTCTGCCATCATGTATACTCCTATACATACTGTCTTAGTCATTTAGTGCTGCTATAACAGAAATACCACAAGTGGATGGCTTTAACAAAGAGAAATTTCTTCTCTCACAGTCCAGTAGGCTAGAAGTCCAAATTCAGGGCGTCAGCTCCAGGGGAAGACTTCCTCTGTTGGCTCCGGTGAAAGGTCCTTGTGATGCATCAGTCTTCCCTTGGTCTAGGAGCATCTCAGTGCAGGAACCTCAGGTCCAAAGGACGTGCTCTGCTCCCTCCACTGCTTTCTTGGTGGTAAGAGGTCCCCTGTCTCCATTCTCTCTTTTATATCTCAAAAGAGATTGGCTTAAGACACTGCCTAATCTTGTAGACCTCATCAATATAACTGCCGCTAATCCATCTTATTACATCATAGTGATAGAGTTTACAACACATAAGGAAATCACATCAGATGATAAAATGGTAGACAATCACACAGTACTGGGAATCATGACCTAGCCAAGTTGACAGATATTTTTGGGGAACACAATTCAATCTATGTCACATGCATTTTTAACTTTTAAACTTTTTGAAATATGAAATACAACAAACATAGAAAAAGCTGCTAAAACATAAAAAGTGTCATATTCAGCTCAATGAGTTAGAATAAGAACTCCTGTGTAACCCCCACCCAAGTGGAGGATCTCAGGAAGTTGCTTGTGTGCCCCTTCCCTGTCATAAGCTCCTCTCATAGCGGTAACTACTTTCTTGAATTATTTTTATTGTGGTAAAAATATATATAACAAAACATTTGCTATTTCAACATTTTCTGCATGTACACTTCAGTGACAACAATTACCTTCATCATGTTATGCAACCATCACCACTATCTGTTTCCAAATGTTTCCATCACCCTTGACAAAAAACTTAGTGCCCCCTAGGCAATCACCCCTCTTAACCCCTTCCACCTATCCCTGGTAACCACTAATAAACTTTGGTCTCTATGCATTTTGCCTTTTCTAGATATTTCATATAAGTGAGAGCATACGTTTATCCGTTTGTGATTCACTGACTTCACTCATCACGACATTTTCAAGGTTTATCCATACTGTAGCCTGTATCAGAGCTGATTTTTTAACAGCTTTATTCAGGTATATTTTATGCAAATAATGTATGCCCTCTACATTTGTTTGCCAACCACGCCCTCCCCCCCAAAGCTATTTTCATAAGCTTGCTATGCTAATTTTTGTGCAGCAACATGTAAAAAAATTTGACATAGCAGAGCTTATGAAAATACCTCACGAGGTGTGGAGAGGGCGTGGCTGACAAACATGGAGGGCTCACGTTATTTGCAAAAAAATGCGGTAGTTGACATACACTAAACTATACATAGTTAAAGTTTGCCGTTTGATAAACTTTGACATATATAGACACCAGTGAAACCATCACTATAATCAAGTCAATGAATTTTTCCATCACCCCCGATAGCGTCCTTACGCCCCTCTGTCATCCCTCCCTCCCAATCCTCCCTGCCTGTCCCTGTGCTCAGTCAACAATGATCTGCTTTCTGCCTCCATATTTCAGCTTGCATGTTCTAGAATTCCTAGGAATAGTGCATCTCTTCATTTTATTTATATATATTTATTGTTGTTCTCTTAGTTATTAGGTACTACGTCTGTGTCATCCCTAAGGGTGCATTGTTATATTTATTTTATGCATTGATGCTGATATTATCTCTGATGGTTCATTTTCTTTTCCACTGGTGGTGAATTTCCTTTTTCGTCCTACACCTCATCCAGAAATTCTTCCATTCAGTTGCTTCAAAATGCTTTGTCCTGATGTGAAATATTTGGTCAAAAATCCGTATCTGTTGTTTTTTCTTCCTTTCTGATGTTCCAAAATTCTGTATTTAATCATTTCCTTTCCATTTCAGGAACTTCCACTGGCCACTCTTTTAGGATAGGTTTGCTGGTGACACATTCCTGTGGTTTTCCTTCATATGAGAATGTCTTGATTTCCTTTTCATTCCTAAAGGTTACATTTGCTAGACTAGAATTATGAGTGACAGTCCTTTTCTTGCAGCACTTTAAAAATGATATTTCACCTCATTATGGCCTCCATGGTTTCAATGAAAAATTCACTGTAATTTCAATTGTCTTTCACTTATAAGTAAGTTATTGTTTCTCTCTCACTGCTTTCAAGATTTTTCATTGTCTTAATTTTCAGGAGTTTGATTATGATGCATCTTGGTGTGATGGTTAATTTTATGTGCCAACTTGGGTAGGCTATGGTTCCCAGTGGTTTGGCCAAACACTAGTCTAATTGCTGTCATGGAATAGTTACAGGTGATTAAATCAGTTGGCCTTGGGGAGAGCATATTACCTTCCAAATTGTAACATGATGTAATGTAATATAATGCATCAAATGTAATGTAATCACTTTCAATAATGTAATGTAATGTAATCATCTTCCCTAATGCAATATAATATAATCAATCAGCTGATTATAAACTTGGTGGGGGCACCACGTTACTGTTTCATGGAGGTGGAAGCTCATGTTCCCCACTAAACCTCTTGTGACACGTTACCAGCTCCTCCAGCACCCAATCTGGGGTATATTAGGCAAAAACAAAACAGCTCCAGGAAATACTTGTACACCAATGAACACTGCAGCACTACTTACAATAGCCTAAAGGTGGAAACTACTGAAATACCCATCAAGAGATGAATGGATAAACAAAATTTGATACATATATACAATGGAATATTACTCAGCCGTAAAGAGAAATCCTCTACGTGTCTGTCAGTTCGTCGTACGGTGGGTGCTTGTGTGATGCCACCGGTATTCAGATACCAGCAGTGTCACCCATGGCAGACTGGTTTCAGCTGAGCTTACAGACTAAGACAGACTAGGAAGGACCCGGCAGTCTACTTCTGAAAAGAATTAGCCAGTGAAAACCTTGTGAATAGCAGCAGAACATTGTCTGATATAGTGCCAGAAGATGAGCCTCCCAGGTCTGAAGACACTGAAAAGACGAGTGGTGAAGAGCTGCCTTCTCAAGGTAGACTTGACCTTAATGACGTGGATGGAGTCAAGCTTTTCGGACCTTCATTTGCTTATGTAGCACGACTCAAATGAGAAGAAACAGCTGCAAACATTCATTAATAATCGGATAGTGGAACGTACGAAGTATGAATCACGGAAAATTGGAAGTGGTCAAAAATGAAACAGAATGCATAAACATTGATATCTTAGGCATTAGTGAGCTGAAATGGACTAGTATTGGCCATTTTGAATTGGACAACCATATAGTCTACTATGCCAGGAATGACAACTTGAAGAGGAATAGAATTGCATTCATCATCAAAAAGAACACTTCAAGATCTATCCTGAAGTACAATGCTGTCAGTGATAGGATAATATCCATATGCCTACAAGGAAGACCAGTTAATATGACTATTATTCTAATTTAAGCACCTACCACTAAGGCCAAAATGAAGAAATTGAAGATTTTTACCAACTTCTTCAGTCTGAAATTGATTGATCATGCAATCAGGATACATTGATAATTACTGGTGATTGGAATGTGAAAGTTGGAAACAAAGAAGTATCGGTAGCTAGAAAATATGGCCTTGGTGATAGAAACAATGCTGGATCTCATGATAGAATTTTGAAGACCAACGACTTCTTCTTTGCAAATAACTTTTTTCACCAACATAAACGGTGACTATACACATGGACCTTGCCAGACGGAATACACAGGAATCAGATTGACTACTTCTGTGGAAAAAGACGATGGAAAAGCTCAATATCATCACTCAGAAGAAGGCCAAGGGCCCACTGTGGAACAGATCATCAATTGCTCATATGCAAGTTCAAGTTGAAACTGAAGAAAATTAGAACAAGTCCACGAGAGCCAAAGTATGACCTTGAGTATATCCCACCTAAATTTAGAGACCATCGCAAGAAAAGAATTTGATGCATTGAACACTAATGACCAAAGACGAGACAAATTGCGGAATGACATCAAGGACATCATACATGAAGAAAGCAAGAGGTCATTAAAAAGACAGGAGAGAAACAAAAGACCAAAATGGATGTCAGAAGAGACTCTGAAACTTGCTCTTGAACGTCGAGTAGCTAAAGCACAAGGAAGAAATGATGAAGTAGAAGAACTGAACAGAAGATTTCAAAGGGTGGCTCAAGAAGCCAAAGTAAAGTATTATAATGACATGTGCAAAGAGTTGTAGATAGAAAGCCAAAAGGGAAGAACACGTTCGGCATTTCTCCAGCTGAAAGAACTGAAGGAAAAATTCAAGCCTCGAATTGCAATAGTGCAGAATTCTATAAGGAAAGTATTAATGCAGGAAGTATCAAAAGAAGATGGAAGGAATACACAGAGTCATTATACCAAAAAGAATTGGTCAAAGTTCAACCATTTCAAAAGGTAGCATATGATCAGGAACCCACAGTACTGAAGGAAGAAGTCCAAGCTGCACTGAAGGCACTGGCAAAAAACAAGGCTCCAGGAATTGATGGAATACCAACTGAGATGTTTCAACTAACAGATGCAGTGCTGGAAGTGCTTACTCGTCTATGCCAAGAAACTGGGAAGATAGCTGCCTGGCCAACTAGCTGGAAGAGATCCATATTTATGCCTATTCCCAAGAAAGGTGATCCAAATGAATGTGGAAATTATCCAACAATATCAATATCACGAGCAAGTAAAATTTTACTGAAGATCATTCAAACACAGCTGTAGCAGTATATCTACAGGGAACTACCAGAAATTCAGGCCAGATTCAGAAGAGGACGTGGAACCAGGAATATCATTGTTGATGTCAGATGGATCCTGGCTGAAAGCAGAGAATAACAGAAAGATGTTTACTTGCGTTTTATTGACTATGCAAAGGCATTCGACTGTGTGGACCGTAACAAATTACGGATAACGTTGTGAAGAACGAGAATTCCAGAACATTTAATTGTGCTCACGAGGAACCTGTACATAGATTAAGAGGCAGTTGTTCAAATAGAACAAGGGGATACTGTGTGGTTTAAAGTTAGGAAAGGTGTGCATCAGGGTTGTATCCTTTCACCATACCTATTCAGTCTGTATCCTGAGCAAATAATCTGAGAAGCTTGACTATATGAACAAGAATGGGGCATCAGGATTGAAGGAAGACTCATTAACAACCTGCATTGTGCAGATGACACAACCTTGCTTGCTG
This sequence comes from Dugong dugon, assembly GCA_030035585.1. Classification (NCBI taxonomy): domain Eukaryota; kingdom Metazoa; phylum Chordata; class Mammalia; order Sirenia; family Dugongidae; genus Dugong; species Dugong dugon. Next base: position 70,207,968 of record CM057461.1, read on the forward strand.
AAAGTGAAGAAGACTTGAAGCACTTACTGATGAAGATCAAAGACTACAGCCTTCAGTATGGATTACACCTCAACAGAAAGAAAACAAAAATCCTCACAACTGAACCAATAAGCAACATCATGATAAACGGAGAAAAGATTGAAGTTGTCAAGGATTTCATTTTACTTGGATCCACAATCAACACCCACGGAAGCAGTAGTCAAGTAATCCAAAGATGCGTTGTATTGGGCAAACCTGCTGCAAAAGACCTCTTTTAAGTGCTGAAAAGCAAAGATGTCACCTTGAAGACTAAGGTGCGCCTGACCCAAGCCATGGAATTTTCAACTGCATCATACGCATGCAAAAGCTGGCTGATGACTAAGGAAAACCAAAGAAGAATTGATGCCTTTGAATTGTGGTGTTGGCGAAGAATATTGAATATACCATGGCCTGCCAAAAGAACGAACAAATCTGTCTTGGAAGAAGTACAACCAGAATGCTCCTTAGAAGCAAGGACAGCGAGGCTGCGTCTTACATACTTTGGACATGTTGTCAGGAGGGATCAGTCCCTGGAGAAGGACATCATGCTTGGTAAAGTACAGGGTCAGGGAAAAAGAGGAAGACCCTCAAGAAGATGGATTGGCGCAGTTGCTGCAACAATGGGCTCAAGCATAGTGACGATTGTGAGCATGACGCAGGACTGGGCAGTGTTTCTTTCTGTGGCACATAGGGTTGCTATGAGTCAGAACTGAGTGTATAGCACCTAACAACAACAACATAAAGAGAAATGAAGTCCTGATGCATGGCAAAACATGGACGAACCTTGAAAACAATGTGCTAAATGAAATAAATCAGTCCCAAAAGGACAAATATTGTATGACCCCATTTATATGAAGTATATATAAAAGGCAAATGCATACAGACAAAATTTTACTGGAGGGAAGAGTAAGAGGGAGCTATTGCTTTATGTGTCCTCAGTTTCTGTTAAGGGTGATTAAAAAATTTGGAAACATGTAAGGTGCTGATTGCACAACAGGCTGAATATAATTAATGTCACTAAATTGTACAAGTAAAAATGGTTGAAATGGCAAATATTTTGTTATATATATTTTACCACAATTAAAAACAAAAACAAAAATAAAAGCTATAGAATTCTTGTATGTTACTGAAGTTAAATTGGTACCAATTTATCCCAGGACGTTACACATACAAGCTGGTAAATGTAATATTCACGGTATCCACTAATAAAATTACTAAAAAAAAAAACAAAAAAAGATACACAAAAAGAAAGGAAAAGGGAACCAAAATGGCTCACTACAATAAACCAATAAAATATAAAAGCAAGCATAGGAAAGGACAAGAACAAAGAAGGCTTAAGACACGCAAAAAAAAACCAAAAAACAAAATGGTAGAAGTAAGTCACTTCTCATTAGTAATTACAGTGAATGTAGATGGACTAAATACTCCTATCAAAAGGCAGGGAGTGGTAGAATGGATTTAAAAAACCATGATTCAACTATATACTCCTTAAAAGAGACTCACCTTAGACCCAAGTACACAAAGGTTGAAAGCAAAAGATGGAAAAAAATTCCATGTAAATAATAACTAAAATACAGCAGCTGTGGCAATTTTAATATCAGAAAAAGTAGACTTTAAGAAAATAACTGTTAGAAGAGATAAAGATGGATATTATATAGTGATAAAAGGATCAATTCATCAAGAAGATTTAACAATCATAAATATATATGCACCCAACATTGGAGCACCTAAATATATAAAGCAAACCCTGATAGAATTGAAGGGAGAAATAGATAGCACTGTTATAATAGTTGGAGACTTCAATACACCACTTTCAATATTGGACAGAACATCTAGAAAGAAGATCAACAAAGAAACAGAAGACCTGAATGACACTATAAACCAATGAGACTTAACAGACATACATAGAACAATTCACCCAACAACAGCACAATATACATTCTACTCCAGCGCACATGGATCATTCTCCAGGATAGATCTTGTATTGGGTCATAAAGCAAGTCTCAGAAAATTTCAAAAGGTTGAAATCATACAAAGTATTTTCTGTGCCCACAACAGAATGAAGCTAGAAATCAATAAAAGAAAAAAACAAAAACAAGAAATTGTAACATACACAAACTTATGAATATTAAAAAACACAACTATTAAATTACCAATGGGATAAGGAATAAATTAAAAGGGAAATAACAGACTTCTTAGAGTCAAATAAAAATTAAAGCAGTACATACCAAAACTTACGGGTTGCAACAAAGGAAGTACTCAGAGGGAGATTTATAGCAATAAATGCCTACATGAAAAAAAGAAGATGTTAATCAACAGCCTAACTCTACAACTTAAGGAACTAGAAAGAGAAGAGCAAACTAAGGCTAAACTTACTAGAAGAAAAGAAATAACAGACATCAGAACATAAATAATAAAATAAAAGCAAAAACACAATAGGGAGAATCAACAAAACCAGAAGTTAGTTCTTTGAAGAGCTCAATAAGATTGACAAACTTTTAGCTAGACTGTCAAAGAAAAAAATGCATATAACCAAAATAATAAATGAAAGAGGGGATACTACAACTGACCCACTAGAAATAAAGAGAATTATAACAGAATATTATGAACAACTGTATGGCAACAAACTGGATAACCTAAATGAAATAGACAAATTCTTAGAAGCACACAACCTACCCAAACTGACTCAAGAGAAAATAGAAAATTTCAACACCCCTAACAAGTGAAAAGATTGAATCAGTGATCAACAACCACCCCTCCTCCAAAAAAAAAGTTCTGGCCCAGACAACTTCACTGAGGAATTCTATCAAACTTTTAGAGAAGAATTGACACCAATTCTGTTTAAACTCCTCCAAAAGATAGAGAAGGAAGAGGTACTCCCTAATGCACTCTATAAAGCAAATGTAACGTTTATACCAAAATAAAACAAAGACACCAAAAAAGAAAGAAAGAAAGAAAAACTACCAGCCAATATCCCTTGTGAATATAGATGCAAAAATCCTCAACAAAATACTAGGGAACAGAATCCAACAGCATATTAAAAGACTCATATACCATGACCAAGTAGGATTTATATCAGGAACGCAGGGATGGTTCAACATTAGAAAATCAATCAACCTACAAGACACCACATCAATAGAACAAAGGAAAAGGACTTCATGAACATCTCTATAGATGCAGAAAAAGCATTTGGTAAAATCCAACACCCTTTCTTGATGAAAACACTCAAAAAGATTGGAATAGAAGGGAAGTCCCTCAATATGATTCAGGGCATAAATAAAAAGCCAACAGCCAACATTATACTTAGTGAAGAAAGATTGAGAGCTTTCTCTTTGAAATTGGGAGCAATACAATGTTGCCTGTTCTAACCACTTCTGTTCAATATTGTTAGAAGTCCTAGCCAGAGCAATAAGACAAGAAAAAGAAATTAAAAAAAAAAAAATCAAGATTGTAAAAGAAGAAGTAAAATTATCTCTGTTGGTGAATGATATGATTTTATATGCAGAAAATCCCAAAGACTCCACAAGAAATATTCTAGAGCTAATAGAGGAATTTAACAAAGTTGCAGGTTACTAGGTCAACAAACAAAAATCAGTTGGGTTTCTATACACCAGCAATGAGAAATCTGAAAGGGGAATTAGGGAAATAACTCCATTCATAAAGCATCTAAAAGAATAAAATACCTAGGAATAAATTTAACCAGAGATGTGTAAGAATTACACAATGAAAATTATAAAACACTATACTACTAAAGAGATTAAAGAAGACTTAAATAAATGGAAAGATGTTCTGTTTTCATGGCCTGGAAGACTTAATATTGTTAAGATGTCAATACTAACCAAGTGATCCGTAGATAAATGCAATCTTGATCAAAATTCAAACAGCTTTCTTTACAGAAACTGAAAAACTAGTCCTCAACATTATGTGGAATGGGAAGAGGCCCTGAATAATTAAAGCAATGTTGAAAGAGAACAAAATAGGAGGACTCATATTTTCTCCATACATATTGAAACATATTAAGATCTATTTTAATATGTTTCAATATATATAAACATATTATACCGCTACAGTAATCAAAACTGCCTGGTACTGGTATAACAATAGACACATAGACCAATGGAATAGAACTGAGAGTCCAAAAATAAACCCACACATCTATGGTCAACTGATTTTTGACAAGGGTGCTAAGTCCATTTGTTGGGAAAGAAAAGTCTCTTCAATAAATGGTGTTGGGGAAATTGGATTTCCACATGCAGAAAAATGAAACAGGATACATGCCTCAAACAATACAAAAACAACAAATCTGAAATGGATTAATGACCTAAACTTGAAAATTAAAACCATAAAATTCATGAAAGAAAATGCAGGCGTAATCCTGTAGGGCCTAACTTTTAACAATGGATTATCTGATATAATAACAAAAACATGAACAGCAAAAGACAAAATAAATAAATGGGACCTCATAAAAATTAAAAACTTTTTCTCTTCAAAAGACTTTACCAAAAAAATAAAGAGACAAGCTACTGACTGGGACAATACCTTTGGAAACTGTATATCCTATATTAATCTAATAACCAAAATACATATAAAACTATAACAACTTTACAACAAAAAACAAATAACCCAATTGTAAAATGGTCAAAGGACTTGAATAGCCATTTTGCCAAAGAGGATATTCAAATGGCCTCCAAACACATGTAAAGATGCTCAATGTCATTAGCCATCAGAGAGATGCAAATAGAAACCACGAGATTCCTATTCACTCCCACTAGGATTGCTAAAATTAAAATTAAAAAAGAAAAACAGAAAATAAATGTTGGTGAGGATATGGGGAAATCAGAACACTTACCCAGTGCTGGTGAGAATGCAAAATGGTACAGCTGTTGTGGAAAACAGTGTGGTGATTCCTCAAAAAACTAAAAATGGAATTACCATACGACCAAACAATTCCACTCCTAGGTATATACCCAAAAGACTTGAAAGCAGAGACTCAAACAGAGACTTGTACTTCCATGTTCATAGCAGCACTATTTACAATAGTCAAGAAGTGGAAATAACCTACAAATGTCCATCAACCAATGGACAAACAAAGTGTGGTACATACATACAATGTAACTCAGTCAGAAAGAAAAATGATGTCTTGATACATGCTACAGCGTGGATGGAGCTGGAAGACGTTATGCTGAATGAAATAAGTCAATTACAAAAGGACAAATACTGTCTGACCTCATTTTTATAAAAATATAAGAACAGGCAAATCTATAGAGACCAAAGTTTATTAGTGGTTTCCAGGTGTGGCGGAGAAGGGGAAAGGAGGGCTCATTGCTTCTGGAGCACTGAGTTTCAGTTTATGATGATGGAAAAATTGAGGGTAGGATTGCACAGCCAATAATTGTGTAAGTGCTGTCAAGTTATACACCTGTAAAAAGTCAGTTCTTTGAAAGATATATTAACATAAAAAAGCTATTGCTGTGAGATAATTTTTAAATCTTGAACCAAAATTATCTCCTCATGTTTTCTTAAAACCAAACAATAGTTTATCTTAACTAGTAAAGAATGTCTGCCTTGAGCATTGTGCTCTTTTAAGATCTATGTATATGGAATCAAATTGACAACAGCAATTCAAAAGATTTGATAGGAAACTTAGGGGGCAGTGAATTTATGTTAATGGGGAGGAACAACTCAGAAACAAAGGCTGAGAATGGTTGCATAACTAGAAGAATAACCAATGTCATTAAATTGTACATGTAGAAACTGTTGAATTGGTCTATATTCGGCTGTGTATATTCACAACAACAAAAATAAATAAATTATTTTATATTACAAAATAGCAGCTTCTGAGGCTGCTTAGGTACAGCCAAACACTTGGTGGGATTTGGTTTCTTGGCCTAATAATGTGTTCAGTGCTTCTGTTCTACCTCCTACTTCCTTGCGTAGTGCCTGGGGTCTTAGAAATTTGCAAGCAGCCATCCAAGATACAATTGGTCCTATTTGCCTGCAGCAACAGAGGAAAAATGAGAGTCAAGAATAGGAGGGGGAAATGGAATGTGTACTTAGTTGCCTCCTTGAACAACTGCCTCCTTTGCCATGAGACCAAAAGAACTGCATGGTGCCTGGCTACTAAACATTTTGATCAAAGAACTTATAGAAAAATCCTGATCAAAAGGGGGAAATCAGAAAAGAATTTCTCATGAAATCCAGGATTTCTGGAGCCATAGAGGCTGGATGAACCCCTGAAACTACTGCCCTGAGATAATCTTTAAAACTTAAACCAAAAACAGTCCCTGAAGTCTTAAAATGAAACAATAATTTAGCTTAATTAGTAAAGAATGTCTGTCTTGAGCATTGTGCTCATTTTTTTTCTTTTTTATTGTACTTCAGGTGAAAGTGTACAGCTCAAGTTAATCTCTCATATAAAATTTTATACACATATTGTCATGTGACACTAGTTGCAATCCCTACAATGTGACAGCTCACTCCCCCTTTCCACCCAGGGTTTCCCATGTCCATCCAACCAGCTCCTGTCCCTTCCTGCCTTCTCACCCTGCCTCTGGGCAGGAGCCACCCGTATGATCTCGTGTATCTGCTTGAACTAAGAAGCACACTATTCACGAATATTATTTTATTTTATAGTCCAGTCTAATCTTTGTTTAAAGAGTAGTCTTCAAGGATGGTTTTATTCTAGGTTAACATAGTGTATGGGGGCCATGGCTTCAGGGGTTTCTTCAGTCTCAGTCAGACCATTAGGTCTGGTCTTTTTATGTGAATCTGAGTTCTGTTCCACACTTTTCTCCTGCTCTGTCAGTGACTCTCTGCTGTGTTTCCTGTCAGGGTGGTCATTGGTTGTAGCTGGGCACCATTCAGCTCTTCTGGTGTCAGGTTGATGAAGTCTCTGGTTTATGTGGACCTTTTGCCTCTTGGGCTAATATTTTCCTTGTGTCTTTGGTGTTCTTCATTCTCCTTTGCTCCAAGCGGGTTGGGAACAATTTATGTATCTTAGATGGAAGCTTGAAAGCTTTTAAGACCCCAGATGCCACTCACCAAAGTGGGATGCAGAACATTTTCTTGATAAATTTTGTTATGCCAGTTGACCTAGATATTCCCCAAAACCATGGTCCCCAGACCCCAGCCCCAGCTACTCTGTCCCTCAAAGTGTTTTGTTGTGTTCAGGAAACTTCTTAGCTTTTGGTTTAGTCCAGTTGTGCTGACTTCTCCTGTATTGTGTGTTGTCCTTCCCTTCACCCAAGATGATTCTTGCCTGCAATCTACTCAGTGAATTTCCTCTCCCTCCCTCCCCACCCTCTTAACCATTAAGAATGTTTTCTTCTGTGTTTAACCTTTCTTCAGTTCTTATACTAGTGGTCTCATAAAATATTTGTCCTTTTGTGACTAATTTCACTCAGCATAATGCCCTCCAGATTCATCTATGCTGTGAGAGGTTTTGAGGATTCTTTGCTGTTCTTTATCATTGCATAGTATTCCATTGTGTGTATGTACCAAAATTTGTTTATCCATTCGTCTGTTGATGAGCACCTAGATTGTTTCCATCTTTTTGCTATTGTCAACAGTGCTGCAATTAACATGAGTATAAATATATCCATTCGTGTGACACCTCTTATTTCTCTAGGATATATTCCAAGGAGTGGGATTGCTGGATCCTATCGTACTTCCATTTCTAGCTTTTTAAGGAAGAGCCAAATCAATTTCCAAAGTAGTTGTACCATTTTACATTCCCACCAACGGTGTATAAGTGTTCCAGTCTCTCTACAACCTCTCCAACATTTATTATTTTGTGTTTTTTGGAATAATGCTAGCCTTGTTGGGATGAGATGGTATCTCATTGTAGTTTTGATTTGCATTTCTCTAATGGCTAATGATCGTGAGCATTTCCTCATTTATCTGTTAGCCACCTGAATGTCTTCTTTGGTGAAGTCTCTGTTCATATCCTTTGTTCGTTTTTTAATTGGGTTATTTGTCTTTCTGTTGTTCAGGGGTTGCAGTATCTTGCAGATTTTAGAGATTAGACCCTTGTCAGATATGTTGTAGCCAAAATTTTTTTCCCAGTCTTAGGTTGTCTTTTTACTCTTTTGGTGAAGACTTTTGAGCATAAGTGTTTGATTTTTAGAAGCTCCCAGTTATCTAGTTTCTCTTCTGGTGTTTGTGCATTGTAAGTTATGGTTTGTATTCTGCTTAAGCCATGTATTAGGGCTCCTAGCATTGTCCCTATTTTTTCTTCCATTATCTTTATCATTTTAGATTTTATATTTAGGTCTCTGATCCATTTTGAGTTAGTTTTTGTACATGGTATGCAGTTCGGGTCTCATTTCATTTTTTTGCTGATAGATATCCAGTTATGCCAGCATTATTTGTTAAAGAGACTGCCTTTTCCCCATTTAACAGACTTTAGGACTTTGTCAAATATCAGCTGCTCATAGCTGGATGAATTTACGTCTAGATTCTCAATTCTGTTCAGTTGGTCTATGCATCTGTTGTTGTACCAGTACCAGCCTGTTTTGGCTGCCGTGGCAGTATAATAAGTTCTAAAATCAGGTGGCATGAGGCCTCCCATTTTTCTCTTCCTCTTCAGTAGTGCTTTACTTATCTTGGGCCTCTTCCCTTTCCATATGAAGTTGGTGATTTGTTTCTCCGTCTCGTTAAAAAATGTCGTTGGAATTTGGATGGGGATTACATTGTATCTGTAGATTGCTTTGGGTAGAATTGACATTTTGACAATGTTGAGTCTACCTATCCATGAGCATAAGGTTTTTCACTTATGTAGATCTCTTTTGGTTTCTTGTAGTAGTGTCCTGTAGTTTTTTTGTATATGTCTTTTACGTCTCTGGTTAGATTTATTCCTAAGTATTTTGTCTTCTTCAGGGCTATTGTAAACGGTATTGATTTGCTTACTTCCTCTTGGAAGTTCTCTTTGTTGGTGTAGAGGACTCCAACTGATTTTTGTATGTTTTTCTTGTATCCTGATACTTTGCTGAAATCTTCTATTAGTTCCAGTAGTTTTCTTGTGGATTCTTCAGGGTTTTCTGTGTATAAGATCAGATCATCTGCAAATAGGGATACTTATACTTCTTCGTTACAAATTTGGGTGCCCTTTATTTCTTTTTCTTGCCTTGTTGGTCTGGCTAGGACTTCCAGCACAATGTTGAATAAGAGTAGTGATAAAGGGCATCTTTGTCTGGTTCCCATTCTCAAGGGGCATGAATGCCCTTTATTGTGTAGAGGAATTTCCCTTCTATTCCTATTTTGCTGAGAGTTATTATCATGTATGTGTGCTGGACTTTGTCAAATGCCTCTTCTGCATCGACTGACAAGGTCATGTTGTTCTTATCTTTTGTTTTACTTGTGTGATGGATTGCATCGATTGTTCTTCTCATGTTGAACCATACTTGCATACCTGATATGAATCCCACTTGGTCATGGTAAATTATTTCTTTGACATGTTGTTGAATTCTATTGGCTAGAATTCTGTTGAGGATTTTTGTGTCTATGTTCATAAGGGGTATTTGTGTACAATTTTCTTTGTTTGTAGTGTCTTTACCTGGTTTTGGTGTCAGGGTTATGCTGGCTTCATAGAATGAGTTCAGAAGTACTCCATCCTTTTCTATGCTATGAAATACCTTTAGTAGTACTGGAGTTAACTCTTCTCTGAAAGTTTGGTAGAATTCTCCAGTGAAGCTGTCAGGGCCAGGACATTTTTTTTGTTGTTGGGAGTTTTTTTATTGCCTTTTCAATCTCTTCATTTGTTATAAGTTTATTTAGTTGTTCTACCTCAGTTTGTGTTAGTTTAGGTAGGTAGTGAGTTTCTAAAAATTAGTCCACTTCCTCTAGGTTTTCAAATTTGTTAGAGTACAGTTTTTCTTAATCTTCTGTTATGATTCTTTAAATATCAGTTGAGTCTGTTGTGATATCACCCATCTCATTTCTTATTCAGGTTATTTGCTTCCTTTTGTGTTTTTCTTTTGTCATTTTGGCCAGTGAGTTATCGATTTTGTTAATCCTTTCAAAGAACAGCCTTTGGTCTTGTTGACTCTTTCAATTTTTTTCTATTCTCTATTTCATTTATTTCTGGTCTGTTTTTATTATTTCCTTTCTTCTGGTCCCTGAGGGCTTCTTTTGCTCCTCTCTTTCTATTTGTTCAAGTTGTAGGGTTAATGTTTTGATTTTGGCCCTTTCTTCTTTTTGAATGTGTACATTTATTGCTATAAATTGACCTCTGAGCACTGCTTTTGCTGTGTCCCAAAGGTTCTGGTAGGATATGTTTTCATTTTCATTTGATTCTATGAATTTATTCTGTCCTTGATTTCTTCTATAACCCAGTAGTTTTTGAGTAAGGCGTTGTTCAGTTTCCATATATTTGATTTTCTTTTTTCCTTGCTTTTTCTGTTATCGATTTCTTTTATGTCTTTATGGTCAGAAAAGATGGTTTGTAATATTTTGATGCTTTGGATTCCATTAAGGCTTTCTTTGTGGCCTAATATTTGGTCTACTCTGGAGAATGTTCCATGTGTGTTGGAAAAGAAAGTATACTTGGCTGCTGTTGGGTGGAGTGTTCTGTATATGTCTATGAAATCAAGTTGGTTGACTGTGGCATTTAGATCTTCGTGTCTTTATTGAGCTTCTTTCTAGATGTTCTATCCTTCACCAAAAGTGGTGTGTTAAAGTATCCTACTACTATTGTGAAGCTGTCTATTTCTCTTTTCAATGCTATTAAAGATTGTTTTAAGTATTTTGGAGCCCTGTTTTTGGATGCATAAATATTTACTATGTTTATGTCCTCCTGGTGTATTGACCCTTTAATAATTGTATAGTGTCCTTCCTTATCCTTTGTGGTGGATTTTGCTCTAAAGTCTAATTTGTTAGAGATTAATATTGCCACTCCTGCTCTTTTTTTGATTGATGTTTGCTTGATATATTTTTGTGCATATTTGAGTTTTAGTTTATGTCTTTGAGTCTAAGGTGTGTCTCTTGTAGGCAGCATATAGACGGATTGTGTCTTTTTAATCCTTTCTGCCACCCTCTGTCTCCTTATTGGTGCATTTAGTCCATTTACATTCAGTGTAATTATTGATAGGTGTGAGTTTAGTGCTGTCATTTTTATTTTTATTTCTATTTTTGTGGTGGTGACAGTTTCTTTTTCCACTTAATTTTCTGTGCTGTGTCGTTTTTCTTCAGGTAGTCTCATTTCATCTTTTTTGCTGTTGTTGATTTTGTATTTGCTAAGTCTTATGTTTTTCTTCCTTTTTCTTTTGATGTGTAGATTTATTAATTTCCTTTGTGGTTCCCTTAAAATTTATCTCTATTTTTCTTAGTTTATACCAATCTTTTATTTCTTGATATCACCTTAACTTCCTCTCCGTATGAAAGATCTGTAACTACACTATGCAGTCCCTCTTTTTAGTTTCAATGTTGTCATCTTTTACATATTGACATCTCTGTTTCCCTATTTTCAATGTCTTAGCTTTGACATATTTTTGTGACTTCCCTGTCTGGGTTAATATCTAGTTGCTCTGTCCTGTATTCTAGTCTTTGGATGTTATCTGATATTATTGATTCTCTAACCAGAGGACTCCATTTAGTATTTCTTGTAATTGTGGTTTGGTTTTTACAAATTCCCTTAACTTCTTTTTATCTGGAAATGCCCTAATTTTGCCTTCATATTTGAAAGACTGTTTTGCTGGGTATATAACTCTTGGCTGGTAATTTTTTTTCTTCAAAGCTATATGTCATCCATTGCTTTCTTGCCTGCATGGTTTCTGCTGAGTAGTCAGAGTTTAGTCTTATTGACTCTTCTTTATAGATGACTTTTCATTTATCCCTAGCTGCTCTTAAAATTCTCTCTTTATCTTTGGTTTTGGTAAATTTGAATATAATACATCTTGGTAACTTTCTTTTGGGATCTACCCTGTGTGTGGTTCATTGACCTCCTTGGATAGATATCTTCTCATCTTTCATGATATCAGGGAAGTTTTCTGCCAGCAAATCTTCAACAATTCTCTCTGTATTTTCCATTATTCCTCCCTGTTCCAGTACTTCAATCACTCGTAGGTTATTCCTCTTGATAGAGTCCCACATAATTCTTAGAGTTTCTTCATTTTTTAAAATTCTTTTATCTGATTTTTCCTCAAATAAATTGGTGTCAAGTGTTTTATCTTCAGTCTCACTAATTCTGACTTCCATTGCCTCAATTCTGCTCCTATGACTTTCTACTGAGTTGTCTAATTCTGAAATTTTATTGTTAATCTTTTGGATTTTTATTTGCTGTCTCTCTATGGATTCCAGCAGCCTGTTAAATTTATCATTTTGCTCTTGTATAGCTTTCCTAAATTCCTCTAATGCTTTGTTTGTGTGTTCCTCAGCTTGGTCTGAGTTTTGTCTGATCTCCTTCCTGATCTCTTGAAGAGCTCTGTATATTAATTTTTTGAATTCTACCTCCACTAATTCCAAGACCTTCTCTTCCTCCAGGAAATTTCCTGGTTCTTTGTTTTGGTGGCTTGCTGGAGCCATCATGGTCTGCCTCTTTATGTGATTCGATATTAACTGTTGTCACTGAGACATCAATAAATTATTATATTTATTTATTGTATGTTTGCTTACTGTGTCCTAGCTTCTTGTTTTGTTTTGTTTTGATATGGCCACATAGGCTGGGCTTGTGGGCTACTTTGATTATTGGCATCTTCGAAGCTCTCATGTCCTGTCACCAGGTGGATAGAGCTGCTGCTAAGTATGTGAGTCCGGGAGACCATTTACTTTTCTTGTGTGGATTCAGCTCAGGTGTCCAGGTCATTGGTCACCGAGTGTGTGGTGCAGCTTCTCATCTGCTGTCCTAGGGCTACGTAGGGGTGATTGGAGCAGGCACAGGCATCTGGCTGCAGTAGGGGGTTATGTGCTGAGCAAGGTAGGGGGCTGATGGCTTCCCCAGAGTCCCTGGGTGGAAGATGTGTCCCTGTCCCCTAGAGTACATAGGTGGGGGGGGGGTGTTTGTAGCCAGACTTTGGGCACCCAATGCTGTTGGCTATAAGGACTGGGAGACACCACTTATTCTCAGACCTCTGTTGCGGGTGGATAGTTGTAGTGGGTGAAGCTTCCAATCCTCAGGCCCTTGATGTGGGTGGGTGAGGATCCTGCTTAATGGGCAGCGCAGTGTCAAATGTCACTAATCTGCCACTCCCCCTTAGCTGTTGTAGTTGAAAATAAGCTTCAGGTCTATATCCTGTGGTACTACCTGATGAGGGCCTATGCTGTTGAATAGGCTCACATCAGTCTAGGCAGGCTTGAAAGGCATTCAGAGTCCATGGACCCCCTTATGCCTATGCCTACGCAAAGGGGCATTACCTGCCCTGAGTTCCCAGCTTAAGGGGCAGTGATTTTTTAAAGCTGTGAGACAGGTTTCGTCCCAGTTAGCCCTGAGGTCCCAGCTTAGGCGAGCTGGCCATTGCCTTTTTTGTTTGTCATTTGTTTGTTGGTTCCCTCTCCAAAGCTGAGAGACTGGCTTGGGCACGAGGGGACCCACTTCCAGCCTAGGGGACGTGGTAACAGCTAAACACTGCCAGACAAGGACATACTGGAGCAGAGTGGGTAGGGGACAGTGGAGGGAAGACAGGCACTTCCCAGAGTGGGGAAGTGTTATTTTGATCCTGCGTGGGGTAGGCTTGACACTTGCACTTAACTTTCTCGGATCCAGCGCCACTTCCCCTGGCTCTGGAGGCTTGTGCAGACTCTCCGCAGCTCAGTTTCTTCCACCATGATAAAAACATGTCCCAAGCACTAATGCTTGCCTCATCCCAAGAGCACCAAATAGTCCAGCTTGCAGGGTGCTGGCCTGGCACTTCTTCGCTGTTTCTCAACTGTCTCTCTCTCTCCCCCTGCCACTCCATCCAATTCCTCAACTTTGTCTTTGATGTTCAAGGCCCCTGGATTGTCGTATATAATTGATTAACTTGTTTTTCAGGTCTTTGTTGTAAGAGAGACCACAGAAAGCATGTGACTATTCCGCCATCTTGGCCCTACCTCAGCATTGTGCTCTTTTAATAACTATCTATATGGGATCAAATTGACAATGACTTACAAGATTGGATGGTCAGTGAGTTTATGTTAATGAGGGAGGAACAACTCAGAAAAGGATGGTGAGAATAGCTACACAACTCGAAGAATGTAATCAGTTACTGAATTGTATATTTAGAAATTGTTGAATTGGTGTATGCTCTGCTGTGTATATTCTCAACAACAGCAACAACAAAAATAAATTATAAACAAACAAAAAGATGGTGAAATATGGATGTGCCATTAATTCCTAACCTTGCAAAGAGACCCTTTTCCCTCTCTCCATTAATGAATCCCCCACTTGTCTGTCATTTTGTCATACAGTGGGGACTTGCATGTTGCTGTGATGCTGGAAGCTATGCCACTAGTATTCAGATACCAGCAGGGTCACCCATGACAGACAGGTTTCAGCTAAGCTTCCAGACTAAGAAAGACTAGGAAGAAGGACTCGGCAGTCTATTTCTGAAAACAATTAGCCGTGAAAAATCTTATGAATAGCAGGGGAACATCGTCTGATATAGTGCCTGAAGATGAGCCTCCCAGGTTGGAAGGCACTGAAAAGACAACTGGGGAGGAGCTGCCTCCTCAAAGTAGAGTCGACCTTAGTGATGTGGATGGAGTCGAGCTTTTGGGACCTTCATTTGCTGATGTGGCACCACTCAAAATGAGAAGAAACAGCTGCAAACATCCATTAATAATTGGAACATAGAATGTACAAAGTATGAATCTAGGAAAATTGGAAGTCATCAAAAATGAAATGGAATACATAAACATTGATATCCTGGGCATTAGTGAGCTGAAATGGACTGGTATTGGCCATTTTGAATCGAACAACCATATGGTCTACTATTCCGGGAATGACAATTTGAAGAGGAATGGCATTGCATTCACTGTGAAAAAGAATATTTCAAGATCTATCCTGAAGTACAACACTGTCAGTGATAGGATAATACCCGTATGCCTACAAGGAAGACCAGTTAATACGACTATTATTCAAATTTACGCACCAACTACTAAGGCCAAAGATGAAGAAATTGAAGATTTTTACAACTTCTTCAGTCTGAAATTGATCAAACATGCAATCAGGATGCATTGATAATTACTGGTAATTGGAATGCAAAAGTTGGAAACAAAGAAGGATCTGTAGTTGGAAAATATGGCCTTGGTGATAGAAATGATGCTGGAGATCACATGAGAGAATTTTGCACGACCAATGACTTCTTCATAGCAAATACCTTTTTTCACCAACATAAATGGCGACTACACACATGGACCTTGCTAGATGGAATACACAGGAATCAAATCGACTACATCGGTGGAAAGAGACGATGGAAAAGTTCAATATCATCAGTCAGAACAAGGCCAGGGGCTCACTGCGGAACAGACCATCAATTGCTCATATGCAAGTTCAAGTTGAAACTGAAGAAAACTAGAACAAGTCCATGAGAGCCAAAGTACAACCTTGAGTATATCCCACCTGAATTTAGAGATTATCTTAAGAATAGATTTGATGGTTTGAATAGTAATGACCGAAGACCAGACAAGTTGTGGAATGACATCAAGGACATCATACACGAAGAAAGCAAGAGGTCATTAAAAAGACAGGAGAGAAACAAAAGACTACAATGGATGTCAGAAGAGACTCTGAAACTTGCTCTGAAAGTCGAGTAGCTCAAGCAAAAGGAATAAATAATGAAGTAGAAGAACATAACAGAAGATTTCAAAGGGTGGCTCGAGAAGACAAAGTAAAGCATTATAATACGTGTGCAAAGAGCTGGAGCTAGGAAACCAAAAGGGAAGAACATGCCCAGCATTTCTCAAGCTGAAGGAACTGAATAAAAGATTCAAGCCTTGAGTTGCAGTAGGGAAGGATTCTATGGAGAAAATATTAAAAGATGGAAGGAATACACAGAGTCATTATACCAAAAAGAATTGGTTGACCTTCAACCATTTCAAGCGGTAGCATATGATCAGGAACCCATGGTACTGAAGGAAGAAGTCCAAGGTGCACTGAAGGCACCGGCGAAAAACAAGGCTCCAGGAATTGACGGAATATTAATTGAGATGTTTCAACAAATAGATGCAGCACGGGAAGTGCTCACTCGTATATGGCAAGAAATTCGGAAGACAGCTACCTGGCCAACTGACTGGAAGAGATCCATATTCATGCCTATTTCCAAGAAAAGTGATCCAACCAAGTGTGGAAATTATCAAACAATATCATTAATATCACATGCAAGTAAAATTTTGCTGAAGATCATTCAAAAGCAGCTGTAGCAGTATGTTGACAGGAAACTGCCAGAAATTCAGGCAGGATTCAGAAGAGAACGTGGAACCAGAGATGTCATTGCTAATGTCAGATGGATCCTGGCTGAAAGCAGAGAATACCAGAAAGATGTTTACCTGTGTTTTATTGACTATGCAAAGGCATTCAACGGTGTGGGTCATAACAAATTATGGATAACATTGTGAACAATGGGAATTCCAGAACACTTAATTGTGCTCATGAGGAACCTGTACACAGATCAAGAGGCAGTTGTTCAAACAGAACGATGGGATACTGCGTGGTTTAAAGTCAGGAAAGGTGTGCGTCAGGGTTGCATCTTTTCACCATACCTATTTTGTCTGTATGCTAAGCAAATAATCAGAGAAGCTGGACAATGTGAAGCAGAACAGGGCATCAGGATTGGAGGAAGACTCGTTAACAACCTGCAATATACAGATGACACAACCTTGCTTGCTGAAAGTGAAGAGGACTTGAAGCACTTACTGGTGAAGATCAAAGACCACAGCCTTCAGTATGGATTACACCTCAACACAAAGAAAACAAAAATCTTCACAACTGGATCAGTAAGCATCATCATGATAAAAGATTGAAGTTGTCAAGGATTTCATCTTACTTGGATCCACAATCAACACCCATGGAAGCAGTAGTCAGGAAATCAAAAGATGCATTGCACTGGGCAAATCTGCAGCAAAAGATGTCTTTAAAGTGTTAAAAAGCAAACATGTCACCTTGAAAACTAAGGTTCACCTGACCCAAGCCATGGTATTTTCAATCACATCATATGCATTTGAAAGCTGGACAATGAATAAGGAAGACCCAAGAAGAATTGACGCCTTTGAATTGTGGTGCTGGTGAAGAATAGAGAATATACCATGGACCGCCAAAAGAACGAACAAATCTGTCTTGGAAGAAGTACAACTAGAATGCTCCTTAGAAGGAAGGATGGCAAGACTATGTCTTACATATGCTGGACATGTTGTCAGGAGAGATCAGTCCCTGGAGAAGGACATCATGCTTGGTAAAGTACAGGGTCAGGGAAAAAGAGGAAGACCCTCAACAAGATGGATTGACACAGTGGCTGCAACAATGGACTCAAGCATAACAACGATTGTGAGCTTGGCACTGGACCGACCGGGCAGTGTTTCATTCTGTGGTGCATAGGGTCGCTATGAGTCAGAACCGACTTGACGGCACATAACAACAACAACAATGAATGAATTAAAAAAAAAAAAATCTTGTGCTTCCCTTGGGTCTTTTTCAATGATCCTTGAACCCTGTCTCAACTAACTGCAATTATAAAAGCTATAAAATTCATGCATAGATGAAAAAAACAAATCGAAACAAAAAAACAAGAAATGTATCAGTGTCGTTCCTTGGGTCCAAGGTCCCTAGGCAATCTGCCTTCTTGTCTCCACCTTTCATAGTCTTGTTATGTTTGTTTTATGTATAACCTGTCTTAGTCTTCTAGTGCTGCTATAATAGAAATACTACAAGTAAATGGCTTTAACAAAGAGACATTTATTCTCTCAGAGTCTGGGAGGTTAGATGTCCAGATTCAGAGAGCCAGCTCTAAGGGAAGGCTTTTTCTGTCTTGTCAGTTCTGGAGGAAGGTCTTTGGCATCAATCTTCCCTTGGTCTGGGAGCTTCTCTGCGCAGGAACCTCAGGTCCAAAGGATGCCCGCTGCTCCTGTCACTGCTTTCTTGGTGGTATGAAGTCTCCTTGTCTCTCTGCTCACCTCTCTTTTTTATAGCTCAAATGAGATTGGCTCAAGACACAATCCAATCTTGTAGATTGAGTCCTGCCTCATTAACATAATTGCCACTAATCCCATCTCATTAACATCATAGAGATAGAATTTACAACACATAGGAAAATGATAAAATGGTGGACATCAGATGATAAAATGGTGGACAATCACACAATACTGGGAATCGTGGCCTAGCCAAATTGATACACATATTTTTGGGGGACAAAATTCAATACATGACAACATCCAAGGACTTTTAGCTGTACTTAGTGGGAGGAATAGAAAGAAGTACTTGGTTGACAATATATTTTACATGCAAGACAATACCACTCGTGCTATGTCCTAGCCTTTCTGTATAATTAAATACTTCTGGGAGCAGAACATGGTCCAACTTTCAGTTCCCTCTTCTTGCCCTACACTTTGACACAATCATCTGCCTTACCAGTCCTCAGAGAAGCTGACAGTGGGCGCAAGGACAGGAAGAATTTGTTTAGTTTGTTTTTTAAGGAAAAAGAATGGTGCCAGCACCCACACATCTCAGCCTTTCAGAACCACAGACATGTCTCCTGGGAGAATACAGGTCCATGAGTAGTGGCTCCAGGACACACATTTATTTGTGCCTCAAAATTCACA
Source organism: Dugong dugon (assembly GCA_030035585.1). Classification (NCBI taxonomy): domain Eukaryota; kingdom Metazoa; phylum Chordata; class Mammalia; order Sirenia; family Dugongidae; genus Dugong; species Dugong dugon. Next base: position 70,226,709 of record CM057461.1, read on the forward strand.
GCCATGCCCTGTCTGTCCAAGGAACTGTGCAAATCTAAAATCATCATCCTGCCTGAAGCAAGGAGGATGTACAGAAACATCTGATGGTTTGATTAAGTCTCTATCAAAACAGGCCAATGAAAAGGTTTGCATTATTGCCCTCAGCCACATCCCTGGCAGAGCAGGCCTTTGGTAGGGAAAGGCCTTCTGACTGGCTGGCATGGAGAATCGGATGCTGCTTTTGATGGGCATCTCCCCAGCTTAGCTTCTGACCTCCAGCTGGCCCGGATGGACCATCAGCAGAGTAGGAGCTTGGGGTCTACTCAGATGTCTCCCTGGTGCGCCATCCCTTCTCTCAACATGCCCCAGTGTAAGGAAGACAGAGCTCACTTTGGCCCCAGATTGGCTTGGATTTAAATCCCCATTCTGGCACTTACTAGCTGTGTGATTTTGGCCACATTCCTTAGACCCTCTGAACCTCTGTTTCTTCACCTGTAAAATATGAATAACAGAAACTAACTTGTAGGATTGTTATGAGGAATAGAAATACTGTGTGAAGTTTCTGGCATGTGATTTTGATTTGATAACAAGTCAGCTATTCATACCATGGCTAAAGAACTGGAACTCCAATGTGAGTATTTTAGGCATAGTGACAAGTGTGTGCATGTGGAAGAGTATCGTCTCAGTTTGGAGGTGGGGGCCTGAGCTCAGGTCTCTCAAGCACATCTTGCAGACAATTTTAAGTAGGCTCTGTTCCTCAGCTACATCCCACCTCTCAACAAAACCTTAGGCCAGTCAGCTTATTGACAAGGTTATACTGTCCTCATTTTTTCCACATTACATATTTAAGATGCTTAAAATTTCCCATGCCAAAGGAACATTCTAATCTCATAGCTCATAGCCAACTCCAGAGACATAGGGGCATATTAAAAGGACTTCTTCAAGCTGAGGGTAAGCTTTAATGAGGTACAGTTCTTAGCTAATCAGGGATTAGCAGAAGCGGGGTGGGGGGATAATTAGCATATAAATAAGACTTCTTTGTCTATAATTTCACTATTTTCCATTCACTTTTCTTAGGTTAGCACTTGGGTTCCTGCTATTACCATTCTGGCTAAACAGTTAATTTGAGCTTAACTTTGACAAACACCTTTGGATTCTATGTCATTTAATCTTAAAAAGATTGAATAATTCAGGTACATCTACAAGTGTAGAGATGGCAAATAGGTTTCATCTCACATGCCAATTCCAAACGATTTGAGATGGCTACCTCAAGAGGTTTATTGAAACAGATTCTGTGACCTCATTCAGGCACAGCTCGGAAAGAGAGCTGTAATTGATTAGCCATGTCTGCAATGGACTCACATAGGGGAGTGGTATGTGTGCCAGGTATTAGCCATCCTTGCATACACTAGAGCAGGGGTTGGTAAATTTTTTAAAAGGTGAGATAGTAAATATTTTAGGCTTTGTGGACCAAATATAGTCTTTCTCCTCCTACTTACCCTCCTGTTTCTCCTCCTTCTTTCTCCTCCTCCTTTTTCTTCCTTTTCTCTTTCTCCTACTTCTCCTTCTCAGTAACCATTTAGAAAATTAAAAATCATTATTGTTTGTGGACCGTACAAAAACAGACCAGAGGCCAGATTTGGCCCATGGGCTGTAGTTTGCCAACTTCTACTCTAGAAGCTCAGACAGTATACTATGATTAACTGTTATTTGGGAGTATAATAATTGGCCTCACCTTTCCAAACATAACTACCTTTTTAGCGTATAGTCTGGTCAGAATTGGTTTTCAACAAGCATACAACCAATGAAAACAATATAAATACCTAATATCTAACTTTTTTATAAAAAAGCAATTCTTTAAAAAAAGCATAAATATTAATGAATTAATGTCAACAAGAAAAATATAAAATTATGAAGCATGATTTAAAGAAATGTAGCATTTACACACCAATACCATTCAATTAATCTCAATTTTAATCGATTTCTCTACGTATGAATTTTTGTGTTTGGCTTAATTACCTAGTGCAGCCATAATAAAAAATAAAACAAAAAGAACAGAAATGTATTTTCTCACAGTTCAGGAAGCTAAATGTCCAAATCAGAGTCTTAGCCCTGTGGATTCCTTCTGTGGGCCTCTCTTCTAGTTTCCGGTGTCTGCCTGCAATCTTTGGCGTTTCTTTGCTTGTAGATGGTTCTTCACATGGCGTTGGTCTTCCTCCTGTGTGTCTCTGTGTCTTTTTTGCTCTTTTTATAAGACACCACGTAAAAGTATTAGGTTTAGGACCGACTCTGCTCTGATATGACCACATTAACACAGCAAAAGAAAACGCCAATTTCCAAACAGGCTCATATTTACAGATACAAGATTTGCTGCTACCCTATGTACTACAGAACAAAACACCGCCTCGTCCTGCACCATCCTCACAATCATTGCTTGTTTGAGCCCATTGTTGCAGCCACTGTGCCAATCCATCTTGTTGAGAGTCTTCCTCTTTTTCGCTGACCCTCTGCTTTACCAAGCATGATGTCCTTCTCCTGGGACTGGACCCTCCTGATAACATGTCCAAAGTATGTGAGACGAAGTCTCACCATCCTTGCTTTTAAGGCCCATCCTGGCTGTACTTCTTCCAAGATGAATTTATTTGTTCTTCTGGCAGTCCATGGTATATTCAGTATTCTTCACCAGCACCATAATTCAAATGCGTCAATTCTTCTTTGATCTTGCTTATTCTTAGTCCAGCTTTCACAATGCATATGATGTGATTGAAAATATCATGGCACTTTAGACTTCAAAGTGACATCTTTGATTTTTAACATTTTAAAGAGGTCTTTTGAAGCAAATTTGCCCGATGCAGTACTTATAGGAGTTAGGACTTCCATATTTCTTTTCGGTAGGCACAATTCAAACTATAACAATATTTATCTTCCTTTGATACAAAAAAAAAACAACAAAAACCTCTATTTGTCTATTCATTCTTGCTTCGGCTTGTCCACAGTGGACCGAGGCTGACTTCTTTTGTGTTTTTGGTGTAGATTTACAATTCTTTTGGCATCTAACCCGTAACATAATTTGGTCAAAAGAGATGTCAGTTGAAAAACAACACTTGACTCATAAGATACTTTCTTTTAATCTCTCCTAAATCTGTCAAAGAAAGCTTATCTTTCTGTTTCCTTTTTCCTTGTAGTAAAATAGAAAAAGGAAAAGAAATTGTATGGTTTGGAGAGAGTCTCCAGTTTACGATTCTCTTTGTCTTTCACTTCCCAATCACTGTAATGAAAATAAAATAAATACGTATTGATATTTATACGAATAATTTCTTGGAAGGGTTAATTACTGAGTGTAAATGAACCCATTCTATCCTCTCTGAGCTTCTTCCTGTTCACCTTTAACCTTGATCTGTGATCTAGCTCTGAGCTACATAGAAGATATTTCTGGGTGAGTTACCTCCAAAAAATTTCTGCTTAAACCGTAGGTGAACCTTTTTTGCTTTTCAGTCCTGAACTATAGATAGGCCTTTCCAGTTTTCTTAGAATTCCAGACAGTGGAGCTAAATCATGGAAGGCTTAGAACACACTTTATCCTAAGGGCAGCCACGATCCCACAAAAGTTTTTTTTTTTTTTAATAACTTTTTTGAAGTATAGTTGACATACAGTATACTGCACATATTTAAAATGAAAAATATGGTAAGTTTTGGCATATGTATATACCTGGGAAACCAGTCCAGTCAAGAAAATGAACATGCCCATCACCCACAGAAGTTTCCTTCTGCTTCTTTGTAGCCCCTCCCTCTCACTTCTCTCCTCCCACAGCAACCACCACTCTGCTACCTGCCCCTATAGATTAGTTCACATTTTCTAGAGTTTTATGCACATGGAATTGCACAGTATGCACAAAGTTTTGTCTAGCTTCTTTCCTTGAGCATAATTAATTGAGATTCATCTTCATTGTAGCATGCTACCAGTAGTTCATTCTTGTCTTATTGCCAGGTAGTACTCCATCATGGGGACATAGCACATTACATTTATTCATTTATGATATTAGAGTTGATGGGCATTTGAGTTGTTTCCAATTTTTGGCTATTATAAATAAAGCTGATATGAATATTTATGTACAAGTCTTTGTATGGACATACACATTCTTTTCTCTTGAGTAAATATGTAGGAGTGAAATGGCTGTATCCTACAGTTGGTATATGTTTAACTTTTTAAGAAACTTCCAAACTGTTTCCCAAAGTGTGTGTACCATTTGACATCACATCAGAAGTGTATAAGAATTGTGGTTCCTCCACATGCTTCGCAACATTTGGTATGGTCAGTATTTTTAAATTTTAGCCATTCTAATAGGTATGCAGTGGTATCTCATTGTGGTTTTAATATGCATTTCCCTAGTAACTAATAATATTGAGCATCTTTTCATACGATTACTTGCCATCCATATATCTTCTTCGGTGAAGTGTCTATTCAAATCTTTTCCCCATTTTAAAAATTGAGTTGTTCGTTTTCTTATTATTGAGTTTTGATGGTTCTTCTATAGGGTTGCTATGAGTTGGAAATGACAGCAACAAGTTTGGTTTGGTTTTCATGTCATCTGTATACAAGTCCTTCATCGGATGTATGTTTTGCAAAGATTTTTCTCCCAGTCTGTGGCTTGTCGTTTTATCTTCTGATCAGTGCCTTTCAAAGAACAGGGCTTTTATTTTGGTGAAGTCCAGTATATTAACTTGTTCTTTCACAGATCACATTTCTGGTGTTTCATCAAAGAAATCTTTGTTTAACTCAATGTCACAGAGATTTTTCTTTTTTTTTTCTGGAAGTTTTATAGTTTTAGGTTTTACATTTAGGTCTATAATCTTTCTTGAGTTAATTTCAAATATGTTTTAGGAATATGATACATCTCAAGTTAATTTTTCATATGTGGTGCAAATGGTCAAAGTTCATTTTTTTCACATACAATATCTAGTTAAACTAGCACCATTTGTTGAAAAGGCTGTCTTTTCTGAATTGCCTTTGCACGTTTATCAAAAATAAGTTGCCCATGTATTGTGGGTATGTTTCTGGACTCCATATTCTGCTCCATAGATCTATTTGTGTATTTAGACAACGATATCAAACTTCCTTGACCAGGAGTTGGCAAACTACAGCCCAAGAACCAACTGCCTATTTCTGTAAATAAAGTTTTATTAGGACACAGACAAGTCCAGCATGCTACAATGATAGAGTTGGAAGGTTGTGACAGAGATCGTATGGCCAGAAGCCTAAAATATTTACTATCTTGACCTTTATGAAAATGTTTGCATACCCCTCATCTTGGTTTACTATAGTTTTATAAAAGTCTTGAAATCTGGTAGAGTTGGAAGGTTGTGACAGAGATCGTATGGCCAGAAGCCTAAAATATTTACTATCTGGACCTTTATGAAAATGTTTGCATACCCCTCATCTTGGTTTACTATAGTTTTATAAAAGTCTTGAAATCTGGTAGTGTTAGTACTTGAACTTTACTCTTATTTTTCAAAGTTGCTTTGACTATTCTGGTTCCTTTGCATTTCCCTATGAATTTCATAATCAGCCTGTCAATCTCCACCAAAAAAAAAAAAAAAAGCCAGCAAACAAACACACACACACACACACACAAACCCTGATGGGGTTTCAATTGGCATTGTGTTTCTTTCATCTATAGCTCAGTTTGAGGGAGAAGTGACTTCTTAATAATATTGACATCCCCAACCATGAACCAGCTATATCACTCCACTTATTTAGGGCTTCCTTGATTTCTCTCAGCAATATTTTGCAGTTTTCAGTGTGCAGTCTTAAATATCTTCTAATTTCAATATTGCTGGCATATAGAAACACAATTGGATTTGCATCCTGAAGCCAATTGCACTTGCATCCTGCAAGCTTACTGAACTTGCTTGTTAGTTCTAATGACTTTTTCATAGATTTAATTAGATTTTCTTCATAGACTATCATGTCAAGGGCAAATAGAGTCTTATTTCTTCCCTTCCAATATGGATACCTTTTATTTCTTTTTCTGGCCTAGTTGCACTGTGTAGAAATTCTAGTTGAACAGAAGTGGTAAGAGTGTACATCCCTTGCTTGTTCCTGATTTTTGGGGAAAAGCATTGTCTTTCACCATTAAATATGGTGCTAATTGTAGATTTTTCATAGATTGCTTATACCAGGTTGAGGAAGTTAACTTCTGTTCCTCACTTACTGAAAAAAAAAATTTTTTTTTAAATGAGAAATAGATAGTAGGTTTAGTCAAATATTTTTCCAATATCTATTGACATGATCATATGGTTTTCCTTTTTAAGTTTGCTAATATGGTGAATTACACTGATTAAATTTCTAATGTTAAACCAACCTCACATTCCTGGGATAAACTGCACTCATACTATCCATTCCCTTAGATTCACTTTGCTAAAATTTTGTTTAGAATTTTTGCACATGTATTTTTGAGAGATGCTGGTCTGTAGTTTTTTAATAATGTCTTTGTCTTGTTTTTGTATCTGGGTAATATTGGCTTATAGAATGGTTGAAAAGTATTCCCTCCTCTTCAATTTTCTGGAACAGTTTGTGAAGATTTCATTTATTTCTTCCTTAAATGTCTGGTAGAATTCACCAGTGAAGCCATCTGGGCTGGAGTTTTCTTTGTGGGAAGGTTTTTAACTAAAAATTCAAATTCTTTAATGGATATGGGGCTATTCTCGTTATCTATTTCTTCTTGAGTAAGCTTTAATAGTTTGTGTCTTTCAAGCAATTTGTCCATTTCAACCAGGTTGTTAAATTTATTGTTATAAAGGGGTTCCTAATATTCCCTTCTTATCCTTTAATTATCTGTAGAAACTGTAGTAATGGCACCTCACCTCTCCCATACCTGATATTGGTAATATATATCTTATTTTATTCCTGATTGGTGTCACTGGTTTATCAATTTTATTGATTTTCTCAAATAACCATCTTTTGGTTTCATTGATTTTCTTTGTTTTTCTGTTTCTTATTTCATTTATTTCTGCTCTGATCTTTATTATTTACTTTATTATGTTTATTTTGGGTTTAATTTGTTCTACTTTTTATAGTTTATTAAAGCAGAAGCTGAGGTCATTGATTTGGCACACATTTCTCCTTTTCTAATATAGTCACTTAGTGCCATATAGCTGCTGTAATAAATTACCACAAACTTAGCAGCTTAAAACAAAACAAATTTATTATCTTACAGTTACGGAAGTCAAAAATTCAAAATGGGTCTCACTCGCTAAAATGAAGATGTCAGCAGGGCTGTGTTCCTTTCTAGAACACCTAAAAGAGAATCCATTACCTTACCCTTTCCAGGTTCTATAAGCCACCCACATTCCTTGGTTCATGACCCTTTTCTCCATCTCCTCCATTTTCAAAGCGAGTAATGTCAGGCTGTGTCCTCACACTCCCTTCTCCTTGGTTCTGTCTCTTCTGCCTCCCTCGTGCACATATAAGTATGCTTAATGTAATAAGGACAAGTCAGTGGGTGGCACAAATGGTTTGCCCTTGACTACTAACTCAAATGTTGGGAGTGCAAACCCAACCAGTGGCACCACGAATGAAGGGCCTGGTGATCTGCTTCCGTAAATCTGACAGCCAAGAAAACCTTATTGAGAAGATCTACTCTGTAACACATGGGGTTGCCATGAGTTTGAATCTACTCAACAGCAATGGGTTTTTGTTTTTTTGTTTTTTTTGGAATGTAGTAACAAATGTGTCTGTCAGTTTGTCATACTGTGGGGGCTTGTGTGTTGCTGTGATGCTGGAAGCTATGCCACTGGTATTCAGATACTAGCAGTGTCACCCATGGCAGACTGGTTTCAGCTGAGCTTCTAGACTAAGACAGACTAGGAAGAAGGATTTGGCAGTCTACTTCTGAAAAGAGTAGCCAGTGAAAACCTTATGAATACCGAGTGGAACACTGTCTGATATAGTGCCGGAAGATGAGCCCCCATGTTGGCAGGCACTCAAAAGACAACTGGGGAAGAGCTGCCTCCTCAAAGCAGAGTTGACCTTAAAGACTTGGATGGAGTTAAGCTTTCGAGACCTTCATTTGCTGATGTGGCACGCTCAAAATGAGAAGAAACAGCTGCAAACATCCATTAATAATCAGAATGTGGAATGTACGAAGTATGAATCTAGGAAAATTGGAAATCATCAAAAATGAAATGGAAGGCATAAGCATTGATCTCCTAGGCATTAGTGAGCTGAAATGGACTGGTATTGGCCATTTTGAATGAGAAAATCATATGGTCCACCATGCCGGGAATGACAACTTGAAGAGGAATGATGTTGCATTCATGGTCAAAAAGAACGTTTCAAGATCTATCCTGAAGCACAATGCTGTCCGTGATAGGATAATATCCATACGCCTACAAGGAAGACCAGTTAATGCGACTATTATTCAAATTTACACACCAACCACTAAGGCCAAATATAAAGAAATTGAAGATTTTTACCAACTTCTGCATTCCAAAATGAATCAAACATGCAATCAGGATGCATTGATAATTACTGGTGATTGGAATGTGAAAGTTGGAAACAAAGAAGAAGGATCTGTAGTTGGAAAATATGGCCTTGGTGACAGAAACGATGCCAGAGATCACATGATATAATTTTGCAAGACCAACAACTTCGTCATTGCAAATAACTGTTTTCACCAACGTAAACGGAGACTATACACATGGACCTCGCCAGACGGAATACACAGGAATCAAATCGACTACATCTGTGGAAAGAGACAATGGAAAAACTCAATATCATCAGTCAGAACAAGGCCAGGGGCTCACTGCGGAACAGACCATCAATTGCTCGTATGCAAGTTTGAAACTGAAGAAAATTAGAACAAGTCCATGAGAGCCAAAGTACAACCTTGAGTATATCCCATCTGAATTTAGAGATTATCTCAAGAATAGATTTGATGCATTGAACACTAATGACCAAAGAGGAGACAAGTTGTGGAATGACATCAAGGGCATCATACATGAAGAAAGCAAGAGGTCATTAAAAAGACAGGAGAGAAACAAAAGACCAAAATGGATGTCAGAAGAGACTCTGAAACTTGCTCTTGAACGTCGAGTAGCTAAAGCGAAAGGAAGAAATGATGACGTAAAAGAACTGAACAGAAGATTTCAAAGGGCAGCTTGAGAAGCCAAAGTAAAGTATTATAATGACATGTGTAAAGAGCTGTAGATAGAAAACCCAAAGGGAAGAACACACTCGGCATTTCTCGAGCTGAAAGAACTGAAGAAAAAATTCAAGCCTCGAATTGCAATAGTGCAGAATTCTATAAGGAAAGTATTAATGTAGGAAGTATCAAAAGAAGATGGAAGGAATACACAGAGTTATTATACCAAAAAGATTTGGTCAAAGTTCAACCATTTCAGAAGGTAGCATATGATCAGGAACCCACAGTACTGAAGGAAGAAGTCCAAGCTGCACTGAAGGCATTGGCAAAAAACAAGGCTCCAGGAATTGATGGAATATCAATAGAGATGATTCAACAAACAGATGCAGCACTGGCAGTGCTCACTCATCTATGCCAAGAAATTTGGAAGATAGCTGCCTTGCCAACTGGCTCGAAGAGATCCATATTTATGCCTATTCCCAAGAAAGGGTATCTAACCGAATGTGGAAATTATCAAACAATATCATTAATATCACAAGCAAGTAAAATCTTGCTAAAGATCATTCAAAAGTGGCTGCAGCAGTATATTGACAGGGAACTGCCAGAAATTCAGGCCAGATTCAGAAGAGGATGCGGAACCAGGGATATCATTGCTGATGTCAGATGGATCCTGGCTGAAAGCAGAGAATAACAGAAAGATGTTTACCTGTGTTTTATGGACTATGCAAAGGCATACGACTGTGTGGACCATCACAAATTATGGACAACATTGTGATGAATGGGAATTCCAGAACACTTAATCGTGCTCACGAGGAACCTGTGCATAGATTAAGAGGCAGTTGTTCAAACAGAACAAGGGGATACTGTGTGGTTTAAAGTTAGGAAAGGTGTGCATCAGGGTTGCATCCTTTCACCATACCTATTCAATCTGTATCCTGAGCAAATAATCTGAGAAGCTGGACTATATGAACAAGAATGGGGCATCAGGATTGAGGGAAGACTCATTAACAACCTGCATTGTGCAGAGGACACAACCTTGCTTGCTGAAAGTGAAGAAGACTTGAAGCACTTACTGAAGAAGATCAAAGATCACAGCCTTCAGTATGGATTACACCTCAATATAAAGAAAACAAAAATCCTCACAACTGAACCAATAAGCAACATCATGATAAACGGAGAAAACACTGAAGTTGTCAAGGATTTCATTTTACTTGGGTCCACCATCAACACCTATGGAAGCAGCAGTCAAGAAATCAAAAGATGCATTGCACTGGGCAAATCTGCTGCAAAAGACCTCTTTAAAGTGTCAAAAAGCAAAGACGTCACCTTGAAGACTAAGGTGCACCTGACCCAAGCCATGGTATTTTCATTTGCATCATATGCATTCGAAAACTGGACAATGAATAAGGAAGGCTGAAGAATTGACGCCTTTGAATTATGGTGTTGGTGAAGAATAATGAATATACCATGGACTGCCGAAAGAACGACCAAAGCTGTATTAGAAGAAGTACAACCAGAATGCTCCTTAGAAGCAAGGATAGTGAGGCTGCATCTTACATACTTTGGAGATGTTATCAGGAGGGATCAGTCCCTAAAGAAGGACATCATGCTTGGCAAAGTAGAAGGTCAGCGAAAAAGAAGACTGACACAGTGGCTACAACAATGGGCTCAAGCAAAACAATGATCGTGAGGATGGTGCAGGACCGGACAGTGTTTCGTTCTGTAGTACATAGTGTTGCTATGAGTCGGAAACAGCTCAACGGCACCTAACAACAACAATAAGGATTACATTGGGCCCACCCAGATAATTGAAGATAATTTCCTCATCTCAAGGGCAGCTAATTAGCAACCTTAATTTCATCTGCGGCCTTAATTCTCCTTTGCCATTTAACCTAACGTATTAACAGGTTCTGGGAATTATCATGTAGACATCTCTGAGTGGCATTATTCTGATACATTATTCTGCTACCACGTATGACTGACTTATGGCCCCAAATACTGTCTATCTCGGTAAATTTTCTGTGTGCACTTGAAAAAAATGTGTATGCTGCTATTATTGAGTGAAGTGTTCTATAAATATCAATTAGGTCAAGTTGGTTGATAGTGTTACTCAGCGCTTCTATATTCTTAGTGATTTTATTTCTGATTTTCCTATCAGTTGCTGAGAAAGAGGTACTAAAATATCTTAGTGTAATTTTGGATTTGTCTATTTATCCTTGACATTCCCTCAGTTTTTGCTCCATATTTTGAAGTTCTGTTATTAGGTGCATTAATATTTAGGACTGTCACGTTCTTCTGGTGAAATTACCTTCTTTATTCCCAGTTAATATTCTTTGCTTTGATATCTTTGATATCAGTATGGCTACTTCTGCTTTATTTTACTGGTGTTAGTATGGTATGTCTTTTCCCATCCTTTTATTTGTTTTTTATTTATTTACGTTCAACAATCTTTTCTTTCTGATTAATTTTTTTCTTTACCTTTTATTTATTACATTGTTGTTGTTGAGAATATACACAGCAAAACAGCCGCCGATCCAACGGTTTCTATGTGTACAATTAGTGACATTGATTACATTCTTTGAGTTGTGCAACCATTCTCATTCTCTTTTTCTGAGTTGTTCATCCTCCACTAACATAAACTCACTGACCCCTAAGGTTCCCATCCAATCTTTTGAGATGCTGTTGTCAATTTGATCCCATTTAGATAGCTCTTAGAAGAGGATAATGCTCAGGGCAGACATTTTTTGCTAGTTAAGCTAAACTATTGTTTGGGTTCAAGAAGACTTCAGGGAATATATTTGGTTCAAAATTCCAAGATTATCTCAGGGCAATAATTTCAGGCTTCTTCCCCCACCCTTTTGTTTTTAACTTATTTGTGTATTTTATATTTAGAGTGTAATTCTTGTCGACAACTTATATTGGGTTTTGGCTTTTTATGTAACAATGGGCTAATCTCTGCCTTTTAATTAAGGCACATAAATCTCTTATATTTACTGTTACTATTGATATGTTTTCAGTTAAATATAACATCTTGCTATTGACATTATTTGTCCCATTTGTTTTCTGTTCCCCTTTTATTTCTTTTCTGTCTTCTTTTAGGTTAATCAAGTATTTTTTTAATTTCTTTTTATTGCCTTTGTTGGCTTACTAGCAATAACTCTTCCCTTCATTTTAGTGGTTGCTCTAGGGTTTATAGTATATAAACTCACAACAATCTAGATTCAAGATATATTGTACTACTTTATGGATAGAATCTTACAATAGTGTACTTCCATTTCTCCCCCCTCAGCCTTTATTTTATTTTACTTATGGAAATATTATAAACTCTACATTGTAATTATTTTTGTTTAAGCAATTGGTTATCTTTTTTAAAAGCTTTATTGTGATATAATTCACATGCCATAGATATCACTCATTTAAAGTGTACAATTTAGTGGGTTTTAGTATATTCAGAGATATGTGCAACCATCACCACAGCCGATTTTAGAACATTTTCATTACTTCTGAAAGAAACCCTGTACCCTTTAGCTATCACTCCTTATCTCCCTAGCCACCTCACCCTCAGCCCTAAGCAACCACTATTCTACTTTCTGTCTGTATAGATTTCCCTGTTCTGCACATTTCATAGTTGGTTATCTTTTAAAAATATTTAATAAGAAAAATATTTTATGTATTTCCTATGTAGTTACTTCTGATGCTCTTCATTTTTTTGGTGTAGATTCATATTTCCAGCTGTATGATTTTTCTTCTGCCTGAAGGATTTTAATGTGGTTCTGTTAGTGATAGATTCTTTTCAGCTTTTGTATGTCTCAAAAGTCCTTTATTTCTTTTTTATTTAAATATAATATTGTGTTTTCAGTAAACGTTACACAGCAGTTTAGGTTCCCATTAAACAATTTCTGCACAAGTTGTTCAGTGACATTGGTTACATTCTTCTCAATGTGTGAACATTCTCATTATTTCCATTCTGTTTGTTTCGCTTCCATTAACCTAGTTTCCCTGCTCCCTTACATTCTCATGTTTGTTTTAAAGTAATTGTTGACAGATTGGTCTCACAGAAATGATTTTTTTTAAAGGAGCACAATACTTACGAGTAATATTATTTTTTGAGCTCATTAGTTATTTAGCTATGAGGTGACCTCAGGGTTAGTTTTGGATCAAAGTTTGAAGAGTATCTCACGGCAATAGTCTCAGGGAGTCCTCCAGTCTCAGCAAGTCTAGTAGGTCTGGATATTTTTGTTTGCTAAGTTTTTCTTAGGAATTTGGGGTTCTGTTCCACAATTTTCTCCCATTCTATCAGGGTCCATCTATTGTGGCCCTAATTAGAATGGTTGGTAGTGGTAACGGACACCATCTAGTTCTTCTGGTCTCAGGGTAAATAAGGCCGTGGTTCGTGTAGACTATTTGTCCTGTAGACTAGTTTCTTCTTTGAGTCTTTGGTTTTCTTCTTTCTCTTTTCCTCTGGATGAGTAGAAACCAATAGTTGTATCTTGGATGGCCGCTTGCAAGCTTTTAGACCCCAGATACTACTCACCAAACTAGGATGTAGAACAAAACTTTATGAACTATATTATGCCAATTCACTGAGATATCCCATAAGACTATGGGCCTAAGCCTTCAAACCCAGAAAACCAATCTCATGAGGTGTTTGGTTATGTCTAAGAAGTATCCGCAACTGTGTCCCCTATGTGCTTTATTTTGTATGTATGAATAGATGTGCATACAGTCACATAGATGCATATATATATATCTATATCTATATATATATATATATATGTACATACATGTATACCTGCACATATATTTTTGGGTCGTTGTTGCTGTTGTTTCAAAATTATATATGTCATAGCAATTACCAGAAGGTCCTTTTTTCTTGCATACTATTTAGTGACATAGTTTACCTTCGTCAAGCTGTGTACACTTCCACTTCCTTTGGTGTTACCTTTTCTGTCACGAAAAATAACAAGTGTCTACTATCTAGGGAGTGAATCTCCCTCTCAACCCACAACCCTGGTAACCACTGATGAACATTAGTTTCTGTATATTTACTTGTTTATGTCATTTCTTAAAACCGAGAGTATACAATATTTGTTTTTTTGTGATTGACTTATTTCACTCAACATAATGTCCTCCAGGTTCGTCCATGTTCCGAGATGTTTAACCCAAACCCATTGCCGTCAAGTTGATTCTGACTCATAGCAACCCTATAGGATGGAGTAGAACTGCCCCATAGGGTTTCCAAGGAGTAGCTGGTGGATTCGAACTGCCAACCTTTTGGTTAGTACCTGTAGCTCTTAATCACGAACTCATTTTTATCACTGAGTAGTATTCTATTGTACATATGTACCACATTTTACTTATCCATTCACCTGTTGATGGGCACTTAGGTTGTTTCCATCTTTTGGCTATTGTGAATAGTGCTGTGATGAACATAGGTACGCATATGTTTGTTCAAGTCACTTCTATTAGTCCTAGAAGTGGAAATGCTGGGTCATATGGCAGCTGTACCTCTAGTTTTTTGAGGAACTGCCAGAATGTTTTCCACAATGACTGTACCATTTTGCATTCCCACCAGCAATGGATGAGGCTTCTAATTTTTCCACATCCCCTACAACGCTTGTTATTTTCTGTTTTTGTAAATCTTGGCCATCCTAAACCAAAAACACCAAACCCATTACCGTTGAGTCGATTACGACTCATAGCAACCCCAAAGAACAGAGTAGAACTGCCCCATAGCGTTTCCAAGGAGCGGCTGGTGGATTTGAACTGCTAACCTTTTGGTTAGCAGCCAAGCTCTTAACCACTATGCCACCAGGGCTCCATTTGCATTTCTCTGATGGCTAATGATGTCGAGCATCTTTTCATGTGCCTGTTGGTCATTTGAATATCCTCTTTGGTGAAGTGTCTGTTCATGTCCTTTGCCCAGTTTTTGATTGGGCTATTTGTCTTTTTGTTGCTAACCTGTAGAAGTTTTCTATATATTTTAGATATTAGACCCTTATCAGTTATGTAGTTCCCAAAGATTCTTTCCCAGTCTGTAGGTTGTTTCCTTACTCTTTTAATACAGTCTTTTGATGATTGTATTTAACTTTTATGAGGTCCCAGTTATCTATTTTGTTTTCTGTTGCTCATGCATTCACTGTTATGTTTGATAATCTATCACTGAAGAAAATTAGGTCCCAAAGCTTTGCTCCTATATTTTCTTCCAAGAACTTTATGGTTTTAGATTTAACATTTAAGTCCTTGATCCATTTTGAATTAGTTTTTGTGTATGGTGTGAGATACAAGTCTTGTTTCATTTTTCTGCATGTGGAAATCCAGCTTTGCTAGCACCATTTGTTGAAGAGATTGTTCCTTCCCCATTGAATAGATTTGGCTCCCTTGTCAAAAATCAATTGACCATACTGTTTGGATTTATTTCTGGGTTTTAATGTTTGTTTTTGAAAGATGTTTTTCCTGGGTATAGTTTTCTAGGTTGACTTTTTTTCTTTTCTTTCAGTACTTTGAATATGTTGCTGCAATGTTTTTACTTGCAATTTTTTTCCAAAGAGAAATCAGCTATAATACTTACCCTTGCTTCTGTGTAAAATGGCTTCTTTCCCTGGATGCTTTTAAAACTTTTTCTTTATCATTGGTTTTGAACAATTTGATTTTGATGTGCCTTGCTGTGATTCTAGTCGTGCTTCTTATGTTTGCGATTCATTTAGCTTCTTGGATTAGTGAGTTTACAGTCTTAATCATATTTAAAAATTTTCTGGCCATTGCACGTTCAAATATTTAGTCTGTTCTCTTCCATTCTTTCCTTTGGGGACATTTATAGTAGACTACTTGAAGTTGTTTCACAGATCACTGATGCACCTTTCATTTTTTAATTCTTTTCTCTCTTTGGTTTCATTTTGTATAGTTTTTATTGCAATGTCTTTGAGTTTATTAATCCTTTTTGGGCAATGTCTAATCTGTGACTAATTCTATTTGCTATATTTTTCAACTCAGACATTGCAGTTTTTATCTTTAGAAGTTTGGTTTGCGTCTTTTTATATCTCCCATGTCTCTACCTAACTTTTTGAACTTTCAATGTCTTTGTCTGGCAGTTCTAATATATGTATCATTTCTGGGTTGATTCCAGTTAATTAATTTCTCTCCTCACTATGGCTTGTAATTTCCTCCTTCTTTCTTTTTGAATGCCTGGTAATCTTCGATTGGATGCTAGATATTGTGAATTTTACCTAGTTGGATGCTGGATATTTTCATATTTCTATAAATATTCTTGAGACTGGTTCTGAGATGTAGTTTAGTTACTTGGGAACAGTTTGATTCTTTCAGGCCTTGCTTTTAAGATTTTTAGATGCAAGCAGAACCGTGTTTAGTATAAGGCTAATTACTCTCCACTGCTAAGGCAAGTTCTTTCTGAGTATTCTTCCCAATGTGCTTTGAATTTTGAAGTTTCCTGGTTTACCTGGTGAGGCACTATTACCTTTAATTCTTTCTCCAGTGTTGGGTAGCTTCCTCACATACATGTTCTGAGCAGTACTCCACTAATACTCAAGGAGGACCTTCTGCAGATTTCCAGGGATTTCTCTGTGCAGCTTTCTCTTCTCTGGTACTCTGTTATTTGAACTCCAGCTGCCTTGATCTACTTGGACTCTCAGCTCCATCTCCTCAACTCAGGGAGTCACCTAAGCTCTGTCTGGGTTCCCTCTCCCTGCATCATGGCCTGGAAGCTTCCTTAAGGCAGTAAGCAGGGGCAGTTATAGTGCTTACTTCATTTGTGTATAATTTCTGAGAAATCACTGATCTTCATTGTGTGATATCCGTTGTCTTTAAAACTATTGTTTCAAATATTTTTTTCTGACTTTTTTTAAGCTGATTTGGTAAACTTGTTTCCTGCTTCTTCATCTTGGCCAAAAACAGAAGTACCACAACTCTTGTCCAGTAGAGGAATGACATGATAAACACAATATCTGAGGGAATTCCAGCTGTTGACCGTATGCAGAATAGCAAAGAGGAACACAAAACAAGAAGACAGGGAACCTCCAGGATCATGAATTGATGTTTTGAAATCATTCTGATCCCACCTGCCTCCTCCTACCTGTGTTTCTGGGGCAGTAAATTACAAGGAGCCATGGCCCACTTGCTACATGCCCATGGATTGTGGTTTCTGCCTCCTCTGATCCTGGACCCTTAACTTAGGCAAAGTTCACAATATGTGATATAGTCATCCCCCAAACTAGTGCACTGTTTATGATCAAAGCCTTAGTATTTCCTGCCAGCTCCTTACCTAGCATGCTCCTTCTGCTCCAGTCTCTTGGCCCATACTCATCCTTCATGGTGAACTCTACTGTCACCTCCACCAGGAAGTCCTCTCTGGCCTCAGGCTGTATGAGGTACCCTTTCCCTCTTGCCCACAGTTCCTATGCCTCACTTGATCAGAGCACTGATTGCACTATATTATAATAATCTATGGACATGTCTGGATCCTCAGCCAGATAGAGAATTCTATGACAATGGGAACAGATCTTTAAACACTTTGTAGCCTCAACACTTATCCCATAGCCAGCCCAGATGAAGCAGCAGGAAAGGTTTACTACAATGCTAGGTAAGGGAATGAATGGAGAAATAAATGAGGGAGGTTGGCCTCTGGGTCTTCTTGAACATGCTTTGTCTTCATCAACTTCCTGTGGCTCTGGGTAACTTATGTGTCTAATCCAACTGAGCCCCCTGGAACCTGATCCAGCCCCTCACAAGGTGGAAGGGAAAACCAGACATTCCTTAATTTCAGGAAAGTGACAGAGTCCATGGCTGTTCTTCTGCATGTTAAAGTTCTCCTGGGAAAGTTGAGGCAGAAACACCAACTCTCCTCTTTGAAGTAACCTTTGCTCTTTCCCCTCTCCTTCTGAGTCTGAAGGTCAATAGTGACAGAAAAAAAAAAGGACATATGATTTGTTCCTATCTGAAGCAATAAAAGGGGAATGACTTCTGAGGCCATAGGCTTTTGTCTTCACAGCCACATGTATCTTGTCTTGTCTCTGTGCCCTTATAAGTAAGTAGGAGGGGCTGCAACACATAGAAGTCAAGTTGCTTATCTAAGGTCACACAAGAGTTCAGGAAAGGGATATCAGTAAATCGAAGGGATGTCACTGGGATCTAAGATTCCCAGCCTGTAGGCCATGGGGCTGGGATGGGTGATGTAGAACACCCAGGTAGTCCTGGGGAAGGCTCTCCTTATGGAAGGGGAACTCAGAGTAATTGCAAGTGGTACGTGGATACGTATTTGCTCCAAGAGTTACTTCTACTCTGAATAAATAACCTCAAACACATCTACTCACTGTCATTTTTCCAATCCAACTAGTTGAATGCTATTTTGGTGAAGTATAAATTCATTTAAAAATATAACCCCATACCATGCTCTTTTATTAATTATCTATTTTATCCAACAATGTGTATCAAAAGCCTAACTTCTATCATGATTCTTGACATTTTATTAATGTTCTTAATAGGGCTTCAACTTACTTAACAAGTTTGGAATCTTCTAGGCCCCAGACTGAGACGAATTGTGCCCTGAGGTTGCAGTCCAGTTTTCTTTAGTCATGTCTGTGATAGGATTGCTGTAACTGACAGGGGGTTTAGTCACTCTTGGCTTTGCCCTCCATAGTGGGGTGGAAGTGAGTCTCAAGGACACAGGGTGGGAAAGAAGGAGGGGGAGCTACCATCTCTTCCCTGAGAGTCAGGTTGACTCTGCACTTTGCGCATTCAGGTATCAGGAAAACCACAGACTTGAGTCCTTCCCATTTTCTAGTGGTTCAGGTGCCTTGGCTAAGGGCCAATCTTCTCGGCTCTCTCTGTTTCACCAGGCTGTAACTGAATACCTGGGGAGCTGTCATGAGGCATCGGACTTGCAGAATTCCTGACCCTTGCTACCAGGAAGTAGTGAAGGGCCAAGGATGGATTGAGCTCAGGCCCGGAGAACCCATTCATAGATTATCACAAGAACAATACAGAGCTCTGCTGCCGTACCCCTCCCAGATCTGGACCAAGGCAGCAGGGTGTTGGGGAATGGGCTTTGGGATCCCACAACATCCTCATTGTGCTTAGGCGAATGTTCCACTCAGACTCAGTTTCCTCAACTGTAAAATAGGCATAATAATACACCTACTTTAAATGGTCTTGGTGAGGATGAAAGAAAAACATGTGTCAAGTGCCAGGTCCCGTGTCTACCATGGGGTTGCCTCACATCTGATGTTCTTTGCCTGTGCTTTCGCTCCAGAACACTTCCTGGATGTCTCCTGATGTACTGGGTCTACTCATCCACATTGTTGCTAGAGAGGAGAGGGACATTAGACAGGAGCAGGGGAATAGAGAGGGCCACAGAGTAGAAAATGAGGACTACCGGTGTGCGGGTGTGCAGTTGTGTGTGTGTGCATGCGTGTGTGTACAAGCACAGGTAAATGCGTGTGCAGAGGAGGCAGCCCTGTAAGAATGTGAGTTAAAGGGCTCAGGAGAGTTTTGCTTAATCCAATCCCCAGATCCCACCATTCTTCTGAGTTCCTCTGAGCTAAGCAACCTTTTAAAGTGCAAACGATTCTTCCAGGGCTAGCAAATCAAGTCATTCATGCCCTTCTGTGAATGTTTGAATTGCTTCCTGCCCCAAGACTGAGTTAAAAGTCCAGGAGCTCCAAACTGCCTGGTGGGAGTTGGATACCAGGACTGAGTCGAGGTGGGAGAGGACAAGGTGCAGAAGACAAGCTGGGCTGAACTCACAGCGTGGCACTCAGATGCGGCATGGGGATTGGGGTGCTTTTCACCTGGGATGGTCAGGAGGATTTTACAGGGAAGGAGAGCCTATGCCTGTGTCTCAAAAGATGAGTTCCAGCAGATAGGTTGAAACTGTGTGAACTGAGATTGCTCCCTAAACTTGTAACAGTTGTATGGTGAGTGTTTCAGGATGGCCACAGACACACCCCTGTCCCCTGGGAATCAGAGCCCCTCTCAGGGACAGAGATGCCTGGAGAGGCGCTGGTTGGATGGACCCTAAGGGACTCCCCCAGCAGGCAGCTGGTTAGGCACCCACCCCACCAGCAGCCCTGGTATCTTCCGACTCCAAGTTGCTTCCCACCTCAGAACCTTCATACAGCTCTTGTCTCTCTGCCACTCAGTCCTCCCAGCTCTCCTGGACTTCCTTCGGTCTCAGCTTAAATGTCACCTCCTCAGAGAGACCTTCCTGGCCCCCTCCCCCCATCTCAGGCAAGCTCCCCTCCCCTCAAAGTGGCTTCTTCCTTTCCTTTATAGCACTGATACAGTTTGAAGGTATGGAGTCATTTGCTTGTGGGAGGGATAGTATCTTAGTATCTCTGAAATATTAACCAATGCCTGGTGAAAGTGGGCACCAGGAAGGTGTCAGGGAGGGGCCCAGGGCTCTTCTTCCTGGGCAGAGCTTGAAGAAGCACAAAATCCCACGAGGGCACTCTGTATCAATGGGACTCCAGATACCCTTGCCCAGAGTACAGAGAGCTGCTGGGCCTGCTGGGCAGTGGACTGACTGAGGGGCACTGAGCATAAATTACCTCCTAAAGTCCATGGAACCACATAAGCCTCCCAGAACCTACACATAACCCTAGAAAAAGGGAAGGGAGCCCCAGCTTGACTGAGATCAACTAAAAATTTGCTATCCCAATGAAATGAGGTCTCAAAATAGAAATTGTAGAAAACTAAAGTTATATTTTATGCAGGCCTGGGATTGAGAGTGTAAGATTCATGCCTGTCACATTTGCTCACTCAGCTCTGGTCTGTGTGCCACACTTGACCCCAAGACACACGAGTGTGGAGAAGCCACTCTCCTTACCAACACTGTGTATCCAGAGGGAGCCTTCTGCCTGGCCCAGAGTCTGCACTCAATAAAGACAGTTTGGGGTGGCTGCATGGGGTGGGGAGTCCCCGGGTGGTGCAAACACTTAATGCACTTGGTTGCTAATCAATAGGTTGGAGGTTTGATTCCACCTAGAGGCACCTCAGAAGAAAGGCTTCGTGATCTACTTAATGAAAATCAGCCACTGAAAACCCTATGGAGCACAGTTCTACTCTGACACGCATGGGATCACCATGAGTCAAAGTCTAGTTGAGGGCAACTGGTTGTTTATTTTGCATGGGATAGATCAACATCAGTGGGCTCGTCCTTGCTCCCCCAAGCCCACCACCTAGAGCAGGGCTCCTTCCCCTTGGACAAGGGCCAGGTTGTTGTACCAGGTGTGCCTGAACACCCTGCAGATCTGTTTTTCTGAGACGCTGTCACGGGGCTTGCACAGCCATGGAGCGAGCCTGAGGCTTCTGATAGGCAGGTAGTGGCTGGGGCTAGGCTGGTCTCTTTGTTCCCAGCATCAAGGCAGGCTCAGTGGATGCCAGCAGATGCCTGGCAGTCACCACTGCCAGGTTGGGCCTGCCGGGACAGGGGCCAGGCTGCCAGGGAACGTGTCAGGAGACGTTTTGTGAAGTAGGGGGAGCCCAGAGGGCACTCCCAAGGCGTCTGGGAGCATGCCTGAGCTCTGAGTCTGCAAGGGTCAGACTGTGGCTGACCACTGAGGCAAGAGCTCACGCCAAAGGTGGGAAATGACCGAAGGAGGATAGGTCGGCCCCAGAGCAGCCTCTAGAATGAGCGAAGTGGTCATAAAAGCAGTCAGCACTCATGGAAGGCAGTGTGGTGGAGCGCAGCCTGTGCGGTTTATCAGCCCTGAAACTTTAGGTTTGGGTCTTGCTCTGTCCGAGCCTCTGTTGCCTCACTGCCTAAAAGCCACCCTTCTATCCTCTGCTTTGGGATGCTGGGCGGGGCTCTGGTTTTCTCATTTCTAGTTACCACCTAGCTCTGTGATAGGCTTAGCCAACAGGGGGCCCTAGAGGGAAGCTACAGGGCTGGGGGAGGAAGGCAGCGCTGGTTCTTCCCTGTCTTCTTTCTGTGCCTGAGAGCCTTGCTCCAACAATTCTTCACCCTGGGAGCAGCAGTTCCTTCCAGTAGCAGCAGCTCAATCCAGTTTGCAACTTTCCACCCTTCACATAACCAGCATCTCCGTGCTGCATCTCAGAGACACCAGCCCCAGTGGAGCAGTGCTTCCTCCTCTTCCCCTTAGAGGTCTGAGTTTCAGCTCCATGAACCCCTCCTCTTAAATTTTAATAATTCTGATCTCTTCCTTTGGTTTCCCAAACCCTGGGGTGGTAGCTGCTCCACAACACCTTAGAGTTTTTTTTCTTGCCTTTTCAGTTACCTAGTTAATAATCTGGAAACCCTGGTGTTGTAGTGGTTAAGTGCTATGGCTGCTAACCAAAGGGTCAGCAGGTTCGAATTCACCAGGTGCTCTTTAGAAACTCCATGGGGCAGTTCTACTCTGTCCTATAGGGTCACTATGAGTTGGAATCGACTCGATGGCAACTGGTTTGGATTTTGGGGGGTTTAGTTAATAATCTATACCCAGTTAACAATTCTTTACATTGATTTCTCCTTGTAAAAATAACGGATGTGGTTTCCGTCACTGACTGGGTTCAGGCTGATAATTTAAGCTAAGGAAGCATGCTGCTTATTGTTTAATGAGAATGCTATTAGATGGCGTTTGCACACTGCTTGGCATGAAAGGTGTCTTCAATTCTCGCTAGTCCTTTTCCTTCTCTTTAGACCATTCTAGAGCCGTATGGTGCCAATTTATTTTCAAAAAATTTTTAAATCTTCCTGCTGAAACTGTTAAGAGCACAGGTTTAGAGACTGAGGAATGTTTGAATCCCAGCTCTGCTACTTACTACCTCTGTAACCTTGGACAACTTGGCTTAACCTCTTGAAGCTTCATCTATTAAATGAAAATAATAATAACAGCGATTACTTTATAGGGTTGTTTAAGGATTATATGAGACAATGCATGTAGACAGTGCTTAGTATATATTAGCACTCAGAAAATGACAGCTGTTAACTTTTCTATTTACTTATTTATTAGTCCATGGATACATTAGCAAAGTCTTGTCAACTAAATCACTACTTACTTGAAAGTAAATTCTGTTACTTCATTTTCTGTAATCCCACAACCACCCCTAAGACCCTCAAAACACTTAGTACAATTCTAGGCATATCTTTCAAGCTTCATAAGTAGTATTATAGGCTTTTAGAGTTGGAAAACGCTGAGAGTTAATCTTAGAGTTGCAAAGGGATTTTAGAGGTGATTTAGTCTAATTCCAACAGATGCTGTGTCACCCTTACAATGTACCGGCCAAGTAAGTGAACATCCTCTGAGTAACAACAGGTTCTGTTTAAGCTGAACTGACTATCTCTGTCTCCATGTAATATCCACCCCTTGGTTGAAGCTCTACCCCTTAGGGCCACACAGGGAAGTCTATTTCCATTATCTCATGATAGCCCATCAGTGTCTGAAGGTGCTGGTCATATTTACCCCTGAGTTTTCTTTTCTCCAAGTTGAATGTTCCTAGTAGTTCCTGCAGCCACGACTTGGGTGACACTATTTCAAGCTGCATTTCCTTCCTGAGTACACCTCACATATGACCAAAACCAAACCAACCCATTGCTGTCAAGTGGATTCTGACTAATAGTGACCATAGTGCCTACAGCAGAATACAGTGCTGCACCAAGGGCTGACCAGAGGAGAGGAGGCAGGATCACCACCTCTTATCGTCAAAATGCTTTGCTTCCTTTGATGAAGGGTCATATCAGTTTTGTGATTATTTGGCAGCCCTGTTCAACTCCTTTTGAGCTTACAGTCAACTAATAACTCCTATATCAGTCCAGATTCTTATTTTCAAGCAACAGAAAACATCTACAGCGGAATTTTGCAAAAAAAAATTTTTTTTTACATGGACATCAGATGGACAAGACGATAGTGGTGTTTGAATATTCCAAAAATGTCACACATAAGCAAACAGAGTAACTAAAATAGTGAAAGTAAAGACCCATGGACAACATCTACAACAAAGCTAGGTAATAAGGTTTCCCCAAGAATTTCCTAATGTGAGTAGGTGGGAACAAACCACTGGTAGATACAAGAACTTCATGGTATCTACATCTGTGCAGGAGGAACCAAAGGGGATGCAACTGGGCTTCTGATGGCCCTAAGGACAGAATGATCCCAAAGTCACCACTATGAATTAACTGGAAAGCACAGTGGGCCTATCTAAGAAAAGCAATCAAAACTGGGTGGGTTTTGAAGGATCAAAATAGTGGTTTAATGCAAAGGGACAATGGTAGGATAGATCTAATGGTGCTTGAGCAGTGTTGTTGTTAGGTTCTGACTCATAGTGACCCCATGCACAACAGAATGAAACACTGCCAGATCCTGCATCATCCTCACAATCGTTGTTATGCTTGAGCCCATTGTTGCAGCTTGACTCCATCCATGTCATTAAGATCAACTCTACTTAGAAGAAGCAGCTCCTCCCCAGTCATATTTTGAGTGTCTTCCAACCTGAGGGGCTCATCTTCAAGCACTATATCAGATAGTGTTCTGCTGCTATTCATAAGGTTTTCACTGACCAATTTTTCAGAAGTAGATGAAGTCCTTCTTCTTAGTCTGTCTTTGTCTGGAAGCTTCGCTGAAATCTAGCCACCATGGGTGACCTTGCTGGTATTTGAAATACCAGGGGCAATGCTTGCAGTATCACAGCAACACACAAACCACCACAGTACAACAAACTGACAGACACGTGGTGGATAAAGATATATAGAGATTTATTTCAAGGAAATGGCTCACACAATTGTGGAGGCTGCTGGCAAGTCCCAAATCTATGAGTCAGGCAGCAGGTTGGAGGCTTCTCCTGTCTCACATGGTGATAATTTTTGTTTAAGGTTGAATGATTATCTCAGAGTAATAGTTTAGGGGGCTCAGCCAGCCTCCATGGCTCCAGAAAGTCTGGATTCCATGAAAATTTGAAATTATATTCTGCATTTCCCCCCTTTTGATCAGGATTCCTCTATAAAAATCTTTGATCAAAGAGTTCAGTAATCATAGCTGGGAGCCATCCAGCTCTTCTGGTCCCATGGCAAAGGAGGCAATTGTTCATGAAGGCAGTTAGCCACACATTCCACATTCTCCTCTGTCTTAGGCTGGGTTCTCTAGAGAAGCAAAACCAGTAAAGTGTATAAATATATATGGAGAGAGAGATTATATCAAGGAAACAGCTCACGTGATTGTAGAGTCTAGAACGTCCCAAGTCCGTGGATCAGGGTGGAGGCCTCTCCCAAGTCACACAGCTGCAGAAGCTGGCAGGCCCAAGATCAGAAGATCAGAGAGCAGGGCTCCCACTCACAGTCTGTGCAGATGGACGAATCCCAGGTTCAGCAGATAAGCTGACAGTTCAAGTCCCAAGAACAGCAGATGAGATGACAGGAAGCAGCTGCAGGATCCAGAGAAAGCAAAAAGCCATAACATCTGCTTATATACAGATGTGGGCCACACCCCCAAGGAGACTCCCTTTCATCTGATTGGCTACTCACAGTATATTCAATCATGGGAGTTATTACATTAAAACACTGAGAATCATGGCCCAGCCAAGTTGACACACAATCTTAACCATCACATCCTCCTAATCTTGACTCTCCTTCTTTCTCTATTGTTCCAGGTGAATAGCGACCAATTGTTGTAACTTGGATGGCTGCTTGTAAACTTTTAAGGCCCCAGGCACTACACAATGAACAAGGGGTAGAATAGAAGCACTAGCACGTTATTAGGCCAATTAACTAGGATGTCCCATGAAATCATGATCCTAAACCTCCAAACCAAGGAACCAAATCTTATGAGGTTTTGGTTGTACCGAAGCAGCCTCTGCAGATGCTCTTTCTTCAGTCATTGTTGTATCTATCATACAACTTTTGCCAATCCAACTTTTTACAGGTGTACAACAAATTGACAGCACTTAACAATAATTGGCTGTGCAACCTTACCCTTAACCAATGCAATATTTCCATCACTGTAAAGTGAAAATGAGTACTACATAAGAAATAACTTGCCTTCCTCCCTCTCTCCTGCCCCTGGTAACCCTAATAAACTTTGGTCTCTACACATTTGCCTTTTCTTGTCTTTTTATATAAGTGAGGTCATAAGATTGTGTTTGACTTATTTCACTCAGCATAATGTCTTCAAGCTCCATCCATGTCGTAGCATGTATCAAGACCTCATTTCTGTTTCTGGCTGAGTAGTATTCTGTTATATGTACGTACCTCATTTTGCTTATCCATTCATCTGTTGATTGGC
Source organism: Dugong dugon (assembly GCA_030035585.1). NCBI lineage: Eukaryota > Metazoa > Chordata > Mammalia > Sirenia > Dugongidae > Dugong > Dugong dugon. Next base: position 70,253,059 of record CM057461.1, read on the forward strand.
ATTTAGATGGTTTCTATCTTTTGGGGTATAAGTCTCTATTTGAGTCTCTGCTTTCAAGTCTTTTGAGTATATAGGAGTGGAATTACTGGGTAGTGGTAGTTCTATTTTTAGTTTTTTGAGGAATTACCACACTGTTTTCCAAAATGGTTGTACCATTTTGCATTCCCACCAGCAAGGATGAGGGTTCCAATTTCTCCACATCCCCTCCAACACTTGTTATTTTCTGTTTTTGTTTTTTTTTTTTTAAATCTTGGCCATTCTAGTGGGAGTGAAATGGTATCTCCTTGTGGTTTTTATTTGTATCTCTCTGATGGCTAATGACATTGAGCATCTTTTCATGTGTCTGTTGACCATTTGAAGATCTTCTTGGGTGAAGTGTCTGTTTTTGATTGGGTTAGTTGTCTTTTTGCTAAGTTGTTGAAATTTTATATATATTTTGGTTATTAGATTCTTATACAGTATATAGTTTCCCAAGATATTCTCCTAGTCGGTAGCTTGTCTTTTCACTTTTTTGGAAACATCGTTTTTTTAAAAAAAAAAAAAAAAAAAAAAAACAGTTTCTACATGTACCATTTAGTGACATTGATTACATTCTGCAAGTTCGCAACCATTCTCACCCTCTTTTTCTGAGTTGTTCCTATCCCAATAACATAAATTCGCAACCCTAAGGTTCCTATCTAATATTTCAAGTTGATGTCATCAATTTGATCCCTTAGAGGTAGTTCTTAAAAGAGCATATTGCTCAAGGAAGACATTTTTTACTAGTTAAGATAAACTAATGTTTGGTTTTAAGAAGACTTCAGGGGATATTTTTGGTTTATGGTTTAAAGATATCTCAGGGAGGCCATCCAAGTTGACAGAGTAGTCAGACACTTCATGCTGTCCCTCTTGCAGTAAAGATCTGAAGAAACAAGTGAATTGGATATATATGACAATTTAGGAACCCTGAGCATCAAAGACGGAGCCCTGGTGGCACAGTGGTTAAGAGCTATGGTGAGCTACTGCTGCTAACCAAAAGATTGGGAATTCGAATTTACCAGCCACTCCTTGGAAACCCTATGGGGCATTTCTACTCTGTCCTATAGGGTCGCTATGAGTAGGCATCAACTCGACAATGGGTTTGTTTTTTTTTTTTTAAGCATCAAAGACAAAGCTGAAGAATTGGACATAGCGACAGGTGGAAGGAGAGACAATGTTCCTGTTCAGCTGATCTCAAGCCTTTGGAACTTGAGCTAGCAGCTTACCTGCTGTCTTACCTGCTGATCTTGGGATTCTTCAGTCTTCACAACCCGTAAGCCAGAGCCTTGCTGTCTGACTGGCTGATCTTGTGTTCGCCAGCCCCTGCAGCCACGTGAATCAAGAGTGGTCTCCAGCCTGACCCACAGACTTAGAATGTTCCAGCCTCTACAACCACGTGAGCCATTTCCTTGATATAAATCTCTCTATTTACAATTTATACCCCTTACTGGTTCTGCTTCTCTAGAGAACCCAGCCTAAGACAACTGATACTAGGAATGGTTCTAGAGAAACAAAATTGTAAGGATGAATTTTCTAAATTGGTTCTCAAGTCTGGTTAGTCTTAAAGATGTTGATGACTCTGCTTCCAGTAGTAAATAGGGCACTGCTAATCCATGCCATGAGGTGGCAATAGAAATACACAAAATATAACCACCAATAAATCAGGTGTTGGTGAAAGGCGAGGCTCTGAGTGATTGCATATTTGATAACTTTTTACAATTTTGTCAGAATGAGAAGTAATAAGGAAGCTGGTTGGTCCTACTTGTGCTAGACAAAGTGGTTAAAGACAGAGATGGGCTCAGGGCTTCAGGGTAAAAGCTCAAGTGCCACATAATACCTCAAAGTTTCCACTTGTGCCTTGAAATAAAGCCTTACTTCTTGTAGTAACAGAGCTGATATTGCTGAAAACCAAACCCAGAGTCTTATCATAAAAGTGGCTGAATTACAACACCAACTGAATTTCCAAACTTCAGTGGAGTCTGAAGTTAAAGTGAGGTCATTGATTGGGAAGAAATGGGATCCCGAAACTTGGGATGGGTACATATTGGCAGATAATCAGGAAGCTGGGGACACTGAGCCCCTAAATTTCATTGAATCACTCATGCCTACAGAACCAGCCCTCTCACTCCCATCTGAAGAGACTACTCCATGTTTGTTTGCTAAGTCACACTCCCCAGTAAAACCATTAGTCCTTACACCCCCATACGATGAGATTAACTCAGCTGTGTCTAAAGAACCTCTGTCTGAGTCGTTGCCTGGGGCATCACCTGAGGCAGATGCCTTACAAGACAATGTTGAATCTTCCTAAAACACATTCCCACAACTCATTTTGGCATCCAGACTTATAACTGGACCTCAGTCCCAACAAGCCCCAAAAGATGAAGTACAAAGTGTGATCCAGGAAGAGGTACACTACACTCCAAAAGAACTGCTTGACTTTTCTAATATAGACAAACAGAAACCTGGGGAATATGTGTGGGAATGGCTATTAAGGGTGTGGGATAATGGTGCAAGGAATATAAAGATAGATCAGTCTGAGTTTATAGATATGGGCCCACTAAGCACAGATTCTCCATTCAGTGTTTCAGCTCAAGAGGTTAGGAAAGGATCTACTAGTTTATTTGGTTGGTTTGAAGAAGCATGAATTACACGGTCGCCTACACTAAGTCAAGTTGAAGTATCAAACCTATGTTGTAGAAAAGGTATCCAAAGGCTTAGGGAAATTGGTATGCTAGAATGGATTTATCAGGTTAGACCTGCAGACCCACACTTGGAGTGCCCAGAAGACACACCTTTTACCACAACGATGAGGAACAAATTTGTGAAGGGAGCCCCAGCATCCTTGAAGACTGCTGTGATTGCTATTTTATGTAAGTCAGATTTGACAGCGGAAACTGCACCAACTGAATTAAGACACCTAATTACAATGGGGCTTGAGACTCTGCATTTCCAACAATCTCCCAGTGACATAGATGCTGCTGCTCTGAGGACTACACTTTGAGGAGTAAGGATCTAAGTCCGACTTAAACTTTTTAAAACCTGGATCGAAACTACCCATGATGGAGAGAACAAGAGGACTGTATCAGGCTCTGAAGGGGCTACAAAGGGATGAGAATGCTGCTGGACTGCAAATTTTCTGACTCAGTATGCAAGGTGCCTGAGTTGCCTCACTCTAGTCCCAGCAGAGAAGGCTGGAGGTTCAAGTCCACTGGAGGCACAGAGAATCCCTGCTACTGGGTATTTTTCCACAAAACAGATGTGATTAAAGAACCATGGCCAGCTGAGTTGCTTGCTTAGGGCAAAGGGAATATGGAATGGATGGTAGAAGAAAGTAGTTCTAAATACCAGTTACAACCACATGATCAGTTGCAGAAATGAGGACTAATTTTATGAGTATTTCTTCCTTGGAGCCCTGGTGGTACAATGATTAAGAGCTTGCCTACTAACCAAAAGATCAGCAATTTGAATTCACCAGCCGCTCCTTGGAAACCTTATGAGGCACTTCTACCCTATCTTATAGGATCACTACGAGTAGAAATCAACTCGATGGCAATGGGTTTGGTTTGTTTGTTTGTTTTATTTCTTCTTTGTATGTGTGCATCAAATATTTTTGTTTTCCTCACTTACAAAATGTAGGATGTAAACAGGGCTAGTGCATTTTCGGTTGTACACATGTTGTTTGTATCACGTTAGGTGCAAGTATGACTTTATAATTGTCTTTATTCAGAGATTGTGTATGGTTTAAGATGTGTACAAGTGGCAAGTTCACAAGGGGTGAACTGTGATCGTTAAGGTTGTGTGTCAACTATGGTGGACCAGATTCTCAGTGGTTTGGCAGTTATGACGTAGCTTGGCAGTCATATAATGATGTAATCGCTTCAGTGTTGCAATCTGATATAATGTGATCACCTCCACGATGGGATCTCCTGTGAGTAGCCAATCAGTTGAAAGGGAGTTTCCTTGCAGGTGTGGCCTGCATCCAACACAGGTGGACTTTCTGGCAAGGCTTGTGGGCTTTTGCTTGCTCTGGATCCTGCAGCTGCCTCCTGTTCATCTGATCTCCAGTTCATGGGACTTGAGCTAGCAGCTTACCTGCTGTCTTGCCTGCCGATCTTGGGATTCATCAATCTTTGCAGCCTGTGAGCAAGAGCCCTGCCGTCTGATCTTCCAATCTTGGGTTTGCCAGCCCCTGCAGCTACGTGAATCAGGAGAAGCCTCCAGCCTGACCCACCGACTTGGGATGTTCCAGACTGTACAACCATGTGAGTCATTTCCTTGATATAAATGATATATTTATACACTTTACCAGTTTCGCTTCTCTAGAGAACCCAGCCTAAGACAGTATTCTTGCTTGATGGTCTTTTTTTCCCCCCTGCACTTTAAATATATCATTCCATTGCCTTCTACCTACAATTCGTCTAAGGATAAATAGGCATTTAATCATATTGGAGATCCTTTACATGTGACTTTTTCCTTCTTTCTCACTGATTTCAGAATTCTGTCTTTAGCTTTACTTTTTGATAGCCTAATTGTGATGTGTCTCAGAGAAGACCTCTTTGGGTTTATCCTGTTTTGAGTTCTTTTAGCTTCTTGGATTTGTAGGTATATACCTCCATCAGATTTGGGAAAATTTCTGTGATTATTTCTTCAAATATTGTTTCTGTCTCTTTCTCTCATCCTCTTCTGGAATTACCATGATTCATATATTAAGTCTCTTAACATTGTTCCATAAGTCCATTAAACTGTGCTTAGGCTTCTTGAGCTTTCACTCTTGTTGCTCTTCAAGCTCCATAATTTTGACTATCTAATCCTTTAATTCAGTGATTCTTCTGTTTGATAAAATATGTTACTAAATCCTTCCATTGTGTTTCTAATTTCAGTTATTGTCTTTTTCTGTTGTAATATTTCTATTTGGTTTATTTTTAGAGTGTCTATCTTTTTTTAAAAACTTGTCACTTTGCAGGGCGCCAAAATACATAAAACAAACTCTAACAACACTGAAAAGAGAATTGACAGTTCCACAATAATAGTAGGAGACTTCAACACACCACTCTCAGTAAAGGACTGAACAACTAAGAAGAAACTCAGCAAAGATACAGAAGACCTAAAGGGCACAATCAGCCAACTTGACCTCAGAGACCTATATAGAACACTCCATCCAACTGCTGCAAAATGCGCATTCTTTTCCAATGCACATGGAACGTTCTCCAGAATAGACCACATCTTAGGCCACAGAGCAATCCTCAATAAGATCCAAAATGCTGAAATAGTTCAAAGTATCTTCTCTGACCACAATGCCATCAAGGTAGAAATTAACAATAGAAAGAGCAAGGAAAAAAGAGCAATTACATGGAAACTGAATAATACCCTGCTTACACATCAGTGGGTAATAGAAGAAATCAGAGATGGAAACAAAAAATTCCTAGAATCAAATGAGAATGAAAACACATCATACCAAAACCTTTGGGACACAGCAAAGGCAGTCCTCAGAGGACAATTTATAGCAATAGATGCACATATAAAGAAGAAGAAAGGGACAAAATCAAAACATTAACTACAGAACTGAAACAAATAGAAAGAGAACAGTAAAAAATCCCACAACCACCAGAAGAAAAGAAATAGTAATGATCAGAGCAGAAATAAATGAAATAGAGAACAGAAAAACAATAGAAAGAATCAACAAAACCAAAAGTTGGTTCTTTGAAAGAACCACAAACCACTGGCCATACTGACAAAATAAAAACAGGAGAGGACACAAATAACCCAAATAAGAAATGAAATGGGGGACATTACAACAGACCCAACTGAAATAAAAAGGATTATAACAGAATATTATGAAAAACTATACTCCAACAAATTTGAAAACCTAGAGGAAATAGATAAATTTCTAGAAACACATGGCCTACCCAAACTACAACAAAGTCATGTTGAAAATCTGAACAGACCCATAACAAGAGAAGAGATTGAAAAGGTAATTTTAAAAAACTCCCAACCAAAAAAAGCCCTGGCCCAGATAGCTTCACTGGAGAATTCTACAAAACATTTACAGAAGAGCTTGTACCAGTACTACTCAAGCTATTTCAGAGCATAGAAGAGGAAGCAACGCTTCCAAATTCGTTCTATGAAGGCAGCATAACGCTGATACCAAAACCAGGCAAAGACACCACAAAAAAAGAAAATTACAGACCAATATCTCTCATGAATATAGATGGAAAAATTCTTAACAAAATTCTAGCCAATAGAATTCAGTATTATATCAAAAAAATAATACACCACGACCAAGTAGGATTCATACCAGGTATGCAAGGATGGTTCAACATTAGAAAATCAATCAACGTAATCCACCACATAAATAAAAGGAAAGAAAAGAATCACATGATCATCTCAATTGATGCAGAAAAGGCATTTGACAAAGTCCAACACCCATTCCTGATAAAAACTCTCAATCAAATAGGTATAGAAGGGAAATTTCTCAGCATAATAAAGGGCATCTATGCGAAACCAATGGCCAACATCATTCTTAATGGAGAGAGGCTGAAAACATTCCCCTTGAAAACAGGAACAAGACAAGGATGCCGTTTATCACCACTCCTATTTAACATTGTGCTGGAAGTTCTAGCTAGAGCAATAAGGCAACAAAAAGAAATAAAGGGCATCCAAATTGGTAAGGAAGAAGTTAAACTGTCCCTGTTCACAGATGATATGATACTATACTTAGAAAACCCTGAAAACTGTATGAGAAATCTACTGGAACTAATAGAAAGATTCAGCAGAGTAGCAGGATACAAAATAAACATTCAAAAATCAGTTGGATTCCTATACACCAATAAGGAGAATGATGAAAAGGAAATCAGGAAAACAATACCATTTGTAATAGCACCTAAAAAGATAAAATACTTAGGAATAAATCTAACCAGGGATGTAAAAGACCTATACAAAGAAAACTACAAAGCACTAATGCAAGAAACCCGAAGGGATCTACAGAAATGGAAAAACATACCATGCTCATGGATAGGTAAACTCAACATTGTGAAAATGACAAGTCTACTCAAGGTTATTTACAAATACAATGCAATCCTGATCCAAGTACCAACGACATTCTTCAAAGAGATGGAAAAACTAATCATTAACTTTATATGAAAAGAGAAGAAGCCCTGAATAAGTAAAGCACTACTGAAGAAGAAGAATAAAGTTGGAGGACGCACACTACTTGACTTTAGAGCCTGCTATACAGATACAGTAGTCAAAACAGCCTGGTACTGGTACAACGACAGATACTTTGACCAGTGGAACAGAATTGAGAACCCAGATGTAAATCCATCCACCTACGGTCACCTGATCTTCGACAAGGGCCCAAAGTCCATCAAATGGGGAAAAGACTGTCTTTTTAACAAATGGTGCTGGCAAAACTGGATATCCATCTACAAAAAAAATGAAACAGGACCGATACCTCACACCGTATACAAAAACAACTTCAAAATGGATCAAAGACCTGAATGTAAAGCCTAAAACTATAAAGTTCATAGAAGAAAAAATAGGGTCAACACTACAGGCCTTAATACACAGCATTAACAAGATACAAACCATAACCATCAACACACAAACCCCAATAGATAAGCTAGATAACTGGGATCTTCTAAAAATCAAACACCTATGCTCTTCAAAAGACTTCACCAAAAGAGTAAAAAGAGAACCTATAGACTGGGAAAAAATTTTTGGACAGTACAAGTCAGACAAAGGTCTAATCTCCATAATCTACAAGAAAATCCAACACCTCTACAACAAAAAGACAAATAATCCTATTAAAAAATGGGCAAAGGAAATGAACAGACACTTCACCAAAGAAGACATTCAAATGGCCAAAAGACACATGAGGAAATGCTCGTGATCACTAGCCATTAGAGAAATACAAATCAAAACCACAGTGAGATACCATCTCACCCCGGCATTACTGGCACGAATCAAAAACACTGGAAATAACAAATGTTGAAGGGGCTGCGGGGAGATTGGAACTCTTATGCACTGCTGATGGGAATGCAAAATGATACAACCATTTTGGAAAATGATATGGTGCTTCCTCAGAAAGCTGGAAATAGACATACCATTCGATTCAGCAATCCCACTCCTAGGAATATATCCTAAAGAAATAAGAGTCATCACTCGAATAGACATATGCACACCTATGTTCATGGCAGAATTGTTCACAATAGCAAAACGATGGAAACTACCTAGATGCCCATCAACAGATGAATGGATAAACAAACTATGGTACATACACACAATGGAGTACTATGCAATGAGAAAGAACAATGAATCTGTGAACCATCTCACAACATGGATGAAACTGGAGGACATTCTGCTGAGTGAAATAAGTCAATCACAAAAGGACAAATATTGTATGAGACCTCTATTGTAAAAACCCATGAAAAAGTTCAAACACAAAATGTAACAATCTTTGTTACATCTTGGGTGAAGGGTGAGACAGTACACAATACTGGGGAAACTAGCACAACTTGTACAAGGAAAGATCATGGAAGCCCCATAGACATATCCAAATTCCCTGAGGGACTCAATTGCTGGGCAGAGGGCTGTGGGGAACATGGTCTCGGGGAACATCTAGCTCAACTGGCATAACACAGTTTATAAAGACAATGTTCTACATTCTACCTTGGTGAGTAGTGTCTGGGGTCTTAAAAGCCTGTGACCGGCCATCTGAGATACTCCATTGGTCTCATCCCTTCGGGAGCAAGGGAGAATGAAGAGAACAGGATACAAGGAAAAGATTAGTCTGAAGGACTAATGGTCCACAGCTACCAAGGCCTCCACCGGACTGAGTCCAGTACAGCTAGATGGTGCCCAACTACCACCACTGACTGCTCTGACCAGGATCACAACAGAGGGTTCTGGACAGAGCTGGAGAAGGACGTAGAACATAATTCTAACTCACAAAAAAAAAGACCATATTTACTGGTCTAAAGGAGACTGGAGAAACCCCGTGATTATGGCCCCCAGACACCCTTTTAGCTCAGTGGTGAAGTTATCTCCGAGGTTCACCGTTCAGCCAGGGAGTGGACAGCCCCGTAAAGCCAGATGGGACGAATGAGGTACAGTAGTCCAGTGACAAGGGCCAGAAGGCAGAAGGGGACAAGGAAGCTGGTGATAGGGAACCCAAGGTTGAGTAAGGATATTGTTGATGTGTTGTGAGATTGTTAACCATTGCCATAGGCAACATGTGTAGTAACTGTTAAATGAGAAACTGTTTTTTTCTGTAAGCCTTCATCTTAAGTGAGAATAACAGCACAATTGGAAGAGCGTAGTCAGTGTCACTGAACTGTGCATGTAGAAATTTTTTAAATGGTGTATCTTTGGCTATGTTTATTTTCACCAAAAATGTTGAGAAGTTAGAGGGTTGAGATGTTGTGGGGTTGTTAACCAATGTCATAAAACAATATGTGTACTACTATTTCATGAGAAACTATTTGTTCTGTAAGTCTTCACCTGAAGTACAATAAAAAAAAAAAATTCAGGAAAAAAAATTGTCACTTTGTTTTCCATTGCTTTCCTTATTTCTCTTCAATCTTTATGTTTTTCCTTAGTTCTTTGATTATGTTTAGTGTCTTTGTGTTATATTCTTCCATTCTGTTCATTGTTCGGGCTTCCATAGATGCAATGTCACTCCCTTTGTCATGTTCATTTGGATGGGCCATCTTTTTTTTTTTTAATATTTTTGTGTCTTGCCATTTTTTGTTGGGGCATTGGAATTTTCAAGGGTGTTCACTTTCTCAGTTTTCCCCAGTTATTGGTGTTTTTAACTACACTACTTTCTGCAAGAAACTCTTTTGCAGGCAAAGCTTTTGGCCTTTGCTTATTTCTTCCTCTTCCTTTCTGTGATAGTCACTTCTCTCTCCCTAATTTAATTAGGATTTGACAATTCCAGGTCTCAGTTTTCAATTTTTAATGTCTCCTAAACACACTGGAGGACACTCAGTGATCCATCTGTCCACCAAAGGGTGCAGCAAATCAGGTGAGATATTATGCACTAATCTATCTCTCCACCAGCATTTGAAGTCCTCTCTCTGGTTATTACTCCCTTCCTTGCTCTGTTTCTGAAACCATGTTTTCAGTCAGGAAATCCACACCCAGTGAGTCCCCTTTGAGGCAGATGTTACCCTCAGGTTTTGACTGAGGCTTCCTTCCCTGCTCTGTGGGGACTACTTATATCTTAGCAGGAATTCAGAGAAAGCACAGGCAGATTTTCCTCCATATCGGGGGGGGAGGGGGCTGACACTCAACAAATGGACCCCTAGAGATCTCTCTTGTTGATTTCAGAATGCAATGGCCCTGTGGTGGTTGGGGGAGCAGTCTCCACTTAAGTGAATCACACCCTGGTTCCACTGCAGGGGACCTTCTGTAGGAGTCCATGACCTCCAGGGAGGTCTACTTTGTTGATTTTAAAGCAGAAACTTGGGGTCCTGTCTCTTTACAGAGGCAGGAGATGTGGTAGTTAGGGAAACAGGATTTCATGTTTTTAATCACTGCAAAAACAACATAAAAGAGAACTGTATAGGTCATGAAGCTTAAAAAGCTATACTAGCATACCTTTCCATAAAAATGCATTTTGTAAAAAAAAATGAGCAACAAGAAATAATAGCAATCAAAGCCATAGGAAATTTATTTTGAGGAAAATAAGAGACTAAGGATTAGATACATGTCATCTATAGACAATGAAAGTACACTAGAAATACATGTATGGACGAGATTTTAAAAAAAAATTATAGCCTAATAGTGAAAGCAAGCTAAAATATATTATAAAAATAATAGAAATTGTTAAAGGAAAATATAAATTAGAATTAGACAGCCTTATAAATGAGGTGATTGGACAATAAGAAGAATTGAAAAGAGAGGTGTTAGAACACGTTATAATTAAAAATGAAAGAAAAAATATTTCAGAAATGAAGACTAAACTACACACAATAAATAATAGAGACAACAATGCCTTAAGAGAATTTGAAGATAAAAAGAAAGACACGTGCCTTAGTTATCTAGTGCTGCTATAACAGAAATACCACAAGTGGATGACTTTAACAAACAGAAATTTATTCTCTCACTGTCTAGGAGGCTAGAAGCCTGAATTCAGGGTGCAAGCTCCAGGGGAAGGCTTTCTCTCTGTGTCAGCTCTGGGGGAAGGCCCTTGTCATTAATTTTCCCCTGGTCTAGGAGTTTCTCTCGGAAGGAACCCTGGGTCCAAAGGACGCACTCTGCTCTCAGCATTCCTTTCTTGGTGGTATGAGATCCCCCTGCCTCTCTGCTCACTTCTCTCTTTTATATCTCAAAAGAGATTGGCTTAAGACATAACCCAATCTTGTAGATTGAATCCTGCCTCATTAATATAACAGCCGCTAATCCCACCTCATCAACATCATAGAGATAGGATTTATAACACACAGGAAAATTATATCAGATGACAAAACAGTGGACAATCACACAATACCAGGAATCATGGCCTAGCCAATTTGACAGACGTTTTTGGGGACACAATTCAATCCATGACAACATGTTTAAAAATATTTTAAAATAAATAAAAAGAATTCAAAGAAAAGTGATAAATGTATCAGATAGGCAAAGAAGATCCAACATATGTATAATAAAATACCTTCAAAAAGCACACCAAAGTAGTGGAAAAGAACAAAGGCTAAAATCTATCATTTAAAAAAAAAAAAATCTGAAATAAAAGAATGCATAATTATATAGTGAATGAGTACACTGCATATCTAATGAAATTAAGCCATATCACCAACATTGATATATATTCTAGTAAAACTATTGGACTTTATGAAAAAGAAAAAATATATCTTTTAGGCATCCTGGGAAAAAGACCAATTTACTTAAAAGGGAATCATAAACATGTTGCAGTCAGATTTTTTGATAACAACATTTATGCCAAAAGACAATGGAGTAACATATTTAACACATTCAAAAAATGTGAGTCACAGATTTTATATCAAGCCAATCTGATCTCCAAGTAAAAAGATGATAAACAAATTGTTATGAACATGAGAACTAAGGGGATATTGTTTCACAAGCCCTTCCAAGGATCCATACAAAGAATAAGCCTTCAAGGCATGGCAGAGTAACTGGGAGCAAAGGTAACCTTTTACCTTAAACAAACAAAGACAAAATACATGAAACCAAGATTTTCAGACACTGGACAATGGACAGAATAGAACACTGATCCCAGAGAGAAGGGAAACAATGAGATGAACTTTATAATTGCCCCAGCTTTCTCCACGAACTGAGGAGAGTTAGTTGAGAGTTCAGGTAGACCAAGAGGCTTGAATTGGCAGTGCAGAGAACTGGAAAGGTGAGAGCTCCACAGAGGGAGTGCTGCAGAGGTCTGCTGAGAGTTCTCCTCAAATCTTCAGAGAGTACTCATCAGTGCATGCACATTAGGAAGCGACTCAAAGCCAGAAAAGAACTATCCAAGAGCAAGTAGAACAATTCTTAGTGTTCCCAGCAGTTAGAGTGGAAAAACCTCATAATATATAGGGTATCAGGTAGTACAGCCAGAATGCTCCTTAGAAGCAAGGATGGCAAGACTTCATCTTGTTTGCTTTGGATATGTCATCAGGAGAGACCGATCACTGGAGAAAGATATCATTCTTGGTAAAGTAGAGGGTCAGCAAATAAGAAGATCCTCAATGAGATAGATTGACACAGTGGCTGGAACAATGGGCTCAAATGGCAACAATTGTGAGGATGGTGCAGGACCTAGCAACACTTTGATCTGTTATACATAAGCTTGCTATGAGTCAGAGCCAACTCAATGACACCTAACAACAACAATCAGGTATAGTACTCAGAAGGATATTGTCTCAGAAGTGAGACCAAATGAGCCCTAAACTAAAGACTGCTCTAGTACTGCCTGATAAAGCTCAAAATCAATCCTTGAAGGATCAAATTATTTCCAAGTAACTAAGCATCCTAGAACAAACTTCAAAATTATTTAAAGGAGTACAAAAAAGTCCAGTACTCAACAACATAAAATTCACAATTTTCATGTATGAAAGAAGGAAGATACAACCCATAATGATGAGAAAATCAATCAACAGAAAAGTAGAAACAGGCTCAGAAATGACACAGATAATAGAACTAGTAAACAATGACATTAAACTAGCTATTATAAATATATTACATATGTTCAAGAAGGTATAAGAAAGTATGAACATGTTGGAAAATACACCCAAGTCAAACTTCTAGAGATAAAATGTGCATTGAATGGAATTAATAGCTGATTAGACATTGAAATGAAAAGATTTGTGAACTTAAAATCATAGCAATAAGAACAACTTAAAATGAAAGACCTAGACTAAAAAGATTGGGGGGAAAAATAGCATCAATGGGGAGTGGGGGGATTTCAAGCAGTTTAATGTACTAATATATTTAATTTGCATCCAAGGAACTAACAAACCCTAAACACAAGAAACATGAAGAAGACTACATCTAGGCACATCATAATTAAATTGCTTAAAACCAGTAATATAGAGAAAATCTTGAAAGAAGGAAAACATAAAAAACATACTACGTACAGAATAATAAAAATCAGAATGACAGCTGACTTCTCACCAGAAACAATGCAAGCCAGAGCCCAGGAAAAAAATATTTTTCAAAGCTGAAGGCAAAATAAAGGCTTTTTAAGATTTTTAGAAGTGGAAATAATTCATCACCAGCAGATCACCACCACAAGAAATGTTAAAGGAAGTCCTTCAGGCAAAAGGAAAATGATACCACACAGAAAATTGGATCTACCTAAAGGAATGAAGTACACCATAAATAGTTTGTGAGTAAATGTAAAAGACTTTTTATTTGTAATTTAAACTTCTTTAAAGGATAATTGACTATTTAAAGCAAAATTAATAACATCAATCCATTGTGGGGATTCATAACATATGTAGAAGTGTTTTATATGATAACCATAGCACAAAAGCTAGGAAAGGAGAAATGAACATACAATGTTTTAAGGTTTCTAAAAGACCACAGTCTTCAGGGTGGATTACACCTCAACATAAAGAAAACAAAAATCCTCCCAACTGGGCCAAAAGCAACATCATAATAAACAGAGAAAAGATTGAAGTTGTCAAGGATTTCATTTTACTTGGGTTCACAATCAACATCCATGGAAGCAGCAGTCAAGAAATCAAGCAGCGTATTGCATTGGGCAAATCTGCTGCAAAATACCTCTTTAAAGTGTTAAAAAACAAAGATGTCACCTTGAAGACCAAGGTGCGCCTGACCCAATCCATGGTGTTTTCAGTCGCCTCATATGCATGCGAAATCTGGGCAATGAATACAGAAGGTTGAAGAATAATTGATGCCTCTGAATTGTGGTGTTGGAGAATGATATTAAATATACCATAGACTGCCAGAAGAATGAACAAATCTGTCTTGGAAGAAGTATAACCAGAATGCTCCATAGAAGCAAGGATGGAGAGACTATGTCTCACATATTTTGGACATGTTATCAGGAAGGACGAGTTCTTGGAGAAGGACATCATACTTGGTAAAGTACAGGGTCAGGGAAATAGAGGAAGACCCTCAACGAGATGGATTGACACAGTGGCTGCAACAATGGGCTCAAACATAGCAACAATTGTGAGGATTGTGCAGGACCAGGCTGTGTTTCATTCTATTGTACATAGGGTCCTATGAGTCGGAAATGACTTGACAGCACCTAATGACAACAATAACATACTATTTATTATACATTAAATGGTAAAAATGTCTCTTGAGGATAAACTTGATTAGTTAATGATGTATGCTATAAATCCTAAAGCAATCACTACAAACAAAAGAAAACAAAGAGGTAATGCTAATAAGCCAATAAGGGAGGTAAAATGGAGTCACAAAAAATACTCAATTCCATTGCAGCCACTGTGGAAAACTGTTGGGTAGTTCCTCAAAAAGTGAAACATAGAATTACCATTAAAAAAAAAAAAAAAAAAAAACTAAACCCATTGCCATTGAGTCGATTCCGACTCATAGCAACCCTATAAGACAGAGTAGAACTGTTCCCATACAGTTGCCAAGGAGCGCCTGGTGGATTCAAACTGCTGAAATTTTGGTTAGCAGCCATAGCCCTTAACTACGCTACCAGGGTTTCCTGGAATTACCATATGACCCAACACTAGTAGGTATATACCTTAAAGACTTGAAAACAGGAACATAAACAGATACTTGTACTGCAATGTTCATTGTAGCACTATTGGCAAAAGCAAAAAGGTGGAAACAGGCCAAATGTACAAAACCAAATGAATGGATAAACAAAACGTGGTATATGCATACCAACCAAAACCAAACCCATTCTTGTCAAGTTGATTCTGACTCATAGTGACCCTACAGGACAGAGCAGAATGGCCCCATAGGGTTTCAAAGGCTGTAAATCTTTCTGGAAGCAGACTGCCACATCTTCCTCTTGCGGCAGGTTTGAACCCAGCTGGTAGGTTCAAACTACCAACCTTTCAGTTAGCACTCGAGTGCTTAACCACTGTGCCACCAGAGCTCCTTATATGCATATAATGGAATATTATTCAGTCATAAAGAGAAATGAAGTTCTAATACATGCTATGACATGGATGAATCTTTAACATTACGCTAAATGAAATAAATCAGACACAAAAGGACAAATATTGTATGATCTCAATTATATGAAATATCTAGACTAGGCAAATGCATAGATACCAAAGTTTATTAGTGGTTATGAAGGGCTAGTGGGAAGCAAAAATGGGGATTTATTGCTTAAGGAGCACTGAGTTGTACCTGTAGAAATTGTTGGGATGGCATATGTTTTGTTATGTATATTTTTACCGCAATAAGAAAATGGCAAATTTTGGTTATATGTATTTCATCACAATTAAATGTTTTAAAACTCATAATAATTTGACTATATACCTCTAAGAGGGCATACCCTGAGGACAAAAACAGCTCAAAAAAATTCTTAAATTGTTTTCAGTAATCATATTGTTGAAAGTGATATCAATGTTATTCTGTAAGTATTGTCTGGTAGCTCAAATAAGTAATTATATCAACATCATTCATAATTGCAATTTTCAGCATAGTTGAAATACAATACAGATATAAAATTAATTAAATTTAAAAACCAGTAATCCTGAATTTATTTCCTAGATTTACCCACTGAGAAGGCCTAGAAACAATAGTCAACCCAGTATCAATGATATCCTTAGTTATGTTGGCATAACTGGACAACCATATGAAAAAGATAAAATGAAATCAATTCCTTATACTGTACCCACAGAGTAAACACCTATTAAAAATAATCAAAATTTAAAGACACAGAAGCATAAAGTTTGTTCAGTGCAGTTGTTCTATATGCATATAGGGAGACCATTTTGGCTCCAAAAAAAGCAAATGACTCCAAGTAGGCTGGCTACAGTGAGGCTTATAAAGAGAAGAGGAAGGAGAAGAACAGAAGACCAACCACTGGCTAATCGTAAAGTGATTGGTTGAACCCTGCCCTCCCCCTTTTGCTGAGATCAGCTGACTGCAGGTCACAAGATAGTCTCTGGCCCTCTACCCACCTGCAGCCATGATATCTTTTGAAACTTAAGTTAGGTAAGCTGGGCTTCAAATAGGAAAGAAAAGATTAGCAACTTTGGGTAAAAAAATTGCTGACAGGATTAATTTTTGATCAGGATTTTTTTTTTTTAGTGGTTATTATTTTGTTTCGTGGGTAAGCAAAACCTTAAAATCAAAGTAAGACGTGTGTTATCAATGACACTTCAACACACCAAATACAAATTTAAATATAATTTTATTATAAATGTAATATATATTCATATACTTCCTCAACATGGCACTGTAGACAGAAGCACCATGCTGTCCTTCCACAACAAAGACCCGAAAAACTAAGTGAAACAAATACAAATGTCAATCCTGGAACCCTAAGCAGCAAATGAAAGGATAAAGAACTCAACCAAGCACCGAATGGAATAAGAAACTGACAGAGAACAAAGTGAGGAGAGCTACAGAGTGGAGGTCCCCTATCAGCTAATGCTGCACGGATTTGCCATCTTGGATCTCTCAGCCTTCAAGAACGGTGGACAGGGAATACGGTAAGGCAAGTTCACCGAGCTCCCAGAAGGAGACAGAGCACCCAGTAACCAGGGATATACACTTTCCCACTCCCCAACTTCCTCTCTCTGCTCAGCCTCCGCCACTTTCCAATGGGCCTCAGTCCCTCAGCTGGGGAGAAACCAGCTCCTTGCCATTAAGACTCACCCTGCTTCCACCAGCTAACTCCTTCAGTGCCATTTTTTTGTTGCTGTTGTTGCTTTTTTTGGCTTTTTTTGGTTCCTTCTTTCTTTCTCACTTCCTTCCTTTCCTTTCTCCCAAACCCCTGGCGCCATGTGCCATCTCCACTCCTTCTAGAAATCATACAAAAACAGCATTTAGAACTCCAAAGGATAAACAAGATTTCTGAAATGGATAGTGTCATAGGAGGTTTTAGGAGCAAATTTGAAACAAAGGAAGACAGAAACAGTGAAATTGAAGACAAATTTGTGGATACCACTTTGTCCGAGGAAAAAATCAGAGAAAAGAATGAAGAAAAATGAAGAAACCCTGAGAACAACATGGGATACAATCAACAGCAAAAACTTGCTAGTGATCGGAGTATCAGAACAGGGGGAGAAAATGGAAAACACAGGATCATTGAAGAATTGCTGACAGAAAACTTCTCTAATAACATGAAAGTTGAAAAGCTGACCATCCAAGAAGCTCAATGAACTTCATATATGATTGACCCCAAAAGAAGATCACCAAGACATATCATAATCACTCTCGCTAAAACCAAAGACAAAGAAAAAATCCTGAGAGCAGCTTAAGAAAAATGAAAAGTCACATACAGAGGGGAAACAATAAGACTAAGCTCTGATTACTCAGTAGAAACAATGCAAGAAGGCAATGGGATGACATATATAAAACCTTGAAAGAAAAAAGTTGCCAACCAAGAATAATATATCCTGAAAATTCACTCTCAAATATGATGATGAAATTAGGACATTTCTAGATAAACAGAAATTAAAGGAATATGTAAAAACCAAACCAAACTTGCAAGAATTCTTACAGGGAGTCCTTTGGTTACAGAACCAACAACATCAGACAACAGCCTGAATCTAGGATGCAAGATCACATCAGCCAAATACCAACCTAGGTAATGAACTCTCAAGGACAAAACAAAACTAAAAGATTTACAGCAGGAAACCAGATAGGTTAATCTGTAAATGACAACTACTTCAGAACAATAAAACAGGGAATAAACAGTGTAGGTATCGACTTTCAAATAGAGAGGAAGTCAAGGTGATAACAAGTAATAAAAGACTGGTTTAAACTTAGGAGGATAGGGCTAAATTTCAAGGTAACCACAAAGAAAGTTAACAAACCTACTCATCAAAATAAAGTAAAAAACATAAAGTCTCAGTAAACACAAAATCTACAAAAACAAAAGAAATGAAGAAAATCCACAAACAAATGGAATTCAGCACAAGTGAGTAAGAGTAACAAAGAAAACACAAATACCATAAAAAAGCACTACAAAATGACAGCAATAAACCCACACCTATCAATAATCACACTGAATGAAAATGACCTAAACACATTCATGAAGAGACTGAGAGTGACAGAATGGATTTTAAAAAAAGGACCCATCAATATGCTGTCTACAAGAGACACACGTTAGAAACAAAGGCATAAATTTATTAAAAATCAAAGGATGGAAAAAAATATATAAAGCAAATAGCTGCCCCAAAAAAACAGGAGTGGCAATACTAAGCTTAGATAACTTAGACTTTAAAACAAAAATCCACCAAAAAGACAAAGAAGGGCATTATATAAGGATGAAATGGACAATCAATCTTGAAGACATAACCATAATAAATATCTATGCACCCAATGACAGGGCTTCAAAAATACATGAAACAAACCCTAACAGCACTGAAAAGATAAACTGATAGTTCCACAATAATAGTAGGAGGCATCAACACACCGCTCTCAGTAAAGGACAGAACATCTAGAAAGAAACTCAGAAAAGGTACAGAAGATCTAAAGGCCACAATCAACTACTTTGACCTCATAGACATATACAGAACACTCCACCCAACAGCAGCAAAGTACACATTCTTTTCCAACCTGCATGGTACTTTGTCCAGAATAGACCACATCTTAGGCCAGAAAGCACCCTTCAACAAAATCCAAAATATTGAGATAATACAAAATATCTTCTCTGATCACAATGCCATCAAAGTAGAAATTACTAACAGGAAGAGCAAGGGAAAAAATCAAATACATGGAAACGGAATAACAACCTGCTTAAAAACCACTAGGTAATAGAAGAAATCAAAGATGGAATCAACAAATTCCTAGAATCAAAAGAGAATGAAAACACATCATACCAAAACCTTTGAGACACAGCAAAGGCAGTCCACAGAGGACAATTTATAGCAACAGACACACACATCAAAAAAAGAAGGGACAAAATCAAAACATTAACTACCAAACTCCAACAAACAGAAAGAGAACAGCAAAAAAAAAAAAAAAAAAAAAAAGCCCACAGCCACCAAACGAAAGGAAATAAGAAAGATCAGAGCAGAAATAAATGAAATAGAGAACAGAAAAACAATAGAAAGAATCAACAAAACCAAAAGCTGACTCTTTGAAAGGATCAACAAAATTGACAAGCCACTGGCCAGACTGACAAAAGAAAAACAGGAGAGGATGCAAATAACCCAAATAAGAAATGAAATGGGGGACATTACAACAGACCAAACTGAAATAAAAAGGATTATAACAGTATTATGAAAAACTATACTCCAACAAATTTGAAAACCTAGAGGAAATGGATAAATTTCTAGAAACACACTACCTACCCAAGCTACCACAAAGTGATGTTGAAAATCTGAACAGACACGTAACAAGAGAAGAGATTAAAAAGGTAATTAAAAAAAAAAAAAGACTCCCAACAAAAAAAAACCCTGGCCCAGATGGCTTCACTGGAGAATTCTACCATTCAGAGAAGAGATTATACCAGTACTACTCAAACTATTTCAGAACATAGAAAAGGAGGGGATACCTCTGAATTCATTTTATGAAGCCAGCATAACGCTGATACCCAAACCAGGCCAAGATGCTACAAAAAAAGAAAATTACAGAACAATATTTCTCATAAATATAGATGAAAAAATCTCAACAAAACTCTAGCCAATAGAATTTAGCATCATATTAAAAAAAATACACTACGAACAAGTAAAATTCATACCGGGTATGCAAGGATGGTTCAACATTAGAAACTCAATCAACGTAATCCACCATACAAATAAAAGAAAAGAAAAGAATCACATGATCATCTCAGTTGATGCAGAAAAGGCATTCAACAAAGTCCAACACCCATTCTGGTAAAAAACTCTCAATAAAATAGGTATAGAAGGGAAATTTCTCAACATAATAAAGGGCATCTATGCAAGACCAATGGCCAACATCATTCTTAATGGAGAGAGGCTGAAAACATTCCCCTTGAGAACAGGAACAAGATAAGTATGTCCTTTATCTCCACTCCTATTTAACATTGTGCTGGAAGTCCTAGCTAGGGCAATAAAGCAAATAAATAAATAAAGTGAATCCAAATTGGTAATGAAGAAGTTAAACTGTCCCTGTTTGTGGATGATATGATACTATACATAGAAAACCCTAAAGACTCCATGAGAAAACTACTGGAACTAATAGAAAGATTCAGCAGAGTAGCAGGATACAAGGTAAACATACAAAAATCAGCTGGATTCCTATGCACCAATAAAGAGAATGATGAAAAGGAAATCAGGGAAGCAATACCATTTATAATAGCCCCTAAAAAAAAATACTTGGAATAAATCTAACCAGGGATGTAAAAGCCATTTACAAAGAAAACTACAAAACATTACTGCAAGAAACCCAAAGGGATCTACATAAATGGAAAAACATACCACGCTCATGTGTAGGCTCAACATTGAGAAAATGACAATTCTACTAAAAGCAATTTACAAATACAATGCAATCCTGATGCAAATACCAACAACATTCTTTAAAGAAATGGAAAAACTCATTAACTTTATATGGAAAGGGAAGAAGCCCCGGATAAGTAAAGCACTATTGAAGAAGAAGAATAAAGTAAGAGAACTTGCACTACCTGAACTCAGAAGCTACTATACAGTAACGGTAGTCAGAACAGCCTGGTACTAGTACAATGACAGACACATTAACCAATGGAACAGAATTGAGAACCCAGATGTAAATCCATCCACCTACAGTCACCTGATCTTCGACAAGGACCCAGAGTCCATCAAATGGGGAAAAGACAGTCTTTTCAACAAATGGTGCTGGCAAAACTGGATGTCTGTCTGCAAAAAACTGAAACAGGACCCATACCTCACACCATAAACAAAAACTAATTCCAAATGGATCAAAAACCTAAATATAAAACCAAAAACTATAAAGTTCATAGAAGAAAAAAATAGGATCAACACTAGAGGCCCTAATGCACGGCATTAACAAGATACAAACCATAACCAACAACATACAAACCCCAGCAGATAAGCTAGACTACTGGGATCTTCTAAAAATTAAATACTTACACTCATCAAAAGACTTCACCAAAAGAGTAAAAAGAGAACCTACAGACTGGGGGGAAAAATTGGCTATTACAAATCAGACAAAGGTCTAATCTCTAAAATCTACAAGAAAATCCAACAACTCTACAACAAAAAGACAAAGAATCCAATTACAAAATGGGCAAAGGAAATGAACAGACACTTCACCAAAGAAGACATTCAAGCGGCCAACAGACACATGAGGAAATGCTCGTGATCACTGGCCATTAGAGAAATGCAAATCAAAACCACAATGAGATACAATCTCACACTGGGATTACTGGCAGGAATCAAAAACACTGGAAATAACAAATGTTGGAGAGGCTGTGGGGCAATTGGAACTCTTATGCAGTGCTGATGGGAATGCAAAATGATACAACTATTTTGGAAAACGATGTGGCGCTTCCTCAAGAAGCTAGAAATACAAATACCATACTATCCAGCAGTCCCACTCTTAGGAATATATCCTAGAGAAATAAGAGCCGTCACACGAATAGACAGACATATGCACACCCATATTCATTGCGGCACTGTTCACAAAAGCAAAACAATGGAAACAACCTAGATGCCCATCAACAGATGAATGGATAAACCAACTATGGTACGTACACACAATGGAGTATTATGCAAAGATAAGGAACAATGATGAATATGTGAAGCAACTCATAACATGGATGAAACCGAAGGACATTATGCTGAGTGAAATAAGTCAATCACAAAAGGACAAATATTGTATGAGACCTCTACTGTAAAAACTCATGTAAAAGTTTACACACAAAAAGAAACAATCTTTGTTGGTTACAAGGGATGGGAGGTGGGGGGAACTAAATAGACAATAGATAAGTGGTAACTTTGGTGAAGTGTATGACAGTACACAATACTGGGGAAGCCAGCACAACTTGTACAAGGAAAGGTCATGGAAGCTCCATAGACACATCCAAACTCACTGAGGGACTGAATTACTGGGTGGAGGGCTGTGGCAACCATAGTCTCGGGGAACATCTAGCTCAGTTGGCATAACACAGTTTATAAAGACAATGTTCTACATTCTGCCTTGGTGAGTAGCGTCTGCGGCCTTAAAAGCCTGTGAGCAGGCATCTAAGATACTCCACTGGTCTCACCACTTCGGGAACAAGGAAGAATGAAGAAAACAAAATACAAGGGAAAGATTAGTCCAAAGGACTAATGGACCACAGCTACTATGGCCTCCACCAGACTGAGTTCAGTACAGAGAGATGGTGCCCGGCTACCACCACTGACTACTCTGACTATGATCACAACAGAGGGCCCTGGACAGAGCTGGAGAAGGATGTAGAACAAAATTCTAACTAATAAAAAAAGACCAGATTTACTGGCCTGACGGACTGGAGAAACCCTGAGAGTATGGCTCCTGGACACCCTTTTAGCTCAGAGGTGAAATCACTCCCAAAGTTCACTGTTCAGCCAGGGATTGGACAGCCCCATAAAACAAAATGGGACTAATGAGGCACAGCAGTCCAGGGACCAGGACTAGAAGGCAAGAGGGAACAAAAAAGCTGGTGATAGGGAACACAAGTTTGAGAAGGGACAGTGTTGACATGCCGTGGGGTTGTTAACCATTGTCATAAGGCAATATGTGTACTGTTTAATGAGAAACTATTTGTTGTGTAAACCTTCATCTAAGGTACAAAAAAAAACAATTATCTATGTGAAATCAAATTGACAGCAGCAACTCAAAAGGTTTGGGAAGCCTAGGGGCCAGTGAGTTGAAGATAATGGTGATGGAATAATTTGGAAAAGGATAGTGAGTATTGCAGCACAACTGGGAGAATGTAATCAATGTCACTGAATTGTACATGTAGAAATGTCTGAAATGGTGCATCTTTGGCTATGTATATTTTCACAAAAAAAAAAAAAAAAAGAGGTCCTCCAAGGTCTAGAAGGGAGAGTGTTGACATGTCGTGGGGTTGTTAACCAATGTCATAAAACAATATGTGTACTCAGAAAAGTATTAGCCCAAGAGACAGAATGGGCCACATAAACCAGAGACTTCATCAGCCTGAGACCAGAAGAACTAGATGGTGCCCGGCTACCACCAATGAACGTCCTGACAGGGAACACAACAGAGGGTCCCTGATGGAGCAGTAGAAGGATAAGGTGCAGAACTCAAATTCTAGTAAGAAGACCAGGCTTAATGGTCTGACTGAGACTGCAGGTGCCCCGGAAAGCATGGCCCCTGGACTCTGTATCAGCCCAGAACTACAATTTCCGAGGCCAACTCTTCAGATGGGGATTGGACTGGACTGTGGGACATAAAGTGATACTCGTGAAGAGTGTGCTTCTTAGTCAAGTGGATACAAGAGACCAAACGGGAGGCTTCTGTCCAGAGGTGAGACGGTAAGGCAGAGAGAGTTAGGAGCTGGTTGAATGGTCATGGGGTATCAGGGGCGGATAGGAGGAGCGTGCTCTCGCAGAATGGGGTGAGCAATTAGGGTCTGATAACAATGTACATATAAAAATTTTGTAAAGGGAGACTAAATTAAAATGTAAACGTCATTTAATTACAACAATAAAATAATTCTTAAAAAATATGTATACTGACTGTTTAATGAGAAACCATTTGTTCTGTAAACCTTCACCTAAAGTACAATTAAAAAAATTTTTTTAAAAAAAGAACTATCTATATGGGATCAAATTGACAACAGGAACTCAAAAGGTTAGGTAGAAAACTTAGGGGGCAGTGAGTTTATGTCAATGGGAGAGGAATAACTCAGAAAAGGAGGATGAGAATGGTTACACAACTAGAAGAATATAATCAATGCCACTAAATGGTACCTATAGAAACTGTTGGATTGGCATATGTTTTGCCGTGTATATTCTCAACAATAACAACAAAATAAATAAAATTATACATATATATATATAATAGAAACACAGATATATAAATTATTTTATATACATATGAAAATAAATAAAAAGACAGGAAAGAAAGAAAAGACCAAAATGGATGTCAGAACAGAGACTGAAGTTTGTTCTTGAACATAGAGTAGCTAAAGCGAATGGAAGAAACGATGCAGTAAAAGAGCTGAACAGAAGATTTCAAAGGGCAGCTAGAGAAGACAACGTAAACTATTATAATGAAATGTACAAAGGCTTGGATTTAGAAAGCCAAAGGGAAGAACACACTTGACATTTCTCAAGCTGAAAGAACTGAAGAAAAAATTCAAACATTGAGTCGCAATATTGAATGATTCTATGGCAAAAAATTGAACTACAAAGGAAGCATCAAAAAGAAATGGAAACCCAAGAAAAGATTTACATACAGAAAAAAAACTTTGGTGGTTACAAGGGAGGGGAGAGGTGGGCAGGGGAAATCATTCACTAGATACTAGATAGTAGTCAAGTGTTAACTTTGGTGAAGGGAAAGACAACATACAATGTAGGAGAAGTCAGCACAACTTGACCAAGGCAAAGTCATAGAAGCTTCCTAGACACATTCAAATACCTTGAGTTACTGAGGCTGAGGGCTGGGAACTGTGGTATCAGGGGACATCTAGGTCAATTGGCATAACAGTTCAGAAAGAAAATGTTCTACATCCTACTTTGGTGAGTAGCATCTGGGGGGTTAAAAGCTTGTGAGCAGCAATCTAAGATACATCTATTGGTGTCATCCCGTGTGGAGCAAAGCCAAATGAAGAAAACCAAAGACACAAGGAAAATATTAGTTCAAAAGACTAATGAACCACAGCCTCCACCAGCCTGAGCCCAAAAGAACTAGATGGTGCCTGGTTACCACCAACAACTGCTCTGACAGGGATCACAATATAGGGTCCCAGACAGAGCAGGATAAAAATGCAGAACAAAATAAAAATTCACCAAAAAAAAAACAAAAAACAAAAAAAAACAGACTTATTGTTCTGACAGAGACTGGAGGAACCCCCAGGACTATGGCCCCAGACACCCTGCTAACTCAGAATTGAATCCACTCCCAAAGTCCACTTTTCAGCCAAAGATTAGACAGGCCTATGAAACAAACAATAACAAATGTGAGGAATGTTCTTCTTAGTTCAATCAAGTATACGAGACCAAATGGGCAACACCTGCACAAAAGCAAAGATGAAAAGGCAGGAAGGGATAGAAAACCTGGATGAATGGTCATGGCGACCCTGGGGTGGAAAGGGAAAGGGGGGGGAGTGCTGACATAATGTGGGGATTGTGACCAATGTCACAAAACAATCTGTGTGTAAATTTTTGAATGAGAAACTAATTGGCGCTATAAATTTTCACCTAAAGCACAATAAAATTAAAAATAAAAAGAAAGAAAGAAAATGCAAGGAATACACAGAGTCACTGTACCAAAAATAATTCGTCAATGTTCAACCATTTCAGGAGGTAGAATATGATCAAGAACCAATGGTATTGAAGGAAGAAGTCCAAGCTGCACTGAAGGCATTGCGAAAAACAAGGCTTCAGGAATTGATGGAATACCAACTGAGATAGTTCAACAAATGGATGCAACACTGGAAGCTGAGCTGACATGCATCTATGCCAAGAAATTTGGAAGACAGCCACTTGGTCAACTGAAGACACCCATAAATGTGTCTATTCCAAAGAAAGGTGATCCAATGAAAAGCAGAAATTATCAAACAATATTACAAAAGTAAAATTTTGCTGAAGATAATTATAAAACAGTTGCATCAGTACATCAACAAAGAACTGCCAGAAATTCAAGCTATATTCAGAAGAGGATGTGGAATGAGGGATATCACTGCTGATGTCAGACGGATCTTGGCTGAAAGCAGAGAATACCAGAAAGATGTTTGTTGTTAGGTGCTGTTGAGTTGGTTCTGGCTCATAGCAACCCTGTGTACAACAGAATGAAACACTGCCCAGTCCTGAGCCATCCTCACAATTGTTGCTCTGTTTGAGACCATTGTTGTAGCCGCTGTGTCAATTCCTTTACATCAAGGGTCTTCCTCTTTTTCGTTGACCCTCTACCTTACCAAGCATGATGTCATTCTCCAGGGACTGGTCCCTCCTGATAACATGTCTGAAGTATGTGAGATGAAGTCTCACCATCCTTGCTTCCAAGGAGCACTCTGGCTGTACTTCTACTAAGATAGATTTGTTCATTCTTTTGGCAGTCCATTGTATATTCAATATCCTTCGCCAATGCCATAATTCAAAGGTATCAACTCTTCTTTGCCCTTCCTTATTCATTGTCCAGCTTTCACACATGGACACTATCCAAGATCACTAGGGTCATGTCTTAAGTTCTCAGAAGCCCACTTAAAGAGGTTTTCCCTGGCCAAATATGTCACCATCTGAGCATCAATAAGCATAACTACTATGGATTGAAACACATCAAATATATTTAAATTCTTTCATTTACATTAAAATAGAGCAAAAAAAGACAAACTCATTGTCACCTTGACAGATGCTAGAGAATTAACCTCATTGTTTAGAAAACTAGTAAGAGACAGGGCATCAATATACACAAAACAAACTCTAACAGCACTGAAAAGAGAAATTGACCTTTCCACAATAATAGTAAGAGACTTCTTCTCCTACTAACACATCACTCTCAGTAAAGGACAGAACATCTAGAAAGAATCTCAACAAAGATACAGAAGATCTAAAGGCTGCAATTGTCAACCTGACCTCATAGACATATATAGAACACTCCACCCAACAGCTGCAAAGTGCACATTCTTTTCCAATGCACATACGAAGTTCTCCAGAATAGACCACATCTTAGGCCACAAAGCAACTCTCAATAAAATCCAAAACATTGAGTTAATACAAAGTATCTTCTCTGATCACAACACCAAACAAGTAGATATTAACAACAGGAAGAGCAAGGGAAAAAAAATCAACTACATGGAAACTGAATAACACTCTGCTTAAAAATCACTGAGTAATAGAAGAAATCAAAGATAGAATAAAAAAATTCCTAGAATCAAATAAGAATGAAAACAGATCATACCAAAACCTTTCAGACACAGTAGAGGCAGTACTCAGAGGTCAATTTATAGCAATGGATGAACACATCAAAAAAGAAGAAAGGGACAAAATCAAAACATTAGCTATACAACTCAAACAAATAGAAAGAGAACAGTAAAAGAAGCACCCAGCCACCAGAAGGAAGGAAATAATAAAGATCAGAGCAGAAATAAATGAAATAGAGAATAGAAAAACAATAGAAAGAATCACCAAAACCAAAAGTTGGTTCTTCGAAAGGATCAACAAAATAGACAAACCATTAGACAAACTGACAAAAGAAAAACAGGAGATGATGCAAATAACCCAAATAAGGAATGAAATGGGGGACATTACAACAGACCCAACTGAAATAAAAAGGATCATAACAGAGTACTATGAAAAACTATACTCCAACAAATTTGAAAACCTAGAGGTAATGGACAATTTTCTAGAAATACACTACTTACCCAAACTAACATAAACTGAAGTTCAAAATATGAACAGGCTCATAAAAAGAGAAAAGATTGAAAAGGTAATTAAAAAAAAAAAAAAGCCCTGCCCCACTTGCTTCACTGGAGAATTCTACCAAGCATTCAGATAAGAGCTTATGTGAGTACTATTCAAACTATTTCAGAACACAGAAAAGAAGGGATGCTTCCAAACTCATTGTATGAAGCCAGCATTGCCCTGTTACCAAAACCAGGCAAAGACATCACAAAAAAAAGAAAATTAAGGACTAATATCTCTCATGAATATAGATGCAAAAAATTATCAACAAAATTCTAGCCAATAGAATTCAGTATCATATTAAAAAAATAATACACCACAACCAAGTGGAACTCATACTAGGTATGCAAGGGTGGTTGAACATTAGAAAATCAATCAACATAATCCACTACATAAATAAAACAAAAGAAAAAATCACATGATCATCTTGATGCAGAAAAGGTATTCCACAAAGTCCAACACCCATTCTTGATAAAAACTCTCAGTATAATAGGTATATAAGGGAAATTCCTCAACATAATAAAGGGCATCTACATGAAACCAACAGCCAACATCATTCTTAATAGAGAGAGGCTGAAAACATTCCTCTTGAGAACAAGAACAAGACAAGGATGCCCTTTATCAGCACTCCTATTTAACATTGTGCTGGAACTCCTAGCTAGAGCAATAAGGCAAAAAAGAAAAAAGAAAGAAAGAAAGGGCATCCAAATTGGTAAGGAAGAAGTAAAATTGTCCCTATATGCAGATGATATGATACTATATATAGAAAACCCAAAAGACTCCACGAGAAAACTACCAGAACTAATAAGATTCAGCAGAGTAGCAGGATATAAGATAAACATACAAAAATCAGTTAGATTCCTGTACACCAATAAAGAGAACAATGAAAAGGAAACCAGGAAAACAATACAATTTATAATATCCCCTAAAAAAAAATAAAATACTTAGGAATAAATCTAACCAGGGATGTAAAAGACCTATACAAAGAAAACTACAAAACACTACTGCAAGAAACCAGAGGAGACCTACATAAATGGAAAAACATACCATGCTCATGGATAGGTAGACTCAACATTGTGAAAATGTCAATTCTACCCAAAGTAATCCACAAATACAATGCAATCCTCATCCAAATACCAACAGCATTCTTTAAAGAGATGGAAAAACTAATCATCAACTTTATATGGAAGGGGAATAGGCCCTGGATAAGTACAGCACTATTGAAGAAGAAAAATAAAGTAAGAGGACTCTCACTATCTGACTTCAGAACATACCATACACCTATGGTAGTCAAAACAGCCTGGTACTGGTACAACAACAGACTGACCAGTGGAACAGAACTGAGAACCCAGATGTAAATCCATCCACCTACAGTCATCTGATCTTGGACAAGGGCCCAAAGTCCATCAAATGGGGAAAAGACAGTCTTTTTTACAAATGGTGCTGGCAAAATTGGATGTCCATCTGTGAAAAAATGAAACAGGACCCATACCTCATGCCATATACGAAAACTAATTTTAAATGGATCAAAGACCTAAATATAAAACCAAAAACTATAAAGATCATACAAGAAAAAATAGGGTCAATGCTAGAGGCCCTAATACAAGGCAGTAACAGAATACAAATCATAACTAACAATACACAAACACCAGAAGATAAGCTAGATAACTGGGATCATCTAAAAATTAAACACTTATGCTCATCAAAAGACTTCACCAAAAGAGTAAAAAGAGAACATACAGACTAGGGAAAAAATTTTTGCCTATGACAAATCCAACAAACGTCTAATCTCTAAAATCTACAGGAAAATCCAACACCTTTACAACAAAAAGACAAATAATCCAATTAAAAAATGGGCAAAGGAAATGAACAGACACTTCACCAAAGAAGACATTTAAGTGGCAAACACACACATGAGGAAATACTCGCAATTACTAGACAAATGCAAATCAAAACCACAGTGAGATACCGTCCGACCACAGCATTACTGGCATGAATCGAAAAAATAGAAAATAACAAGTGTTGGAGAGGCTGTGAGGAGATTGGAATTCTTATGCACGGCTGTTGTGAATGCAAAATGGTACAATCATCTTGAAAACAATATGGCACTTCCTTAAAAAGCTAGAAATAGAAATACCGTATCAACTAGCAATCCCACTCCTAGGAATATATCCTAGAGAAATAAGAGCCGTCACACGAATAGACATATGCACACTCATGTTCATTGCAGCATTATTCACAACAGGAAAAGATGTAAACAACCTAGGTGCCCATCAACAGATGAATGGAAAAACAAACTACGGTACATAGACACAATGGAATACTACACAAAGATAAAGAACAATGATGAAGCTGTGAAGCACCTCACAAGATGGATGAATCTGGAGGGCATTATACTAAGTGAAATAAGTTAATCACAAAAGGACAAATATTGTATAAGAACACTACTATAAAAACTCATGAAAAGGTTTACACACAAAAAGAAATAATCTTTGATGGTTAAAAGGGAGGGAAGGGGTGAGGATGGAAAACACTAAATGGACAATAGATAAGTGGTAACTTTGGTGCAGGATAAAACAGTACACAATACTGGGGAAGCCAGCACAACTTGTACAAGGAAAGGTCACAGAAGCTCCATGGACACATCCATATTCCCTGAGGGACTGAATTACTGGGCTGAGGGCTGTTGGGACCATGGTCTCAAGGAACATCTAGCTCAATTAGCATAACATAGTTTATAAAGAAAATGTTCTACATTCTACTTTGGTGAGTAGTCTCTGAGGTCTTACAAGCTTGTGAGCAGCCATCTAAGATACTCCCTCGTCTCACCCCATCTGGAGCAATGGAGAATGAAGAAAACCAAAGACACAAGGGAAAGATTAGTCCAAATGACTGATGGACCACAAGTACTACAGCCTCCATCAGACTGAGTCCAGCACAACTAGATAGTGCCTGGCTACCACCACTGACTGTTCTGACAGGGAACACAATAGAGGGTCCTGGACAGAGCCGGAGAAAAATGTAGAACAAGATTCTTACTCACAAAAAAACAAAACAAAACAGACTTACTGGTCTGACAGAGACTGGAGTAACGCCGAGAGCATGGCCTCTGGACACCCTTTTAGCTCAGTAATGAAGTCACTCCTGAGGTTCACCCTTCAACCAAAGATTAGACAGGCTCATAAAACAAAATGAGACTAAATGGGCACAGCAGCCCAGGGGCAAGGACAAGAAGGCAGGAGGGGACAGGAAAGCTGGTAATGGGGAAACCAAAGTCGAGAAGGGGAGAGTGTTGACATGTTGTGGGATTGGCAACCAATGTGACAAAGCAATATGCGTATTTATTGTTTAATGAGAAGCTATTTTGTTCTGTAAAGCTTCATCTAAAGTACCATAAAAAAAGAAAGATCCAAAATCAGTAACTTAAACCGACAACTTGAACAAATAGAAAAGGAAGAGCAAAAGAAGCCCAAAGCTATTAGTAGAAAGGAAATAATAAAGATTAGAGCAGTGATACATGAAACAGAAAAACAATAGAAAGAATCAACAAAACTAGAAGTTGGTTCTTTGAAAGGATCAATAAAATAGACTAACCACTGCCTAGACTGACAAAAGAACAAAACAACATGAGGCAAACAAACAAAATAAGAAATGAAATTGGAGACATTACAACAGACCCAACTGAGATAACCAGGATCATAATAGAATACTATGAAAAATCGTACTCTGATAAATTTGAAAAACTAGATGAAATGGACAAATTCCTAGAAAC
Source organism: Dugong dugon (assembly GCA_030035585.1). NCBI lineage: Eukaryota > Metazoa > Chordata > Mammalia > Sirenia > Dugongidae > Dugong > Dugong dugon. Next base: position 70,285,006 of record CM057461.1, read on the forward strand.
ACACTACCTACCTAAACTAACTCGAGTAGAGGTAGAAAATCTAAATAGACCTATAACAAAAGAAGAGACTGAAGATGTCATCAAAACACTGTGTCAAAAAAAAGCCCAGGACCATATGGCTTTACTGGGGAATTTTACCAAATATTCAGAGAAAAGCTGACACCAATTCCACTCAAACTCTTCCAAAACATAGAAGAGGAAGGAAAACTCCCTAACTCATCCTATGAAGCCCGCATCACCCTGATACCAAAACCAGGCAATGACATCTCAGAAAAAGAAAATTACAGACCAATATCCTTCATGAATATAAATGCAAAAATGTTCAACAAGATTCAACAACACATCAAAAAAATCATATACTATGATCAAGTGAGATTCATACCAAGAATACGAGGGTGGTTCAATATTAGAAAATCAGTCAATGTAGTTCACCACATAAAATAAAGGAAAAGAACCATGTGATCATACCAATTGATGCAGAAAAGGCATTTAATAACATCCAACACACTTTCCAGATAAAAACACTCAGCAACAGAAATGGAAGGAAATTTCTCAACATAATTAAAGGCATATATGCAAAGCCAACAGCCAACATTATTCTCAACAGAGAAAGACTGAGAGCCTTCCCCTTGCGAATGCAAGCTAGACAAGGATGTCCGTTATCACCACCTTTATTGGATATTGTACTGGAAGTCCTAGCCGGCTCAATAAGGCAAGAGAGAGAAATGAAAGGTAGTCAAATAAGAAAGGAAGAAGTAAAACTATCCCTATTCACAGATGACATGATTCTATACACAGAAAACCCTGAAGATTTCACAAGAAAATTGCTGGCTCTAATAAAAGAATTCAGCAACATTTCAGGGTACAAGATCAACACACAAAAATCAGGTGGCCGAGAAGAACTAGATAGTGCCTGGCTACCACCACTGACTACACAGACAAAGATCACAAAAGAGGGTCTTGGACAGAGTGGGAGAAAAATGTAGAACAAAATTAAAATTCACCAAAAAAAGACCAGACTTACTGGTCTTACAGAGACTAGAGAACCCCCCGAAACTATGGCCACCAACACCCTGCTGAGTCAGAACTGAAGCCACTCCCAAAGTCCACCTGTCAGCCAAAGATTAGACAGGCCTATAAAACAAACAATAACACACATGAGGAATGTACTTCATAGTTCAATCAAGTCTACAAGACTAAATAGGCAGCACCTGCCCAAAAGCAAAGACAAGAAAGAAAGAAGGGACAGGAAAACTGGATGAATGGACATGGGGAATCAGGGATGGAAAGGGAAAGGGGGTGGGAGTGCTGACACAATTCAGGGGTTGCAACCAATGTCACAAAACAATTTGTGCATAAATTCTTGAATGAGAAACTAATTTGCACTTAAACTTTCACCTAAAGCACAATAAAAAATTTTTAAAAATCAGTTGAACCTGCTTAAAAGCAAAGACGAGAAGGCATAAAGGGACAGGAAAACAGGACGAATGGACATGGAGAACTCAGGATGGAAAGGGAAAGGGAGAGAGTGCTGACACACTGGGAGGAGTGAAGCCAATGTCACGAAACCATTTGTTTATAAATTTTTGAGTGAGTAACTAACTTGCACTGTAAAATTCCACCTAAAACACAATAAATTTTTTTAAAAAGAAAAAAAAATCAGTTGAGTTCCTTTATATAACAAGGAGAATTCAAAAAAGGAAATAAAATAGTACCACTTACACTAGCCACATAAATGATAAAATACCTAGGAATTAACCTAACCAGGGACATAAAAGACTTATACAATGAAAATTACAAAACACTACTACAAGAGACTAAAACAGACCTACATAAATGGAAGGACATTCCATGCTCATGGAGTGGAAGACTCAGTATAATGAAAATGTCAATACTACCTAAGGGATCTACAGATACAACGCAATTCCGATACAAATCTCAACAGGATTTTTCATGGAAGTGGAAAAACTAAAGACCAACTTTGTATGGAAAGGAAAGAGACCCTGAATAGCCAAAGCAATGTTGAAGAAGAACAAAGTAGGAGGCCTCACACTCCCCCATATCAAAACATACTGTAAAGCCACTGTAATCAAAACAGCCTGATACTGATTCAATAAATAAACACACAAACCAATGAAACAGAATTGAGAAGGCAGAAATAAATCCATCAATTTACAGACAACTGATTTTTGACAAGAGGCCAAAATCCATTCAATGGAAAAGAGACAGTCTCTAATAAATTGTTCTGGCAAAACTGGATATCCACTTGCAGAAAAATCAAACAAGACCCATACCTCACACCACACAGAAAAACTAACTCAAAATCTATAAAGTTCTTGAAGAAAACAGGGAGAAAATTATAGGACCTATTTTTTTGTAAAAATAGGTTAACAGACATAACTACAATTGCACAAATAGAAGACAAATTAGAAAATTGGGACCTTATTAAAATTAACACTTATGCTCATCAAAAGACTTAATCAAAAGAGTAAAAAGACAACCTAGAGAGTGGGAAAAAAAATCTTTAGAAATGATATATCTGATAAGGATCTAATCTCTAAAATATGTAGAAAACTTTGACAACTCGACAACAAAAAGACAAAGAACCGAATTACAAAATGGGCAAAGGACATGAACAGACACTTCACCAAAGAGGAAATTCTGGCAGCCAGAAAACACATGAAAAGATGCTCATGATCATTAGGCATTAGAGAGATACAAATCAAAACTACATGAGATACCATCTTACCCCAACTAAATGACACTAATATAAAAACTGATAACAAATGTTGATGAGGATGTGGGGAGATTAGAACACTTATCCATTGTTCGTGGGACTATAAAATGGTACAATCACTATGGACAACAGTCTGGTGCTTCTAAAAAAACTAGATAGATAACTACTTTATGATCCAGCAATCCCACTTCTAGGTATATACCCAAGAGATCTAATAAAACAGACACTGACAGACAAATGAACAACTATGTTCATTGAAGTATTATTCACAATACCAAAAAAAAAAAAAATGGAAACAGCCTAAGTGCCCTTCAACTGATGAATGGATAAGCAAAATGTGGTACAATGGAACACTGTTGTCCAGTTGGTTCCACCTCATAGTGACCCTATGTACAACAGAACGAAACACTGCCCCATCCTCACCATCCTTACAATCGTTGCCATGTTTCAGCTCATTGCTACAGCCACTGTGTCAGTCCATCTCATTGAGTGTCTTCCTCTTTTTTGCTGACCCTCTACTTTACAAGGATGATGTCCTTCTCCAAGGACTGGTCTCTCCTGATAACGTGTCCAAAGTCCGTGTGACGAAGTCTTGCCATCCTCACTTCTAAGGAGCATTGTGGCTGTACTTTTTCTAAGACAGATTTGTTCCTTCTTCTGACAGTCTAGTATTCTTCGCCAACACCATATTTCAAATGCATCAATTCTTCTTCAGTCTTCCTTATTCATTGTCCAGCTTTTGCATGCATATGAAGTGATTGAAAATACCATGGTTTGGGTCAGGCACACCTCAGTCCTCAAAGTGACATCTTTGCCTTTTAACACTTTAAAGAGGTCTTTTGCAGCAGATTTGCCCAACGTAATACGTCGTTTGATTTCCTGACTGTTGCTTTCATGGGTATTGATTGTGGATTCAAGTAAAATGAAATCCTTGAAAACTTCGATCTTTTCTCCGTTTATCATGATGATGCTTATTGGTCCAGTTGTGAGGATTTTTGTTTTCTTTATGTTGAGGTGCAATTCATACTGAAAACTGTAGTCTTAAATCTTTATCAGTAAGTGCTTCAAATCCTCTTCACTTTCAGTAAGCGAAGTTGTGTCATCTGCATAACGCAGGTTGTTAATGAGTCTTCCTCCAAATCTGATGCCTCATTCTTCTTCATATAGTCCAGCTTCTCGGGTTATTTGCTCAGCATACAGATTGAATAAGTATGGTAAAAAGATACAACCCTGATGCACACCTTTCCTGATTTTAAACCACGCAGTAACCCCTTGCTCTGTTTAAAAGACTACCTCTTCGTCTATGTACAAGTTCCGCATGAACCCAGTTAAGTGTTCTGGAATTCTCATTCTTCTCAATGTTATCCATAATTTGTTATGATCCACATAGTCTAATGCCTTTGCATAGTCAATAAAACACAGGTAAACGTCTGGTATTCTCTGCTTTCAGTCATGATCCATCTGGCATCAGCAATGATACTCCTCCTTCCACATCCTCTTCCAAATTTGGCTTGAATTTCTGGCAGTTCCCTGCCAATGTACTGCTGCTACAACTTTTGAATTATCTTCAACAAATTTTACTTGTGTGTAATATTAATGATATTATTCTATAATTTCCTCATTCTGCTGGATCATTTTTCTTTGGAATGAGAATGAATATGGATCTCTTTCAGTCAGTTGGCCAGGTAGATGTCTTCCAAATTTCTTGGCATAGACAAATGAGCGCTTCCAGCGTTGCATCCATTTGTTGAAACATCTCAGTTGGTATTCCATCCCAATGCCTTCAGTGCAGCTTGGACTCATTCCTTCAATACCATTGGTTCTTGATCATATGCTACCTTCTGAAATGGTTGAACACTGATGAGTTCTTTTTGGTACAGTGGCTGTGTGTATTCCTTCCATCTTCTTTTGATGCTTTCTGCATCGTTTAATATTTTGCCCATAGAACCCTTCAATGTTGCAACTCGAAGCTTGAATTTTTTTCTTCAGTTCTTTCAGCTTGAGAAATGCCGACCCTTTGGTTTTCTAACTCCAGGTCTTTGCACATTTCATTATAATTCTTTACTTTGTTTTCAGCTCTTTTACTTCATCTTTTCTTGCATTCACTGTAGCTACTCTCCATTCAAGAGCAAGTTTCAGAGTCTCTTCTGACATCCATTTTGGTCTTTTTTTTCTTTCCTGTCTTTTTAATGACCTTTTGTTTTCTTCATGTTTGATGTCCTTGATGTCATCCCATAATTCGTCTGGTCTTCAGTCATTTGTGCTCAATGAGTTAAATCTACTCTTGAGATGGTCATTAAATTCAGGTGGGATATATTCAAGGTTGTACTTCAGCTCTTGTGGACTTGTTTTTATTTTCTTCAGCTTCAACTTGAATTTGCATATGAGCAATGGATGGTCTATTCTACGGTCAGTCCCTGGCCTTGTTCCGACTGATGATATTGAGCTTTTCTATCGCCTCTTTCCACAGATGTAGTTGATTTGATTCCAGTATATTCCATCTTGCCAGGTCCATTGTGTAGTTGTCATTTATGTTGTTGAAAAAAGTATTTGAATTGAATAAGTTGTTGGTCTTGCAAAATTCTATCGTGCAATCTCCGGAATCATTTCTATCACCAAGGCCATATTTTCCAACTACCAATTCTTCTTCTTTGCTTCCAACTTTCGTATTCCAATCAGCAATAATTATCAATGCATCTTGATTGCATATTTGATCAATTTCAGATTGCAGAAGTGGGTAAAAATCTTCAATTTCTTATCTTTGGCATTAGTGGTTGGTGCATAACTTTGAATAATATTTGTATTAACTGGTCTTACTTCTAGGTGCATGGATATTATCCTACCACTGACAATGTTGTACTTCAGGATAGATCTTGAAATGTTCTTTTTGAAGAGGAATGCAACGTCATTCCTCTTCAATTTGTCATTCTGGCATAGTAGGCCATATAACTGTCCAATTCTAAATGGCCAATACCAGTTCTTTCAGCTCACTAATGCCTAGGATATCAATATTTATGCATTTCATTTTTGATGACTTTCAGTTTTCCTAAATTCATACTTCGTACATTCCACATTCCAATTATTAATGGATGTTTGCAGCTGTTTCTTCTCATTTTGAGTCATGTCAATGAAATATTATGTAACCATAAAAAACAATGATGAGTCCACAAAACATATCATGACATGGATGAGTCTGAAGGGCAAAATGCTAAGTGAAATAAGTCAATCACATAGAACAAATATTGCATGATCCTACTTTCATAAGAAGATAAGAATAGATTATATACAGAGACCAGTGCTCAGTGCTCATTGGTGATTACCAGGGATGACGGGGAGGGAAATTCATTCTCTAGATTGTAGATACTTGTTATTTTTGGTGATGGGAAAAGTAGCACCAAATGCGGGTGTAATGAGCACAGCCTGACCAAAGTAAACGATGCCATTTTAAGTGTACAGGAGAAAAGGATGTTTCTGCTAAAGAATATGACATATATAATTTGGCAACAATAACCAAAAAATGAGCATATGGTCATGTATGTATGTGTATAAGCATATATGTGTATGGGTAGGTACAGGTGTGTACATACATGTGCACAGATAGAAGTATCTGTATGCACATGTATGTGCAGATATGTGTGTGCATGCACATATATTCATAGAGGACACAGTTACAAATACTTCTCAGACATAACCAAACACCTTGTGAGATTGGTTTTCTGGTTGAAGGCGTAGGACCTTAGTCTCATGGGACAACTCAGTGAATTGGCACAACACAGTTCACGTTCTTCATCCTAGTGAGGTGAGTAGAGTCTGGGGTCTTACAAATTTGAGCAGCTATCTAAGATACAACTATTGGTCTCTACTTATTAGGAGAAAAAATAAAAGAAGGAAACCAAAGTCTCAGAGAAGAAACTGGTTTACAGGGCTAATAGCCTACACAAGCTACAGCCTTATCTACCCCAAGATCAGAACAAGATGGTATCTGGACACTATTACCAACCGATCTGATCAGGGCCATTATACATGGACCTGGAGAGAATGGGAGAAAAATGTGGAACAGAACTCAAATTCTTTAAAGTCCAGACTTACCAGACCAGTTGAGACTGGAGGACTCCCTGAGTCTATCTACCTGAGATACTCTTTAAACTTCGAACCGAAACTATCCCCTGAGGTCACCTTTTATCAAAATAATATATTGGCACACAAAATAAAGGATAATACTCATGAGTATGGTGCTCCATTAAAAAACCATCTATATGAGACCAAAATGTCAACAATTAGTCTAACGCAAAAACAAGAAGACTAGAGGGGTAGGAAAACTAGAGTATTGAAAATGGAACAACCAGAACACAATTAATGAGAATGTTGGCACCTTGTGAAAAATGTAACTAATGTCACTGAATAACTTGTGTAGAAACTGTCAAATGGGAATCTAATTTGCTATGTAAATTTTCACCAACAAACACAGTGAAATATTATTTAAAAAAAGAAAGAAAACTACAGGGCAAAAAAAACACTTTCTTCAACAAAGGAATTGCAAGTAAAACAAAAATATGGAAGAATATACATTAAATGAGACCTAAGAAACTTATCAACCTATCGCAACATGTAGACTTTATTTGGATTACAATTCAAGTAACGATTTGTCAAATAATAGGGAAGATGTGAACACTCACTGGATGTTGAATGGCATTGAGAAATTAATGTTAATTTTTTTTTAGTACACTAATGGTATTATGTTTGTTAAAAGAAATCCTTATCTTTTAGAAATACCTACTAAAATATAGTTGAAATGATAAGAAACCTGAGATTTGCTTCCAAATATTCCAGGGGGTTGTGGAAAGTGGGGAAAGACAAATCAAGTGTTTGTTGTTGAAACTGGGTGATGGGTCAATCGAGTTCATTATTCTACTCTCACCACTTTTGTGTATTTGAGTCTGTGTCAACTTGACAGCAAATAACAACAACAACAACAAGTAGAACAAATAAGTGGACAAATGGAGTTAGTCTGGAGACTGCAAAACTGTCCTGGGCCAGGTCCATGGTGATGCTGGCTGCAGCATGGCATAGCAACAACTTCCATTCCTACGAACAGTCCAAGAAATTTTCTCCTCTGCTCTTCAAAAAGTTTGACTGCTCTGTGACACATGGGGACAATTCCAATGTCAGAAATTATAACCAACCATAAAACATTTTATTTTATCCAAGGAACAACCATCTCTGTTGTACAAACATGGCAGGAAGGAAGATGACTTTGACCAGGGACCCTGGCTGTAAACTCCAGGACCACACCCAGCTCTGCCCAGTTCAGCTTCCTGAACTAGTCCCTGTGAAGTCCTCCGGCTCTGTCACACACTAAGACATTAAGGGAATGACTCAGATTCCCATCCCTTGCCTAGAACCATCAGTGCTGAAAGACTGAAGTCCTCACCCTTCAACTCAACTGTGCTGAACAGAAGGTAATTATTTAACTTTCTTCCGCTGGCAATCTAAAGTGGCTAGTTCCTTCATCTGCCACATGCAGACACTTACTTTTGCCCCACTTCAGGGGGTGGAAATCTGAAGGTAGGGAACAATTGTCTTCTGTATTAAGTAACTCACGCTCCCAGGGGTGTCCATCACTCCAGCCCCACTCTCCCCCAAGGGCCCCTCCTCACATTCTACACTTTACAAGACCCTCTTACCTGTGGATGCCCCAAAACATCCTCTAATTTGACAGTCCCAAACTCTACCAGAAGTCCCTCCCTCCACTCTGCCTCATTCCTTAAAGATTAATTCATATTTTCTTTACTTTTGTGGTTGTTTGGAAATGTCCATTAAAATGATCTTTTTTTTTTTTTTTTCAGTTCAAGTACCACCTCCTCCAGGAAGCCTTCCTTGACTTCCCCTGGGTGTCATATCCCTCTTCTGAGTTCCCATAGCACCTAGAGCTTCTCTCTATCAAAACAGCACAAAGCAGTGGTTATGGCCATGGATTTGGGGATTGGGTACACCTGGGTTCAAATCTCAGCTCTTATATTTACTTGCTATATATTTACTTGGGCAGGTCCCTAAGCCCCAGATTTCACTTTTATAAGATCAGGTTGATAATAACACCTGCCTCCAAAGGGTTTTATGATAATTAAATGAGATACTGCTTTAGGGCACTTAGCCTAACACTAACCTAGGGGTGTGCTGGGCAAATGCTGATATGCACTTATATGGATTTAACACAGATGATTCTGCAGTGAAACTAAACACCCATGTGTCTCCCCACCGGACCACAGGCGCCTTTTTATTCCCAACTCCTGTCAGATGCTGGAACACACAAAGGAGCAGGACGAGGTCCTGCTCCGGAGCCCATCTCCTCTAATGGACCACATCACACCAGAAGACTGCATCACGCACACCCTCAGAAGACTCTTTGGGAAGTTCAAGCAGCGTGCACCTACTTAACATGCAGCATTGGAATCAAATTAGCAAGTATTCATCACGTAACCACTATGTCCCAGATGCTGTGAAGGATACTGTCCCGGATTGAATTGTGTCCCCCAGAAATGTCTGTCAACTTGGCTGGGTCATGATTCCTAGTATTGTGTGATCGCGTACCATTTTGTAATCTGATGTGAGTTCCTTACGTGTTGTAAATTCAATCACTATGATCTAATAAGATGGATTAGTGGCAGTTATACTGATGAGGTCTACAAGATTGGATAGCATCTTAAGCCAATCTCTTTTGAGATATAAAAGAGAGAAGCGAGCAGAGAGACACGGGAACCTCATACCACCAAGAAAGCGGTGCCGGGAGCAGAGCACATCCTTTGGACCTGAGGTTCCTGCGCAAACATGCTCCCAGACCAAGGGAAGACTGATGACAAGGACCTTCCTCCAGAGCCGACAGAGAGAGAAAGCCTTCTCCTGGCGCTGACACCCTGAATTTGAACTTGTAGCCTACTGGACGGTGAGAGAATAAATTTCTGTTTGTTAAAGGCATGGTCTTGTGGTATTTCTGTTAGAGCAGCACTAGATGACTAAGACAGATACAAAGAAGAAAAATAACACAAAGTCTTATTCCTCAAGAGGCCCATGTTTTGTTTGGGGAGAGGAAACATACACCTTTGGAAGCTTCAACCAAGATAGGAGATTTAAACAACAAAGATGGTAAAGTGAAACCCCATCAAAGTGAGAAACAGGATTAATTGCCAGGTGCCCTGCCTTTGCTGGGATCCCTGGTGGCGCAGTGGTTAAGAGCTCAGCTGAAAAGCAAAAGGTCACTAGTTTGAATCCACCAGGTGCTCCTTGGAAACCCTATGGGGCAGCTCTACTCTGCTTCTTTAGGGTCGCTATGAGTCAAATCAACTTGAAGGCAACAGGTCTGCCTCTGCCGACCACAGCCCCCCAGAGCTGGGCCCCAGTCCTCCATCCTAGAGCCTTACCCCATCCCCACTGTCCCCATTCCCCACCAGTCCCTGGGTGAGGCAGGTGGCCTGTGAAGAGTCTAAAATCCAATCCTTTCTCACTGGCATGATACTCCAGCCTCCTCACAGGCCCTAGGGAGGAAGTGTCTTTATGCCCATTTTATAGATGAGAAAACGGAGACTCATGGAGATCAAATCATTTGCTCAGAGCCCCAGATTCAGTAAGTGGCAGGACCTGGTTCTCATCCCAGGTCTATTTGACAGCAAAGTCTGAGCATCCCCCTCCACATGGTCCACACAGGAAACATCCGGTGGGAGATACCCCTAAAGTCTACGACAGCATTTCTGCCCCCTGGGGGGTTGTAGCCAAGTTGTGGGGAGAGTACTGCCTCACCTGGCACAGTTGGCATCATGCAAAGGCAAATGTGCATGTAGCCATGAGCGCTCTTGGGTGCCAACAACAGAAACCCAACTCTGCTACCAGGGAGCTCAGAATAGATGGGAAGATGGAAGAACAAAATTCAGCAAATGGGCAGGAACTCAGGAGGCCCAGGAGCAGAGGCTAGGTGTCCTCTGGGTAAGGTCCACAAGAGCCCTACTGTCTCCACCACTGCCGGACATTGGGACTGCTACTGCCACCTCTGGGCACTGCCTTGGGGAGTGGAGTCCACACTCAAGACTCTGGGCCCTAGTGGGGTGTCCTTTTGGCAAAGCCTGAGTCCATTTGCCCAAGGGCTGGGTGCAGGAAGTTCTGCTCCTTCAGCTTTCACAGTAGGTGGCTCATCTCCCCCCAGTCCTCACCTAATGGGGCCTTCCTCCCAACAGGAGAAGTGTATATTGGCTGGGCTGTCCCCCTGCCCAGTAAAAAACGTTCCCTGCAGTGATGAAGAGCTAAAAAGAGCAAAATAAGCTTAGAGAAGGGGCCCACAGGGAGGGCAGGAAGAATTCAGGAGGGCTTCTTGGAGGAGGTGTATCTTGACCTTGGCCTTTAGCACAGAGAGGCTGTGGCTGGCCTGGTCGGAGGAGGGGGCTGCCTTGTAAGTGGTTCTCTGAGTGCACCCAGTGACTGTGCTATTGCATCAAAGACATCATCTGCATGGCTGCAGGCTCTGCGTGGAGAGACAGGATGCACACCTCCAGCTTTCTCAGTACTCTTGCAAGCTAGCTTTATTGGCTCCAATTTACAGATTAGGAAACTGAGGCTTGGAGAAATGCCATGTCTTGCTCCAGGTACGAGGGAGACCGTCTGACTGTGAAGCCACACTCCGCCTCCCAGCACGACTGGAGAAGCACTTCATTCCTGCCGGATGCTTTCCCCAGGAAACTTCCATATCCTTCCTGAGAACCCATGACAGAGTGAAGGCCGTGTGTTAGTACCCCTTTCGGGGAGTCGAGGAACCGAGGCCAAGGTCATCCGCTTTTCCAGGGCTGCAGTTGCTCTGCCCTGCGTGTGGCTCTCCTCCCTGACCCAGCCAGGGGCTGAACCGGCTCACCACCCTGAGCCTGCTGGGCTTAGGGGAGTGAAAGATGGGTTCATGCGGGGAACAGATTTCATTAAGCTATGTCCGTCCACAGGAGGCAAGCCCACAGCCAGCCAGCCCCGGAACAGAATGGTCAAAAGTGCAGAGGGAACATTTGTCTGAGGAGAACAATGGGCATTGATGACTCTGGCAAAGGCAGTTGGCAAGCTCTGGAGATGGTTTGGTCTGGCGTTTAGCTGGTTTTCACTTGGATGCCAGAGCCCAGTTACTCATCATCCTTGCTCCACCAGGGCCCCTGGGTGGCTGCAGGCCACAGTAGGAACAGCTCAACAGCCCAGGGCATGTGCTGTTCCACCGTCACCCTCTGCTCCTTCCTGGGAGTGAACAGAGCTAGTGGACTGGCTGGGTCCAGGCTAGCCTGGTGTGACCCCTCTGAAGACTGGGACAGGGGCCCCGACACCTCGGGCCTGGGCATCCAAGACTTGGGGGTCAGACCTCCTTTACACCGGGGTACACATGCTGGAGAACTTCTTAGAGAGGGCTGTGTCCATGCTCTGTTTCCTAGTCACCTATATCTCACACACACACACACACACACACACACACACACACACACACACACTCACATAAACACATACACTCTCACAAACCAACACACTCAACACACGCTCTCACAACACTCACAAACACCCACCCACACACTCACAAGATTCTCACACACATGCACTGTCACACACATCCACACTCACACACTCATACACACGCTCACACACATTCTCACACATATGCACACACTCTCACACATGCACACTGTCACACACATACCCTCACACACTCATACACACGCTCACACACTCTCACACATGCACGCACTTTCACACATATCCACACTATCCCACACATACACACACACTCAAACACGTTCACACACACATTCTCACACACATCCACACTCATACACACGTTCACACACTCACACACACACATGCTCACACATATGCACACTCACACACATCCACACTCACGCTCACACTCACACATGCATGCTCACACATATGCATGCACTCACACACACACAGCCTCTCACACACATACACAAACATTCATACAAACACTCACACGCACTGTCGCTCACACACGCACTCACTATCACACACACACAGACTCTACTGTGCACACAGGGCCAGGCCATCCGTGCCTCTCACCACAGTCACCTCACTGGTCTGGTCTGGGAATCAGGTACCGCAAGCAAGTCCTGGTATAGCCACCAGTCCCGGGCACGTCAAGTCCCCTCTCTAGCCTCAGTATCCCCAACTGTAGATGAGGAGAATGGAGGTATCAACCACTGTCCCTGCACCACATCAGACCCTCTCGCTTTATCACCTCTGCGGGGACCAGCTCTGTACCTGCTGACCAGTTTCAGGCACGACTTACCTGAGGCGCACAGGTGTGCAACCTGGAAGTGGGGGGACAGGTGAGTGGGGGGCAGGAGGGTGGGTAAATTCTTTTTTTTCCCTAGGAGGAGCAGTCTGGAGCCCCAGCTTGTGTGTGTTCTGGAGCTGGCCCAGGGGTTACTACCTCAACAAGTTCTCACACAGAAGCCAACAGCCTCAGGCTCTGCTGGCTGCAGGCCAAAACAATGTCTTGAGGACATCGGAGGCTGTTCTGTGGCACTAGAAGGGTGTTATTTTAACCCTTTGGTGACCCAATTATTTTCTGCTTTGAGTTTTTTGTTGATACCATGTGTTTTCACTAATGGAAGCATGCTGAATCACTGAGCATTGTCTGAATTTTTGGTAGGTAGTATGGGGTTTTTTTTCTTGCCCCCTCCCACAAGCCTACCCTAAGCATGTGGTACATACAAAGTACCCCAAACCAAACCAAACCCACTGCCGTCGAGTCCATTCTGACTCATACCGACCCTATAGGACAGCGTAGAACTGCCCCACAGGGTTTCCAAGGAGCGGCTGGTGGATTCGAACTGCCAACCTTTGGGTTAGCAGCTGAGCTCTAATTATACCCCAGAGTCTCCACCAGGGTCTATTGGTACGTACGCATAACAAATAAAAATTTTCAGTATTTCTATTTTTCCTACCTCAAATTCAGACACCTCATACGATACTCTGATCAGTGGTACAGCAGCTTCCCAATAAACCCCAGAGGCTGATAAAGTTCCTGGTTGCTCTATGTACCACCGAGCATGAAAGGGTTAAGGCACACTGCCAAGGCCCGGGTCTTCTGCATCTCACCCCTGGGTTTGCATCCCTGCCTCCCTTGCTCACTGGATAACTACTCTGTCTGGCTCTCAGTTTCTTTCTCTGGGAAGTGGGGCTGAGCCCTTGCAGACTAGCTCCAACGATTACTTGAAACAATGGCTATACAGCGCTCCGCGCAAAGCCAGGTAACCAGTAGGCACTCCGTAAGTTTACAAATAGCAAATCTGAGGCTCGCGTGGGCAGCGAGGCAGTGACTGCAGACAGAGCCCCTGGGAGTGTCTTGCGGTCTCAGGCAGCACTGCCTTCCCAGGCTGGTGGTGACGGCGGAGCAGCCACATCCACCCAGAACCCTACATGGAACCCCAACCTGGGCTGCCTCCTCCCTGCCCCCCCAGATCCAGGTCCACAGGTGGACAATGCATGCCCTGGGTAGAGCCTGGAATCAGAGCCCAGATCCCGGCAGACGCTCAAGATCAACAAGCTTTGGGCTTCCTGGTGGAAGCTAGGCACGTACAACTTGTTCCCTCTTTCCAGAGGGAGGAGCAGCCAGACCCAGTCCTCATGTTTCTCTGACCCCCTGGCCCCAGCGCCCCTCTGCCCTTGGGGTGCCTTTACTGCCTCAGCCGTGCACTTGAGCCAATGGAGTGGGCTTGGAGGCACCTTGGTGCAGCTCCAGAGATAACAACCATCTGCTTGCCTGGCGCCTCCTCTCCTGCCTGAACCAGCCCCAGCTTCGCTCTGACAGGACCGCTGACAGCATCCCTGTCCATCCATCTCCAGCTGCACAGGAGGGCAAGGCAGGGCTGGAGCCATGGGGATGGGGAAGACAGGCATGAAGGCAGAGGCTCAGGGCCACCCTCTGCTCTACAGGCGGCACCAAGCACTTGGCTAGGCTGTCACGCCTGACAGTGCCTTGGCTGTGTGCCTGAAAGTGCAGTTTGCCCAACACAGCCCTCTACAGCCAATGACCCACACTACAGATTCTGCCGCAGCCTGCACACGGGGCTCCCTGGGAAGTCTTCCCGACACTCCTCACTCTCCCCATCTTGACTGCCCAGCTCTTGCCTGAGGACCATGGCCCTTGGGACCTTTAGAGTCAGCGCTGCCATTTCTCACGCTCTCCATGGCCCTCTCCTCTCACTGCCCCCGAGCTATCCACAGGAATGCCAAGACCCCAGCTTACCCACTGCAGTGCACCCTCTGCAAGTCTCCAGAATGATGGTTCTAGAACGGAACTCCCATTGGGTTGATCCTGTGCTCAAAGTCTGTGTGAGCACCAATGGTCATTGCGAAACTGTTCACAATCGCGGAAAGGTGGAAACACCCAAGTGTCCATTGCAGATGAGTGGCTAAACAAAATGTGCTGCATACAATGGCATGTCATTCAGCCATAAAGACAAACAAAGTCCTGATACGTGCTACAACAATGGATCGGCCTTGAAAACTTGAGGTTGGGTGAAATAAGTCAGACACAAGAAGGACAAATGTTATCTGACCCCACTTAACCAAAATATCTAGAAGAGGCAAATGCATAGAGACCAAAGTTTGTTAGTGGTTACGAGGGGCTCAGGGGATGGAGGAAGGAATGGGGAGTTATCGTTTAAGGGGGCCTGAGTTTGTGTTTAGGGTGATGAAAAACGTTTAGAAATAGATAGTGGTGATGGTTACACAATATGGTGAATATAATTAATGTCACTTCAATTAGGTTACAAATGATATGCTGATGGCAAATGTGTTTTATATATATATATATATTTATAATAATAAAAAAGAAGCACAGATTAGTGGGGAAGGGGAAATGATACACTGAAGAAATGGAGAATTTTTTGTTATATATGTTTTACCACAGTAAAATTAAAAAAAAAATCTTATTGTGGTCCCCTTGGCTTCCAGGATGAAGTCCCCAGGTATGGTACACAAGTCCTCCATCCTTCCCGCTTGCCTGCCCGGCAGCCCAGCCTCGCCTGCTTTTACTCTTCCTGTGCCCACCCTGTAGAGTTCCCCAAAGGCTGCACCACACCTTGTCGCCATGGACCTTGCTCATTCTGTGTCTTCTGACCAGGATGCCCTTCCCCTTTTTTTGTGAAAGATGAATGCCCATTCATCTTTTGAGACTCAAGCTTTATCCTTAGGAAGACTTCCCAGATGCCTGCAGGCTGGGCTGGGTGCTTTCCTCTGGCCCCACAGAACTTGAGCTCCTTTCTGTCCTATTATATGTTTGCTGTTCTGACTCCATCTATTGACTGAGTTCTTTGAAAGTAATCTACATGTCTCCTTCAACTCCAGTGGGCCCAGCGAAGTTCCCAGTACATAGTAGAACTCAAAAAATGTTTGTGAAATGCATAGGTAGATAGATGGGTGGATGGATGGATGGATGGATAGATGGATGGATGGATAGATGGATGAAGAATTGGTGGGTGAATAGATAGATGGTTGGATAGGTGAATGGTTGAATGGGTGGATGGATGAATGGACGGATTGGTGAGTGGGTGGATGAATGGATGGGTGGATAAGTGGATAAAGGAGATGCCTATAAGCATCAACCACCACCACCAACTGCTATTGAGTTGATTCCAACTCATGGTGACCCCATCTGTATCAGAGTAGAACTGTGCTCTGTCGGGTTTTCAATGGTTAATGTTTGAAGTAGATCACCAGGTCTTTCTTCCAAAAGGTCCTAAATTTCTTTACATCCTCTTCAATCAATAAAAATTTTGAAAGCAATTGGATTTAAATAATTGAGTTGAGAAGATCCCACCCGAGGAAGAGTTTTGCCCTTGGGATGCTGAGTTTATCTTCTTCATTCTTGTGGTTGGCAATTACTGGAAGCCTCCTGGGTGCCCAAGAGGGAAGAATGCCCGGTAGGTGGAAAGCCAGGGCCCTGCTCGCCGGAAGTTGGTGAAAGCACACAGAGAAGACACAGCTGGGAATTGCACAAAAACTAGCCAGCCCTCTCCTGATGGGGCAGCAAGTGCTGAGAGATCTGAGGGGGCAGGTCAGAGGGCAGCGGAGGCGGTCCCCCCAGAGCTGCTCCCCAGTGAGCACTCAAGTCCTTTAAAACTCTGAATCCTTCTCAACTTCCACTTCCACAACCCATTAGATGTTCAAAAACATGACCTAGAACTTTGTAGCTGACGCTTTAGCCCTGGCTCTAATATTTACTTAAATCTAAACCTTAACCATATCTTGAGGCTAAATCTGGTTCTGACCTTAACCTGGACCCTGACCTAAACTCAAGAAACCCCCGTTTGGCAAGTAGCCATGTTGAACCCAGAAACTTTCTGAGAGAAAGACCTGGGCAAATGCAAAGCAGATTCAAAGGGCGGCTTTGTTGAAAAAAACCTACCTTCAACCCCTGACCACCTCCCAAGCCCTGTGCCAAAGATTCAGCTGTTCCATAGAGAAGCTTCCCTTTAGCCCTTCAGGAAATGGACTGAGGGTCTTCTGGGTGCCTGAGGCCAGTCAAATTGTCTGGGAACACCAGGGAAGCAGCAATGCCGTTTTTATCCTCTGGGTGCCTCTTCTCCCTTTTAAGCCTCCCCATCCACCTGCTGACCAACTATTTATTTATTTGAACCTGCATTTTGAGAACCTCGCACATATGCCAAGCCCCTGCTGGACACTCAGGCTGCAAGGGACCAAGCACGTGCAGACCCTGCCCTCAAGAACCCCACTCCAGTGGTGAGGCAAAGCTTACCCATCCATTCGCTCAGCATTTACTGGACGTCTTCTATAGCTCCCAAGCTCACAGGGTGAGTTTCCCACAGTCCAAGGCTTTGGAAGCCTGATTCAGGGGACACTCCAGCTGCAGCTCTCTGGGCGGACTCGTGTGTAAAGCCTTCTTGTTGATGTACTCACTATCATGAGCAGTCCTGGGGACATGGATGGAAACCACTTGGCCAATGACTGCCACCTTCTCCCCCAGAAGTAGACCTTCATCAGAAAGCCACAACCACCTGTAGGCTGCTCAGTGACCATGGATGTGGAACAAAGACAGCTGGATAAATGGGTTCAGGATTCTGAAAGTGCATTGGCTAAAATGCCTCCCTTTGGTGGACATTGCCAGTGTTTGCCTCTGTGACCCTCCCTTTCTGAGTAGCTGTGACTGAAACATTCCTTCTTTAGATGTTGTAGCAGGTAGGAATTCATCTAGCTTCAAACACTGTTACACCCTTTTCCATGCTTATTGACTCATGGTGTCAAGATGGCTGCTGCCCCTCCACAACTCACAGCCACATTCCAGTTAGAAAGAGAAGGGAAGGACAAAGAGGTCAAACAATTTCTTCCTGACAAAACTTCGCCTTTCCTGGGGACTTTTGCCTATATTCTCTTGTCCAGAACCAGGTCCCACGTCCACTCCTAGCAGCAAGGGAGATGGAGCACTTGAGTAATGTGGTCTTCCAGCCTGTGTATAGAGGAAAGCAAGGAGAGAGGGCTGCAGGTAAGAGCTGGGCGAACAACCACCAGTGTCTGTCACAGATGTCACCTTGGTCAGAGGACAGCAGAGCCTCACTGGTCTGGGAGCCACCGTGTCCCCTTTGAAGTACTATTTTCCACTACCTGCTCTGTGCTGTTTACCTGACACGTAAATGCTGAGGTTGGTCTGCTCCCTCATTTTAAGTCTTTGTTGAGGTACCTTGCCAGAGATCTCTGGTACCTAAAGCAAGTCCGCTCGGCAGGTGGCCCTGCTCAGCTCTCAGTGGGAGTGATGAACAGGTCGCAGTCTCTGCCCTTCCCGGGAATGAGTGTTCTGGTCGTAATCCTAGCCATTTGGTCTCTCCGCTTGCAATGCCGCCGCTCCCGGCTGTGCCTGTACAAATCCGCACACCCTTCCCCACTCCCCCAGGCCACCCCCTCCATGAAGCCTGCCAGGATGGCCCCACCTCTTCTCTAGAGTCACTTCTCTCAGCCCCTCACAGCCCACCCACAGCCAGGCCCACCATCCGTCCTGCATCTCACTCCCACAAGCCTCCCTAAGGAGACTGAGCTTCTGTGGGCAGAAGCCCAGGACCCAGCTGGGCAGTAAAATCCACTCCTTCCCGCATGCTGCTGCACTGATCAGCCAGCATTTTCTTTGACACTTCCAATGGCGCAGGCTGAGGGGGCACAGGCTGCCCCAGGCAACTCCTGGACCCGGTCCCCATACAGCCTGTGTGTCCCTCGGGTGGTCTCTGAAACACAACCTGGGTCTCAATCACATTCTCTTGTCCCTAAACCTTCTGAGGTCTCCACCTAAAACACCCACAACACAAGGCCACACAACCCTCTGGCTGAGTGTCCTCAACTAGCCCCAATGGCCTCCCCAAGAGACCTGCCCGGGTCTCATCACCCTCCTTCATCCATGAAGAAAACCTGCTTCCATGTGTGTTAACCTCCACAGCAAGGGCAATGGAGAAGTATTTGAAGGAGCCAGAGTAATACCGTGAAGTCTCAAGGAAGGAAGACAGCCAGTGGCAGGGGGGAAAGCGTCCCAGGAAAGCTGGCAGGAGGTTAGGAGAGAGGCTAGCCTGAATCCAGGGCACTGAAGTGCCTTGGTTCTCCAGTTCTGCTCTAACAGAAATACCACAAGTGGATGGCTTTAACAAAGAGAAATTTATTCTCTCACAGTCTAGGAGGCTAGAAACCCGAATTCAGGGCACCAGCTCCAGGGGAAAGTTTTCTCTCTCTGTCAGCTCTGGGGGAAGGTCCATGTCATCGATCTTCCCTTGGACTAGGAGCTTCTTGGCACAGGAACCCCGGGTCCAAAGGATGTGCTCTGCTCCCAGCTCTGCTTACTTGGCGGTAGGAGGTCCGCCTGTCTCTCTGCTCGCTTCTCTCTTTATGTCTCAAAAGAGATTGTCTTTAAAACACAACCTAATCTTGTAGATTGAGTCCTGCCTCATGAACGCAACTGCCACTGATTCCCACCTCATTAACATCATAGAGGTGGGATTTACAACACAGAGAAAAATCACATCAGATGACAAAATGGTGGACAATCACACAATATTGGCAATCTTGGCCTAGCCAAGTTGACACACATATTTTGGGGGAACATAATTCAATCCATAACACGAAGTGTCTCCCATGATTAAGGGGGCTTTGTAAGATCTGCCCCAAGTCCTTCTCAGTGCAGGTGGTCACACAACGTCCTACAGGGCCAACAGAAGGAGGTCCTCGGCCCAGGGGCAGCCCAGGCTCTCCCAGAGCTGCTGTCAGCCACTTCTCTGCTGGAGCACGATTCCCCTCCTTCTTTTGACCAAATCTCCTGAGTGCTGTGCCCTCACACACAATTCTCAGGTTAAAGCAGAAATCTCCAAAAGGTTTGCCATGTGACACTGGTGTCTGTGAGCTGTCCAGGGTGGGGGTTGGGGCATAACTTTGGGAGGGTAAGCAGGGTGAAAGCGTCTCTGCACTCAGACCTTTTCAGAGTCTGTAACGTGCTCTGTCATGCAGTCCTCTCTGAGGGGAGACACCACACGCAGCATTTCCCAAACTTACTTGGACTATGAAGTGCCAAGGGGCACTCATGGACCACAGTTTGGGAAACTCTAGAATAAGTCAATCCATTCATTCATTCATTCACTCATTCACCCAACAAATATGTGCTAGGCCCTGCCCATTGGAGGGTGATAGCCCTATCTACATTTTCCTTCATTCATTCAGTACATGCTGAGCGCCCCAGGCCCCCAGCCCAGTGCTAGACCCTGGAGACAGAAATGGACCAGATATGATTCCTGGTCTCAGGAATTTTGTAACTGGCCAACCTAAGAGACTCTTCCACTGGTGAAAATATAGGAGGCGCAGTTTTTTGCAAAGGAAGCTTCACGTCTTTCTCCCTAATCCAAGCCACACCAACATTCTTCCCGTTACTCCTCGGTTGCCTGGTTCTCACACACTCCTTGAGCCCCTCCACTGTGGCATCCCACTGTTCCCACGGTCTGGGGACAGCCCAGGCCCAGCCACAGCAGAGAGGGCTTGTCTGCCCGCACCCCTGGCAGCCGGGCAGTGTTCCCTGATGCACAGCCTCCAAGCCTGGCTTTCTAGCCCCCTGGAGGCTCTGAGCTCCCTAATCCCTTTCAACCAGCTGGGTGAATTAGGATGCTTGCAACCAAGCGTCCGTTGCTCCTGGGCTCCCCAGCAGCAGACTGTATGCAGGGAGATGAGAAGGCAGCTCTGGAGCCTGGAGGGCCCTGCCCAGGCTAGGGGTCGCATTGTAGCTAGATGACCACTTTTTCTATGCAGGAGGTAAGGACGTCCTCCACGTGGGAGGAGGCCAGCAGGTGACCTCTCAGCAGCAAGGAGACTTAGCCCTTTAGCCCAGACGCAGGGCCTGGGTGGGGCATTCCAGGGTACCCTACATAACCCTAACTGCGAGCAGTGTGGCAGGCGGGAAGTGCATAGCTTTGGGGTGGCCAGGCCTACAGCTAGGCCCCATCTCCCTGCTCTGCTAGCTACTCCCCTCTCTGAGTCTCAATGTCATCGACCCTTTCAGACTTTGGTGAACATGTCACAAGTGTGAATTGGAGGGCTTCCAGGAGGAGGTGATGCCTGAGCTGAGTGGTGAAGAGAAGTGGGAGGTAGGAGTTGACCAGATTGGGTGGGAAACCTACTCCAGGCAGAGGAGGCTCGTGAGGTGCCAGAGGCCTAGTGGGCTCAGGGAAGCGCGAGTGGCCGGGAGTGGCCACAGTGGAGAGCGAGGGGGTTAGCAATGACGTTGACAGTGGGCAGGGGCCAGACTGAGGAGGGCTGGAGCGTCAGGCTCGGGGAGGCTGCCTCATCCCACCCTTGGCATCAGCAAGTGTGTCCCCACCCTGTCACCGCAGCTGTCACTTGTATGGTGTGCACACTGGGGCTCCTCTGAGCCCTTTCCGGGATTAGCTCATCTCACCTTCACGACGGTGCCAAAGACAAGGATTGTTACCAACTCATTACCCAGGTAAGGCAAACTGAGGCACGGAGTGACCAAGTCCATCGTCCAAGGTCACTCAGCTAAGTAGCAGAGTGAGGATCCCCACCAGGCCATTTGGCTCCGGAGTCTGCGTTCCATGCCTCCACACCAGTTACCACA
This sequence comes from Dugong dugon, assembly GCA_030035585.1. NCBI lineage: Eukaryota > Metazoa > Chordata > Mammalia > Sirenia > Dugongidae > Dugong > Dugong dugon. The sequence continues at coordinate 70,306,887 of CM057461.1, forward strand.
GACACCTCTGGGTGGCCTGGACAGTGATATGGCCCCTCTGATTCTGCTTGACCCTGGGGCAGGCACCTTGCCCTCTGCCAGCCAGATGGAGATTCTGGCCACCCCTGCACCCAAACCAGGCCCTCAACCCTCAAAGGCAGCTTGTCTTCCAGGCACAGTGCAGCTTATGCCAAGCCCCCAGGGGGTGGGCAGTGGGCCAGGGACACGGTTTGGCTCCCGAACATCACAGCAATTTGCAAGCCTTCAAGCCTCACGGAGCAGCCAAGAGGGGCAGGTGATGTGCAGACCTCTAGCAGGATCATGAGGTGTTGGGTGACTCCCCAAGGCATGGGCGAGGCTCAGGCAGGAACAAGGGCAGCAGCCAGACCCTGCAGCCAGCACATTTGCATTCTCCCCACACTCTGCACTGCCTGGGCCCCCGCGTCCGGTGGGGTGTGCAGCCTGGTCCACCTCGGCCCTGTCAGCACCGCAAGTCGGTGCCCTGCTGCAGCTCTGCCCCTCATCCCCTCTGCCTTGGTGATTCCATACTCATTGGCTGTCTCTGACCCTGTGGAGCACACACCCTCTGAGGGGGAAGACGGCCTTACCCACCATGCCCTGCTGCACATCAGCATGGGCAGGCTCATTGACCAGGGCCACTTGCCTCTCAGCAGATGCAATGGGTCATAACTCTGGACAACCAGTGGTTACTGGGGGCTGCCATGTGCAAGGCACTGTCATGGGTTTATCTTCCTTGTGGCTTCTGCAAACATAGACTGAACTCCAGTTATGTGCCATGCACCCTGAGGAAAAGTGTATGGGTGAGTAAGACCCAGGCCTGTTGGCGTGACTCATGTGGCCAGTGGGTGCCTGGGCCACCTCACAGACAGGGAGAGAAGCGCCTGGGAGCTAAAAGGACTTGCCCCAACATGACTCACAGGGCCAGTGAGTGCCTGGGCCACCTCACAAACAAGGAGAGAAGGGCCTGGGAGCTAACAGGACTTGCCCCGACGTGACTCACAGGGCCAGTGAGCGCCTGGGACACCTCACAGACAGGGGAGAGAAGGGCCTGGGAGCTAACAGGACTTGCCTTGACGTGACTCACAGGGCCAGTGAGCACCTGGGCCACCTCACAGACAGGGAGAGAAGCGCCTGGGAGCTAACAGGACTTGCCTCGACGTGACTCCCGTGGCCAGTGAGCGCCTGGGCCACCTCACAGACAGGGAGACAAGCTCTTGGGAGCTAACAGGACTTGCCCCGACATGACTCACAGGGCCAGTGAGTGCCTGGGCGAGGCTTGCCCACCAAACTTGCTTTATGCAAGACGTGTGCCATTTCAGTGAATTCCCTCACTGCCCTACAAGGCATGTATTCTCATTCCACTTTAGAGAAGATGAAACTGAGGCTCAGAGAGGTCAGGCCACTTGCCCAAGTTCACACAGCCAGCCAGGGTGGGATTTGAACTCAGTTCTCATTGACTCTGAACCCCTTGTGCCCTCACTCACCCGGGAGCACGTCCCAGCAGGCGGAAGACACAGACGGAGCGGGCGGCTGGAGCAGGAAGCAGAAGTGGGAGGCGGACACAGAGAGGCAGCCCTTTAGAGCAGTGACTCACCAGGGACACCGGGGTTACAAAACAGGCCGCCTGTGCCAGGCCTCCTCTCTCTTAATGCTTTCCATTCCTTCCCTGCCCTTCCACTCCCTGTTCTGGGGCTCTCCGAGTACATTCTGTTCTCACTGAACTTCTTACCCAACAAAGTACCTCGATTCTCCTTCCGCGGACGGAGGGCCCCACTGACTGTGATCACGGGCTCCGCGCAGGCCCCCACACGGGACCTGAGTGGGGCCAGCTGGAGAGCACGTGTGTGCCTGATACTGCCTGGTCCGTAGGTCTGCAGGGCTCCTGGGGCCTTTGTCTCAAGTGCACCCATTGCTTAGCTCCAGGCCTTTGTGGCCAGTGCTGCCTGCTCTGCAGCCTTGTCTCCGTACCCTTCACCTACACTCTGCACAGAAGTGCTTCACGGCCCTCGTGCCCACCGCGTGCCACACCCCAGATTTCCCCACGCTAGCCTGGCTGTGGGGGGCGGGCAACACCTCCAGACTGAACTCCAGTTCAGTAATAGGATTAGCCCGATCCTTAATGCTGATCGTTGTGCGCGACTGTGTAAAGAATGGCCTTGTTTTTAGGTAATATTGATGGACTTATGGTTAAAAGATCTGCAGCCGAGTCTGAAAGGCTTTAGAAGAAATTTAGACAGACAGGTAGGTAGGCAGGTAGATGATAGATAGTAATGATGGTGATGGTAATAGACAGATAGATAGATACTGATAGATGATAGATGTTGTTATTATGTGCTGTCAAGTCAGTTCTGGCTCATAGCAACCCTATGTAGAAGAGAACGAAACACTACCCAGTCCTTCACCATCCTCACAATCGTTACGCTTGAGCTCCTTGTTGAAGCCACTGTGTCAATCCATCCCATGGAGAGTCTTCCTCTTTTTCACTGACCCTCCATTTTACCAAGCATGATGTCCTTTTCCAGGGACTGATCCCTCCTGATAACATGTCCAAAGTATGTGAGACAAAGTCTTGACACCCTCACTTCCAAGGAGCACTTTGGCTGTATTTCTTCCAAGACAGACTTGTTCATTCTTCTGGCAGTCCATGGTATATTCAATATTCTTCACCAACACCATAATTCAAAGGTGTCAATTCTTCTTCGGTCTTTCCTTGATGGTAGATAATAATAATGATAGATACATGATAGATAGATAATAGGTGATTGATAGGTTATAGATGATAGAGAGATAGATATAATAGACAGGTAGGTAGGTAGAGAGAGGTAGAGCAGTAGAGGGATGGATGGATGGATGGATAGATTAGCGATAAAGAGAGGGAAGGGGAATGGAGAGGGAGAGAGAAAAAGCAAATATGATAACATGTTAACATTTTGGGGGATCTGAGTGAAAGATAGCAGAAATTCCTTGTATTCTTTTAGAAACTTTTCTGTGAATTTGGAATTATTTTCCCAAAAATGTGGCAGAAAAGCAGGAGGAAAAAACCAGCCAGCTCACACCTCACCTCTAGGAAGCCCCTGTACTTCGTGGCTGAGTGAGGAGCTTCTTGGAGGCACACCCCTGTGCCCGCCTTACCTCTTCAAGTCCCACCACATTCCATGCTGAGTGGTCTGTGTCCCACATTAGACAGTGAGCACCTTGTGGACAGGGGTGGTGTCTAATTCATAGCTGTGCTCTGGACGAAGGGTTCATGTCTCTGTGTCCGTGCCCAGAGCTCTGAAGAATACTGCAGCACGATCTGATGTCATCTTCAGGAAGTTCACACTCAAATAGGGAAATCAGATCTGTGTATATTAAATGAAGGGGGCAGTGCTGGTTCATTGCTAGAGTTCTTGCCTTCCATATGGGAGACCTCATGCACAGCCACCACCCATCTGTCAGTGGAGGCTTGCATGTTGTTATGATGCTAAACAGGTTTCAGCAGAGCTTCCAGACTAAGATGGACTAGGAAGAGAGGCCTGGTGATCTACTTCTGAAAATTAGCCAATGAAAACCCTCTTGATCACAACACAACATTGTCTGACTCACTTGCTTTGGACATTTCATCGGGGGATCAGTCGCTGGAGGGGGACATCATGTTTGGTGAAGCAGAGAGCCAATGAGGGCAAGGGAGACCCTCAGTGAGACAGACTGGCACAGTAGCCACAACAATGGACTTGAATTTGCCAGCAACTGTGAGGATGATGCAGGAGCAGGCAATGTTTTGTTCTGTTGTACATAAGGTTGCCATGAGTCGGAGTGAACTCAACAGGAGCTCTCTCTATATATATATTTATCTTTCTATCTCTCTCTTCCTACCTATTTATCTGTCTGTCTGTCTATCCATCTATCCATGTCTGTCTATCCGTTTCTCTATCCAACTCTGTCTCTCTATCATTGTATTCATTTTTCCTTCAGATTTCAGAAGAAATGAAAATTTAAACATGTTCATGGACAATTCAGAAAAGGAGGGTGAGAACAGTGCACACTTGAAGAATGTAATCAATGTCACTGAATTGTATGTATAGAAATTGTTGAATTGGCGTATGTTCTGCTGTGTAGATTCTCAACAACCACAACAAATAAATTTAAAAAAAAAAAAACTCTAACACAAAATCATGTTCATGGGCCCCTAAATATATCACAGGCCCTCACAGGCACTGCACCCAGTGGGGAGGCCAGCCTGGGTTTGGTGGCTGTGGGGGAGTGCAGAAGGAGTGGCAATCGGTTGAATCTGGGATGTAAGAGGAGCTGAGGGAAGGTGGCTAGGCAGCCTCCCTGCCCTGTTCTGACCCTTTTCTTGTCCCCACGTCAAGGTCTGCTGGACTGTCGGTGCCATGAAGATAGGAGCGGTGTCTGTCCCCATCACTGGTCTCCAGCACCTAGAAGAGCCCTGGCCCCAGAGGCCCCATTGGCTTCCTGCAGGGCTGCAGTCACCCTCACTGCTCCAGCTGCTTGGAAGGCTTTCTCGTTCCTCAAAATCAAAGGGCCTCCTTGCAAACCTCCTAGAACCGGGCCGTGAAGGAGAAGGAAGATACGGGCAGGTGGAGTGGAAGACAGGAGCTCATCCCGGGCAGAAGAAATTCCATCTCAAGGCCTGTCCCTGGGGAAAATCCTTACATACCCTGACCACAGTGAGAAGAGACAGTGACTGTTAGTGGGAGCTAAGGAGCAGGTGAGGTGCTGGCCAGCCCCAGAGGCTGAGCAGGTGGGGCAGTGGTGGCCTCCAGCAGGGAAACAGCCAGACCCCTTTCTCAAGTTGCCACCAAGGAGCCGGTGCTGGGCAAGCCTCCCTGCCTCCTTTCTCTTGCCCCTTGCCTGGAGGGGAGTCACAGGTGCCTTTTGGCCCCCTGGTCTGAGTTGAAATGCCAGCTGCCCATGAAGAAGAGCTCTTGGTTAGAGGTCAAAAGCGATTTCAGCCATATGAGAGTGGACCTCAGCTGTGGCTTCCATTACTACCCCCAGCCTCCAGGACTGTCTTCTTCCCCCCATACACACACACACACACAAGACCATTGGTCTTCCTCAAGGTGAGCTCTAGGCATGGTACTTTGCTCAGTGGACTTGGGGCCTCCCACTCTGCCCAGCGTTGGCATAAGGCACTCAGAGGACCATCATGTGGGATTAGCGTGCAAAGCTGGGAGGAAGGAAAGCAAGTCACAGATCAGTGTTTCCATTCTGACCCTCCATGACTTGCGACCTTGGGCCAGCCTCGTCTGTAAACCGGGCATGAAGCCATCCGCTCTGCAGGGCTGTTAGTGAGCGTGAGCAGTCACCCCCTCCAGATGCCCAGCGTATGGAGCCTCTCAACCAGTGATGACTGCCTCATGGGGCAGGGAGGACTCATAGCAGTATTTAGCAGTGGTTTGCTTCCCATCATTATCTTCCACGAGCCCAGGAGCCCCTTGAGTGTCTTACTGACCCAGCGTTCCCAATGCCAAGCACTGCTCCTGGTGCACCATAGGTGTCCAGTGTTTTTCATTACAGGCCCGTGTGCCCATCCAACTTCCATTCTGCAAGTTGGCACTTGCATTGAGGATGTTTCCAGTGGAACCTAACTCTTCCCAGCTCTGACCCCATTCTGCCTGGGAACAGGGCCGTAACACAAGCCTCTCCTTTGCCAGGTGGTTGCCCTGCCCTGTAACCCTTGCTGGGCCCTGGGCCCATGGTCAGCGTCACAGAGGCCTCCCCCTAGATTTCACCCCCATCCACCAGGATCAGGCTAAGTGCTGGTTGATGGAAAGATGTGGCTCCATGGGCTGGATTCTCTGGGCAGCCCTGCAGACTTACGGACGAGTGGAGAGCCAGGTGGGAGAGCAGCAGCAGCATCAGGGTGTGGAATGGAATTCAGGGCACCTCTCCTGACTTGTAACCATCTTTCACCTCTGTTTGCTCATCTGGACAGTGGGTGCACTGACACTCATGAGAGTACTCTGAGAATGGGTGGGAAGCACCCAGCAGAGGGCCTAGCACATGGTGGGCTCTCAAGAGATACATGTGTGATGGGGGTGGTGGGCCCTGTGGTAACCACCCAGATGCCCCTTCAGGGATGAAGGACTTGCTCTCCAGCTGCTGGGGGCACCACAGTCAGGCCTCAGCTGTCTACCCCTACAAGGATTGCCTTAATCAAGGGCATGCCTCTTCCCAAGTGGCCCACACCCCATGACTGGCTCACATCTAAGGGACCATCCCAGCTTCACAGCATCTTATGGGGTCCACTGAGGCCTCCACTGAGATGGCATCACAGCTCAGCTGTCCCCTCTGCCCACTACCCTCAAAGGCTGCTTCCTTGGGAACCCAGGCTCCAACCCAAGTCCTAAGTCTGAATTTATAGAAGGAAAAAATAGACTTTGTTGCACTTCAAAGGAATTCTTTACTTTCCAGAAGAACTAACTCATCATAGGAATATGCAGAACCACAGAAATTTAGTGGAGGGTTGGGGGTTGCTCTGGACAGCTGGTCAACTGCCATCAATGCACTGGGTGGGGCTTCAGGGCCTCCAGGGACTTCGTTTATTCCAGGACCACAGATCATTCTCCTGCTGTGCCCAGGCCCTGGGCTAGTGCTGGAGCACCTGGGACATGGCTGAGTAAGACAGGTCCCTGTGTCAGTGAGAGGATGGGGGAGGCTGAGCACCACGGCTGGGGTGAGCCCAGGGCTGCGGGAGCCAGAGGAGGGGTGCTGTACCACCTGTGTAGAGGAGGTAAGGAGGGCTCCCTACAGCAGGTGGAGGAGCAGCACGGCCAGGTTAGGGTTTAGACAGCTTCTCAGGTCTGCAGGAAGGGAACGTAACCCTGGGCAAGGAGGCAACAATGACTGAAAGCTCTCCATGCAGGCATGGTGCCACGTGCCTTCCATGTGTCATTGCATTTAAGCCGGGCGACAGTCCTGGGGAGGTAGCTGTGATTCTCCCTATCTTATGGGCTGAGAAGCCAAGGCTGAGAAGTGGGCAGGGACGGATCCACCAAGTCCATCCAGGTACCAGCTGGCCCAGGTGTGGGCAAGTGGCACTTGTCCCCAACACCAGGGACTAAGGGCTGGGCTTCCTGACACAGTTGGGGGCAGATCTGTCCCTGCCCCTGCACTTCCAGCAGCAGGTAGCCTGCTCCCACCCACCCATTGTTCAGCCACCTCATTCTTCAGCGCACACAGGCATGATGGCAGAGTGGGCAAGGACAATGGGAACCACCCCACTTTGCCTGGCATGACTGCCCCGGGTGTGAAGGGGGCTGGCAAAGCCATGGTGAGGCTCTGCGGGGGCGTCGTGCGAGTGCCAGGCACGTGGGCCCCACCGAGCGCAGCAAACACCAATTTGTGGAAGAAGCTGGAAGGCAGGCAGTCGGTAAGGAGGAGGAGAGTACAGAACCGCCCACTCCCAACTGATGGCTGTCCAGGGCGGGTCCTTCCACTGCAAAGTGATACGTTGCATCTATTGAGCATTGCTTCTTGTTTTTAAACCTATTTTATTGTGAAATATAAAACATCTCAGAAAAAGGCACAAATGAAACCTACAACTCAGTGACTTGTCACAAAGTAAACTCCCATTAAGTCACCACGTGGGCCAGGAAACAGAGCTGCTGGACGCAGACTCCCCCAACCTCATGCCCCCACCCCTCTTCCGTCCCCCCAAGTTAACCACTATCCTGACATTTATGACACTGCCTCCTTGCGTTCCTCGACAATGTGACAGCCTCTGCGCGCATCCTTGAACGTCAGCTGCAGCTGGTCTGTTCTACCCAGCAAGGAAGTCCCACAGCACGCAGTCCTGTTGCTGGCTTCTTCCACTCACTGTCGTGTCTAAGACTCACCCAGCCTGCGGTGTGGGCTGTCACTGGCTTCTTGTTGATGACCCGTACTGCGGCTCACCTCTAGAATACAGGCTCAGACGCCATCTCTGAAGCCCAGTGATCTTACTTCCCCAGTCCCTCCGCAGACTCCTTGTCACTCAGTGAGCAAGTTGCCGAGTCTCTCCATGCCTCAGTTTCCTCATCTGTAAACAGTTTCCAACTGCCATCTAGGATCCCCAGGTGTTGACCTGGCCCAGGAGAACATGGCTGTCTCAGCTTCTTAGTGCCGCTACAATAGAAATACCCAAAGTGGGTGGCGTTAACCAACAGAAATTTATTTTCACACAGTTTGGGAGGCTAGAAGTCCAAATTCAGGGCACCAGCTCTAGGGGAAGGCTTCCATTCTCTGTGGGCTCTGAGGGAAGCTTCTCATCTCTTTTCAACCTCTGTGCCTCAGTTCCTTGATGATCTTCATGTGGGATGGCTTCTATCTTCCCTCATCTGTGCTTTTTTCTGCGCACAGTGGTTAAGAGCTTGGCTGCTAACCAAAAAAGTCAGCAGTTTAAATCTACCAGCCTCTCCTTGGAAATCCTGTGGGGCAGTTCCACTCTGTCCTACTGGGTCACTGTGAGTCAGAATCCACTCAACAGTAACGGGTTTGGTGTTTTACAGGTAATCTTCTCTATTTATATCTCAAAGTGATTGGTTTCAGACACACTCTACACTGATCTGGGCTCATTAACATAAAAAGAAAATCCTATTCCCAAATAGAATCACATCCACAGGTATACCTCAAAAAAAAAACATTATTGTGGAGTGGATTCTGACTCATAGTGACCTTATGCAACAGAGCACAACTGCGCCCATAGTTTCCAAGGAGTGCCTGGTGGATTCCAACTGCTGACTTTTTGGTTAGCAGCTGTAGCTCTTAACCACTATGCCACCAGGGTTTCTCCTACAGGTATAGGGGTTAGGATTTACAGCACGTATTTTGGGGAACACAATTCAGTCCATAACAGTGGCCCAACTAAAGATTTCCAGAGCTGAGATTGAATCCATGCATCACTACTGTCTAGCTGAGTCGTTTAGAGCAAGATGCTCATTTTATCTGAGACTCAGCTTTCTCATCTGCAAAATGGTGGTAATAATATTCACCTTGCAGGATGGTTTTAAGAGTTACAGATGTGTGGGTACAATGCAGGGGCACGGTAAGCATCATTTCCTACGAGCTATTAATAGTCCCAACTAGATCAACAACGGCCTGAAGAGAGGGACACATTTTCTCCTTTGTGCTTGAAAGCATGATACAAAAAAACAAAAAAAACCCACCCAAACCCATTGCCATCAAGTCGATTCCAACTCACGGCAACCCCATGGGCTACTTAGTAGAACTGTGCTCCACAAGGTTTCCTTGGCTGTAATCTCTACAGAAGTAGATCCCCAGGCCTTTCTTCTGCTGTGCCTTTGGGTGGGTTCAAACTGCCAACCTTTAGGTTAGTAGCCGAAAGCAAATCGTTTGTGCCACCCAGAGACCTTGAAAGCATGACACCAAAAAAAAAAAAACAAAAAACCCTGCTGCCGTCAAGTCAATTCCAACTCACAGTGACCCTACAGGACAGAGTAGAACAGCCCCATAAGAGTTTCCAAGGAGTGCCTGGTGGATTCGAACTTCCGACCTTTTGATTAGCAGCCATAGCACTTAACCACTACACCACCAGGGTTTCCTGAAAGCATGATAGCATCATTGAAATACCCCCCCTCGGCACCTGATACACAGGAGCCCTCTGCTAACATGCTTTCTGCCCCAACCCTGACCCGTTTCCTGGGCTTGAAGTAAATGGCAGGAAAACACCTACCAAGTCCTGTCTCAGCAGAAGCCTCCCCTTTGCCCTCTGAGTTCCACCCCCTTGGAGCTCAAAGGTGCCCACTGAACACATTACGCAGCCCTTTCTGCTCTGCAAGTATGGCGATTTCACACTGATCCAAGCAGCGGTGTCAGAAAGAAAGGCAGAGAGAGGGCGACGTGCCCTGACAAGGCTGGCACTCCAGGAATTGTGGACAGCAGGAGGCTTGGCAGGACTCTTGCTTTCCCACCAGTTGGCCCTTCCCCACCGAAGCACCTCCTGATTAGGATGCCGGGCCACCCGTGAATGGGTGTGCCCTCGGCCCTGGCCCAACCCCAGTCTGTGCTCTGGCTGGCCAAGATGCTGCTTTCAAGTCACAGTCTTGAGACTTATGGCCAGGTAGAAATGAATTTTCAAATACAGAAGACAATGTTGTTGTTGTCGTTAGGTGCCATCCAGTTGGTTCCAACTCACAGGGACCCTGTGCACAACAGAACAAAACACTGCCCTGTCCTGCGCCATCTTCACAGTCCTTGCTATGTTTGAGCCCATTGTTGCAGCCACTGTGTCAACCCATCTTGTTGAGGGTCTTCCTCTTTTTCTCTGACCTTGTACTTTACCAAGCATGACGTCGTTCTCCAGGGACTGACCCCTCCTGACAACACGTCCAAAGTATGTAAGACGTAGTCTCGCCATCCTTGCTTCTAAGGAGCATTCTGGGTGTACTTCTTCCAAGACAGATTTGTTCAATATTCTTCACCAACACAATTTAAAGGCATCAGTTCTTCTTCAGTCTTCCTTACTCATTGTCCAGTTTTCACATCAATATGAGGCAATTGAAAACACCATGGCTTGGGTCAGGCACACCTTAGTCCTCAAGGTGACATCTTTGCTTTTCAACACTTTAAAGAGGTCTTTTGCAGCAGATTTGCCCGATGCAATGCATCTTTTGATTTCTTGACTGCTGCTTCCATGGGTGTTGATTGTGGATCCAAGTAAAATGAAATCCTTGACAACGTCAATCTTTTCTCCGTGAATCATGATGATGCTTATTGGTCCAGTTGTGAGGATTTTTGTTTTCTCTATGTTGCGGTGTAATCCATACTGAAGGCTGTAGACTTTGATCTTCATCAGTAAGGGCTTCAAGTCCTCTTCGCTTTCAGCAAGCAAGGTCGTGTCATCTGCATATTGCAGGTTGTTAATGAGTCTTCCTCCAATCTTGATGCCCTGTTCTTCTTCAGATAGTCCAACTTCTTGGATTATTTGCTCAGCATACAGACTGAATAGGTATAGTGGAAGGATACAACCCTGACGCACACCTTTCCTGACTTTAAACCAGGCAGTATCCCCTTGTTCGGTTTGAATGACTGCCTCTTGATCCATGTACAGATTCCTCATGAGCACAATTAAGTATTCTGGAATTCCCATTCTCCCAATGTGATCCATAATTTGTTATGATCCACACAGTCAAATGCCTTAGCATAGTCAATGAAACACAGGTAAACATCTTTCTGGTATTCTCTGCTTTCAGCCAGGATCCATCTGACATCAGCACTGATATCCTTGGTTCCACGTCTTCTTCTAAATCCAGCTTGAATTTCTGGCAGCTCCCTGTTGATATACTGTTGAAGCTGCTTTTGAATGATCTTCAGCAAAGTTTTGCTTGTATGTGATATTAATGATGTTGTTTGATAATTTCTACATTCGGTTGGATCACCTTTCTTGGGAATAGGCATAAATATGGATTTCTTCCAGTCAGTTGGCCAGATACCTGTCTTCCAAATTTCTTGGCATAGACGAATGAGTACTTCCAGTGCTGCATCCGTTTGTTGAAACATCTCAATATGTATTCTGTCAGTTCCTGGAGCCTTGTTTTTCACCAATGTCTTCAGTGCAGCTTGGACCTCTTCCTTCAGTACCATCGGTTCCTGATCATATGCTACCTCTTGAAATGGTTGAACATCAACCAGTTCTTTTTGGTATAGTAACTCTGTATAGTCCTTCCATCTTCTTTTGATGCTTCCTGCATCGTTTAATATTTTCCCCATAGAATCCTTCACTATTGCAACTGGAGGCTTTAATTTTTTCTTCAGTTCTTTCAGCTTGAGAAATGCTAAGCATGTTCTTCTCTTTTGGTTTTCTATCTCCAGTTCTTTGCCTATGTCATCAAAATACTTTGTCTCCTCAAGCCGCCCTTTGAAATCTTCTGTTCAGCTCTTTTACTTCACCATTTTTTCATTTTGCTTTAGCTACTCGACATTCAAGAGCAAGTTTCAGAGTCTTTTCTGACATCCATCTTGGTCTTTTCTTTCTCTCCTGTCTTTTTAATGACCTCTTGCTTTCTTCACGTATGATGTCCTTGAGGTCATTCCATAACTCGTCTGGTCTTTGGTCATTAGCATTCAACGCATCAAATCTATTCTTGAGATGGTCTCTAAATTCAAGCAGGATACATTCAAGGTCGTACTTTGGCTCTTGTGCACATTTTGTAATTTTCTTGAGTTTCAGCTTGAACTTGCATATGAGCAATTAATGGTCTGTTCTGCAGTGTGCCCTGGCCTTGTTCTGACTGATGATATTGACAGTAGTAAAAATAAAATAAAGGAGATAAAACATAACAGTCATTTACACATGCGTGCTCCAATTGCATTGTCGACTCTGCTTACAATTTCATTCCCGGATGAAGGTGTTCCACCAATGCAGAGAAATGGAACTTGCACCCTGGTTCTTACATGTCCCTATGGTCCTGTGTCACTGCCAGACTCTTGAGGATGGGCTGCAGAGGACAGGCTTAGGTCACTTTCCTTAAATTGGGGATGGGCAGCATAGGCCCCAGACCACAAACACTAAGCTCCCTTGGCAGCATTTTGTCCTCCATCCTACTAAGCAGGCCACTAGCCATGAGTGGGCGGGACAGGGTAGAAGGGTGGGCGCCCAGGCTCTGCAGCAGAAACCCCACATCCCGATGTCGGTCCACACGTAGGGCTGACCTTCTTACTGTAAGCGATTGACACGCGATCCTTGCAGGACAAGGACAACAGCCCCCAACTCACAAGTGTTGCAAAGATTCAGGGGTCAATGTCTGCCATGTGCTCAGGGCAGTGCCTGGACCATGGCGACAACTCTCTGAAGCAGTCTCCACAGCCCTACTATTCCTGTCACCCCTCACTAAAGGGGCAGCTGCCCCACAGCAGAGGCAAGTTGGGGGCCTGGCCCCCTCCAAGTCAGACCACCGGTATCAACTGCTGCCATCAGGCAGGTAGGTAGACCTGTCCCCTGTGAGCCACCTGTGATGTTCCACTTGCAGCTTCCACCACCCCAGTCCCTCCAGCTTCTACCTGCACCCCCAGCTCTGGGAGGCAGCCTTCTCCTTGCTCACCCAGCTCCAGTGCCACTGCCGGTGCCAGCCGCAGCCCTCCTCGTGACCACTCCGCCCAAGAGTCACACATTCCTGCACATTCCTGAGACCTCTGATGGTCTAGGCTACCCCTGGCATGTCACGACCTGTGCGTGAAAGAGCCTTGGCCTAAGGAGACGGGCACCTGGTTCCCCGAGGCCTGGGTGGGCCACGAGTCGCCAGGAGACCTAGGCATGCTGCTTTCTTTCTCTGGGCCTCGATTTCCCCAGCAGCAATGTTGACAACCACAAACACAGGTTAGACACGCTCCCATTTTTCCAGCCCTGTTCCGCAGAGCCCTGAGGGTCCTCAGAACCCCCTCCCCTAGGTCTACAGGGCCTCGCCCTCCCCACCTCCAGCCCCACCCCACACAGGCCCCCTCGGAGCAGTTCTGGGTTTTGAATGTGCTGCCACACACTATTTCCTTTAATGAAGTTTGGGGGGCAAGTCTGCACACTCCTGGCCTGCAGATGTCCAAGCTTCCCTGCAGCGAGGCCTCTCCAGGACCATGTTAGCCTGGCTGAGGTTCAGCTGCACAGTCCCATAGAGTGTCACGTGGGGAGCCTCCTCGGGCCACCTCCATCCCCTTCTGTGCCAGAGACTCTAGGGACTGAAAACAAGCGCAGTAGCCACCAGCCTTCCTGACAGTGGCCTTCTGTGTGCTACCTGCCCCAGAAGCCACCCTCCAGGCCCAGCCTCTGTTTTGTACACAAAGACCCATGTGGGGGCATTGGAGCCTGCAGGCTGGTTTTGTCTTCCCAACAACAATGCACTTTTTTTCTTAAAGGCTCCTGTGCACACATTTGGGTTTGGCAAGAAAGGAGAGGCAATAAGAAAGGTCTGGAGGAGGGAGGCGGCTACTGCGGCCTCTCTCTACTCCTGCTTTCACGCCACACAGCCCAGTGCCTGACGCACCGAGGGCTCAGATGTCCGCTGGCTTAAAAAATGAATGCATGGGGAGGAACAACTCAAAAAAGGAGGGTGAGAATGGTTACACAAACTCAAAGGATGCAATCAGTGTCACTAAATGGTACCTGTAGAAACCATTATCAAAACCTATGTTTTGCCGTGTATATTCTCAACAACCACAAAATAAGTAAAATTATATATAAAAAAATGAGTATGAGCATTGATGCAGGCACCAACAGATTGGCCCACTTTTGACTCTATTTTTTCCCCCTCCTGTTTGTGCCTCAAGAAGCAGAATCGAGAATCGGGTAGCAGTTTAGTGCACAGACTTGAGCCAGACCACCTGGCTTCCAGTCCTATCTTGGGTGAGTTAATTAGCCCCACTTGGCATCAGTTCGTCCTTCCTAAAGTAGGGACAATGGTGACGGCACCTAAATGGGTTGTCGTGAGCACTGGTATCAACAGCACTCAGAACAGACCTAGCCCAGAGGTGACCCCACACACGTCGGTCATTTCTTTTTTCATGCATTCTGATGGGCTTCAGGAATTTTTTTTTTCTTAAATGCCGTTGTGGCAGAGAATGCTGGGCCTATAGCTAGAATGGCTTCCCCCTCCCAGCAACCCAGCCAAGCAGTTGAGTGGGGCCACGTGACCATGGTTTGCCCAGCGTTTACGTGAGCTGAAGTGATGACCTAGTCTTTAAAATCTCTTCCAGCCTGCAGGTTTTGTTCCTCCACAAGGAGTGAGATGTTACGTGGGGGCTGCTGAGGCCCTGGAAAATGGCAGCACTAGATGAAGGGAGCCTGGGTCCCTGAAGGACCACATGGAGCAGACAGCCCTAGAAAGCCATGCTGGCCTGAGGAAAAGTGAGCCATTACTGTGTCTAGCCACTCCCTTGGTGGTCTTTTGGTATGGCAGCTCTAGAAGACTAAGACACTAAGACTCTGCTGTTCCTATCATAGCCCTGCTTTCTGGACTCTAAACTGACAAGGTCAACTGAGGTCCTGGAAAGGCACGCCAGCTTATTCCCTGTCCCAAATAGGCCCGCTTTTGTTAGGGCCTCCGGGCCTCACCCCCTCGCTGTCAATCATCCTACTGCCACCCTTTACTGACCCAGCTAACCTCCTGGATCGGCTTCTCCCTGCAGGGCCTGGGCGAGACCCCAGAGCAGCAGGGACAAAGCCAACCAGACCCTGTCCTCAAGGGTCTCCACCCAATGGGAGAGACAGACAAACTGACAACTACAGCTCAAGCACAGAACCCCTGGGAGACTGGAGGTAGGACATGAGGAAGAGCAGGGACGGGCAAGCTCCATGACTCTGTTGATACCCAGAAAGTACCGTGTCCTCCTGATGCTGAATAATCACGCGTGTTAGAAAGGCAAGGAAGGTTCTCCTCCATCCACCTTTCCCCTCCCCGGACCATGCATATGGCCCAGCCCCTCTCGGAAGGAAGGTAGGGAGAGAGGAAGACAGGGAAGGAGGGAAAGGGGGAGGAAGGCAGGCTGGTCGTCCTCTGCCCACCTTTCTCCTCTCTGGACACGTGTTGGGGCCAGCACCTTCCCCCACTCCCTGTCAGCCTGTAGGGGTTATCAGATATTCCAATAGGCGTTCCTGCCAATAAGCCCTCTCCAGATAACCCCTTTCCCTTGTAATTGAGTTTAAATATTGATCCACCCAATCAAGACAGGTTAATGTTCAACACAGCCAGGCCTCCCTGCCCTCTTCCCTGGGGTGAAGGGACAGGGGCTGAGGGAGGGGCTGGAGTGGGTACGGGGAGGGAGAGACATGTGCACTTGGGAGCTTCGGCTCTGGGCTGAGTCCTGGCTCTGCCTGTGAAGCCCTCTGCTGTGTCTGAGCACGGAAGCAGCCGCAGCAGCTCCCTCAGCAAGAGGACGGGTAAGGACAGAAGGACCACGTTGTTGTGGGAAGTGGACATGGCTCTGGCTGGGGAAGGGCAGAGGGGGAGCCAGTTCTGCTCAGCTGGCTGTTCAGCTGGAACAACCTGCCTGGACACCTCCCTCGGTTACTCCGCTGTGGTTCATAGTGTCCACAGGCTGCAGGGCTTCCCCAGAGCCATGCAGGACAACGTCCTCCTGCCCACAGGGGCGGGCCGGCGGCTGGCCCTCCGGGCTTCTAGGGGTTTGATCCTCATGAGTCACCCTCCAGAGCCCAGCCCAGACAGAGTTTTGAGCCTGCAGGGCAGAGGCCAGATCCCACTCTGCGGGGGCTTGGCTGGGGGGCTGGGAACTTTGCCTGGTCCTTCCCGCAGGCCCCTCCACAGGGAGCCACTGCAGCCCAGGCTTGCCCAACTCGGAAGAAGTGCCAAGTTTGCCTGCCAATCCTAGGCCCAGAGCCAACAGTGTGGTGGAGGGCTGGTGACCTCCACGAGGCACCCAGGGGGTCCCTCTGCCTCCCCAGGGCCTCCATCAACGGCTTCCATGACTCCGATCAGCTTCCCCTGACAGTGACAATGGGGGGTCCTAAAGCTCTGGCCAGCTCCTCAGGGCCTGGTGACCTCCCTGTCACCTGGCCCTACCGTTCTCCAATCCCCCTTCCCACCCCCAGCCTGGGCGCATCCTAGGTCCCACCTCGGAGCCTCTGCCCACACTGTTTCTGTTCCACTGGGAACCTCATCATGTGCCAGCCTGTGCTCACTGTTTCATAGGCCCTCGGTCCACCCTCACAAACTTGCAAAGCAGGCAGCAGTCCCGTTTTACAGAGGAGAAGACTAAGGTTCAGGGAGGTTAAGTAGTTTGCTCAAAGTCATGCAGATCTGGGATTCCAGCCCAAGGCCCTCAGCCCCTCTCCCTGTCCGCACCCTTCCCTGCTGCTCCTGCGGGAAGTGCAGGCAGATGAGCAGGAGAGGGAGCACCTTACCAGCGAGAAGTGGGAAAGCAGGACACACTCCACTGGGCCTGGACAATGGGGGAACAGGGACAGGAGACATGGGGGTGACAGTGTGCACGGCCACAGGGGAGCTGCAGCTCTGGGCACAGCGAGCACGCCAATTTTAATGGAACAGAACACCACAGGGAGAAGGTGAGGTCTGGGGAGGGGGGTTCTGAGCAGGGGAGGGGCTGGCTTAGGAGGGCCAGTGGGTGGCTCACTTGCAGAGGCCTGCAGCCCTGACCCGGCTGGGAGGTGCTAAGGGACCAGGGTGGTGGCAGTGCAAACATGTGCAACATGCATGCAGCACAGCCCACCTACTTAGCCAGTTTCAAAGACCCAGACCCAAACCAAAGGGGCTTCTTACAAATGAGTTTTATTTGCCCCCTGACTCAAGCACAGATCCACAGACAGGTTGCTCATGTGCACACCAGTACATACAGTAACAAGTGCAAAATATGCTTTATTGCAGGTACAAAAACATGGCAGTATGACAACTTCAGTGTGGAAGCCCACCTCCCCCAGGCCCGCGTCACAGCCACTTCCCGCACCCCAGGGCCACACTGCCCTAACAGATGCTCCCACCACCTTCTGAAAAAGAATCACCCAATCTGAAAACAGACAGGGAAGGGACATCTTAGAGAAATCACTTTAAATACACAAACATTAGAGAACACAGTAACGAAGATTTCACACGCAAGGGGGTGAGGGGAGAGGCACAAAACAATCCCCTTCTCTTCAGTCCTTAGGCCTGAGAGCTGCTTCCTGTCAGGCACACCCACCCAAGCGCTGCACGTAGACTTGGAGTCTACAGTCATGGCCGCTGCACAGCTAGGTTGGGAGTATGGCCACATGGGAGCAAGAGCAGACGCCCCAGTTCTCATCTGGGCTCAACACCAGGCCCATTTTCTAGTCTTGATTCCTCACCTGGAAAACTGGGCCCAGGGTGTCTCCTGTTAGAGAGCTGGGTGAGGATATGTAGGACAAGGAAGGAAAGGAGAGGCTGGTTGGCCTATGACTATCACTAACAGGGGCTGGATCACAGCCTCCACTGTCTACACGTGAGGAAAGCAGTGGCCCAGTAGGCTACAGGGAAGGTAAGGCCATCAGCTGGGAGTGGGGCCACAGCATGCAGGATTCACTGTGAGGCTGGGATTCGGTTTCCCTCTAGCTTCTTCCAAGGCTCCCCACCTTGCAAGGGCAGAACCAGATATCCAGGCACATGAAGCCCTTCTGGAATCACAAAGCTGAGGTCAGCACGTGTGGCTCCTTTCCTTGGAGGGCCTGGTTGAGGACCCCTGGAAGAGCAGCAGAACGCACAGAAAGGGGCTTGTGGGGCCCGAGAGGCCCAGAGTACCACGACCCTCACGACATCAGCTGGAGGTTAACATCAGGCTGCACCCTCTGGGGACAGGAGTGTTCAAGTAACCCAAGTCAGGAAGCCACTACCCACCGCAGTCAGCAACACTGCTAACACCAGACAAAGCCCCTTTTCCACACCCTTCTCTCCTCAACTCCCAGGAGCCAGCTCAGGCCAATGGCCCAAGAGGTCTTCAGGAACCAGAGCAGGAGGGACAGGGAGTCAAATTCCCACTGAGAGGCTGGGGCAGACTCCAAAAGAGCAAACTGAAGGGCCAGAACCTTCCGAGGTGGACTCACCAGCCTCCAAAGAAAATGAAAGATACATGACAGACAAGGGTAACGCAAAGACACCTCATCCGAATGCTTCTCTTGCTTCAAAGCTCAAAACAAAACTGTTTTCTACTACTTAAAATGGTTCTTATTGTCTGGGATTTTCTTCAAAATAATCCAACAGGGCTAGAGGTTAATGGAGGTCTAGATCAATGGTCAACAAACTTTTTTTGTAAAAGGTTAGATAGTAAATATTTTAAGCTTTGATGGCCAAGAGACAAAATAGCTACTAGGAAGGTATCAGAGGAAAAAAAAGAAAAAATCCAGAAATCTTTTATTAATGAAATTCAAAATACAATAATTGAGCACAGTTTTTTGTAACAGAGGTCTACTAGCGAGAATGGGATTTTTTTTTTTTTTTTTGGCAGTGGGGTGCTAACATTGCACTTAATTGGGCTCAGAGATAGTGTTCCCTTATCATCAAATCCATTGCAAAAGCAGGTAGTGAGCTAGGTCTGCTGACCCCTGGTGAGTGGACCTGGGTGGCGTTATAAGGTGCTTGGTTGCTAACTGAAAGGTTGGAGGCTTGAGTCCACCCAGAAGAACCTCTGAAGAAAAATCTAGCAATCTACTTCTGAAGAGTCAGCCTTGGAAAACCATATGGAGCACATTCTACTCTGACACACGAGGTCACCGTGAATCTACTCAAAGGCTACTTTTTTTTGGGGGGGGGGTATCTTTACCCGAACCAACTTTGTCAATGGAGTGCTCTCTGGGAGTGTCACCTAAGATAAAAAGGGAATCATTCGTCTCCTGAGGGACTTTGTCTCCCCCAAATTCAGCAGAGGTGCGTGCTCAGACAATGGGAATAACCATGCCTCGCTAAGCTGGGACTCTCTGGGGCGCGCTGACACCACATACGAGAGCGAGGAAGAGTTCCTGGTGCCTAATCAGTACACACAGATACTCACACACAGGCATCTATGACACAACCACAAACACAGCTGATACGGGGCCAATCCCAGGCTGGCAGAGGGCACAGGAGGCTGCCCTGCACCTGCCCACTGAGCGGATAGCCAGTGTGGGATGGCTTTAGGTCTTAGAGACACGGTCAAGACTATGACTCATGTCAACGTGCCTAGCAATGGGATTTGCCAAGTAAGAACACCAGGGTCCCAGGTATAACTGGGATGAACACACCCCCATTAAGCTTCCCGTGGCAGGACTGTGAGGACAGGGAACATTGGGAAAGGCAGGCTGCCACCAGTCACCACGAGACTCCCGAGGTCACCCAGCTCTTATTTTTAAGGGGAGGAGGCAGAGACACAGACAGACACAGTGACTTGTGCCGAGGGTGGCTTTGGGGGCCGAGGGTGGCTTTGGGGGCCTAGGCCCCTGGTTCTTGTTCTTTCCTCCTGCACCTCTGGCAGTGCCAAGGTTTGATTAGTGTTTCCTCCTTCCTACCACACACATCCTCTGCATGTCCACCTTCCAGCGCCCAAGGGCTCTCTCCCTCTGCCCCACTGACAACAGCAAGAGGCTTTCCCTTTTTCATCCACTTGTTAATGATTTTCAGACCTTAAGTAACTCAGGCCAGCCGCTGCAGCAACACCGGACTTGGAAGCTTGTGACATGCTGCTCGGCTGGCTCCAGTCCGTGCCCTATAAGCCCTCTCTAGGTTAATAGCTCTTCTTAAGGGGCCAGGGACTGCCTGCACAAGAGGTCACTTGAGCAACCTCTGATCTTTGCTTAGGACCCCAAGGTAAGCCTGAACTCCCCACCCAACCCCCAGCAAATCCTATCGTTCCTCCACTCTAAAATCTTTGTCTCTTTACTGCAAAGCTGCAATCTGATAAGCAGGAAAAGGTTTATCACAACCTTGCAAACAGATACTAACAGTCTAATAGTAAAACACTCAGCATTGGCCTAAGCACATGGGATCTTCTCCTCCGAGGTTCACTTAATACGTTGCTACTTAACACACTGCTGCTAAGAAGCCGTGGCGGAGAACACAGGGGTCAGGGGGACAGCCCTGGGGGGTAGGGGAGGAAGGGAAACTGACCTGCCCAGCAGCTCCAGACCTCTGGACTCAGAGCTCGCACAAAAGACAGTGGACAGGAGGAGGAAGAGCTTCAGCTTATCCACTTTAGCTTTAGCTCACCTGACCCCTTTGGAGAGGACAAGCTGCTGAGATTTGGGGTACTAAATTATCACATATGTTCTACTTCTTTGTAACGGGACCAGGAAGCGTATTTCTACGAAAGGAATCACGCCACAAGCTTTCACTACAGCCACCAGGAAAAGGTGAGAAGAGACGACTCCACTGGGTTGCGTCAGAGAATGGAAGGTTCCACTAACAGAAAGCTAAGGCACCAGACCTTTATTAGACTCTGCTTCAGAATTAAGAAATAAAAAAAGTTAACCTACCGCATTTCTTCGAACTAAGAAAATTTAGCCTGTCATTATTTGGCCTAGATAGTGGTATCACTTACGTATAGTGGTATTTCTTTTATAGCAGCACTAGATAACTAAGAATTTGGTACCGGGAGTGGGGTACTGCTCTAACAGATACCTAAAATGTGGAAGCAGTTTTGAAACTGTGAATGGATAGAGGTTGGAAGAGTTTTTAAATGCCTAACGGGAAAAACCTAGACTGCCTTGAAGAGACTGTTGGTGGAATTATGGACATCAAAGAGAATTCTGGTGAGGACTCAGAAGGAAGTGAGGAGGGCTGTTATACTGGAGATGGCACAGATGGTGAGAAACAGCAGCAGCAGAGAAGCAGCAACAACAGAGAAGTGGCAGCAGCAGAACCAGGAGACCAGTGCGAGATGCCACTGGAGCTGACCCACGGAGCCAGAGCTGAGTGCCTGTGCACAGAAGGCTTCCTGGTGGAGTGGTGTGCCTCTGAGTACTTATCAGGCTTGCTGACCTACAGAGCAAGAGAGCTGAGTACCTTCCGGCTGAAGTTTACTGGCAGAGTGGGGTGTCTCCAGGCACTTATCAGTGGAGCTGAAGAGCTTTGGAACACTTGCCCCAGTAGGGCAGACATCAGCTATGAGGCCCGAGGGCCAAGAGGCCAAAGAACCAGGAAGCAGAAGCTGAAGAGACAAGGAACACAGGAAGCAGAGCTGCCTCAGTCTCAAATGGTAGGGCCACGACTTCTGGAGCCTCAAAGGGTGGAGTCACCACTCAGACGGACTAGAAAAATGGGGCTGCCCAAAGCCGAGGGAGCAGGGTTGCCTTTCCAGAGGGCCTGGAAGGTGGAGCTGAAGCCCAAGACCAAGGGGCCTTCACTCAGAATTCAGAGAGCTTGGCCAACACCCAGAGTCTGGAGGGCAGGGTCATTGTCTAAATGGTCTCAGAGAACGGAGGATTATTTTCAAGCCTTGAGGGCTAATGTAATATGTTCTGCTGACTTGCTTGGTGCTTGTTATCTCTTCTTTCCCTCCAATCTCTCTCATCTGTAATGGAAAGTCTACCTTGTGACTGCTTGTTGCAACATTGTACGTTTGGAAGCAGAATAATTTGTATTCTGGATTTCACATATGAAGAGGAATTTTTGAATTTTGGACTTGGAGTTGATTTAAGACTTTTGCTATGATATGATGGGATGAATGTGTTTTACCTGTGGCAGGGACAGGAAGTTTTGGGGGCCAAAGGGTAGAAAGTCATAGATTGAACTGTGTTCCCCAAAAATGTGCATGTCAATTTGGCTGGGCCATGATTCCTAGTACTGTGTGATTGTCCACCATTCTGTCATCTGATGTGATTTTCCTATGTGTTGTAAATCCTCTCTCTATGATGTTAATGAGATAGGATTAGTGGCAGTTATGTTAATGAGGTGGGACTCAATCTACAAGATTCGATTGTGTCTTGAGCCAGTCTCTTTTGGGATGTAGAACCCAAGTGAGCAGAGACATGGGGACCTCATACCACTGAGAAAGCAGCACTGGGAGCAAAGTGCATCCTTTGGACCCGCCGGGGTCCCTGCACCTGAGAAGCTCCTAGTCCAGGGGAAGACTGATAACAAGGAACTTCCCGCAGAGCTGACAGAGACAGAAAACCTTCCCCTGGAACTGGTGCCCTGAATCTGGACTTCAGGCTTCCTAGATTGTGAGAGAATAAATTTCTCTTTGTTAAAGCCATCCACTTGTAGTATTTCTGTTATAGCAGCACTAGATAACTAAGGCATATACTGCCTATAGATTCCTTCTTGAGGGACTGGAAGCAAAAGGACCAAGGTTCTAGTCCAGGTGCTGCCAGTAATGGGCTACGTAGCCTTGAGCACATTAGTCCATTTCTCTATGACTCAGCTTCTTCATCATTCAACAAAGGAAATGATTGGTCCTGACCTTCTTTAGGATGGGTATGTGGAGCTGAACCAGTGCACCAAGAAAGACTGCAGAGTAACACTGTTCACACAGGCAAAGGGGACAGAGAGCAAGAAATAAAACAGAAAGCCAGTTGTAAGAATGCTGGAGCCAAGCATGGACTGAGTAAGAAGCTGAGCTTCCCAACGACAGCACTGTGTCCCAGAAAAAAAGTCTCTGTGAGAATCAGTGGACTTTAACAAGGATGCCAAGTCCATCCAATGGAGAAATAGTCTTTTCAACAAATGGTGCTGGGACAGCTGAATTTCCACATGCAAAAGATTGAAGTCAGACCTGTACCTCACACCATATACAAAGATAAACTCAAAAGGGATCAAAGACTTAAATGTAAGAGCTAAAACTATAAAACTCTTAAAAGAAAACATAGGAGTAAATATTAGGCAATAGTTTCTTAGATATAACACCAAAAGCACAGCAACAACATAAAAAATAAATTGGACAGCATCAAAATTAAAAACTTTCATGCTCCAAAGCACACTATCAAGACAGCGAAAAGATAACCCAAAGAAAAGGAGGAACATTTTTGTAAATTATATATCTGATAAAGGGCTTATATATAAAACGTATAACTCACACAAATGAAAAAGAAAAAGACGAATAATCCGACTGCAAACAGGTCAATTAGCCCATGAAAAGATGCCCAACATCATTAACCATCAGGGAAACACAAAGCAAAACCACTTCACTCACTAGGATAATCAAAAAGACACACAGTAAGTGTTGGTGAGGATGTGGAGAAACTGGAACCCTCGTACACTGCTGGTGGGAATGTAAAATGGTACAGCCACTTTGGAAGAGAGTTTGGTGACTGCCCAGAAAGTTACCATATGATCCAGCATTTTAGCTCCTAGGTATATTCTCAGGAGGAATGAAAGCATATGTCCACACAAAACCTTGTACTCAAATATTCATCGCAGCATTATTCATAACAGCCAAAAAGTAGAAACAACCCAAATGTCCATCAGTGGATGAACGGATGAACAAAATGTGGTATAGGAAGTATCGATACATGCTACAACATGAATGGACCTTGAAAATATGCTGAGTGAAAGAAGCCAATCACAAAAGGCCACAGATACAAATCCATTTCTATGAAATGTCCAGAATAGGCAAATCCAAAGAGACAGAAAGCAGACTCATGGTTGCTTACAACTAAGGGACTTAGGCGAATGGAGGGGAGGTGACCACTAAAGGGTACAGGGTTTCTTTGGGGGCTGATGGAAATGTTCTAAAATTGATTGTGGTGATGGCTGCACAACTCTGTGAATATACTATCAAAACTATAGAATTGTACACTTTAAATGAGTGAATTGTACGGTATGTGAATTATATTTCAATAAAGCTGTTACCCACTCCCCACCAAACAGAAAAAGAATCAGAAGCCTACCCTCACTCGGTAGGAATACCACACTTGTTGTCCCGACATAATTATTAACAGAGCCTCCTTTTGCTTTCAGAAGCGTCCTGGCTTCTAAGAGCACGCTATCACCCTGTCACCCTATGACGTTACCCCATCACTGTGATGTCAGGCAGGTGCTTTGCCCCTCTGGAATACAAAGTCTACTCAGTTCTGATCACCTTTGATCCTAGCACTCTATGTCCCAAAAGCTCCACTTTAGAAGCTGTAAGAAACTGCTCAGATGGTCACAGGGTTCACCGCCCTTTGGCAGATGAACCTAAATTAGCAAAGAGCCAAAGCTTTGGGCCAGCACAGATCACTGGATCCCAGGAACCAGGGGCAAGACAACGACTGATGTCATAGTCTACCATACTCCCTGATATTCAAATTGCCCTGTAGCTAGGCCATGAAGAAAGGAAATCCAACTACCTCCTACAAATGAAAAAAGACATTTGAATTGGGAGGGAGAAGGTGGGGGGGAATACGATGTCCCTAGGAAACTTGGCAAATAAAGCAGTGGTAAACCAACGTCTTCTCCAAGTGGGATTTTGTAAATCCATCCAAGATGATCTGGTATTATGAAGGTCAAGGTCATCTGATGATGCAATGGAATGCTCATTTCCTATTACTCCTTACTTAGAAAACAGATTATACCCAAGTAGCTCAAGGGGACCCATTTTGTTCTCATCCCTTTGCTATTCATGAGAGTGTACGTGAAAACAAGTCCTCCTCTCCCTGCCATCTATGTGGCTGGTCCCACATGCACTTTCCGGGGGCTACTACACAAACGCAGGGATGAGCCCATATCTGGTCTTTACAGTGGCAGATCCTCAGGAACAAGGTAAAGGTGAAAACAGAAGGCACAGAAGTAAGCCCCTTCCCAAAAATCCAGGCGAGATGGATGCTCACCAGGTCACTGAGAAGGGAAACAAACAGGATGAGGGGAGAAGGGTGGCAGACCACCCACCACATCCCAGTTACCAGGCCTGGGCATGGAACCCCTTACCAGAGAGGAAGCTGAAGGCACAGGGCTGAGGCCGAGCTTTCTCTGGAGGCAGCAGAGGGGTCGGAAGGAAGTAACACAAACAGCACCCAGACGTCAATGACCCAGCCATCAACTGGGGGAAGGGGTTGCAGAGAGCACGCCCCCACGGGTTGCCTCTTTGGAATATCAGGGTTGGGAAAAAGAACAAGGAACAGTTCAAAAGCTGAAGGCCAGGAGGAAGAGAGGAGCCTTCAGCTTTCTATAGACCAGAGACTATGCGTCCGTGGGTTTCTGCTGGCTGATAATCTGCAGTTGTCAGGGGATGTGCAAGGTCCCTCCTTGCCACCCTCAGCCAGGCAAGCCGCCGTCAACAGTGGTATGACTTCTACATCCAGGGGGTCTGTGGGGCTGGGAGCCAGAGGAGGTGCACACCCCACTTCTGCTCAGAGTCCACATTTGAGGATGATGTGGTAGCCGTCATTGCTCTCGGCTGCAAGAGAGAAACACTGGGCACTTTGCGGGAAGAGAGGAGCTGTGTCGCGGCATTTGGGAGTCAAGAAAGAATGAGATCACGCCCCACGCGCCCACCCTCCCGGCCCCAGGGAAGGCCACCACCGGCCCTTCCTTTCTCTCCCTCCTCTGAATGAACGCGCTTCTGCCACGCAAGTCCCTCCTTCAGGAGCACACAAACATGCTGACGCTCCTCTTACGCCTTCCGCAGGTGGGACCTGTGCCCTCCCGAAGTCCCTACCTGCTCTGACTCCAGACTCAGCTGTCGTACCCACCACCTTTGGTCTCCCAGGAGACCCTCATTTTCAAAGAACTCAAGTGCATCGTACCTCTCCACAGCCCTAAGCAAATTCACCGGGAACGCACTGCCTGGCCCAGGACTTCTCTTTGGGGCTAATTTCACGAAGTTCTAACGTTTCTAGGGCTAGGTTTCACAGGACGTTCGTGTTGCCTTTTCCCTGGGGGATGTTCCCAGGTGAGCATTCTCTGGGGGGCCACCACACGGGCGGGCAGGCAGGCCCACCTCCCCATCTGACTCTGCCCTCCTTCCTCCACTCTGAGTGACACAGCCAACCGACTTCAATGAAAGGAGAAGGAGAAAATAGAAGGCAGTGATCTTTACCTTTTAATGTGCTGAGGATAAAACATGATTCGTCTTGGAAGTTCTGCACCATCTAAAGGGCAAAAGAGAGAGAGAACACGTGCCCTCAACAAGGAGTCCATAACAGGAAAAGTCACTGGCTGAGTATGACACAGACATCAGAAGTGACACTGTCCCAGTGTTCACACCAAATAGGAATATGCTGTATCATTCACTGAGAAAAGGATGATACAAACAACAAGAGCACCACAAGAGGGCCACAACTTAAAGTTGCAACAAGCCTGGAAGGGAATCAAGATGTACCATTTAATATGGGGCTACGGATGGTGGTCCTCCTCCCAGTTGCCCTGAGTCAGCTCTGACTCATGGCGACCCCATGTGTGCCACGGTAGAACCGTGCTCCACGGCGTTTTCCACAGCTGAGTTTTTGGAAGTAGACTGTCGGGTCTTTCTTCCAAGGCGCCTCTGGGTGAACTCAAACTTCTGGTTAGTAGCTGAGGACATTAACTGTTTGCACCACCCAGAGGTGCCTTGGAAGAAAGACCTGACGATCTTCTTCTGAAAAATCAGCCATTGAAAACCCTACAGAGCACAATGCTATTCTGACACATGGGGATGCCATGACAGAATCAAGTCAATTAAAACTTTTTTTTTTAATGGACGACGGGTATGTTGTTTGCTTGTTTCTGTTCTCCTTTTACTTTTTCTAATTATACTGTGTCTGTCAATTCCTGCAATGAACATTATGGGAATGCGTATGTGTATAATAAACCAAACCAAAACTTGTTGTCAAGTTGATTCCAACTCATAGAGACCCTATGGGACAGAGCAGAGCTGCCCCATAGCGTTTCCAAGTTGCAGCTGGTGGATTTGAACTATCGACCTTTTGGTTAGCAGCCAAGCTCTTACCCACTGTGCCACCAGGGTCCTATGTATATAGCAGCAAGATAAAATACTAAAATGTTAAATAAAAAAAAGACACTTTTGGTAATTAGTAACCAACAACCCATTGCCGTCGAATCGATTCCAACTCATAGCAACCCTATGGGACAGAGTAGTACTGCCCCATAGGGTTTCCAAGGAGTGGCTGATGGATTCGAACAGCCAGCCTTTTGGTTAGCAGGCAAGCTCTTAACTGCTGCGCCACCAGGGCTCCTGGTAATTAATAGGATCTGCATATCAGAGGCGAAGAGGACCAAACAGAAACAGAGAGTGTTACTCCTGGGTCTGCAAATGTGGCAGAAATCTCAGGGCTACTCCTGAGCCACCTCTTTGAAGTTCTAATTTTATTAACCACCCAGGGACCTTGGACAAGTCATCTTTTTTAGTTCCTCCATGGCCCTATCTGTTAAATGGGACTGTTTCTATTATAAAAATGTTACTGGCAAAAGTTTTCAATCAGCCGTTACCAATGCTGCTGAGGATGCAGAGCCACAGTGGTGGAGGCGTGAATTTATATACACGAGTTAAGACGGCCAGGAAGAACAGGGGATGATGAACACAAAGTTCAGGCTGGCAGGCTCCCTGGGGGTGGAGGGATGCAATATGAAACAGCCACAAAGGGGCTTCTAAAGGAACGGATAAATTCTATTTCTTAACTTGACACAGGTACACAGGTATTTTAATTATCCTTTAGAATACACAAATAAGCTTTATATACTCTTTAGCACATGTATGCTATGTTTTACAATACAAATTTAAAAATTAAAAATATACACAGAAACATATATCCCACAAACTACAATGACAGCAAAACCCGTTTCCAAATTAATAAATGCAACAAAATTGTACTGTCTGCTCTGGATTATCGCTGCCGCGCCCCCTCCCCCTGCCACCTGTGGACCCTGGCCCTCCCTGAGGGGCCTAACGATGCATGCAGTACGTTTATTCTGTGCTGCTGGCCCACTCCCTCCAGGACTCCTGGCTGACTAGCCACTTGGGCATGCAAAGCCCTAAGCACAGCCCACACGGGCTTAATCAGTAACTCCCTTGTTTAATTAAGTGCCCTTGCACCCCAGAAGCTGGCTGCGCAGCCGGCTAGGCTGCCTCCAGCGCTCCGGGCAATTAAGAACGAAAGGTTTCCAATTGATTCGGGGTTAGGAGGCAAGGAGACTTTGGGGAATAGGAATCGCCTGTTTAAGCCGAGGTGGCATTAGAGTTCGGTTCTCTGCTTCACTTGCTTAACTGCCCATACTTCAGGGCACAGGGCAAGCCGGCAGGAACTCCCTCAGGGACGCTGAAAACACAAGGGTTCTACCCATTCTTAGGTTTCATCTTCACAGCAAGAAATGCATCCGTAAACGCACAGTGACAAGCCTCTCCTGCCACTGCAGCTGCCCACTGGGCTCTTTAACCGTCCCAGTTATTCACTAAGATAAGCACTCAGTTCAGGGCTTCATTTTCCTTATCTGTAAAATGGGGGTAAAATAACAATAATAACTGCATTAGATTTGAATGTAATAGTATGGAAGGAATTCTGATCTGGTGACAAAAACAGGAAGTTGCAGATAAATACAGAGCCTGATCTTCACTGTGTGTTTTAAAAACCCACAGAACCCACACCTACACGCACACCCACACACAGCACACACATCAGCTGGTGGGACACACGTCACACCTGACAGAAGCTCATCTAGGAAGAGACAATGGCGAAGGAAAAGGGCCTTTCACCTCTGCTCTCTGCTATTCCATATTGCTTGCCTTCTTATACTAATTGTAAATTACTTTTTAACTAAAAAGGAAGGAAAAAACCACCTTGCCAACCTCCAAGACTGAAATGAAACTCCTGTGAAATGAAAAACGTTAAAGGGATTGACGACAACTGGAATTATAGGTGGATTATTACTAATAATGACAATTTGTGAAATACCCAGACCATTAAAAGCCTTACATTGTGAACACGTCTAATCTAAAAAGCTCTGCCCCCCACATGCTCCCAGAATAACAAGTGACCAGCATGAACACTGGCAATTACAAGAAACACTTACCATTGAGACAAGTTCGACTCATGGCTGCCCCGTGTGTCAGAGCAGAACAGGGTTTTCAATGACTGATTACTCGGAAGTAGACCGTCAGGTGCCTCTGGGTGGATTCGAACCTCCAGCCTTTCAGTTAGCAGCCAGGCACATTAACTGTTTGCACCCAGGGAGTCCATCAATTATTTAGCGTCTGCTGGTGCCCGACAGCGTTTTCTCATTTATCCTTACTACGACCCTATCTTACGTGGAAACTGAGGCTCAAAGAGGTTAAGTAATTTGCCCAAAGTCACTCAGCTACTACGAGGTGGAGCAACCAGTCCAATTCCAAAGTCCACATTTCCTTTCTTTTTCTCGGCCACTATTCTTGTACCCAGCCTCCTCTGTAATCCTCTTGTTAGCGGTTCACGTTAACAGGATCGAACCCTTGTGACCCACAAGGTTCCTCTGGCTGATTTTCGGGAGTAGACAACCAGGCCTTTCTTTCTACTTTGTCTTAGTCTGGAAGCTCTGCCAAAACCTGTCCAGCAACATAGCAGCACGCAAGCCTCTGCTGACTGATGGGTGGTGGCTGCGCACGAAGTGCACGGTTGAGAATCGAACCTTGGTCTCCCGCACGGAAAGCAAAAATTCTATTACTGAGCCACCCCTGCCCTCCTAGAATCCTCTACACAGAGGCTGCAGGTTTAAAAGCTCCATCTGAGGAGAGGGTGGCTATCCTGGTGGCTCTAGCTCTGCAGCTGGCCTGCCTGGGCCCCACCTGGGCAGTGCCTCGGCCTCTATGCACATGTGCAAGGAGCAGTGACAGCACCCAGCTCACAGGGGGGTCTCAGCACTAAATGAGCCAGGAAGAGTGCACTCAGAACAGTAGCCGGAACACAGGCAGCACTCAATAAATGCTGGCACTCCTCTATTATTAGGAGGAAGGGGGCCAGGGTAAAACAAGCTATTACAGCCTCTCTCTAAACATGCCAGGACACCTGAACTGGCCACAAACCTGTTCAACAGCCTCAGCCAGGAGGGCGGTCAGGTCACTCAGGGGCACAGTTCCACTAGGTCCTCCTCAATTCTGGGGCCCCTCTGTCAACGGCTACTTGGCCCCGCACATGTTTGTGGTGCCCGGGACGGACAGGAAGGCGGTGGCACCTTCATCTCTCCTGTTAGCCACGTCCTCTATTTTTACACAACACGCAGAGCGCTTCCCCTCCCCCTGAAGGCCCGCCTGGGGCTGCTGCCTGGCCCGGTGTGCGGGACCTCCCCTCCCTTCTATAGCTTCTTGGGGGCAGACAGAGTTTGTGCTCCTGGTTCTCCGTAGCGCCTATCCCAGGTGAGGTGAAGAACAGGTGCTCACCAACTACTCAGAGCCCAGATGTGCTTGCAGAACTCTCCCCTCCAGCCCTCCCGGCAGCCACTGCCAACTGAGGAGAGCAGGGGCTGTGCAGACGAAGCCCACTGCTGTATCTCTGTGAAGTCATCCTGACCCCACTGGGTGTATCCCGGGCTCGGCTTCTCCTCTCCAAGCCCAGAGCCCCAGCCTTTCAGGAGCAGGTGGACGACAACCCTCACCTCATTGTTCACCACCACGTGGATGCCCGTGGGTCCCTGCCGGTACACTCGGTGGATGTGTTGGGGGGAGATGCTGTACAGATTGGCAATCTTCTCGATCAACTCCAAGGCAGTCAGCTCCTCCAAAAAGATGGCATGGTACACTGGGGAGGGAGGGAGGGAGGGAGGGAGGAAAAGTTGCTTTCTAAAGACCAAGAGCCTGGTTTTGCAGTCATTTAAATCAGCATGAGCTGGCCTGCCCCCATCCCCACCCGAGAAATCAATACTCATTTGAAAGGATGCTATGTGGAACCCGGCTGCCCTGGGCGCCTGCCCAGAAGTCACACAGCTGCGGGTGCTGGTGCCAGGCCCCAGGGGGCCACCCACAGTGAAAAGACACTGGGCTGTGGTTCTTAGGTCTGCTTCAGTCTCTCCTGGAGCTCTCAGTAAAATGTAGGGATTCCTGGACCCACCCCAGGCCCAATGACACACATCTAGGGGTGGGGATGGAGGCAGAAATCTGTGCTTGTAACAAGTTTCCGGTGATTCTGGGGTGCAGCTGGATTTGCAGCTCACTGCGGGGAGGAAGGAACTCCCATGTCCTGGGATCTTTTCCAGTGGGGAAAGGGGTGAGTGATGGCCTCAGGTGGCCAAGAGTGAAAGTGGAAGGTAATGGCTACCTGACAGAGAAGAAAGGACCAGCAGTCCCCCTGCCCCTCCCTACCACACAAGCGGTACTCCACTGGCTCAGGCCCTGTGACCGAAAAGGAACGGGGGAGGGGGGCAGGGGACACCAGGAGTGTGTGCACCGTCAACAAGTCACAAGGTAAGGTGACTTTCTCATACAAAACCAAACCAGCAGGGTACCAGCAAGCTCCCCGGGCGGCCTGGGGTGGATAACACAATTTAGGGAGAACCTCAAGTTCCCAAAAGTCAAACACAGCTAGGTTAAATTAGAAGTCTCCCAACTTCTCCCTCAACTAAGGAACACTTGGTTCAAAACATCTCATCAGACATCCAATATTTTAAAAATAAAGTGGCCCCAAGGTCAGAGCCACACAACAGACTCGATTTTCCAGGATTTCAAACAGACTGACCCACGGTTAGATTTTTGTTCAAAGAATAGGGTTACTGCATAGTGTTCCTTCCAATCCTAACACCAAGTAAGAATCCCAGGCCTCTTTAATATGACTCCTTTCTACCACGGAATCCTAATTGTACTTCCTTTTTTCTCTTTCTACTTTTCAGAACCACTTCCGCTTTTTCTGACTTGACTCTTAAACAGGGCCGCTGGTGGAAAGCATCCCAGAGGCTGGCACTGGTGTGGCCTTTCACCTCTGACCTTTCCTGTCCCCAGGTAAACCTGGCCTCCCTGAGGTGCTCAGAGCAGGCTGCAAACACACAAGCTCCAGAGCCAACAAGCCTGGGCTCAGATCCTGATTCTGCCCCCGACCCCGGACACAATACCCTGGACAATCTCTCCCAACTCCTGGAGCCCTAGGTGTGCGGTGGGGGCAGTGCCCACTCAGTGATGCCGCAAGGTTAAATCATGCGGTGGGCACCGAGGACTGCCCAGAGCAGGAGCAAGTACTGGGCCGCCCTCTCCACAGGGGACTGAGCCTTGCCCTCACAGGCTCACTGTCGGAGAGGAGAAGACAGGATGTGGACATTCACTAGAGATGGACAGGGGTCAGGTGGGGCTCTGAAGCCCGGTGCCAAGGTCTGAATGTTTGGATCTTGGCTCTGCCACTTACATGGCTGTGACCTTGGGCCAGCCAACCACTCAGTGCCTCATTTTCCCCCGCAGGAAAACAAAGATAACAGCATGCGTATGTCACAGGGCGCTATGAGGAGCAAGTTAGCGCATTCATGGAAAACCCTTAGGGCAGTGATTTTGCTCAAGAAGAGGTGGCTGTTCTGATTAATCTAGGAGGTCCTCCATTGCAGAGAATAGGCAGGCAGGGTGGGTTCTCTCTCTCTCCGTACACAACATACAACATGCCTGGACACTCAGGCGTTGAGACAGGCCAGCCCATTAGACCTGCAGGACTCACGGGGGCTCAGAAGCAAAGAGCTTTATACACGCCATCTCATTTAAACCCCACACCTCCAAGAGGTAGGTAGCGTTATCTTCATTCTACATCCGTGGAAGCGGAGGCAGAGGCCTTGGTACCCAGCCGGAAGTCACATGGCTAGCAGGTGGCGTGGCCAACACAGGTATCCAGGTATGGCCGACCCCCAAGCTTACATCCTCTCCGTCATTAGGCAGCCTAAACGCTGGCAACCACAAAAAGTTGCGTATTCCTGAGGTACTCCAGGACCCTTCAGCTGGCTCCTCAAGCCCTGGGCAGCAACTAAGGGGGAGATTCCAGACGGCTGTGGAGAACCACAGGTGGAATCACTCAGGTGAAACAAGGAGGACAGCAACTGTAAGTCACTGGTCACCAGCCCCTCTGTACTCTGAGCAACAGGAGACAAGGAAGGCCCAGCTCCCAGTTCTGCCGCTGAGTAGCTAAATGGCCTTGGGGTGGGGTGGGGGGGAAGAACACATCCCCTCTCGGGGCCTCAGGTGTAAGACAGGAGGCTGGACCGATATTCTGGGAGAGGCCTCCCATTCTAACATTTCAATTCCACAGTCAGGTTTAACC
This sequence comes from Dugong dugon, assembly GCA_030035585.1. NCBI lineage: Eukaryota > Metazoa > Chordata > Mammalia > Sirenia > Dugongidae > Dugong > Dugong dugon. The sequence continues at coordinate 70,340,437 of CM057461.1, forward strand.
AAAACCCGTCATACATGAAGCCAGAACGAGGCCAGTCAGGGAGACGTTCTCAGGGAGAGGACTGCTTGATTGTGGCTACATTTCCTGTCAGTCCACCCCTGCTACCTGGCCCCGTGGTGGAGAAGCCCCCCAGTAACCCACCACAGAGGCCGCTGTCCCCACCACCATCCCGCTTCTGCTGCAGGGGGACCCGGTTCTGCTCCAGCTCCTGGCAGACGTAGATGGTCATTTTGGGTCTCACGTTCCTGGCGAGAGAAGAAAGAAAGGGCAGGTGGGTGGACAGGGCTCTGCTGTCCCAGCACAGAGCATGGAAACAGCAGACTCAGAGGAGCCAAGGAGGCTGTTTCAGAGCTGAAGGGAGGCGGAGCACGATTCATGGAGGTGGGGCAGGGACATCCCACCCAGGGGGACCTACATGGTTTCACGCAGCTTGCCTGGAGGCAGAGGGCTGCACAAGACCACCCCCACCTCTGAGATCCCGCAACTGCTAAGAGGCTGAATGTCAAGGTGAGACTCTCAGGATGAGGGCAAACCCTCACCCCGCTCACTCTCTGCCAGGCACGGCTCTTAGGACTGTGCGTGCGTAACCCACCTGGGCCTCACACAGCCTGCGATGGAGCCAGGACCACCCTTACTTTACAGATGAGGAAACTGAGACAGAGGCTCCCGGGGGTTAAAGGCTTTACCCAGTAGCACAGAAATAAGCAGCAGATCTAGGATTCAAATCCAGGTTCTCTCACTCTGAAACAGCACTGTCCACATACATGGCTATTAAAATTTTAATTAATGAAATGTAAAACTCAGTTTGTCAGGTACATTGGCCTCAGTTCAAGCATTCCATAGCCACATGCAGTCAGTGGGTACCCTACTGGGCAGAGAGGCCACGGAATCCTTCCACCACCACTGGAAGTGGTCTCCGTCTACACTGGGAACTCCTACATGATGCTGAGTAACCACACCAGCCCATGGCTTCCCTCAGGGAGCAGGCAGCTTTGAGACAAGCATCTGAGAGCTTGGGGGAATGACTTAGGGGCCAAGATCCAAACCCAGTGGGGAAGGCTCCAGTTCAGTGAAGAAGGAAAGGGGCCTCAAGACAGGATCTTCTGCACCCCATTGCATCCCGTGTCAATGTCTCACTGTCCTGCAATGGTCCCAACCCCCTCACCACACCTCCACCTGCATCTGCCCCTCGCTGCAGGAAGGAGCTAGCCTAGGGAGCGCCCATCAACCAGCCAGCCCACCCGGTGTGGCCAGCTCCCTCAAGCCCAGGAGGCTGTGGTCTGGGCTTCTGCCACGTGGGGCCAGGCGGCTGTCCCCAGCAGCTCCCCCAGGAAGCCGACACCCACCTGCCTTTAATGGCGTTGAAGAGCCGGATCCCATCGGCAGGGCCGCAGATCTGAACCAGATCATCTCGGGACATCTTCAGCAAGTCGGCACCTAGGCAGGAAAATGGGGCCGCATGTTACGTGGGGCAGAGAAAACCGATGCCTTCCACACACACCCTGCAGGTCCTGCACTGGGGGCAGGGGGGTGGGCAATGAGTGACTGCCTCACCCTCAGTGGGCCCCAGTCCGTGGAGAGAGAGACAGCAAAGAGCTCGAAGACATCAGCCCAAGAGGTGTCAGAGCTTGGTGATCAGATAGATAGGTGTTTACAGAAACCACTAAATCCTCACTGCCTGGGCCTGCCCCCTGCCCATGCTTTGATTGGCATGAACACGTGTGCACTTTTTTACACTGTGTGTTCAGTCTGAGTGCCCCTCTGTGACCATCACACAGACCAGGAGGCAGAACATCAGCAGCCCCCCAGAGGTCCCTCGTGCCCACCGTGCCCCCCACCTCTAGGGTAACCACTGTACTGACTCTGTTCACAGCACAGATGAGTTCATGTTCACATCAATGAAACTGAATCGTACGCACTCTTAGATGTCTGGCTTCCGTCCCTCGGAGTTACAACTGAGGGATTCATCGGTGCTGAACGTAGTTACAGAGCGTTCATTCTCATTGTGATGTACTATTCTATCCTGTGAATATAGCACAACTCAGAATTCATTCTCTGCGGGCACGAAGGCTCGATGGACGCTCTCACACCTGTCTTCTGGTTTGTACATGTGTGCATGTCCGCTGGGTCACAGGGCACGCATGTTTGGCTTTGGCTGTTGTTGTTGTTAGGTGTCAGTTCCGACTCATAGCAGCCCTATGTACCACAGAACGAAACACTGTCCAGTCCTGCGCCATCCTCACAATCGTTGCTATGTTTGAGCCCACTGTTGCAGGCCACTGTGTCAATTCATCTCTTTAAGGGTCTTCCACTTTTTTGCTGGTCCTCTAGTTTACCAAGCATGATGTCCTTCTCCAGGGAATGGTCACTCCTGACAACATGTCCAAAGTATATGAGATGGAATCTCGCTATCCTCGCTTCCAAGGAGCACTCTGGCTGTATTTTCTTCCAAGACAGATTTGTTCGTTCTTCTGGCAGTCCACGGCATATTCAATATTCTTCACCAGCACAATTCAAAGGCAGCAATTCAGTTTTTCTTATTCATTGTCCAGTTTTTGCACACATATGAGGCAATTGCATGGCTTGGGTCAGGCGCACCTTAGTCCTCAAAGTGACATCTTTGTTTTTTAACTCTTTAAAGAGGTCTTTTGCAGCAGATCTGCACAATGCAATACATCATTTGATTTCCTGACTGCTGCTTCTGTGGGTGTTGATTGTGGATCCAAGTAAAATGAAATCCTTGACAACTTCAATCTTTTCTCCATGTATCATGATATTGCTGTTGGTCCAGTTGTGAGGATTTTTGTTTTCTTTGTTGAGCTGTAATCCATACTGAAGGCTGTAGTCTTTGATCTTCATCAGTAAGTGCTTCAAGTCCTCTTCACTTTCAGCAAGCAAGGTTGTGTCATCTGCATACCACTGGTTGTTAATGAGTCTTCCACCAATTCTGATGCCCCGTTCTTCTTCATATAGTCCAGTTTCTCAGATTATTTGCTGAGCATACAGACTGAATAAGTATGGTAAAGGATACAACCCTGAGATATACCTTTCCTGACTTTTAACCATGCAGTATCCCCTTGTTCTGTTCAAATGACTGCCTCTTGATCTATGTACAGGTTCGTCATGAGCACTATTAAGTGTTCTGGAATTCCCAATGTCATCCATAATTTGTTATGATCCACACAGTCGAATGCCTTTGCATAGTCAATAAAACAGAGGTAAACATCTTTCTGGTATCCTCTGCTTTCAGTCAAGATCCATCTGACATCAGCAATGATATCCCTCCTTCCACACCCTCCTCTAAATCCAGCTTGAATTTCTGGCAGTTCCCTATCAATGTACTGCTGCAACCACTTTTGAATCATCTTCAGCAAAATTTTACTTGCATGTGATATTAATGATTGTTTGATTATTTCCGTGTTCTGTTAGATCACCTTGGCTTTGGTAGGTACTGCAAACAGTCTTCTAAAGTGTTATATCAATGTACATCCCACCAGCAGCCTATGAGGACTGACCTCACGGTTAAAGAAACTTAGGCAGATGGCTCTATCAAAGAGACAGAGGAGAACTGTGGGTCAAAGAAGAAAGAGTGCCCAGGGTCCCTGAAAAGAGCTGACAGCCTAAAGAGGTGTGTGCTGTCTTTTCCTCTAAGTACAAAGAGTCTGCAGACTCCAAAATGCCCACCAGGATCCTCGAAGGTCCAAAAATGACATTAGTCTTCTTCTGCTTAGGACCTGTCAAAAGCCACGTGGCCGAGAGCCACACTTTGCATCCTCTCTCTCTTGCCACAGGAATGATACGCCTTAGGGACAGGTCTGTGTGTACAACCCTTGCCTTTTCATTGGGAATAAGAGCCAAGTCCTCACACTGCTCTGCAATGGCCCAGTGACTGGCCCGTGGTCCACACTGCCTCTCCGCCTCCCCTCCTCCCATGGTCCACTCTGCCCCCATCACGCTGGTCTCCTCTGCTCTACAGCCACACTGGCACACATTCACACTGCAGCCTTCAAACGTCCCCTCAGCCGTGAAAGCTCTTCCCCAAATACCCCCGTGGCTCACTCCCCACCTGTCCAGCCTCTGCTCAATGACCCCTTCTCAGTAAGGCTGACCTTGACCACCCTTCTTAAAGCCACAGCCGCCTCTGCCCTCCTCTCCTGTCCAGTCCAGATCAGGCCCCCTCTCAGCTTCCTCCATCAGACATGTCATGCTGTACTGAGAATAGAGACTGCTGGTGTGGGGTGTCTGTGCTGACTCGAAGCTGCACGCTCCGGAGGGCAGGACCACCCCCTAACCCTGCCACACGCCCCACTGCTAACAGAGAAAGCTCTTAAAAGCGCTGAGGTAACAGAATGGATAGGCGCTGGCTTCCCTCCACCCTGTTGTCCTTCAAGTATCAATTTCATTAACCAAGCAAAATGTAGCTGTGCTGTGCACAGTCGGGAGAGTGGCTGCCCTTGAGGTGGGGGCGTGACAGGCACAACGGGTCTCTGGGGGCTGGTGACACAGGTGCGCTCAGCGTGAACACACAGCACATTGTACACTTACGCTGCAGAAAAGTGTCTGCACACTGTATGTCAATAAAAGTACCAGGCGGGGTCGGGGGGTGGAGAGGAGGCACAGGCAGTGCAGACCTATCAGTTTCTATAAGCGCCTGTCCGTCCTGCTCACTCTGGGAGCACCAATCACTGAGCTCTGACGTCTCCTCTGATGTCATTTGGTTCTTGGCCGTTTCTCTCTCTCTCTGTAGTGAGGGTAAAGGTTCTGATCAAATCTGAATGCACAGATGTCTCCTCCCTGTCACTCTGGACTGACTCTTCTGATGGCAAGATGCGCTGCTCTGTTCACCCTTGTGCCCCCGGCCCCAGCTCAGGCCTTCTGTCTCAAGGGCCAGTCAGCAAGGGCTTCACACCCTTTCCAAGCGGGAAGAACTGCTTCTCTCCTCGGCTGTAGCTTCAACTCCATCTCCCGGTCATGACTCCAGCGATCGTGTGATGAGCAACATTCTGGTATGAAAAATGTGCGGAAGCCCCACCCACTGTGCACCACCCCGCTTGGCTAGGGGGGTCCTTCCCAGGTAGACAAGAGCCCACCCACTTAGGTAAGAGTCACCCAGACTGTCTCCCTAAAGCCCCACTGGACTGAGGACTTGGAGGGGCAGGATCTGTGTCTCCAGCACTTGACTGAGGGGGCTACTCTGTTCTGTACAAAGCGCAGCCCTCAGGGCCGTGGGGCCACCCAGAAGGGTGCTGGCTTCTGAACGTGGCTCCCAGCACAGTGGGAGGAGCTCACCCGAGAAGCTGGCGAAGAGCCGGCAGAACTGGGAGAAACGGTTGCGATGGAGCCATTGCTGGGCGTCCTGGATGGAGGCAGACGGGAGGAGGTGCTGCAGGCCAGAGAGAAGAGGTCCTGAAGCGGCCGCATGGGGACCCGAAGGGACAGTCAGCCCCAGAGCCCTGCTGCAAACACTTACGTCACTGCCCAGGGGCAGGGCCTCCACTGGGTGGGTCGGAGAGCTGTTGCTGCAAAGGAGGGAGAGCTGAGGTGAGAAGACAGGACGCCACCAGGCCTGTCCCATCGCCTGCCTCATCACCTGCCAGCGCTGTCCCTGCCCTGCAGGCATCATGTGTGATTAAGTGGGATTGTTTAAAATGAAACGGGTCCTCAAGAATTTCCTGGCACCAGCTAGCCCTTCTGAGTGGACAGGAAGTCTGAAAAGCAACACTGCTCCAGCCAATGATAACCCCTCCATCCCCGAGTAATCAGCAGCGACAAGCTAGGCCCTGCGGTTCTAGGTTCGTTTGTCTGAATCAGAATTACCACTGAAGAAAGGCTTGGCTATCTGCTTCCATAAAGGTTAAGAGTCAAAACTGCACACGTGAAAACTGCTGAACGGGTGTCTGTTCTGTCATGCAGATTTTCACAAATAAAAGAGACTGCAGCCAAGAAAACCCTATGGAGCAGATCTACTCTGTAACACACGGGGTTGTGGCCGGGAGTCAACCGGCGACTGGGAGGCAGCTAACAACAACCTCCTACTCAGAGTCTCCACCCCAAGCCCCAGCCCAGGGAGGGGCAAGCTGACCAAAAGGACACAGGGAAAGGGCAGCCCTGATCCTCGTAGTAACTCAGCGCTTGAAGAGCTGCGGCCAAACCAAGGATCACAGTCTGAAGGCTCCTCTAACTGGTATCAGGACAGCCACAGGGATCCATGGGAATTACTCTGCAGTGAGTGCCCACCCACAGTCTGCCACCCATTACTGAGCTGACAATCTCAGCGTTCCCCTGGAAGAGAGGCACACCGATCCCCCTGTGGGCTGACTCATCAGGAAGGCACAGACCTCAGCACCTGGGTTGGTAAGCTGGGAGAAAGTTACGTTAAAAAAAGACCCTCCCAGGGACACTCCTGAGACAGTCATCAGTCAGAGCAGCCGCACTTCATCAACTGTCCGCCAATGCTGGGCATCTTCCACATGCTCCTCTGAACCTGCGTGCAATTCTTACCCCCGCTGGCCGTAGGAGGGCTCAGAGAGCTTTGAGCCCAGAAAAGTGCACAGTTAAGACTAGGTGTACCTGAATCTAAATATGACACCTTTTCTATTTCTCCACCTCCCAGGGAGGCCTCTCCTCATCTCGCTAAAATCAAGCTTGTGGACAATCTCGCTTTCCCGCGAGAAAAGTTCTCCGTCCACACGCATGAACTCTGATGAACCTGTGGGAAGAAACTACACAGTCCAAGCTCACCTGATACACCACCCAGCTTCTTCCTGCCTCTGTCCCTGCCCCATGAAAAGGACACACCCAGGACAGGCCAGGAGGCTGCCTGCCAGCCCCTCGAGGGCGCCTTTCCCACATCATCAAGTAAATGCGCCCACGCATTTTCCGAGCTGGGTGGCCAGTAGGGAGGCCAGTTTCTGTGCGTTACAAGCATGAAACCAAGGGCAAGGAGAGCCTAGAGAAAAGAGAACCAAGACAGCCCCTCCCAGCTGCTGCAGCCATCCAAACAGCTCTTTCCCAAGGCCCCATCTGTCCATGAGGGCCATTCTGCTCTGGGGGAGGTCTGGCAGGTGATCTCAGAGGCTGTCCTACCACACCTCAGACCAGCCCTGTTTTTACCAGGTGGGGTGGGGCAGCAGGTTCTGAGCTACTGCCCAGAAGACAACATTTATAGAAGTGCTTCTAAGCACAAAAGCCATACAAATGGCTAGGAATGAAGGGAACAGACACTGGGAAGTAATTCAAAGCTGTACATAAAAAGCAAGATCCCAGATAAAGAGAAATGCATAGGCAAGACTAAGGGCTGGTAATGAGGTATTCATGCTTGAGAATTCTCAGTGTTTTGTCCTTCATGTTTTTCAATAACAAATATATAAAAGGCAAGGATAAAGTTATGTTACAGGGCACATGAAATATAAACATGTAATTAGTAAGCCCTGGTGGTGCAGTGGTTAAGAGCTCGTCTATTAACCAAAAGGTGGGCAGTCCACCAGCCACTCCTTGGAAACCCTATGGGGCAGTTCTCTGTCCTACAGGGTCGCTGTGAGTTGGAATTCACTCGATGGCAACAGGTTTGGTTTTTTTCAGTTTAATTAGTGTTAACAAGAACAAAGGTAGGGGGAGAGGAAAGGTATAGACATGAAATTTCTTCTCTGTTACTGAAGTTAAGTTGGTACCAACTGACCTTACAATGTGATAAATACAAGCTCTTAAATGGTAACCACTAAGGAAACATATAGAAAACATACACAAAAGCAAAGGAGATGGGAACCAAAACGGCTGGCTACAACAAACCAACAAAACACAAAAGCAAGCAGTAGTAAAGGAAAAAGATAAAAAAGGCTTAAGACGCACAAAAAAACAAATAACAGAATGGCAGAAGTAAGTCACTTCTTATCAGTAATTACAGTGGATGTAAATGACGAAATGCTCCAATCAAAGGGCAGAGAGTGGCAGAACGGATTTAAAGAAGCATGACCCAACTATATGCTGTTTACAAGAGACACATCTTAACCCCAAGGACACAAAGAGGTTGAAAGCGAAAGGGTGGAAAAATATATTCCATGCAAATAATAATCACCAGAGAGCTGGGGTGGCAATCTTAATATCAGACAAAGTAGACTTTAAGACAAAATCTGTCAGAAGGGATAAAGGTGGACATGATAGAGTAATAAAAGGGTCAATTAATCAAGAAAATTTAACGATCATAAATATATACGTGCCCAACATCGAAGCACCTAAATACATAAAACAATGATAGAACTGAAGGGAGAAACAGTACTACGATAATAATTGGAAACTTCAATACACAACTTTCAATATTGGACAGAACATGTAGAAGAAGATCAACAAGAAAACAGGACTTAAATGACACTAGAAAACAATTAGACTTAACAAACATATATAGTACACTCCACCCAAAAATAGCACAGTATACATTCTACTCCAGTATATATGGATCATTCTCCAGAACAGACCACATTTTAGGTCACAAAGCAAGTCTTAATAAATTTAAAATGATTCAAATTATACAGAGTATTTTCTGTGACGACAACAGAGTGAAGCTAGAAATCAGTAACAGAAAAAAACCTGGAAAATACACAAACATGGGAATTAAACAACACACTATTAAACTACCAATGAGTCAAGGAATAAATCGCAAATTTATTAAGAGTCAAATGAAAATGAAACCACGTGTATCAAAACGTACAGAATGCAGTGAAGGCAGTAATTAATTAATAACCTAATAATAACCTAACTTGATAGGAAGAGACTAGAAAGACAAGACCAAACTAAACCTAACCCTACCAGAAGAAAGTAAACAACAAAGATCAGAGCAGAAATAAATAAAATCAAAAACAATAGAGAGAATCCATAAAACCAGAAGTCGGTTCTTTGAAAAGATCAAGAAAATTGACAAACCTTTAGCAAGACTGACAAAGATAAAAATAACCAAAATAAAAAGTGAAAGAGTAGATATTACAAGTAACCCAACAGAAACAAAGAGAATTATGACTGAATATTATGAACAACTGTATGGCAACAAACGGGATAACCTAGATGAAATGGACAAATTCTTGGAAGCACACAACTTACCCAAACTGACTGAAGAGGAAATAGAAAGTCTCAACAGATCCATAACAAGTGAAGAGACTGAATCAGTGACCAAAAACCCCTCAACAAAACAAAGTCCTGCACCAGATGGCTTCACTGGGGAATTCTACCAAACGTTTGAGAAGAATTGACACCAATACTGTTTAAATTCTTCCAAATACTTCCTAATTCATTCTATGAGGTAAACATAACCCTGATACTCAAACCAAAGACTTCACAAGAAAAGAAAACTACAGGCTAATATCTCTTATGAATATAGATGCAAAATCCTCAACAAAATGCTAGTAAACAGAATCCAACAGCATATTAAGAGTCATAAGCCATGACCAAGTGGGATTTATTCCTGGAATGCAAGGATGTTTCAACATTAGAAAATCAATCAACATAATATACTACACCAACAGAACAAAGGAAAAGAACCACATGATCATCTCTATGGATACAGAAAAAGCAACTGATAAAATCCAACACCTCTTCTTGATAAAAACCCTAAAGAAGATCGGAATAGAAGGGAAATTTTCAATATGATTCAGGGCATATATGAAAAGACAACAGCCAACATCATATTTAATGGACAAAAATTGAGAGCTTCACCCTTGAAAACAGAAACAAGACAAGGATGCCTGCTCACTCCTATTCAATATTGTATTAGAACTCCTAGCCGGAGCAATAAGAAAAATAAATAAAAGGTATCCATATTGGAAAAGAAGAAGTAAAATTATCCCTATTTGTGGATGATATGATCCTATGTATAGAAAATCCCAAAGAAATCCCAAGAAAACTTCTAGAGCTCTTAGAGGAATTTAGCAAATCTGCAGGGTACAAGGTCAACAAACAAAAATCGGTTGAGTTTTTATACACCAGTAATGAGAAATTTGAAAGGGAAATAATTCCACTTACAATAGCATCTAAGAGAAAAAAATACCTAGGAATAAATCTAAATAGGGATGTGATGGATATATATATAATGAAAATTATAAAACACTGCTGAAAGAGATTAAAGAAGATTTAAATAAATGGAAAGATGTTCCATGAGCTTGGATTGGAAGACATAATATTGCTAAGATGTCAATAGTAACCAAAGTGATCTATAGATTCAATGCAATCATCAAAATTCCAACAGCCTAATTTACAGAAATAGAAAAACCAATTCTCAACTTTATATGGAATGGCAAGAGGCCCCGAATAGCAATGTTGAAAGAGAAGAATAAAGTTGGAGGACTCACACTTCCTGATTTTAAAACATACTTTACAGCTACAGTAATCAAAATAGACGGGTACTGGTATAACAGCAGACAGACAGACTAATGGAATGGAATTGAGAGTCTAGAAATAAACCCACGTGTTTATGGTCAACTGATTCTTGACATGGTGCTAATTCCATTCAATGGGGAAAGAAGTGTCTCTTCAATAAATGGTGCTGGGAATATTGGATTTCCACATGCAGAAAAATGAAACGGTATCTGTGTCTCATAACACATACAAAAACAAATTCAAAGTCTAAAAACTACAACCATAAAATTCTTAGAAGAACAACCAGGGGCAATGCTGTCAGGCCTAGCTTTTAGTAAGGGATTATCTAATACAGTAATAAAGGATAAACAGCAAAAGATAAAATAAACAAATGGGACCTCATAAAAATTAAAAACTTTTGCTCACTAAAATACATTACCAAAAAATGTATAAAGACAAGCAACCAACTGGGAAAATATCTTTGGAAACAATATATCCGACAAGAACCTAATAACCAAAATATACATAAAACTTCAACAACTTAACAAAAAAATGACAAATAAACCAATTACAGAATGGGCAAAGGACTTGAACAGACACTGCACCAAAGAAGACATTCAAATGGCCGCCAAACACATGAAAAGATGCTCAGCATCATTAGTCATCAGAGAGATGCAAATCAAAATCACAAGGAGATACCATTTCACTAGGATGGCTAAAGGAGCCCTGGTGGCACAGTGGTTAAGAGCTTGGCCACTAACCAAAAGGTCAGCAGTTCAAATCCACCAGGCACTCCTTGGGAACTCTATGGGGCAGTTCTACTCTGTCCTGTAGGGTCGCCTGAGTCAGAATCAACTCGAAAGCAAAGGGTTAGGATGGCTAAGATTAAAAAAAAATAACAAATGCTGGTGCGGATGTGGGGCAACTGGAACCATTATCCACTGCTGGTGGGAATGCAAAATGGTACAGTCATTGTGAAAAGCAAAAAACTAAAAATACAACTACCATATGACCCAGCAATTCCACTCCTAGGTATATACCCAAAGACTCGAAAGCAGAGACTCAAAAAGAGGTCTGTACGCCAGTGTTCACTGCAGCACTATTCACAATAGCCAAAAGAAACAGCCTAAATGCCCATCAGCAGATGAATGGATAAACAAAACGTGGTACATACATACAATGGAATACTACTCAGCCAGTAGGAGAAATGAAGTCTTGATGCATGCTACAGTATGGATGGAACTGAAAACATTATACTGAGTGAAATAAGCCAATCACAAAAGGACAAATACCATATGACCTCACTTATATAGAAAGACAAGAAAAGGCAACTGTACATAGAGACTAAAGTATCTGTGGTTACCAGGAGTGGAAAAGAGGGAGAGACGGGGTTAACGGTGATGGAAAACTCACATTGATTAAGGGGAGGGTTGCACAGCTAATTATTGCAACTGCTGTCAAAAAGTTGTATGCTTGTAAAAAGCTAAACTGGCAACAATGACCAAAAAAAAAAAAAAGAGTAACTGCTGAGGCTGCTTATGTACAACCAAACACCTCATGGGATTTGGTTCCTTGGTTTGGAGGTTTAAGGTCGTGGTTTTGTGGGATAACCCAGTTAATTGGCCTAATAATGTGTTCAGTGCTTCTGTTCTACCTCCTAGTTTATTGCATAGTGCCTGGTATCATAAAACCTTGCAAAGGACCATCCAAGGCACAACAATTGGTCTCTATTCACCTGGAGCAACAGAGGAAGAAGGAGAGTCAGGAATAGGAGGAGGAAATGGAATGTGTGGCTAACTGCCTCCATGAACAACTGCCTCCTTTGCTATGGGAACAGAAGAAGTAAATGGGGCCTGGCTACCATTACTCAATATTTTGATCAAAGATTCTACAGACGAATCCTGATCCAAAGTGGGAAAATGCAAAACAGAATTTCAAATTCTCGCAGACTTCAGACTTTCTGGGGCCATGGAGGCTGGATGAACCCCCGAAACTATTACCCTGAGATAATCTTTAAACTTCAAACCAAAAGTATCCCCTGAAGTCTTCTTAAAACCAAACAATGGTTTAGCTTAACTAGTAAAGAATGCCTTGAGCATTAAACTCCTTTAAGAACTATCTATATGGAATCAAATTGACAACAGCAACTCAAAAGTTTAGACGGGAACCTTAGGGGGCAGTGAGCTCATGTTAATGAGGGAGGAACAACTCAGAAAAGGAGGATGAGAATGGTTGCACAACTCGAATGTAATCAACGTCACTAAATACTACAAGTAGAAACTGTCGAATTAGTGTATGTTTTGCTATGTATATTCTCAACAATAACAAAATAAATAAAATTTAGGAAAAAAAAATGCTAGGAATGGCTGTTACGGTAAGACCAGTTAGCCCCTCCGAAACCCAAACTGATGCCAAGCTTCAGAAAGGAAGAAGACACAGAGAGGAAAAGTCAGAGAAGGAACCTGCCCACCATCGTCATCCGAGGGGCTCCAAGGGGAGAGAGGCTGCACGTACCCTTCGCCAAGGCCAAAGCTGTTTGGAGAGCCGGTGTAGCTTGGGGACGGGGCGCTGTTCACTTGGTAGGCCACGTCAGGCCACGGAGAGCACTGAGGGGAGAGAGTACAGGTAGCAGTGACTCGAGGGCTCACTGTGTGCTCCTCTGACCCTCCCTGGTAAACATCCATCAAAGCCAAAACAAGAAACCACAGACCCTTCAACACCCAGCCCACACCAACCCAGCACCCACAGTGAGCCGCAGATGGGGACGGTGAGGACTCAGGTCACCCAGACGAAACCAGATGTGGTAAAGAAGAGACCTAACGCTCAGTAAGTACTCCCCAGAGCAAATAAAGTGTGAGATGTGTTTCTCTGGGCATCCTGAGAGTCAAACCAAAACATCATCAGTCATGAGATTCCTGAGTCCCCAAGAAAACAGAGGAAAAAATAAAACAGGCCAGTTGCTCAGAAGCAGGTTTTCTTGGTACAGACAAAGGTGTGTAAACACGTTACCGAGAGCACGGACCACGCACAACTTCCACGCAAAAAATACTGTGTAAAATCTGCTATGAAAAGGTGTGCTTTTTTGCAAATAGAACCTGGGCTCTCTAACAGTCCCTGTCAGGAGCCCCGGCACCTCACACAGTCACCACAAGCAGCTTTTCTTCAGCACAGTCCCACACTTATTTATTAATTTAGGACATTCTGCTAGGAGCTGCGAGAGACACACCAACACCTAAGATGTGATCCTCGTCCTCTGGGAACTTCTGTGCAGAAGTCAAAAAATGAACACACGTGGGGGTCTGTCTCCCAAAGAAGGCCACAGCCACCCAGGTTTCACCTGTTGGGAGGTGTCTGTGGATGAAGAATTAATTTCTCCCCTTCCCTGCAGCAATGCCTCCTTGGAGAACAACAATTGGAAACATTCCTGAAGATTTACTATCACCCACCTAACCGCAGGGCTGGTGAATATTTAACTCCATGGCAAGCGTGGGCTGGAATTTGTTGGTGCTGATGAGCTGATAGAGGTGGGAGCCCCATACGCCATCACTGCCCACGTGACTCCGGACAAGGTCACTGGCCAGGCGGGAACTTCCACCAACCGCACTGCACAGTAACAAGGGCATTGCGTGAGCTGCTCCAGGACCTCACCTCCACCTGGGAGGTCAGAGGGGAGCCTGAGGACAGGAGAGGGCAAGGCTCATCCACAAATGGAAAGTGGGAATGGGGTGGAGGGTTCCCAGCACGGGCAAAAGCATGAGGAGAAGAAAGCATGGGGAGCAGGCATGGGGAGAAGGAAGCTGGTCTGATGTCTAACTCAGAACATGCAGGCCTCGCATCCTCTGCTCCTTTGCCTGCCCAGCAACTAGAGGCCCCATACTGTGGCCAAGGCCAGGGGAAGGCCCTTCCCACACCCACTGTCTCTGGCCCCTGGCATCCTCAGGGTCAGGTAAAATGCAGTGCACATCTGTGTGCCCACAAAAGTAGCTTTTACACTGTACTCCCTTACTGCAAATACTCTTCTGCATGTAGCTCATTACACACTCAGACACGTATGCACACACGCATATACAGGCACACACAATACTCTCACGCATGCACACACCCACGCACGAGCATACATGTGCAAGCACACGTGTACATGCGCACACTCACGCACACCAACACACATGCGTGCACACACAGCTCCATATCAGCAAGGACAGGGCCACTGTTCTCTTAAGACACTGTGTTGCAGCCTCACCCTTAGCCCAGCCTTAACCCCCACACTGGTGGAGGGCCTTCTGAGTAAGTCAAGTTACTCAATGAACAAACACCAACACCTATTAGTTGACCTGACTGCAAACCACAGCTGGGAGTAATTTGTTTGGAAGAAAAATGGGGCCAAGCGAAAGAGAAGATGTTGGCTGTGACCTGGGACAGGAAGAGCGGGGCCTGTGACATCTGTGACATGGGCCATCTCAGAAGTACCCCCAATGTACTGACGCTTGGAGCAGGCTGGTTGAGGTGCCAAGTTTAAGAGGAATCCAGCAGCTGTGGAACAACAAAATAACAAGCGCACATACCTTCTGACCTCCTGACTCCACCTCTCGAATCGAATCCTGCATATATTCTCACCCCGGGGCAGAATCTCACATGTACTGCATGCAGTACCCTCCGCAATGGCCAGACGCTGGACATGACCGAATGTCCATCCACAGGCCACCGCACTACAAAAGCTGCACAGCTGGATAAAGAACTAGCAAGCTCTTCGTCAACTAGTAGTGAGTGGACTCCAAGGCATGCATTACATGGAAAAACGCAAGTTGCAGAAAGAACATGTGTCCACGTGCACCATTGGTGTCCAAGAGCAGGTGTGGGACCAATACATGTTCAAACTGGCTCCATGTGCACAGAGAGATCAGATGGACACGCAGGAACGAGAGACGCTGGCTGCCCCCGAGGAGAGACTGAGTGGCCAGGGACAGCAGTGGGAAGGACGCTTTCCGGCGTGTACCCTTGTACCTTTTCAGTTTGGAACCACGTGAATATATTACCTATTCAAACACACGAAAATCAACCTAATTTTTAAAAGTGCATTTGAATGCAGCAGAGAGCTAGAAATGATTTCTGAAGCACCTCCCCAGCCGCTGAGCCTCAGCAGATGAACACAAGCTCCAGACACAGGGAACATGTCACAATTTAATTAGAGCTCAAAAGAGAAAGGTTGACCCAAGATGGGCCATTTTACAACCATCTCAAACAAGCACAATGTCCTGCTCCTCAGAGCAGGGTCCTGAGGGCTCTGTGCCAACAGTCTAGCCACTCACCTCCGTGAGGATGGTGGTTTCATAGGATGGCTGGTATTTCTCCTTCTCCTGCGCGGTCCTTTTCTCCATTTTCTCCCGATCTGTTTTCTGTTTCCGGTCGGCTCCCTTTGGCTGCAATGGCACAACACAGGCATCCAGTTAGTCCAGAGTGGGCAAAGGCCAGCGGGTGGAGACCCAGTGCCCAGCGGTGGCTCCAAGGCCTGCAGACTCTCCACTCTCCCCAGAGCCCCGGCAGCCCAGCCAGGACCTCAGAGCATCTCCCTCACCTTCCAGCCTCAAACACTGCTCCTGGAACACTCTTCCCTTGGAAGCTCTCCTGGGTCCTGTGCACTCAGCGGCTCATGGCATAACGCTCAGAAAAAGACCTTTCCCAACAGCCACTTGCTTACAGAGAGGAACCTTCAGAACCCGTAAATCTCTTGCCGTCGAGTCGATTCTGACTCATAGAAACCCTACAGGACAGAGGAGAACTTCCCCATAGGGTTTCCAAGGCTGTAAATTTTTACAAAAGCAGACTGCCACATCTTCCCCCCATGGAGTGGCTGGTGGGTTCAAAATCACTGACCTTTCAGTTAGCAGCAGAGTGCTTAACCACTGTGCCAGCAGAACTCCTGAACCTTCAGGAGCCATAGTAAATCCCAACACCTCCTTGGGTGACTCATGGAGAGTGAAGGGAATGAAGGATACTAGGGGCTGCTGGTCACCCTTGTAGGCTATGAAATCCTAGAGATGTGATGAAGGCTGCCACACCTTCAGCTCCAGCTTACACGGCACATGCAGGCTGGGTCTTCATCCTGACACGGCCACCAGGCACATGGACCTGCCACAGCCACGTCATGGAGGGCAGAGGCAGCAAACCCAAGTGACTTACAAAGGGTGTCCAGGCCTCACAGGTACTACTATTCCCCTCATTTACAGATTAGGACAGCAAGGCTGAAGTAAGTCACAAGTATACCAGTGTTCACTACAGCACTGTTCTCAATCGCCAGAAGGCAGAAACAACCAAGTGTCCATCAACAGATGAATGGATAAACACAACGCAGTACATACATACAACAGACTACTACTCAGCCATAAAGACACGTGAACCTCCTGATGCATGCTACCACATGGATGAGCCTTGAAAACATTATGCTGAGTCATACGTCAGACACGAAAGGACAAATATGAGACCATCCTACTTTTATGAAGTATCTAGAATCAGCAAATGCACAGAGACCGAAGTCAGTTAGTGGTCACCAGGAGCTAGAAGGGGAGTTATTGCAGAAGGGCGCTAAGTTTCTGTTAAGGGTAATGGGAGACTTCTGGAAACAGACAGGGTGATGGTAGCAAACATGGCAAATGTGATTAATGTCACTGAACTGTACACTTAAAAGGAGTTAAAATGGCAAACTTCATTACATATATTTCACCACAATAAATAAAAAGGTGGGGGGAGAAAAATATCAGAGAGGAAGGGGATGTTGACGAGGTGGCAAGTGAGGGCACCCAGGAGCACGCCCCCACCAGGCTGGCCCCACTGGCCCACCAATGGGGACTTCCTGACATCACTGGACCACCAGGTCCTGTGCCTTTCTGAGTCTGTGGCTTAGCTGGGAGTCCGGCGTAGGCTCAGAGCACCCCGAGAACTGGTGGTATTACGCTGTATGCAGGAGGCTGCCCGTGTTGTAGGCAGTGAACGAAAAGGAGGTCAGTCCCCAAGCTCACTGGTTTTCTCTTCATTGTACCCTCACGTGGCAGGAAGCTTTGAGGATCTTCATTCCAGCACACGCCTTCCTCACCTACAGCGTTCAGCTCCTGCTCGAGGGCTTCTGGAGAAACAGCTCTCAGGGTAATGCGACCCTCGGCCATAGACAGAGGCAGGTTTGCAAGGCTCACACTGGGTCACAAGTGGCAGAGCCAGCGTCCAGCGTGAGAGTTAGGCAGACGGCAGCAGGGGCCCAGGCATGCTGCAGCCAAACCCGTGGCACCTGGCCTCCCTGCTCCACCTCCAAGGCCCTGTCCCTCACAGGGAGGCCCCTCCTTCCAGCCCCAAAGCCACAGGCGCAGCAGGACCACACCAGACTGTGGCCAGGCATGCATGGGGCACACGGCACTCAGCCCCAGTGAGCCTGCGGAAGCTGGCTGTCCCCAGAGAGGCACTGTCTGTCCCTCCAGGGGTCTTGCCCCTCAGAGACTCAGACACCCCACCCAGAGCTCCAGGGCACTTCCAGTAATGGGGTGACCCGAGGTAGGAGGAAGGACTGAGAGTTTGGCTCGCCTCTGCCTGGCACTTGTTCACCGCCCATTTCAACCACTTCTGTGAATGGGGACAGTGGATGGGGTGGGCACGTCTCCTCAGGCATCCTGTGAAGCCAGTTTCGGGTGACCTGGGGCTCCGAACTTCCCCTCAAGAGAAGCCCAAGCCATCCTTGGGTCATTCGGACCAGACAGCTTGCAGCCCAGTTCCCAGTGTGACGCCAGGTGTGTGGGTGAGAAGCCCGGTGGGCAGAGCCCTCAGTGCCCCCTCACTCCGGAGCTTCTGACTTGGGTGTAGAATGGAGAGCTAGCAGGGGCCACGGGAAGGGCTGGGCGATGCGTGAGGGCAGAAGCCCTGCCTCGTTCCTCTCTCCCACTGCCCAGCATGGTGGCTGACCCCCAGAGTAGACCTAGACTAGGAAGTGAGCCACGGCCTGAGGGTAGAAGGTGGCTGCCGGTTCTGTGGGTGTGAGTCTGTAATGAGACAAGGTGTGACCAAGAACACAGGAACCACAGGACAGGGAAGACCACCAGCAGTGCAGCTGTGCACATGTCACAAAAGATCCCAAGATCCCAGAATGGGCAATAAGACCAGAGGCTGGACACCCCCTGCACTGGTGGATATGATGGTGGAATACCGGTCCCCAGAGATGGCCTCGTCGTATTCCCTAAAACCCGCAAAGACGTGAGGTTACGTGGAAAATGGGAATGAAGGCTGCAAACAGAACTAAGGTTGCTAATCACCTGCCCTTGAGACAGGGAGATGACCCTGGATTATCCAGACAGGCCTCATGTAATCACAAGGGTCCTTAAATGTGGAAGGAGGACACAGAAAATCAGAGTCAGAGAAAGATTTGAAGATGCTACACTGCTGGCTTTGAAGACAGAAGAAAGGGCCAGAAGCCAAGGAGTGCCGGCAGCTGCCGGAAGCTGAAAGAGACAAGGAGATGGGGCCTCCAGAAGGAGCACAGCCCTGCCAATACCTTGGTTTTAGCTCGGGGGACCCACTTTGGACTTCTGACGGCTAGAACTGTAAGGTAATAAAGGTGTTGTTTCAAGTCACTAAACGTGTGGTAATTTGTCACTGCAGCAACAGGAAACTAATACAGCTGAGTCATGCTACTTCCCATGGAGGCTGATCCCAGTGCTTCATAATCTAAAGCAGGTTTCTGAAGGTTCTCACTGCTTTGGCAAGAGAGCACAATTTCGGGGGCACTGGTGGTTCAGAGGCAGAGTTCTTGTCTTCCATGTGGGAGGCCTGGGTTCGATTCCTCTGTCAGTGGAGGCTTCTGTGTTGTATGATGCTGTACAGGTTTCAGTGGAACTTCCAGACTAAGACAGACTAGGAAGAAGGGTCTGGTGATCTACTTCCAAAAAAATCAGCCAACACAGTCTGATCCCACTGTGCATGGGTTATCATGAGTCAGGGGCCAACATGACAGCAGCTAACAACCACCACCACCCATTCTCCCTCCCTCACCCAGGCCGACACAAAAACTGGTCACGTGTTCAGCTCCGCGGAGCCCGGCTGTGGCCTCGGGGTCCTGTGCCCACAGTTCTCAGACAGCCAGTTCCTGCCACCTGGGACGGAGCTGCCAGCTGGGTTACGTGGCCTCCTGTAGTGCAACGTGGATTCCTCCTTGCTCACCCTATGCCTGCTGTAAGCGGCACATTCCACAAATCACTGCTGAGTGCCTACTATCTACCACGGTCTGTGGAAGATGCTCCAAGGAGGGACATGGCACAGTCCACCTCCCGGGACTTCCTTCTGGTTAGGGCATACCAACCCTGCAGTCACCAGGATGACAGTCTACCTGTGGGTATTTCCACATCCTCTCACCTCTGGAAGGTCCACACTGACCTGATTTTCTCTCTAACAAGCCCTGCCTGAAAAGACTCACTCTTGGATGTCCAGCCCCAGCAGACGGACCTGTTCCTGAATGTGAGCAAAGAGGAGGTCGGGAAGGCGCAGGGGGCTTGTTACTCAGGCAGCTTCTGCGGGCAGGCAGCTCCACACCCTCTCCGCCACAGGCCTGGAAACAGAGCTGCAGGAGAGCCGCGGGCCACTCGTGCCCAAGAACAAAGCCAGCCACGACCCTCCCTCTCCCCAAGGCCACACTGGACTAGCGGCTGGATCACGGCTCCCATCTCCAGGAAACCATCCAGACCGAAGAGACGGAAAATGGTGATGGGTGACTACCAGAGGTGCGGCCAGCAAGGGAGGGAGGAGAAAATGTCTTTTTCCCCAGCAGGAAACCACTGCAGAGAGAAGCATGGCGTCAGGCCCTGGACATGAAGATGGTGTAGCCAGGCCTCCAGGAGGAGTCTCTAATTTGGTTCTTAGAGGACCCTAATGTGGGCACCTGCAGACAACTAGAAAGTACTTGGGAGGAAAAACTCTAAAAACATGCACATCCTTATAGGCTGAGCTAAGCACTGCCATCCAGGGACTCCGACATTTCTGGTGACGGCTGAGCGGACATCACACTTAAAAGGATGCCATCGCCCCAGGAGCCCGCAGCCCATCCTCGACGGGGTCTAGTTAGATCCCTGGGCTACAGACATGGAGGCCCAGGCTGAAGGAGCCCAGCCACAGGGTATGCACAGGCCGGAAGTGGAGACAGATGTGATCACGGGCCGGAAGAGCAGGTGGGGAGGCGTCCTACCTTGAACACCTTGATCTGGCAGCTGGCAGAGTGCAGGTGCTCCGTGTACTCCCCGTTCTCATTCTGCTTAAACGTGTCAATCTGCACTCGGAAGGGCACGCCCTTCTCGCCCCCGTGCTTCCTTGGGGTGAATTCTGTGCTGATGCAGTGCACCTAGAAGAGGGGACAGCAGCAGGTA
This sequence comes from Dugong dugon, assembly GCA_030035585.1. Classification (NCBI taxonomy): domain Eukaryota; kingdom Metazoa; phylum Chordata; class Mammalia; order Sirenia; family Dugongidae; genus Dugong; species Dugong dugon. The sequence continues at coordinate 70,361,166 of CM057461.1, forward strand.
GCAAGGTGGGCAAGGGTGGGGTGTGGACTCTGGGTGTCTCTCTCCAGATGGAGGTCTCCACCCCGCCTCCATCCACTCCATCAGGCTGATGGCCTGTCCCCCTGCGTGCAGAGGTCACACCCTCCCACCTTCATCCCTTTACTTCAGAGATGCCGACTGACCCCATGAGGCCCCCCCGTCGCCCCTCGCCCTGGCTGACTCACACAGACCTAAGTAGGGATACAACTTAGTCCTTAGTCTCTCTCTACAGGCCTGTGTCCAGGTTACTCTGGCCAGGCTAGAAGCATGACCACAAGACTTGAACCATTTCTATATTTCTGTTAACGACCTGTTTAACAAAGGCACTTGACAGACCTTTGTGGTAATAACACCAATGAGAGCCAGCTTCTGCTGAGTAATTACTACATGTCAGGCACTGCACTAATAGCTTAAATTCATTATCTGATTTAGGACTCACAACAAATCCCTAAGATAGGTTCTGTAGAAACAGCACCATCTCAGAGGGGCAAAGTTCCAAGATGTAAAGAGACTGGCTCAAGGACATATAGCAAGTGAGAGAACTAGGATCCATCTGGAACCACAAGGCCACAGCCACGTCCTTCACCAGCTCTGTCTTACACAGAATTTAACACAAGGCTGGATACAAACCTGATGTTCAAAACCCGTGATCATTACAGACCAGAAACTACTATGAAGAAATGTTTTACTTTCAAATTATGTGTGCTAGCAAACGCTCATTTTTAGAAAGCATACGTATTCTATAAGCAAAATCCAAGAAGACTTGGAATTCTGAAACATTCCAAGTCCTTTTCCCTAGCAGCCAACCAGCACTGTGACTCCGAGCCACACTCAGACTCTCTGTCTCCTTCAATTTCCTTCCCTGGAACAGGGGACAGGAGCCCACCAAGAGCCTGCCCAGCTGGGTTGGTTTTGAGGAGATGCAAAATGAACCCCAAAGCCCCAGCTTCCCCACAGAGCATGACGTCCCCTTCCACTCACCTGAATGAATGCAGAGGCTCGCTTGGAAGGGTCCCACAAAAACTCAACTGCATTCAGCTGTGTCGGGCTGGCCCTGGGGTCCAAGATACCAACAGACAGTGGAATATCTGTGCACACATACACACACACAAGAGTGCAATCGTCAGCCACTCCAAGGCGTTAAGAAGGGCCCGCGTTACACGTGCAAATTCCTGACCCACAACTGAAATGCCAGATGCTCAGAAAACTAAAGGTGCCATCACTCTTCTGGCAGAAGGCCTGACTCGAGCTGACATGAAGCTGTGGTCTTTATCCCATTCTACGTGCACTGTCATTTCACCTTGCTGCAGATATCTGATTGTGTTTGATGGCCTGTTGGATACATGACACTAGGGGCATGTGGTTGCTGTGTGCCATCGAGTCCATTCCAACTCATGGCGACCCTACAGGATGGAGGAGAACTTCCCCGTAGGGACTCTTCTTTACGTACTGTTTATGGGAGCAGATCGCCAGTTCTTTTGTCCTGCGGAGCTGCTGGTGGGTTAGAACCACTGCCTTTCAGTTAGCAGCCAAGCGCTTAACCACTGCACCACCAGGGCTCCTCCTATGGGTATACGCCCCCCACCCCCCGGCAGTATCATTCTAACTTTTGAATTCCATCACCTGTCTGATCCCCAGGGTTGTGCACAAAGGACTATGGACCCAAACCACAAAATTCCATTTTCATTTCCCATCTCTGTGATGCCCACCCTTCCCTTCATCACTTATCAAAATCCTTTAAGGCACACTCCCTGTGCGAAGCCTTCCCTGACACCCTGACAGCAGGCCTTTCTTCTCCAGTGAAAAGGGGACCCCGTGAGGCAAGCCCGGTGGCATATACACTCAGCAAGCTCCTGCTGCCTCTGCACAGGATGGAGGGCACTAAAGGGCCTGGCCACGCATGGGTGCAGACGGTGTCCAAGAAGAGCCCCTGCGTGACTTGGGCACCTCATGCCCCACCTGGCCAGCCAACTCACCAATGTCCAGGATGCGGTCCCCAGGGCGGCTCCAGCGCCAGCCTTCCAGCTGCTGATGCTCCGTGTACTGCAGCCGGCGGTCATGGAACACCACCCGGATGATGCTCTGGGGAGGGGGCCGCAGGCAGGCGGGTGAGGGCAGCCAGAAGCCTCACTTCCTTCCCCAGCCAGGGCAAGCCCTCCCCACCTTCAAGGCCCCTCCTCCTCAGGCTCCCCCAGAACCAGAGCTCCTTGTACTATATCTTCCTCAGAGCCCCAATAACAGTGACTACAGTAACAATGATTACTGTCATGGGTTAAATTGTGTCCCCCCAAACTACGCATTGGAATCCCAACCCCTAAGCCTGGAATGCAGTCCCATTTGGAAACAGGGCTTCTTTGTTATGTTCACGAGGCTGTCTCAGTGGACAGTGTGTCCTAAACTGAATCCTTCAGAGTTACAAGGAGCAGCAAAGACCCAGCGACAAGGAGCACAAACGGGGGAAGACAGATGCCGTGTGAAGATGGCTGAGGAACTGGGGAAGGCCGAGGCCATGTAAGCTGAAACAGACTGTCTCCCGGTGCCTGAGAGAGCCTGCCTCAAGCACCGGTGACCTGAATTCCGACTTCTCGCCTCCTGAACTGTGAGAAAATAGACATGTGTTCCTTAAAGCCACTCACCTAAGGTATTTCTATGACAGCAGCACTAGGTACCTGAGACAGTTACTAACTGCTGTAAAGACATATTGTATTTGTAAACCCCTTGGGACAGACGAGCAAACTAAAGCTCAGGAGTTCAGTAAGTGGCAAAGCCAGGCCTTGGATATGAGTTCTTTCCATCCAGCCATGCTGGCTCTCAACTCCGACAACCCTCGCCAGAGCACAGGGCTATACTGCATCCACAGGGTCCAAGGTGAACACCACCTCTTCCTCTGAAGTCTTCCCACCCTATTGGTGACCTCCGGCAGCAGCCCAGGGCCTTGCCCCTAACCAGCACAGCGTGGGCAGAGAGCAGCCCCGCTGGCCTTACCTTGACATATTTTGTATTCAGATCCTGGAAGTCCCCCAGCTTCCGGTTCTCCAAAAGTCGAATTTCGTAAGACTGACCTGGAGGGGTTAATGGTACATTTGCCATTTCTGGAGAGTCTCACATTTGGGGTTCACCCAGCTAGGGGTCTTCTCAACATGCTCAGCGCCTGCCCAGGCCTCACAGTCCCAGAGGAGCAAAGCAGAGAAGTCCTCAGCCAGCTCAGACCAGTCTTTGAGTTGGACACCAGTTTGTACATTCAGCCCGGTCAGGCCTATGACACCCCAGGCAACACGCCACTGTAAGGGAGAGGAGAGGAAAAGCCTCTACCATTTTCAAAAATATCAACTCCAACAAAGATTTCTTTATTAAAAAAACACCTCTCCCTCCCCAAATACTCGGACAGAGAAACAGGTACTTAAATTCACATTAAGGGGTAAATAACTGACTCTGCCTTTCTTGAGAGTAGGTTTAAAAGAATGAATAAAAGCCTGTTAAACATTGTCTCTAATTGCAGAATGAAAAGCATTTTCCAGTTAAAAGAATTTCATACACTTGGAAGGGTGTGGGTATCCTATTTGGTGACACAGAACCAGCACAAGCTGGTTAAAGAATATAAACAGAAAAAAGACCATCTATAATAACAACAAGAAACTTAAAAGTATCTATGAATTTCCTGAAGAAAACCACACACACAGTACTGAAAGATGAAACACAGCCTAAACAGACGGGATACACCATGCCCCTACATGGGAAGACTGAATACTGAATGATGTCAATGTCAATTTTTCCCAAAATAAATAAGTTTAAGTACAACTCTAAAACACCCCGGCATATATCACAACTTAATAAAGTTGCTGTCCAGGTGATTCCAAACCATGGTGACCCCATGTGTGTGAGAGAAGAAGTGTGCTCCATAGGGTTTTCAGTGACAATGACCTTTCAGAAGCAGATTGCCTGGCCTTTCTTCAGAGGTACTTCTGGGTGGGTTCAAACTGCCAATCTTTAGGTTAGAAGCCAAGCACTTAACTGTGCCACCTAGGGACTCCATACGTACGCATTTTAAAAAAACAAACAAACAAACCCGTTGTCATCAGGTCAATTCTGACTCACAGCGACACTATAGGACAGGGTAGAACTGCCCCATAGGGTTTCCAAGGAGCAGCTGGTGGATTCAAACTGCTGACCTTTTGGTTAGTAGCCGAGCTTTTAACTGCTGCCCCACCAGAGTTCTGTATATACACAGGCCTATGAAATTCTAACACATCTGTAGATTAGCCTTTTTTTTTTAAAAAAGTCTAGATCCACACCTTATAGCAGATGTCAGTACAAGTTGCCATTGGAATAAAAAATCAATTTCTTAAGGTTTTATTTTATGTTATTAAGCAACTACTTATCACTCAATAGGAAAGGCCTTTGTGAGCCTAAAAATCAATGGGAAAAAAAACAATTCTAGCGATATAAAACTTAAAATTGGTACATACGTGCATGCGCGCGCGCACGTATAGAACTTAAATGCAAACAGTAAACTAGAACAGCCACAAACCAAATGGCTAACAGCCTTAAAATAGATAAAAAGCAACGGATTAAAAAAAAAATACTCCTTGCAATGGGCTGAATGGTGGTCTCCAAAAAGATATGTCCACGTCGTAGGCTCTGAAACCGGTAAATGTAACCTTATTTGGAAAAAAGATGTAATTAATTAAGTTAAGGATCTTGAGATGAGGACTTTATCCAAGATTATCCAAGTGGGCTTTAAATCCAGGGACGAGTGTCCTTGTAAGAGACACACAAAGGCAGAAGGTGACCATGGGGGTAGAGACTGGAGTGATGCAGCCACAAGCCAAGGAATGCCTGGAGCCACCAGAGCTGCAAGAGGCAAAACAAGAGCTCCCGGAGGGCGCACAGCCCTGCCGGCCAGGGAGGGAATACATTTCTGTTCTTTTAAGCCAAAAAGTTGTGGTAATTTGTTACAGCAGCCACCAGAAACTAATATTCCCCCGGTGAACAATGGAATGGGCAAAGAATGTGCAATTTAATCACTCCTTTCAAGCATTTGCTGAGAACAAGTATGTGCTCAACACTGTGGGACCACCTCCTAGGCGCACAGGCTGAGCACAACAGACACAACACGTACGTCAGAGAGCTCACTCACCCGACTCCCCCTAGGCTGGGCTCCCTTCTCAGGAGGGTGGGACCCACCCCACCCCACCCCACCCCACCCCACCCAGTTTTTACAAACTCCTCCTGCATGACCCACAACCTTCAGTAAGTGTACCAAGCAAGCCCCCAGCACTGCCCAGGGTGATGTACGGGCCTTCTTCCCCATGAGAGCGGAGAGGCACAAAGCCCCAACTCTGGTCTTGCCCACTTGCCTATTCAGAAGACGTAGCACATAAAAGGTTCTCGCTGACCTACTTGACCCTTCTAAGCTTTCTGAAAAAGCCATATTTGTAAGATGCATTTCTGGGCTTCTGAGCCCAAAAGTCCAACCCTCCCTTGAGACCAACATAAAATGGAGCCTCACACACCCTAACTGGTTTTTCCTGTGTCCTCCACCTGCCCCAGTGGAGAATGTAAACTGCTCTGGCATGAGGCTCAAGCGGTCTTTACTGTAGGGTTACAGGGGCCGCCGGGGCCCAATCAGTACTGACCCCAGGCTCTGCAGGGCAACCTCCGCTCCTGCCAGGCAAGCAGCACACCTTGCCCCACGCAGTTTCCAAGCCCAAGCATAAGGAGCACTAACTCGAAGTTCAGAGTGGGGCATTAAGCCTGGGATCACAGCGTCTCCTGTGCCAGGAATGTGACTCGGTGACACTCCTCCATCAGTGGCCCTACATTCGTCTTCATCCCTTTCTCTTACCCACACACTCTAGAGTTGCGCTCCAGCCACACCACACCTCCCCTCGCTCAGGTCTCCACACTCGACTTGCAGCTTCCTCCATCTGCCTTCCTCAATGTCAACCGCACTGAGGCCAGACTGACCTCACGACCCCACTCTCACAAGGCCCAGTGACACCAAGGCCATCATTCAGGGTCACACTCCAGCTGATCCATGACAGCTGAATCGCCTCACGGCACATGGGTACTTCCTGCTTGAAGAGTACCACTTCCGGGCATGGATGGGGCTGTGGACAGTGGGCCCTGTGAAGGCACAGAGAGGTGCCTGTCTGCTCAGAATTATACTGTCTAGGACATCAACCATGTGCTCAGCCAATGCTGAACTCTAATTTCACATTCTCTGCAGTGTTATTCTAAGCTAGAACTACAGAATCTGCGAAAAGTTAAGACACTCCCCTGCCCTCAAAGGGTTGACAGTCTTCCGGGTAACATCAAACAGTGCAGAAAAAACAGTAACATATGGTGGACTATGAACACTTCCCTGAGACACAGGACAGCCAAAGGCCAGTAATACTCATCCCGTGAGGAGCGGGGAGGAGTGAGGGGTGAGACAATGCTTGAACAAGGAGACAACATGGGAGACAGACTTGGAAGGGATTTCCATAGCTGAAGGGAAGAATGAATAAGAAAGCAATCTCAAGCAAAGGTGCAAGCAAAGACAGATAATGGGAAGGGAGAGACAGGCCTTTAGGGAACAATAACTGTAAAAAAAAAAAAAAAGCAAACCAGTTGCCATCAAGTTGATTCCAACTGATGGCAACCCCACGTACATCAGAGAAGAACTGTACTCCCTAGGGTTTTCAATGGTTGATTTTTTGGAAGTAGATCACCAGGCCATTCTTCCAACGTACCTCTTGGCAGACTCAAACCACCAACCTTTGGGTCAGCAGCTGAGTACCTGACTGCATGTGGCACCCAGGGACTCGTCTGGGGGATTACCCTGCAGCAAACCTGCTCATGCACTAATTCACCCAAATCCCCAACAATTCCACGGCAGCAGTTACAGTGACAAGCCCCAACTGACAGCAGGAAGCAGAGGTTCAGAGAGGTTACCTGACTTGGGGCAAGCACACACAGCCAGTAAGTGGCAGAGCCAGGACTAGAATCTAAATCTGTTTCCAAAACCTACCACACTCTTCACCATATCCTACCTGGGGGGTGTCCTTTGCTGGCTAGAGGACACCTGGCCAGGAGTCTCTCCATTTCTCCTTTCTGGAGGGCCTCTGCCTCTACTGTGGAGACCGATTAGTTTTCCTACAGCATATCCTATGACATATAAGCACATAGATCCCCCCACCCCACCATCCCCACCCTGAGTTAAAGGGTCTTGTTCTTCCTTCTTCCCTCGAGAACTAGCGGTGAAGATGATGCCTAAGCTGACTAGCTCCACTTGCCAGCTGACCCTGGACGAGGCATGCTGGCTCCAGTCTCTCCTTGTCTGTAAAATACTGTTTACTACATTCTAAACAATGATCTGGGAGGAAAAACAAATTACTACAGGAAGTGATGAAAAGCCTGTTCTAATTTCAGATTTGTGAAATATGGAAAAAGAAAAAGGTTGTTCTTAGAATCAAGGAAATAGGGTAATAAACAACCAAAATTTATTTGTTGCCCAGCTATCAACCAGGATATTGCTAAGCCCCTTCTGTGCATTATTTTATTTAGTACTCTCAGTAATCCGAGAAGGAAGATCCATGATTGCTCCATTTGACAGATGAAGAAATTAAGTTCCAGAGAGGTTCACCAACTTGTTCAAAATAAGCCCAGATCTGTGTCACTCCAAAGACTGAGCACCAGCCACTAGATTATCTATCCATTTCATATTTGCTAAACTACTTCACATGATGTCTAGTTGTTTCAAAGGTCCCTCCTAGCTGTAATATCCAGAGACTGTACATTGTATTTCCTCCTAATTTCCTGATATTCATTTTATTTCATGACCTTCTTCTACACACCTAACCTTTCCCCTTCCTTTAATGCTCAAATTCCTAATATCTCATGAACTTGGTTCGCTGAATCAAGAGAGACCACAGAAAATGTGATTCAACGCAATCTCTACTAAAACTCCAACAGCCTTTTTTGCAGAAATGGAAAAGTTGATCCTCAAATTATATGGAATTGCAAGGTGCCCCAAATAGCCAAAATAGTCTTGAAAAAAGACAAAGTTGGAAGGCTGACACTTCTTGATTTCAAAACTTACTACAAAGCTACAGTAATCAAAAGAGAGTGGTACTGGCATATGGACAGACAAATAGAGCAATGGAATAAAATTGAGAATCCAGAAATAAATCCATATATCTATGGCTAACTGATTTTAGACAAGGGTATCAAGTCCATTCACTGGGGAAAGAATACTCTTGTTAACAAATGATATGGGACAATCGGATTTCCACAAGCAGAAGAAACTGGTCATCCACCTCACACCATATGCAAAAATTAACTCAAAATGAATCAATGACCTAAATCGAAGAGCTAAAACCATAAAACTCTTAGAAGAAAAACTAAGGGTAAATCTTCACGGCCTTGGACTTAGTGATGGATTCTTAGAGACAATGCCAAAAGCACAAGCAAGAAAAAAGATAAATCACACTTCATCAAAATTACAAACGTTTAAGACCAGACTTACTGATCTGACAGAGACTAGAGAAACCCCAAGAGTATGGCCCCCGGATACCCTCTTGACTCAGTACTGAAGCCACCCCTGAGGTTCACCCTTCAGCCAAGATTAGATTAGACAGGTCCATAAAACAAAACAAGACTAAATGGGCAAACCAACCTGGGGCAAGGATGAGAAGGCAGGAGGGGACAGGAAAGCTGGTAAAGGGGAACCCAACCCAAGGTCAAGAAGTTGAGCATGTTGACACGTCATGGGTTTAGCAACCAGTGTCACAAACAATACGTGTATAAAATGTTTAATGAGAAACTAACTTGCTCTGTAAACCTTCAGCTAAAGCACAATCGGGAAAAAAAAAAAAAAAAAAAAAAACCTGGTTAAGTCCTTGACATTTCCAGGTCAAAAACAATTGTGATTAATTATGATGAATAAATGTATCTACCCAACTGATTTAAAAAAAAAATTACAAACATTTGTGCATCAAAGGACATTATCAAGAAAGTGAAAAGACAACCTACAGACTGGGAGAAAGTATTTGGAAATCAGGTATCTCATAAGAACTTAATATCCAGGATGTGTAAAGAACTCCTACAACAAAAATAAACTCCTACAACAAAAAAACAAACAACCCAATTAAAAAATGGGTGAAGGACTTGAATAGACATATCTCCAAAGAAGATATACAAATGGCCAATAAGCACATGAAAAGATGTCCGATGTCATTAGGAAAATGCAAATCAAAAGCACAATGAGATACCACCTCACACTCATAGTAACCCTGTAGGACACAGTAGAGTTGTCCCATAGGGTTTCCAAGGAGTGGTTGGTGGTTTCGAATTGCTGACCTTTTGGTTAACAGCCATAGCTCTTAACCACTGCGCCACCAGGGCTCCTCATACTCACTAGAATGACTATTATCGGAAGAATGAAAATAACAAGTATTGGAGAGGATGTGGAGAAACTGGAACTCTGATTCACTGCAGATAGGAATATAAAAGGGTGCAGCGAAAAAGAGTCTGGCGGTTCCTCAAAATGTTAAACACAGAATTACCATATGATCCAGATATCCTACTCCTAGGTATATACTCAAAAGACGTGAAGGCAGGGACTCCAAGCCAATCGTTAAATACCAGTGTTCACTGCAGCATTATTCACCACAGCCAAAAGGCGGAAACAACCCAAGTGTTCATCTACAGATAAACGGATAAACAAAATGCGGTGGGTACATACAAGAGAGTATTATTCAGTCATTTAAAAAAACAAAGGTCTGATACATGCGACAGCATGGATGAACCTTGAAAATATTATGCCAATTGAAATAAGCCAGACACATATATTGTATGATCCCACTTATATGAAATATCTGTAACAGGCAGATTCACAGAGATTAAAAAGTAGATTAGAGTTTACCCGGGACTAGGGGAGAGAGAAATGGGGAGTTATTCCTTAATAGGTAGAGAATTTCGGTTTGGAGTGATGACAAAGTTTTGGAAATAGAGGTGATGGTTGCATAGCATTGTGAATGTACTTTATGCCACTGAATTAACTGCATATTTTAAAATGGTTAAAAAATTGCAAATTTTATATTACACATTTTTAATATATACATACACACACATATACATACATATATACATACACATACACACATATATGATGCACGTTAGGAGGCTGATCAATATATAATCACACTAACACAACAACCAGAATGGAAATAATGAGAATGTTCACCCACTGAAGAATGTAACTAATGTCACTGAGCAATCTGTGCAGAAATCATTGACTGGGGGAAACTAAACCACCGTGTAAACCTTCACCAAAAACACAATAAAATATCATTTAAAAAAATAAATAAATCTCCACACTGTGGCATAAGGTTTGCTATTCGATTCTAACTCATAGCGACCCTAGAGGGCAGAGTAGAACTGTCCCATAGGGTTTCCAAGGAGCAGCTAGTGGATTCGAACTGCCGACCTCTTGGTTAGCAGCCTAACGCTTAACCACTGCACCACCAGGGCTCCCACAATAAATGAGTCTCCCTGAAATATATGTTCTCTGACGATTTAAAATAGTTTGAACATATTATAAGGTTACAGTCATTAAGACCATGTAGTTTTTGGCATGGGGACAAATAAACCAATGGAAGAGAATATGCAGCCCAGAAACAAACGTTCACGTATCCAGAACTTGATACATGGCAGTGACAGAGGAGGGACTTTTCAATAGTGTGGGATAAGTGGTTATCAATATGGAAAGATAAATCCCTACCTCACACCATACATCATAAATTAATTCTAGCTGAATAAAACATCTAAATATGAAAAGTAAAACCTCAACATTTTTAAAGAAAATATAAGGCTACTTTATGATTGCGGGGTAGGAAAGGATTTCTTAAATTAGAAACAAATGTACAAACTATAAATGTAAAGGCTATGTAAAAATGTATGTCTTCTAGAATAAAAGACACCATAAAATTTAGAGATAAGTTTCAGACTGGGAAAAGATATTTGTAGCACACAAAACAAGCAAAGGATTAATGTACATAATATGTACATAAATAAAGAAAAAAATCCTACGTATCAGGAAGACAATGACAAATAGCAGAGGAAAAAAATGGGCTAATCTTATAAGTAGACAAATCACTGGTAAGGAGGATGACCATAATTTATGACCCAAACAGATGTTTTGAAAATACAAGGGATGCTATTAAGACGTATATAGTCCCCTGGTCTCAGGGTACATCTAGTTCAATTGGCGTGACACAGCTTATAAAGACAATGCGCTACATCTACTTTGGTGAGTAGTGTCTGGGGTCTTAAAAGCCTGTGAGCGGCCATCTAAGATACTCCACTGGTCTCATCCCTTCGGGAGCAAGGGAGAATGAAGAGAACAGGATACAAGGAAAAGATTAGTCTGAAGGACTTACTGTCCACAGCTACCAAGGCCTCCACCGGACTGAGTCCAGTACAGCTAGATGGTGCCCAGCTACTACCACTGACTGCTCTGACCAGGATCACAACAGAGGGTTCTGGACAGAGCTGGAGAAGGATGTAGAGCATAATTCCAGCTCACAAAAAAAAGACCAGATTTACTGGCCCAAAGGAGACTGGAGAAACCTTGAGAGTATGGCCCCCAGACACCCTTTTAGCTCAGTAGTGAAGTTATCTCCGAGGTTCACTGTTCAGCCTGGGAGTGGACAACCCCGTAAAACCAAATGAGACTAATGAGGTACAGGAGTCCAGTGACAAGGACCAGAAGGCAGAAGGGGACAAGGAAGCTGGTGATAGGGAACCCAAGGTTGAGTAAGGATATTGTTGATGTGTTGTGAGATTGTTAACTGTTGTCATAGGGCAACATTTGTAGTAACTGTTCAATGAGAAAGTATTTTGTTCTGTAAGCCTTCATCTTAAGTGAGAATAACAGCACAATTGGAAGAGCGTAGTCAATGTCACTGAACTGTGTATGCAGAAATTTTTGAAATGGTGTATCTTTGGCTATGTGTATTTTCACCGAAAAAAAAAAAGGTTGAGAAGTTAGAGGGTTAATATGTTGTTGGTTGTTAACCAATGTCATAAAACAACATGCATACTACTGTTTCATGAGAAACTATTTGTTCTGTAAGCCTTCACCTAAAGTACAATAAAATATTAAAAAAAAGGAAAGAAAAAGAAGTATATAGTCCCCATGAGTAGGGACTGCCCTGGCAAACTGGGGCATATGATCACCCTATAGAAACATAGAACAGTCAACAAACATGTGAAAAGATGCTCGTCTTTACCAGTGAGCAGGGAAATGCACAATAAAATACAATCCCATCTTACATCTACCGGAGGGGCAAAAATTACTAAGTTTGATCATACTAAGTGTTGGTGATAATACAGAGAATGGGGCACTGTCACACACTGCTAGTGCAAGTATTACACTATTTTGAAGAGCAGTCTGGCAAAGGGAGTTAGGCTAAAGATGTACAACTTCTTCAGTCAAGCAAATCCACTGGAGGGACATATGCTATAGAAAGCCCTTGTGGATGTGCACGTGGATACCTGGACAAGAACTACTCCTGACAGTGAAAAATGGTCAACAACCCAAACATCCAGCAACAGAGAAAGAGACTTGTTCCTTCTATTAATGACTTACAATAGAATAATTCACAGTAAGTAGACAGTAAAATTAGTACTCTAGAGTTACACATATCAACATGGATAAATCCCAAAATATTAAACAAAAAAACTGCACAGTGAAATATATGAAACTATTTATACTATGTTTAAAGATAAGCAAAACAATTAATATTCATTTTTACGGCTAAATATGCATGGAGTGAAAATTTAAGAGTGTGCATGGAAATCACCAATGCCAAATTCACAGCGGTGATTTGCATCTCTGAGGCGGGAGGAAAGGCAATAGGATTAGAAAAAGTTCACCACCACAATCACCAGCTGCTGTCCAAGTCGACTCTGACTCATGGCAACCCCATGTGTATCAGAGTGTGCTCCACAGGGTTTACAATGGCTGATTTTTCGGAAAGAGGTTGCCAGGTCTTTCTTCCGAGGCACACCTGGGTGGACTCAAACGTCCAACCTGGTGCTTAACCGTTTTCACCACCAGGGACTCCACTGACAGTGGTGGTGACTGTTGTTGGCAGCTGCCATGGGGTCGATTACAACTCACCGTAACCTTGAGCAGCCTTGGGTAGGTTGCTCTGTTTGGGAGCCTCAGTAGCCACAACACGTGGACAATATTAGAACTTAGCCCATGGAGCCGTTGGGAGTACCTATGGCATAGCCGGCAGAGAACCTGGCACACAGGAGGTCTTCCACTTGGCCCTCAAAAACCTCCCAGCCCAGTGATGTGGAACCAGACTGTGAATGAAGCCTTGCAGAAAGGCATCCAAGGCAAGCTCCCACCCAGAAAGTGATTCCCACCCTCCCAAGATCGAGGTCAGGCTGCTAAAGGCCTTTAAAGGTGCATTCAGCCAGGCTAGCACGGAGGGAACCCCAGGATCAGCACTCCGTGATGTAAACTGTCCCCTAGCAGACAGCCACCACCAAGCCTGGGGAAACCAAGGTCATCCAGGGCCACACACACACCCAAACCCCTCTGCAGGGCCACACCCTCCACCCTACCCCCACAGTAGCAGGCCCAGTGCTGTCAGCTGGAGAAAGGGCAGGGGCTCCTGGGGGGCCCATGGGGAGCATGATGCCACACTCACTGGCAGGGACCCAAATGGGTGCCCGATCCTCCCCTCTACCCGCACCTTATGGCTGTCCAGACTCCATTCTTTAGCCTTTCTTCACTTCCACTCCACACAGGGTGGTGGCGGGAAGGAGCTACAGGAACAAAGGATAGAAAAAGAGAAAACTGCTTTCCAAGAAAGACCGAATAAAGGATACAGGTAAGGCATTCTGCACTGTGCCTGGCCCAAGGTGGGTGCTGGACAAACCTTTGTTTCCTTCCCCTTTCCTTATGCAACCCACGATACCTAATACCTTCTAACCCAAAACCAAACTCATTGCCGTTGAGTCAATTCCAACTCGTAGCGACCCTACAGGACACAGTAGAACTGCTCCAGAGGGTTTCCAGGGCTGTACATCTTTATGGAAGCAGATGGCCACATCTTTCTCCCACGGAGCAGCTGGTGGGTTCCACCCACTGACTTTTCAGTTAGCAGGTGAGCACTTAACCACTGTGCCACCAGGGCTCGTTTTAGCCCAAGGAATGGCAAACTTTCTGTAAGGGGCCAGAGAGTAACAAGGTTTGGCTGTGTGAGCCAGAAGTTCTCCACGGCAACTACTTAACTCTGCCCTTGTGGGGAGAAAGCAACTAGAAAATAGGGATGAAATGGGTGTGGCTATGTTCCAATAAAACTTACTTTACGGACACTGAAATGTGAATTTCATATCATTTTCACGTGTCATGAAATAGTCTTCTTCTTTTGATTTTTCCCCAAACCATAGAAATATGAAAATCATATTTACTAGTGAGCCTTATAACAAAACCCATACCAAGCCCGTTGCCATCAAGTCGATTCCAACTCACAGCAACCCTACCGGACAGAGTAGAACTGCTCCATAGGGTTTCCAAGGAGTGACTGGTGGATTTGACCTTTTGGTTAGCTGCCGTAGCTCTTAACCACTGCACCACCAGGGCTTCAAGTCTTAAAAACAGGGGGCATAAAAAAAATTTTTACAAACAGGCAATGGATTTACATAAAATATCTAGGACAACTAAGTGTACAGAGACCAAAGTTTTTAGTGGTTACCAAGGGTGGGTGGGAGGAAGAGAAAAAGGGTATTCATTGCTCAGGGGCCACTATGCTTCTACTGAGGGTTTTGGGGAAATTTGGAAACGGACAGCGGCAATGGTTAAACAACATGATAAACATAACTAAATGTTTCTGAATTGTACACCTGAAGAATGTTAAAATGGCAAAAAACTTGTTACATATACACCTACTCTTCACTTATTGACTATCTCGTTATCAGATATTTCTCATTCACGACAATAGTAAAAAATCTACCATCCAATTATTTTGCACATTGATGACATATGTCTGGCAGTAACGAATGCTGAGGTACAAGGCAAGAGTAATGCTGGCTGTGATGGTTAAGGTCATGTGTCAACTTGGCTGGGCCATGATTTTCAGTGGTTTGGCAGTTATATAATGATGTAATTTGGCAGTTATGTAATGATTTGGCAGTTATATAATGATGTGGTCATCCTCCATTTTGTGATCTGATATAGTCATCCTCCATTTTCACATAACACCAATTTTCACATAACGACTTGGTCTTAGCCATGTCAGTAAGTGAGGAGTGGGTGTATACATTTACCACAATTAAGAAAAAACAGAAGGTGGGCTGATTGTGGCCCGTGGCCATGATTTGCCAACCCCCATTCTAGGCAGTTGGGGTGTGGTTCCCACCACTTCCTGTTATTGACCCAGGGACTGTCCAAATCCTCCTTCTAGTTCAGGGAGTTTCCGAGGAGGTTCTGTCTCCAAGACTCTAGCTCCTGCTGACCTCTTCCCTCCTCCCAACTTCTTGTAGCACTTGGTGACTTTGACCCTCGGCATTCTTGCACAATTGTCAAGCCACAGCTCCTCCACTAGACAGTAAGCTCTCCGAGGATAGACCTGCTACTAGTTCCTGAACCAGGTTCACAGGCACACCCAGCCCCTCGTACAGTACTGTCATGTGATAAGTTTTTAATTAATGGTGGAAGAATTTGATATTAAATTCCTCAAAACAGTTAATGGGGGGCAGGGACAATTTGAAAAAGAAGGCTGAGAACATCTGTACAACTTGAAGAATGTGATCAGTGTCACTGAACTGTACATGTAGAAATTGTCTAATTAGTGTATGTTCTTAACAACAACAAATTAACTTAAAAAAAAAATTCCCAAAGCAAAAAACAGAGCTGGAACCAGTCAGCCAAACCGAGAAGCACAGGAAAAGATGCTCAACATTACTAGTGATTAAAGAAATGCCAAATAAAATAATGCAATGCCCGTTCCAGCTATCAGATTGGCCAAGATTTAACAGATTGCTAACACTCCCTGAGTACAAAGATGTGTGGCAATGGGCCCTCTCACAAGCTGTAAGTGGGAGATAATGTCATAGCCTATTGGGCGTTTTGACAATACCCATCAATTAAAAATGCACACAGCCTATGACCCAACAATCCTCTCACCAGGACTCTCGTCTACAGAACTGCCAGCATATGTGCTTAAAAATATCTGTACAAGGCTATCCAGTGTGGCAGTACTGTAACGGCTTAGAGCTGAAAACAAATATCCAGCCATCACAGCAGTGCCACGCTGCAGCATTAGAGAGAGAAAGTATACACCTTAACCAAGCGATCAAAGGTAACACCATGTGCCTCCCGATGTGGGGCACTGAGGAGGACACAATGTCACTCACTCACTGTTGTTTTTTGTGAGCTGCTTGGAGTTGACCTCTGACTCATGGCAACCCTATGCACAATGGAACAAAACACTGCCTGGTCCTGCCCCTTCCCCATGATGGGTTGCAGATTGGACCATTGTGATCCTTACCGTTTTCAGTGGCTGATTTTCAGAAGTAGATTGCTGGGCCTTTCTTCCACTAGTCCTGCCCAAAGGACACAACCTGAATCTAATCATGAGGAAACAGCAGGCAACCTCAAGTTAAGAAACTTCACACAAATCACCTGGCCAGTACCCTTCACCAATGTCCATGTCGTGAAAAACAAGGGAAGGCTGAGGATCTGTCCAGACTAAAGAGGCATTAAGGGCTGGGGCAGCTAGATGCAATGCTTGGTCCTGGACTGGATCCTGAATCAGGGTGTAAAGCTGCTATGCAGGACACTCAGAAGGGTTGTCCGTATTTTAATAAGGGATGTATGGTAGGAAATAGTATTGTATCAATGTTAAATTTCTTGAATTTGATAATGGAATTATGTTTATGTAAGAGAATGTCCTTGTTCTTAAGATATACATGCCGAAGTATCTAGGAACAAAGGAGCATGTTGTCTCCAACTATCAAGTGATTTGGGGGAAATATATATATATATATATATACACACACACGTAGAAAGAGAGATAAAGCAAATATGACAAAACATTAAAAACTGGTGAAGGACATATAGAAGCTTGTTATACTAACCTTTCAATTCTTCTGTTGTTTGAAATTTAAAATTACTTGGAAATAAAAAGTTAAAAATAATTTTAATATTAAGATTACAAAAAAAATTAGGCAGGTCAAGATCTATACACAGACATGAAAAGCCACGCACGCACACACACACACACACACACACACACACACAATCTAATTCAGTGGGAAAAAAGCAAGCTGCTGAAGCATACATACACGGTGTGATTGCACTTCCATTTCAAAATAAGTTACACGCCTATCTCTATATTTGTGGGGGAAAAAAGAAAAAAGTCTGGTATATGCATCTAAAAGTTTGGAGAGAAGGATCTTTCTCTTTTAAATTATATAAACCAAAACCAAACCCGTTGCGGTTGAGTTGACTCCAACTCATAGCGACCCTACAGGACAGAGTAGAACTGCCCCACAGCGTTTCCAAGGCTGTAAATCTTTACGGGAGCAGACTGCCACATCTTTCTCCCATGGAGCGACTGGTGGACTTGAACTGCTGACCTTTCAGTTAGCAGCCAAGCGCTTTAACCACTGTGCCACTATTACTAGCTTTTTTTTTTTTAACTAAGACTATATTATATATGAATTTGAAAAAAATACAAAACAAAGGAAAGGGGAAAGAGTTCCAAATACTGTTCCAAGCATATAATACCAAAAAAAAAAAAAAAAAAACCCCCAAACCCAATGCTACTGAGTCGATTCCGACTCACAGCGACCCTATAGGACAGAGTAGAACTGCCCCCAAGGAGCTTCCAAGGAGCTGGTGGATTCAAACTGCTGACCTTTCGGTTAGCAGCCATAGCTCTTAACCACTATGCCACCAGGGTTTCCAAGCATATAACAGGTGTTTGCAATGATAGTGATTGGTATTTTTTCTTCCAGTGTCAGGCTGGTACCCAAAAGTCCATCAGAAAGGTGGACATTTGAGGAAGAGTCTTCATCCAACAAACAGAACACTAAATACAAGCAGACTATGCCAGACATACAAAGGTCTTCCAACCCAGGCTCTCACTGGGCTGTGCCATTCTAGACAGAAGGAAAGGAAGGTCCAGGGAGGGGACGGCATGCAGGTCACACTGCAAGTTAGTGGCAAAGACTCAGCAGGAAGCATCCTAGCCCAAAGCAAGAGGGTATCAGGGAGCTGAGATGAGGCCTCAGATACACTGGGGTTGAGTCCAGACACCCAGCCTCCTGGCCGCTGACTGTGGGTAAGTTCTTGAAGCTCTCTGCATCTCAGTCTCTTCATCTGGCAAGCAGTGAAAGCCAACAGCCACTCTGCAGACCTGTTGTGAGGATTAAATGAGATCATAGGCTTCAAGCCTGGCGTGTAATGAATACTCAACAGGTATCAGTCACCATCACCACCCCCAAACAACGGCAGTGTTACACGAACTCTCTGTCACTGGGCACCCGCCACACGCCGCTCACTGTACTAGTCCTTTCACAAATAAACTCATCCTTCAGCCCTCACAGCAGCTTCCTGCACGGAGTGACCTACCCACCCGGCCAAGGTCACAAAGTCACAGGGATAGAGTGGCTGTGCTAACTCCTCGGGGCAACCGGCTGTCTTCTGGGGGTCTGCTGCTGCCACCACAACACTGCCCAGAGCCAGACCCACCCCACCACCCTCCCCTCGGGCCATATCCACTGGACAGTCCGCATCACGGCTCTGCCCACTGAGTGGAACCCACGCAGGGCCTCCTGCCCGGATCACGGTGTTCCCAAGAACAGCAGGCAATAAGCCGGGTCGGCCAAGATTTACGGGTTGTTTACTCTCCAACAGCGATTAGTTTTGGTAATTAATGCCACATAAAACATAATGGAGGCATCATTACCCCCAGAGAGAGGCTGGCTGGACGCCAGCAGCCCTGTGATTCTGGCAGATGGTGGAAAGCGTAACAGGGCACACGCGACGTCCAGCACATGTCAGTACTGTCTTGTCACTTGCCTGTGTGCGGTATTATGTGACACGATGGGAACTGCATGCGCTGGACACAGCACGTTGACACAGAACCCTCGTGCACAGAGATGGAGCACCACAGGAGGAAACCTTGGCCATCAAAAGACCACGCCCCGGTCCTGTGGGCCACCACGTGCGTGACCTTGGGCAAGGCACCGAACTGCCTTCTCACAGCCGTTCAGGACCGCCTTGGACTAGGCCTGTGCCTGGCACACAATGGATACCCCATCAGAACTTGCAAGCTAGTGTATGTGGTATGTGGGTGTGTGTGTGTACACACAACAACAAAAAACAGGTAAAACATGTCCTGGAGGCTCCTTGGAGAAGAGGTTGTATACAGGGCTGGAGGAGGGGAATACAAGACGAGCCGTAAGCACCTTACAGGGCCAAAAAGTGAGAAAACGCTGAAAAAAATGATGGGAGCATGTCAAGGGACACAGGAGCCAATCCGAAGGAGCTTCCAGTGGCCTAAGCTGGAAGAATTTGAGCAAGAAAACAAGCAACAAACAGCATCGAATTTTAACCTATAGAATAAAAATAATAGTCATGAGCCCATACTGGCATCCTAAGTGAATAAACTCATGGTAGAAAAAGGAAAGCGCTTTCTGACAGTAGAATTCCAACTAATAAATGCAAAAAGAAAGGGGAAGTAGAAAATCCCCATTAGGGAAACACTACAGTGTTAACTGGTGCAGACAAGAGCCCCAGTGGATGGGAAAATCAGTGGGCAAAGGTTTGAGGAAATTCAAGATATTAGCACAGTCTCCAAGTGTCACCCCCCCACCAGATATTAATTACAAAAGGGAAAAATAGTAACTTTACAGAGGACAAACCTGGCAGACACCATCTTACATAAATGATCAAGGTTAATATCACCAGCAATAAGAAATATGAGCATCACATATATCCAAGAAGCTGGACTCTATGAAGAACAATGGGGCATCAGGACTGGAGGAAGACTCATTAACAACCTGTGATATGCAGATGACACAACCTTGCTTGCTGAAAGTGAAGAGGACTTGAAGCACTTACTGATGAAGATCAAAGGCTACAGCCTTCAGTATGGATTACACCTCAACATAAACAAAAATCCTCACAACTGGACCAATAAGCAATATTGTGATAAGTGGAGAAAAGATTGAAGTTGTCATGGATTTCATTTTACTTGGATCCACGATCAACACCCATGGAAGCAGCAGTCAAGAAATCAAAAGATGCATTGCACTGGGCAAATCTGCTGCAAAAGACCTCTTTAAAGTGTTGAAAAGCAAAGATGTCACCTTTGAGGACTAAGTGCACCTGACCCAAGCCATGATGTTTTCAGTTGCCTCATATTCATGTGAAAGCTGAACAATGAATAAGGAAGACCGAAGAAGAACTGACAGCTTTGAATTACGGTGCTGGCGAAGAAAATTGAAAAAGAACAGGTCTGTCTTGGAAGAAGTACAACCAGAATGCTCCTTAGAAGCAAAGATGGTAAGACTTTGTCTCACATGTTTTGGACATGTTATCAGGAGGGATCAGTCCCTGGAGAAGGACATCATGCTTAGTAAAGTATAGGGTCAGAAAAAAAGAGGAAGACCCTCAACGAGATGGACTGACACAGTGGCTGCAACAATGGGCTCAAGCATGACAATGGCTGTGAGGATGGCCCACGACTGGGCAGTGTTTCAGTCTGTTGTTTACAGGGTCACTATGAGTCAGAACCGACTTGACGGCACCTAACAACAACAACATATGCAATAGGTTACACTGACGAAAGCACATCCCCGTCCTGTGGCATTCTTGCCATTAATACTACTTGTTGTTACCTATGAGTCACAATCAAAGGCACTGGGTTTGGTTTTTGGTTTGGTTGTTAGCTGCTGTCAAGTTGGACCCTGATTCATGGCGACCCTATCCACAACAGGACCAAACACTGATCCTGCACCATCTCCATGATCTGTTGTAGATTGGACCTTTGTGATTCATAGGCTCATTTTCATAAGCAGTACCAGGCCTTTCTTCCTAGTACATCTTAGTCTGAAAGCTCCACTGAAACCTGTTCAGCATCATAGCAACGCACAAACCTCCACTGACAGATGGGTGGTGGCTGCAGATAATGTGCACTGGCCAGGAATTGAATCCTAGTCTCCTGCATGGAAGTCTCCTGCATTACAGATAAGAATTCTACCACTGAACCAAAGTCCTCAAACAATGCATAACTGCAATCTAATCATTAAAAACATCACATAATGCTTACACAACATGGTGAAGTAATTGTCACCGAATTGTATGCATAAATATGGTTGAAATAGTGGCCATCCAAGATACAACAACTGGTCCTTCTTCGCCTGGAGCAACAGAGGAAGAAGGAGAGTCAGGAATAGGAGGAGGAAATGGAATGTGTGGCTAACTGCCTCCATCAACAACTGCCTTCTCTGCCATGAAACCAGAAGAACTGGATGGTGCCTGGCTACTAATGAACATTTTGATCAAAGATTCCATAGAAGAATCCCGATCAAAAGGGGAAAAAATGAGCACAGAATTTCAAATTCTCATGGACTCCAGATTTTCTGGAGCCATGGAGGCTGAATAAACCCCTGAAACTACTGCCCTGAGATAATCTTTAAACCTTCAACAGGAAATACCCCCTGAAGTCTTCTTAAAACCAAATAAGTTAGCTTAACTACTAAAGAATATCTGCCTTGAGCATTGTGCTCTTTAAGAACTATCTATATGGGATCAAATTGACAACAGCAACTCAAAAGATTAGATAGGAGACTTAAGGAGACTTAAGGTGAATTTATGTTCATGGGGGAGGAACAACTCAGAAAAGGAGGGTGAGAGTGGCTGCACAACTTAAAGAATGTCATCAATGTCACTGAACTTTACATGTAGAAACTCTTGAATTGTGTATGTTCTGCTGTGTATACTCTCAACGAAACAACAAAAAAAATAAAATATGAAAAAAAATGATGGAAACTCTATAAAGCACAGTTCTATTCTGACACACATGGGGTCACCATGAGTCAGAGCCGACTCCAGGGCCATTGGTGGTGGTGCTGGAAGCTGGACTGGCCTTATGCGAATCTATTACCAGAAGGAATGTGCATTCAGTGACCCCAGCCTCCTATTTTGAAATACCACTTCTTTTTTTTCTTTTTTGGTCTCTTGGCGTTCTCACACTTTCTTTACTCCAGCTCTGTACCCACCACCCCATTAAAAACAAGTTCACAGTAACTTTAAAAAAAAAAAAAAAAAAAGGTTGAAATGACAAATGTTTTGTTATATACATTCTACCACAATTTAAAAAAAAAATAAAGAAAGCAACCAAACCCAAATTGAGAGGCATTCTACAAAATAACTTAGCAGTAAGTACTCTTTAATTTTCTGAAGATCGTGAAAGACAAGAAAACGCTGAGTTATAGACTAGGGAGACGTAACAACTAATGTAATGTGGGATCCTGGAACAAAAAAAAGTAATAGAAAAGCTGATGAAATTTGAATAAAGACTGTAGTTAATATTATTGAAGCAATGTTAATTTACTGGTTTCAAATAACTGCACTATGGTTATATAAGACGTTAACATTAGGGGAAGCTAGGTGAAGAGTATATAGGAACTCTACTGTTTTTGACACTTTTCTTTAAGTCTAAAATTATTTCTTTTAAAAAGCCCTGGGTTCCCAAACCCCAGCCCCAGAACTGTGACTAGCAGACCTGGGTGGGGCCCAGGAATCTGCATGTTCATAAGTACCCTTTATTAAGTCCGAATCAGGAACCTTTGGACCACACTTGATAAACATTTTTTTTTTTTAATTGTACTTCAGGTGAAGGCTTACAGAACAAATAGTTTCTCATGAAACAGTAGTACACATATTGTTTTATGACATTGGTTAACAACCCCACAGCATGTCAACCCTCTAACTTCTCAGCCCTTTTTTTTGGTGAAAATACACATAGCCAAAGATACACCATTTCAAAAATTTCTACATGCACAGTTCAGTGACATTGACTACGCTCTTCCAACTGTGCTGCTATTCTTACTTAAGATGAAGGCTCACAGAACAAAACAGTTTCTCATTTAACGGTTACTACACATGTTGCCCTATGACAACAGTTAACAATCTCACAACACATCAACAATATCCTTACTCAACATTGCGTTCCCTATCACCAGCTTCCTTGTCCCCTTCTGCCTTCTGGTCCTTGTCACTGGACTACTGTACCTCATTAGTCCCATTTGGTTTTACAGGGCTGTCCACTCCCAGCCTGAATGGTGAACCTTGGAGATAACTTCACTACTGAGCTAAAAGGGTGTCTGGGGACCATAGTCTCGGGGTTTCTCCAGTCTCCTTTAGGCCAGTAAATCTGGTCTTTTTTCTTGTGAGTTAGAATTATGTTCTACATCCTTCTCCAGCTCTGTCCAGAACCCTCTGTTGTGATCCTGGTCAGAGCAGTCAGTGGTGGTAGCCGGGCACCATCTAGCTGTACTGGACTCAGTCCGGTGGAGGCCTTGGTAGCTGTGGTCCGTTAGTCCTTCAGACTAATCTTTTCCTTGTATCCTATTCTCTTCATTCTCCCTTGCTCCCGAAGGGATGAGACCAGTGGAGTATCTTAGATGGCTGGTCACAGGCTTTTAAGACCCCAGACACTACTCACCAAGGTAGAATGTAGAACATTGTCTTTATAAACTGTGTTATGCCAACTGAGCTAGATGTTCCCTGAGACCATGGTCCCCACAGCCCTCCGCCCAGCAATTGAGTCCCTCAGGGCGTTTGGATGTGTCTATGGAGCTTCCATGACCTTTCCTTGTACAAGTTGTCCTGGTTTCCCCAGTATTGGGTACAGGAACCTTTGGACCACACTTGATAAGCATTTTTAAAAAGTCTTTGATCTGCTCTCAGTACTGGTAATGGTATCTGTTTTTCCTATTTTACTTTATACTTGGTGACTGCTGGTACATAGGAATCTAGGTGGCACAAATGGTTAAGTGCTCAGCTGCTAACCAAAAGGTTGGCGGTTTGAGTCCACCCAGAGGCACCTGAGAACAAAGGCCTGGCAACCTACTTCTGAAAAATTGGCCACTGAAAACCCTACAGAGTACCGTTCTCCTCTGACACACATGAGGTTGCCGTGAGTCAGAATCGACTCAACGGCAGCTAGTTTGGTATTTTTTTTGTATGCCAATCTTATATCCAGCCACACCACTGAACTCAATCCTTAATCTATTAAGTCGAAGGATGTAAAGCTGTAAATAATCAACCTATTTCGATTTACAAAAAGCAATTTCATATGATTCAAACTAATATAATGGTCCTTGCAGATCAACAAGTAAAAGGCCAACAGAAAAAAGGGGAATGGGTATAAATTGTCAGTTTTTAGTAAAAGGAATACAAAAAAGGAGAAACGCATGTCTGGATTCACCAACAAGTGCCTCTCTTCCCCCCTCCCTGCCATATTTCACACCCTCATACACAGTGCTGGTTTTCTGTTATGCAAAAAATATCCTTTCTTCATCAAGAAAGAGGGAAAAAAGAAATATAAAGGGCCTATAAATGTGAAAAGATGCTCAACTTCATTCATAAATTACCAGAAATTAGGTAAGTGCAAATTAAAATAAGATGCTAATTTTATCTATGCATGCTAGAAAAGATTCAAAAGGTTAATAATACAGACTTAGGCAAGGGTACGCAGGAACAGGTACCTTCCCACCCAGGGGTGGGGGTGTAAACAGGTGCCATCTCTTTGGAGAGTGATCTCGCAGTATCTGTAGAGATCTTTAATGTATCAATGCCATCTGTATGTGTGTGTGTGCATGTGTGCGTGCTAAAGAGGGAAGAACAGATATGTACCTTTTACATACAAACAACTGATCATATGAGCTGTTATCCTATGAGCAACTGATAATACCAGCTGCCTTTGAGGATGGAAACTGGGTGCCTGTTATACCATTTGAATTTTGAACCAAGTGAATGCATTATCTTTCTAATAAATTTCAAAAACATTAAAAAAAAAAAAAAACCACCCTTGCCCTATAAGTAAACAGGACAAAGGACGGTAGAGAGTAGAAAACCAAATCTCTGGAGATAAGGTCTGAACTGTGGCTCACACAGGCACCTTCAGTCCAAGTCCCCCAGCCCCCAACCCCTGGCCCACGCAGGCTGGAGGCTCTGCAAGGAGGAAGAACTAAGAACTAGGCTGAAGCATGCATGTGCCAGGATTCGGAGGTGGGGTCAGACCACTGGTCACCACTGTCTGCCTGCCCCCAACTCCCTGTTTTCTGCCCCAGCCTCTGGTGAGATGAAGAAGGACCCACCCTGTGGTCAGTGCAGAGCACACAGGCCCTGCCAGGCTCCTGCAGCCTGAGGCCTTGAGCCTCTTCTTCTCCCTCACACCCAGGCTTCCCAGAGGCACTGATACCTACAGTCCTAGGGCCTGCTCTCCCCCAGCCCTGATGACAGGGTGGAGAAGCAGGAAGTGGCAGCACTTGGGCCACATCCCATCCAGGTGAGCAGGTGACCGAGCTGGGAGACAGAGTGAGGGGAGCAGCTCTCCAGTGGGCTGGGCTGGGACATGTTCTCAGGAGCCATGGGCGACCTTGTGGTCTGCCCTGTGGCCACAGGTGCAGGGAAGATGGTGAGCAGTGAGCACAACACAGGAACAGAGCTGAGTCAGAGAAGCCTCAGAGTCCCTGAGCCCGAGCCCCTGGTTCCGGTTCGTTCCAGAGGTCTAGCTACAACCTGTGTTGTGTCATGCCAGCAGGTGGTCGGCAGTGGTCACCAGCAGAGGCCCCCACCACCTGTCCCTCTTCTATCACACCACAGCGCTAATGGAGCCCTGTGTGAAGACAACTGATGGAATCCCTCCACTGTGCCAGCTGCTGTACCAGGCTCTCTTCGTGGGTTCCCACTCAATCCTGATGACAATCTAGTGTAAGAATGATCACCCCATTTTACAGAAAAGATACTAGGGGCTGAGCAATGAAGTCACATCCCAGGTCAAATGGCTATTAAGCCAGCTTGCACACCAACACTGGTACAGCTCTCACTCCACAGCCACCACAGGAGGGATGAAGAGACAGAGGCCCCCTGCCCTCAGCAAGCCGGGAACTCTCTGCCTCAGTTTCCTCCATCTGTAGAAAGGCTATGGCTTGCTACCTGATACTCCTTAAGAAAAAGATGCTGGGACGCTCAGTGAAGATTAGGACCCAGGTGATCAGATACCTTGAAAACATCAGAAACCCTAACTACATGCAAACTCCTGAAGGACTGCTTCCCCCCTGGGTAGGTCGGCTTCACCCTCCTGCCTAGAGAAGCTGTGAGACCCTTCACCTCAGCACCCTCCACAGGAAGTTCCCCTCTCTGCAAAGCAGGAGGAAGCGGGCCTCCGTGTGGGTGAGAATGAGTCTATCCTCCCTCAAGAAGACTCCACAGGAGCACAGGCAGGGCCTGGTGTGCTCAGCCCTCACAAGGGATAAAAGGACTTTTTTTAAGAGACAAGGAATAATCTGCCCTGACAGGGAACACAACAGAGAGTCCCTGACGGAGCAGGAGAAAAGTGGGGTGCAGAACTCAAATTCTAGTAAAAAGGCCAGACTTAATGGTTTGATTGAGACCGGAGGGACCCCGGAAGACATGGCCCCCGGACTCTTAGACCAAAACTAAAACCATTCCGGAGGCCATCTCTTCAGACAAAGATTGGACTGGACTGTGGGACATAAAATGATACTCGTGACGAGTGTGCTTCTTAGCTCAAGGAGATACATGAGACTAAATGGGCAGGTCCTGTCTGGAGGCGAGATGAGAAGGCAGAAAGGGACAGGAGCTGGGTGAATGGACAGGGGAAATCCAGGGTGGAAAGGAGGAGTGTGCTGTCACAATATAGGGAGAGCAACTAGGGTCATATAACAATCTATGTAGAAATTTTTGTATGAGAAACTAACTTGAATTGTAAACTTCCACTTAAAGCCCAACAATAAAAAAAAGAGAGAGAGAGACAAGGAATAAGACAACTGGCAAAGCAGCAAAAAATGTTTAGAATCTTCCAAAGGCCTCATGAGGTAAGGCAAGTGGGGAATACACAGAGCTGGGGAGAGACAGACAGGGAAGAAGGGGAGAGAACAGAGGGTGTGGGCTGAAGTGGGAGAGACCAGCCTTTTATTGAACAGAGGACCCTAAAATCCCACGAGACATGCAAGGAATTCCAATTAGGGAAGGGCGTCTGGTCTGCTGCTAATTGAATCTGGTTAGTTTTCCACCTGGAAGCTTCCAGATCCCCCCACCCCTGTCATCTCTATAGAGTCATGCATTGCTCAACATCCACGATACATTCTGGGAAATAGGACGCTGTGTGATTTGGACATGGTGTGAACACCTACGTCCACAAGTGCGGGGCTTCTGGGCCCAGGGGTTGCAGACGCCTCAGGTAAGCACTTGGCCAGGTCCCGCCCGATGAAGGTCACAGTGGGGATGCTCCGGGCATGGGCCAGGGCAGCAGGGGAGCAGTCTCAGGACCTGGTGCTCTCAGCCCGGCCCGGCCCAGCCCCGTGATGCGTGCCAACTTAGGCGCTCGGGAGCAGGATCAGGGGCCCACTCCTCCCAGCTGCAGGGTCACCTGTTACTCCAGGTGGAGGGGCTGGGTAGGGCAGGCTCGCTGCCATGTAGGGCTGTGGGCATCCCCCGGAGGGCGTACTCCGACCGCGAATATATATGCTGCCGAATGTTGCCTGAACGGACATTATGCAGCACAGGACTGTACAGGCAAAGTAAGCTACCTCTCCTCTACATCTGCTTTCTTGCTTCTCCATCATAACAAACTAGCCTCCAATCCCCAAAGCATGGGCTTGACTTAGCACACCATAGGTGCCGGAAAAAATGTGTACCAAACACTGATTAAGTGCAGGGCCCAACCAACCTGTTAAAATATGGTTTCACCATCCCCAACGCTGCTTCTGGGTTTAAATTTGGAAGATATACTGGTGGAAGTAGACAGGTTGGGCACTGCAGGTGACCTGGCTTCTGTGCGTTCCTACAGAGCAAACCTACAGGTTGTCTTAAGCACATCTCCTCATTTCCCCAAGGCTTGCTTTCCTCTACTTCGCGGGGAGCAGGATACTCCTAGGATATCACTGGCTGACAGCCACTAGGTCTCCCACATTAATCCACTGGCCCGATTGGGAAACAGCACGTCAGAGCTAGTAATGTGCCCAAGTAATACAGGTAGTAAGGAGCAGGTAATAAGAGATGGGACATTAAATCCAACTGATATTTGAAGACAGTAGAGATGGAAAAAGAACACTGGCAAAAAGAGCAGACTGAAAACATAGGAGTAAATCTTTGTCATCTTGGGTTCAGCAATGGTTTCTTAGATACAACACCAAAAGGACCCAAGACAAAAGAAAAAAATAGACATATTGGAACTTCATCAAAATTAAAAACCTTTGTGCTGCAAATTATGCCATCGAGAAAGTTTTACAACCCACCCAGAAGAACTTACCAATGACCAAAGCTGAAACTGTCTGAGCAACAAGGTAAATGATATAGTATTAGATTATAAACCAAAGTAAAAGATAAATATCCATGAGTATATCCTGATATAAATTAACGGCTAAATAAATAAATAAGAGACAAATCTCCCATGTAGAGAGATTTGTAGACAAATCTCCCAACAATTTATGTAGGTACCCATGGTCAAGGAGGTGGAACATAACTCCCCACACCCTGGAAATGTGGGCTTCAAATGGTGACTTCCTCCAAATAATACACTAAAGAAAGGGAGGGAGCTGGTAGAGGAGAATCTGACACATAACATCTCAGCCAGGTAATAAAGGTCAACATCAACAGGGACAAGAAATGCTGATAGCATATACTCTTGATATGATGTGATGAGAACGGCACTTCATCTGGGTGACCTTCTTTGTCAGAACTCAAAACCTCAGTCAAATCATGAGAAAAACATCAGATAAATGCCAGTTGACAAAGAGTATACAAAATACCTGACCAGTACTCCCCAAAATTGTCATGATTCTCAAAAACAAAAAAAGTTGGCTTAACCATCACAGTCTAGAGTCTACACCAAGTAAATGTAACACAGTAGCTTGGATGGACTCAGCAAAAAGATAAAGGACAGAAGGTAAAAACTAAGGAACTCTGAATAAAGTATAAACTTTAGTTAATAATAATGTATCAATACTGCTTTATTATTGTGACAAATATATCATACTAATATAAGACGTTAATAAAGGAAACTGGGTATGGGGTATATGGAAATCTCTGTACTATCTTTACAACTTTTCTATAAATCTAAACATAATCTAAAATTAAAAGTTTATTTTAAAAAAGTAAAAAAAAATTTCTGAAGACAACCCGCGGAATGGGAAAAATATTTAAACATCATGTACCTAACAAGGCACCTGTATCTGGAATATAAAAGAAGCCATACAAGCCAATAATAAAAGACAACCTAACTAAAAATTGGCAAAGGAACTGCAGACATTTCTCCAAAGAAGATATACTAATGGCCAATAAGCCCATGAAAAGATGCCCAGCATCATTAGCCATGAGGGAAATGCAAATCAAAATCACCACAAGACACCATTTCATATACATTAGGACGGCTAGAATCAAAACGATGGACAATAACAAATGCTAGCAAGGAAGTGGAGAAATCAGAACACTCATACACTGCTGGTGGAAATGTAAAATGGTGCAGCTGCTTTGGAAAACATTCCGGCAGTTCCTCAAAAAGTTAAACAGAATTTCCATATGACCCAGTAATTGCACTCCCAGTATATACCCAAGAGAAATGGAAACATGTCCACACAAAACCTGTATATGAATGTTCACAACAGCATTATTCATAATTGCCAAAAAGTGGAAACAACCCAAATGTCCATCAACCAAAGAATGGATAAATAAAACGTGGTATGCACATACAAGGGAATACTATCCAGCAATTTTAAAAAATGAAGTACTGATACATGCTACAACATGGAGAAACACTGAAAACATGATATCGAAAAAAGTCAGTCACAAAGGACCACATTTTATACGACTTATCATTTATCATTTTATGATTTATATAAAATGTTCAAAAGATTACTGGCTGTTCTGTATTTTACAGAACATTATAAATCCCTAGTGGGTAGACAGGGGGAAAATGGGGATTGACTACTAATAGGTATGGGATTTCTTATGGGGGGACTAATATAGTCTAAAATTAGATTATAGGAATGGTTGCACAAAACCACTGAACTATATACTTTAAATGGGTTGACTGCATGTGAGCACAATCTCAAAAAACTGTTTTGAAACTTTTAAAACAGAAAGAATATTTGAAGAAATGACAGAATATATCCCCAATCTGATAAAGGACATGAATCTACAACTCCAAGAAGTACAAAGAACCCCAATCAGAAAAAACTCAAAGAGATCTATACCAAGACACATCATAAGTTAGACTCCCAAAAAGTAAGGATAAAGAGAGAATCCTGAAAGCAGTGAGAGGGAAGCAGTCACATACAAAGGATCCACAATAAAATAAATGCCAATTTCACATAAGAAACACTGGAGCCCAGTAGGCAATGGAATGATATACTTAAAGTGCTAAAAGAAAACAACTGTCGACCAAGAATACTACACGCAGCGAAACTGTCCTGCAAGAATTAGGATGAAATTAAAACATTCCCAGACAAACAGAAGCTAAGAGAGTTCATACCCACGAGACTGGCCCTACAAAAAACACTAATAGGAGTTCTGGAAAGACACTACTAGAAAGTAATTCAAAGCCATGCACAAAAAGAAAGATCTCTAATAAAGGGAATTGCATGGACAAGTATAAGAGCTAGTAACAAGGTATTTATGCTGGATAATTTTAATTGTTTTGTCCTTCATGTTTTTTAATAACAACAAATATATAAAAATAACGAATAAAATTATGTTACAGGGCACGTGAAATATAAATACATAATTAGTGATATCAATAACAAAACTAGAGGGAGAGGAATGGTATAAGTAAAGAATTTCTTGCATGTTACTAAGTTAAGTTGATACCAACTTACCCTAGGATGTTATAAATACAAGTTGTTAAATGTAATACTCATGGTAACCAGTAAGAAAATATCTAAAAAACACACACAAAAGGAAAGGAGATGGGAACAAAAATGGCTCACAACAATAAACCAACAAAACACAAAATCAAGCAGTAGTAAAGGACAAAGACAAAGAAGGCTTAAGACACTCAAAAATCAAAAAACAAAATGGCAGAAGTAAGTCACCTCTTATTGGTAATTACAGTGAATGTAAATGGACGAAATGCTCCAATAAAAAGGCAGAGAATGGCAGAATGGTTAAAAAAACAAATGGTCCAAATATATTACATTTACAAGAGACACACCTTAGACCCAAGGACACAAATAGGTTGAAAGCAAAAGAATGGAAAAGAATATTCCATGCAAATGATAACCAAAAGAGAACTGGGGTAGTAATCTTAATATCAGAAAGAGTAGACTTTAAGACAAAATCTGCTGGAAGAGATAAAAATGGACATATATATCACTATATATAGTGATAAAAGGGTTACTTAATCAAGAAGATTAAACAATCATAAACATATATGTGCTCAACATTGGAGCACCTAAATATAAAAAGCAAACACTGGTAGAATTGAAGGGAAAAACAGTACTATAATAATACTTGGAAACTTCAATACATCACTTTCATATTGGACAGAACATCTATAAAGAGGATCAACAAGAAGCATAAAATCTGAATGACACTATAAACCAACTAGACGTAATAGACATATAGAGCACACTCCAACCAACAACAGCACAATATACATTCTACTCAAACGTACATGGATCATTCTCCAGGATAGACCACATGGTAGGTCACAAAGCCCAGTCTGGATAAATTTAAAAAGACTGAAATAATACAAAGTATTTTCCCTGACAACAATTTAACATTGTGAAAATGTCAATTCTACCCAAAGGGATCTGTAGATTCAACACAATTGTGATCAAAATTCCAACAGTCTTCTTTACAGACATGGAAAAATCAATCCTGAAATTTATATGGAATGGTAAGAGGCCCAGAATAGCTAAAACAATACTGAAAGAGAAGAACAAAATAGGAAGACTCATACTTCCTGATTTTAAAACATACTATACAGCTACAGTGATCAAAAGTCTGATACTGGTATAGCAATAGACACACAGATCAATGGGACAGAATTGAGAGTCCAGAAATAAACCCACACATCTACAGTCAACTGATTTTTGACAAGGGTACTCAGTCTATTCAATGAGGAAAGAAGAGTCTCTTCTACAAATGGTGCTGGGAAAACTGGATCTCCACATGCAGAAAAATGAAACAGGATCCACGCCTCACACCATACACAAAAACAAATCCATAATAGATTAAACACCTAAATGTGAAACCTAAAACCATAAACTTATTAGAAGAAAATAGAGGGGCAACAGTGTCAGGCCTAGCTTTTAACAATAGATTATCTAATATAATAACAAAAGCACAAACAGCAAAAATTTTATTCATCAAAAGACTTTATCAAAAAAGTGAAAAGACAAGTTGCCGACTAGGAGAATATCTTCGGAAACCATATATTCAAAAAGAATCTAATAACCACCATATATATAAAACTTCGACAATTTAACACAAAAAGATAAACAACCCAATCATGAAATGGGCAAAGGACTTGAATAGACATTTCACCAAAGAAGACATTCAAATGGCACCAAACACATGAAAAGGTGCTCAGTGTCATTAGCCATCACAGAGATGCAAATCAAAACCATAACGAGATACCATTACACTCCCAGTAGGATGGCTAAGGTTTAAAAAAAACAAATAAAAATAAAAAACAGAAAATAACAAATGTTGGTGAGGATATGGGGAAATTGGAACCCTTATCTATTGCAGTTGGGAATGCAAAATGGTAGAGACATTTTGGAAAACAACGTGGCAGCTCCTAAAAAAACTAAAAATATCTACCTGAAGTACAATTTAAAAAATCTAAAAATAGAACTACCGTTACCCAGTAATTCCACTCCTAGGTATATACCCAAAAGACTTGAAAGCAGAGACTTGTACATCAATGTTCACTGCAGCACTATTCACAATAGCCAAAAGGAAGAAACATGTGAAGTATCTCGTAACATGGATGAAACTGGAGGACATTAGGCTGAGTGAAATAAGTCAATCACAAAAGGTTAAATATTGTATGAGACTTCTATTGTAAAAACTCATGAAAAAGTTTACACACAAAAAGTAACAATCTTTGTTGGTTATGAGGGATGAGAGGGGTGGGGTGGAAATACTTTACAGGCAATAGATAAGTGGTATCTTTGGTGAAGTGTGAGACAGTACACAAACTGGGGAAACCCGCATAACTTGCACAAGGAAAGGTCATGGAAGCTCCATAGACACATCCAAACGCCCTGAGGGACTCAACTGCTGGGCGGAGGGCTATGGGGACCATAGTCTCTGGGAACATCTAGCTCAATTGGCATAACACAGTTTATAGAGACAATGTTCTACATTCTACCTTGGTGAGTAGTGTCTGGGGTCTTAAAAGCCTATGACCAGCCATCTAAGATACTCCACTGGTCCCACCCCCTCGGGACCAAGGGAGAATGAAGAGAACAGGATACAAGGAAAAGATTAGTCTGAAGGACTAAAGGACCACAGCTACCAAGGCCTCCACCGGACTGAGTCCAGTACAGCTAGATGGTGCCCGGCTACCACCACTGACTGCTCTGACCAGGATCACAACAGAGGGTTCTGGACAGAGCTGGAGAAGGATGTAGAACATAATTCTAACTCACAAGAAAAAAGACCAGATTTACTGGCCTAAAGGAAACTGGAGAAACCCCGAGAGTATGGTCCCCAGACACCCTTTTAGCTCAGCGGTGAAGTCACTCCTGAGGTTCACCGTTCAGCCGGGGATTGGACAGCCCCATGAAACGAACCAGGACTAATGAGGCACAGCAGTCCAGGGACAAGGACTAGAAGGCAGAAAGGGAAAGGAAAGCTGGTGATAGGGAGCCCAAGGTTGAGTAAGGACAGTGTTGACATGTAGTGGGGTTCTTAACCATTGTCATAGGGCAATATGTATACTAACTGTTTAATAACTGTTTAATGAGAAACTATTTCGTTCTGTAAACCTTCATCTAAAGTGAGAATAGCAGCACAACTGGAAGAAGGTAATCGACATCACTGAATTGTACATGAAGAAATTTTTGAAATGGTGTATCTTTGGCTATGTGTATTTTCACCAAAAAAAAAAAAAAGGTCCTCCAAGGCCAAGAAGGGAGTGTGTTGACATGTCGTGGGGTTGTTAACCAATGTCATAAAACAATATGTGTACTGACTGTTTAATGAGAAAATATTTGTTCTATAAACCTTCACCTAAAGTACAATTTAAAAAAAAGGAAGAAATAGCCTAAATGCCCATCAACAGATGAATGGATAAACAAAATGTGGTACATACATACAATGGAATACTACTCAGCCCGTAAGAGAAATGAAGTCTTGATACATGCTCCAGTGTGGGTGGAACTGAAGACATTATGCTGAGTGAAATAAGCCAATCACAAAAGGACAAATACCATATGACCTCACTTATATAAAAAGGTAAGAATGGGCAAATGTATAGAGACCAAAGTTTATCAGTGGTTACCAGGGGCAGAAGGGAGCAGGTGAAGTGGGGGGTTATTGCTCATGGAGTACTGAGTTTCAGTTTACCGTGATGGAAAAAATCACACTGATTAAGGGTAGAGTTGCACAGCCAATTAGCCAATTACTACAAATGCTATCAATAAAGTTGTACACCTGTAAAAGTTGAATTGGCAAAAGTTGTCTGATAGATATATTTACAATAATGACCAAAAACAGAGTAGCTGCTGAGGCTGCTTATGTACAACCAAACACCTCATGGGATTTGGCTTCTTGGTTTGGAGGTTTAGGGTCATGGTTTCATGGGACATCCCAGTTAATTGGCCTAATAACATGTTCAGTGCCTCTGTTCTACCTCCTAGTTTGTGGCTTAGTGCCTGGGGTCTTAAAAGCTTGCAAGCAGCCATCCAAGATACAACAATTGGTATCTATTCGTCTGGAGCAAAGAGGAAGAAGGAGAGTCAGGAATAGAAGGAATGTGGGGCTAACTGCCTCCATCAACAACTACCACCTCTGCCATGAGACCAGAGGAACTGGATGGTGCCTGGCTACCATTATTAAACATTTTGATGAAAGATTCTACAGACAAATCCTGATCAAAAGCAGGGAAATGCAGAACACAAGTTCAAATTATCATGGACTCCAGACTTTCTGGAGACACAAAGCTGGATGAACCCCAAAAACTACTGCCATGAGATAATCTTTAAACCTTCAACCAAAACTATCCCCTGAAGTCTTCTTAAAACCAAACAATAATGTAGCTTAACTAGTAAAGAACTGGAGCCCTGGTGGCAAGAGTGGTTAAGAGCTTGGCCACTAACCAAAAGGTCAGCAGTTCGAACCCGCCAGCCACTCCTTGGAAACCCTATAGGGCAGTTCTACTCTGTCCTACAGGGTCACTATGAGTAAAGAATGTCTGCCTTGAGCATTGTGCTCTTTTAAGAACTATCTATATAGGATCAAATTAACAACAGAAACTTGAAAGATCAGATAGGAACCTTACAGGGCAGTGAGTTTATGTTAATGAGGGCAGGAACAACTCAGAAAAGGAGGGTGAGAATGATTGTACAACTTGAAAAATGCAGTAACGTCACTGAATCGTACATGAAGAAACTCTTGAACTGGTGTATGTTCTGCCGTGAACACTCTTAACAACAAGAAAAAATAAATTATTAAAAAAAAAAAAACAAAACTCCTGAATCCACCAGAGCACAGATCACCTCGCTAGGCACAAGACAGGTCTTCCTCCTGCAAAGCAGACCCAAGAGTGGAGTAGGGATGGTGCTTTGTTTTCAGGGTCCAGCCCTCTTGCCATGGAAAGAAAGGAAAGGAAGAGGTAGAGAATAGCAGCAATTAGGAGCATGTCACACCCTCAATGCAATGGCTAAAAACCTTAGCATACCTAAGACTCAACCACCTGGATGACTTAGTACAAACAGATTCCTGCCTCCCGCACCAGCCAAGTTCTAGCAAAGTAGGAACCATGCACTCCTGGAGACGAATGCCAATGGTCCAAGCACGATTTTTTGAGATAACACTGTCCTAGAGCCAACTGGGAGAGAAGACAAGACTGCACTCCAGGAGACTTCCAGGAACCCACTACACATGTGAACAAGTCTACTCTACTCTCCAGACCTCAATTTCCCCATCCATAAATGGGATTGGAGGACGAGATATCCCTTAAGGTACCCAAAGGCATGCCTTTGTAAGATAGGTGATGGGGAACATAGGAGGGGCAGAAAGGTCAACTGTTCATCTCTGGCCTTCAATCAAGGTAACATCCTACCCACCCCAGTAATGAGTTTCTCTCATGAACAGCTTCACAAGGAAGGTTATCCCGTAGGGACCTGTCAAAGGAACACAGAGTCCTGAGAAAAATAAGGTAGGAACCACCACCAGTTGCCATTCAGTTGACTTCAACTTATGGCGACCTCATGTATGTCAGAGTAGACCTGTGCTCCATAGGGTTTTCAATGGCTGATTTTTCAGAAGTATATCACGAGGTCTTTCTTCTGAGGCATGGCTGGGTGGACCTGAAATCTCTTAACGTTTCAGTTAGCAGCCAAGTGTGTTAACTGTATGCACCATCCAAGGACCCCAAGATGGAAACACCAATCTCTAATCAAACACAAAGAACATCTTTCCTTCTCCCTATGGCCTCTTCAGACCCCAAAGCTGTCCAGCCCAGGCCCGGGAACTGAGAGACCTGGGCTCACATCCTAGTCCTGCCCCTAGCAGGGTGTATGGCCCAGAAACATCACTTCCTTACCCTAGGCTTCCTCTCCACTCTTGTGAAATGAACAGTTGGAACAATCCTGGTAGCTATTTGTGTAGCATGGCTCCTTGAAAACAAACCAGAAACAAAACACTTCCTCATTCAGCAGAGAATCTCTATAGATTCTTTCAAGTAATAATTCTAACTAGAATGATAGTTCAGTGGCCCCTGAAACCTGACTCAGGCCTTTCCTGAATGAGACATCGAAAAAAACAATTAAGGTAAAGACAAGTAAGCCTGATCACAGAAATTTATCAAAACATTTATTATGCAAAAGAATAAACAAAGAAATGAAGAAACTTAAATGACAAAGGAAGCAAATATTTACAACACATAATATCTCAAATATGCAAAGAGCTCTTACAAATAAACAAGAGATGAAAATCCCACCAGAAAAAATATGTAAATCTCA
This sequence comes from Dugong dugon, assembly GCA_030035585.1. NCBI lineage: Eukaryota > Metazoa > Chordata > Mammalia > Sirenia > Dugongidae > Dugong > Dugong dugon. The sequence continues at coordinate 70,398,648 of CM057461.1, forward strand.
GGAAAGGCAAAAAGAAAATAAAAATAACCAAATAAAATATGAAAAAATATTCAGCATCATTGAGGAGAAAATTAAAACAAGAATGCCCTACCCCCCCCACCCCACCCCCACCCCCAGTTACCAAAAACGAGCTCTGGCTACACAATGGTTAAGCTCTCAGCTGCTAACCGAAAGGTCGGTGGTCCGAACCCACCAGCCACTCTGCAGCAGAAAAGACCTGGTGATCTGCTCCCATAAAGATTACCGCCTAGAAAGCCCTATGGGGCAGTACTACTCTGTCTTATAGGGTCGCTATGAGTCAGAATTGATTCAATGGCACACAACAGGATTACTAAAGACTTCATCTTGCTTACTTTGGACATGTTATCAAAAGCGACCAACTCCTGGAGAAGGACACCATGCTTGGTAAAGTAGAGTAAGTGGAAAAGAGGAAGACCTTCACAAGATGGCTGCCACAATGGGCTCAAACCTAGCAACGATCGTGAGGATGGCGCAGGACCAGGCAACATTTCATTCTGTTATAAACAGGGTCACTGAGTCGGAGCCAACTCATCAGCACCCAACAACAGATTACCAAAGGTTAAAAAGCACTAGCACATGTACAGAAAAACAGGCATCATGCATTCATTTAAAGAAGCTAAATACGCCAGGCATTGTGCTAGAAGGAGCAGTGAACAAGATAACCGAGGTCCCTGCCTCAAGGAGTTTGCGTTCCAGGTGTAGTAAAGATAGGGGTACAGATGATAAGGGAGGAAATGAGCAAGTGTTCAGAAGGTTACTGTTGGCAAAGGTACAAATCGGTACTTTATTGGAGGGCAAGACGGCAGTATGTCCAAATCTGATTGGCAATTCTATTTCTAGATCTTGATCCTACAGACATCCTCACTCTTGCTTAAGCAAAGAGGTATAGATGGATGCTCACTGCAGAAGTGCGTGTAACTGAAAAAACTGGCAACAAGCCTGTTACACAAGAGGAAAAAGGATGTAACAGCCTTGTGATAATCACAACGCAGCCAGTAAAGACCAGCTTGGTGTTTACTTTTTTAATGTTCCCACATGGAAAGACACTGAGAATATTTTGTTAAAAAAATAAATAAAAATAAAAGGAAGTGTGGAACAGTTTGTATAATACGATCCCATTTCTCTTTAAAAAAAAAAAAAAAAGGCATGTGTGGGTGTGTTTCTATATATTTAGATATGTATGGGTTAACATATGGCTAAGAAAAATCTGGAAGGTGGGATTATGGAATGCTTTCTATAGAGCATTTATTTCTGTACTGTTTGGCTGTTCTGTTTTATAAGCATGCACTACTTTTATATTCAGAAAAAAACAAGGGGAAAGGATTAAAAACATATAAATGTATTTTAAGGGCATTTATGTTACTCAGTTTAGCCCAAAAATCAGGCTAAAAATTAATCTGGAAAAAAACTTCCACTTAGGAAAAAGAACAAATTAACAAAGTAGCTAATCTTTTCCCTCATTCCTTAAACTCAAAGTCGCTGATATAATTGGGAGGAGAAACAAAATAAAACTGTGTGCTTACTATTTGCCAGATATTTGTTATTCACTTAGTTCTCAAGGCAACCCACAAAGTGAATTTCACCCAATTTTACAGGTAAGACCTCCCTGGAGCAGAAAGGCAGAGCTGGTAATAAAAGATGGCTCTTAGCAAAAGACAGAGGTGCAATTCTGCCTGCCTTCTAGAAGGGCGAAGCCAGACGTCCCAGCTTGAGGTCTTATCTCTCGTATCTGTGTGGCCATTCCATTGGGTCACTGGGTGAAGTGTGGGGGTCAGGGAAAGGTAGAAGCAATTAGTTTTTTTTTTTTCCTTCAAGTTTTTTCCCCCTCTCCATTTCTTCAAGGTCCTCTCTCCAGCAAGCCTCACTCACACCCTCCTTCAGAGCTGCAGCTTCTGAGCTCCCTCTCGGAAGTGCCTAGCCTCGCATCCTGTTAGGAGGAACTCCCGAAGAAACGTGCCTGGGCAAGGGGTGCCCCTTTCCGAGGACTCCCTTCAACGTAACCGCACAGCCTGGTCACTCCCCAGGCTAGCCTGGTTGTGTGACGGGACGGGTAGGTCTCAAAAGACAGTATTGGAAGGTGCTTTGCAGATTCTAAATGAATAATTTAGGAGGCTATGGTCCCCATCTTTGGGCCTTGTTCCCTAACAACAGCTCACGTTATTTAAGAGACCAGTACTTTGCAATCACATTTTTCAAATGGTATTTTCTTTAACACCCTGCAAAAGAAATGTCTCCTCAGGGTCTACGTCTATTACCTGGTTGTGCCGTGAATGAACAAGTAGAAAAGGAAAGCGGGCTTTCCTTCCTTTAATCTGTGACAAAGCCACCGCCTCTCAATTCCAAAACGTGCTGTTTTTAGCACTAGGGCCAACCACGGTTAATCTTTGAACTGGGGAAAGGATAAAAATAGCAAAAATTCTCAAAGCCCCAACTTGATGACCTCATTAACTTCTGAAAATAGATTAGGAAAAACAGGGAACTGCGTGTATCCACTTAAAACTATTAACAATAATGGCTAACATGATTGTACACTGCATGCCAGGTACGTTTGCAATGCTTTCCGTGGATACTAGCTACTTTGTAGAGATGTTATTTTCCCCATTTTACAGATGAGGAATCTGAGGCACAGGAGTTAGGCAACTTGCTCAGTCAGCAGTAACAATAATCAAATAAAGTACGCCTTCACAGGGCAGTCAGAGCTCCTGGTCATCTGGTCTACTTCTCTGGCCATACATACCATCCATGTTCCTTGTGTTCCAAACCCCAACCATCCTGAACCACTTAGGATTCCTAGGACAGACAGTGTGCTTCTTGTACTTTGCACATGACTCTCTCTAATGACTGAACCACCCTCCTCCAGCAGACAGGAAATTTTATCCCGTGAATGAATGGAAGTAAGACTCTTGCAAAAATACAGTACTATATTTAAGACTCAAGTGTTGTTTTGGTAGAAAATTCCAAAACTTTCTAGATAATAGGCCACTCTTGCAAGCCATTCTTATCTCAAAGCCAGCATTCCCTCCAGATTGCCTGGGGTTCTGCTTTCCCAGACTCCACCCCACCTCACCACCCACCTACCCTATTCCTTCCCTCAGGCTCCAGCCCTCAGGAGGGATTGGTCCACAGGGACCTCTGGCCACTGACAAAGAGGTTATCTCAAAGTCTGAAAACTTCTTTTCAATGACTATCCAACCCTTAGGTGGTTGGCCGCCAACCCTTTTTCCTTATTTTCTGAGGCATTTTCACCATGTTCAAAATTCACCATTGGGCTTGGTGAAAGGACACTGAATGTGACACACGTTGTGGAGATATCTGTTTGACACTGCACTAAGAAATGGGCATCCAGTGGTCCAATGACCCTTTTGACTTAAAAACACAGCACCCCTCCACATTACAGAGAACTTTAGACACATCATTAGATAAGGAAGAAGACGTAAGTGGCCTCAAAAAATAACATAATAAGCATCAGTCATGCAATAAATATCAAATACTTAAGAGCAAATATTTGAACTCACCCCCAAGGTCTTGAACGATGTGCCAAAACTACTTTTTTGAATCAAAAGAATCGACTGCTGTAAGCTTTGTCACGTTTTTGTGTGCCATCAGGTTGATTCTGACCCATAGCTACCCCATGGGACAGAGTAGAACTGTCCCATGAGGTTTTCTTGGCTGTAATCTTTATGGAAGCAGATTGCCAGGTCCTTCTGCGGAGTCACTGGGTAGGTTCAAACAGCCAACATTTCAGTCCACAGCCGAGCAGTTAACTGTTTAGCCACCAGGGTGCCTTAAGCTTTGTCATCTGTTGCTGTGTGCTGTCAATTCCAACTCAACAACTCTATAGGACAGAGTTTAACTGCCCCAAAGGGTTTCCTAGGCTGTAAATCTTTACTGGAGCAGATCGCCAGGTCTTTTCTCCCGCGGAGCCACTGGTGGGTTTGAACCACCAACCTTTCAGTTAGCAGATAAGTGCTTACCCATTGCATCACCAGGGCCCCTTAAGCTTTGTCACGGGACTTAGAAAAATAGACCACTTTTTATAACGTATGCTGAAAAAAGATGTCCAGTACAACATTACTGATAATAGTACCAAAAATATATATATGTCATATATATATATATATATATATATATATATGTCATATATATATATATAAATATGCTTATAGGCCCCCATCGGGGGGATACAATGGTAAAAAGGTAGCTAGGCTTGGCCTTGCCCTCATAGGGCTTATAGTCTATTGGGAGGGACAAGACACTAAAATCATTACATTGTATATTTTCTTTCAGCAGTTATGGTAATAATTCTGTCTTAAACAAGAATATTCAAGAGATAATATGCAGACATTTTAAATAATGCGTGAGATATAGTAATAATAATGAAAAATGTTATTACAAGAATAGTATTTAATAAAAGAAAACAACTGTATAAAAAGTACGATCTCATCAAGAATTTTTTTTTTTTAAAAAAAGGTATAGAAGTAATTCTAAGTTGTTGTAAAATTCATCTGCAAAAATAAATATTTGGGAACAGCTAAGAACAAGGAAAGGAATTTCTATTCCCATATTTTCAAACTACAGTAATCAGTTCAATAAGGAAGTTTCAAGAATCAATGGCTATCAAGGGTCAGGAGAGATATTCATACAAGGGACTGCTTCGGGCCTCGAGGTTTAGAATACGGTTTTTTAAATGTTTTAAAAGCGACATTTTAAACCAGTGAGGAAAGGATATATACCACGCAATAACAAGTACTAGGTAAGAGGTTAACGATTTAGAAAAAAGACCAAGCAAATGTAGATCTTTCTATCACACTGGAAATTCCATATGCACATGAATGTTAAAATTTAGAAACCATTAAAGAAAGTTCAGCAAACTGCTCAGGTGATTCGGGGGTAGACAGGTATTTTGCAGCATGGAAGAAAAAAACATTTTAAAATACTGAAAGATTTGACTATGGTCATCAGGATAAACTTCTAAACATAAAAAAAGACATATATTCTACACCATAAATATAGCTATCACACCAGCAACCAACAAGGAAAAATATTTGCAACATATGACAGCTAAAAGGTTGATGGCCTTAATATAAGGCATACTCTAAGAAATAAACACCTCGATAGAAAAATTAACATAAACATAATTAACAGAGAAACAAAAATGGTTATAAATGTATTTTAGAATATTCGAGATTAGCAATCATAAAAAAAAAAAGAAAACAAAAAGAACCCAAACCCATTGCCATCGAGTTGATTCCAACTCATAGCAACCCTATAGGAACTGCTCCAGAAGGTTTCCAGGGAGTGACTGGTGGATTCAAACTGCTGACCTTTTGGTTAGCGGTAAGCTCTTAACCACTGCACCACCAGAGCTCCTTAGCAATCACAGAAATGCTTAAATTCCATGTTTCAATTATCATATGAAAAATAACAAGACCGAAAATTGGCAAAAAGACAGTGAAACATATGCGGCAATTTTACTGTGTCCTACAGGGTCGCTATGAGTCAGAACTGACTTGACAGCCGGAGTATAAAATAGTACATGTTGCTGAGAAGGTCATTTGGTAATATGTGTCAAAAGCCTTAAAAAGTTCAAACTCTTTAATCCAGTAATCCTACTTTTTAGGTATTTATCTTTTAAAAAAATCAACATTTCAGACAAAGACTTATGTACAAGGATACTCCTCACAGCAGTCTTTAACGTCTAATAATTGGAAACTACGTGTCCGTAACATATAACCGGTCAAGAAAGTAACAGAACTGTAATGTAATACCATGCAGTCATGACAAAAATTTTAAGTTCTAAAAGCATTTTTAAGATCATGGAGACAAGATCACAAAAACAGTAAATGAAAAAAGCAGGATGTCTGTAGCATGATCATGATTTTAAAAGCTACAGATCCGAACATGCAAAAGGGAGTTAAGTCAGCAGTGTTCTTGAGGGAAATGAGAGGGGATTTTAATTTCCTTTTCTTTTCATTTTCTTCCTTATGCTTTTGTAAATCACCCAAATTTTCTATGATGAACGTGTATTATTTGAATCATCAGGAAAATGTGATTTTAAAAATGGTTAAAAATGAACACATCCAATTAACACAGGATGGTAAGATCTGGGGTAACTCATTTCCCCCTCTTTTAATGTAGCTGTATTGAGCAAGAAGATAAATTCTTTTTTAAAGACCTAGTATGCTGAGTGCTAACTGCCATTGTTCAAAGTTGGTTGACTAAAAAAAGGTGGGCGGGGAGGGTGGCTGCCATGTATTAGCCCAGCAGCAAGGCCTCGGACCACTCACTCCTTAACTCCACGGGATGTGGCCAGGGACAAGAACCCCATCAGAGCCCAGTGAATTCTAAAAATCATCTAACTTCCATGCTTCAGGCAAGAAAGCAGAGGAAAGAGACTGCTTAATGGTACACAGTGAGTTGGTAGCATGTGGCCTTCCATGAAAAAGGAAAATGGCAGAACCCCTTCCACAAACAAGCACACACAGAGACATTCTGCTGAGCCAGGCCCCGTCCAGCTGTGAGGCCAACAGAGCTACCCAAAGGGATAATCCACCCCCTTCTACCTGAGTCAGGCCGACAACGGGGGGAGGGCTGTCCCTACCTAGAGGCAGACAGGGAGCCACCTAGGGCCTCAGCTAGCGTCTGGGCCCAGCAGCTGGCAAGTTCAGCAGCCAGAGGAGAGCCTAATGATCAGAGTGGACTCCCACCCACAGCTGGCTCCCCAAATGCAGGAGAGTTCTACAGAGAGGAGACCCCACATGTAAGACAAACTGCTAGCCCCCTTCAGTTCTCGGGCACTTTGGTGTCACTGCTTCCTCTGCACCTTACTCAGTATACAAGGGCAATGAACTCAGTCTGCACCAGGTGTGGAGGAGCTGACCCAGGGAGAAAGGCAATAAATACAGTCACATTGTTGTTATAAAAACCACAAAAATACCATCCGTCAGGACACGAATGCACGCGTTCTGGAAAAGGGAACGAGCAACTCAACAACCACTGTCACATCAGGACTTCACATACGTTCTTTCTTTTAAACTTCATGACATTATAATTCTCGTTTTACACGTGAAAACAGTGAGGCTCACAGAGAGAAGAAAAGCAGCTCAAAGTCAGAGAACTAAGAAGTTGGAACCAAACTCCAAAGCTTACACCGTTTCTCTCAGGACCTGGTGAGCCACCTTGGCCCCATCGCCACCAAAGGCATCTGTCTACCACGTGTGGTGTAGAGCCCCTGTGGTCCTTTAGGACATGGTCTCCATGTTACCAGCCAGGTGCAGTTCTAAAAAGAACAGCAGGTCTGGCATACCAATCTGTGTCTAGGAAGAACACCACGGTCACAGTACATAGTAATTGTAATAACACCTACCAATTACTGCATACCTCCTGCTGGTGGACCTATATGAGGAAATTTATCCAGTGATACCTGTGAGAGCAGACAGAACGGCTCTGTTTTTCGGGGTCTCTCGTTTCCCGCCTTTGACAGGGTGCAGCCTTCCTTTTTCTATCACTCTCTATTAGTGGAAAATATTTGCCTTTCCCTTCTCTGACAGGTTTCCGTCTTACACGGTTCCGGCTTTTGCACGTTTTACTGTACATATTATCTACATTTGACCTACGTAACAACATAGCTGATATCTCAATTTCTCAGATGAAGATACTGAGGCTCAGGGAAGTGATCCACTTAGGAAATGGAACCTGAACCTAAGTCTAACACCAAAGCCTATAAAACTAGTTGCCGCTGAGTAGATTCTGACTCATGGAGACCCCATGTGTGTCAGAGCAGAGCTGTGCTCCACGGGGTTTCCAATGGCTGATTTTTCAGAAACAGACTGCCAGGCCTTTCTTCCGAGGCACCTCTGGGTAGACTTGAACCGCCAACCTTAAGCCAAGCGTGTTAACTGTTCGCACCACCCAGGGATTCCTTCCCAAACTCCACCCTGCCCATGGTGAAAATGTAATGAGGCCCAAATGGGTCTCTCAGGCCAACTCCCTGCTCCTTTGGAGTAGAGGGGCCCCAGCCCCCAGGTTCCAGCCACTACCTTGGTTGAGGTAGGTCAGCGTCTCTTCATGCAGCTTCACGGCTGGGGATGTGGAAGCACACAACACGTACTGCAGGGGTGGCAGGCGAGCCTCGTTCTCGGGGGACAGCTGGGGTTCCTCCTGCTTGAATATGGGCAGAGCCAGGACATCACTGCAACACACGGGGAGGAGCGGTCAGGAGCAGAGCAAGAGGGAGCCACCTCACAAAGACAAAGTCGGAAGGAGAGGTGGCTGCAGCCCACTGGTACCAGCAGCAACACAGCCAGGGCCTCAATGTGTAGGTTTAGTCCTTGACACCTCACATCACAAATACTCTTAAGGGGTTTTAAAACAGAGTAAACCAAGCCTTTGTGATTCTATGTTCACTGAACTGTCCTCAAGAGGTTTATTCGATACAGTCACCGAAGAGATAGCAATGCAAAGTTATCTGACATGTAGGAACCACAGAAATCTCTCTGGAACAAAGGGACCAGCAGCAGGAGCGCTACCTTCAGTCGCTATTTGGTTTCTAGTCCCGAGCCTTGCTTTTGCGATGAAAACCTAGTCTGGCGAATGAAAAAGAGCAATTTTCCTGTTTCAAGAAAGTAGTGTACTTATCAGACACTCCTCAGGCCAAAATGGCTATGTGTACCCTAAGGGCTCCATAAACTATAAAACGCAGAAACTGTGTGTTTCACTCTTCCAGGCTGAGACATCCCCCCGGCCCTTCTAAAACCACACAACCAGCAGATAAGCCCCGTTTTAAGAGTCATACAACATCTCTTAAACGCAAAACAAGAAGTAAGGTTTCAATTCCGTTTTCTTATCCAAATGGAAGCTCTTGAGAAGTCCAAGGATTCTTTTCCTCCACTTCTCAACAAAAACCCCATCATATTAAAAATAATATCAGCTTGTGAGTAGGGGAACTTGTTTCTAAATCATATTCTTTAAATGCACTCACAAGGGGGGAAAATACGCTTGAGAAGGCGAATGTCCAGTGAGCAGGAGAGACTTCAGACCTCTAAATTATGAGCAGTATGGAAACAGGTGCCCAAAAAACGCCAGCACCTTTATCTCGATCAGCCTCCTCCCTTGGTGTATCCTGGGTTATGGACCAGATTAGCTGAGCCCACTTCACTGTTTAAACAGCAAAGTCACTGGTACAGTCTGTTCCTTGTACAACACAATAAACGAGCGTCTCTAAAACACAAGCCTGGCACACACCCCGACAATGTCTAACCAATTCTCAAGGCAAAGCCGGGCTTCAAGCACACTTTTGGGATAGTTGCCCAGGTAGGGGCCTCCCTTGCCTCTGTCCAGCAGCCAGAGCCATGCCAGCGCAATGCCACCTGGATTTCCCCAGCACCGTGCCTCCTGCCACCAAAGAGGAGTACACTCCCAGCCCATGTGGTGATCTAGGGACAGGGAAGAAGCCTGCTCGCCTGCGGACTGCATAATGTCATGTTTGCCCAGACCATGTTAAGTTAATAATCCATGGGCTGCTGCCTTTAAATAAAATAAAGGGGGGGGGGGAGCCATCACTCAACAGTGACTTGTTTCAGGACTAGCATCCTTATTTTCCAGGGAATAAAAGTCACGAGAACATCAAACGGAAAGGGGAAGAGAGTAAAGGCCACTCTCCTGGTGAGGTCAGACAACATGCAGCAAGACGGTCCACAGAGCGAGGACAGGACCAAAAATAAGGCACGAAAGTCAAGGAACAGGACCAGACTCACTCTTCTGGAGCCTGGGCACGGGGAGCAGGCGCATATTCACCGTGCCCCTCCTGTGCCCTGGCCTTCACTGAAGCAAAAACCCCAGCCTCCAACTTCCAGGAAGTGACATAAAAACGACTGCTTCATCCATGGTCCCAAAATGACCTCAGGAACCAATATGGCCTTAATAGCACCTTTCACTCCAACTCACTTTCCCTCCCTTGACACGGTTCCAAAATCCTAAAAGGCATCTGAGGTATTCCACAGATAAATTACCATCTCAGCCGCAGACAGGGCAACTGTTCATCCCACGCATCAAACCAAAAACCAAACCTGCTGGTGGCGAGTCGATCCCGACTCACCGCGACCCTACAGGGCAGAGTAGAACTGCCCCAAAGGGTCAAGGCTGTACATTTTTACGGAAGCGGACTCCCTAACTTTCTGCCGCAGAGGGGCTGGTGGTTCAAACCACTAACCCTAAAGTAACCAGCTGAGCGCTTTAACCACTATGCCACCAGAGGTCCTCCCTCCCATGGAAGGGGAGGATTCTTCCCTAACTGCATGGCATTTTAACTACACTCACCCTCAGCCCAGGGTCACCTTCAAATTCATTTCTGAGTTATGGCAAGATACTTAATGACCACAAATTAAGATTTAAGCAAAACTCAAACTCTAGCATACAGATGAACAAAAATAAGCGTCAGTTAATGGACACTTAATCTTCCAACACCCCCTAACCCCCCGCACCCCAGACTCCTACCATCTCCTACATCTTGGGCTGGTGAATAAAAAACAAGACACGGGTGAAATCCACTCATTCCTCTGCTTTCTGGAAGGAGGATGTCTTCAGGGAGGGCTACGGAACCAGTACCCATCAGAAGCTAGGATTCACAAGTATCTCGTGGTGTGGGAACTTCTTGGGGCCAAAAAAAATCACTGCGGGTGGCTCTCCTTGAGGCTGCAGTGCCCTGCGACTCCTTCAGCCTCACCAAGCGCTTTCCCGGAGCCCGTATCAAATGCCCTTTGGGTTAAATTAGGCACATTTAATAAACTGTGACTAGGATGGAAATAAACACAGGCTAAAGCTGGTTCAGGCGAGTTCAGAAAGTGAAATGACCGCCTATTAGCTCCCAGCCAGCTGCGGAACATGGAAAAACAATCCTCCAGGAACTGAACCTTCCTTGAAGGGCAGATTCCGGGGCTCGGAGAAAACTTTGCAAAACAGGCAGGACTTACTTTTCCCTCTGTAAAGCACTAGTCAAACCCCTGCAGAAGAAAGATTTCCATTAGGGGCAATAAACGCGCGGCCCTCAGGCAAATACGCGCCAGGACCACCTGCGGGAGGGGACGCCTGCCCTCCGGGTGGGCTGCTAGGTCTGGCGGGCAGGGCCGCGCTCGGTACCCACCGCCCCTGGACCCGACAGAGGGGTACAGGAGAGGGCCCCGAGGGAGCGGGGCCACGAGCAGGGGGCTGGATTCCCCCGACAGGCACCAGACTGAAAGCCGAAGTGTCCTCTTCTTCTCCGACACAGGTAGAAAGACGAGAGACGGGAAGGAGGGGAAAGGGCTGGGGCGGGCTGTGACCCGCAAGTGCGCGCCCCGCGCCCGCCCGGGGTCCCCAGGGGAGCAGCCCGCCGCCGGCACCGGGCTCCGCGCGCCCGCCTCCCGGGCGTGTGCCGAACTCCGGCCTCGGGTCCCTCCGCGGTGCGTCTGTACGTCCCCAGGGGTTCTCTGTGCGGCTCTCCCTCGGTCGTCCCGAGAGGACAGCGGACTCCAGCGACCTGGCCGTCGCCGGAGAGGCGGGAGCCCAGCAAGCGCACCCCGGACCCGGGCCCGCCAGCTCCCCTCCACGCCCGGGGACCACCGAGGCGCGCCCGAGGCGTCCGCTGACTGCGCGTCACCCCGCCGACGCCGCTCGCGCCCCATGGCTGCGCCCTGGCCGGCGGGGCGGCGCGGGCTCTTACCGCAGGTAGCTGCCGGAGTTGTGCTGGTTGTAGTGCTCGGGCTGCGTGTGCCAGAACAGCATGGCTGAGCTCCGAGCGCCGCCGACCTGCGCGCCAACAGCACACGCACGCCAGAATCCGGCGCTCCAGGCCCGGCGCGCTCGCCGCAGGGCGCATTTATGGGCGGCTCGAGGGGCGGGGCCGCGGCGGGGCCGCCCCCAGGAAACGCGGAGGACGGGCGGCTGGTCAGTGGCCGCTGCACCCGAGCTAACCTGTGTGGCGCCCCTCCCCGAACCGAGCGCGTCCCCAGGTCCGCGGGATCGGAGGGGCGGTGCGGCCGCGGGCTGGGTCTGGCGCCTCTCTCCTACCCCAGGGGCACCCAGGTGACACTCCCGCAGCAGTCCACTGAGAGGAGAAGCTGGGATTTTAGTCTAAGTATGAAGGGAAGTCCCTGAAGTGTTTGAAGCCCAGGAGTCCCATTTCCGATTTGCGTTTTGGAAAGATCCGGCTTGCAGCAGTGCTGACAGCGGGTTGGAGGGGGGCAGGAGGGCAAAGGGGGCCGGTGAGGAGGGAGTGGAGCTCCGTGAAGCTGTGACCCACACCAGGTGATATCCGGACCCCCCTTTTCCATACATAGCACAACGCCCGGCACAGAGGAGGCAGGCGCACTGTCACTCTGTCGCTGTTAATTGACTTGAATGAGGTCCCATGGGGACCCGAGCCCAGAACTCCCAGCTCCCTGAAGCACGGACGTGGGCAAAGCCCTTCCTCACCCTGCCCTCTCAGCTCCCCTCCCTCCAGCTACAGTTTCCAACTGGCAACTCTGAAGGACTACCACTTCTCACCGCCTTGCGAGGAACATGGAAATGTGCCGCTCGGATCCCTTTTCAAGGAAGGACTTTCTGCCCTCGCCCCAGGGAGTACCGTCAGCCGCCAGCCCTAAGCACCCTCAGGGACCGCCTCTGCTACACAGAGCCATTCCGTCCAAGGCCACACCCTTCCTGGTGTGTCCCAAGTCCCAATGATATACAGGCAGGATGACTATCCAGGCAGGAATATAAAAGTATGGACATTTCACCCTAACTGGGGACAAGGCGGAGCTAACCAAAAGATCAGCAGTGCGAATCCACCAGCTGTTCCTTGGAAACCCTATGGGGCAGTTCTACTCTGTCCTATAAAGTTGACAGTATGGCAACGGGTTTGGTTTTTAGGGGGGACAAGACTGATAAGCCATTTCAGCCCACGGGCTCCCCGTGGGACGAGTCAAATCTGTCACCACACCTGCATCTACACTCCTTCAGTCTACTCCTGCTTCCTTTGCTTCCCCTTGGTCCAAACGGCACTATTATGGATTGAATTGTGTCCCCAAAAAATATGTGTTGTAACTCCTAACTTCTAAACCCTGATGATGCAGTGGTTAAGAGCTTGGCTGCTAACCAAAAGGTCAGGAGTTCGAATCCATCAGCCGCTCCTTGGAAACCTTATGGCGTGGTTCTACTTTGTCCTATAAAGTCACTATGAGTCAGATTATGCCCACGGTTATAATCCCATTTGGAATGGGTTGTCTTTGTTATGTTAATGAGTCAGGATTAGTGTAGGGTGTGTCTTGAGTCAATCTCTTTTGAGATGTAAATGAGATTAAACAAACAAATTGGGAAGCAGCCATGGGGGAAGAGAAATGCCAAGCCACATGAAGATTACCCAAGAGCAAAAGCGCAAACAGACAAGGATCTTCCTCCAGAGCCAACAGAGAGAGAAAGCCTTCCCCAAGAGCCAACACCCTGAGTTTGGACTTCTAGACTCCTAAACTGTGAGAAAATACATTTCTGTTTGTTAAAGCCACCCATTTGTGGTATTTCTGTTAAGACATGCACCAACATCCTGTTTCCCCTCCCCTTCATCGTAGGCTTGACACATGGCTTGCTTGGACCATAGGACACAACAGAAGTGATGCTATCCCAGTTCAGGGCTGGCCCCTACGAGGCCTGGCGGCTTCTGCCTCTGCTCTCCTGGAGCTCTGGACCACCACATAAAGAGTGAGACCCAGTTGGCCCTCAGGTGTTCAAGCATGAATTCTCCAATGGGCCTGCCCCAGCAGACACCCCCTGGAGCAGAGACGAGCGGTCCCCACCAAGCCCTACCCAAAATGCGGATGCATGAGCAAGTAAATGGCTGTGGTTTTGAGCCACTAAATTATGGGACAGGTTGCTTCACAGCAACAGAGAACTGATATATCAATCAAGTCCCTTAGCCCCTTTGAGCCTCGGTTTGTGATTAGTAAAATGAGTGACATTAAGGTTAGTTTCAGGATTGTGATGAAGCAGAGGGGTCAGATGAGTGTTGTTATCTGCTGTTGAGTCGGCCCCTGTGCAGTGCAATGGGTTTCTCTTTATATGTGGCCTTTCTGGCCTTGGGTTTATAATTCTGCCAAAATGATTGGATAGGCCACAGACTTGCAAGGGATTGGTTAGTCTACTATGCAAATAAGGTGCATAAAACCACCCAAAAGGATTAATTCACCTTGCAGGAATGGGTTGATTACTATGCAAATTGAATGATTTGTGGTCTACCAAGGGATTGGTCAATTTGTGGTCTGGGCCATGCCTTGAAATTCAATGTAAGCGCCAATCCCAAGGAGGTCAAGAGGGACCTCACTATCATCAAGAAGAGCCTGGAGCATACTGTGCCCTTTGGACCAGCGGGCCTGGGATGAAAACCTCCTAGACCCAGAAAAGAGAGAGCTGTAACACTGAAGACGGAGTGAGGCAGCTGCAGCGAGCTTGTTGAGTGAGAGAGCTGAGTGCCTTCGGGCAGGAGGCTCGCTGGTGGAGTGGGGTGCCTCCCAGCACTTTTCGGTGGAGCTAAAGAGCTGTACCACTTGCCCAAGCAGGGCAGAGGCTGAGAGAAGGCCTGCTTCAGACACAGCTGAGAGATGGGTCATCCGCCTGTGAGCACAGCTGAGAAGCTGAGAGCTGTCTTGGTTAGAAGCGGTTGTGTTTGAAGAACTGTATCCTGTTACTTCCATGTTGATCCTGATCCCGAGTTGCAGCCTGTTATTACCCGAATAAACCACATAATCGTGAGCATGGTCTGTGAGTTCTGTGTCTTTATAAAGCTGATTTTTATTTATCTTGGGGGTTGGAAACATTACATATAAACTTATGAAATATTTTAATACATACGTACATAAAAAAATACACAGATCATAAAAATTTACTCTGACAATGAAGACGAGGTGGATGATGTTGGCATTTTGTGAGTTAGGGTCATAACTCCACTTGTGGAATGTTCTGGATCATCTGGATTATCCGTGTGAATGAGGATGGAGTTTCTAGCCAGAAAATTAGTGAGAGCTAGCTGTATGGTCCTTTTCTTTTTTCTCCATATATTTCATGGTAACATCTCACTGCTTCCTGAATCTGCCTGTGGACTTTGGCAAAGCGATCAGCGTTGGAGTCCATGTTTTCAAGCAACTGAAGCCCGATTTAGTTTAGAAAACGAAATCTATATGGCAGTGTTTTGAACAGTAAATCATAAAATTGAACATCTGCGAATGATAACCTCAGCAAACTATGCGCTACAGCACTGTATGTAGTACTTATCACTGATGATAAGCTGTACAAAAAAAAAAGAACAGTCATTAAGTGTGGTTTGTTATAACTCGAATACATTGTAAGTCAGGGACTACCTGTAACTGATCAAAAACCCCATGTGCTATTTAGGATTACATTCTGCAAGTAACAGAAAACCCAAAGTGAAAATAACTTAAGATAGAGACTTATGTCTTCTTCCAGTTTTAAAAGTCTAGGGTTAACGCCATCCGATACCACCCTCCTGAGCTACACGTGGCTGTTGAGCACTTAAAATACGGGTAATCTGAATCTAGACGTCCTGTAAGTGTAAAATAGCCACTGGATTTCAAAGACGTCACATGAAAAAAAAAAAAAAAGAATGTAAAATAGCCTGTTAATAAATTTTATATTGGTCACATATATTTTGAATATACTGCATTAAATACAATACAACCAAAACCAAACCCATCACAGTCCAGTCAATTCTGACTGTTAGCGACCCTATAGGACAGAGTAGAACTTCTCCATAGGGTTTCCAAGAGTGACGGGTGGATTCGAACTGCTGACCTTTTGGTTAGCAGCCAAGCTCTTAACCACTTCACCTGTTTATTTTTTACTCTTTTTAAAATGCAACTACTAGAAAATTTTAAGCTATACATAGGGCTCACATTTGTGGCTTGTATTATATTTCTATGGGACAGCACTGGTCTAGAGCAGTGGCTCTCAACTGAGGGTGACGTTTGGCAAAAACCCTGGTGGCGCAGTGGTTAAGAGCTTGGCTGCTAACCAAAAGATCGGTAGCCCGAATCCACCAGCTGCTCCTTGGAAACCCTATGGGGCAATTCTACTCTGTCCTATAGGCTCGCTATGAGTCGGAATTGACTCGACGGCAACGTGTGTGTGTGTGTGTGTGTGTGTGTGTGTGTGTGTGTGGAGAGACTTCTGATTGTCACAACTTGGGGGCAGTGGGTGGGGGGAGGCTTGCTGTTGTCATCTAGTGGGTAGATGCCAGGGATGCTTCTAAACATCCTACAAAATACAGGACAGTGCCCCACAACAAAGAATTATCCAACCAAAATGTCAGCAGTGCTGAGGCTGGGAAGCCCTGGACTACATGTAGTTAGTCCATGGCACTGTGCGGAGTTAAGAACCCAGGAGTGTGTGGATTTTTCTGATAATGCAATAAGATTGGGGTGAGGGGTTTGGCCTGGCATCAGACTGTAAAAATGTTGCGGTAGAGCAGAGGTTTTAATCTAGGGCAAACTTTTGTCACATTATTCTACTTTGATATGATCTTTTGATGTCACTATATACTAATATAGGAGCCCTGGTTGCTCAGTGGTTAAGAGCTTGCCTGCTAACCAAAACGCAGGCAGTTTGAATCCACCAGGTGCTTCTTGGAAACCCTATGGGGCAGTTCTACTCTGACCTATAGGGTCACTATAAGTCGGAATGGACTCAAGGGCAACGGGTTTGGTTTTTTATATACTAATACAGTAATTTTTAAGATTTAAAAAAAAGAACCCAGGCTTCTTATGCTTTCTTTGCCAAGTGCACCTCCCATTTGCAAGATCTTGCACCATGCAATATGACTACTGGAGCACCAGCCGTACAACAGCATTCCAGCCAGCAGCAAAGACTAAGGGCAGAATAAGGGCACCCCTTCTCCTTTCAAGAAAAATGTACCTACCTTCTGCTTATTTCCCTTTTGCTAAAATCAGTCAACTGGCCCCATCTGACTGCAGGGAAGCCTGGGAAATGTAATCCTTGTTGAAGTGGTGTTTGCTCAGCTAAGAATCAGAATGGATTTGAGGAGACTAGCATCTCCTCAGGCAAGGAATGTTATTCTCATTTTACAGATGAGAAACTGAGGCATATAGGTAAGGGAACTTACCAAGACACAGAGCAAACGACAGATTTACGTATGAACTGACGCCTCCTGACTTCTGGTTGTTTTTTCATCATATTCTGCCGCCTGCAAATGTGGTTAAATCCCAGTAATAGCCATTGAATCCTATTTGCCAATTACCCACATTGCTGTCTCTGATGCAGTTTAGCTTCACGTCTGATTCTCAGTCTCTCTTTCTAGAACTTCACTAGCTCTCACAAAGAGGAGAGTGATTTTTCAAAGATGTTCCCTAAAATCCAAATTAAGTCTGGATTTACTTCCTAGTACCATAGAGTCTGGTTTCTTCACTTTGTCCAAGGCACCACGATAATGTTAACAATGGGAAACCAGGTGAAGGGTTTATAGGAACACTTTGTATTATCTCGGCAACTTTTCTGTAAATCTAAAATTATTTCAAAATATAAAGAGTCTTCTTTTAAAAAGTTCCTTCAGAATTCAAATAGTTAAATACGTGAAACTGGACATTTGTGTTTTGGTTTTCTTTTTTTTTCCTAAATTGTATTTATCTTGTTTTTGTTGGTTGAGAATATACGCAGCAAAACATACACCAATACAACACTTTCTACATGTACAATTTAGTGATATTGATTATATTCTTCAAGTTGTGCAAGCATTCTCACCCTCCTTTTCTGAGTTGTTCCTGCCTCGTTAACATAAACTCACTGCCTCCTAAGCTTCTATCTCAGTTATCCAGTGCCGCTGTAACAGAAATACCACAAGTGGATGGCCTTAACAAAGAGAAATTTATTCTCTCACAGTCTAGGAGGCTAGGAGTCCGAATTCAGGGTGCCAGCTCCAGGGGAAGGCTTTCTCTGTTGGCTCTGGAGGAAGGTCCTTGTCATCAGTCTTCCCCTGGACTAGAAGCTTCTCAGCACTGGGACACTGGATCCAAAGGACAAGCTTTGCTCCTGGCACTACTTTCTTGGTGGTAGGAGGTCCCCTGTCTCTCTGCTCACTTCTCTCTTTCATATCTCAAAAGAGATTGACTCAAGACACAACCTAATCTTTCAGATTGAGTCCTGCCTCATTAACATAACTTCTCTAATCTTGCCTCTTAACATCATAAAGTAGGATTTACAACACAAAGGAAAATCAAGTCAGATGACAAAACGGTGGACAAACACACAATACTGGGAATCATGGCCCAGCCAAATTGATACACACATTTTTGGGGGGACGTAATTCAATCCGTGACATCTTTCTGAATGTTCTGTCCAATAAAGAAAGTGGTGTATTGATGTCTCCAACTGTCATTGTAGTACCAGCTATTTATTATTTCAATTCTGTCAGTGTTTGCTTCATATATTTAGGTGCTGTGAAGTTGGGTGCATATATATTTATGATTGTTAAATATTCTTGATTAATTGACCCTTTTATCTCTGTATAATGTCCATCTTTATCTCTTCTGACAGATTCTGTCTTCAAGTCTATTTTGTCTGATATTAAGATTGCCACTCCAGCGCTCTTTTGATTATTTGCATGGACTATCTTTTCTGTCCTTTCACTTTCAACCTATTTGTGTCCTTGGGTTTAAGATGTGTATCTTGTAAACAGTGTATAGTTGGATCATGTTTTTTTATCCATTCTGCCACTCTGCCTTTTTATTGGAGTATTTCGTCCATTTACATTCACTGTAATTACTGATAAGAAGTGCCTTACTTCTGCCATTTTGTTATTTTATTATTATGATTATTTTAGTGTCTTATGCTTTCTTTGGCTTTGTCCTTTAGTACTGTCTGCTCTTGTGTTTTGTTGGCTTTGTAGTGAACCTTTTTTATTCCCTTCTTCTTTCCTTTCTTGTATGTTGTTTATATGTTTTCTTAGTGGTTACCATGAATACCACATTTAAGAGCTTGTATTTATAACATTCTAGGATAAGTTGGTACCAACTTAACTTCAGTAACATACAAGAAATTCTATATCTATACCATTCCTCTCCCCCCTTTTGTTGTTGATATCATTAATTATGTCTTTATATTTCATATGTCCTCTAACATAATTTTATCCTTGCCTTTTATATATTTGTTATTAAAAACATGAAGAAAAAAACATTTAGAATTATCAGTCATGAATACCTTATTACTAGTCCTTATACTTTTCCACGCATTTCCCTTTATTAGGGATCTTTTTATGTATAGCTTTGAATTACTTGTTAGCGTCTTTTCCCTTCCTTCTACAGAACTCCTGTTAGTGTTTTTTTGTAGGGCTGGTCTGGTGGCTATGAACTGTCTCAGCTTCTGTTTGTCTGGGAATGTTTTAATTTCACCCTCATTCTTGAAGTATACTTTTGCTGGGTATCATATTCTTGTTTGACTTTATTTTTTTTTTTTAATTTCAGCACTTTAAATATATTGTTCCTTTGTATTCTGGCCTCTAGTGTTTCTTAGGAGAAATTGGCACTTAATTTTATTGAGGACCCTTTCTATGCAACTGTTTGCTTCTTTCTCACTGCTTTCAGGATTCTCTCTTTAATTTTTGAGAGTAACAGTAATGTGTCTTGGTATAGATCTCTTTGGGTTTATCCTGTTTGGGGTTCTTTGAGAGTCGTGGCTTTGTAGATTCATGTCTTTCATTAGACTGAGGAAATTTTCTGTCATTATTTCATCAAATATTTTTTCTGTCCCTTTCTCTGTCTCTTCTCCTTCTGGAATTCCCATGATGTGTATATTAGGTCTCTTGTTGTTGTCCTATAATTCCATTAAACTGGACTCAGCCTTCTTGAGCATCCATTCTTGTTGCTCTTCAGCATCTGTAATTTTAACAATCTTATGTTCCAATTTGTTAATTCTTTCTTCTGCCTTATTAAATCTGTTGTTAAGTCCTTCTATTGTGTTTCTCATTTCAGTCATTGTCCTTTCAGTTGCAATATCTCTTTTTTTAGATCTTCATTTTGTTCTTGCATTGTTTTCCTAATTTCTTTTAGCTTTTTGTCTGTTTTCCCTTAGTTTTTTAATTATGCTAATGTTGTTATATAATATTTCTCTATTTTTTTCCCATTATTTAGTCATTCCTAGATGTGCTTTCCCTCCCTTTTTCGTGTTCATTTGGCTGGGCCATTGTTTCTCTGTTCTTTCTGTGTCTTGTGATTTTTTGTTGGAGCATTGGAATTTTCAAGGGTGTCAACTTTCTCTGTTTTCCCCAGTGTTTGGTGTTTTTACTCACACTATTTTCTGCAAAAAAAAACCTCTTAAGTGAGCAGAGTGTTCGGCCTTTGCTTACCATTTCCTCTCCTTCTCTGTAATAACTCCTCCTCCCTCCATGGTTTAATTGGGATTCAGAAGTCCTAGATCTCGTTTTTTAACTTTCAATCTCTCCTAGACACTCTAGAGAACTCACTGTGGTCAGTCTGTCCACCAGCAGGCACCACCACTCAGGCAAGATATCATGTACAAATCAATCTGTCCACCTGGGGGTTCAGTTCCCTCTCTGATTATTACTTCTTTCCTTTCTCTTTTTCTACAATCACATTTTTAGGCAGAAAACCCCACACCCAGCAAGCCCCCTTTGGGGCTGGGTGTTGCCCTCCAATTTTGACTGAGGTTTCCTTCCCTGCTTTGTGGGAGTTGGTTATAGCTGAGCTGCCATTCAGAAGAAGCACAGGCAGACTCCTTCATTTCAGGAGGAGGAGGGACTGGCACAGAAAGACCTCTAAGAAATCTGTCTTGTTGGTTTCAGAGCTTCAGTGGCCCTGTGGTGGCTGGGGGAACAGTCTCCACTTAGGTGACCTTCCTCCTGACTTCACTGTAGGGAGCCATCTGTAGGAGTTTGTATCAGTCCAGGAGTCAACAGTTACCAGTTGGGAGAGGGGTAGTCACACTCCAAATGGACTTCCAGGGAGGTCTGCCTATTGCTATCAGAGCCTGCCCCATAGTATGTTGCCTGTGGATGTACCCTCCAGTCAAGATGCCTATTTCCTAGCACACAGAAGCCTCAGTCAGCAGTCCTCAGTGTTGACTGTAAGGGGGAGTATACAGACCCAAACTGATCCCTAGAGAAGTCTGTCCTGTTGGTTTCAGAGGACTAAGCTTATGGGGTGCACAGGGAGGCTAGTAGAATGCTGACTATGGGAGCAGACTCCATTGTGGGGGCCTTCTGTAGCAATTTGCAGCAACATGGCAACCAATAATTAGCTTGTAGGGGTGGAGGTGTCATGCTCTGGTCAGATCCCCATGGAGGTCTGCCTTATTGCCATCAGATTCCCTCCTCTAGATTGTTGGCTGTGAGTGCAGACTCCACTCTAGACTCCTGATTCCTAACCCACAGCAGCCTTAGTCAGCAGTGCTCAGTGCCAACTAGATTGGCAGCAGACTAACCTTAAATGACCCCTAGGAAGGTTTGTCCCATTGGTTTCAGAGGCCAGAACTATGAGGTGCACAGGAACACAGATAGAGTGCTGACTATGAAAGCAGACTCCACTGCAGGACCCTTCTGTAGCAATTCACAGCAGGCTTGCAGGTGACAGTGTCTGAGTGGGGAAGGGGCTATCACACTCCAAATGGACCTCCAGGGAGGTCTGTCTGCTATCAGAGCCCTCCCTGTACTATGCTGACTGTGGGTGTGTTCTTGTTATTAGTTGCCATCAGGTCGGTTCTGACTCATAGCAACCCTATGTACAACACAACAAAATACTACCTCATCCTGTGCCATCTCACAATCATTGCTATACTTGAGCCCCTTGTTGCAGCCACTGTGTCAACCCATCTCATCAAGGGTCTTCCTCTTTTTTGCTGATCCTCTACTTTACCAAACATGATGTCCTTCGGGGACTGATCCCTCCTGATAGATGTCCAAAGTATGTGAGACAAAGTCTTGCCATCTTCCCTTCTAAGGAGCATTCCAGCTGTACTTCTTCAAAAACCAATTTGTTCATTCTTCTGGCAGTTCATGGTATATTCAACATTTTTTGGCCAACACCATAATTTAAAAGCATCAATTCTTCTTCGGTCTTCCTTATTCATTGTCCAGCTTTCTCATGCTTATGAGGCGACTGAAAATGCTATGGCTTGGGTCAGGTGCACCTTAGTCCTCAAAGTGACATTTCTGCTTTTTAACACAAGAGGTCTTTTGTAGCAGATTTGCCCAATATGTCATTTGATTTCTTGACTGCTGTTTCCATGGACGCTGATTGTGGATCTAAGTAAAATGAAATCCTTTACAACCTCATTGACAACCTCAATATTTTCTCTGTTTATCATGATGTTGCTTATTGGTCCAATTGTGAGGATTTTTGTTTTCTTTATGTTGAGGTGTAATCCATACTGAAGGCTGTAGTCTTTGATCTTCATCAGTAAGTGCTTCAAGTCCTCTTCACTTTTAGCAAGTTAAGATTGTGTCATCTGCATTTTGCAGGTTGTTAATGAGTCTTCCTCCAATCCTGATGCCACATTCTTCTTCATATAGTCCAGTTTTTCAGATTATTTGCTCAAAATACAGATTAAATAAGTATGGCGAAAGGTTACAATCCTGACACATACCTTTCCTGATTTTAAACCATGCAGTACCCTCTTGTTCTTTTTGAATGACTGCCTCTTGGTCTATGTACAGGTTCCACGTGAGCACAATTAAGTGTTCTGAAATTCCCTTTCTTCCCAATGTTGCCTGTAATTTCCCGAAGGGGTGCCCTTCACTAAAGATGCCTGCTTCTTAGCACAGCAGCCTCAGTCAGCAGTCTTCAGCACCAACCAAAAGGTGGAACAGAGATCTGAACTGACTCCCCAGGAGGTCTGTCCTGTTGGTTTCAGAGGTCTGAGCTATGGGGTGTGTAAGGAGGCCAGTGGAGTGTTTACTATGGGAATAGACTCCATTGCTTGAACCTGCTGTAGCAATTAGCAGTAGGCTTGCAGCCGACAGCGTCTGGGTGAGAGAGGTGCTGGCACACTCCAAGTGGACTCTCATGGAAGTCTGCCTTGTTGCTATCAGAAACCCCCTGGGGTATGTTGCCTTGGGTGTAGCCTCCACTAATGATGCCTGCTTCTTAGCACACAGCAGTGAACAGTCCTCAGCACTGACTGAAAAGAGGGAGCAGACAGACTTGAAATGACTCCCCAGGAGGCCAGTCGTTTTAGTTTCAGAGGCCTGAGCTATGGGATGTGCAAGGAGTCAGGTTGACTGTTTACCTTGAGAGCTGACTCCACTGCACAGCCCTTCTGTAGCAATTCACAGAAGGCGTGCAACCAACAGTGTGTGGGTAGGGGAGATGCTGGCACACTCCAAACAGACCCCCAGGGAGGTCTGTCTTGTTGATTTTAGAACAGAAACTTGGGACCTTTCTCTTTGTCCAGTCAGGGGCTGTAGTAATTAGGGAATCAGTCTCTTTTTCTGGGACCAGTACTCGTTTACAGCAGCCAGGGGCCCATGTGGAAGGGAAGGGACAGGGACGGTGGAAGAAGCAATTTTCCTACCATAGGTGACGTGTTGTTGATTTGTTGGTTCTTGCTTGTCGGCAGTTCTCCTCTGTTTTCCCCTGCTCCCCAATTCAGTGTCCCTCAAAGCTAAGCACCACTTCCTTGTTGTATTTCTTATTGTATCTGTAGGGGAAAGTTGGTAAGATTGTTTGTTCATGCCACCGTCTTCCCAGAATTTCCCAATTTCTATTGTTTTAAGCCACCAGTTTGCAGCACTTTGTTAAGGCCACCCTAGAAAATGAATACAAGTGCTTGGGGAAAGACCCACTCCTAGTTGACAACTGAACTGACACTACAAGAGGTGGAAAGAGTGAGCTTTGTGGAGATCTGAGAGAAGAATGTCCCAGGAAAAGGGAAAACAAGCAGCAAAGATCTTGCGACAGGAGTATAAGTGAAGTGCTTGAGGAACAGCAAAGGGATCAGCGAGACTGCAGCAGAGTGGCCTGGGGGACGAAAAGGTGATGGGCACAAACAAGCACTGGGGATAGAACATATGGGACTTTGTGGGCCATGGTGAGAGCTTTGTCTCTCACTCTGAGTGAGGTGAGAACTTGTGGCTAGGCTGCTTACTGTTCTCAGATTCGCTTTTCTTCCCAAACACACACATATCTAGACTACATTTTTTAAGTTTCCTTGCCAATCGATGTAGTCATGAGACTGTGTGGAATGTGGGTGGAAGTGACATTTTCCACCTTGAGGCTTGGCCTATGAATGTCTTCCATGTGATTCTTCACATTCTCTCTTCCCTCCTCTCCTGATTGGATGTCGGTGCCCAGAGATGTCTTGGGGACTTGGTGTTGAGGATAGGAGAGCCTCTGTCTTTGTGCCACGTGAAGCAGCAGAACCCCCAACCAAGTGAAATTTACTTGAGTAAGAAATAAACTGCTATTGGGTTTAAAAAAAAAAACCCACAAACCAAACCAGTTGCTGTGGAGTTGATTCTGACTCATGGCAACCCCACGTGTGTCAGAGTAGAGCTGTCCTCCATGAGGTTTTCAGTGGCTGTCATCTTTTGGAAATAGATCACCAGGGCTTTCTTCTGAGGTGCCTCTGGATGGACTTGAACTGCCAACCTTTTGGTTTGTAGCACTGTTTGTGCCACCCAGGAAGTCTCTCTATTGTGTTAACCATTTGGAATATATTGGTTGTTTGTTAAACCCGTTAGCCTTTCCTAACTAACACTAAACTGGTAGATTTTGAGTGGAAGAGTAACATGATCTGACTTACATTGTCAAAAGCCCACTCCCATTCTGAAGAAGAGACTGTAGAAAGGTAGCTATGAAAGCAGGGAGCCTAGAAAGAAAGCTATTGCCAGGTAAGAGATGATGTTGGCTTGGATTGTGGAGACAGAGACAGACGTGGTGGAGGAGTTGTCAGGTTCTCAATATACTTAGTACATCACACAGGTTTTGCTGATAGATTGGGTATGGGGTGAAAGAAAGAAGAGTTCAGGATGACCCCAAATTTTTTGCCCCAGGCATTTGGAAAGATGAATTAAGCAATTATTGAAATACGGACGACTTCAGGAAGAGTAGATTTAGGGAAGACCAACAGGAGTTTAGTTTTGGAAATTTCAAAATCTGTAGTAAGTACACCTATTTTCAAAATTCACACAGGTTGGCAATTTTGTTTCCCTCTCCTCTTAGAATCTACTCCCACACATATTTCTTTGCATTTCATTTTCTAATATAAAATATCAAAATCTTACTATTGGGATTTATACCAGATATGCAGGGATAGTTCAACGTTAGAAAAACAATCAATGTAATCCATCACGTAAATAAAACAAAAGAACCACATGATCTTATCAATCGATGCAGAAAGGCATTCGACAATGTCCAACACCCATTCATGATAAAAATGCTCAATAAAATAGGAATAGAAGGGAAATTCCTCAGTCTAATTAAGGGCATTTATACAAAACCAACAGCCAACATCATCTTAAATGGAGAGACTTTGAAAGCATCCCCCTTGAGAACAGGAACCAGACAAGGATGCCCTCTATCACCACTCTTATTCAACATTGTGCTGGAGGTCCTAGCCAGAGCAGTTAGGCTAGAAAAAGAAATAAAGGTCATCCGAATAGGTAGGGAAGAAGTCAAAGAATCTCTATTTGCAGATGGTATGATCTTATACACAGAAAACCCCAAAGAATCCACAAGAAAACTACTGGAACTAATAGAAGATTTCAGCGAAGTTTCAGGATACAAGATAAACATATAAAAATCAGTTAGATACCTTTACACCAACAAAGAGAGCCTTGAAGAGGAAATCACCAAATCAATACCATTTACAATAGCCCCCAAGAAGATAAAATACTTAGGAATGAATCTAACCAGAGATGTAAAAGATCTATACAGAGAAAACTACAAGACACTACTGCAAGAAACTGAAAGAGACCTGCATAAGTGGAAAAATATACCTTGCTCATGGATAGGTAGACTCAACATTATGAAAGTGTCAATTCTACCCAAAGCAAGCTACAGATACAATGCAATCCCGATCCAAATTCCACCAGCATTTTTTAATGAGATGGAGAAACAAATCACCAACTTCATATGGAAAGGGAAGAGGCCCCGAACAAATAAAGCATTACTCAAGAAAAAGAACAAAGTGGGAGGCTTTACACTACCTAATTTTAGGACCTATTATACTGCCACTGTAGTCAAAACAGCCTGTTACTGGTACAACAACAGATACATAGACCAATGGAACAGAGTTGAGAATCCAGATATAAGCTCATCCACTTATGAGCAGCTAATATTTCACAAAGGCCCAAAGTCCATTAATTGGGGAAAAGACAGTCTCTTTAACAAATGGTGCTGGCATAACTGGATATCTATATGCAAAAAACTGAAAAAAGACCCATGCCTCACACCATGTACAAAAACTAACTCAAAACGGATTAAAGACTTAAATATAAAATCAAAAACTATAAAGATCATGGAAGAAAAAATAGGGACAATGCTAGGAGCCCTAATGCATGGCATAAACACAATATGAACCATAAGTAACAATGCACAAGCACCAGAAGAGAGACTAGATAAATGGGAGCTCCTAAAAATCAAACACTTATGCTCATCGAAAGACTTCACCAAAAGAGTAAAAAGACAACCTACAGACTGGAAAAAATTTTTGGCTACAACAAATCCGATCAGCATCTAATCTCTAAAATCTACAAGCTACTGCAAAACCTCTACAACAAAAAGACAAATAACCCAATTAAAAAATGGGCAAAGGATATGAACAGGCACTTCACCAAAGAAGATATTCAGGCAGCTAACAGACACAAGAAGAAATGCTCACGATCATTAGCCATTAGAGAAATGCAGATCAAAACTACGATGAGATATCATCTCACCCCAACAAGGCTAGCATTAATCTAAAAAACACAAAATAATAAATGCTGGAGAGGTTGTGGAGAGACTGGAACCCTCATACACTGTTGGTGGGAATGTAAAATGGTATAACCACTTTGGAAATCGATTTGGCACTTCCTTAAAAAGCTAGAAATAGAATCACCATACGATCCAGCTATCCTGCTCCTTGGAATATATCCTACAGAAACAAAAGCCATCACACAAATACATATATGCACACGCACGTTCATTGCAGCAAGGTTCGCAGTAGCAAAAAGATGGACACAACCTAGGTGCCCATCAACAGAGGAATGGATAAAGCATTTATGATATATCCACATGATGGACTATTACGCAACGATAAAGAACAACAATGAAGCTGTGAAACGTCATATAACATGGTGGAAGCTGGAATTTATTACACTGAATGAATTTAGTCAGTCACAGAAGGACAAATACTGTATGAGACCACTATTATCAGAACTCAAGAAGAGGTTTAAACACAGAAGAAAACATTCTTTGATGGTTACCGGGGTGGGAAGGGAGGGTGAGGGTTATTCATTAAGTAGATAGTAGATAAGAATCATCTTAGGTGAAGGGAAGGACAGCACACACTACAGGGTAAGTCAGCACAACTGGACTAAACCAAAGCTAAGAATTTTCCTGAATACAATCAAACACTTTGAGAGACAAAGTAGCAGGGATGGGGGGTCTGGGGACCATGCTTTCCGGGGACATCTAGGTCAATTGGCATAGCAAAGCTTATTAAGAAAATGTTCTGCATCCTACTTTGGTGAGTGGTGTCTGGGGTGTTAAAAGCTTGTAAGCAGCCATCTAAGATGCATCAATTAGTCCCAACCACTTGGAGTAAAGGATAACAAAGAACACCAAAGACACAAGGAAAGTATTAGCCCAAGAGACAGAATGGGCCACATAAAGCAGAGACTTCATCAGCCTGAGACCAGAAGAACTAGATGGTGCCAGGCTACCACCAATGAACGTCCTGACAGGGAACACAACAGAGGGTCCCTGATGGAGCAGTGGAAGGATGGGATGCAGAACTCAAATTCTAGTAAGAAGACCAGACTTAATGGTCTGACTGAGACTGGAAGCTCCCCGGAAAGCACGGCCCCTGGACTCTCTATTAGCCCAGAACTACAAAAATTTCCGAGGCCAACTCTTCAGATGGGGATGGGACTGGACTGTGGGACATAAAGTGATACTCGTGAAGAGTGTGCCTCTTAGTCAAGTAGATATAAGAGACCAAAGGGGCAGCTTCTGTCCAGAGGTGAGATGGGAAGGCAGAGAGAGTTAGGAGATGGTTGAGTGGTCATGGGGAATCAGAGGTGGAAAGGAGGAGTGTGCTGTCACAGAATGGGGTGAGCAATTAGGGTCTCATAAAAATGTATGTAAAAAAAATTTGTATGGGAGACTAACTTGAAATGTAAACTTCTCTTAATCACAACAATAAAAAAAAACCTTACTATTATTTTAGGGTATGAGTTCTCCTCTCAGGTTTTACTTTGTAAACGTCCTTCTAAGGTATTTAATTATATGTATAGCTGGAGGAAACCTGGACTGGTAAGGATGGCGCATGAAGGGAATTGTCATACTCTTGCAAGGGTCTTTGAACAAGACAGGACCAACCTCGTCCTACAGGGGGAAGTGAATACATCCCCTGGCAAGGCAGGAAGGCACACTAGGATTCAAGGGAATGGGGTACTTCAAGTCCCTGAATCCTCCCAAGCGTTCGTGCAGGCCCTGATTTTTTCCAATCTATTCCCTTGTCAATAAAGAGAGCCAGTGAGTCTGAAAATTTAACCAGCATTGTAATTTAGCAACCTATAGAAACAGGTCTATATCTGAGTTGTAGCTACATCAGCCCCATAGCTATAAAAGATAAGAAATTCTCAGTGGTTCTCCACTGGAGGTGACAAGGAAATGTGTGTTGTACTTTTTTATTGTAAAAAATTACTGGGTGTCTTAGTTATCTAGGGCTGCTGTAACAAAAAATACCACAAGTGAATGGCTTTAGAGAACAGATACGTATTTTCTCACAATTCTGTCTGTTCCTCCTATGGGCCTCTCTCCTAATTTCTGCTGACTGCCGGCAATCTTTGGCATTCCTTTGCTGCTTATAGCTGCATCTGTGGCATCTTCCCCCGTGTGTGTCTCTGTGTCTATTCTGCTCTTTTTATAAGACACCACTCAGAAGTGATTACGTTTAGGATTCACTTTATTCTGGTATGGTGTAATTAACATAACAAAAGAAAAATCCTATTTCCCAACAGGGTTACATTCACAGGAGCAGAGATTAGGACTTCAACGTACCTTTTTGTGGGACACAATTCAATCCATAGCACTAGCATACTCTGGAAACAAGCCTGGCAGTTTCTTTATAAAACTAAACTTGCAATTTTCATATAGCCCAGCAATTGCACTCTTGGGCATCTGTCCCAAAGAAATTAAAACCTATTTTTACACGTATATTCATAGCAGCTTTATTCAAAATAGCCAAAAACTGAAAACAGCCCATATAGGTGAGTTGTTAAACAGACTGTGGTATATCCATACCATGGAATAAAAAGGAACAAATTATTGATACAGGCAACAACTTGGATGGATCTCCAGGGAATTATGCTGAGTGAAAAAGCCAGATCCCAAAGGTTACTGTACACCCTCTCCTCACTTATTGACATGGTTAGGTTCCAAAGACTAGATTGTTACGCAAAATTGATGTTGTGCAAAAATAGAGGATGAACACAACAGGTCATAAAATGGAGGATCACTACATCATTACATAACTGCCAAACAACTGAGAATTATGGCCCAGCCAAGTTGACACATAACGTTAACCATCACAGCCAGTGTTACTCTCACCTTGCACCTCAGCATTCGTTACTGCCAGACATATATCATTAATACACAAAATAGTCAGATATTAGAGTTTTAACTATTGATGTAAATGCAAAATGTTGGATAATGAGACAGTCAATACCTGAGAAGGTGTATTAGTTTTGTAGGGCTACCATAGCAATGTACTATCAACTGGTTGGTGTTATAAGAACAGAAATGTATTGTCTCACAGTCCTGGAGGCTAGGAGTCTGAAATCTTTCTGTGGGATCCGAGAGAGAAACTATTCCATGTCTCTCTCCTAGCTTCTGGTGGCTCCTGGCAATCTTTGGTGTTGTGTATTAAATTGTGTCCCCCAAAAATATGTGTATCAATTTGGCTAGGCCATGATTCCAGTATCGTGTGATTGTCCACCATTTTGTCATCTGATGTGATTTTCCTATGTGTTGTAAATCCTACCTCTATGATGTTAAAGAGGTGGTATAGGTGGCAGTTATGTTAATGAGGCAGGACTCAATCTACACGATTGGATTGTGGCTTGAGATACAAAAGACAGAAGTGAGCAGAGATATAGGAGGATCTCATACCACAAGCAGCACCAGGAGCAGAGCACATCCTTTGGACCCAAGGTTCCTGTGCAGAGAAGCCCCTAGTCCCGGAGAAAATTGATAACAAGGATTTTCCTCCAGAGCCAACAGAGAAAGCCTTCCCCAAGAGGTGACACCCTGAATTTGGACTTTTATCCTATTCGACTGAGAGAATAAACTTCTGTTTGTTAAAGCCATCCACTTGTGGTATTTCTGTTACAGCAGCACTAAATGACTAAGACACTTGGTGTTCCTTGGCTTTTGGATGCCTCTATTTTCACATGGCCATCTTCCCTCTGACATGCAAATGTCTTACTAATAAGTTTAGAGTAGTTGCTACTTCTTTCTGACTAGGTCCCATCAGCATGATGTCATCAATGTAATGGACCAGTGTGATGTCCTGCAGAAAGGAAGGACAATCAAGGTCCTTGAGGACTAAATTATGACATAGGGCTGGAGAGTTGATATACCCTTGAGGTAGGACAGTGAAGGTGCATTGCTAGCTTTGCCAGCTGAAAGCAAACTGCTTCTGGTGGTCTTTACCTACAGGTATAGAGAAAAAAGTATTTGCCAGATCAACGGCTGCATACCGTAATAGTGGTCTTATACAGTATTTGTCCTTCTGTGACTGACTAAATTCACTCAGTATAATAAATTCCAGCTTCCACCATCTCAACCAATGAAACCGTGTCAGGAACAGCAGCTGCAATTGGAGTCACCACCTGATTAAGTTTACAATGATCTACTGTCATTCTGCAAGATGCATCTGTTTTCTGCACAGGCCAAATAAGAATACTGAATGGGGATGTGGTGGGAATTGTCACCCCTGTAACCTTCAAGTTCTAGAGTGTGGTGTTAATTTCTGCAATCTCTCCAGGAATGCAGTCTTGCTTTTGGCTTACTGTTTTCCTAGGGAGAGGCAGTTCTAGAGGCCTTTATCAGATTTTTATCCATCTATCTTTTATTCATCTGTCCTTTCATCAACCCACCTTGTTTTTTAATTGAATTTCAAAATAAGTCACCAATAAACACCTCATCATGAGCATTAACAACTAGAGTTTAATATTTTTAAGGAAAATTTACATATGGTGAAATGCACAGATCTTTAGTGTACTGTTTAATGAGCTTTGATAAATGTGTGTGGCTAATGAACATAACCATCACCCCCAGAAATTTCCTTCATGTCCTTTCCCAATCAACCCCTATCCTTACACCCGCAAAGGAAATCACTGTTCTAATTTTATTCACCGTGTATTAATTTTGCCTGTTTTTGAACTTCATCTAATGGATTCATACAGTGTCTATTCTTTTGTGTCTGGTTTATTTCACTCAGCATGTTTGCGAGATTCATTTACGTTGTTGCATGTTTTAGTAGTACATTCCTTTTTTATTGCCAAATAGCATTCCATTGTTTGAATATACCACGGTTTGTTTATTCATTCTCTCGTTGATGGTCACTGGGCTATTTTCCAATTTTAAGCTATTATGACTAAAGTTGCTATGAACCTTGGGTATGAGTCTTTTTATGGATATATGCTTTCATTTCTTTTGAGTATATAACCAACAGTGAAATGGTTGGGTCATAGGGAAGATGTCTGTTTAATTTAAATTTTTAAGAAATTGGCTAAGGTTTTACCAAAATGGTTGTACCATTTTACATTCCCAAGAAAAATATATGAGAGTTCCAATTATTCCCCATCCTCCTCCATCTTTTGGTATTGTCAGCCTTTCTTAGTTACCTAGTGCTGCCATAACACAAACACCACAAGTGAAGTCTGAAATCAGGGTGTGGCTCTAGGAGGAGATCCTTCCTTGTCTATTTCAGCTCCTAGTATCTGCCAACAATCCTTGCAGGTGCATCTATCTCCATCATCTGTCTTCCTGTTCTCTCTGTGTGTGTCTCTGTGTCCATTCTGCTGTTTTTACAACTCAGAAGTTATTAGATTTAGAACCCACCCTACTTGGGTATGGCCCAAATAACATAACATAGAAATCCTTATTTTCAAGCAGGGCTGTATTTACAGGTGTAGGGGCCAGGATTTCAATACATATTTTGGGGGGAATGATTCAATCTATAACACAGTCTTTTTAGTTTTAACCCATGTTAGTGGGTCTGTAGTGATATCTCATTGTGTTTTTAATATGCTTTTCCCCCAGTTTTTCATGTAGTTATTGGCCACTAGTACAGCTTTCTTTGCCAAGTATATGTTCAAATCTTTTGCCCAGTTCTCACTGAGTTATTCATATTTTTTATTATGGAGTTTTAGAAGTTCTTTATGTATCCTGGATAACAGTCTTTTGTAAGACATATATCTTGTGAATGCTTTATCCCAGTCCGTGATTTGATTATTCATTTTCTTAACAGTGTCTTTTCATCATCAAAATTTCTAATTATTTCCTTTATGATTATTGCTTTCTGTGTCCTAAGAAGACTTTGCCTATACCCACATTACAAATATTATCTCCTATACTTTTTTCCCTGGAAGCTCTCCAATTTCAGTTTGAATGTTTAGGTCTATAATCCGTCTCAAATTAATTTTTAAGTACAGTGTTAGGCAGGGGTCAAGGTTAATTTTGTTCCACACGAATATTTAGTTGTTCTAGTATAGTTTGTTGGAAGATTTTTTTTCACTATTGCATTACTCTGAAATTTGTTGAGACTTAAATTAATGAGTGTGGGTCTGTATCTGGCTGTCTATTATATTTCACTGGATTGTTTGTTAATTCTTGTGTCAGTACCACACTGACTTGATTACCAAAGTTTTATGGTAAATCTTGAAGTCAGGCAGTGTGAAGTCCATTGATTTTAATTTTTTAAGAATGCTTTAGGTACATTAAGACATTTCCATTTTCATAGAAATTGTAGAATCAGTTTGTAAATTTCTAAAATAAAAAGTCTAGTGAGATAATGATTGAGACTGCATTGGATCCATTTGGAGAGAACTGACATCTTAATAATATTGAGTCTTCCCATGACAAACCTGGTATATCTCTCCATTGATCCAGGGCATAATTTTTCTCAATGATGTGTGGATTTTAGTTTAGAAGTCTTTCACATCTTTTATTAAATTTATTCCCAAAGTACTGAGTTTCAGTTTACAGTGATGGAAAATCATTTTGATTAAGGGTAGGGCTGCACAGCCAATTACTGTAAGTGCTGTCAATAAATTGTACACCAGTAAAAAGTTGAATTGGCAAAAGTTTTGTGATACATATGTTTACAACAATGACAATGAAAATAAGAAGAAGAGTAGCTGCTTACATACAATCAAACACCTCATGGGATTTTGTTCCTTGGTTTGGAAGTTTACGGACATGGTTTCATGGGACATCCCAGTTAATTGGCCGAATAACGTGCTGAGTGCTTCTGTTCTACCTCCTGGTTTGTTGTGTAG
The DNA here is from genome assembly GCA_030035585.1 of Dugong dugon. Classification (NCBI taxonomy): domain Eukaryota; kingdom Metazoa; phylum Chordata; class Mammalia; order Sirenia; family Dugongidae; genus Dugong; species Dugong dugon. The sequence goes on from CM057461.1 coordinate 70,432,426, forward strand.
TGCCTGGGGGTCATAAAAGCTTGCAAGCGTCCATCTAAGGCACAGCAATTGGTCTCTATTCACCTGGAGCAACAGAGAAAGAAGGAGAGTCAGGAATAGAAGGAGGAAATGGAATGTGCGGCTAACTGCCTCCATCAACAACTGCCTCCTTTTGCCATGAGACCAGCAGTGAATAGTGCCCAGCTACTGTTACTGAACATTTTGATGAAAGATTCTACAGAAGAATCTTGGTCAAAAGGGGGAAAATACTGAACAGAATTTAAAATTCTCATAGACTCTAGACCTTCTGGTGCCATGGGTGGTGAATGAACCCCTGAAACTATTGTCCTGAGAAAATCTTTAAACCTTAAACCTAAAATATCCCTTGAAGACATCTTAAAACCAAACAATAGTTTAGCTTAACTAGTAAAAAAAGGTGTGCCTTGAGCATTAAACTCTCTTAAGAACTATTCAGATAGGATCAAAGTGACGACAGCAACTTGAAGATAAGATAAGAACCTTATGGGGTAGTGAGTTTATGTTAATGGGGGAGGAACTCAGAAAAGGAAGGTGAGAATGGTTGCACAACTCAAAGAATATAATCAATGTCACTAAATTATACATGTAGAAACTCGAATTGGTGTATGTTTTGCTGTATATATTCTCAACAACAACAAAATAAATAAAATTTAGAAGAAAAAACAAAAACAAACTCATTCTCTCATAGTTTTGAAAGCCGGAAGTCTGACATCAAGGTGTCTGCAGGGCCCCGCTCCCGCTGAGACTCTAGGTAGAATCCTTCCTTGCCTCTTCCTAGCTTCTGGTGGTGGCCGGTGCCTTGGCTTTCTTTGGCCTATGAATGCATCACTCTAACATTTGCCTCTGTTGTCACATGGTGTTCTTCCCTGTCACTGTCTCTCTGTCTCTTCTTATGAAGACAGCAATCGTATTGGATTAGGGCCCACCCTATTTCAGTGTGTCCTCATATTAACTAATTACATCTGCAAAGAGTCTATTTCCAAATAAGGTCATATTCACAAGTACCAGGGGTTAGACTCAAGCATATCTTTTTGGGGGACACAAATCCAACCCATCACACTATACTACTTAAAATAGCATCTTTCCCCACCCAGCATTCCCTGAGCCTTTCGCTGCTTAATTCTCCTCCCTGGTGCCTACCACTATTCAGCATGCTACGCATTCTACTTGTTTACTAGCTTAGAAGCTGTCTCCCCTCTCTAAGACATAAGCTCCATGAGGGAAGAATTGTTCATCTGTTTTGTTCACTGCTGCATCCTCAGCATCATAGAGTGCTGGCACACAGTAGGTGCTCAATAAATATTTGCGAATAATGAATGGATCCTGGATTCAATGTGGCAGGTGGAATAGCTGGGAGTGGTTTTAATTATTTGTTTGGTTTAGCCAGAAAATGGATTTAGCAGTGGCCTAGGCTAATAAAGTTGGGATGCAGAGATTCCCTGGGAAAATGTAGAAAAGGAATCCAATTACTTATGGGCACAGAAACATGAAAGCAGAATTATCACATGTGAGCCCTTGTCCATTGTCATGGATTGAATTGTGTCCCCCAAAAATATCTGTCAACTTGGCTAGAGTCATGATTCCCAGTATTGCATGATTGTGTACCATTTTGTAATCTGATGTGATTTCCTTCTGTGTTGTAAACTCTATCACCATGATGTAATAAGATGGATTAGCAGCAGTTATACTGATGAGGTCTGCAAGATTAGATAGTGTCTAAAGCCAATCTCTTTTGAGATATAAAAGAGAGAAGTGAGCAGAGACACATGAGAACCTCATACCACCAAGAAAGCAGTGCCGGGAGCAGAGCGCATCCTTTGGACCTGAGGTTCCTGTGCTGAGATGCTCCTAGACCAAAGGAAGACTGATGCATCACAAGGACTTTCCTCCAAAGCCAACAGAGAAAGCATGCTCCTGGAGTTGATGCCCTGAATTTGGACTTGTAGCCTACTGGACCGCGAGAGGATAAACTTCTCTTTGTTAAAGCCATCCACTTGTGGTATTTCTGTTATAGTAGCACTAGATGACTAAGAGGCCTGTCTTCTAACTAGGTCCCCTAAAGGCACTTGTGGACATTTATCAGAGTAACTGTGCATTAGACACAACCTCTGAGCTCATGCAGATTCCTAGAAACAAACAAAAAAAATGTTACTGGCAAATGGGGCAGAGCACGGGGCCAGGCCTGCAGCCTGAGTACATTCTCAGCACTCGTGGTCCTGCACACAGGCCGTCTTCTGCTCTCAGTATGCTTTGCAGGATGTTGTTGACTGTGGTCTTCCTGAAAATGAGACAAAATTGAACAAACGAGATGAGCTTGGTGCTTTAGAAAGTGTGTAAACTGCTAGTGAACTCTATTCGGCTTTATCAGGAAAGATAAAATTAAGGAAATCTCTTGCAGAAAATCGAGGATTTGTTAACAAATCTTGTTATGAAGCTGGCTGGCTGATCAAGATGACACTGATTAATCCTTCAGAACTTGATTAACTAGTAAGTGAAGAAATAGGTAAAATCTATTGAGGAGAGAAAACAGAACCCCTAAATGAACTAATATGAAACAACTTGAAAAAAATGTGACTGTGGTCCACTGGTCAAAATGGGGGTTTATGGGCTTCAGGTGATAAGTGGAGTTTGGGCCCAAAGGCCTCTCACGTGTCACCAACGGGTCTGTAAACACATCCTGTGGCTATTGTCCCATCCCACAACAGTTCTTTGACATAGGGAGTGAGTGCTACTATGATATGAAGAGATAAGTGGAAACATCTTGAGTTCCTCCTCCCTATGAAAAAAAGCAGTACTACATCCCTGGTTGAACTTCAAAGATTAATAGCACCATCAAGGACTCCAAAGATGCACAGTAGTAATCCCTATGATAGACCATATCACCCACATATTTAGCAGATCTTTGGAGACTGGAAAGCTTAAAAAGGTGGTGACTTCAAATGCAGCTTCACATGGGGTCTCTTTACTGGTGCAAATCATCGTAGATCCTGGTGCCTGTTATTCAGCTATGGATGTTTCAAAGAAACAGGGAACATCAGAAAGAGTTTTCTTTTTTGTTTTTAATTGATATATAATTTACACATACCCTTTTAAAATATACAATTTGGTGGTTTTAAGTATATTCTCAAAGTTGTGCAACCATCACCAGTATCTAATTCCAGAACATTTTCATCATCTCAGAAGTATCCAGAAGGTGTTTATTTGTGCCTGACGAGGATCTGAACATACCTTTATCATTGTGCCTTAGAGCCATGTCAACTCTCCATTTTAGTGCCATAACTTAGGACCCAGGGATCTTGATCATCTCATCACCCAACTGGACAGCACACTAGTCTTTTGGCACTTTTGATTCAGTAGATCCAGTGGTGCTCAATGTGCCTGTGGCAAATCTTGAAAGGAAAATTAGGTTTTGGAGCAAAGCCATACCTTCTTCCCTGCTTGAGAAACAGCTTTTGCTTTGGTTGAGAGTGAAAATCTATGGGATACCAGATGACCATGACCATGAAAACTGAGCTGTCCACCATGAACTGTATGTTGTCTGATTCAAGTCATGAAGTCTGATGTGCCAATAGCACTCTGTCATCAAATGGATGGGATGAGGCTCATGCAATCCCTGGAGGCACAAGTAAGTTGCATCAACAGGTGGTTCACCCATCCAGTGTGCCTACTCCTGCAACACTTCTTCCCTCAGTCCATCCTATGACCAGTTGACCGAGGAGAAAAACATTGAATTCTGGTTTTTAGAAGACTCTGAACAATATTCTAGCACCAGCTGAGGATGGACTGCTGTGGAGCTACAGGTCTACTCAGTGGTGGTCTGAAGGATCTGGAGATGGGAAATCCTCCCAATGAGCAGAATTTCAAGCAGTACATCATCTCATGATCTTCTTGGCCCAGAAGGAGAGATGATATGAGGAATGGATCTATCCTGATTTGTGGGCAGTAGCTAACAGACAGTGGTCGGAAGTTGAAAGAAACAAGATTGAAAGGCTGGTAAAAAGGAAGTTAGAGAAAGAGGTATGTGGGTGGGCCTCTCAGAATGGGTCCAGATTGTGAGCATATTTGTGTCTCATATGAATGCTTCCCAAAGGATAGCCATTGCAGGGGAGGTCTTTAATAATCTCTTTCATCAACAATCCCTTTCATCAACTCTTTCATCAACTCATTGACAAGGTGAAACGGTGGCAGAAGGTTATATATTTGCTTAACGGCATGGAATTGACCACCCCAAAGCCAATTTGGCTACTGCAGAGTGCCAAAGTGCCCAATCTGCCAGGTGCAGAAGCCAATGTAAAGCCATGGGGGGGACCAGTCTGCCACCTGGTGGGAGTTGATTGCATTGGTCTCCATACATCATTGAGATGGCATTGATTTTTCCTTATTGGAATACACATCAGTTATGCAAATGGATTTTCCTTTTCTACCTGCCATGTTTTTGCTGGCAACACCATTTATGTACTTACTGGAGGCCTTACTCATTGCTACTGATGAAGAAACTCAATCCACAACAAAAGAAAAGTAAGTCAATGGGATAATAATATCAGTGGAATTCACTGGTTTTACCATGTACCTGATCTCTCCAAAGCAGCTGGCCCTATAGAACACTGGAATGGCCTATTAAAGACTCTGTTACAGTGTCATATAAAATGACATCTCACAAGATTGAGTTCCTATCCTGTACAAGACAGTATATGCTCTAAATCAGTGATCAATATATGGCCCTGTTTCTCCCTCTCAGCCAGAATACATGAGTCCAGCAATTGAAGGGAAAATCACACCCCTCTCTATACAACTAATGACCAACAAGCAAGACATTTGTTTTTGTACCTCTACAATTTGGGGCTCCATTATCTAAGTGGTCATGGTAACTCAAGGGCGTATGTATGTACTAGAAAATAAAATCAAATAAACATAGAACTTGAGACTTTCACTTGGCCATTTGGGGATCCTCATGCTACTGGAAGGAGCCCTGGTGGCACAGTGGTTAAATAGCTTGGCCACTAACCAAAAGGTCGGCAGTCCTAATCCACCAGCCATTCCTTGGAAACCTTGTGGGGCAGTTCTACTCTGTCTTGTAGGGTCACTATGAGTTGGAATTGACTCGACATCAATGGGGTTGGTTTTTTTGGTATGCTACTGGACAAACAGGTGAAAAAGAGAATTATAATGCTGACTAATGTGATTGGCTCTAATAATTAACAGGAAATATGGTTACTGTTACACAATGGGGGCAGGGAATCTTCAGGGACTGTTCCTGGTACTGCTATTCCTAACGGTAAAAATTAATTCAAGATGAAAGTAATACAATATAAACAGGATAAGTAAGTGTTCAGATCCTTCAGGAATAAAGCTTTGGATCACCTCATTAGGTAAAGAACCATGCCACCTGAGATAATGCTTGAGGGCAAAGGAGACATGGGATAGGAAGGAGAGGATGAAATTTATAAATGTCAAACTTGGTCCTGGACCAGTTGCAGAAATGAGGACTGGAATAACCACCCAGTGTTGAATTGTGTTCATATTTATGCATGTCAACTTCCTTTCTTTTGTTTTTCTCTTCTATTTTATATGGGGTGTACTGGTGGTGGTTGGAGCCCTGGTGGTGCAGTGGTTAAAAGCTTGGTTGCTAACCAAAAGGTGGGCAGTTAAAATCCACCAGCTGCTCCTTGGAAGCCCTGTGGTGGCAGTTCTACTCTGTCCTACAGGATCGCTATGAGTCAGAATTGACTCGATGGCAATGGGTTTGTTGTTTTTTGGTTTGGTGGTGGTTAATTTTAAAATTTAGCCTATAGGTAACAGAATATCAAGATGGAATTGTAACCCAACTTTCATCCACAGAGGAATAAATATTACCAAACAATACTGAACTTAGGATTGGATGTGATAACCGATGAGTTTTGGGTCTCCCCTTTTGGAGACAGTGAGTATGTTTTTACTTACATAAGGGATGGTTGCATTATGGTAGACAGAAGCATTTTGTTATTGAAGTTGTTTGGAAGCTTAATATGGAAGAAGTATCTGCATTAATAATGGGCATCAAGGGGTGGACTGTAACTGACATCTGTCATCTATGCCTGCTCTAAATCTTTTGAATGCTCTCTCCATATTTTGATAGGTCTCCGCATTGTGAATCCTCCTTTCCCAAGGTAAAATTAAAAAAAAAAAAAATTCCAGCTTCCCTCATGGCTAGAGTACAGCTATATCCCGTAAATCAGAAACACATGAATGAGACTTAGATTTTGAAGTGAGCTATGTGAAGAAAGAGGTTGGGTGCATTTTGCTGGCGTGGGTAGTGGAAGGGGAAGCACGTTCTGCAGTTGGTGGTCACAGTGGTAGCGTCCTAATTTTAGCATAGACAAAGTATTTCTGAGGGTTTAGGTGGTGGCAACTTCCTGATTGGACCAGTTCAGCAGCAGGTTTTGGGATTAGCAGCAACTTCTTAATGGCAGTGGAAGCAGTGTGGTTCTGAGTTTGGTAGTATTTGCTTTATTAGGCCAGACTGCAGTGTGGTTCTGATAGATGTTCCTGGAAGCTGAGTCTAGAGTTTTCTTTTCCAGCCCTCTCTATGATTCTTGAAAGCGATCTAGGGTGCCCATTTAATCTTAATCATCCAAACTTGGATTTTTTTTTTCATAACATTCTTTTTTTTAAAAATTTTTTTTATTATAGTTTAGGTGAAGGTTTACAGAACAAATAGTTTCTCATTAAATAGTCAGTACACAAATTGTTTTATGACATTGGTTAACAACCCCACGACATGTCAACACTCTCCCTTCTCGACCTTGGAGGACTTTTTTTTTCTTTTTTTGGTGAAAATATACCTAGCCAAAGATACACCATCTCAAAAATTTCTACATGTACAGTTCAGTGACATCAATTATGTTCTTCCAGTTGTGCTGCTATTCTCACTCTCCTTTTCCAAATTATTCCATCACCAGTGTCTTCAACCCACTGTCCCCTAGGCTTCCCATCAAACCTTTTGAATTGCTGTTGTCAATTTGCTCTCACATAGATAATTCTTTTTTTTTTTTTTTTGTACTTTAGATGAAGGTTTACAGAACAAAATCATTTCTCATTAAACAGTTAGTACATATATTGCCCTATGACAATGGTTAACAACCCCATGACATGCCAACACTGTCCTTACTCAACCTTGGGTTCCCTATCACCAGCTTTCCTGTCACCTCCTGCTTTATAGTCCTTGTCCCTGGACGTCTGTGCCTCTTTAGTCCCGTTTTGTTTTATGGGGCTGTCCAATCCCTGGCTGAACAGTGAACTTTGGGAGTGACTTCACCACTGAGCTAGAAGGGTCTCCAGGGTGCCATACTCTCAGGGTTTCTCCAGTCTCTGTCAGGCCAGTAAATCTGGTCTTTTTTTGTGAGTTAGAATTTTGTTCTACATCCTTCTCCAGCTCTGTCCAGGACCCTATGTTGTGATCCTAGTCAGAGCAGTCAGTGGAGGTAGCCAGGCACCATCTAGCTGTACTGGACTCAGTCTGGTGGAGGCCTTCATAGCTGTGGTCCATTAGTCCTTTGGACTAATCTTTTCCTTGTATCTTGTTCTCTTCATTCTCCCTTACTCCCGAAGGGGTGAGACCAGTGGAGTATCTTAGATGGCCGCTCACAGGCTTTTAAGACCCCAGATGCTACTTACCAAGGTAGAATGCAGAACATTTTCTTTATAAACTGTGTTATGCCAATTGAGCTAGATGTTCCCCGAGACCACTGTCCCCACAGCCCTCTGCCCAGCAATAAACTTGGATATTTTTGAGAGTGAAAAAGAGTTTATTATTAATAATTACTCTGGGACAATAGGCATAAACTGGACTAGTTTTACCAGGAAAATTGGGACATCTTGTCACCCAATCTATATCTTTTAATGCTTCCTGTTATGCTTAAATCTGTCACCTGCAACTGAGAACTTTGACTGATGTCAGTAACCAGTTGCCATCAAGTCAATTCCAACTCATGGCAACCCCACGTGTGTCAGAGTATAACTATGCTCCCTAAGGTTTTCGATGGCTGACTTTTTCAGAAGCACATCACCAGGACTTTATCCCAAGGCACCTTTGAGTGAACTCAAACCACCAACCTTTTGGTTAGCAGCTGAGTACTAACTATCTGCAGCACCCAGGTACTCTGTTGACCAATACACACCACATCTGGGATTGTATGTAGTAAAGAAATCAGGGCCTGAATAATGTCCACACTGCCAAAATAGCCCAGCATGAATATACTTACTCATTTAATCCTTCATTCATGTTCATCTTGCCACTCTCTCTTTCCGTCAGTCACTCACTTGTGAATCAGGCATTTCTGATTGCCTAAAAATTCTTGTTCAGCACTCACCTAGGAACACAAAGAGAAGAAAACACAGTCTCTGAACTCTGAAAGCTAAAATTTAGATGAACGAGATTTGACGGTTCATATTCACTTGCTTCCCATCATTAATAATCATACACAGCTTACAACACTCTTTCACATGCATTTATTTCATTTAATTGATTTTTTCATTCACTCATTCCACAAAATGTATTGAGCACCTACTATCTTCCCCAAACTCCTAGGTATTGGGGCTATAGATATTAACAGAACACAGTTCCTGCCCTCATAAAGCTTAGTGTCTATTTGAAAAGACCAGTAGTTGTAGACAGGTCATTACCTAGAGATTTGTGCAAACCACAGTGTCTTACTTGGGTTCCCTAGAAAAGCAAAACCAGTAAATCATATATATAGATATACATATATATATATATATTAAGGAAATGGCTCACTTGATTGTAGAGGCTGGAAAGTCCCAAGTCCATGGCAGCCCCTGTGGCTTCATGAGTCAGGAGAAGCCTCCAGCCTAGGGTTTAGGAGCAAACCAAGGAACCTTTATTATCTTTCTAATTTGGAGGCCATGAATGTTCAAGGACAGTCCTTAGAGCAACGTATCAGCAAAAACTTGGAAGCAGTCCAAGTTTCCATCTTTTAGGAAATAGTTGAATAAATTATGGAGTCCCTGGGTGGGACAAACAGTGTACTCAGCTGCTGACTGAAAGGTTGGAGGTTCCGGTCCACCCAGAGTCTCCTCGGAAGAAAGGCTGGCAATCTACTTCCAAAAAATCAGCCACTGAAAACCCTATGGAGCACATTTCTACTCTGACACACATGGGGTCGCCATGAGTCGGAATGGACTCGATGGCGATTTTTTTTTTAAGTAAATTATGGTCCACCCCCACCCTGAAGTGTTGTGCTTCTCCCAGAAAGAATAAGAATGTTCTTTACAAAGCTGTCCTGAAAGACTAAGTCACATTGTTAAGTGGAAAATATCAAGTTGCAGAAAAATAGGTACCATATGAGCTCACTACGATAAAAGACAACAAAAATTAACCTCCATGGCTCAATCACTTTGCAAAACGGTTTGACAGTTTCTAAACATTTTAAACATTCACACACCATGATCCACCCATTCTACTTCCTGGAGAAAAGAAAGCATACGTCCACTCCAATACTTGGACGCTGAGAATAGCTTTATTCATAATAGCCCCAAACCAGAAACAGTACAGTGTCACCCAGCAGGGGCATGGATAAACAAACTATGACACATTCATAGAATGGAATGCTACACAACAACAAAAAGAACAAACAATGGTGTGGATGAGTCTCGAAATAATTATGCAAAAAAAAAGATTAAAGAAGAGTGTATATCACTGATTCCATTGACATAAAATTCTACAAACTCATCCACAGTGACAGAAACTAGATCAGTTTTTGCCTGAGGATAGTGGGGCTGGAGGGGTGGATAATGAGTGGGCATGAGGAAACTTTAGGGTGATGGAAATGGTTGTTATCTTAATTGTGATGGTCATGGGCAAAAGTCATGGAATTACACACTTTATGTATAAGCAGTTCATTGTACATCAATTATACCTCAATAAATTTGCAAAAAAAATTTATACCTCCGAAAATGCTTGCATATGTACATAATTGTCTATGTAAATGCATAGTAAAATGTCTGGATAGAGGCCCCCCAGACATTGGTGGTAATCTCTGGGGAGGGAAGTGGGAGGAGAATGGTCCTTGCTTCTTTTGTATGTGTATTATGGTTTTTTTTAAAACAACAAAAATGCATTCATATGTTATGTGTGTTTCTTAGGCTGGGTTCTCTACAGAAGCAAAACCAGTAAAGCGTATAAATATATATATATAGAGAGAGATTTATATCAAGGAAACAGCTCACGCAACTTTAGAGGCTAGAATGTCCCAAGTCCGTGGATCAGAGTAGAGGCCTCTCCCAATTCACACAGCCACAGAAGCTGGCGAGCCCAAGATCAGCAGGTCGGAGAGCAGGGCTCCCGCTCACAGGCTGTGAAGGTCGACGAATTCCAAGATCGGCAGGCAAGACCACGAAGTTTCTCCTGATTCACATAGCTGCAGGGGCTGGTGAGCCCAAGATTGGCAGGCCAGAGAGCAGGGCTCTGCACACAGGCTGTGAAGATCAACAAATCCCAAGTTTAGCAGATAAGCTGACAGCTCAAGTCCCAAGAACTGGAGGTCAGATGACAGAAGGCAGTCACAGAATCCCGAGTAAGCAAAAAGTCAGAACATCTGCTTATATTCAGAAGCAGGCCACACCCGCAAGGAAACTACCTTTCATCTGACTGGCTACTCACAGTATATTCAGTCATAGAAGTGATCACATATAAACACCGAAAGTCATGGCCAAGCCAAGTTGACACATAATCTTAACCATCACAGTGTATAATTAAAAAAAGCAAGAAAGAAAACAACTTAGGGTTTGGCCAGAGGGTCTACTTTGGTGTCGGAGTGAAGGGAGGAGAGACAGGAGAGGAACCATTACTGCCCGCATCCACCTTCCACCGCCACCCTCACCCATCCCTCACCCTGCACTCAGACCCTCTCAAACCCAGGCCCTGGGCGCAGGCTGTCCCCTCTGCCTGGGGTGCTCTGTGCAGGCACTTCCATCCATGCTTCAAAACTCAGCTCCAGCAGTGCTTCTAAGGCACCTTCTGTGCCTTGCCGTCCTGGCCCTTGCCCCCAGCCTGGATGGAGCTCCCTCCTCTGGCCTTGCGCCCTCACACTGCACTTCACTGATGGTCCGTGCCTGTCCTCTCCCAGAGAAACAAGCTTTGGATCTATCCATGGCACCCCGGTGCCTGCACATGGCCAGCACACCTCAGGTGCCCAGAAGCCCAGTGAAGACGGGGCTGGAGGGAGGCGTGGTGGGCACTAGCAGGGGAGAGGGCATGGCCGAGAGCATGGTGGTCCCGGGGGACGCTGCTGACGGCCCTGTCAGAGCTGCATCCTGGGGACTCCAGCTGCCCACAGGGAGGCAGGCTCCAGCCACGTGGCTCTCTGTTGGCCATGAAACCCCAACTTCCGGACAGAACAAACACAGGCTCTAGGTCCACAGAACAGAAGAAGAGCTGTCACCTGGAATCAGAGGTCAGGAGGCTGGTAGAAACAGATGTAGACACAGGTAGGCTGGGAGGGAAGCAAGTCTTTCCACTTAGAGGTATGTAAGCAGAGACGACGGTGAAATAATAATAACACAATTCCATTACCGAGCCTCCTGCTCAGAGCCAGGCACCCTGTAGAGCAATTCACATTTCCATTTTGCAAAGGAGAAGCAGAAACTCTAAGAATTTGCTACATTACCCAAGGAGGCACAGCTACTCAGTGGTCTCACCCATGTTTGCCAAGCTGTGTCTGTCACCACAACGCCATAATGCCTCTGGAGATCCTGACATTAAGAACCAGAATGTATTTAGGGTAAAAAACCCACATTTTGGCTCTTGCATTGATGTTTTAACCAGTAACCAGCTGCTGTGGAGTTGACGCCAACTCACGGCAACCTCATGCATGTCAGACTAGACTGCTCCAGAGGGTTTTCAGTGGCTGATTTTTTGAAAGTAGATTGCCAGCCCTTTCTTCCAAGGTGCTTCTGGGTGGACTCAAACCTTCAACCTTTCGGTTAGAAGCTGAGCATGTCAACCGTTTGCCCCACCAGGGATTCTGCTGATGTTATAGGGTGTATTAATTATCTATTGCTGCATAACAAATTACTCTCATATTTATCAGATCAAAATAACAAACTTTTTTTGTTTTTGTTTTTTAATCTTACACAACTGGGTGATTCTGGCTCAGGGTTTCTCCAGGGTTGTTTTATCTGACGGCTTGACTAAAGCTGGAGGTGCTGCTTCCAAGATGGCACCCTCACATGGCTGTTGGTGGGAGGCCTCAGTTCTTCACCACATGGGCCTCTCCACATGGCTGCCTGAGTGTCCTCCGAGAAAGAATGACCCAAGAGAAAGGGAGGAGGAAGTCTCAGTGCTTTTATAACCTAGTCTCAGAAGTCACACACGGTCACTTTTGCTTTATTCTATTCATTAGAAGTGAATCACTAGGTCCAGTTCACATTCAAGGAGAGGGGGCGTTTGTGGACATATTTTGAAAACACATTTTTTTATTGTACTTTAGATGAAGGTTTACAGAACAAATAGTTTCTCATTAAACAGTACACATATTGATTTATGACAGTGGTTAACAACCCCATGACATGTCAACGCTGTCCCTTCTCAACCTTGGGTTCCCTATTACCAGCTTTCCTGTCCCCTCCTGCCTTCCAGTCCTTGTCCCTGGACTGTTGTGCCCCATTAGTCTCATTTTATTTTATGGGGCTGTCTAATCTTTGGCTGAATGGTGAACCTCGGAAGTCACTTCATTACTGAGCTAAAAGTGTGTCTGGGGGCCATACTCTCAGGGTTTCTCCAGTCTCTGTCAGGCCAGTAAATCTGGTCTTTTTTTGTGAGTTAGAATTTTGTTCTACTTTTTTCTCCAGCTCTGTTCAGGACCCTCTGTTGTGATCCCTGTCAGAGCAGTCAGCGGTGGTAGCCGGGCACCATCTAGCTGTACTGGACTCAGTCCGGTGGAGGCCATGGTAGTTGTGGTCCATTAGTCCTTTGGACTAATCTTTTCCTTGTATCTTGTTTTCTTCACTCCCCCTTGCTCCCGAAAGGGTGAGACCAGTGGAGTATCTTAGATGGCTGCTCACAGGCTTTTAAGACCCTAGGCGCTATTTACCAAAGTAGAATGTAGAACGTTGTCTTTATAAATTGTGTTATGCCAATTGAGATAGATGTTCCCTGAGACCATGGTCCCCACAGCCCTCCGCCCAGCAATTCAGTCCCTTAGGCAGTTTGGATGTGTCTATGGAGCTTCCATGACCTTTCCTTGTACAAGTTGTGCTGGCTTCCCCAGTATTGTGTAGTGTCTTACCCTTCACCAAAGTTACCACTTATCTATTATCTATTTAGCATTCCCCCCATCCCTCATAACCAACAAAGATTTTTCTTTTTCTGTGTAAACTTTTTCATGAGTTTTTACAGTAGCGGTCCTTTTGTGATTCACTTATTTCACTCAGCATAATGTCCTCCAGTTTCATCCATGTTGTGAGATGCTTCACAGATTCATCATTGCTCTTTAAGATTGCATAATACTCCATCATGTGTAAGTACCATAGTTTGTTTATCCATTCATCTGCTGATGGGCATCTAGGTTGTTTCCATCATTTTGCTATTGTGAACAATGCTGCCATGAACATAGGTGTGCATATGTCTATTCGTGTGACGACTTTTATTTCTCTAGGATATATTCCTAGGAGTGGGATTGCTGGATGCTATGGTATTTCTATTTCTAGCTTCTTGAGGAAGCGCCATATCATTTTCCAAAATGGTTGTATCATTTTTCATTCCTACCAGCAGTGCATAAGAGTTCTGATCTTCTCACAGCCTCTCCAACACTTATTTCCAGTGTTTTTGATTCTGCCAGTAATGCCGGGGTGAGATGGTATCTCATTGTGGTTTTGATTCGCATTTCTCTAATGGCTAGCGATTGCAAGCCTTTCCTCATGGGGCTGTTGGCCATTTGAATGTCTTCTTTGGTGAAGTGTCTGTTCATTTCCTTTGCCCATTTTTTAATAGGATTATTTGTCTTTTTATTGTAGAGGTGTTGGATTTTCTTGTAGATTTTAGAGATTAGAACTTTGTCTGACTTGTACTGTCCAAAATTTTTTTCTCAGTTTGCAGGTTCTCTTTTCACTCTTTTGGTGAAGTCTTTTGATGAGCACAGGTGTTTAACTTAGAAGATCCAAGTTATCTAGCTTATCTTCTGGGGTTTGTGTGTTGATGGTTATGGTTTGTAGCCTGTTAATGCCATGTATTAGCACCTGTAGTGTTGGTCCTATTTTTTCTTCTATGAACTTTATAGTTTTTGGCTTTATATTTAGGTCTTAGATCCATTTTGAATTAGTTTTTGTATATGGTATGAGGTATGGGTCCTATTTCATTTTTTTTGCAAATGGACATCCAGTTTTGCCAGCACCATTTGTTAAAGAGACAGTCTTTTCCCCTTTTGATGGACTTTGGGCCCTTGTCAAAGATCAGGTGACTGTAGGTGGATGGATTTACATCTGGGTTCTCAATTCTGTTCCACTTGTCAATGTATCTGGTGTTGTACCAGTACCAGGATGTCTTGACTACCCTAGCTGTATAGTAGGTTCTGAGGTCAGGTAGTGTGAGTCCTCCTACTTTATTCTTCTTCTTCAACAGAGCTTTACTTATCCAGGGCTTCTTCCCTTTCCATATAAAGTTAAGGATTAGTTTTTCCATCTCTTTGAAGAATGCTGTTGGTATTTGGATCAGGACTCCATTGTATTTGTAAATTGCTTTGGGTAGAATTGTCATTTTCACAATGTTGAGTCTACTTATCCATGAGCATGTATGTATGTTTTTCCACTTACGTAGATCCCTTTGGGTTTCATGCAGTAGTGTTTTGTAGTTTTCTTTGTATAGGTCTTTTACATCCTTGGTTAGATTTATTCCTAAGTATTTTATTTTCCTAGGGGCTATTACAAATGGTATTATTTTCCTGATTTCCTTCTCATTGTTCTTTTTATTGGTGTATAGGAATCCAACTGATTTTTTATTTTTGTATGTTTATCTTGTATCCTGCTACTGTGCTGAATCTTTTATTAGTTCCAGTAGTTTTCTCATGGGGTCTTTAGTGTTTTCTATGTATAGTATCATATCATCCACAAACAGGGACAGTTTAACGTCTTCATTACCAATTTAGATGCCCTTTATTTCTATTTCTTGCCTTATTTCCCTAGCTAGGACTTCCAGCACAATGTTAATAGGAGTGGTGACAAAGGGCATCCTTGTCTTGTTCCTGTTCTGAAGGGGAATGTTTTCAGTCTCTCTCCATTAAGAATGATGTTGGCCATTGGTTTTGCATAGATGCCCTTTATTATGTTGAGAAATATCCCTTCTATACCTATTTTATTGAAAGTTTTTTTTATCAGGAATGGGTGTTGGACTTTGTCGAATGCCTTTTCTGCATCAATTGAGATGACCATGTGATTCTTTTCTTTCGTTTTATTTATGTGGTGGATTACTTTGATTTTCTAATGTTGAATCATCCTTGCATACCTGGTATGAATCCTTCTTGGTAGTGGTGTATTATTTTTTTGATATGATGCTGAATTCTATTGGCGAGAATTTTGTTGAGAATTTTTGCATCTATAT
This sequence comes from Dugong dugon, assembly GCA_030035585.1. NCBI lineage: Eukaryota > Metazoa > Chordata > Mammalia > Sirenia > Dugongidae > Dugong > Dugong dugon. The sequence goes on from CM057461.1 coordinate 70,448,033, forward strand.
TCATGAGAGATGTCGGTCTGTAATTTTCTTTTTTTGTGGTGTCTTTGCCTGGTTTTGGTGTCAGGGTTATGCTGGCTTCATAGAATGAATTCAGAAGTGTCACTTCCTTTTCTATGTTCTGAAATATTTTGAGTAGTACTGGTATAAGCTCTTCTCTGAATATTTGGTAGAATTCTCCAGTGAAGCCATCTGGGCCAGTGCTTTTTTTTTTGTTGGGAGTTTTTTTTTTATTACCTTTTCAGTCTCTTCTCTTGTTATGGGTCTGTTCCGATTTTCAACATCACTTTGTGTTAGTTTGGGTAGGTAGCGTGTTTCTAGAAATTTATCCATTTCCTCTAGGTTTTCAAATTTGTTGGATTATAGTTTTTCATAATACTCTGTTACAATCCTTTTTATTTCAGTTGGGTCTGTTGTAATGTCCCCATTTCTTTTCTTATTTGGGTTATTTGCATCCTCTCTTGTTTTTCTTTTGTAAATTTGTCCAATGGTTTGTCTATTTTGTTGATCCTTTCAAAGAACCAACTTGTGGTTTTGTTGATTCTTTTTATTGTTTTTCTATTCTCTATTTCATTTATTTCTGCTCTGATCTTTATTACTTCCTTTCTTCTAGTGGCTGTGGGCTTTTTTGCTGTTCTCTTTCTATTTGTTCGAGTTGAGTAGTTTATGTTTTTGTTTTGTCCCTTTCTTCTTTTTTGATGTGTTCATCTATTGCTATAAATTGTCCTCTGAAGACTCCCTTTGCTGTGTCCCAATGGTTTTGGTATGATGTGCTTTCATTCTCGTTTGATTCTAGGAATTTTTTGATTCCATCTCTGATTTCTTTTATTACCCAGTGGTTTGTAAGCAAGGTGTTATTCAGTTTTGATGTAATCAATTTTTTTTCCTTGCTCTTCTTCTTGTTAATTTCTACCTTGATGGTGTTGTGGTCAGAGAAGATGCTTTGTATTATTTCAACCTTTTGGATTTTGTTGAGGATTGCTCTGTGGCCTAAGATGTGGTCTGTCCTGAGGAACATTCCATGTGCATTGGAAAAGAATGTGCATTTTGCAGCTGTTGGATGGAGTGGTCTATATATGTCTATGAGGCCAAGTTGGCTGATTTTGCCCTTTAGGTTTTCTGTATCTTTATTGAGTTTCTTTCTAGATATTCTGTCCTTTACCGAGAGTGGTGTGTTGAAGTCTCCTACTATTATTGTGGAACTGTCAATTTTTCTTCTGAATGTTGTTAGAGTTTGTTTTATGCATTTTGGAGCCCTGTCATTGTGTGTGTAGATGTTTATTACGGTTATGTCTTCATGATGGATCATTCCTGTAATCATTATATAGTGTCCTTCTTTGTCTTTTATGGTGGATTTTGTTTTAAAGTCTATTTTATCTGAGATTAGTATTCTCACTCCTACTGTTTTTTGGTAGCTATTTGCTTGACATATTTTTTTCCATCCTTTGATTTTTAATAAATTTACATCTTTGTTTCTGAGGTGTGTCTCTTATAGACAGCATATTGACGGATAGTGTTTTTTTACCCATTGTGTCACTCTCCGTCTCTTTATGAGTGCATTTAGGCCATTTACATTGAGTGTAATTATTGATAGGTGTGAGTTTATTGTTGTCATTTTGCAGTGCTTTTTTTTTTTTGTGTGGTGCTGACATATTCTTTGTTCCTCTTACTCTCCTGTGCTGAATTCCTTTTTTTTTGTGTGTGTGTGTGTGGATTTTTTTTTTTCATTTGTTTTTGTAGATTTTGTTTTTACTGAGACTTTATGTTTTCTTCTTTATTTTGATGAGTAGGTTTGTTAAATTTCTTTGTGGTTACCTTAAAATTTACCCTTATCTTCCTAGGTTTGAACCAGTCTATTATTACTTGGTATCACCTTGCCTTCCTCTCCATTAGAAGGTTCAATACCTACACCATTTATTCCTTCTTTAATTGTTCTGATGTTGTTGTCATTTACAGATTAACCTCTCTGGTTCCCTGTTGTAATTCTTTTAGTTTTGTATAGTCCTTGAGAGTTCATTTCATAGGTTGGTATCTGGCTGGTACGATTCTGCATCCTAGATTCAGTCTGTGGTCTGATGTTGTTTGTTCTTAGATCGAAGGACTCCCTTTAATAAGTCTTGTAAGTTTGGTTTGGTTTTTACATAGTCCCTTAATTTCTGTTTATGTGGAAATATCCTAATTTCACCATCATATCTGAATGAGAGTTTTGCAGGACAGATTATTCTTGGCTGGCAATTTTTTTCTTTCAAGGTTTTATATATGTCATCTCATTGCCTTCTTGACTGCATCATTTCTGCTGAATAATCCAAGTTTAGTCTTTTTGTGTCTCCTCTGTATGTGACTTTTTGTTTTTCTCGAGCTGCTCTCAGGATTCTTTGTTTGTCTTTGGTTTTGTGGAGTGTGATTATGATATGCCTTGGTGATTTTCTTTTGGGGTCTATACTATATGGGATTCGTTGAGCCTCTTGGATGGTCAGGTTTTCATCTTTCATGATAGTGGGGAGGTTTTCTGTCAGCAATTCTTCAATGATCTTCTCTGTGTTTTCTGTTTTCTCCTTCTGTTCTGGAACTCTGATCACTCCCAGACTTTTGCTTCTGATTGTATCCCACATAATTCTCAGGGTTTCTTCATTTTTCTTTGTTCTTTTTTTCTGATTTTTCCTTAGAGTTGCATCCAAGTGTTTGTCTTCAATTTCGCTGATCCTATCTTCCATTGTTTCAAACCTGCTCCTCAGCCCTTCTGTGACACTGTCCATTTCTGAAATCTTGTTGTTTATCTTTTGGATTTCTAATTGTTGTTTTTATATGATTTCTAGTTGTGAATTTATTTTGGCATTTTGTTCCTGTATTATTTTCCTGAATTCTTCCATTTTTTTGTCTGTATTTTCCATGAATTTGTCTGTTTTTCCCTCCTTTTTGTCTGCTTTTTGCTTCAACCCTTGGATAACTCTAAATAGTAGAGATTTGAATTCCCTATCAGATAGTTCTAGTGGCTTTTCTTCTACTAGAAAGTTATCTAGTGTTCTATTTTGTATGCCTACTGGCACCATCCTGTCCTGTTTTTGTATATGTTTTGATATTGTCTGCTGTCTTTGGAGCACTCAGTATTTATTTTCCTTGTTTATCTATTGTAGATTTGTTTGTTTTGTCCTGCTTCTTTGTTTTATTTGATTATGTCTGACCAGGAGGACTGTGCGTTCTTTGTTGTTTGCTTGTCTGTAGGCTCGATACTTTTTGCCTCCTTCTCCAATGAGAAGGGTCAGTCACTCAGGTATAGTACAGCACAGCAGGTCCAGCTGAAGGGGAGTTGCTGGGATGGGTTGTCTGTGGAATATACTAGGACCAACAGGGCAGGGAAGGAATCAGTGCAGGGCAGGTTCCCGAAGGCCATGCCTTTGCTGCTTGGGGGTGTGATGTTCAGCGCACAGTGCAGGTAGGCAGGAAGGAGGGGGGAGACTGTGATATGTGGAGCTAAGATGGGTATGGGAAAGAGGAGAGAGAGGGGAGAGGAACAGGAGCCAGGAACATACACACAAAGAAAAAAGAGTACTAAGGGAGCTTGCCATTGGAGTGGAGAGATGAGAGACTGAGAAATGGAGAAAAACAAAAAGAAAGAAAAAGGGTAAAAGAAAAAAATGAATAATTAAAAATCAGAAAAGAAAAAGAAAAGCTCCCAGGGATCCCACCAGTGTGGCTGCAAGGACTGGGGAGGTTGCTCCCAGGCTGTGAAGTACAGCCTGGCTAGAAGGGGTACACATGTCACACAGCACCAGGTATTAAGGAGACATGAAGAAAAGGTAAGTATAGAGAGATGAGAAACTGAGACATGAAGAAAGACAAAAAGGGAGAAAGAAGAAACCAAAACAAAGAAACCAAAAAAAAAAAAACAAGAAAAAAGAAATGTCCCCAGGGATGCCACTGCACATCTGCACAGAGTAAGGGAGAAGCTTCCAAGCCACGCAGTACTGCCCAGCTAGAAGGGGCTCCCAAGCCAAGAAAAGAAAAAGAAAACAAACAAACAAATCAAAACAAAACAAAGAAACAAATGTTAAAAAGCCCTGGGGAATCCCACTAGCGTGGCGGCACAGGCCAGGAAGTAGTTTCAGAGTTGAGTGGCATTTCAAAGCCTTTCAGGAAGAAGCAAAGATGGCACATGGACCCAGATATTTGAGAGAAAGGAGGGGGAGGTGGTGAGAGGTAAAGAAGAAATAAAAAGAAGTGGAAAAAAGCAAAATCAGCTGCCAACAAATGGCACTCAGGGAGCCAGCCAGTGTGGATGGGTGGAATCCAAGCAGCACCAGGGTGAAGCCGGTGCTTCTTGGTCAAGAGACTGGCCACGGAAAGTGGAGGAGGCCAAGTTGGAGTCAAGAAGGGTAAGGGGTGGGAAAGCATATATCTCTGGTTACCGGTTGTTCTGTCTCCTGCTGGAAGCTCCGTGAAGCTGCTTTCTCGTACTCCCTGTTCGCCAATCTCTGATAGGAGTCCAAGATGGTGGATCCATGCTGCGTTAGCTGATAGAGGACCTCTGCATATATCACTCCTCACTCTCTGTTCTCCGTCAGTTTCTTATTCCATTCAGTGCTTGGCTGAGTTCTTTAGCTCTTCATTTGATGCTTAGGGTTTTGGGAATGACGCTTGTCTCTGTTTGACTTAGTTTTTTGGATCTTTGCTGTGGAAGGATGGCGTGGTGCTTCTGTCTATAGTGCCATGTTGCCTGGAGGTCTAAAAACACAATTTAAGGAGGAGACCAAGTGTGTTTGTGTTTCATCATGCAACTTTAATCCATATACATCATGTTTCATCATGGAAATGCAATCCTACACATTCAATACACCAACATTTTCAATAAAGGTGGAGTGTATTACAAGTAAGTAATCATTAGATCTGAGGAAACAGGTAAGTAGTAGCCTAGTTCACACATACAAATTTCCTGTATGGACTTGTACCCTTGTTACAATGGAAAAGCGAAGAGTATAGCAGTACTAAACCAAAGGTATCCTTAGCACTCAGCCCCTGCAAAAGCTTTTTAGAAAGAAGCAGAGATAAACCATAAACAGACCATCAAACTGAATTGAGTCCTTTGCCCTCATATTCTGTGACTCATTTTAAAAAGCACTCCGCATGATTTGGGTGGGTGATGTCAATGTCTTTTAAAGCAAAGTCTTTATATTTTAGTTTTCCAGAGCAAATCAGAATTGAGATCCGGGGACCTTTGAAACACTTTTTTTCTTTTAACTGGAAGGTAGGCAGAGGAAGGAAAGCTGCAAGATGTGTGGTAGCAAAGACTGCTCACTGGCCCCAACATCTGTCCTCTCTTCTACTATGAACCCCAGTCTTTGGCTGGACACATGGATGTCCCAACCCCAAACAACCAAACCTATTGCCATTGAGTTGATTCTGACTCACAGCGACCCTTATAGGACAGAGTAGAACTTCCCCATAGGGTTTCCAAGGCGTGGCTGGTGGATTCGAACTGCCAACCGTTTGGTTAGCATTTGAGTTCTTAACCACTGCTCCACCAGGTCTCCCGTGGATATCCAGAAGGGAGAATACAGTTTCCTTGTGGCTAGGTGAAGCCATGTGACTGCGTTCTGGTGAATGGGATGTGAGGGGGCAACACACATCACTTCTGGGACATGCCCTGATGGATTGTTGGCTGGCCTTGGACCGTCAGGAGGAGGTCCAGATCCTTGGGATGGAGAAGCAGACAGTAGCCTCATTTCAGGAGACAGAGCAGCCTCATTCCAGACTGAACCACTTGGGCGGGACTTTTACCTGAGAAAGCCATCAACTCTACCTTGTCTGAATCCTTATGTTTCACCTCTGTCACATGCAGCTTTTGTGAACTGAGAGCTACTTCTTGGGGCTAAAGCTTTTCCCCAGGGAGCTCACCATGCTGTCTATCCCCACCCTGCTTCACGTCAGCCTCGCTCTCCATTTGCCACGTGCAGAAGGCCTCTTAGAACGAGTTCAGTTGCCCAGATTTCCTTGGCCATGACCCGGGGCCCTCCCCACTTCTCCCTGGTCCACTCCACACTTCCTCCTCTGATCCTGTTCCCATTGGCTTCATTCATGGGCTCTGCCCCGTTTATAGCCCGTCTCCCATTCTTTGGACTTGGTGTTCATGTTTGCCTCCCTGAGGAATTGCCTTTCACTTCTTTTCTTTTTGGCTCATTTCTCTCCAGACTGTCTTAGGGAGGGTACCTCACTGCTGGACATCGAGTTCTAGCACTAGCTGGGCCATAAGGGAGTAGGGTGGGATTCATATGTGGTTGCTCATTCAACAATTGAAGGCCTATCACAGGTCTGGCACATGGCTACTCAATGAACATCATCGAATGAATGAATGACAAATAATTGAATGAACAAGCAAATGACTACACAAACCATGTACTGAGTGCTTAATATGTAAAACCTGTACTAGATGCTGTATCTCAATAAAAGATTACAACACCGGTAGTCAAAAACATTCAAATGGTTTGTGACCTAAGTGTTCATTAATGCAGTTATAGGAATGTGATTTACCTTAGACCCAGTGGTAGGCATTTTCCCAGGATAGCCTCCAGAGCCCATGTCGTTCATAATGTTACTGGGAAATTGGGCCACAGCCATTGGCAAGATGGTGACAACTGAAGGAAGTGCAAGAGCCAGCCTGGAGGTGCTGGGGAAGCCGTCTGGAGCCCCCTTCCTAGGCTAGAGCTGACCCTTTCCTCACTGGACTAAGGAGCAAGTAAAAAGATTCTTTAAGTAATGATTTTTCTGATGAAAGAAGTAAGATATAGTTATTGTAAAACATTCAGAACATACCAAAAATGTTAAATAAGTTAATTAAGATCACCCCTAATCCTACCAACCAAGATAAGTGTGCAAATGGACCACAACTACCACAACCTCCACCAGACTGAGCCCAGAACAACTAACTAGATGGTGCATGGCTACCACCACCGACTGCTCTGGCAGGGATCACATTAGAGGGTCCCGGACAGAGCAGGAGAAAAATTGTAGAACAAAATTCAAATTCACAAACAAGCAAGCAAAAACCTGGCGTTGCTGGTGTGACAGAGAATGCAGAAACCCCGAGAGTATGGCCCCCAGACACCCTTTTAACTCAGTACTGACGTCACTCCTGAGGTTAACCCTTCAGCTAAAGATTAGACAAGTCTGTAGGGCCAAAAATAACACACGTGAGGGTCATGCTTCATAGTTCAATCACATATAGGAGACTAATGGGCACACTAGCCCAAAAGCAAAGACAAGGAGGCAGGAAGGGACAGGAAAACTGCACAAATGGAAACAGGGAAACTGGGGTGAAGAAGAGGCGAGTGTTGACACATCGTTGGGTTGGCAACCAATGTCACAAAACAATTTGTGTATTAACTGTTTAATGAGAAACTAATTTGTTCTGTAAATTTTCACCTAAATCACAATTAAAAAAAAGGAAAAGGTAAGTGTGCAAACAGAATTCAACATGGCCCCCCACATCCCACTCCCTGGTGTGGATGCCCTGTGCAATTCTCCCACCTTGAATGTGGGTGGGCCTGACCTAATCACATGATCCCTTTGATTCAAGGTCTAGAGGTCAGAGTCAGAGAAAGTCAGAGAGATTCAAAGCCACAGCAGATACTCTCTTGACGGCCTTGAAGAGGCAAACTGCCATATTGTGGAGAGGGCCACGAGGCAGAAAAGGGCAGTGGCCTGTGGGAACTGAGAGCAGCGTCTGGCTTATGACCAGCAAGAAAGCAAGGACTTCAGTCTTACAACCACAGGGAACTGAATTCTGCCAACAACCACTTGAGCTTGAAGGAAGACCCCAAGAGAACACAGAGAGGAACGCAGCTCAGCCAACACCTTGACTTCACTCTTGTAAGACTCTGAGCAGAGAACCCAGAAAACTCATGCCCCAACTCCTAACCCACAGAAACTGAAAAAATAAATGTGTATTGTTTTAAGGTGCTAAGTTTGGGGTAGTTTGTTATGCAGCAATAGGAAACTATTACAGTAAGAATGGTGACATTTTATATATTTGCTTTCATATACAAATATAGACAAAACATGAAAAATTGGAATATCATATATGTTTTGCAAATAGTTTTTGTCACTTAACATGTCATAAGCATTTTGCATATTACTAAATATTCATCTAGAACCTGAATGCCAATAGCCACATATAGTATAGGCACTTCCTAATTTAGACCTCCAGTCATGTTTTTAAAATTGCATTCTTACATATGCATCTTTGTACACTTGTCCTGTGATTTTGTCAGGAGAGATTCCTAGAAGTCAAAAGCTCTGTACTTCATAAAGCTGACTTGTCCATCAGGAAGGCTGGACCAGTTTATACTTCCACAAACAGGTATAAGAGTGCCCGCTTACACGCTTACACACACACTCACACGTACTCCATTGGTTACTATTTTGATACTTTGATTTCAAAACAATGACACTGTTGTGTGCGTGTGTGCGTGTGTGTGTGTGTGTGTGTGTGCGTGTGTGTGATGGGGTGTTTCCAGGCTCCACAGCATGGCTAACCTCTTCAAAATGGTGGCATTTCCATTTAAGAACTGGGCTTTCACTTTGCTTTGGTGGGAATGGAATTATTTCACTAAATGCCCGTCTTAGTTTCTTAGTGCCGCTGCAACAGAGATATCACAAGTAGATGTTTTAAAGAGCAGAAATTTATTTTCTCACAGTTCTGGAAGCTAGAAGTCTGAATTCAGGGTGCCGGCTTGGAGGAAAGATCCCTGTCTTCCGGCATTCCTTGGTTCCTTGGTGATCTTCACATGGTGTCTGTCTTCCCCCACTTGTGACTGCATATCTCTGTGTCTATGCTGCTCCGTCTAGTCAGAAGTGATTCGGCTTAGAACACATCCTACACTGATATGGCCTCACAAACATTGCAAAGAAAACCCTATTCCTACTTGGGATTACATCCACAGGTATAAGGGTTATGATGCCAGTACATAGATTGGGAGGACACAATTCAATCCATAACAACGCTGCTTTCCCTTCTCAACAGCGCTATCAACTTCTTGGGGGTAGGCTCTGTACCTTACATTCCTTTTGCCCCTTCTTGGGGATCAGTTCATGGCTGAGCTCCCTTCATGACGCTGTGGTGCGTACATGGTGAGGGAAATGCCCTGTGATCACTCCAGGTCCTGCCTTTTTGACTCTGGCCCAGAATGGCCTTGACCTTGAGAACTGTGTCAAGGTGAGGGTGGGCTCAGGGTTTTCTTGTTATCCACAGTGGCTGAGCAATTTGGAAGGCTGGGTGGGGTCAGCCCTGTAGTCACCCAGGAGGGGGTTAGGTCCTGCAGGGAAATGTTGCTTCTTTAGAAGAATCTGGATTTCAGGTGAGCACTCAGAGAAAGAGACCTGGTGGGGAGGCAGCGGGACCACACAGCCTATCTCAGCCTCTTGGAACTCCACACCTTGTGATCCGAAGGGGTTTCCTAGGGCTGCGTCACAAAGTATCACACATGTAAAACATCAATCCCTTCTCTCACAGTTCTGGAAACCAGGAGTCTGAAATCAAGATGTCAGCAGGGCCGTGCTCTTTCTGAAGGCTCTAGGGGAAGATCTCTTCTTGCCTCTTCCTAGTCTCTGGTGGTTCCTGGCAGTCCTTGGCTTGTGGATGCATCACTCCAGTCTCTGTTCCATCTTCACATGTGTCTTCCTTCTGTGCCTGTGTTCAGAGTTTATTAGCAGTTACAAGGGTGGGAGGAAGGGAAGAGGGGGAGTCATTGTTTAGGAAGCAGTTTCTGTTTATGGTGATGGGAAATGTGCAAGTGATTACGGGTGATGGTTGCACATGATGAATGTAATTGATATCACTAAATTGTACACCCAAAAAACGCTGAATTGGTAAATTTCGTGTTATACGTATTTTTATAACAATAAAAAAAGAGTATCTTGGCTATATTTGTCCCTTCGTATTTCCACATAAAAGTTTCAAATTAGCTTGTCAAGATACATGAAAACACCTGGTGGGTTTTTTATTAGAATTGCATTAAATACACAGATCATTTGGGAGAGAACTGACAGCTTTACAATATGGAGTCTTTGAATCCATGAACTTATCCCTCTGTTTTCTCTCAAGAAGGTTTTTATAGTTTCCTTCAGAGTGGTCTTGCCCCTTTTTGGGTTAGATTTATTTCTAGGTATTCAAATTTTTTATTCTTTTGTAAACAGTATCTATTTAAAATTTTTATTTTCTATTTGTTGCAGATATATAGAAATATAGTTTTTTCTCCCACTGAATTTAATCCAGCAACTTTGCTGAACTCATTATTAATTCTAATAATTTACCTGTAGATTCTTTTGGATTTCCCATTTACATAGTAATTTCATCCACAAATTATGACAGCTTTATTTCTTTCTTTCCAAGCCTTTTATCTCTTTTTCTCTTGCCCTTCTATGCTGGCTAGGGCCTGCAATACAACATTTAACAGAGGTTCGTGATAATGTGCATCCTTACCTTCCAACTCTCAAAAGGAAAGCTTTCAACATTTCATCATTAAGTATGATATTTGCTTTAGGTTTTTTTTAGTTACCCTTTATCAGATCAAGAAAGTTTCCTTCTATTCTTAGTTTGCTAAAGTATTTTTAAAATCATGAATGGATGTCGAATTTTATCAAATGCTGTTTCTGGTCTATTAAGATGATCACGATTGTTTTTCTATACTCTGTTCTATGATGAATTTCATTAGTTGATTTTCTAATGCTAAACCAACCTTGGAGTAGACACTACTTGATCATCACATGTTACAAAATTCTGTTTGCTGGTATTTTGTATAGGATTTTTATATCTACGTTTATGAGGGAGATTGGCCTGTAATTTTCCTTTCTCATAATGTCTTTTCAGATTACGTATCAGGGTTATGCTAACCTGATCGGTAGTGTCTCCTCTTTTTCTACTTTCTGGAAGACTTTGTGTGGGAGTGGCTTTTTTTTTTTTTTTGTCTCCCTTCAGTGTTTGATAGAATGCACAGGTGAAGCCATCTGAGCTTGGAATTTTCTTTGTGCAAAGGTTTTAAATTATATATTCAATTTCTTAAATAGTTAGCAGTAGTACCAGAATTTTGTGTGTGTGTGTGTCAGTTTGGTTTGCTCTATCGTTCTACAATTTGTTCATTTTGTCTGTATTTTGACATATTGTTTATTTTACTTATTAAGTGTGCAATGCAGTGGTTTTTAGTATATCCAAAAAGTTGTACAATCGTCACCACTACCTAATTCCAGAACATTTTCATTACGCCAAAACCCTGTTGTCAGTCACTCTCTATTCCCCTCTGACAACCACTAATCTGCTTTCTGTCTCTGTAGATTGGCCTACTTGGGGCATTTCATATAAATGGACTCATAAAACATGTAGCCTTCTGTTAGTCACTGGCTTCTTTCACTTAGCATAATGTTTCCAAGGTCCATCTATGTTGTAGGACGTTATCAACACTTCGTTTCATTTTACGGCAGGATAATATTCCATTATATGGATATATCCTGTTTTATTTATCTGGTCATAATTTGATGAACGTTTGGGTTGTTCCCACTTTTTGGCGATTATGAATATTGCTGCTATGAACATTCATGTACAAGTTTTTGTGTGGACATATAATTTCAGTTCTCCTTGGTAAACATCTAGGTGTGAAATTGCTGAATCATATGGTAACTCTATGTTTAACTTTCTGAGGACCTGCCAAACTTTTCTAAAGTGGCTGCACCATTTTATATTCCCATTAGCAGTTTTTTCACATTTTTGTCAACATTTATTATTGTCCATCTTTTTAATTATAGCCATGTAATGCATGCGAAGTGGTATCTCACTGTGGTTTTGATTTGCATGCCCTTAATGATTAATGGGAGCCCTGGTGGTGCAGTAGTTAACAGCTATGGCGAGCTATGGCTGCTAACGAAAAGGTCAGCAGCTCGAATCCACCAGCCGCTCATTGGAAACGCTATGAGGCAGTTCTACTCTGTCCTGTAGGGTTGTTATGAGTAGAAATCGACTTGACGGCAATGAGTAGGTTCATTGCTCCTTCCTTAAACAACAGCCTAATATTTGGGATAATTTTTTTTTCTTCCCAGAAAACCCCCTTCAGTGTCTTTTTAAATGCAAGTCTACTTGGGAGAATTTTCTTAGTTTTGCGTGTCTGAAAATTTATTTATTCCACCTCCTATCTTGAAGAATGTTTTTGGTGTGTATAAAATTCTGTTATCTTCTATTTTCTATTGTTTCTGCTGAGAAGTCAGCGGACAGTCTCACACTGCTTCTTTGAAAGTAATTTTGCTCTAGCTGCTTTAAATGTGTTCTCTTTATCTTGTTTTATGAGGTTTTACTGTGATGTCCATAAGTTTGGACACCTTATTTGCAGGGTCAGGACCACAATGAGGCAATGAGCTGTTTAGGACACAAAACTTGAGGAGACATTCATGCTCAGGGTCATCCAAGGGCACCCTCAGCCTGGTCCTGCTATTGGATGGGATCCACCGGACTTTCTAATTTGTGGGTTGATATCTTTAATCATTTTTGGAAATTTTTTTAGCCATTGTCTTTTAAAATACTTCTTCTGTCTCACTCTCTTTCTTCTTCCTTCTGTGAGTCGCATTATATGGATTTCGTATTTTCTTCTTTCTGCGTCTGTGCTTCTTACCATAGCTTCTGTATTTCATTCTTCAGTTTCTCTGTGCTTCGTTCTTTTTTTTTTTCCCCCTTAATTGTGTTTTAGGTGAAAGTTTACAGAGCAAATTTGTTTCTCATTAAACAGTTAAAACACAAATTGTTTTGTGACATTGGTTGCCAACCCTGCGATGTATCAACACTCTCCCCTTCTCCACCTGGGTTCCTTGTTTCCATTCGTCCAGTTTTCCTGTCCCTTTCTGCCTTCTCAGTCTTTGCTTTTGGGCTGATGTGCCCATTAGTCTTGTATACATGATTGCACTACGAAGTACATTTCTCACTTGTGTTATTGTTGGCTTTATCTGGATTTTGAATTTTGTTTTGAATTTCAGTCTACATTTTTTTTCCAGCTCTGTCCAGAACCCTTTATTTCTGTGCTTCATTCTTGATATTTTCTTCTAAATGCCTTCCAGTTCAATAATCATCTATCCAGCTATGTCTAATCTGCTGTTAATACTATGCCCGGAGTTCTTAATTCCAGGTATTGTATTTTTCAATTTAGAATGTTTTTATTCTGCCATGTCCTTTTTCATATGACATAAAGGTTTTTAAAAGTTTCCAGTTCTCTGTAGAAATTCTCAAACTTGCCTTTTATTTCTTTGAACATGTTAAATAAAGTTATTTTAAAGACTGTGTCATGGATTGAATTATGTCCCCCCAAAATGTGTGTATCAATTTGGCTGGGTCATGATTCCCAGTATTGTATGATTGTGTACCATTTTGTTATCTGATGTGATTTCTGTATGTGTTGTAAACTCTATCACTATGATATAACAAAATGGATTAGCAGCAGTTATACTGATGAGGTCTACAAGATTAGATACTGTCTTAAGCCAATCTCTTTTGAGATATAAAAGAGAGAAGTGAATGGAGATACACTGGAACCTCATACCACCAAGAAAGCAGTGCTGGGAGCAGAGCCTGTCCTTTGGAGCTGAGGTTCCTGTGCAGACATGCTCCCAGACCAAGGGAAGATTGAGGACATGGACCTTCCTCCAGAGCCAACACAGAAAGTGTTCCGTTGGAGGTGACGTCCTGAATTTGGCCTTTTAACCTACTTGACTGTGAGGAAATAAATTTCTCTTTGTTAAAGCCATCCACTTGTAGTATTTCTGTTATAGCAGCACTAGATAACTAGGACAGAATTTGGTACCAAGAGAGTGGGGTGCTGCTTTAACAGATACCTAAAATGTGGAAGTGGTTTTGAAACTGAATGGATACAGGTGCGGCAGTGGCAGACGACCACCAGCAGCAGAGAACCTGTAGCAGCAGAGAAGCGGCAGCAGCAGAACCAGGAGACCAGCGCCAGACAGCGCTAGAGCCGACCCACCCATGGAGCAAGACAGCCGAGTGTCTGTGCGCAGGAGGCTTCCTGGCAGAGTAGGGTGCCTCTGGGCACTTATCAGTAGAGCTAGGCTTGCCAACCCACAGAGTGAGAGGGCTGAATGCCTGTGCACAGGAGGCTTCCTGGTGGAGTGGCGTGCCCCCAGGCACTTATCGGTAGAGCTACAGAGCTTTGGAACACTTGCTCCAGCAGGGCCGATGCTGGTGTGAGGTCTGAGGAGCCGAGAGGCCAAGAAACCAGGAAGCAGAAGTTGAAGAGACAAGAAACACAGGAAGCCAAGCTGCCTCAGTCTCAAAAGGTATGGGCTTGACCTTTGGAATTTCAAATGGTGGAGCCATGGCCTCTGGTGTTTCTAAGCGTGGAGTTGCCACTCCAATGGCCTAGGAGAATGGTGAGCCCAAAGCTGAGGGAAAAGAGTTGCCATTCCAGTGGGCCTGGAAGGCGGAGCTGAAGCCCAGGGCCGAGGGGCCGCCACTCAGAATCTGGAGACTGTGACCAATACCTAGAGTCTGGAGGGCAGGGCTATCGTGTGTTCTCAGAGAACAGAAGATTATTTTCAAAGCCATGAGGGCTAATGTAATGTGTTCTGCTGACTTGCTTGCTGCCTGTTATTCCTTTTTTCCCTCCAGTTTCTCCCATTTGTAATGGAGATGTCTAGCTTGTGCCTGTTCTGCCATCGTACCTTTGGAAGCAGATAACTTGTATTCTAGATTTCACCAATGAAGACGAATTTTTGGATTTTGGACTTGGAGTTAAGACTTTTGCTATGATATGATGGGATAAATACGTTTTACATGTTGCAAAGATGTGATTTTTGGGGGGCCAAAGGGTGGAGTGTCATGGATTGAATTATATCCCCCCCTAAAATGTGTCAGTTTAGCTGGGTTATGATTCCCAGTATTGTATGATTGTGTACCATTTTGTAATCTGATGTGACTTCCTTACGTGTTGTAAACTATCACTATGATGTAATAAGATGGATTAGGGACAGTTATACTGATGAGGTCTACAAGATTAGATAGTGTCTTAGGCCAATCTCTTTTGAGATATAAAAGAGAGAAGCAAGCAGAGAGACATGGGAACCTCATACCACCAAGAAAGCAGGGCTGGGAGCAGAGCGCATCCTTTGGACCTGAGGCTCCTGCACTGAGATGCTCCCAGACCAAGGGAAGACTGATGACACGGATCTTCCTCTAGAGCCAACAGAAAAAGTGTTCCCCTGAAGCTGATGCCCCGAATTTGTGAGGAAATAAATTTCTCTTTGATAAAGCCATCCACTTATGGTATTTCTGTTACAGCAACACTAGATGACTAAGACAGACTGTGTCTGATAGCTCCAATATTTGGAGTCCTTGTGGATGTTTCCATTGTTTTTTCTGTTGGTCTTTGATCATGTTGTCTTTGTCTCCTCACGTGCCAGGTTACGATTTATTGTGTGCTGGCCAATGTACTTGGAAAACTGAATAAATATTATTGTGGCCTAGCTGACATTTGTGGTTTTTTATGTTTGTTTCTGCCAGGCACTTGGGACATTAGCAATTTGGGATCATGTTAATCCTGCTAAAGAGAATGAGGCTGTCAAAAGCCTTGCTCAGCATCTCTTTGGTCTTAGTTGTCTCTTCCAGATCAGCAAACACCCCCAGGACAAAAGTTACCCTAAATGCTAGGTTCATCTCTCTAGATTTCCATGTGCTCCTGCACCTTGGCCCGGTAACTTTTCGCTACTTTGTTAACTCTCTGATACTTTTCGGCAGATTTTAAAAATATTTTGTCCAGCTTTTCTAGTTATCTTCTGCATGATGGTTTGCCCCAAATTACTTAGTATACTATTATCAGAAGAAGAAATTCTATTCTTTTTTTCCACACATAATATTGCTTGTGAGCATTCCCCATGTCTAATAATTCTTTGGCTATCAAATTTTAAATAACTGGACAGCATTCCATCGAAAGGTGGAACTATAATTTATTTAGCTGTGTATCTTTTTTGGACGTTTTTATTGTCTGACTCTCTATTGCTCAGGGTTCTCCATTCCCCTCCCATAGTTAAGCAGAAGGGATTTTCTTACAGAGAGTTAGACCGCGGACATTACCTTTGGGGATGTAGCCTCATTGATGTTTAGGGGCCTGAGGGGCTGGTGAGAAACTCTGTCAGATTGCTGAAGAGTATCAGCTGAAAGAGAACTGTCCTTGGGGGTATGGCTTGCATCCAGTATACTTGGATGTTCAGGCAAAGTTCACTCTTTTTCAATCCTGCATCCAACTTGTCATCCTCTGACCTCTGGTTCTTGGGATGTGATGCAGTAGCAGCCTGTCATCTGACCTGCAGATTTTGGGATTTGCCAGCTCCTGCAGCCCCGTGAGCCAGTAGCCTGCCGTGTGACCCGCCAATTTTGGGTTCATCAGTCCTTGCAACCATGAGTCAGGAGAAGCCTCCAGCCTGATGCCCAACCCATGGATTTGGGACTTCCCTGCCTCCACAACTGTGTGAGCCATTTCTCTCTATCTATTTATATGCTTCACTGGCTTTGCTCCTTTAGAGACCCCAGCCTAAGATACATCTCTATGAAACAAAGAACATGGTTTGGTGTTTGTCTCTGGTTTCTGAAAATCAGCCCTTGGAATTTCTCGAGCAATGAAAGTGTCTTTATTTTTCTAAAATAGACAGGCAACACTTAATAACCATGCGCAAATGAATAGGGACTACACAGGTCCTACTCTGGCAGCAAACCTCAGGAAGAGAAGGGGACATGACATTGTCAGTCATGCATATTCTTTGATTAATGCGTATGCATTGAGACTCCAATGACTATTATAAGGGGCCCTGGATTATGGAGCTTTCTTTTGGGGCTTGCTGGATTGGTGAGAACATCCATGCATGAGAGAGGATGGCATGTCCCTGGAGACAGCGAAAGCCTCGTGCTGGGATCTTTCCCAGACCTTGCCTGATGCATCTCTTTGCTTGTGTCCTTTCTAGTTACCATAAATGGGTAACTGTCAGTATAGGCCATAGTCTCCATGAATTTTGCAAGCTGTTCTAGAGAAGCAATGAACCCACAGGGATAACTGGACTCTGACTTAGCTTGGAGTGGCTAATTCAGAGAAAGGCTATGAAATTGGCTGATCTGTGAAGACCCAGCTCACGGTGACTGGGTGATAGAGAAAGGCTGCTTGGGCAGTCAATGAAGGATGGAGTCCTTCTAGCTTGTGTCCTAGCCCCAGGGGCCTAGAGAGAAAAAGAGGGGTTGGCTGGTCTGATGTGCAGGCAGTTGTGTAGATTCCCAAGCCTGTGGCTGGTACCCGATGACCTGGGGATGTTTTGACCAGGGATGCTTTGACCTGGCTCAGGGTGGCCGGGGATAAAATCTGACCTAACTCTGGGTGTTCAGTGTCAGAAAGACGAAGTGCCACAGAAGTGGCCGGAAACAAGAGTCATGGAGATGTGGGAAGATAAAGATTGGATCCATTTCCAGGTGGGAACTGGATTCATGCCAATCCTCACTGCACAGTTAGCAATAAAGGTGGGGTTTGCTCACTTTGCCCCTTTTGCATTGCAACCTCAGATTCAACATCTCTCCTCTGCAGTCTGATGTTTCCAAGAGCAGACGTCTCTCCGCTCACCTCTCTCTGAGTGTCTCTGTCTTGGGTTCTCTTTCTCCTTTTTGAGAATGTCTCACAGAGAACATAGAGGGCCTTAGATTTCACTGAAAAAGCAGGACCCATTATGATTAATATAAGTTTGGACATCAGAACCATTTCTTCTTTTGGCCTTTATTAGGAAGCAAAACCACGTGGGAAGGAATGAAGTCAAAGGGGTGTAGCCTCACTGATGTTTAGGGGCCTGAGGGATGGTGAGAAGCTGGTGTTGGAAGGAGGATTCTCTACACTCGTCCCCTTCCATTGCCGTGGGCACAGCAGCACTAAAGGGTGATGATGTCCTCTAGCTGGAGTGGCCCCTCAGACACAGGGCATTGGACAGTCTCATGTAGGGTGGCGTTCCTTGAGTGGGGCCCACAGATGTATTCTCAGGGGCCTGCAAATTCTCTAGAAACATTTTTAAATTTTGGGTTTTCATGTCTATGCTAATCCACAGAATTAATAATAGAAGGCTCCTCTAAATGACCACCTTATAGCTGTATTCTCATACATTTTTGTTTTTAAATTATGAAATATTTGGTAACGCAAAAGACATATATATGTATTAATCATAAGTAATAATAATAAAACGAATGCCTGTGAACCCACCACCCAGATTATGAACCAGAACATTATCAACGTCACTGATTTAGCAGTGTGCTCCTATCTTATTCTCCTGCCTCCTTCAAACAAGTAACCACCACCCTGAAGTGTTTCATAGTCACTTACTTTGTACAGATTTACCACACATACGTGTCTCTAAAAAATAGTTTAGTTTTGGTTATTTTTACCTTTAAAAAATGGTAAGATAGTCTATGTATTCTTCTGCGACTTTTCCTTTTTCCCCTCCAAATAGTGTTCTAAGATTTATCTATGTTGATAGAAGCAGCTGTAGTTCATTCGTTTTCATGTCTGTATAGTATTCCATTATGTGATTCCACAAATTATTTATCCTCTCTCTTCTACGTGGACATTTGGGCTGTACTGGGGACTTTATACACAGTATGCTAATCCTCACGCATCCCTCACTCCCCACCTTCCTTAGGATTCTGTAGACAAGAAACGCAGACCTCCCAAGGGTGGTGTCACACCTGGCTGAAGTCATAGCTCCAAACACTCAGTGCTGGATTCGGGCCTCAGGCTTTCTGCTCCCACGCTGGGCTTTTCCCACCTTGTTCTTGCCACAGCAGGGAGGACTCAAGGTGCCCCATAAATGCTTACTGTGAGCTTGGTGTCAAGCAGCTCAGCAGGCCTGTGACCCAAGACCACCTGAACTTGGTAGCACGTTGGGTGGATGGAAATCAGTGAAGGGCCAGAGAGACAGGACTAGATTCCAGTTCAAACTTCCTGGGTTTGAATTCCAGCTCTGCCTATTATTAACCGAGACCCCAGTTAAGTTACTTAACCTCCCTGCAGCGTTTCCTGCCTGTAAAACAGGAA
Organism: Dugong dugon; assembly: GCA_030035585.1. Lineage (NCBI taxonomy): Eukaryota > Metazoa > Chordata > Mammalia > Sirenia > Dugongidae > Dugong > Dugong dugon. Next base: position 70,467,121 of record CM057461.1, read on the forward strand.
TACTCACAGGTCCCACCTTATAGGGTTGTTGCGAGAATAAGTGCTGAGCATCAGCTCTTGCCACTACTGAAGGATGAGGACAGAAGGGGGAATGGCAGGATTCCAGGTGTAGAGGCAGATGCAGGAGGCCAGAGGCTCAGCACACCTCAAACCTGTCGCCATCAAGCTGGTTCCAACTCATAGTGACCCAACGGGACCAAGTAGAACAGGACCACAGGCTTTCCAAGGCTGTAATCTTTATGGGAGCAGACTGCCACTTCTTTCTCCCATGGAGTGGCTGGTGGCTTGGAACCACCAGCCTTTCAGTTAGCAGCCGAGCCTTAACCACTGCACCACCTGGGCTCTTGGCACACCTCAGGAGGCCTTCGAAGCTCTGATGGGCAGAGACGGCTACTGAGGCATGGAGGCTGACCATCTGCTTGTGCTCCCCAGCCGGCTGGGGCCGGTGCTGCTGGTGTCCAGGTCTGCTGGATGCAGGCCTGTCCTGCCCCACCCTCTGCCTCCACAGGACTGTTCCCTCTAGACCCAGGCTCCCAAAGCAGGGGCATCCCAGGGCTGCTGAGAAGTTACCCAGGAAAAGCTGCGCTTTTAGGAGGGCCCCGAGGGAGTCAATCTCCAGGCCTTGGCCCTGGCAGCGGCCTGGCTTCTGAGAAGGGCACTGGTGTGGAAGCATTTTAATGTCTTTTAAATACATAATCTGGGATTAGATACCCATTCATATGACCTTTGTCCGTTCTTGCCTGGAGCCACTGGAGTGAGTTAATAAGTACTGGAGGAAGCAAGCAAGGCGAGGTGGGGTTTGACCTGGAGCCGCAAGGGAAGGGGAGGAGCCCTGAGTCTCTGCTGGGCACAGGGCCTTTGGCCGGGCCCGTCCGTTTGTGGACAGACTCCCTCTACGGCCCTCTATGTCCCAGGGAGCCATGTGTCCTGTCTGCCCAAGACACTCTGGGTTTCCTTCTGTTTATAGCACTCAATATCACTTCCAAAGAGTTCTAGTTTGGATGCTAAATTAGACAGTCCCCATACTTCATCCCATGATGGCAGTGGTGGGCCTGGCTGACACTCCTGAGTCCCAGTGCTGTTTTTCAGCCACAGCTGGTCTCAAGGATTGGCCCAATGTTTGGGACCAAATCGTCCGGCATGTTTTAAACGTTGTTTGCTGTCCATTCAGTTCCAACTCACAGCAACCCTATGGGACAGAGTAGAACTGCTCCATACAATTTCCTAGGCTGAAACCTTTACAGGAGCAGATTGCCAGGTCTTTTCTCCCTCGGAGTGGCTGGTGGGTTTGAACCACCGACCATTGGGTTAGTAGCTGAGCACACTGCACTACCACGGCTCCCTGTTTTAAGCACAGTGCTCTACAAAGGCCTCAAAGTGGGGTCCCCAAGTCAGCGGCATCAGCATCACTTGGAAACCTGTTAGGAATGCAGATTCTCAGGGCCCACCTCAGATCTCTGCACTGGCAGCTGCAGGGCTGGGGCCCAGTCATCTGCTTTAAGCAGTCCTCCAGGGGTCTGGGTTCTAGCCCCAACTCCACTTGTCACTGCCTAGCTGGGGCTTCTCCTTGTGCCCGTTTTCTCAACTGGAAATTGAAGATGACGGCACCTCCCGTGTGTATTTCACGTTGGTGTAAAAAATCAGTTAAAATGCGACCGATGAGAATTATTTAACAAAAAAAGGGTTAAGTGCCTCACAAAGGAGGTTAATGCCCTTTCCACGCCCCTCTTGCTTCACGCACTTAAGACCGTCATGAGCAGTGGTCTGTAAGCCAGTTTCTCACCTCAGAACCTTCCATCTGCTTCCAGGGTCTTGAAATCTTCAACAGTGCATGCAATACCACGTGTGGGAGTGGAAATGGGCCTTTTCCTGGAGAGACCACCACTCAGAGCCCCCACAGCCAAGCACCATGAATCTGTAGCAGGTCTCTGCAACCCCCCCTTCCCACCACAGGCCCGTGACCCTCGTGAAACGGCAAGGACTTCCTGGCGGCCCTGGGCCCAGGAAAGGCAACGGCATGAAGGGTCAGAGGACAGAATACAGAGGGCTAGCCTGGGCCCGGTCCCCATCCCCCGAGGGGGTTTCCACATTGGCTAATGAGTAATGGACTCTGACGCGCGGGTGTGTGCACAGGGGTGGTGGCCTCACCCCGCCGTGGATTTCTGAGCCCACAGTGGGGGATGCGGCAGGGTGAGTCTGCAGGCACCTCCTCTGCCCCGGCTGCTTCACTCCTTTCATCTCAGCAGCCCATCGCAGCAGCTCCGGGAGCTCCTTCTTACCTCAATGCGTAGGTAGGACTGAGGCAGAAAGAGAAGAGACTTGCCCGATAGGGCAGAGGGGATTGCCGTCGTCGTTAGGTGCCGTCAAGTTGATTCTGACTCCTAGTGACCCCATGTGACAGCGGAGAATGGCCCCGTAGGGTATCTAGGCTGTAATCTATACCGAAGCAGGTGGCCAGCTCTTTCTCCCGCAGAGTCACTGGGTGGGTTTGAACCGCCAACCTTTCAGTTAGCAGCTGAGCGCTTAACCACTGCACCACCAGGGCACCTTCCATTTCCACTAGACAATGACATAAAGGGACTAATCTGAAAGTGAAGTGGCTGAAGGACATTTAATCCCAAGGCATGGTTTTGGCCATTTCAGCAATTTCAATGGTTCTGGGCAGAGCATGGGTCAAGGGGCAGATGGTCTGAAGGGAAAAGCAAATCAAGGCAAAAAGTTGGGGGCCTCCGACCTAACTGCCCAGAAAGCTTTCTGGCAACCACACCACTCCATCAGATCATGCACTCAATACAGTCTCTAAAGATTAAATGTAAACAAGGGCAGTCTTTGGGGAACACAACTACCGTGTTTGAAAAGCAGTTTAGATTCCAGGTATCTGAGATCCTTCTCCCTCTGTGAGGAGCAGTGGTGGTTCACTGGGAGAGTCCCTGCTTTCCATGCAGGAGACCTGGGTTCAATCCCTGGCCAATGAACCTCGTGGAGAGACACCACCTGTCTGTCACTGGAGGCTTATGTGTTGCTATGATGCTGAACAGATTTCAATGGAGCTTCTAGACTAAGATGGACTAGGAAGAAAGGCCTGGCAATCTACTTCTGAAAATCAGCTGATGAAAACTCTATGGATCACAACGGTCCAACCCCATTGTGCATGGGGTCACCATGAACTGGGGGTGACTCAACAGCAGCTAACACCAGCAATCACTCTGCCCTCTGTGAGTGCTATGAGACATCTCCAGCAGGCACTGTGCCCCCAGTGTCTGAGGCAGGAGGAAGGTGGCACCTACTCACAGGTAACAAGGCCGTGACACTTGCGGTGCATCCTGTAGTAGGGTGGAAAACTTTCCTTAAATAAGGCCTCAAAGAAACAGACTTGGGGTCCTTGATGCCCTGCACTAGTTTTTCCAGAGAAGACTCTCATCTCGACGGCTCCCTGACTCCAACCACCCCATCAGCTCCTGGCTGAGACGCAGATTCCACGGCTAGGCTTTCTTCCTGCTTCCAACTTCTCTGGAAGCAAGTGTGCTCGTTCCTCACCCAAGGAAATGGGCCCAGGGAAAAGGGCATTTGTTCACGCAGCCCACCAGCAGGCTGGCTGGGGTTCCAGCCCAGGGTCATCAGAGGCCACACTGCACAGCAGGGAGCCCTGAGGGGGCCAGGCCAGGGAGGGACCTGGCCCCTGCGGTCGGACTGGTCCACACCCCCAGGAGCTCCCTTCACTTAGATCCTTATCAGCGTGGCGGAACTTGGATGCAGGGCAAGGGGATCAGCCATCTACAGCACCCGCTGACAGACGCGCCAACGCGGGAAAACTGATGTAAGTTTCATTTATTCTAGGGCAAACTCAAAGGGGCTTTTGTTGTTGTTGGTTTTCTTTTTTAGCAAATTTTAGCACATTAACAAAAAAACTCTGTACATTTGCCATGATACATTTGAGAGTGAAACAAATAAGGTATAAATACAGATATGGATGTAACATGAAAAAGCCAAAACAAAAACCAAACAGCCCACCCAGGTGTGGGGTCATGCGTGGGAACACAGTGCCAACACAGCTATTTTGGTGGCTGGTATTTTTCAGAGCATTTCTTTTTTCATTTCCAAACATTATTGTCAGCAAAGTCCTGATGGGATTCTACGAAGCTCTTACTTGCTGTCCTTTAAGGTGTGATAGTGCGCTTGATAAATAAAGGCAGCAGGGGAGGAAAAGAAGGCTCAGGGACAAACACGCAGCTGTGTTGCTGCACGGGGTATCGTGATGCCAGTGACGGTCATAGAAAGGCAGATGTCCTGTGGCTGAGCGGCGCGGCCTGACGGGGGACGGCGCAGCTGACGGGAAGCAGAAGTCAGTGGGGTGAGCCAGCCCCTAGCAGTGGGCAGGGTGGGCACAAGACCCTGGGCAGCCAGGTAAACAGGAGAGCAAGCACAGTTCTGGGTGCCTGGCTGTTGTGTGAGTCTGTGGTTCCAGACGACAGGGCCCTGCAGGAAGTGGTGGCTGCTGTCAGGATTCCGAGGGAGGCAGGGATGTGCCTCCCTTCCCACTGGGGCGGTGACGGCTGCCAGGATTCTGAGAGGAAGGCAGGGACGTGCCTCCCTTCCCATGGGGTGGCGACAGCTGTCAGGATTCCGAGAGGGTGGCAGGGACATGCCTCCCTCTCCACGGGGTGGCGGTGGCATGCGTGCGTCTCCTCAGCGTGGTGGGCAGCATTTTTCAGACCTCGGCCGAGCGGCTGGCGAAGCGACTCTCTCTCTGGTCAGGAGGTTGAAGGTTGGGCAAGTGACATTCAAGGCTAGCCCTCTGTGAGTGGTATCAGAAAATGGGGCGACGCTCGAGAGTGTTCCCAACTACACTGGGGGACCAGGGGGACCTTTTGGGACGTCAGAGAACAGAAGGAGAGAGGTATTTCTAAATGCAGCAGACGAAAGGAACTCATAAATAACCTCACCGGAATGCACACTTCTACAACAGTAGGGTACCAAAAGCCTCCTTGACTCACTTGTAGACTGTGAAAAGGAAAATCCATTCATGAAATACTAACCAACAGTGTTTATCAGCCAAAGTAAGGCTTGGCCCTGCTATGCTAGATGATAAACCACTAAAGACGCCCTGCGGTCCCCGAAAAGCAGCGGCAGGCGCCTCCTGCACCATCCACCTGCAGAGCTGGCACCCGGCCTGCCTGCTCCTGGACCTGACAGGGTGCTTGCTCTCAGAGCATATTCCCAAACAAATTGTAAATAAAGAAGAGTTACATTTTTGCTACGGTGTCCTTCACAACTTCCAAGAGAACCTGAAGGGGGGCTGTAGAAACGAGTGGTAAGAACCCGCGGGTCACCGTGGCCCTCAGCTCCTCAGTCCTGCCGCCACAGTGGGCTCTGCAGCGGAACACCAAACACCTCACTGAAAGGGAATATTAAAATAGGCATTTTCTTAAGGAAAAATCAGTTCAATTTAGAGGACCTGAAAGAGAGGAGTCAAAGGTAACAGAAGTCTTCATGATTACATGGAGAATTTCACTTGGCTTGAAGATTATTACTCAAAACTGTGATCTACCCAGACTCCAAACCTGGTTACTCTGCTTACACCAATGAAACCCTCGTGAGGTTAGAAAAAAAGGGGCCTGGTGGTTTCTCACTGAAGAGAACGAAAGACTCTAAAATTACATTTCACATCCTGTTTTTTTGCAATTTGCTATTCATCATAATTACTTTTTCCTTAAACAATGAGTATTCATTTCAACAGATGATCAAGGAAGAACTTCAGTTTATAAAACAGAATAATGATTCTGACACACGGTCTCTCTGGGCTTTCCTTTGATCTTAATTCTAAATTAAAAAGAAGTCAAAATCCGAGGCAGTCAGTTTGCCATTTACCAGATGAACTGAGAACGTTTTAGCATTGAGGAGTTTAGGCGAAGCTGCAGGGGAGAGGAGAAGGACGGCACTGAGTCCGCACCACCCAGCACCCTCCAAGTACGAAGGGTCACGGAGAATCACCGCCAGCACAGTGCGTCTTAGCAGTGAGACAAGTGGCTTTTCTGGTGTCTTAGTACTTGGTGAAATATGAATTCAGGCATCCACTAGATGATGCTATAATTTACCTAGATTTTTGTGTTTGGATTTACACTCTGAGATTCCTTTGAGTGGAAGCCCTCGCTTGGCAGGGACCGCTCAGAGGGGCTGGGAGACTGCCCTGGAAGGAGACTATAGAGCGTGCCCCTGGGACTCCACGCTCAAAGTCATGGCAGTCTGCCTCCAGGTGGAGATAAAAGCAAAACTCCCAGCATCTGTGAAAGGGCCATCTTTAGGCGCTTCAGCTCTGGCCAAGACTTGAGTGATATTTTCAGCAGTTCTCAAAATGAAGCTTAAAGACACACAAGCTTTTCACAGTGTCAGCCGTGCACGGGGCAGGTCTCTGCTCCACGTGGGCCACACTCATAAAGAAACGGCATGAAAAAGGAGAAACCCAAACGAACACCCCGTTTCTGTGAACAGCTAAAGAGAAAACACTACTTTCTAGCGAGTGTCGGCTGGAGGCTCTGAGTGTGAAAAGCTGCACCCCGCACGCTGCCTCACGACCTCAGCAGGCTGCACCAGACAGCGTGTCCGAGTACGCCTCTTTCCTTTTCTGATTCCTTCTGCTCTGCGTGAAGACTGCAATACAGGCCTTGCTTCCTTTACATTCAATACCAGTAAGATTCTACACAAAAGCTGAGAGGGACAAAATACTGATTGTAATACAGATCTGCGGGCCTCCTTGTACTGACTGGGCGGTCGGCGAAGGGTCAGGGGAGTCTGTGAGAGGACCACTGACTACTTGGAGGTCTGCACGGAGGGCTGGCGCCGCCATTAGCTGTGTGTGGACACGTCGGAGGAGGAGCTGCTGTTGCTGTTTGTCGTCTGGGCTCTCTTTATGTATAAGTTTAACAGCTTCATCTGAAAAGAGAAGACGAAGTGAGTTCGCAGGAGGCAGAACAACCAGTAAGAAAACAGGGAAGGTGACAATCAGCAGCCAGCAGGTCCTTAGTTGAGACATTCATGACAGAAACATTCATGGAACGCCCAGTACTCACCAAAGGCTACAGCAGCGGCTAGGGCCACAAGGAGCCCTGGTGGTGCAGTGGTTAAGTGTTTGGCTGCTAATCCCAAGGTCAGCGGTTGGAACCCACCAGCCTCTTCCACAGGAGAAAGATGTGGCAGTCTGCTTCCATAAAGATTACAGCCTTGGAAACCCTACAGGACAGTTCTACTGTGTCCTACGGGGCCACTATGAGTCAGAATCGAATTAACGGCAACGGATTAATGGATTAGGGCCACCCAGATAGGGCAGAGGTGATGGTCTAGAGGAGGAGAGGGAAAAGCAAAGGGGCTACTACACAAAGAATGAAAAGCGTTCTAATGAGGTAGCTACGGGGCTTCCTGGAGAAACGTCTGGGGGCAGATGCACGCATTTCAAGGGCAGCTGCAGCCCACTGGCTGAGGAACATGCGGAAGGCCCCCGCCCCACAGGGATCAGGGCACTGTGCCAAAGTCGGACGTCAAGTTCACACCTTCACACCTTTGCTCAAGCCACCCCTTGTCTCGCCTGCTGTCTCTCCACCCCACTTCTCCCTACCTGACATCTCCTGCAGTGCTGTGGTACCTCTGTGAAACCCTCCCGACCTGCTCGTCTGGACGCACCTATGCCTTCCTTCCACCCCCCGCAGCACACAGATGCTTTGTTCTGAGTTAGCAGGGGGCTCGCCAGGTCCTTTACCCAGATCCCCTGCCCTGGGGCCAGACACTGTGTCACACGACAGCAGACCTCAGGCAAGTGGATGCTTTACAGGCAAAGGGCTTTCGGACTCGATTGTGTCTGTTTCTAACCTATGTGCCTCTGGTCTCTCAAAATCTGTTTACCAGTCCAACACCCATTCCTGATAAAAACTCTCAATAAAATAGGTATAGAAGGAAAATCTCTCAACATAATGAAGGGCATCTATGCAAAACCAACAGCCAACATCATTCTTAATGCAGAGAGGCTGAAAACATTCCCCTTGAAAACAGGAATAAGACTAGGATGCCTTTTATCACCACTCCTATTTAACACTGTGCTGGAAGTTCTAGCTACAGCAATAAGGCAAGAAAAAGAAATAAAGGGCATCCAAATCGGTAATGAAGAAGTTAAACTGTCCCTGTTTGTGGATAATATGATACTATACATAGAAAACCCTAAAGACTCCATGAGAAATCTACTGGAACTAATAGAAAGATTCAGCAGAGTAGCAGGATACAAGAAAAACATACAATAATCAGCTGGATTCCTATACACCAATAAAGAGAATGATGAAAAGGAAATCAGGAAAACAATACCATTTATAATAGCCCCTTAAAAAATAAAATACGAATAAATCTAACCAGGGATGTAAAAGACCTATACAAAGAAAACTACAAAACACTACTGCAAGAAACCCAGAGATCTACATAAATGGAAAAACATACCATGCTCATGGATAGGTAGACTCAACATTGTGAAAATGACAATTCTACCCAAAGCAATTTACAAATACAACGCAATCCCGATCCAAATCCCAACAACATTCTTTAAAGAGATGGAAAAACTAATCATTAAGTTTATATGGAAAGGGAAGAAGCCCCGAATAAGTAAAGCATTACTGAAGAAGAAGAATAAAGTAGGAGGACTCACACTACCTGACTTCAGAACCTACTATACAGCTACGGTAGTCAAAACAGCCTGGTACTGGTACAACAACAGATACATTGACCAACGGAACAGAATTGAGAACCCAGATGTAAATCCATCCACCTACGGTCACCTGATCTTTGACAAGGACCCAAAATCCAACAAATGGGGAAAAGACAGTCTTTTTAACAAATAGTGCTGGCAAAACTGGATATCCATATGCAAAAAAATGAAACAGGACCCATACCTCACACCGTATACAAAAACTAATTCAAAATGGATCAAAGACCTAAATATAAAGCCAAAAACTATAAAGTTCATAGAAGAAAAAACAGGACCAACGCTACAGGCCCTAATATACGGCATTAAGGGGATACAAACCGTAACCATCAACACACAAACCCCAGAAGATAAGCTAGATGACTGGGATCTTCTAAAAATCAAACACCTATGCTCTTCAAAAGACTTCACCAGAAGAGTGAAAAGAGAACCTATAGGCTGGGAAAAAAATTTTGGACACTGCGAGTCAGACAAAGGTCTAATCTCCATAATCTACAAGAAAATCCAACACCTCTACAACAAAAGGACAAATAATCCTATTAAAAAATGGGCAAAGGAAATGAACAGACACTTCACCAAAGAAGACATTCAAATGGCCAACAGACACATGAGGAAATGCTTGTGATCACTAGCCATTAGAGAAATGCAAATTAAAACCACAATGAAATACCATCTCACCCCGGCATTACTGGCAGAATCAAAAACACTGGAAATAACAAATGTTGGAGGGGCTGCAGGGAGATCGGAACTCTTATGCACTGCTGGTGGGAATGCAAAATGATACAACCATTTTGGAAAATGATATGGTGCTTCCTTAGAAAGCTAGAAATAGAAATACTGTATGACCCAGCAATCCCACTCCTAGGAATACATCCTAGAGAAATAAGAGTTGTCACTCGAATAGACATGTGCACACCCATGTTCATGGCAGCATTGTTCACAATAGCAAAAAGATGGAAACAACCTAGATGCCCATCAACAGATGAATGGATAAACAAACTATGGTACATACACACAATGGAGTACTATGCAACAAGAAAGAACAACATTGAATCTGTGAAGCATCTCATAACATGGATGAAACTGGAGGACATTATGCTGAGGGAAATAAGTCAATCACAAAAGGACAAATATTGTGTGAGACCTCTATTGTAAAAACCCATGAAAAAGTTTACACACACCAAAAAAAAAAAAAAAAAAATCTGTTTACCACTACAGAACACAGAAGTACTTAGTAAACATTCATTGAACACCATTAAATTAATATGCTATGCTGGCAATGTGCCCGATCATATTAAGAATAAAAAGCAGCAGAGGAAGAGTGGCATAAGAATCTGTATAACACAACCTCCAAGCTCAAGGGAATTAAGGAATATTTCCTATCCACAGCCCTTTATCTGCCTTGCTCCAAGCAGGATTTGGGGCTCAGACAATCCCATGCCAGTCAGGGAGGGGAGGCTCTTCTCCTGGGGCCCATGAGGATATGCTCCTGGTAATGGCTGCAGTACCTGAGAATAGGGCCTCCATCAGTCAGTGGGGCAGGAGTACTGACCACACAGAACTTGTAGCAAAGTCCCCTGATCCCAAATGCTCTCTACTGGGGCGAAGCCCTCCAGAACTTTGTGTGTGCCTGTATCATCCAGATGCAGAGACGGGAGTGGACAGTTGTCCTGTGCTTTGCTCTTCCACATGGACGGACAGCATGGAACTAACAGCCCCTTAGCCCACTGCTTTTACTCTGTGTGGCTGCGGGACATTCCCTGGCGCTGCCACTTCTTTCCAACTGAGCGTGGTATCTCGCTAAACATCAGGGTCTGTTTCCAGTCCCCACTTTTTTCATCTTAAAAACTGTTAATACGGCAATCAGTGCTGAGATAAGAAGCACAATCATTTTACACAAGGCATTTATGTCTTTTTCAGGCTCAGGGTGCCCCGTTCAAGGCTGACCAGGCCCCACAGAAACTCCACACCCTGCAGTCCTAGAACCCCCCCGCCGCCATTAGCTAGCTGTGTAGTTGTTATAGACTGGATTGTGTTGCCCAAAATATGTGCTGAAATCCTAACCCCTGCACCTGTCAATACAATCCCATTCAGAAATAGGGGTTTTCTTTTATTATATTAACGAGGTCCCATCAGAGCGGTGGGTCCTAAACCCAATTACTTCTGAGTTATAGAAACAGTGCAGACACAGAGACAGGAGGGAGACAGATGGAACTTATGGGGCTACAAGGAAGGCCCACCCCCTTGAGCTGTGCCCTCAGAGGGACCTGTGGCCTCCTAAGCTGGGAGAAAATCAACTCTGCTCCTTATAGCCGCCCACTTGTGGCACTTCTGCTACAGCAGCACTAGGGAGCTAAGACTGTTTTCCTTTTCAGAAATTCTTTTACCTAACAAATGTTAAACATCTGCAGTCTCCACTGTACCATGCTAAGGGACGAAGCACAAACTCCTGCTTCAGGGCAGGATGAAATTCAGCTGCAGAGACAGATGAACACCCCAGGAAGTGTGTACAGCCACTCGAGAGCCCTGTGCACACCATCTTCTAAGCCTCAGCTTTCCCACCTGGAAGATGAAGAACGAGAACTCCTCCAATGTGCCGTCTGTCATAACTTGTCCAGACAACACGTCCTCTGAGCACACCTCTCCTATTCTATGTGATCCAAGCTGCTCACACTGTTCCTTCCTGTGGTCTGCTCCTTCTCTCCTGCAGATCACCCTCATCCTTCAAAGCTGAGCTCAATCCTACTTCTTCCAAGAAATCTCTCCCATTCTTCCTGTTCCAGCGTCCCATGGCCCAACCCTCGGTGTCCCCAAGGAGAAGGGGCTTGGGGTCTCCTATTTTACAAATGAAAAAGCTGAGGTTCAGAAAGACAGCTCGTGGTCAGACAGCTGGTGAGCGGGGTTGACACCAGAAGGCAAGCTGCCTGACCCCAAAGCTAGTGCTGTTGGCATGGCGACGGGCCACACAGATGTCTGCCCTGTCCTGCCGTCAGGCCTTTCTCTATGGCCTCGTTTAAGCAGTGGGAGAGAGTGTCCTGACAGCCTGGTTACCTGGGGATGTAGGATGCCATGGTGGCTGATTCTCTCTGCTTCTTGTCTAGGGGCAGCTGAGACAGATTGAGCGCCATGTTCTCTCAGCTACGCTTTTTGCTAGTTCGTTCAGGAGATGTGTACACAAGCCCACAAAACTCACCAGAGCTACTGCATCTAAAAAAGTTAACTGCTGAATGAACCCAGGCAGAAAGGTGTCAAGGCCAGCCCCCTACAACCTCCAACTTGACAAAAGTTCCAGCTGGAGACATACAGGCCCTGCCTCCTGATCAGGAAACGGGGGTTCTAGACCAACGCCGTTACCGAGGGTGCAGCATCAGGTCACCGCTGAGTGGAGACGAGAACACGCCTGTGTCTCCTAAGTCCCTTGCTACACAGGTCAAATGAGAGGACGGGACAACTCTCGTACTCAGGAAGTAAAAGTGCCAGAAAAAGTCAAGTCTGAGTAAGGTTTTTTCTGGATGGACCTTCTTTTACAAACCCAGGTCCCACTGTGATCACTCTTTCCTAGCTCCTCGTTGTTCCCAGGGCCCACACACAAACCCCTGGGCCAGGACCGGGAGGAAGGCTCCCGAGCCAGCGTGCAGCTGGGGGTCTCCACTTGGCGTTTTCTTAGCGCGCAGCTTGGAGGGGGGGCGGTCTCCACTCGGCGTTTTCTCAGCCCGGGGCCAGGGGGTCTCCACTCGGCGTTTTCTCAGCCTGGGGCCGGGGGGGGTCTCAACTTGGCGTTTTCTCAGCCTGGGGCTGGGGGAGTCTCGACTCGGTGTTTTCTCAGTTAGGGGCTGGGGAAGGCTCTGATGAGGAGCCTAGGCAGTAGGGAGGGAAGAAGCCAGAGAAAAGAATCCAGTAAAACATAAAAAAACCCAAACTTGTTGCTGTTGAGTTGATTCCGACTCATAGCGACCCTACGGGACAGAGCAGAACTGCCCCACAGGGTTTCCAAGGAGCAGCTAGTGGATTCACACTGCCCACTGGTTGGTTAGCAGCTGAGCTCTTAACCACTGTGCCACCAGGGCTCCAGAATCCAGTAAGGTGGCCCCTAAATCAAGTGTCCACACCTGATCCATTTGCAACTTCCAACCTCCCTGCCTTCTCCCATCTGCAAGGACAGTGAAGTGTCTCCTTCTGGACCCCTGGTTCTCAACTAGGGGTGACTCTGCCCTCCTGGGGACATATGCTCCTGGCACCTACGGGGTAGCAGTCAGGGACGCTACTAAACACCCTCAACGCCCAGGACAGCCCCCACCACAAAGACTCATCCAGCCCTAAGTGTGGACAATGCCAACGCTGCGAGGCCCTGCTCGGGACAAAGGCGACAAGGTGGTGTGTGCCGAGAAGTCCGGGGACGCAGTGCCTGGGCTGTGACACTCGCAGCTGGCCCAAAGGAGCAGCTCTGATGGAGAAGAAAGGGACGTCACTCGGGTTTCTTTCTGCACGGGGAGCAAGGACGAGCGTTTCTAGCCTCATGCTTCCCACTCACTTAACATCCGTCCACAGAGTAGCTCATCCCCATCTCTGTTGGGGGCTTTAAACTCACTGGCTGCACTTTACCCCCAGGCCATCCTGGCGTGGGCGGAGGTCTCCAAGGCCCTACAAGCAACACAGCCCACCCGCCTCCCAAGGAGGCACGCCCACACCACCCAGCCTTGCCTGTCCTGCCACAGCCGGGGGGGGTTTCCACCTGTTCCGCTCTGGCCTCGCTCAGCAGATGGGAGGGTTTTTATTTTTAAATTAATAAACACTTTAGCCACCCTCACCTCCAATGAACGAACAGTCCTTTCAGGCCATTTTCTGCCCCTGGTTCTCGAGTAAAGGAACAGGAAACGCATTATACCAGTAAGAAGCCTGGCTTCGGGAGTAAGATGGCTGTGTTCCCTTGGGCAGGTTGAATGGGGGTAATAGCCCTTACCCCACAGGACACTGTCACACATTAATGAGTTAACACATAAAAAGGACGCAGAACAGCGACTGGGACAGGCAAGCATGTATGGACGTGAGATTAGCTATCACACCGTTGATACCCACAGGGACTCAGTTCCGATTCAGCAATTTACTATGCTATCAGGTAAATTTCCTTAGTGTGTCTGTGAGGGAAAATGAGTTGGTTTCTAAACAAAGTCACTTTTCTTTTGATAATAAACTAGAAGCTCAAAGTTATCATTTCAAAACCAAGAGTTAAAATCGGTTATGTGATATCACCTTAGAGAGACCTCAAAATGACCTCCCTGTAGAATCAGTAGTTTCTACCTGATAAAATGCTTTTGGAGAAACAAGGCCCAGCCAAACCACAGACGGTGACAAAACCTGTGTGGCGCACGGAGCTGAAGCCGAGCGGTGACAAGTGGGCCCAGGTGTGTGGGCAGGGCCCAGGCAGGTAGGGCCCAGGCGTGTAGGCTGGCCCCGGAACCCTAGATGGACGTACCTTGCTCCCCGTGAGCTGTGCGAGGTGAGGTTTCAGGTCTTCTCCGATTACGGAATAAATGGCTACCAAGCAAAACACGCTGGCCTTCCGTACACTGCTCTCGGTGTTGTCGTAACCCTACGGGGCCGGGGGGACACAGAAAGGAAACGAGATCAGACCTTTGCTTCACGGCCAGTGTTCCATCAACAGTTCCAAATGCCCTGAGCGTTCACCCCAAAGAGATCATGAGCGGCTGGCTCCTGGGCTGCCGAGGCAGGGACTTGGGGAGTCTGAGATGGGACGGTCCCCACACAGGCGCCTGCTTCACAACCAGCTGCAGGGCAAGGCCCCCGAAAATGTCACAGGAGAGACAGGGTGACAACAAGAAATCAAGAGGAAAAACCACCTGCCTCTTCCATATTTCTCCCAGCGGTTAACAAATTTCGTGTGTAAAAGTGCCCTAAAAGAAGTGAGAACCGCCTGACTGGCTCTCTTGTGGACACCACCTCTCTACCCTCCGATAACGGATGGAGAATGTGGAGGCCAGCCTGACACTCGTGTCCCTCTGTCTACTTGTCCAGCCTCAGTCTCCCTCCTACCCCCGCTGAACAAACAGGGCTACCTGCTGTTCTCCAAGCAGCCTCATGGTCTGTCAGCAAGCGACCTCCCCTCTCCTGAAAGAATCTGGCTCTCAAGAGTTAGGATTTAAATTGCCAAGCCAAATGCTCGGCAAACAGGAGCACTTAAGTCACGTGAATCCAATTTCCCTCCACCCTTCCCTCTCCAGGGCCCACCTCTAAACCACCCCTCCTGTGGGCCCTTCTATGACCCTTCTCTCTCCCCTCCCCTAACCTGGGAGCCACCTCTCCTGCCTCGGATCTCTGCAGTCTCCACTTGTACCTGCCTGCGGTCACCTGACACGCGGTGCTGTGAGCTACAGCTGTCCACGTGGCTGAGCTCTGTCCCAAGCTAGGCTGGAGAATCCCTGAGGTGGTCCCATGACACTGGAAAGCATGTTCTACCTTGCAGGGTTTCACTCAGCGCCTCACACTCAGAAGGGCCTCAATGAACACTTGTGGGATGTGCGAGAATGAGACCATCCTTTGGCCCTGCACACCAAGGTCCGCCCGGCCCCCCCGTGCAGTGAGAGTCTGATGATCAAAATATGCTCACACAGTAAACAGAAAATTCTCTGGTGAGCCACATTCTAGTCTGCCTGGAGAATCCTGCTCTGCTCAGGGGCAGGTGGACCAGGAGATGACAGAGAAGGCCATGAAGTCTCCATGCCACACAGTGTCACGGACCCAAGAATGCACGTCACCATCTGGGGTTTTCTACCTGTCCCCCCTCCCCCAAGTGACAGAGGAGAATGACTGGGCCATGCAGCCAGTGTTGGTGGACTGGCACCCCACTCGCTCAGAGAGCTGCTGGGCCATGGGACCGAGGGGGCCTACCTGCAGCAGGCCTGGGATGATGTCGGGGAGCAGCTGCAGCAGGGACTCCTTGGCGATCCTCTCAACAACTTTGGTCTGCATCTTGATGGCCGCCAGGTTGATGGGGTAGTCGGCCGTCTGGATGATGGGGCACAGCACTTTGATGCACTGCTCCGGGTGGATGGAGCTGGCCAGCGTGGACGCGGCCTCCTCGGCAGCTCTCACCACCTGAAACAGCAGGCACCCTGTGCGTGAGCCCCGCAGGCTGCACGGAGGACCAGGTGCCACTGCTGCTTACCTTCCGAGGCCAATGACAGTGATGGCGGCCATCACATCCCCTGGCGAACGATGTTCAAGGATAAAAGCAGACCGGGCTAGAGGGCCATTTTAAAAGGGTGGGGGATATGGAAAGGCAGGAATGTGGGGTTCTGGCAAAAACCCTACAACAGTGGTGTGTGGTCCCGAGCCAGCAGCATCCCTGGGAACTTGTCAGAAATGCACATCCTCAGGCCCCACCCCAGACCTCCTGACTCAGTTTCCACAGGCTCTTGGTGATTCCTGCGCACAGGAAAACTGGAGGGTGTCTGCTCCAGAAGACCAGGCCCTGAGAGTCTGAATGTAAACGCATCTTTCCCATGGTCTGTGGGAGACCACAACGGGAGTAAGTGGAAACGCCTGGGAGGACAAGCAGAGTGACATCAGTACAGATGTTTCCACGAGGTGACCAAGTGCAGCCCAGTTGGAAAGGTGCTGGGAGAGGCCTCTGAGGAGTCCCTGCTGGTAGGCTGCTTTTCCAGGAATCTGTGCTCATGATACCCCTCACCTTCCACTTATAATGAAATACATGACATGACCATCTTGCGGCCAGAAGAGCTTGGCGGGGTAGCTGCCTCTGACCTGTGGAGGGAACTCGTGTGCACGGGGGCCCTAAGGGACACCAAGTGCCTGTCCACAAAACAACCTCCTGTGATAAGCATGGGGCTAAATGTAAAACTCGGCGAGGAAGAGCAAGGACAGCAAAGGGGGTGGTAGAAAAGGGCCGGGGGTCGAGACCTGAAGGAAAACCCCAGTTATGCCATTGGCAAGTGCCTGGGCAGTTTCCTGAATCCCAGTGTCCTCATCTGTAAACAGGTGCATCTCACAGAGATGATAAGTAACCAAGGTAGAGCAGATGTTCAGCACACAGCCTCTTATATAAACTGCATGTGAAGACACCAGGCCACACACAAGTGGGCATTCACTTACGAGGCAGGATGAAAATCTAAGACTCTCCCACCGCCTGCCCTGGACTCGGCACTGCCCCCAGAAGCCTCTCTGCTCTGGCCTGCTATTCACAACACTCAGACAAAGGCCACCGACATAACACTTCCATCAGCCCAGGCCCTGCTCTGAAGCAAACAGTCCAGATCACTGGAAAGCCTCCTGGAGGCCGGGACACGACAGCGGCTAAGTCAGTCTGCGCTACCGCGGAGGGTGGGAGACCCGCAGAGGGGGCCGACAGACAGGCAGCCTGAGCCGAGGGTGAGCGGGCCCCACCTGTGCTTGGAGGCCACATGTGCTGCTGCCACAGACCTCTCTGTAGGAGGGGGTCGGGCCCCCAGAGTCCCCGTCACAGCTGTGGGACAAGACACTGTTCAGCCTTGCTCACTGCGTAACAACAGAACAACCACTGCCATGGAGTCTGACTCACTGTGACCCTGTAAGGACAGAGTGGAACTGCCCCATAGGGTTTCCAAGGAGCGGTGGGGGATTCGAACTGCCAACCTTTTGGTTAGCAGCCGAGCTCTTAAATACCGCACCACTCATTGCATGGGGTATGCCAAATCAGTCGACGCGTCTGCTCTGTTCTCTGAATAGTAAATTCTCCAGAGAGCCCATTTCAGCACATTTGAAAAAGAAAATCTGTACGTTTAGGGCTGGCCATACTGCCAACAGGAGTCACTGGGTCATGCAACCAGTTAGGCGCTCAATTACCAGTCCAAAGTTCAGCGCTCTGAACCCACCCAGAGGTGTCACACGTGCTCATGTGAACTTGCACAGAATAAGGGGTGCTGCATGGTTTATAATGAGGAGAAGTGTGTGTCAGCGTCGTATCCTTTCACCACACCTATTCAATCTGTATGCTGAGCAAATAATCTGAGAAGCTGGACTATATGAAGAAGAACGTGGCTTGAAGAAGAAAGAGGACTTGAAGCCCTTACTGATGAAGATCAAAGACCACAGCCTTCAGTATGGATTACACCTCAACATAAAGAAAACAAAAATCCTCACAAATGGACCAATAAGCAACATCATGATAAACAGAGAAAAGATTACTAAAGTTGTCAAGGATTTCATTTTATTTGGATCCACAATCAATGCCCATGGAAGCAGCATTCAAGAAATCAAATGACATACTGCATTTGGCAAATCTGCTACAAAAGACCTCTTTAAAGTGTTAAAAAGCAAAGCCGTCATTTTGAGGACTAAGGTGTGCCTGACCCAAGCCATGGTATGTTCAAGTGCCTCATGTGCGCCTGAAAGCTGGACAACGAACAAGGAAGACCCGAGAAGAACTGACGCCTTTGAATTATGGTGTTGGTGAAGATTACTGAATATACTGTGGACTGCCAGAAGACTGAACAAATCTGTCCTGGAAGAAGTACAACCAGAATGCTCCTTAGAAGCAAGGATGGTGAGACTTCATCTCACATACTCTGGACATGTTATCAGGAGAGACCAGTCCCCGGAGAAGGGTATCATGCACGACAGAGTTGAGGGTCAGCAAAAACGAGGAAGATCCTCAAAGTGATGGACTGACACAGTGGCTGCAACAAAGGGCTCAACCATACCAGAGATTGTGAGGATGGCGCGGGACCGGGCAGTGTTTTACTCCGTTGTACACGGGGTCGCCATGAGTCAGAATGGACTCGGCAGAACCTGCCAAAAACAAACAGAGGTGCCTTGGAAGACAGGCCTGGTGATCTGCTTCCAAAAGGTGACAGCCTTGAAAACCCAGCTCTACTCTGCACACATGGGGTCTCCAGGAGACGCAAGTGAACGGATGGCCGGATGGCAACTGGCAATTCCCAGCAGCAGCAGCAGCAGCAGCAGCAACATGCGCTTAACAGCAGGCTTTTCACTGTGCCGCTCCAGCCCACCTGGGCTTCGCTTACCAACGCTCCAATACCTGGCACTCAGAACTTGAAAAAGCCTGGAGGGAAATGCACACCATGTTTTAACAATGGCGGTAAGACTATGGGTGATGTTATTTTCTTCTTTGTATTTTTTAAATTAAAAACTAATGAGCATTGTATTTACCTTCACAGCTAGGGAAAACATATTCGTAAAAGCCTAGTTACGATGTCTTTCTGAGGCCAGGACCCGTGAGCGGTGCAGCCCACTGATTCTAGGTGGGAGTCCTACTGAGCTGAGTCTCACCCCGGCACAGGCAGGTGCTCCTTCGCTGTCGTCTTGTTATAATCACCGTAGTGATGATGAATGTTCCTGCTTACCTTGCACTGTTTCTATATACGCCCCTCTCCAGCTAATCCGGACCGTTCACTGTCCCCACGTGTGGCTGACACAGGCTGCCTGGCCCCGCCCCAGGCCTCCCTGACCATCACACCGAGCCCTCTTTCCCTCAACTCCGAGTGTTCCACCTGTGATGCTCATGTGCACCAAGTGCAGACTGCCTCGTACTCCTGGTGACACTTTCAGGCTGCAAAGGCCTAGCGGCATTTCTTTTGGGCCCCAAGTACCCAACAAGGGCTGCCATTTCCCAGGTGCTCAACTCTTGCTGACGAATTGAATTTCATTCTCCTACCTTCCCAGGGATACGGTCCTATTCAAAGAGGCTCTTCCACCGAGTTCTGAGTCACATTTCTTTCTTGCTGGAAGTCTTCTGGGGGCACCTGCTATCTCCGAGGCCCACATCAAAGGCTGCTGTTGCTGCCAGCTGCCGTCTGAGTGAATTCTGACTCACGGCGCCTTCATGCAGACTGAGTGAAACTGCTCTGTAGGGTTTTCGAGACTGTGACCTTTCGGAAGCAGATTGCCAGGCCTCTCTTCCGAGGCGCCTCTGGGTGGGTTGAACTGCCAAGCTCTCAGTTAGTAGTTAAGCACTTAAGTGTGCTGCCAGGGGCTCCTTCTAAAGGCTAGGATGTAACTAAGTCAGATCACTCCCACGGTGACACCTAGCCAGCACCCAGCAGTGGGATTACAGATTCATGTTTTCAGAGCCACAATGGAGACCCCGATCAGCATGGTTCAAAGGTAAATACTGCGCACATTTCAGAAACCGGTGTAAAGAACACCGAGATTTATCTGTGCTTACTACGCCTGAGAAGTTCCGACTTGTGTACACAGTGCTAGAGAGAAGCCATTTTACTTTAAGACTCATCTCCTTCTCTTAGAAAGCTCATGGGATTCTTAGAATCTTCTAAGGCTTCGCTGGTTTTTTTCTCACCACCGCCTGTGCCCGTTCTGTGTGCATTTGTTCACCCAGCACTGAGCATGTGCCTCCGGTGTGTCAGACGGAGTCAGAGCTCCTGCAGGTGAGAACAGTGCAGCCCTGACCTCACGGGGCCAGGGAGGATGGGGGCCAGTGTGAGGGCGCCACGGTCCAGGGAGCCCAGCAGCGTGGCCTGCTGGGTGGGCCGAGCACAAAGTACCTCGTTAGAAGCCCGCCCTGGTGTTCCTTGGCTCACAGGGCAGCCCGGCCCACGCTCAGCCATGCACAGCCAACCCCCTTCCCCTGGCTCCTGCACAGCGGGCAAGAGGGTAGCTCGGCCTTCCCAGGGACCTCGGAGTGACAAGCAGCAGACCCTCCGTCATCAGCGAGTACGCGCTCAGTCACATACTCATGGGGGTGACACTATTTACACCTCACTGTGACTTTTCTTGCCAACTCATCTCCCACCAAGTGCAGCTTTTCCCATGTAGGTTTCCTGACAGCAGAGGGCTGCCTGGCCCTTTACCCTTCCCGCCCCAGGAGACAGTCCCCAGAGCTGGACGGGCACATTCCCGGCCTCAGACAGCAGTGTGCTAGGCGGACCCCAGAGGTGGACGGGCACATTCCTGGCCTCGGAGAGCAGTGTGCTAGGTGGACCCCAGAGCTGGACAGGCACATTCCGGGTGGACCCCAGAGCTGGAAGGACACATTCCTGGCCTCGGAGAGCAGTGTGCTGGACGGACCCCAGAGCTGGACGGGCATATTCCCGGCCTCGGAGAGCAGTGTGCTAGATGGACCCCAGATCAGTCCTCTGGGGAGAGACTCACTTGGTCTGACCCTCAAGTTTCTCTGACTCTAACACGGGGATTTAGAAACACCTACTTTCATAGTTACTTGGCTTGCGAGAGTTAACACACAAATAGCTCGGCAGGCTCCAGACATAAAACTTAAGACAGCTGTGAGCAGGGCCTGGGTGGAGCAGTGATACCAGGGCTGGGCAGTCGGCTGACCCAGAGCTCTGCCCACACGCGTGTCCATGGAGGCCCGCTCACACCCTGTGCTCTGAGAACGGGAAACGCCGCCACCAACCAGCTCTTTCCCTGGGGACCACTGCCAGCACCAAGACTGCTGTGTTCTCCCCAGGAATCTCTCTAGAATGCTAACCTGATGGTCCTGCCCAAGCTCTTCAAGATGGCAGGAAGGCCGAAGAGGCCTGGCCCCTTCATTCCTGCCCTCCCTGCTTCCCACGGGGCATGCGAGGCGGAGGGAACGCCCTGCACACACCCTGCTGTCACACCTCTGGCCTCTTGCTCAACCTCTGTGCCCTTCCTGAAATGTCTCTCCCTCATGTTCCTCACCGGGCTGACTCCTTTAGGACTTAACCTTGTGAAACAGAGGCCTCAGGAAGTGTCACGTGCACGCCTTTATCACTGCACGAAATACTCTGCTGAAACTGTTTCTCCCACTAGACTGAAAGTTCTTGAAAGCAAGCTCCTATCTCAGCCCTCTTTCCATCCCCACACTCAGCACAATGTCTAGCACACACTGTGGTGGTTGTTAGGTGTTCCTGACCCGTGGGTGCCCCATGTGACAGGGGAGAACTACCCCACAGGGTTTTCTTGGCTTTAATCTTTACAAAAGCAGATTGCCAGGTCTTTCTCCCGCAGAGCCGCCAGGTGGGTTCAAACTGCCAACCTTTCAGTTAACAGCCGAGCGCTTAACCACCGCACCACCAGGGCTCCTTTCTAGTATACACAAGATACTCAAAACTGTTTGTTGAACTAATTATCCTATAGCATAAATTTCAAAAAACGCTTGTGACTGACAAAGTGATCTCTGGGGCATGCCACACTGATCTGCAGTTACATTTTCTCACTAAGGAGCTGCCTGGAAAATGAGGAGGAAGTTCAGACACCTACAAATGACCGATGTGGGCCGTGGGACAAACCCACTGTACATGGCCCCGAGTGTTCCATTTCAGGCGACCTGATGGTGAGCAGAGGCCAGTTCTTTGGAAAAGAGACAATTAGTTCAGGGTAATTGTCCCCAGTCATCACTTGTTTTAAGAAGCGTGGCCAAAAAGCTCTTAGAAGAGCTTCCTCGTGCAATGATCGAGCTCAGGTGAAACGCTTTTCTTCTTTCCCAGCTCACGCACACTTTGAAGTCCATGGTGGTGGTTGCTGGTCGCTGTCAAGTCGATTCTGACTCACAGTGACCCCGTGTGCAGAGCAGAACTGCTCCACAGGTTTTTCAAGGCTGTGATCTTTTAGGAGCAGATAGCCAGGCCTGTCTTCTGAGGCACCACTGAGGGGGCTGGAACCGCCAACCTTTGTCACTTAACCGTTTGTGCCACAGTGCACTTGGAAAAGCCACGCACTGGCTCTGCGTGTCTGTGGTTGAACTAGACATAGATAGCTAGACAGAGGTGACGAACAGATGAGGGGGCAGTCCCTCTCTTTTCTAATCTGATCCAGCAACGACACCGAGCTCAGAAACCACCGGCTTTCTGCTGTGAAATGCTGGTCAGAAAGCTGAGAAATACTAACTGAGAAATCTTGGGGCAATCGCTTACACTCTGTGGGCCCTACTTTTTAAACCAGGGGAAAAAGCTGACAGGGTGAGAAAACCCTGGATGATTTCTTAGGTGTATCTGAGATAGACAACACGACGGGGAGGAATCGATGGGTAAGATCCACCAGGAGGTGGAAGCAGCTCAGTGGGTGGAAAGAACATGGTTCTAGAGGCAGACTGGGATTCGAGTCTCAGCAGCGGCACGGAGCAGACCTGAAAGGATCAAGCCACACACCTGAGGGAGGCTGTGAGGATCCCTGAGACCACGCAGTACAGACCGGCTCGTGTGCAGAGGGCCTCAGTGAGGGGTTCCTTTCCCTCTGCTCCCTCTCCCCGTGCCTGATGGCTGTGTCAGGTTGAAGGGAGTTGCCCTACATTTAGGACTGGGAAAATGGACCGCTTCAGATCTAGGGAGCTGGAGCCCAGGCTCAAGGAGAACCTCCTCTGACAAACTTCAGGAATTCTGTCGCCCACAGGAGGCATTTAATCAATTGTATCCAACTCAGGGGATTTTCTGAAAATAAAATTCCAGAAACTGCACTTCAGGATGGGCTCCAAGGTTCTCCCTTTCACTGGGGTTAGAGAAAGTTTCCCAAGACCGTTTCTGGTGAGGCAGGGAGGCATACCTGACTGCCCTCCATAGCCGATGCACCAGCTTTTGGCGAGCTGCCCAGCAGGGTGAACCTTAGGTTCTGTCCCTGTGTTCTGTGTAACACAAGAAGTGAAGATTATAAATGAAATGTCAGCAAACAGAGACAAGAGTAAACATGGGCAACAGAAGGAAGGAGGACAGTTTCTCTTCACAGACAGGGCGCCAGAAGTGGCAGGATTTTAGAAAAGAGAACATTCAAAGAGAGAGAGAGCAGAATGGGTAGGCTTTGGGGTTACAATGCACCTGGAAGTGATCAAATCGTTCCAATTATGCTAATTTTGCTACAGCCTTGGCAGAAACATAGGAATTCCTCCTTTTAAAAGTTAGTGAAAGAACAGTGTCTATCTAGGAAAAGCTTAAGTTTTACATCTAGTTATTTTTTTCAAAATAAGACCTTACTCAGAATATGGATGAATGCTTGCTTAAAGATCAGGTTTCCTTTAGAGCACAGAACTACTCAAAATTTGGATGGTGTGTTGTAAGTTCAGAGTTTGACTTGGCTCTATTACAGAGACATCAGAATACTTGCTTAAATATAAAAAAACAAATGTGAAGAAATATCGGTAGCTGGAATCAAAGAACTTCACAGTACGGTATTCCTAAATTAGGTCACTATGAGTCGGAATTCAACTCGATGGCAATGGGTTTTTAGTCATTTGGAAACTAAGGAAAAGGCTGGTGCCACCTTCTGGGAAAAGCTGGAAAGACGTTACAAAAATATGATTGTGTTTCAGTATCCACCAGGATACCGGGGGTACTGATGTCTTTGGTGAAAGGCTAAGGTCCCAGGCCGGCACTGATATGAATTCTGAGATCTAAGGTGCAGGGCCAACCTGGACCCGAGCCTGGGACACAAGTCCTCACTCATCTCGGCTCAGTACCAAAGGGGTGAAGAAGGCTCCCGGCTCTGCGCCCTACGATCGGGAGTGTGGACCTGGTTCTGTCACCGACAAGCCGAGTGATCTTGAGGTAAATTTCTATTTTACAGGCCTCAGTTTCCCTCCATCAATAAAATGAGAAGAGTCTGAATCTGGAACGTTAAATAATTTTGGATTATGAATACCTGTCTTCCATCCCTACTTGATGTGTGCTTTCTCCTGAAAAAATGTACACAGAGGAAATTTTTACATGTGGTTTTGGGGGGTTCAAAGACTCTAATGGTCAGAGTCTGAATGAAATGCTCTCTAACTATTTACCACAGCCTCGCCTGGAGAAGCAGATTCAGGGCCACACGACATCCACCTTTAAGTGTGTAAGGCTCCTAGGTGGGAGACTTACTGTGTCCGACTTCAAGGGGTGAAGGATGACAGGTCAGGTGAGGGGTGGGAGCCCAGGCAGCGGCTGTGTGCTCTTCCTGGAGGGCCCTGCAGATGCAGGCGGGCCTCTCAGGAGGTGCTTAGTAGGCCACCTACTTAGTAGGCCATCAGATGGGCACTTGGGCAGGACATAGAAGGCTCCTCTTCTGCCTTTCTAACTCTAATAACACCCATCTCTAAAAATTCAGGGTGTTTTCTACCCTAAGACTTACAACGTACCAGGCACCTCAGCACAAAAATGGACAGTTACCCTTTCATATTTTCAACCAAATTAGTCGCCCAAAGATATAAGCTGCATTTTTCATCAGAGTTTTAGAGTTTACTCAATGGAATTTGAATAACCTTCTCAGATGTATTTAGAGAAATGCAGTTGTATCTACTTTCTGTAAAATTAAAAAAACTTGACGATTCTATTTACAATCAGTCTACTTTCTTCCGAGAAACAGGATAAAAAAGACTTCAGTTTTCAATGTCAGCTACGTTGTCTGACCTGACCTTACTGCCAGCCCTCGAGGTTGGGCAGCACGCGAGTAAAGCACCCCCAGCTGGTGTGCAAACACCGCAGAGATGCAGAGAGCATCTGTTACTGTCCACACACAGCCAGCTAGATGACAGCAGGGCCTGACTGGGAACAACAGCCCTCTCAACTGCTTTCTGCTCACGGGTTGTTTTTCTCTTAATAAGCTGCCCTTTCTGCAGCTATCTGAGCCCGGGTGGCGCAGTGGTTAAGAGCTCGGCTGCTAACCAAGAAGTCGGCAGTTCGAATCCACCAGTGGCCCCTTGGAAACCCTATGGGACAGTTCTACTCTGTCCTCTAGGATCGCTAAGAGTTGGAATCGCCACAACAGCAACGGGCTTGGTTTTTTTGTTTCTGCAGTTACAGGAGCTAGAGGGCAGGGGTCACATCTGGTTCCTTGGAGGATCAGTTTATCAGCGAGGAGGAACTCTCCACTTTCCCTGACTATACTCAGAGCTGGACACCGTGCTTGGCACTTAGTAGCAATGTTGTGGGACATGGTATCCCCATTTGACATAGAGAATGATGGCTCACAGAAATGGTTCAGAGGACTCAACCCAGGCACACCTTCCAAGCTACACCCTCCCCCTGCCTGTCACCCCGTCTCAGGATGACCTTGACTATTCCAGCCACGCTAACCTCCTCCTGCACTTCACTCTGAACCGTATGCTGATTGCTTTGGCTTTAATTTCAACGTGAGCGCCATGAAGAGGGAGCACCCACTCCCCCCCACCCCCATGCCCACCCATGACAAAACAATTACCACAGCCTGCTCTGTTAGTGTCAGACTGCCGACTCGGCACCTTGGAACCTTTAAATGAAGCTGCGTAGATTTTGGTTTTGTCTTTTTATTAAAAAGCAAAAACTTATAAAGGAAATGGGGCTTCTGGCCACTTCCCAAGGTTGAGCACAAGGAAAACTGGAGACTTAGAATCTGAAATTTAGGTTTGTTACTCAATAGTGACTTTTATTATCTAGAGAGTGGAGAAGACAGATAAGCATCCAGTCAGCCCTGGGGCTAACAGATAGGGAAGAAAGAAGGTCCAGAGATGTGAGGTAATCTCTCCAGGTTTGCTCCACTCGCTGCTCCCCATGACCCACAACAGGTGGCCGGTGCTCTGAGAAACCTGGGCCCCAGAGGCTTCCGAGGTCCGTTTATGAGCGCCAGGGTCTGATGAAGACTTGGTCAGGTAGTACTTTAACTGGTATTTGAGCAGAACATCAGATAGCTAAAATGCGTTTTGCCTGAAACACACTGCTCTCCTCTGGACGCGGTATTTGTAAAAGGACTCCACCAGACGCACCACACTGGCTGGGTGACGCAGAAGCCATGTAGCTATCCCCAGAAACATTTCTTTTTAAAATAATTCTGGTCTGGGTATTGCTTTTTAATTCCTTGGAGCCACAAAATACAAATTAACTAGAAACAATTGAAAAATAAATCCTTTGGAGAAACAACAACAGTTGTTTTTTATTTATCTAAGAATCAAACTTCTGAAAACAAGCCAAGCCTGAAGCTTGAGTCTCCAGGACTGAAACCCCAAGACTTTTTTGTGTGTGGCAAGAAATGTCTGGTGACCCAGTACAGTGACATAAGAGAATGCTAACATTTTACAGGCAAATGTAACTGAATATTCACTATTGTGGCAAAGTTCAGAAAGGCTAAGTCTAATGCTTAAAAGCAGGTCCTGAGGTGGTGCAAATGCTTTGTTCTCGGCTACTCCGCTGAAGGTTGGCAGTTCGAACCTACCCCAGTGGTGCTGTGAAAGAAAGGCCTGCTGATCTACTTCTATAAAGATTACAACCGAGACAACCCCATGGAGCAGTTCTACTATGTATGGACGGGGTGACCATGAGTCAGAATCAACTTGATTGGTTTGGGGTTTTTGTTTTTTTGGTTAATGGTTAAAAAATGTAGATTATGGAACACCTTCAAGAAATAGAGTTGGTGCTTCTTTCAAGTTTAAATAAAACATCTAATGAGTACCTCAATATTTTGGGTACTATATGCAAAGTACAATGACTGGGAGTAACAACTATTCTTGCAATGAATGTATATAAAGTGATTTAAGATTAATACGTCAATTGTTTACCAAGAAATGGGCCCTTCTGGCTACACTCCCCAAGTGGGATCAATCCACCCAGAAATGGCTGTCTAAAAGCAGTTTTCTGTACAAATCCTTGTACAGCACGCCGCAGTTTTAAGAGCATATTCCCTATCATTGTATCTTTGATTCTCACCACAGTCATGCTGATACAGAGTTCCGGAGACAGGATGAAAGCAGACAACAGAGCTGGGAAGTAGCAGACGCTGGACAGAAACCCAGGCTTTCTGTCTCAAAATCCGTACCTCACACTGACCCCAGGATCTCATCTGCAGTATCAACTTTCTTATTAAATCCTCTCTTCGCTCAACGAAGGAGAGATTCCACACCAGCCCTAACAAACATATTACAAATTCTAAAACAAGAAGAGCTCAAACTAACGGAGTTATCTGTAAAACAGCAAGTGAATGGCTCAAGGTTTCCACAGGTCACCAGCAAGGCCTTTAAGGTGTTTGCTAACTGCTAACACCACGGCAAGCCACAGGAACTCGAGTAATGAGGTACAGAAACTCAGGAGCAAACCTGATTTACTAAAAGGAAGAGAGAACGAGATGAGAAATTTTTGGGTTCAAATAGGGAATGTAAAAACCCTGTCTAATGCTGATAAGCACCAACGTTTTTATAAAAACTCTAAACTGGTATCCAAACACCCCATCTATCTTGCCTGCTATAAAAAGTCTATGTTAGCTCAGGCTGGACAGTGTCTAAGGCAGATTTTGTGCCTGGTACATTTTCAATGTGTCAGAAAAATGTCCTACACACCAAGCTCCTTTTACAAGAACCCAGGAGAGCATACCTTGGCTTAGAGAATGATACAACAAGCTGGCTCTGCCTTACCCACCTTCTCTGTGTAACTTCTGAGACAAACTTCGGTTTAGAGAAGTCGTCATTCATTGCTGTGGCTCCACAGCCGGAACCACAGTGTGCGGTCAGCACGGCAACCATCACAGCTAGCAAGGCGAGAACTTCTGATGCCAGGTCTCTCAGAAAAGGCCTGTGTCAACCTGCCAGGCCTCATGTTCTTCATCTTCTGCTAAGGCCTGGGTTTGGTCTGTGACTACACAACCAATTAGATTCTTACATGAAGGACGTTCCAGGCAACTGTGCTCCTGGATGAGCAGTCTGGAAGTACAAATAAGGCAGGAAAACAAACTATGTCTTTGTATGGCTGATACAGTAGCTGGGTCTGGGTCCAGAAACATTTTGGGTTCTTCCCAAATGCTGATGGCACAGTAGGGAAGAGCTCAGCTGCTAACCAAAAGGTCAGCAGTTCGAATCCACCAGCTGCTCCTTGGAAACCCTGTGGGGCAGTTCTACTCTGTCCTACAGGGTGACTATGAGTCAGAATCAACTCGATGGCAACAGGTTTGGTTTTTTTCAGTATCCAGTAAAGGTTCAGAGTCATAACTATTAAATGTGACAATCAGAAAATGTAAGGACTACAGAAATATCTTGTGCAGTATTATATACCAACAAGATGGCTGTAACACAAACTTAAATACTATTTTGTCCTTAAAAAAAAAAAAAGAAAAAAGAATGGAAGAAAGAAATGAAGAAAGACTGGAGGAATTTTAAAGAGAAACAAAAATAACCACCAAACCTAAAAATACAGGAGCCCGTGTGTAAGTAGCTTCTGGCAAAGTGACAAGTTTCACTAAGAGAAGAACAAGGGCATCTAGTCAAGGTGAGTGTGACAGTCTGCAAAGCAGGGTGGGGCTGCTCATACAGAACACACTGTTTTCTCCACCTGCTTTATCAGATAATCAGCCAAGCAGCCTGAAGACCCTCAGGTGATAGGAATTCCATGTTAACTGGCTGCTGCTATGCTCATTTGAAGCATTAGGCATTTTCTGTTTTTGTCCCTTTGGCAATTTAAGGAACCTCACACCTAAGAACTTTCTCCCTTAAACTTCTCATTTTGCAAAATAATAATTAAAAAAAAAAAAAAAAAAAAAAAAGGGGTTACCAAATAAAACAGTAGCAAACAGATGATGTAATTCTGTTGACCTGTATTTCTTAGGGTCCACTGTCAAAGTTCTAAAGTGTAAGATCAGGAAGCCCACCTGGACAGACAGACATCTGCTGACTGGAAGTCAGGGCTAAAACAACGCGCTCTAAGTATGCCCTTCTCCCTGAGAACAACTGACATCCCATATACCAACAAGAACAACAATTTTATTTCATCTTTTGATCATGTATTCTCATTAGGGAGAAGGTATTTTGGTAAGGGGAAAATAAATAAATAAAGCCAGTGCAGGCCAGTTTTCCTCCTTTAAAAGAGACACAGAGCTGGTTCATATCTCAGCTCTGTCAGAAACTACTGCACATCGCTTGACAAACAACTGGACCCCCTGGACCTTCTTCCTCACCTGGGAATAATTATGTTCACTGTATTAGCTCAAGGACCCTGGGTGGCACTAACCTAAAGGCTGGCCGTTCCATCAGCAATGCCATGGAAGAAAGGCCTGGCAATCTACTTCCACAAAGTTTACAGCCAAGAAGACCCTACAGAGTAGTTACACTCTGTAATACACAGGGTCTCCATGAGTTGGAATCGACTCGATGGCAATGGGTATATTAGCTCACCTGATCCTCCTACTTTTTCAATGAGTTACTGTAAATGGTAAGTTCCATTCAAACACAATCATCATCATTACCCAACCAGCCAGACTTTGAAAACACAGCTCTCCCCCGTGCATCTTGTGTTCTGCGAGACCTGGTAGGTGGAGAGACGTCCAGGCAGAAGACGGGATCCCTGCCCTCGCTGAGCCCACAATCTTGGTGGGGACTTGAAGTCAAGCCACGCAGTGCTCAGTCACATGATGCCAAAGAGAAACACCATGGCTGAGGATCAGATTCTTTTTACAGATACAAGGACTGATCTCATCACCAGGCCTTAATCCACAAGCGTGCTCACAAGGGTCACACGTGAGCCAGGAGACTGAAGTCAATGAGCATTCTGCTCTCACCTTGGGGTCAAGCCTGTCATCTGTCATGTTGCTTTCTAAAGTTCTAAATATAGGATCTGTTTTGCACAGGGCCTTTTAGTGGAAGGATGCTGTCATTTTAATAAATAACTGTTAGTCAGGAAGCTCTCTCCACCTTCCCGCTCTCTGCAGGCCTCTAGATACGTGCAGGACCAGTGAGTTACAAGGGATGGAAAGGCTCAAGAAGCCACTGGATGAATGTTTGCTGACTGTCCCAGTCTGCAGTGTGTGCAGAGGCCACGGGAATACACCCTTTCCTGCTTCCCACAGGCATCTGAGGCCACAGCGCCCAGGAACCACAGGAACAGTCTGCTAGCGTGTCAGTGTTCAGGACCACAGAAGAGGCATGGCACAGCCACCTCCCATGATCTTCACCTGGCTGAGGGGGGCACACCGAGAGGGGACAGGGGAGGCAGGAAGACGATGCAGTAAAGTACCCACTATGTGCCATGCACTGGGCTAGAAACTGTCACTAAGCTATCTCATTTAATTCTCACAAGAGAATCTGTGACACTGTCTACCTCTACTTAACACACGAGGAAACTGAGGCGCAGGAGGTGAAATAACTTGTCCAAGGATCTAGAGAAAGGAAGCCTTGGGTACAGACTGCCACGTCCATGACTCCAAGGCCAACAGTCAATCTCCCACACTGGACGCCAGCACCGAATACCAGAGGCAACCGCAGATCCCTGTTATCACCCAAAGCAACGGAGACAAGGGAGACACTCCAGGGCAGAGCTTCCCTCTGTATTATGAGACAGGCTGAGTTCAGAGAGACATCTGCAGGGATCTTTAAGCGTGTACTCATTTCTCGAGCCAGCTATCTGGTTCCCAGTGATTTCTCCCCACAGCCAAATGAGACCCTCAGATCCAGTCTGTTTGGCACCCCTGGGGCCCAGCCCCCGCCTTACCTCCTTATGAGAGTCTTTGTGGGCTTCCAGAGTTTTCATGATCGTCAGCTCAGCGTAGTTTTTGAATCTTGCTGGCTGGTTCCTCAGAATTTCCCGTAAGACTCTCAATGCTAGTGCTCGGATCGAATGCTAGAAAAGAAGAAGAAAGATGTCATCAAATAGCACCAGCCCCAGCCTTTCACTAAACAGACCAATCGATAGTGCCGACCAAGAGTAAGCCCCCAGGACTTCATCGAAACAGTAAAAAGATAACCTACAGACTGGGAAAAAATTTTGGCTACAAAGTAACTGTCAAGGGTCTAATCTCTAAAATTTATAGAAAACTTCAACACCTCAATAACAAAAAGACAAACAATCCATTAAAAAAATGGGCAAAGGTTATGAACAGACACTTCACCAAAGAAGACATTCAGGCAGCTAAAAGACACATGAAGAAATGCTCGAGATCATTAGCCGTTAGAGAGGTGCAAATCAAAACTACGATGAGATAATATCTCACTCTAACAATAACGGCACTAATCAAAAAAAAAAAAAAGGCGGCAAGATTGTGGGGACACTGGAACTCTTATATATGGGAATGTAAAATGGTATAACCACTACAAAAAAACAGTATGGCACTTCCTTAAAAAGCTAGAAATACAAATACCATATGATCCAGCAATCCCACTCCTAAAGAAATGAGTTGTGACACGTATAGACATATGCACACCCACGTTCCTTACAGCATTGTTCACAATAGCAAAAAGATGGAAATAGCCTAAGTGTCCACCAACGGATGAATGAATAAACAAACTGTGGTGCATACACACAATGGAGAACTACGCAATGATGAACAATGATGATGAATCTGCAAAACATCTTACAACGTGGATGAATTTGGAGGACATTATGCTGAGTGAAATAAGTCAATTACAAAAGGACAAAAATTGTGTGAGACCACTATTATAAAAAAACAAGAAAAGATTTACACATAGGAAAAAAATTTTTTTTTGCTAGTTACCAGGGGAGGGAGGGAAAATTACTTCCTAAGTGGATAGAAGACGTGTGTTAATACTGGAGAAGGGAAAGGCAATACACAAGGTGGAGGAAGTTAGCACAACTTGACCAAGGTAAAGGAAGATGCTGAGACGTAAGCAAGAATAAAGGGCAAGACAATCTTGCAAAAATACTATTAACAATTTGTAAACGGATACATAGGTAGATAGGTATGCTAAAGAGGTATGGGAGTGTGTAAGGGAGTACACTCACCTGTAGATATAGGTTTGGTTGTGGATATTTACGTAACTATAGGTACTTCATGTATGCTAATAAAAACAATAAAACCACACAAGCGGCACACTCACGGAAACTTCTCAGACATAACCAAACACTTTGCAGGAAGAAGCTCCTAGGCTTGAAGGCAAACGACCACAGACTCGGGGGACATCTACGTCAACTAGCACAACATAGTTCATAATGACAATGTTCTGCATCCTATTTTGGCAAGTAGCATCTGGAGTCTTAAAAGCTTGTGAGCAGCCATCTAAGATAGAACTACTGGTGTTTTCTCGTCTGAAGCAAAGGAGAATGAACAAAACCAAAGACTCAAGGGAGTAATTAGTTCAAAGGACTAAAGGACCACATGAACCACAGCCTTCATGACCCCAGACCAGAAGAACTAGATGGTGTCCAGCCACCATCACAAAAGAGGGTCGCAGTCAGAGTGGGAGAAAAAAGTAGAACAAAAAATCAAACCTACAAAAAAAGACAGGACTTACTGATCTGATAGAGAATGAAGGAACTCCCGAGACTATGGCCCTAAGACACCCTTCTGACCTGGAACAGAAGCCAATCCCGGAGACCACCTTTCAGCCAAACCATGGACAGGCCCATAAGATAAACACTAACACCCAAGAGGAACGTGTTCCTTAGAACAATCTATATTATATGAGCTCAAAAGGACAACATTTACCAAAAGCAAAGATGAGAAGGCAGGAAGGGGTAGAAAACCTGGAGGAAAGGAAACAGGGAACCCAGGGTGGAAATGGAGAGAGTGCTGACACATTGTGGGGAATGCAACCAACGTCATGGAGCACTTTATGTACAAACCATTGAACGGAAAACTAATCTGCTCTGTAAACTTTCATCTAAAGCACAATAGCTTTAAAAAAGAAGGAGTAAGCCCCTGGTTCTGGGTATCCCTGGCATCCTGTAGACATCTCACACTGTTCACGTGACAGAAGCTCTCTGTGTCTCATGGGGACATTCCCAGGGGCCAGCACCTAAGACGGACTGGGCAAATACCTCTTGAGTGAACCCTGCAATCGAGATCATACATCTACGTTCATTTTTAGTCTCCTGGGGATTTCCAAATTTCCTGAGACTTAGGTATGCAAATTGTTCTTTTGTAAAATGTACAGAAAGACAGGTAGAAAGAACCTAAACACTTCATCAAAACAGTCTATAAGACTGGATTCTCTGCCGTTCTTCTTGACCTTGTGTGTGATGAGATCACGGATGGGAGAATTTGCACAGGTACTTGAGTTGTCCAGGCCCGAGTCATGCATCTGGAGGAAAGCCACTCCAAACAGACTCCTAATCTCAACAAAAGAGAATGGAGTTTACACTAAACAGAGCCAAAGAGTACATCCTGATTCTCTGTCACTCACCTATACAATTCACACATGAACACACCATTTATCTGCCCTCTACATGACATCACTTCATCTCCTGATAGGGCCCAAACCAGGAGAAACGCTACAGTAGCCAATACTTTTTTTTTTTTTTTTTTTAAATAATTCACTAGTTTTTCTTGTTGAGAATATGCACAGCAGAACACACACTAATTTGACATTTTTTTACAAGTACCTCAGTGACATGGATTATATTGAGTCGTACAACCATTCTCACTCTCCTTTTCCAAGTTTTTCCTCTGCCATTAACATAAACACACTGCCCCCTAAGTTTTCTATTTAATGTTTTGAGAGTTGCTGTTGTCAATGTGATCCCATTCAAACAGATCTTAAAAGAGCACAGTGCTTGAGGTAGCCATTTTTTACTAGTTAACCTAAACTATTGTTTGGTTTTAAGATGACTTCAGGGGATATTCTTGGTTTAAATTTAAAGATTATTTCAGGTCAACACTTTCTGGGGTTCATCCAGCCTCCACGGCTCCAGAAAGTTCAGAGTCCATGGGTATTTGAAATCCTGTTCTGCATTTTCCTCCTTTTGATCAGGATTCTTCTACAGAATCTTTGATCAAAATGTTCAGTAAGGTAGCCAGGCACCATCCAGTTTTTCTGGCCTCATGGCAAAGGAGGCAGTTGATGATGGAGGCAATGCGCCACACATTCCACTTTCCTCCTCCTGCTCCTGACTCTCCCTTCTCTGTTGTTCCAGGCAAAAACAGATCAACTGTGTGTTTTGATGACCCCCGGTATTATGCTAAGAACTAGGAGACAGAATAGAAGCACTGAACATTCTAAAAGGTCAATTAACCGGGATGTCCCATGAAACCATGACCCTAAACCTCCAGACCAAGGAACCAAATTCCATGAGGTGTTTGGTTGTACCTAAGCAGCCTCAGTAGCAACTCCTTTGAAATTTTTTTTGTCATTGCTGTAAACATATCTATTATGCATCTTTTGCCAATTTATCTTTTTACAGGTATACAACTTATTGACAGCAATTACATCAATAAGCTGTGCAACACTACTCTTCATGCAATTTTTCCAGCACTGTAAACTGAAATTCAGTACTCCATGAGCAATAATCCTCCCTTTGCCCCTCCCTCCAGCTCCTGGTAACCAATACATTCTGGTCTCTATACATTTGTCTGCTCTTGTCTCTTTATGTGAGTGAGATCATATAATTTGTGCTTTTGTGAATGACTTATTTCACTCAGCATGGCATCAAGCTCCATCCACACAGTAGCATGTATTACGACTATTTCTCTTACTGGCTAAATAGTACTCTATTATATGTAAAGACTACATTTTATCTAACCATTCATCTGTTGATGGGCACCTTTTGGCTATTGTGAACAGAGCTGTGAGGAACACTGATGTACAAGTCTCTGAGTCTCTGCTTTCAAGTCTTTGTGGTATACACCCAGGGGTGGAATTGCTGGGTAACAGGGCAGTTCTATTTTTAGTTTTTTGAGGAACTGCCATACTGTTTTCCACAACAGTCGTACCATTTTGAATTCCCATCAGCAATAGACAAGGATTCCAATTTCCCCCACATTCTCACACATTTGTTATACTCTGTTTTTGCTTCTTAAAAATCTTAACCATCCTAAACCCAAAGAACAAACCTGCTGCTTTCAGGGAGATTCTGATTCATAGCAACCCTATAGGACAGAGTGGAACTGCCCTATAGGGCTTCCAAGGAGTGGCTGGTGGATTCCAACTGCTGACCTTTTAGATAGCGGTCAAGCACTTAACCACAGCTCCTTAACAACTCTAGTGGTGGTGAAATGGTGTCTCATGGTGGTTTTGAGATGCATCTGTCTGATGGCTAATGACACCGAGCATCTTTTCATGTGTTTGGTGCCATTCGAATGTGCTCTTTGGTGAAATGTCTATTCAAGTCCTTTGTCAATTTTATGACTGGGTAATTTGTCTTTTTGTTGTTAAGTTGTTGAAGTGTTATACCTATTTTGGTTATTAGATTCTTATCGACTATATAGTTTCCAAAGATATTCTTCCAGTTGATAGTTTGTCTTTTCATCTTGGTAAAGTCTTTTGAAGAGCAAAAGTTTTAAATTTTTATGAGGTCCCATTTATTTATTTATTTGCTGTTTGTGCTTTTTATATTAGAAAATCCATTGTTAAAAGCTAGACCTGACAGCACTGCGCCCTGCATTTTCTTCTAAGAATATTATGGTTTTAGTTTGCACACTTAGGTCCTTAATCCATTTTCAATTTGTTTTTGAGTATAGGGTCAGATAAGTATCCTGTTTCATTTTTCTGCATGTAGAAGTCCAATTTTCCTAACACTAGTTATTGAAGAGACTCTTCTTTCCCCATCAAATGGACTTAGCATCCTTCTCAAAAATCAGTTGACCACAGATGTGTGGGTTTATTTCTGGACTCTCAATTCTATTCCATTGGTCTATGTGTCTATTGTTATACCAGTATGAGACTGTTTTGATTACTGTAGCTATGTGCTGTTGCTAGGTGCCACTGAGTGAGTTCTGACTCATAGCGACCCTATTGTACAACAAAACAAAAGACTGTTCAGTCCAGTGCCATGCTCACAATCATTGCTATGCTTGAGCCCACTGTGACAGCCACTGTGTCAATCCATCTTGTTGAGGGTCCTCCTCTTTTTTTTGCTGACCCTCTACCAAGCATGATGTCCTCCAGAGACTGGTCCCTCCTGATAACATGTCCAAAGTATATGAGATGTAGTCTCACCATCC
Source organism: Dugong dugon (assembly GCA_030035585.1). Classification (NCBI taxonomy): domain Eukaryota; kingdom Metazoa; phylum Chordata; class Mammalia; order Sirenia; family Dugongidae; genus Dugong; species Dugong dugon. The sequence goes on from CM057461.1 coordinate 70,503,638, forward strand.
TTCCTTCTAAGAAGCATTCTGGCTGTACTTCTTCCAAGACAGATTTGATAGTTCTTCTGGCAGTCCATGGTATATTCAATATTCTTCGCCAACACCGTAATTCAAAGGCATCAATTCTTCTTCAGTCTTCCTTATTCAGCTTCCGCATACATATGAGGCAATTAAAATACCAGGGCTTGAGTGAGGCGCACTTTAAGTCCTTAAAGTGACACCTTTACTTTTTAACACTTTCAAGAGATTTTTTGCAGCAGATTTGCCCAAGGCAATGCATCTTTTGATATCTTGACTGCTGCTTCCATGAGCGTTGATTGTGGATCCAAGTAAAATGAAATTCTTGACAACTTCAATATTTTCTCCATTTACCGTGATGTTGCTTATTGGTCCAGTTGTGAGGATTTTTGTCTTCTTTATATTGAGGTGTAATCCATACTGAAGGCAGTGGTCTTTGATCTTCATCAGTAGGTGCTTCATGTCCTCTTCACTTTCAGCAAGCAAGGCTATGTTATCTGCATATCACAGGATGTTAATGAGTCTTCCTCCAATCCTGATGTCACATTATTTTTCATACAGTCCAGCTTCTCGGACTATTTGCTCAGCATACAGACTGAATTAGCATGGTGAAAAGATACAACCCTGATGCACACTTTTCCTGTCTTTAAACTATGCAGTATCCCCTTGCTCTGTTCAAATGACTAGCTCTTAGTCTATGTACAGGTTCTTCATGAGCACAATTAAGTGTTTTGGAAATCCCTTTCTTTGCAATGTTATCAATAACTTGTTATGATCTGCACAGTCAATAAAACACAGGTAAACATCTTTCTCTGCTTTCAACCAAGATGCACCTGACATCAGCAATGATATTCCTCCTTCCACATCCTTTTCTGAATCCGGCTTGAATTTCTGGCAGTTCCCTGTCGGTGTACTGCTGCAACCACTTCTGAATGATCTTAAGCAAAATTTTACTTGTGTGTGATAATTAATGATATTGTTCAATAATTTCCACATTCTGATAGATCACCTTTCTTTGGAATGGGCACAAATACGGATCTCTTCCAGCTGGCTGGCCAGGTAGCTGTCTTCCAAATGTCTTGTCATAGACGAGGGAGCACCTTCAGCCTACATCCATTCATTGAAACATCTCAACTGATTTCCATCAGTTCCTGGAGCCTTGTTTTTCACTAATGCTTTCAGTGCAGCTTAAACTTTTTACTTCAGTACCATCTATTTCTCATCATATGCTATCTCCTAAGGTGGCTGAACGCTGACCAATTCTTTTTGGTACAGTGACTCTGGGTATTACTTGCATCTTCTTTTGATGCTTCCTGGGTCGTTCAATATTTTCCCCATAGAATCCTTCAACAGTGCAACTCGAGGGTTGAAATTTTTCTTTAGTTCTTTTAGCTTGAGAAATGCCAAGCAAGTTCTTCCCTTTTGGTTTCTTAACCACAGGTCTTTGTACATTTCATTATAATACTTTACTTTGTCTTCTTGAGCTGCCTTTTGAAAACTTCAGCTCTTTAACGTCATCATTTCTTCCGTTTGCTTTAGCGCCTCTATGTTCAAGAACAAATTTCAGAGTCTCTTCTGACATGCATTTTGGTCTTTTCTGTCCTTCCTATATTTTTAATGATCTTTTGCTTTCTTTATGTATGCTGTCCTTGATGTCAGCCCACAACTTGTCTGGTCTTCAGTCATTAGTGTTCAGCGCATCAAATCTATTCTTGAGATTGTCTCTAAATTCAGGTGGTATGTACTCAAGGTCATATTTTGGCTCTCGTTGGAATTGCTCTAATTTTCTTCAGCTTTAACTTGAACTTCCATATGAGCAGCTGATGGCCTGTTCGGTAGTTAGCTCCTGTCCTTGTTCTGACTGATGGTATTGAGCTTCTCTCTCCATCATCTCTTTCCACAGATGCAGTCGATTTGATTCCTGTGCATTCCATCTGGCGAGGTCTGTGTGTATAGTCGTTTATGCTGTTGAAAAAAGGTATTTGCAATGAAGAAGTTTTTGGTCTTGCAAAATTCTATCATGCAATCTCCAGCATCATTTCTATCACTGAGGCCATATTTTTCAACTACTGATCCTTCTTCATTTCCAACTTTTACATTCCAATCACCAGTAATTATCAATGTATCTTGACTACATGTTTGATCGATTTCAGACTTCAGAAGCTGGTAAAAGTCTTTTAATTTCTTCAACTTTCACCTTAGTGGTTGGTGGGTAAATTTGAATAATAGTTGTATTAATTGATCTTCCTTGTAGGCATATGAATATTATCAATGACAGCACTGTACTTCAGGATAGAACTTGAAACGTTCTTTTTGACGATGAATGTGATGCCATTCCTCTTCAAGTTGTCATTCCTGGCACAGTAGACCATATGACTGTCCAATTCAAAATGGCCAATACCAGTCCATTTCGGCTCACTAATGCCTAAGAATATTGATGTTTATGTGTTACACTTCATTTTTGATAACTTTCAATTTCCCTAGATTTGTAGTTTGTACTTCTGATGCTCCCATTATTAATGGATATTTGCAGCTGTTTCTTCTTATTTTGAGTCATGCTACATCGCAAACAAAGGTACCGAAAACTTGACTCCATCCACATCAAGGTCAACTCTACTTTGAGGAGGCAGCTTTTCCCCAGTCGTCTTTTGAGTGCCTTACAACCCGAGAGACTCATCTTCTGGCACTATGTCAGACAACGTTCCGCTGCTCTTCATAAGGTTTTCACTGGCTAATACTTTCAGAAGTAGACCGTCAGGTCCTTCTTCCTAGTCTGTCTTTGTCTGGAAGCTCAGCTGAAACCTGCCCACCATGGTGACCCTGCTGGTATCTGAAATACCAATGGCATAGCTTCCAGCATCACAGCAACACGCAAGCTGCCACAGTATGACAAACTGACAGACGAGTGGTGTATAATATGATTCAAAAATCAGAAAGTATGAGTCCTCCTACTTTGTTCTTTTCTTTCAACGTTACTTTAGCTGTTTGAAGCCTCTTGTCATTCCGTATAAAGTTGAGAATTGGTTTTTCCATTTCTGTAAAGAAGGCTATTGGAATTTTGATCGGGATTGCACCGAATCTATAGATCATTTATGGTAGTACTGATGTATTAACAATACTAAATCTTCCAATCCATGAACACGGAACATCTGTCCATTTATTTAAGTCTTCTGTAGTCTCTTCCAGTACTGTTTTATACTTTTCATTGTATAAGTCTTTCACATCCCTGGTTAAATTTATTCTTAGGTATTTTATTCTCTTTGATACTACTTTAAATGGAATTGTTTCCTTAATTTCCCTTTCAGGTTTCTAATTTCTGGTGTATTTGACACCCAGTTGGTTTCTGTCTGTTGTCCTTGTACGCTGCAACTTTGCTGAATTCTTCTACAAGCGGACTCTGGGATTTTCTATATATAGGATACAGATTTTACTTTTTCTTCTTTTCCAATTTGGATACCTTCTATTTCTTTTTCTTGTCATACTACTCTGGCTAGGACTTCTAGTACAGTATTGAATAGAAGTGGTGAGAGTGGGCCCCCTTGTCTTACTCCAATTTCAAGGGGAAAGCTCTCAGTCTTTCTCCATTAAGTTGGCTGTTAGCTTTTCATATATGTCCTGAATTATACTGAGGAACTTTCCTTCTATTCCAATATTCTTGAGGGTTCTCATCAAAAAAGGTGTAGGATTTTACTGAATGCTTTTTCCGCATCCATAGAGATGATAGCGTGGTTCTCTTCTTTTGTTCTATTGATGCTGTCTATTACGTTGAGTGATTTTCTAATGTTGAACCATCCCTGCATTCCTCGAATAAATCCCACTGGATCAAGGTGTACGACTCTTTTTAATTTGTGCCAATGCTTTGTTTTAAGAAAAGTTAATGCAGATCTTTTATCATCATTCTTCTATGTTCACCTGTCCCTAACCCAAATCATTAGCCCCAAGCATCAGAAAGCAATGAGAGTCACCATTATATTCACTAGGCATCCCCTCACCAGTCTTCCGTTAAAGTCGCCATTAACGTTACCCTGGGCATTGACCTTTTATCAGGCACTGCTTAACCTCCTGGTCCCACCCTTCTAGCTCCTCACTGTGCTTGCTTTAGTTCTGTCTCTGCTGCCAGTACAGAGAGGTAGATTCATATTTCTAGAGTTTAATTCTCAACAGTCATTCTTGTCTTCGAATAATGGGCAAATTCCACAGTACTCTGCCTAGATTACTCCCTCCTTTAGAGAGATTTCCTAGCTGCTGACTACGTGTCATGTACCATGTGCAGATTATAGACTAAGCTTGTCACAAATGCCAAGTGTCTCACATTAAAATGTCACAATGTGAAGAGGGCTTTTTAATTTTTAAAATGATAAGAGTTGCTTCTGGAACCTGTCATTTGACTGATTAAGATTACTAGACCTGCTAATATATGTAGGCATGAACAAAGATGGAATTCTATCAAATGCAGCAGTTTATAGGGTCTTTTAAAAATTAACTTCTCAATTTCTCAATCACACATGAAACAAAAATAAAACTTATAAGGAAAAAAAGTTCATCCTAAAAGACCACGTTCTGCGCTAATGAAGCTGGAAGAAATTCTAAGTTTAACAATAACTAGACACAAGCACAAGTGTCCCCTGACTATAAAAACATGTAAAATTAATACTGGTTAAAGCAGCACCTCCTTCCCCAAATCCAACTACATGCAGAACCTGCATATAAGGGAGGATGAGGCCTCTGTCTGATCAAAAGCATTACTCTAATAAACCAAAACCAAACCTGTTGCCGTCAAATCGATTCTGACTCATAGTGACCCTACAGAACAGAGCAGAACTGCCCCATTGGGTTTCCAAGGAGTACCTGGTGGACTCGAACCGCCAACCTTTTGGCTAGCAGCAGCAGCTCTTAACCACTACACCACCAGGGTTTCCGTTACTCTAACAGGTGCTCAGAAAATATCTGTAAAATGAACAAATGTTTTGACGTAAACACTAAGCACCACGTAAGAAGTGGAGCTTAAGCCACGTTCATGAGACATGTATGTCATAGCTCCACCTCACGGAGAAGGGAAATCTAAGCACAGAGAAAGTTCCTCACGTCCTTGTCTCCGAGCGTCTCCAGCAGCAGCAGCAGGATGGTTTTGAAGTGCTCTTCCCAGACTCCTAGATTGTCTTCCCGGGTGATCTTGAGCAGCTCCAGCAGCGCTCCTTTCCGCTCCTCCACCCGCTCGTTGTGATTAGACAACTCTTTCAGAAGGTCCGCCACCAGGTCAGAATGGTCAATGGGTACTTGGGGGACAAACAAGACAGAAGTTAGTGCCTAAGGGAAAGCCCACTGCAGGTGGTCCCTCCGTGACGTTCGGCACCGTCTCACTGGTCTGTACTCCCCGCTCCCCTCAGAGGCGCTATTTTCCTTGATCATTCTTGACCTTCACCCTGCTTTGTGGCCAGGCCCCTTCTCTCCACCCTCAGCAGACCACCTCACCAAATTAACTGTGGAATAGAGGTGTGATACCAGATGTTATATAGCAATATTCAACATCTTCACCCTTCCTTACTATCTTCCCCTTCTATTTCAGACAAAGAAGAGAAAATGCTGGTCTCCTCCAAAACTCCATCCTTGGCCCTCTTCTCTTCCCAACTTGTCTACCCCAAGCCACAGACTTAAGTCAGGCCCAAGCTGCTGGAACAGCCTCTTACCAGCACACAATCCCACTCAAATCCGTTTTCCTTACAGTCCTCCTCACCATCACCACTGACTGACTAATATTCATTTATTCCCTTTTCTAATGTCCAGAGCTTAGTAACTGGCACAGTGAAAAAATACTAATCGAGGTGTTTGGACAAACAAACAAAAAACATGCTTTTCTCAAGCCTAACTGCCCCAGAAACTACCACAACTAACTAACTCCTGAATTCTAATGAAGCAGAAATACTTGAGATACGCCTGAAAAATCCTATGCCTTTCAGATGTAGGAGACAACAACCCTGAGGGGCCATAAACCAACACGGAGAGAACTCTTTCTACCCCTGCTTCTGGAGTTACCAGCATCACAGCACAGTGCTCCTCTGAAAGGGCACAGAGGGAGCTGGGCCTCAAGAGCAACCTCATTCTTAATGGAGGAACACATCCCTAAGCCCCTGCAATACTGTCAGCACTCGGCTAAGGGCTGAACAAATGGTATCTCATTTAATTCAACCCTATGTGTTAGGAGTCGTCTATTCACAGACTGCAAAACTTGCCCAAGATCACTGAGCATAAGTACTTGTAGGGCTGTGAACCATGGTTTATGTGGCAGAAAGGCATATCCTTTCTATGTACTTTTAAGAGAGCTCAGATTGGAATATTCACTCTAAATACAGAGAATGAAAAAAAAATCCGAACAAGCCAGAGGTAGCTACTCATTAAAAAACAAACCAAAAAACCAGTCGCATGAGCTACCCACAAGGAACTACTTGAATTTATACAGGCACATTTCTTTAGCTTCTAAGATGGGGAGCAAACACGTAAGATATCTGAAATGTTTAAGTACTCTACCCATTCTCCCCTCTTATTCTACCTTCTTCTTCAGGCCTTTTAGTACAGTGGATGGATAATAAATAATAGCCAACATTCTAGTCTCTATTCCACCTTAATGAAGACCAACAATGGATAAAATAAACCAGGTACTGATCCTACGACCTCTGAGAAGGAACAGTCCACTTTCCCTAGACAGTTACAATAAACATGTCATAATAAGCCATAATAAACACTATACCAGTAGTAGCCTATATCCCAGGAACAGATCTTGGGCGTACACTGGCTGGGGCCCCTGAAGCCACTTCTGCTCTCTGGCTCTCCCGTCTCAGGATCCCACAGCTGTCTAACCACTGACGAAGAGTGGAGTGTTCTCTCTGCTCCTCCGCCTCTCCCTCAGCCCTTCCCTCAGACGACTGCAGTCATGACCCTTTCTCCCGGAAGGCCAGGAGTTCTGGGAGGTAAGGGGCTATGTCTCATTTACCTTCCTGCCCTCAGCAACCCACACACTTCGTGACACACAGCAGGGACTCAGGGAATGTTTGTTGACTGCTTGGGTTCTAATTTAATTAATTCTTCATTCAAAATTGCAAAACAAACAAAAAATTCCAGCAGCCTTGGAAACAAGACAGATAAATTTAATTTTTAAAAATCACTATCAGGTTAAAATAAACCAAAACATGTGAACGTGACAGCAAGGTTAAAAAAAAAAAAAAGAAAAAAAAGCACTAAGTTCCATATAAAAACATCACATACCAAAACATACGTAATCATCGGTTGCTCAACAACGAACACTGGTCTTAACACAGGAGTCAGAAAAAACAAAGACTACTTCTTGGCTCTGTGCCACACCAGCTAAGTTTGTTTGGGCAAGTAACTTAACCTTTCTGAACCTGTTTCTAAATTTCTAAAATGGGAATGAGTCCTTCCGCCTCACTTAGGTTATACAGTGAGACCTGCGAGAGCTGGAACGCGACAGGACTGCCTTGTTTCTCCAGGTCTCGTAGGTTTTCCCCCTTTGACAGGGTGCGGTCTTACACTTATCTGTAGCTATTAGTGAAAATATTTGAATTTTCTTTCTCTGACAACTTTCGGCCTCACACAGCTTCTGCTTTCGCGGGTTTTACTAGACGTGTAACACTTGGTTCAGCACGTGATAACCATGTGCTTAGTAAACCTTCTACCCTCTCTCCCATGGACAGTGCAAAAGTCAACATAAAGCAGCCCCAGGAAGATGTTAAAATGTTACAGCCCCGGGGGGAGGTGAACTGGGAGAGGCAAGGTGAGAGGCCTTGAAAAGGCAGAGAGCCCTGTGCTGCCACTGCTCCGCCTTCACTTCCCTCACCTCCCGCTCAGATCTCAGTCTGTCCGTCCAGCCTGGCTCCTCCGGGAACCTCCCCGCACAGCTGGTGCTGCTCCACTGCACAGTTGCCACAGGTGCAATTTTACGTGGCTTGTATCACTGTTTTGTGCCTGCCTCCCTCACCAGACTCTGCATGTTTTCGTTCACGCGGCAGCCTTCACGCCTAGCACACAGTAGGAACTCGACAAGTAGGTGCTGGACAAATGCCTAACCAGAAGGGTGATTTCTGGATGGGGACGATCAAGTGAAAAAAACCAACCATCTCGCAGCTGCTCCATGTCGTCGTCAAACATGGCCTCCTTCAGGGCTGTCTTGTCATAGGTGTTGATGGTGTCCGAGTAGGGGTAGGGATTGTATTCTCGCGCTCGAGGTCCAGGGAAGGCCCGCGGAGGCTGGGTGTTGAGGAGGGAGGTCTTGTTGTCCAGCGCTGTCCGGCTGCCCTCCACCACCTCACTGCCTCCTCGGCCCTCGGTGGCAGGAGAGGCAACCCCCCCGTCGCGTGATACCTGGAACAGAGCAGATTGTCAGTCCCTCCTCAGGGCTTTTAACAAACTTTTCCTCTTAATTTTCAGGAACGTGAGGAGACCACCAACTTCACATTTGAAATCCGGCCACTGACAAAAGGACAGTTATTGGGATTTCGATTTGTAAATATCTAATTCATAAACGTCAGAAAGGAAGCTGAACATGCCTACTTTTTCATCTATTCGTTAATTTACGGGTAATATCAGTTTTAACTTAATTACTCTTTGTAATTTGGTACTTAATTTTATTCATCCTTTTTTTTGAGGGACTAGTGACAACTTTTCTTTTCATGTATTCTTCAAGGGTGTGAGTCAAATTCTGAAAAGGCCTTGAAAGCAGGTTCCATTCTTCAGGAACCTCAGTGCCAGTGTGCCGCCCCTCGGTGTTGTCAAGACAGCAGTCTCTTTCTCTGGGACGCACTGACAGGGCACCAGTGAGACAAGTTCCCCCAACTGCCCTCACAAAATGGAAAGCAGCCCCACCGTCCAGAAATGCCTTTTGTACATTCCCACCAGGGGTGAGACAGACAAGGCTGAGTGATTGCCAACAGGGGAGCGCTCACACCCTCCCAGGCAGATCACGCTCCCTTTGATCCCCTTTTTTCTGACTCTTACTATTGTTCTTTATGCTGGGTCCAAACCTACTTCTTTTGAAGGACACGCATCCATTACCTAAGGACATGTCTTCAGAATTTTCTGCACCTTACTTCTAGTATTTTCTGAATCTTGTCTTCCACAGCTTAAGCCCCTGGTCTCCGACCGGCCCACGTCCTGGTTCTGACCCACTTTGCTCTCAGGGGTCCTCTTCTCTGAGGAACACTCTGACTGGCTCCCTGTGAGTGGAGGTGCCATCACGGAGCAAGTGTGGGCTGGCTGACTGTGGGGACAGAGTGACACCGTCATCCTCCTCATCACAGACACTGGGCTATATGACGGTGGCGGGACATTTCCAGGCACTAGGCTGCTATGGGGATTCCCATGGCAAAGCCTTTCCTTGTGCTGCTGACAAGTACACATCCCTCGCTCATTTTGTGTTTGTGTGTTTTGTTCTTAACTCTCTCCCAAAAGATACCATTATTAGTTTAATTAAGATGTAAAAAGAATACATAATATATAAACATGAATGAATGAAGACTGAAAAAGTATAAAATCGTAAGTTTTCTCCAGGTGGAAGATAATTTACAGGTGATTTGAATTTTTCTTTTTGTAACTGTCTTCTAAAAGTAAAACATGTATTCTGATCATAATGGGAAAAATCATTTATAAAAGGAAGGGTTTTAAAAAACTTCAGACATTTTAAAAGTAAGGCCAAATCATTCTAGTTTTAATCACCTTTAATAAAACTCTTCCAAACCTTCCTAGCATTAAATATAATCTCTATTTAAAACAAAGCAGAACCATTTAGAAGTCAAACGGAACTTGGAAGGGATGCCCACTGTATTTCTGTAGCTCTCCATAAGAACGGCCTTTCTCCTAAGCATCGACGGCCGGGTTTCTGCTTTTGTGAACCACCTTCTTGCTGGGTCCAGCATTTGTCCTTACTGACCTGGGTCTTACTAGATTGAGTCTATTCTTCACACTCCCGAGTCTGCTACATTTAATACACTTTACTTCTATCCTAGCCTCTTACTGACAAGTCTGACTATCAGTGGCTGAGATGGTGAATGTACACAGCTTCTCAGCGTTTCACTTCCCTCTCAGTGTGCTACCACCTCTCAGGGCCACATCCTCAGCAGGCCCACCCCAAACATCACGTTTCCAGGGACCACCTCCTGACCCCGCCTTCTATCCTGCAGCCGCAGGCACAGCCCGCCCTTCGCTCTGCCTGTCCCCTCTGCCTGTCCCTGGGTAACTCGGAGGTTTCTCCTGCCTTGCTCCCATGGCCGTCTCCCTATCGAACTTCACTCCTTTCGACTTTCCGCAGTTTTTTATAAACTGAAAAACTGGAAACCACCTACATCTTAAAAAAATAGGACACTAGGTACCTGATTATGATACGTCCATCTGAGGAATTATCACAGACGTAAAAAAAATCACGTAGAATAATACTGACAGGGAAAAGCATCCACATCTTATGCCCAGAGAAAAAGCAGGAGCTGTCAGTGGGAACTCCCTCAACTTTCTGTCCCCACACCTACCTGGCTAAGGCCAATCACTCCATCTGTGTCCAAATTCATCCCCTCCCACATCCCTAAGGACCTGTGTTCTCCACCCCCTGCCCCGTCGCATACGCAACACTTTCCTTTGAACAGGTTCAGATCTCCCCATTTGAGAAGTCCCCTGAACGACCATCACCTCCCCTCAGTTTCTCACCTGAATCACTCCTCAAGCTACTGTGACCGAGCTCCCACTCTCTGCTCTCCACTGAATTACTCTCAGAATCCAATGGGCCCCTGGAAGAAACATAACTAGGGAACTGTCGACAGCGCCTCTGTGTGGAGTTTATTTAAGAAAAATGTAGAACTCCAAACACTGGGCTTGTTCGCAAAGGGAAGGGTTTGGCTATGCATCAAAACACTGGCGAAGAGATGTGTATTTTACATATTTTAGGTACAAATAGAAAACTCAACGTGGGTAATAAAAAAATCCAACAGAGCCCTTTTTACTCTCTAGCTACCTGCTACCCCACTGCCGCACGGCCCGTCTGGCTAGACTGTCCTTCCGGAAACACTATTTCCCCCTAACTTCTATGACACCACACTATCCTGGTTTCCGCTCTATCATCTCTGTCTTTCCCCTGGTGCTGATGTTCCTCAGGATTCTGTCCTCACCCTTCACCTGGCTGCTCTCACTCACTCCTCCTCAGTTACCACTAGGAAACTAGCTGATGCCTCTGAAATCTCTACGTCCAACTCAAACTGTTGGCCTCAACTCCAGATCTAATGGATACAGGTGCTTGGATATTCCACAGGTTCTGTAATTCACACGTATTCAAAACTGAATTCATCATGTTCCAAAGGGGTTCACATGCACTTCTCTCTCCTTCTATGATATTATCTCCTTGAATCACACCACCAACTACTACCCTACAGTTCTGGTCAGAGACTCCTAACTCTCTTGCTCATGTTCTACACCACCTCCCCTACTTCTTCTGGAGTCATTCTCCACCCCAGAGTGAGAGCAATCCTTCTACAATGTGTATGTGTGGCCACACTACTTCCCTGCTTAAAAAGCCTTCCAAGACTCTCCAATGTCCCAAAGACAATGTTCACACATTGGGTGGCAATTCTCAAGGTGTGAGAGAGCTCCTTCAGTTCAGAAGTGGAGTCATCTCTTGTGAAGATTCTTCCTGAGTGTCACGGATGGCTGGCAGGTCTCCTGGGTACTCCCAGAACCATGTATCTACTGTCACTCGAGCCTGACCACACCCACTGCCCACAAATGCCTGCTGGTTTGCCCGCCTCTCCCACCAGACTGGTCTCCTAGAGAATCATGGTCTTGTATGCTTCAGGCTCACCATCTTTATCACGTCATAAACCAAAAGGAAAACCAACTGAGAAAAAAGTATTTAACCCTCCTCACAAAGACAGCTCAGGGTGACGCTTTTGAAATTTCATAAAATTGCCTTGGGCCTCTTAAAATAATACTATTCTAACTATAGGATACAGATAACGATGAAGCTCAGTAATCAGTGACCACAGTAGTCAGACTCTGTAATCGTCATTTAACTGACACCCAGAGTTCTCTAGTAGCCTGGGGGCACTTACAATATCACAGTCTTTCTTCCCTTCTCGTTTGATTGGCTCATTCAGATCTTCTTGGCTTCGAAAACTAAACTTTTCAATGGCTTCTGTAACTCCACGCAGAGAGCTGTAGATTTCTTCAGAGTTCAGGTTCTCTGTATCATAGTCCAGCATGCTAAACATAAAAAATATTTCATTCTTTACACTGACGTATGGGCATAAATTACCTCTAGTAAGTCACAGAGTAAGATAAATAGTTTTGTTTCTTTAGGTAACTTGGAATAAAAAGGGGACATCTTTTCTTAGTGCACCACTATCAGACAATGACACATCTTCCCTGGAAAATCTGGCCCCAAACACATGACATCATCACTCACTAAGAAACCAGTGGAAAACAACAATCACCACAAGAATGCAAGAACTCAGGAATGACAATTAGTGACGGAATGCACGAGGTTATGGAAGTGAAAAAATCACTTTCGTATCTTGAAGATGGAAAAAAGTAGTGTGATTGTTACTGGTCTCAAATGTACAAACTCAAATTAAGAAGAATGGGCACTTCAAAATAAAGCTAGTATTACAAACAAACTTCCGAGGAACAAGGCCAAAGACCTCCCAAGACTGGGTTGGCAGGCAAAGCTCACTTACCAGTAACAGAAACTTATCAAATAAAACCCCATGACTCAGTCAGAGCTAGCCTACCAATGGGTTCCTAACTCTATGTCCTCTAACCCAGGAGAGCTTTCCGAACATACCAGACTCTTCTAGATGCTTCCATGTGAAGTTTTACAATAAAAGCAGGTCTTACAAAGATGTGCCATGCTCCTGGATGGATGTTTGAAAACACTGCAGGAAGGAAGAAATACTTATCCCTCAAGGAGAAGTCATGTCAATTGCTGTCCTTTCAGATGTTTAGCAAAGCAAAACACAAAATGAAGCAAAAACCCTCACCTGTATCTTGGTGTAACCAGTGTGCCAACAAGTGGCTGTGAGAAGGGCACTGAAACCCACAGAGAACCCTAAGAACAGAACCACCATTGCTGCCCCTCGTGGGGAAGAGCAGAGAAAAGCACAGGGCGGACACACCAGTAAACAGGGAGCAACACCTGAAGCGAGAGTCAAGCAAAGGCAAGTCCAAACAACGTGACCGAGCTTAAATATCACTTGTTTCGAGAAAGTCCTCAAGAAGGGAGCAGAAAGCCACAGTTCTCCTGGGGGCTGCCAGGGACACTCCAGGGAGCCGTGGCTGTAAACAGTAAGCATGGGACATTACTGAGGACCAGAGAGAAGCCATTTCTCTGCTCTTCCAAAGAGAAAACACTGAACAACTAGGCACTCACTGGCGGGAACCCTTTCCTAAAGGCAACACGATCAACCCTGTAGGAACAAGAGGTAAGCTTCCTGTTCTTAAAAACAAACAACACTTCCTACCCCTTTCCCCCTTTAAAGGTTTGGACAGCACAGCCAGCAAGATGTGGACAGGTCCCATCTGACAAAGCCAGACTTCTAGAGGCTTGAGGTTGTAATGATCCAGGAGTTTCCAAGGCAGTTAGGTTCTGCTGCAGCATAAGATCTGAACTCATGCTCCAGAGATGGAAGCTAGTTGCCTAAAATTGCAAAAAATGGCCCAGGTAAAACCCGTTTTTCTTTCCTGATGAAAGAAAGGAAATACACACCCCAACTGTACTTGGAGAGTTCACAAAAACACACACCAACTCAAAGGCTGGCTCTGGCAGTAAATGAAAAGAAATGCGAACCTCGAGCACATTCGCAGCTAAAAGTCCGTGTACAGACTGACAGGGGGTGGACAAGAAAACCTGAACACAATTCAAGACTTCAGTCTCCTCTGAGTTCACAAGGCTGTCTGTCTATGAGGTGATCCAGAGGCACCATCCCTTCAATGTGAAGAAAGCAAGGGGTCCTTGTCCTCTTCTCTGAAAACACAATACTAGCTTTATGTCTGAACAAATGCATTTATACATCTGGCCAGCACACTACTGTTTATGTGTAAAGACTGAGTATGGCTCAAACAAAAAAAATAGTATATACAAGACGTTAAAAAATGCCTTAAAATACTTTTAATCATAACAATAAAAATAATAGCATAGCCCATGCAAAAACAAAAACAACAAACTGGAAGAATGACAGAATGGACGAGAGTAGGTCTGGCAGAATGCTCAGCTTTTGAAGGGATGTCACAATATTATTTTCCATACGTCGCTTCAGCAGATGGTAGCACTCAGATACTTCGTCTCATTATTCTTAACCTGAACATTCTTAAAATATTCCATTTTGGTTTGCATAAGTTTACCATTACAGAAGCCTCTTTTCAAAGTGAGAAAATAAAGGATTCTGCATGTTACTACTTCCAATGAATAAACCAACCCCAACTCCCACTTCAGGAGCGTTGTGTGCACACCTAGCACCATCTGTGGTGATATGGTGCCACTTCTTTTGGGCTACCTGGCTGGAGGTCTGAACTACTTCCTTGGTACGAAGCTAATGCTGTGAGCAACCATGGTTCCCTCTAACAGGAAACAGACAATGCTGCTCTTTTTATGCTTTGTCTTGATCTGTCCTTTGTTCGAATCAACACCTATAGAACCCTCGGTTTTCAGGGAGTCGTAGGTGATGGTGTCCTGACAAACCATGCGGAAGAGCAGGCAAGAGGAACCCAGCAGCCTTACTCAGAGGAGATGCAGTGAGATAAGCCCAGGAGTCTGTCTTGTTTCAGCTGCGAGACAAGCCAGGATATCATCTTCTGGGTTAAAGGCCACAGCCTGGTCACTTGTAAATACTTTGATAAGACTCCAGAAGGGCTTCCTTAGGGCTCATTAGATCAGGAGGAGTTAATCAATTGGTGAATACTTGCTGACTGAAGGTCAGGTCATATCACCAACAGAAGCAGAGCAAAGCCCCGGCCTGCCTGGTAAAGGCTCCGTATCACAGGTACAGCTGTGCATGGGGTTGGCTCTCCAGAGAAAGGGAAACTAGGGTGGGCGTGTGCCTTCCGAGGTTCCTTCTTTGTCACTTCATAGGGGAGAGATACTAGGTAGAGAATAATTGTTGCCTGTTACGAAGTCAGGATTTGGGCACAGTCAAGAGACAGACGTGGAGTTCCTCTTAGCTTCATGCAACTGATAGCTTTTCTAAATTCAAAAATATCGAGTCAGCTCTTCCTCCTACGGTTAATAGAAGCTACAAGTATTTATTACACATTGTCTAATAGATAAGTTAGATCAACAAATGTAAGTGTGAGCACATCTGACAGATGATTCTAGTAACCACATGTCCTCTGGAGGGTCAGTCTTGCTGCTGAGTGGGAAGACTCGCCAGGGTAAGCTCAGTGTCCCTGAGGGCATACAAGCCAGTATACCGGCAGACAGCTAAACTGAGCTTCTGGTCTGAGGTACTGCTAACCTTTAAAAATAAAAAGGTAGTGACATGGTTTACTAGCATCACAGACAGCAGTGACCCACTGTCTGCTTGCCCTGAGACTATCTGCAAACACATCATTCTAGGAGTCTCTGTAGACTTTAGAATTCTCTGGACAACTCTGAGAGCTGTAAGGGCTTCCAGAGAAAGATGTTGCTAAATATTCAGCTGACTGGTTTACCATGTACAGCTTTGCTATGGTGAGGATACAAAAAAGAATGCAAATCTCCTATGCACAGGTCATCTAGCAAGCACTCCACACGTCACAGACTTTCTTCACCCGTGCCCTATCAGAGCGTGTGCGCTCACCCTGCCGGGCCCAATGACAGTGATACTGCCCAGGCTATGCTTACAGAAACACGGGTTCTCCGGGCTTCGAACCTCGAGCAAAAGCGCTCAGCAGGCCCTCAACTGGGTATGTACATGGAACCTTCTCTGCACCACAGATTTACCATCTGTCTAAACAGCTGAGGGAAGCCCCACCCCTCCTTATAGACTCATAGCTTAGTCATATTCGACCAGTGGCTGTGAGATTCACTCGGCACCTCGACGGTGACTTGAGAGGATACTGATGGCTCTCCTGTCCAGAGGCGGGGCACCGTGGGAGAGAGGCAACAAGGAACGTAGCTCTCGGAGCTTCCTTTCTGGGTCTGTGCTCTCTGACATGACCACATGACGAAAGAACTCAGTCCACACACGTCACAGCAGGACCGAGAGCCACGCGCGCCATCTGGGAAAGGGAAGGTCTCGCTTCTCTGCGGTGGGAACGCCTCGTGTGCCTGAGAAGAAGGCTTGGAAGTGGCGCCCCTGTTGCCTGCCTTGATCTCGCAGGTCAACAGTCAGTAAGCGTTCCCTAAGCGACTGCAGGGGGCTGAAGAGTCTGCAACAGCAGGAACTGATGGATTCTGATCCGTTGGAGACACAGTTACCTTCTGCTCTGATCTGCGGGAGATTCACAAAGGCATGCCCACCTTCCCACCAGGGCTCTGCTCCTGCTGGTCTAAGCCAGGCAGGGCTCAGTGGAGGCAGCTAAGAGGCTTTTCGAAAGGCTTGAGACGACCTTGGAAACGCAATAATATTGTGACACCTCAGACAAGTGTAACAGGTAGCGTGTTACCTGGGAGAGTAAGAGCACCTGAGAGTCTTGTGGGAAGGAGCGGTGGGGACTGAGTTAGGCTGAGAAAAGGGAGGTGGGTGCTTCGACAGCCCGTCAGCACTCCAGCCCCACAACCGACTGCAGTGATCAGAAGACAAAAGTCAGCAAACGGGGACAGAAAAGGCGAAGGGGGGGGGGGGGGAGGAGACCCTGCACCCCAAGGGTCTCAGGGCCCCTCCTTCCTTGACGAAGTTCTAGCAAAATCTATCAGATTCAAACGGACTACGTCACCATGCAGAGAAAACCAGCAAATTCCATTTCACAGTTTGGTCCTCAGGGAGACTGTTTTAGTCTTTCCCCTCCCAACCACCGGATGATTTCAGTTTTTAAAATCACAGGAGATTCCAAGTGTATGTGTGTTTGAGAGGACATTATAAGCACTTCCACACAAGAAAATATGGGTATTGTTTCAGATAACCCAGCAATTGGTTTAGGAAGAACCAAAGAAAGAATTATGGGGGCTTAACTGAAAAGTGGCCAGAGGTAGTACAACAGGGAAAGCTACAGAAAACGTGCTATTCTGACTAGAGCACTCAGGCACGGGCCGGTGTGTGCTGCGTGGCTGGAATCCAATCACGGCGTTCAGAGGCTGACACAGCCGTTCCTCCTGAAAGAATAACAGCACAACAGACTAAAGGCCTAGGACGTTAAGTCTCAGATGGACAGCTCAGAGTGGGAGCACCAACAAATCGATTCTTCTGCTCCTATCACCAAATATGAGAATTAAAATTCTATACAAAATGAAGGCATCCCTCTTCAATCCACAAATGTCACTAGGTGACCTGGGCTTGCAGAGGCCATGACAGGAAGTTCTAACAACTGTTTGCAATTCAAAAGAACTGAGCCCAGAGAGACTGGAGAAAGGGGTACTGAACTGGCGGGAATGGTGATGTGAGGCCCCAGGGCCAAGATTATGACATCAGAGATAATGTTTCTACAGTCAGCCCTGCTAGTGGCTGGTATTTATCATAGTTCTAAGAGCGTAAGTCCTTTCCTGTGGTAGGTTTGGAGCTGGTCTCCCTGAGGACAGTTATGGCCTCCATTTTGTAAGGAAATTAAGGTGTGCAACCGACAGGTCACTGAGGAACGGGAAGGGCCTAAAGACCTTCTCTCTAAGTCACACATGGAGTCGGGGTGGAGGTTCAAGAAGAACACGGGTGACCACCACAGGCAGGAGCTCTGCAAAGGGCAGAGGACAAAGCAGATGCCTCAGCACCTCCTCAAAGTCAATCTCACTCTGACTCTGTGGATACTGTTGGTCCTCAAGTGGACAAAATGTAAAACCCACCTGCAATTATTTTTATCGTTAGGGGACACACAGATTATCCAGGGACTTTCTGCTCTTGACAAGTTTGCCAAGAACATACGGCAGACCAGAGCAAGAACTGCGTATACTTTTTTAAAGAGAATGGACCTCAGATGCTTTCTGGTCTTTGTCTACTCTGCTTCCCATTTACCATAAAATCACATTAGGTAAGATGAGCTAAAATATAAATACGTGTTTAATGATGAAAAATCCCATGTCATAAATCTCTCCAAGTACCAAGGAGTATTTGTTTATTAGCTGATAAAAAGCAGTAATTCTTCCCTCACACAGAAACAATAATTGATGGAATCTTTTACAAAGCTGAACCTGTTATCTATAGCTTCTCTAATATTGCTGGGTCAATAAAAATGAATTCCTGACTAGTGATATTCTAAAAAAACTATCAAATTAGAGTTGTTCATCATTTTAGAATATGTCCTTATTATCACCATGATCTGAATGTAGAATTTTTGGGCAAAAAAAAAAAAAAGAGTTCATTCTGATGCTCAAAATTAAAGACAAATAACAGGTGGTAACTTCTTGCCTTAAGGATGAAAAGCTAACATCATATGGTCAAGATCATCCAGAAGAATGGCAAGATCAGAGAAAATGAAACTTTTAAGAGCACCGCTCAGAAAAGCAGCAGAGATTTTACACTGTAGGGACTTGCTCATCACCTCCTAGAATGTGGTCATCCAGCCATTCTTCTATTTAGTGCAGGAATTCATTTCTTTCATAAATTTCGTGTACAAAGTATGTAGCCTATTTGATTATTTCCAGGGACATGACAACATGAGGCAGTTTTTCCCAGTGAAGGACAATTTTAGTAGTAAGAAAAATTATTTCTCCTGTTGAGCTCAAGTTGGTTAAGACCATCTGGCTATTTATGCACTGAACGACCGCAAATTAATGAGGAAAAAAAGAAGAAACTACATAACTAAATAACTTCCTAAAGAAGAATCTGTTCACAATATTCAGATGACACTTAAAACCAAAAAACCAAACCCACTGCCGCCAAGTCGATTCCGACTCATAGTGACCCTACAGGACAGAGTAGAACTGCCCCACAGGGCTTCCAAGGAGCGGCTGGTGGATTCAAACTGCTGACCTTTTGGTTAGCAGCCGAGCTCTTAACCACTGCGCCACCAGGGCTCCAGAGCACACACAGACTTTTTAATATTGAATGAATCTTCAATTCATTTCTTCTACTGACCTATAGCCCTAACAGTAAAAACTGAGGTCAGGCCAATTTAGAAGAAATGGTGTCTTGTAAAAATAAATTTTAATTTTAATAATTTGGGGATCCATAAATACTGAGCTGATTCTTAGCGCTGATGGATTATGCTAGCAGCCCCCACCACTGTTTTATTTAGACTATCAGCATACACAATAACATACTTAATCTGAGGTTTGCCTTCCGCTTCCTACCTGAAGAATGTGCCACCTAATAATGAAATGGCTAAAAGAAGTATGAACTGCATATTACAAAAGAACAGATTTCCCAATTAATATTGCAAAAGTATTGCTTCTAGACAAAGGCCAACAATTTACAGGGAATACAAGTTTTCCATAAGTCACCCTACCAGGAAAGAATACGCAATGATTTTACTGTCAACACTGGACCCTGGTAATGTAAGACAAACCATATACCTTAAGTATAGATGTTAGTTTTAAACAAACAGCTGGCTGAACCCCAGTCATATCTGGGACAAGTCAGACATATTTCCATTAAGTTTGTGGTCTCAACTGCCTAATTATAATATCTTGTGGAAATCGTTGACAACACAGACCAAATGTGGATACAGAACATTGTACTCCATCACACCTAAATACAGTATGGGGGGCATTTGGGGGATTAGATATAGATAATGTAAACATCAAGGCACTATAGGTATATACAATACTCTGCTTCACCAGGAAAATACACAAATTTAACATGTTCCAAACTAGTTACAGATTAACTTGAGAAACTGAAGAGAACTTCAGCTGGTAATGATGGAGTCTGGAAGACTTTAAAAATCTAAATTTAAAGCAATTAAGTATTGATATCTGAGGAAACCCTTAATATTAAAGGAAAAAAGGTACACTTGCAATATTTTCTTTTAACTTTAAGATCCTGATAAAAGCAACCCACAGGACAAAAGCCTCCTGATTTTTGTTGTTAGTGATCTCCAAGAGCTGGACTTCCTCCAGACAGAGTACATGTGGCCCCTGCAGGACCAGAGTGGCTCTGCTGTGAGTAGGGCCACACTAACTCCAGCGCATGGGAGGCATGGCTAAAGCCACCGCACAGACTCCTGCAGGCTCTGGCCAGAAGAAGTGCCATCTAAAGACCTCTAGACACAGCTATTTCTCTTCTTAAGCCACTGCACTGGTTCTGTAAGGCCAATGTTTGTAGGGTCCCAACACAAGTCTCAAATTGGTGATCCAACTTTAGCTGTTAGGCTCTAAATCACAGTCCTTCAGAGCAGCATTCTGAGTGAAACACGAGCTCATAATGACAAGCAACTAGGCTTGGAACGGCCACTTGGTTAGCAAACTAACCCAGACTTGGTGCAGACTGACTCTGAAGGGTTTACGTGGAAGACTGAATACCTTCAGGTCCTCCTATCACTTAGAGAACAGGTGACGGATTTCTACAAGGATTCCATGTAAAGCAGCACTAAACACAAATTTTAGGTTTCAAATCTGTTAAGTACTAGGGTACTTAAAACCTAAAGTACTAGAGAGTGTTTAGAGCTGAAAGGGCCACAGAGAACATTTAGCACAAACGGCTCATTTTACCACAGAAGTTAGTCACTTTGCCCAAGACCACACAGTTAAGACCTGAGTAAGGACAGAGCCCATGGTCTCCTGAGACTCAACACTTTTTGGTTATCAAGCTTGATCTTAAATCTAGAGACAGGCTGCACAGACACTAGGGTGCCTTAGTTTCCTTCACTTCTGTTGCAGTGCCTTTACCTTGGAGACAGACCCCCATGGGAACAGTTGGTAGGTGAGGTCAGGGGGCTGGTCCTGCTGCTGGTGTGTCTGGAGGAAGTCCGGCCAATCGTATTGCTTGGAGAGCCCTAGGCAAAGGCAGAACAAGCACCATTATTCAAGGTCGGTATTAGAACACAGCTCCACTCTTCCCTTGGCCTTTTAACTCATGTGTAAACAAATGGGTAGAAGCTGCACAATTGTTTCTCAGAATAATAAGGCCAATTTCGAGTGCATATAAATCAATAAATGTTCAACTGTCTTATGGGTATTCCTGGAGGTGAATGACTGATGTTGGTTATGCTGGAGTATCAGACATAATCAGGCATTTGCATTTTGCAGTGTTAAAAAATAAGACTAACTCAACCAATGAACAAATAACTAATAAAACGGCCAATTAAAAATTTAATAGATTCAACAACCTAACCCAAGAAAAAGGCCGTATTTAAATACCAGTTCATTTCCTCATTCATAATATGCTTATGGAGTGGCTAGAGATACACTGGGATCATGCATGGCCCCAATCACTGAGGAAAAGCTCACAATCTACTAGAAAAGAACGAGGAAATATGCAATTTTGTGAGAGGAGGTTCAAGATAACGGGCAGGCAGAGGCCCCAACCTGAGCACAGAGGCACCAACTGTCACCCAATGCACTCACCACACTGGTGTTACTAGAATTCTTGAGGTGGTTATGGAGGAGTTTGGTGGCACCATCCTGGAATGTTTTTGGCAAGGCACCAAGTAACATGGTAAATTCAGGGGTGTTCAATTCAAACAGAGAGATTAGCACAATCTGTGCTGCCTAGAAAAAGAAGACATGATCAATTCATGTGACATACAATAGCATATCTTGGTCAAAACGTCCGTTATAACCGTTTTAAAAAGAAAACTTTTAAATGAAAAATATAACTACCAGATGACCCAACAAATTCCACTCCTAGGTATACCCAAAAGACCTGAAAGCAGAGACTCAAACAGAGACTTGTACACCAATATTCACTGCAGCACTATTCACAATAGCCAAAAGGTGGAAACAACCTAAAAGCCCATCAACAGACAAATGGATAAACAAAATGTGGTGCATACATACAATGGAATACTACTCAGCCAGCAGGAGAAATGAAGTCTTGATACATGCTACAGCATGGACGGAGCTTGAAGACATTATGCTGAGCGAAATAAGCCAATCATAAAAGGACAAACACTGTATGACCTCACTTATATAAGAACACAAGAAAAGGCAAATGTATAGGGACCAAAGTTTATTAATGGTTACCAGTGGTATGAGGAAGGGGAAAAGGGTGGTTAACGGTGAAGGAAAAATCATATTAAGGGTAAGGCTGCACAGCCAATTACTGCAACTGCTGTCAATAAGTTGTACACCTATAAAAAGCTGACTTGATTTGGAGGTTTAGGGTCATGGTTTCATGGGACATACCACTTAACCGGCCTAATAATGTGTTTAGTGCTTCTGTTCTACCTCCTAGTTCATTACATAGTACCTGGGATCTTAAAAGCTCTGGAGCAACAGAGGAAGGAGGAGGATCAGGAATAGGTGGAGGAAATAGAATATGTGGCTAATTGCCTCCACCAACAATTGCCTCCTCTGCCATGAGACCAGTAGAACTGGATAGGCCTGGCTACCATTACTGAACATTTTGATCAAAGATTCTGCAGAAGAATCCTGATCAAAAGGGGGAAACTGTAGAACAAAACTTCAAATTCTCATGGACTCTAGACTTTCTAGAGCCATGGAGGAAAGATGAACACCTGAAACTATTGCCCTGAGATAATCTTTAAACCTTAAACCAAAAACATCCCCTGAAGTCACTTAAAACTGAATAATATTTTAGCTTAACTGGTAAGTAAGATCTTCTTTGAGCATTATGCTCTTTTTAAGATTTATGTATACAGGGTCAAACTGACAACAGCAGCTTGAAAGATTAGATAGGAAACTTACGGGCAGTGAGTTCACGTTAATGAGGGAGGTACTCAGAAAAGGAGGGTGAGAATGGTTGCACAACAAAAAATATAATCATTGTCACTAAATCGTACATGTAGAAACTGCTGAATTGGTGTATGTTTTGCTGTGCATATTCTCAATAACAACAAAATAAATACAACTTAGAGAAAAAAGGAAACATTTTTGTATAAGTAAAATCACTAATAAGAGGACACCCTTCACATCAAAAAGCAAAACCAAAAAGCATGTAGAGAAAATAGTTATCAACCATCATGAACAGTCAGACTTCAATCTGGAAAATAAGCCCTAGCTTCATTTTAACACTTTGCCCTTTAGAGTTCCACAGCACATTAAGGATAAATTCCAGTAACTTTCCCTTTGTTGTCTGGCACCAGGAAGGAAGCTGGTAAACAGGTAAACGAAACAATCAACAAATAAGAAAGGCTTAAGATTGTCCCCACTCTGGTAAGTCAGAACTGAACAGAGCTCCCAGCGGTGCACCCTGGAAAGAGCAAGCTTCTAGGTGAGCTGCTGCTAGGTGATCCCAAGAAACTGCTGTCCCTTGGTCCTTCCTTGTGATGTCCTAGTAGATGTCACAGTCCTGCTCCCACGGACTAAAACATACTCGAAAAAGACCAGTCCAAATATAACGGAAAAGCTCCTACTTTTACATCTATGACCCAAGGAGAGAGACAGTCTTTGGGGAAGGCAACCAGATTTTGGATGGTACAATTTAAGAACTTGCTCTTCTGCCCTTCGGAAAACATGCTTCTTTTCATTACTAGTTGAGACAACATCTGCAGTACCACTTGTAAAGTAGGAAAAGGGAATTAGCTGAAGCAACAGTAGCCAAATGAGACTCAGATTCTTCTAGCAAGTAATGTGCTTTCTGTGGTATTAATTTAGTAGCAGGCAATCAGAGTTTAGAAAAATTAGATTACAAGGGTTCTAACTTAGAAAAACTACACCAAAGGACAATTTCAGTTAACACTGATTGGCATTTCTTACAGATGTCTAGAAGAGTGAAGAGAAATAAAAACACGTTATGAAAAATGGTTTCTGTGTATACAATAATTTCTTCTTCATTTTGACTAAAAACATACATTTAATTTCCAAATACTGTAACTTTTATGATTGCAGTATTCTAAATTTTTTTTCCATGACATAGAGTATTACATAAAAATGCGCTTGCTGGTAAATTCTTTGGACATCAACACCATAAAATATTTCAATGCTTTTATAATGATAAAAATAATTCTATAACCAGTTAGGACAAAGCTATTATTATCTATGCCTGGAGAAGGGGGAAAAAAAGTCCAAAGACCTAAATGTATTTAACCAAAATTAAAAAGCGAATTACAAACTTAAATTTATCAGTAAAAGACTGTTTACCATAGACTCCATTGTACATAAGCGTTGCTATGCGTCAGAACCTAACAACTACACAGAATCAAAAATTACTTTTTTCAACATTTCAAAAGCATTCATTAAACACCCACCATCACCCACTGCCATTGAGTCAATTCTGACTCATAGCGACCCTACAGGACAGAGTAGAACTGCCCCATAGGGTTTCCAAGGAGGGCCTGGTAGATTCGAACTGCTGATCTTTTGGTTAGCAGCCACAGCTCTTAACCACTACACCACCAGGGTTTCCTCATTAAACACAAAACTGGGCAAATGCATATTGCTTTTTTTCCTTGACTCCCAAATATAATCATTAGCAGTTTCTCTATCCAAATTAAACCCGAAGGGGCCAGTGTGCTTCTATGATACTAGTAAAAAACTTATTACTCATTGTACTAAAATGTAAGCAGCCCTGGGGGCACAGTGGTTAAAGCGCTCGGCTGCTAATGGGAAGGTCAGCAGGCAGAACCCATCAGCCGCTCCCGCAGGAGAAAGATGTGGCACTCTGCTTCTGTACAGATTACAGCCTTGGAAACCCTATGGAGCAGTTCTACGCTGTCCCATAGGGTTGCTATGAGTTGGAATGGACTTGACGACGATGGGTTTGGTTTTTGGTAGTAAAATATAAATTTCTACATTTTGAAACATCGTAAATAAATCACTACCTGAAGGAATCTATTTCACCGTGAGTTTAAGGTACTGTTAACACCATTTATATACAGCCAAATTCAATTTAAATAGAGCAAGTTTGAAAAATGCAAAGTAACCTGTGTATTTGAAAAAGATTTCATTAGATGTTAGAAAAGTGCATGTAGAAAAAACTCAGTGTACTTCAAGGAGAAAGGAAGAAGCAGACTTGAGCTTCAGCCATGAAAACATATGAATGTCATCAATTTAATAAGAAAGTCTGAGCACTTAGTTTTTGTTGACTGAAAATTATAAAATGTATAATTATATTCTTGAATAGCATAATTCTATGTGAAATGTGCCACTGCCTTTACTTAAAAGTCTGTATTTTTTCCCAGACTGACAAGAAATGCAATGCCACAAGCTAACCTGAGGGTTTTCATAAAGCAAAGTATAAAATTAGTGAGATCTTTCAGGAACACGGTGGGGGTGCCTGCAAGACAACAGGCCCAGAAACTGAAAACTCACGGCTACTTAATATTAGCGACTTTTACCTATGTGGGAAAAAAGTCCAATAAACTTTTAACTTCTGGCCCATTGAGGAATTTTTTTCTCAATAATAAGAAATCAAATAGGAATTTTGAAAAATAACTAGTTGGACAGATGATGTGTGTGTGTGTGTGATTTTATAGTTTTCAAAAAAAATCATTCTTTGGCTTAAAGCTGTTTCCAAAATAAAATCTCTTTTTAATGAGACCCAAGCTCCAGAAATGCAAAGTATCATTAAAGTATGTTATTTCAAAAAGATTTCTCACATCGAAGTTTTACAAAGAATGAGACTGTCATGGTTCTAATACATTTTACCTACGACCCCCTTAGTGAGATGTCAGAAGGCTGGGATCCAAGCAAGGAAGAAACCCAAGTGGTATTTATCATCCCTGTCATTATGCTCGTGTTAAAGGTGCGTTTAAAGCAGCTGGGGCACAGCTCCTAGTCAACAGGCAACTGCTGTCGTCTGCAGCTCTGAACTGCTGTTTTCCACAAGAGAAAAACCAAACCCGCTGCTGTCGAGCCGATTCCGACTCACAGCGACCCTGTAAGATAGAGTAGAACTGCCCCTTGCGGTTCCCAAGGAGCGGCTGGTGGACTCTGAGTAGTGCTGATTCCTCTAACGGACAATTCTGGGGCAATTTAAGGATCAAACCTCAACTTAAAAGGAGAGACTCTGGTGCATGCCCCCATAGTGGATTTCGGGGCTGAGGGTCAAAGGGTCTTCTGAATCTCACTGCCGCTATCTGACAAGAACTCTCAGGCCCTCAACTGCCTTGAATGCTGCACACCTTACACAGAAAGGAATTCTTCCTCACAGCTGAAAGATAAACAAAGCCTGGACAAATGCTTCACGGTTGGTGTTGATTTGGGCAAGTGTGGAAAAGAAAAGCTAAGAGTTTTCTAACTTATTAAACGGTGATTACTAGTCCCTTCAGAATGTCATTAAAAGTGTTACACAAACTACCAACGAGGGGGCATTTCGTGATCTACAGGCATTCCTTATTCTACACAGGCTACTATTCCGTTGGGAAGACAGTTAATCATAAAACATACCAAAACACAAACACTTATTTACACACACACACACACACACACACACACACACACACACACACGCACTCACTCGTTCAGTACTGCATTAATTTTAGATTTCTTCAAAATCCTCCCAGTGTCCTCACAAGGGTCTGGTATTAATAATCCAAAATGCAAACACAGAAGCATGTTTTTTGAAATTAGTTCACAGTTTCTAATCTACCTGTTGACAATTTTCTTCCGAGTTCCCTCCTCGGAGCCCAGAGCAGGCTGAAGCTGACTAACTGGGAAATCCCCCTACTCGACTACGGTGAAGCAGGGACGAACCAACAGGAGAGGCGGCAGGACTGAATCAGAGAGGAACCAAGCTCTTAAACTACGGCTATTTGTTAGCGGTCAGTGTTTGGCTTCTTCTATAAAAAATTATGTAGGCACATATAATCTAAAAGTAAGAATAATAAAAATAATAACAGCAACTACCAGTTTTAAACGTCAACCTCAACTAGGTCCTGTACTTAATCACAATCCTCCAAAACTTGAAAGAGGTATCAGTAGTTAAACTGAGATTCAAATCTTATTTGATGACAGGCCGTGCTTCCTCTATAATCAGAGATTTAAACATTTTTTCATTAAAGAAATTTTAACTTTCAAAGGCTATTTATATACTTTTCCTGCTTTAGACAACAGCATCTTTATACTTTTTAGATTTCTTTACCATGCCTTCATTTTCCAAATTTCTCAAAACATTTGGGGACTGATCTGTCATTTGATCTAATGAAGTAGATGTTAACTGTTGCAAAACCCACGTATGAGTAGCACACATTCAGGATGTTCTGAATCCTGAGATATTTACACACAATTAAAAATTCAATTGCCAACACCACCATCCCCTTTGACTGATCACATGGCTTCCTAACATTGGAAAAAATTTGCTTCTCAAATTGTTGAAAAACAGTATCTTAACAACAACAAAACATAACAACCTTCCAACAACAGCAGAAGCTGCCACAGCAAATGTAGTCCTATCGGTTTTTTATACGTTCCATCATAACTAATTCTCCCTCCCAATGAGGCCTCGAGGCAAGCAGTAGTATTCCTATTTTACAGATAATGAAAGAGAACCCGGAAGTTAAATTATTTGCTCACACAGCTAACAAGTGGCAGATGTGGAAGTCGAATGCAAGTGTAACTCTAGAATTCATTTTCTTTCTGTGGTTAATACTTCATATGGCCTTAACACAAACCCAGTGCGTTAAGAGAGCTTTAGTATACCTCTGTATACTTTGGCTAACACAACTGGTCAGGACTTCCACGCTAAAAGAGAAACTGGGTACTTTCAGAACAAAGCAGGCCAGTTAAGGTTTGGGTGGGGCTCCTCCATCTGGCCCAAACCAGTTTCAGTCTGGAGGTGACATCACCTCAGCAGCCTTCACTGGTGGTTGGTCCGTGTTTCGGTTTTGACTGTGCTTCCCCCTCCTTTTTAAAAAAAAAAAAATGATTTTATTGGGGTAGAATACGTAATGTAAAATTTGCCATTTGAACCAAGGCAGTGACATTAATTACATTCCCAGTGTTGTGCGGCCATCACCAGTCTCCAGTTCTGTAACTTTATCGCCTCAAACTGAAAACTCAGTGCCCATCAAGCAACAGCTCCCCCACCCCTGTACCCACTAATCTATCTGGTCTAGTCTAGATAGTTCAGGTAAGTGGGATCCTACAGTCTTTGTTCTTTTGTCTCTGACTTATTTCACTTAGCACGATGTTTCCAAGGTTAGTCCACATGATAGCACATTATCAGAACTTCATTTCTCCTTATGGCTAAGGGATCCTCCATTGTATGGATGTACCACATTTTGCTGAGCCGTTCATTTGTTGCTGGACAAGTGGGTCGTCTCCACCTTTTGGCTATTGTGATTAATGCTGCAGTGAACACTGGTGTGCAATACCCCCTCCTTGTAAAAACATCTTAAATATGTAAATATCACCACCTACAATGTAATACACCCCAACACACTGAGATAAAAAAGAAAACAAGCAAAAATATTAAAATGCTGAAATCAGCAATGTGGGTTTGTATCAGCTTGTGCCAGCTTAAAACGTTTCAAAAGTGCTTTCACAAATAGGATCTAATAGACCTGGAGAATGAATTACCTTGTCTCCCCAGGACTTGTCTGCATAAAATCAACATTCTCCAAGGAGGGTTACACTGTGACAGTTCATTGCATAGATTTCAGCCTGAAGGGCTCTTAACATACTTCGAATATAACCCTACCCTACTCTTAAGAAGAAATTAAAGCAGTACACCAATAGAAGACCTTGGTGCATGATCACAAAATACTTTTAAATTACCAAGATTTCCATAATCCCTGATATAAGCTTTGTTGTTGTTAGGTGCCATTGGGTCAATTTTCAATTCCTAGTGACCCATGTGACAGAGTCGAATTGCCCCATAGGGTTTTCTAGGCTGTAATCTTTATGGAAGTAGATCACCAGGAGCCCCTGGATGTGTCTGAACTACCAACCTACGGGTTAGCAGCTGAGCGCTTAACCATTACGCAACCAGGTCTCCTGGGTATAACCTCCAAGACTCTGGAAATGATGAAGCAAAACATACATTTATTTAAAATAGACAGCTAAGAGTATCTTTAGGATGTTAAATTATCTATATAAGAACAGGTAACTTGTTTTATTTTTTTACAGCTTTAAAATAATGTTAGTTTTAGATCTGAGCGATATATACCAGATCACAATTTCTAAGCATTTTTATTTATTATGGCACTATATTCATTTAGACAATGTTCCAAATGCAGATCAAATTCTTGACTAAGGCAGCTGACATCATCACTTATAACTGCAAATATGTTTACATAAATGTCCAAGAAACAGTACAGCAAAACAGAGCATTTAAAAGTGAATCTATCTCCAGGAAGGATTAACCTGTAGTGCTCTCATACAGTTCGTGGTACATAGCTCAGGGGCAAAAGAACAAATACTTGGATACTGTACCTTAATACACCTATTTGAATCAAACAACAATGCTTTACTAGTCAGTCCGGGATGTGTACACTGAAAGCTGAACAATCCAGAGCCACAAAGGTCTTAGATGATAAAGGAATCTAGAGGGCGCCCAGAATGCAGAGGTGCACCTGGAACTAAGCTGAATCCCACCACCATCTGCATAAGGTAAAAAGACTCCCTACTTAAACAAGAGCTCAGGAATTACCAAATAACTGTAGAAGATTCCCACCAACCCACTGACAGAGAGGCCGAAGCTGTGGTAGGCAGAATTCTAAGTCAGCCCCCAAGATTCCTGTCCCCTGGTGTACACGCCCCATACAGTTCCCTTCCCTAGAGTGTGAGTGGACTTGTGAATACGAGGGGATATCACTCCCATGACTATGTTACATTATATGGCAGAAGGATGTTGCAAATGTAATTAAAGTCCCTAATCAACTGATTTTGAGTTAATAAAAAAAGAGATTGCCGTATTTTTGTGTGAATAATGTCCGCCTTCTACCTTTGCCAGCTGTGCCCTCTCCCCTCAAGGTATTTCTGTAAGTGCACTATGCCGATTTTTTTTTGTTACAGCAACACGTAAAAAAAAAATTGGCATAGCGGCGCTTACGAAAATACCTCATGGGGGAGGGGCATGGTTGTCAAACAAACAGAGAACGTGTGTTATCTGCGTAAAAATACAGCATCCTGGGTGGACCTGACCTAATCAGATGAGCCCTTAAAGAGGTTAGAGAGATGCAAAGTGAAAGAGATCCTCCTGCTGGATTTGTCTTAATTTCTCCTTCATTCTGGAAGAATAGTTTTGCTGAATATAGAATTCTCGGTTGACAGTTTTTTGTGGCTCAGCATTTTAAATATGTTATCCCACTGCCATCTGGACTCTGTAATTTCTAATGAGAAACCAACTGTTAATTTTATTTAGGATCCTTGGACATGACAAGCCTCTTCTCTACTGCTGCGTTCAGGACTCTCTGCCTTTGGCTTCTTGGCAGTTTGGTATCTTGTGTCTCAGTGTGAAATCTCTGAGTTTATCTTACTTGGAGTTTACTGAGTGTGTAGACTGATGTTTTTCCTCAAATTTAAAAGTTTTCAGACATTATTTCTTCAAATTCTCCTGCTGGCTTTGAAGAAGCAAACTGCTATGTTGTAGAGAGGACCATGTGGCAGGAGACAGCCAGCAGCCTCCAGGAGCTGGGAACGACCCCTGGTTGGGAGCCAGTGAGAAAGCGAGCACCTCAGTCTTACAACTGGGAGGAAGTGAATTCTGCCACCATCAATAAGCTGGAAGAGGACTCTGAATCTCCTTTGAGACTACAGCCCCAGATGGCACCTGGATTTTAGCCCCGTGAGACCCTGAGCAGAGGACCCAGTGAATCTGCCAGATTCCTGATCCAGTTGTGCTGTTTCAAGCTGCTAAGTTTGTGGAAATTTGTCATTCAGTAAAAAAAATCAATACAAAAGTTCAAAAGCCAGAAAATTCAAGACCATACTTTTGAAAATGAGGGCTTTCAAAATACCATCTGAAATTACATCATTTCTCTTTGCTGTGTGTCATTCATTAATTCATTCAAAATATGTATTAAATACCTACTATGTTCCTACTGGAGCCCTGGTGGTGCAGCGGTTAAGAGCTCGGCTGCTCACCAAAAGGTCAGCAGTTCAAATCTACCAGCCGCTCCTTGGAAACCCTATGGGGCAGTTCTACCCTGTCCTATAAGGTTGCTATGAGTCAGAATCAACTCAACGGCAATGCATTTGTTTTTTTTGGGATGGAAGTTCCCACTGGAGCCCTGACGGCACGGTGGTTAAGAGCTCAGCTACTAACCAAAAGGTTGGCAGTTCAAATCCACCAGCCGCTTGCTGGAAACCCTACGAAGCAGTTCTAATCTGTCCTGTGGGGTTGCTTTGAGTCAGAATCGCCTTAACAGCAACAAGTTTGGTTTTTCCAGTATGTTGCTACAGGAGCCCTGGTGGTGCAGTGGTTAAGGGACTGGCTGCTAACCAAAAGGTCAGCATTTCGAATCCACCAGCCACTGCTTAGAAACGCTCTGGGACAGTTCTACCCTGTCCTATAGGGTCACTATGAGTTGGAATAGACTTGATGGCACCGAGTTATGTTCCTACAGACGTTGTTAGGTTCTTGGCATACAGGTGTGACCAAATCAGTCTCCCACTGCTCAACTTCTCAAAACCCTCTGCTTCATACCTACCTGCCTACTCACTGTTTCCAGACAAACCTCCTCACATTTCCTTAACAGGGACTACTTCCCTTCCCCTAAACTTGCATTGTCTGTGCACATTCCATCCATATTTCAAGACTGAAGATGAAAGTTATCTTCTCTACAAAGTTTTCCATGATCGATGCAGCCTACATGAGCTGACGACATACAGAAAACCAGGCAGATGGACAGTCCGTTTGGTGGAAATCCACACAGGGTAGCAGGGCCCCAAGCACCAGGCTGGGCTTCAATGCAGTCTGTGACTCTAGGCAGTCGATAGGGAGGTGGGCAAGGTACTGGACAGTGAGGCCTAGTCTTGAAAATACTGGGGATCTAGGGTAGGCAGCAAAAGCATTTGTGGTGACCAGCTCAAGACTACATCAGCAGCCTGTGTGCCCTAAGGTTCAATCCCAGGGCAACAGTCTAAAATCCTGGGCCTCAAAATCAGCCAGGACTGAGAACTCCTGATTTAAAACCTCTCAAGTTCTTCTGGAAATTAGGATTACTGTCCCAGAGCCTGGGTGTGAGCTGGATCTGAAGATGAGGAGTTACGCAGTGCTCACAAGGAGGAAGAGTGAGAAGCAGGGGCAGCAGTGGAAGGAGCATCAAACCAATGAAGACCAAGTCTTGTGAAGCGACTTCAGATAATCCTAAATACTTGAAAATAAACAGTTAAGATTGATTAAATAGTAAATGAACCATATGATTTCTTCTAGATAATTCTTTGGTTCTCCTCTTTGAATGCCATCAGGGAGGACAAAGTGTCTATCTGCATTTGGAAATGCACCAATTTTGCTAATTATTGCTTGGGATCAGCCTTTTCCCCGTCTGGACCCCAAGGCCAAAGGGATAGCTGTGGACAGAGTACAGTCCAAAAGAAAAAATGCAAGGTTCACGATTATACACAAATAAACCAGAATCAACTACTTTTAGCCTGCAAGCAGAACCGAGAAATCCAGCTTTCAGAAGTACTAAAGGCTAGTTTTTACACAAAGTAAAAGAACAATGGCCATGTATGAAACCCATGCTTAGAAAGAATGTAAAACTGACGGGAAGAGAATGGGAGTAATAGCAACAACACAATAACAGCTTCTATTTGCTGCGTGCTTATGAGATGTCAGAAACTAAGTAAACACTTCATATTAACCCACATAACAGCCCTATGAGGGAGATTATTCTCTAATAATACAAATAATAGCAGGCTGTGCTCTCTTTACAGTGTTATTCTGTCAATGTGCCGTTTCACGAGAAAGTAGCACTAACAACAAAACACCACCTGATATTAGGATGTCTCGAAGAAATAGGATTCTACCTTCCCTCCCCCACACGCCAAATCAAAGAGCAAGTTCCAAGTGTGGTACTTCATCGGAAGTTTTTCTGCTCTTTTTAAAGTCAAGAATCCATTATATCTCATGACAATTTTCCACCACATTTTACTATCAGGTACCCTAAAGCTAGGTAGGCTGCCTGAGGCCTACGTGCAATTCCACCTTCCCAGTTCATGCTGCAAAACTGATATAATGAAGACAAATGTCCCTGTAATATAATAATGGCTTCACATCATAAAATACGTAAAACAGATGCTTAGAAACAATGTATTATGCAAGATTTCAGACTTCCATTTTGATACTCAAAGACTGCAGCCAGGGAGAGCTGGAGAGAGAAGGTAAGGGGCGGTAAGTCTTGGTCTTCACAGAAAAGGAGGAAGAGAGATCTGTGTGCGGCTGGTTTGCAAGTTACTAACTTAGTTCTAGCATGTGCCTAAGAAACCCCATCATTACACTTTAGATCTCTTGGACGTACCTTTCTCACGTCTGAACTCTTTGGTTCTGTTGTCCAGGTGATAATTCTAGAAACAGCAAGCCTTGTCTCACTAGAGTTTATAAAATCTGTTGGATCCATTTGCCTGGCCAGAGACTCAATGTACTTTAGGATCGCAACTTTGACCTGAAAAATCCAATAGTTATAAACATTAAGTACACTTGATGAAATCTTTTAATACATCTACTCCTCATTTATCGACTATCTTGTTAGCCAACATTTCACATTTATGACAATAGTAAAAAATCCACTATCTGACTATTTTGTGCACTAACGACGTACGTCTGGCAGTAAAGAACGCTGAGGTGTGAGGTGAGAGTAACACTGGCTGGGATGGTTACGTGTCACCTTGGTTGGGCCATAAGTCTCAGTGGTTTGGCAGTTACATAATGATGTAATCTGGCAGTTATATAATAATTTAGCCATCCTCCATTTTGTGATCTGATGTGGTCATCCTCCATTTTCGAGTATTGCTGATTTTTGCATAACAACCAGGTCTTTGGAACCTGACCACGTTAATCAATAAAGAGTGGGTGTAAAATTCTTAACAGGGGGTCAGAGAAAAGCAAATGCTTTTGAGGGAGATCTTCCTTTCTCCCGGATTTGTGTTCCCATGTGGAAGAGCATCATCCATGGGGAGAAAAACGTGAAGGGACGGATGGGTAAATCTGGGTACAGAACTGGCACGCAGCTTGGTCCCCTTCTCTTTTGGATCTCAAGCCTGTCCACAAGGGGTGCTCTCATCCCACCACAAGAGACTTCCAGTGCAGGAGCCCATGTGGGAAGGCCAGGTTTTCCAGCTCTGCCCTGACTGGGAGGGCAAGTTCAACTCTCCAGTTAGTTGTTCACACATTCTAGGCCAGGCCCTGCAAGCCGGCATCTGACAGCAACGAAGCTGACTCTCTGCCCTAACTTCTCCATAGACTTTTCAACTGGTTTTGACCTCAGGAGAAAAGTGCTGTTATTTATTGGGCCCATCCTTGAAACCTCAACAGAAGTTAATATCTAAGAACAGGTGATGAACACAACCTATTCCGAATTAACACACATCCTCTCTCAAATTTAATCTTGTTATTATAGTATGATTTTCCAACATGGAACAATTTTCATGTCTTAAAAATGTTACCATTAAAGAAACATTCCAATTGGATACCTGTCTCAACACGTGAGACTGCCTCACTTTTCTAGATTAAACAGTGATTGTGAAAAAGACTAATGATCCCAAATGTCAGTGAGGATACGGAACAGGACCTCTCATACATTGCTGGTGGGAACAGAATATGATACAACTACCTTGGCCATTTCTAGGAAACTTAGACATATACCCATCCTACGAACCAGCAACTCTACTCTAGGTATTTAACTGCAAGAAATGGGAACATGTCCACAAAGACTTGTGCAAGAATGCTCACAGTAGCTTTATTCATATTAGCCAAATAGTTATGTACAATGTAAGTACATTTGAAGCAAATCTGAGCTCTAAAAGTTTAATTGCAATGATAAAGAGTTACCAACCTTGAGATTTGGAGTCTGAGTTTGATCCACAATAAATCTCATCAAAATGTTAAATTGTTGATCAAATGGAAAGGAATCCCTAGGTATGAAAAAATAAAGTGTTTGTTTTTAAAGAAAGATTACCAAGAAGAATATAAAACTACTTAAGAAACAAAAACATCCTGTTTGAGATGTCTGTAATGTCTGCAAAAGCAAACTTGCTCACATTTTCAATCTAGTATTTTTAACTTATTAAAAATATTAAAATAATACACGTTTACATAGAAAATTTAGAAAAAGGTAAATGTTGTTTAAATGTACACTCCCAAAACAGATACTAAAGTTGCTCTGAGTATGCTATTTTAAAAACTAAGAGCAAGCACATAAAGTAAGGAAGGTGTTCCTACCCGCCCTTCTAAGGGTCTGCTCACCTTTTCTCAGGGACCCTTCTGAATAAGGCCTACATGAAAACACCTCCAATTCTCACAGCTTATTCTTACATACCAACTAGCTGTTTACAGCTGACTGTTTGAGCTGTACTGTCCTCCTTGGTCCTGGCTTCGTCACTGCTTAGGATCCTATTTTGCCTGTGAGATACTCTACAAAGGAAAATTCCCCATCCAGCTACAGAGCACACACAGAGGCCTGGGGAGTACCTAGGAGCTCCTTCTCTTGCTCCATGTCTTGCCTGTTACTGATCCCATTTCTTGGAGCCATTTCACATCTCTGATGCAATCAAGTAACCCCAAGAAGCTCTTGTACTGAAAGTTTAGGGTTCTCTCTCTTCAAAGGCTGCTGCAATGACTAGCTGTTGTAGATTACACTGTGCTCCTCCCCCTCAAAAAAAAATATGTATTGGAATCCCACTCCTATGTGGCTATAATTCTGTTTGGAAATAGGGTTTTCTTTGTTATGTTAACTAGACTATCCCTGAGTGGGTGGGTTCTAAATCTATCACTTCTGAGCTATAACAAGAGCAGACGATATGCACACACAGGGGAAGACAGACACCACGTGAGGTTCGGCTATAGGCCAAGGAACCAAGAAATGCTTGGGACTACCTACAAGGAAGTTCATGATTTGGAGTTTTAGCCTCCAGGGCTGTGAGAAAGTAAATTTCTGCTCCTTAAAGCCACCCACTTGTGGTATTTACGTTACAACAGCTCTAGCTAACTAAGACACCAGTATTAGTTTAAACCTGCATAATGGAGTCATGTAGACAATGAGGATATGACTTCCATACTAAGATAAAAGGTAATACAATAAAAACATTTATTACAATGGAGGCTAAGTGATTACACTGCCTTCTTTGATCTCCCTTAGACACTTTTCTCAATCTACAGAATAAAAAGTATAGTAAACTTTATTTTTATGCAGGTTCAAATCTATAAAATGAAGCAATCGATATCTACCTCACAGACTGATCTGAAGATTAAATAAAATAATTCAGTTTAAAAGAAAAATATAAAGTGCACGGCACATACTAGGAGCCAGTATACTAGGTACCTAGGCAAATACTAGGTATCATTAAAATGACTAAAAAACAGTAACCTTGACCAAATAGCATGCTGTTTGCACCCAGCAAGCTCTGAGGACCACGTCTAGAAGCAAAGTATATATTACTATTCATGGTCAAGTCAGTCCTCGGTTTCTCTACTGATGCAGTTAGGATATAAGTGACTCACACTGACTATAAATTAAAGAGACAAGGTCCACAAACCACACACACGATAACTTCCTTTCTTCTGCATCAAGAGGTGGATG
This sequence comes from Dugong dugon, assembly GCA_030035585.1. Classification (NCBI taxonomy): domain Eukaryota; kingdom Metazoa; phylum Chordata; class Mammalia; order Sirenia; family Dugongidae; genus Dugong; species Dugong dugon. The sequence continues at coordinate 70,540,493 of CM057461.1, forward strand.
ACGAATACGTGTAACTGGTGTGTTTAACCTAGAAAAGTGCCCTATTGTTAGGCACAAGCCAAAGCAAAAGAAATCGAGGACAGTTGACAACCAGGTCTATAACCTGAGGAACAGCTCTCCGTTATCACTGAAGCCCCTCCTCCCCTTTAAAATCACTGACTGACTCTAGATAAGAGTAAGGAGCTGTACATCTCAGCTGCTGAGAAAAAGAAGGGAATAATGAAATGCCTCAGAAGTCAGATCAAATTTACAACTGATTGCCTTCATCATCAAAGTTTAGGAATACAGTCTTAATATTCCCACCACCTCTAAAAACCTGAAATGGATATCACTCATAAATTCACCTACATTTAACCTGTAGGCCAAATGTGGCTCACATGTGAAAATTCTCAACTGTGTTGGCTGAATCCACACTGCTGACCTTTCTCAAAAAGCCTGGCACCAGTGGGCCCCATCCCAACATGGCCACAACCAACTGAAGCTCTGCAACTCGCCACGTGACCTCCCCCACCTGCTTCTCTCATTTCCGTCAGCTGTATCAGCCCAGCCCCTGGAGTCAGGCCCAGGCTAAACCTTTATAAACCCATTGGTATTTGGTGTAGAGCAGCATACCCTAGTTCCACTGAGCTTCTTCATACAAAGGAGTGATGAGTTTGAAAGCTTTATCATAAACGTAGTATACTGCCTTAAGTTCATGGAAAATCTATTTGGATAACGGAACTCTATAATGCTGCAAATTATACAGCTCTATGGAGCCCTGGTGGTGCAGTGGTTGAGAGCTACAGTTGCTAACCAAAAGGTCAGCAGTTCAAATCCACCAGCCACTCCTTGGAAACCCTATGCGGCAGTTCTACTCTGTCCTATAGGGTCACTATGAGTCGGAATTGACTCGATGGCAATGGGTATAGGGTCAGGGACCAAAAGAAAACAGCTGGCATCATAGTGTAGAAAAACAAATATATGCTTTGAAGCCTGAGTTCAAATTCAGGCTCTGGATTACTATGTGTACAGGCAAATGACAATCTCTGTGCCTCAGTTTCTTCATCTGTAAAATGCAGAAAACAAAGGAACCTGCGCACAGACTTGTAAAGACTGATTTATTGCTTGTAAAATGCTGAGTGTCTGGCACGTAAAATTACTCCATAAACAGAAGCTGTTATTACCAACATTATTATTCAAGTATACATGAATGAAAGGAAAAGTTAAATTTCTAACAACTACACTGGATTTTTCTTGGCTGCTAAAAGGTGGCGGCATGACTGACTGGAGGAACTCTGGGTGGAAACCAAGTATCTGGGTTCTAGCCTGTACGCTGCCACTCACGGACTCTGAGAGAATCAGGGAACCTCTCTGGGTCTTGGCTTGCCCATCTGTACACTAGTGGGGCTGAGCCACAGGTTCTAAGGTTTCTTCCAGTTAGGATGTTTGAAGTCACGTCTAATCCCAGTGGTGGGAAAACTGGGGACAAGACATTTCTTCAAATCTATCTGTAAGATTTAACCCTGAAGAAATTATTCCGACTTTTTAAGAGGAAAATAAATAGTAAGATTAAAAGGCATGGAAAATACAAGAGTAGCTATCACATCATCTATTATGGCAAGTTGCCCTGTTAAATCACAATCATACTATGGACCAGAACTATGTCCTGAACACTGCACCTTATGTCTTGCTCCTGAAATGGTTTCTCATGTCTGGTCAGTCCCTACTGTTGTGAAATGAATATAGGAAAATATAGGAACAAAAGAAAAAAAGAATGACTCTAGGTCTCTCAGAAAATTATTTACAGGGCAGTAACTAAAACAATCAGGGCCTAAAAATGGGCTCATGGTTCTAACTGCCTGGGCTACAGAGGTAATCCCACCACCCTACCACCAAGATAGCCCACCGTAACCCCTGAATTGTGAATACGATATCACGACCCTGAATACGATGAGACATCATGTCCATGAATATGTTAGTGACGTGGCAAACAGATGTCATTGTAGATGTAATGCTTGGCTGCTAACCTGAAGGTTGGTGGTTCAAACCCACCCAGCAGCACTGCAGAAGCAAGCCATGGTGATCTGCTTCCGTAACAATTACAACCGAAAAAATCCTATGAAGCAGTTCTACTCTGTAACACATAGGGTCACCATGAGTCAAAATTAGGTTTTTTTAAATCCTGGATTAGCTGGGTGTACATAATCCAATCATATGAGCCCTTTTAAAGCAGAGAGTTTTCTCTGGCTAGTGGCAGAAGAAGAAATCAGAGAGATTTTATCAAAGAGTCAGATGGAATGCAGGTGGCCTCTAGGACCAGAAAGTAGTCCCCAGCTGACAGCCTGCACAGAAATGAGGGCTTTAGACCCATGTCCGCAAAGAACTGATTCTGCCAACAACTTGAATGAGCCTGCAAGCAAATTTTGCCCAGAGCCTCCCCAGGCAGCCAACACCTCGATTTCAGCCTTGTGAAATCCGGAGGACAAAAGCCGGTCAAGCCCACCTGGACTTGTGACCCAGAGACCTCTGAGCTAATAATAAATAGGTGTCGTTTTAAGCTGTGAAATGTGTAACACAGCAATACATACTGGTATGACTTCAGTTTGTAGTAAATAGGTCTTAGAAAAATCATTGCCCCGACAGTTTTCAGAGTGATGTGGAGGCAGTTATCTGTTCCTTTAAAACCCAATGGATGTGACACATTTCCCTTCATCTTCCACCAAATCACAACCAAGGCTTTACTGCCAAGTAACTTGAGAGAACTTAATGTCTAATACTTGTATGCTGAGGACCTAAATTGCACAAACAATAGGTGGTGGGTTTCCAACAATGACAGCACACTCAGCATTTCATCCTTCTCTGAGCCTTGGCAGCTTGTCATTTCTCACAGCAGCCAGAAGAGTCACAATTGCTGTGAATGTGTAATTAATCTCTGAGCCAGTACACTGTCAATTCAGACTGTTCCTAGACCACGGGGAACCCTGCATCGTACACACTTTACAGCATATTTCTAATGTAACTTTTAAGAAGTTGAAGTATTACAAAAACTGAGGTCTTTAGAATGATGGAAACAAATATTTACAAAAAATTTTTCAGAGAAGAGGGTTGTTAACTTTTAAAGTTTTACATTTGTTTTCACATTTGCCTTAGGCACTGACAAAAATAATGCCAACTTAAGGAAGACGTGGGTATTCTACCTCCTCGATGGGTGGAACATGTTAACAAACGTCAACAAGAGAACACAGGACTTGGGTAAGAGAGGAGACACCAGAGGAGCAACATAGGCCACGGGTACTGAAAGAGAATGGTCAAAGACCAGCGAGAGTCTCGTACTATTAAAATGGTCTCCTGCAACACCTACCTCGTTATATCTAGAGCCTTCTGAACTTTCGCTTGCACAGATCCGAGTAAATCTGCACCCATCTTCTTAAGTAATTGTGTGAGAAGAACAAAAAGCCAGTCTTGCAAGTCATCTTTATGAATTATTATAAAATCCACCAGAGTCTCCAGAAACATACTGAAAACCTAGAAAAACGACATAAATGATAGCTACACGTTTCGTGTATTTAATTCATGATTTCCACCCAAGTCTATAAAAGATTAAAAAGGCCCACTGGCATTGCCCAGACTGGTGTAACTCTCATAACACTGTTAACAATTGTTCACGTTACCAAGGTATATGTATTACAGGAAACAAAGAAAAAAGGATTGGAACTTACTCTCTGTTGTGAATTCCACCGCAAAGCAGGCCATGCAACAAAACAAATTTAATGTTAGTCCACAGTGAATTAATATCATTTCATGCAGTTTCTTAAAAGGCCTGAAAAATCTACAAACCGATCAAATACTATCCTCTCCCTTAACATGCTGTTGTTGTTGTGTGTTGTCGAGTCAGTTCTGACTCACCGCGACCCCATGTGCCAGGGCAGAAATGCCCCATAGGGTTTCACAGGCTGTACTCTTGTAAGGAAGCAGATTGCCCGGTCTTTTCTCTGGTGGAGTGGCCAGTGGGTTCGAACCACCGACCTTTTGGTTAGCAACCGAGCCTTTAAAATTCAGTACAGAGAAGAATTAACTTTGCTGAAAAGTAGAAGTTTAATCCTGGAGGCCTGCCTTTTTTTCTCTTTCTTCCTTAAAAAAATCTTTTAAATGTCATAATGGTATACTATTTTTTTTCATTAGCTAGCATTCAACAAATACTACTATAAGATAAGCTGGAAAACTATTCACTATTGCATGTATAGGTTTCCATTTTAGGCAGCTATTTTTGATATATGCCGATTTCAGATATTATAAAGTAATAAAAGACGATGGTTTGGATAAAAGTGCTGACAGTTCACTTAGTCTTGCGCAGCTGGGTAATCCCAGCACTCTCTAAGTGAAACAGTCTCCAGTGACACATCCCTGAACCACTTTAGAGAGCCAAGCAGCACTGTGTCCCCCACCAGGTGAGTGAGACCTGCTCTACAGGGACAACCCACCAATCACATACCTACTCAGTTCTAGCACAGCAACTATTACACCAGGGGCCTCTCAGAGACAATGTAGAAGAAAGGAAATGAGCCCCAGCTGTGGGACTGCTGGGTGTGCTCACAGGCAGCTGGCAAATATTAACTAAACTAAGACCTCCAAACTCACTGTACAAGAGCCTTCTGATGGAAACAAATTTCCTTCTTTATCCTCACATTCTGGTTCTGAATCAGCAATCTAGAGGTGACAGGTAACAGAAATGTCATCAATGTCCAAAACCATCTAATATCCCTTAGGTTGCAAATCTTGTTAATCTTAGTATGCTTATACTGTGATTCTTACTACTTTTGAGACTAACTTAGAGAAAAGCCTTGATAATCATATCTTGGGATATCTATGTAGTCTTTAAACTCAACCTTTCTTGGATTTTATTATCATTGTTAATGTTAACCTTGCTGTGAGGGTCAGTTAATGGATTTTAACACATACTTGGAGACCACTATTGAGTGAGAGAACTATTGGCGGGCAGGGGGTGGGGGGTGGGGGTGGGGGACGGGGACAGGAAAACCCCTGCAATCTTTTCGATAAACTCTCATAAGCATCTCAAAAGGCAGGGGCCGTATCTTGTTTCCTGTATTTCTATACCAGAGCAGGTACTCAGTAAATGGGGAATGTCGGGATGGATGGGTGGATGGATGTGAGACACTCCAAGGGCAATTTCTATGAGGAAAGAAGGACAAGGAAGGAAGGGAGATCACAGTAACTGGCTGGATTCTCTAGCGATCACCAGTTTCTTTCTCCCAGCATGACCTGGAAGATATCTTTTTTTACTAGGAAAACTGTAGCATCTAACAGCCTCTAATGGCCTCCTCCCAAACAATGGTATACAGTTAAAATCTAGACTCCAAGTAAACTTTTGTAAAGGGTTCCTCTCTCAGCATCACCCCTGAAAAGGACCTTGTCCCACACCCAGAGGTGTTTTCCTCTCAGCAGGGACTCCCCTGCCACAAAGGCAGTCCTCAGGCTCAGCGCTCCCTCAGCCCCGGGAGGAACGGGCAGCAGCTACATGACTACCTCTCTTAGATGCAGCAAGCTCTTGGGGACAGCAAAATTCTATTTGGATAAATAAGTTAACTTGCTTCTCCAATAAATCCATTAAATAAATGCTTCCATTTTTCTATCCTGTCCTATGTAGGCAAATTCTACAGCAGTTAGCAAAAACAAAAAAACAAACAAACAAAAAAAATCTGTATACTTATTTTCTTCATGACTGCAACTTAAGAAGTACTATATTAAAATACAGTCTTACATACTAGTACCTAGCACACTGGCTAATACGAGGTGCTCAAAAATATCTGCTGAGTGAATTAAAGACTACATCTGATTCTTACTTGAAGCCCACTTTAACTTGAAGTTTTATGGATGTTTGAATTTTTCAAGAATTGCATTTTTAAAAGATGGAACATGCAATATTGTTGACATTGGTGTTAAACTTGTAAGCTCTGAACTGCGCCATGGGGAATGCACTCTCACTCTAGGGGAGGATACACCAGAGCTCGCACACACATGCAGACAGGAATGTGAGATTCCCAGACTCACCTTGCTATGGGGGTCAGCAAACATCCGGGTGAAGATCTCACACAACCTCTTCAGTTCTACTCGACTAGAGGAAATAAATGAATTTAAGTTCAATAAACTAGCATCGTAATTCGCTGTAGCTTTGCTCTTTAAAATTCTTTGGTTTTAGTCAACCACACAAGCTTTAAGTAATTTATATTTATGTAACTTTTTTCACAAATGAATTATTTTATTTAATTTATGACGACATTAAACAGGAACATGAAACCGTGAAGGTTGTGTTCCCATTTTAAGATGAGGGAACTGAGCCTCAGAGAATGATTTACCCAAGCTCACGCATCTGAAGTGAGTGGCAAAGCCACGAGCCAAATCACATTCATTTCATTCCGAGTCTCTTTTCCACCTTCCACAGTTGCAAGGCAATGAAACGAACTAGAAAAAAGCATGTGTTTCAGGTTCAGACAGACCTGGATTTTAATCTCGGTTCTGTTATAAACAAACTACTCAGATATCTTTAAGTCAGAGTTTCCTCATTGGTCAAATAGGATAAAAGCTCCTTCACACGGCTGTTGGGACGATTAACGAAGCCAGCACATCTCCCTTACAAAGCAAACGCTCATTTCAGGTTAGCGCCCTTTGCCTCTCCTTAACTGGATTATTTGAGCCCCACTTTTACTTTAGGGCTTGATGTAACTAAGTGTCATCTCTTCCCCAAATTACTCCTAAGTAATGTCCCCTCATGCAGACAAGGCAGTTGGTTCAATGATCCTTCAATGACAGTAACAATATAATCCAGATTAGGCCAATGGTAATCAACAGATTCCTAGAGATTACTCAATGGTGAGAAAGTGGGCCAGCAGGAGTGAACTGATTGTTCAAAAACAATTACACATCTCGTTTTTAGACAGATCTCCAGATTACCACAGATTATCTACATTTCAAGAAGGCAAATGACAAAGCCTATCATGACATCTTCATGAACAGAATGGAATAATGAGGGGCGAGAATGACTACAGTAGGATGTAGTCAGATTAGGGTCTCTGGGTGGCACAAACAGTTTGCAGCTCAGTTGTTAACCTCAGGGTTGGCGGTTCGAACTACCTAGTGGCACCATGTCAGAAAAGTCTGGCCATCTACCTCTGTAAAGTTCACAGTCCAGAAAATCCTATGGAGCTCAGTTCTATTCTCCAACACATGGAGTAGCCATGAGTCGGAAACAAACCGACAGCAATGGGTAGTCCAACGGACTGAAAAGCCACACTCCGACCATCCTGATTCATTAGTCAAAGCTCAGTTAGGATCACATATCTATTCCACCTATGACAGTCAGCGTATCCAGTCTCCAGATAATCTTTTTTATCTTGAAAGAATACACTGTTTTTCATGTATTCTCAACTGCCTACGTTTTTGTATTTTAAAATCTCTGTAACTGACACTCAAAATCAATGACATGTTAGTACTATCATGGTTTAAGGAGTATTTCTTCTTAGAGGGATATAAATGGTGAGTCGACTAACGGTGCCTTAGACTTGATGAAATGTGGTCTAAACACATTTTCAATGTGTAATAAACGCTCATTTTAGAAAATGTATGAAATATAGAAACAAAAAAAAGCAAAAATAATTCTAGATAGTATTGTTACTATCCTGGAGTACTTAATTTTATTATCGCTTTACTATGGACGTTTCTAGGCTATACATGTATATATATATATTTAAAACGTCTGTACATTACTTTTTTCATTTAACATTATTTAAATATAATCCTACAGCAGTAAAATTTTTTTCATTGTGATTATGAGTGGGATTGTAGAGATAGAATACCTGTCTCTACCGCTTGACTGTTTAACCTTGGGTAAGTTATTTAACCTCTGTGTGCCTCAGTTTCCTCATCTGTAAAATCAAGATAATAATGGCACCTACTTTGTAGGACTGTTTTAAGGATCAGACAAGAAAATATTGATGAAATACATAGAAAAATACTTAACTGTCATTCTACTATTATATATTGAGGTTATTTCCAAATATTCACAATTACAAAAACACTCTAATAAGCATCTTTATACACAAACATTAATGATTTTTAATAAACAATGAGCTGGTCTGCTTTCGGAATTGCACACTATAACCATCTCCGAGGGCTAGTCTGTAAGATTAAGATAGTTGAGTCATTTGTGCTTTCCAAAATCAAGTCACAAAACCAATTGTTTCAATGGACACAAATGCATAGGAGCTAGAGTTTCAGGCCCAATCTAAGCTACTTTTTGTAAAGGAATGTCAATAGTCGAGGTATTTTCTACAGTTTTAGTTTCCAATCATCATAGTTGTTATGCTTAACAGCTGACTTGGCCACTGTTATGGACTGAATTGTGTCCCCCAAAAATATGTGTTGTAAATCCTAATCTCTATACCTGTGGTTGTAATCTCATTTGGGAATGGATTATCTTTGTTATGTTAATGAGGCAGGATAATTGAAGGGTGTGTCTTAATCTCTTTTGGGATATAAAGGCTGTTAAACAAGCCAAAGAAGCAGATATGGGGGAAGACTGATGCCAAGCCACGTGGAGAAGTCCAAGGAATAAGGAAATAGAAGCTCGAAGAGACAAGGACCTTCCCCCAGGGCTGACAGAGAGAGAAAGCCTTCCCCTAGAGCCAGCAACCTGAATTCGACTTCTAGCCTCCTAAACTGTGAGAAAATAAATTTCTGTTTGTTGAAGCCACCCACTTGTGGTATTTCTGTTACAGCAGCACCAGATAACTAAGACAGACAGAATTTGGTACCGAGAAGTCGGGGTGCTGTTCTAAGAAAATACCTACAATGTAGAAGTGGTTTTGGAATTGAGTAAAAGGCAGAGGCTAGAAGAGTTTTAAACTGCCTAATAACAAGCACATAGATTGCCTCGAAGAGACTGTTGGTAGAATTACAGATGTCAAAGGCAATTCTGGTGAGGGCTCAGGACAGCTATAGAGAAAGTCTCTACCATCTTAGAGAATACATATGGCACGAACAACAGAATGTCGCTAGAAACATGGACATTAAATGTGCTTCTGGTGAGGCTTTAAAATAAAACAATGAACAAGTGATTGGACAATGGAGGAACGATGCTTTTCATGTAGTCGCAAAGAACTTGTCTGACTTATGTTCAAATGTTTGGTAGAAGGTAGGACTTGTAAGTGATGAACCTGGATACGTGGCTGAGGAGATTTCTAGGCAAAATCTTAAAGGGGCTGTGTGGTTTTTTCCTTGCTGCTTGTAGTAAAATGCGAGAGGAAAGAGATGGGCTTAAAATGAACTGTGAAAATGAAAACAAAGAGATTTGGAAAACTCTGTTGTACAAACTAGGGACGTGTGTCCTAGAATGTTCACCAAAGATGTGGTTCCACGGTCTTTTGCTAAAGAGATTAAGCCTGTGATTGATGATCTCTAACCAACTACCACAGCAGAAAACCCATCAGCTTAGACTGAAGGGGACAGACAAAGAACGAAAGAACACTGTCTGCCTCTTGGAATTCTACAGGCAGGAAACAGGCTAAAGGAGCTACATATGTTGTCCTCCAAGAAAAGAACAGGATGTTCCCTGGAGCAGCTTGGAGATCAGTAGAACTGTTGGAAGGAATATGGGAAGCAAGGCCTTCTTGGTTTCAAAGGGTGGGGCCATGGTCTCCTGGATCTCAAAGTGTGGGGCCACAGTCTCCCAGGTTTCAAAGAGTGGGATCTTTGCCAACTTGGTTCCACAGTGTGGGGCTGCTGTTAAGGTGTGCTGGGGGATGAAGTCACAGCCCAAAGCTGAGGGGGCAGGGCTGCACACCCAAGAGGCGGAAGAATGGCTAGGGTTGCCACTCAGATGGACTAAGAGAATAGGGTCGCCTAGAGCTGAGGGAGCCAAGTTGCCATCCCAGATGGCCTGGAAGGCAGAGCTGAAGCCCAAGGGCTGAGGGGCCTCCACTCTGATTCCAGAGGGTGTGGCCAAGGCCCAGAGTCTGGGGAGGGGTGGGATCATTGACCAGATAGTCTCAGAGAACAGAGGATTATTTTCAAGTCTTGACAGCTAATGTAACTTGTTCTGCTGGGTTTTGGACTTGCTTGGTGCCCTTTATCCCGTCTTTCCCTCCAATTTCTCTCGTTTGTAATGGAAATGTCTACTTTGGGCCTGGTTCCACCACTGTATTTTGGAATCAGATAACTTGTATTCTAGATTTCACAGGTTTACAGATGAAGAAGAATTTCACCCCAGGATGAAATACGTCCAGAAGTCCCTCCCATATTTGAATTAGATAATTCAGAAGATGAGATTATTGGACTTGAGTTGATTTAAGACTTCTGAGATGGTGTGATAGGGTGAACGTGTTTTACATGTGGCAAGGATATGAACTTTGGGGGCCAAAGGGTGGAATGTTATGGATTGAACTGTGTCCCTCCAAAATATGTGTTATAAATCCTAACCTCTATGCTGTGGTTATAATCCCATTTTGGAATGTGTTGTCTTTGTTATGTTAATGAGGATGAGTGTAGGGTATATCTTGAGTCTATCTTTTTTGAGATATAAAAGATTAAACAAGCAAGCAGAGCAGAAATCGGGGAAGAGAGATGCCATGCCACATGCAGACTGCCCAGGAGCAGAAGCTCAGAAGACAAGGACCCTCCTCCAGAGCTCACAGAGAAAGCCTTCCCCTCAAGCCGGTGCCCTGAATTCGAACTTCTAGCTTCCTCAACTGCAAGAAAATAAATTTCTGTTTGTTAAATCCATCCACTTGTGGTATTTCTGTTATAGCAGCACTAGATAAGTAAGACAACCACATAACAGATTAATTGACTGCTGTTAAGAAACCATATGCACAGAGGAAATAACATGCTCTCCACACTGGCACCCAAACAATGCCTGGAAATCTGCACAGGATCCACAGGCCTACATTCCACTAGGCTACTAACAATCCCTGCTGACTCTGTAAAGGTCATCCTAATAGCAAAACCAAGGGGCTTGGTTTTCTTCCGCAATCATTTTCTCCAGGACCCTGAAGTGTAATGAATAGTACCAACCTGCAGAGTTGTTTTATTTTTTACCCAAATTGCAAACTATACCAAAATTTCTCAAATGCAACACCTACTGGACAAAGGGGAGTGTCATGGTTTGAATTATGTCCCCCAAAAATGTGTATATCAGTTTGGCTGGGCCATGATTCCTGGTACTGTGTGATTTTCCTGTATGTTGTAAATCCTGCCTCTATGATGGTAATGAGGGAGGATGGGTGGCAGTTGTAAGGCAGGACTGGATCTACAAGACTGGATTGTGTCCTGAGGCAATGTCTTGAGATATAAAAGAGAGAAGTGAGCAGTGAGACAGGGGGACCTCATACCATCAAGAAAGCAGTGCCGGGAGCAGAGCACGTCCTTTGGACCTAGGGTCCCTGTGCTGAGAAGCTCCTAGTCCAGGGGAACACTGAAGAGAAGAAGGCCGACAGAGAAAAAGCCTTCCCCTGGAGCTGGCACCCTGAATTTGGACTTTTAGCCTACTGCGACTGTGAGGAAATAACCTTCTCTTCATTAAAACCATCCACTTGTGATATTTCTGTTATAGCAGCACTGGATGACTAAGACAGGGAGCTAAAGGGAACCAAATGTTTCATAAAACCTAATAAACTCTGAACTATCTGCCAGGTATTTCAGAGCCTCTGGGAGGCCAGGACTGTCTCCGTCACTTCAGTACTGTCAGCATCCGCACAGATGAGCGATGCAGCTTGCGTGCCTGATGAGTATACTATGGGCTGCAGCCCTGGCTCACAGCCTCTGCCCCGTGCTCACCTCAATGTCCTCTGGCTCTTCAGTAAGTTCTGCAGGCCGAGAAGCCCTTCCTTCCGCTCTGACCAGTTTGAACTTGCACAGTGGTTGAGCACCTCAGCCACATCCTCAGTCTGCCGCAGGTAATGGGGAATGCCACCGTTCCTGGAGCCGTAGGAGCGCTCGGAGCAGACGCTCGAAGCATCGCTGTTGGCATCGTCGTCAGAGTACATTCCGTAGGGCTCGTATCTCCTCCTCACAGGCTTCTTCTGCCAGATCCAGTGAGGGACGGGGGTGAGAGAAATAGAAAGCCGGGAACAGGTCCACAAAAGTCAGACCGAAACACAAAACCAAACCAAACCAACAACAATGTAAGCTCAAGTGTAAAAAGGTTCACACACAGGAACAACATACACTTCTCCTGTGCTTATGACTTAGGGAAATGCAAAAAGAAAAGTAGTCTTCCAGTAGGGGAAATAAGTAGTAAGCACAGCAATCTTTAGCAGAGAGGAAAGAGTATGGTCTCTAGTGTGCGTGGACTTTACAGGAAGAGAAAAAAACAACCAAATAAAACCAAACACGTTGCCCTTGAGTTGATTCTGACTCATAGCGACCTTATAGGACAGAGTAGAACTGCCCCACAGGGTTTCCAGAGAGCGGCTGGTGGGTTTAAACTGCTGACCTTTTGGTTAGCAGCTGAGCTCTTAACCACTGCACCACCAGGGCTCCTACAGATTAGAAGGCTTATAACACAAGTCTGTCTTACTCTACGTTAAGACCCATCTGTGGTAGAGCCTCCGAATCTTTCTGCTTCAGTTTCCCTGTCTTTAAGACAATAATTAAACCTCTTTCACAGGTTTGTCATGAGGATTAAATAGAAGAATATATTAAATAACCCAGCTCAGCACCTGACACACTGCAGGTATGTGTACTCACCAACCCCCCAATCAAAGGCAATATATTTTGAGCAGAGTTTACCAGTCAACTTGTTTATTTGACTATTCATGCTTCTTTAAGAAAGTCTGAAATTTAAATGTCAGTGGCAGAAATATCCTATGTAAAAGAATTCTCAAATTGTCTGAGCCACTTTCATTAAGAACTTAAAAGTTTTTCAACACAAACAGGCTTCTTTTAAAATAGACTACACTAACTGCTTCATTCATTTCTCTTACCCTGGATAGAAAAGTGTGAGTTAACCCGTAAGTAATATTACAGCAGCTATATAAAATTGGTAAAATTGATAAATAGTTTCTCTAAAACCATAACAAACAGTTATTGGCTTAAGCCGTATGGACGTAATCCTCTAATAACACGGCTTACGCACACATCTTGACTCGCTCAGAACAGGTCTGCCTCGTGCTTACTGTCCCAGGACAATTATTAACAGCACCATCTCACTCCCTAAAGTCTCCTGTTTGGATGATACAGCTGTCCTACTTACACATAAACCGGTTCCTAAAATAAGAAAAATGTCAAATAAATTAATTCATGAAATGTAACCACGTAAGAGGAGATACAGATAGTTAACAAATAAAATGAAACACTAACAGGAGGAGGAAAGAGCTTGACATTCAAAATAAACACAAAAACGTTTATGAAATGTGACTGATTCCATCGGTAACAAAAGCATCACTAGACTCAATACAATCTTAATTCAAGATTTCTTTACTATCATTTTTGGTTGCTTTCACTAGCTCCTAAAGGAAATACACTTGCAACAGAAAAAAATAAAGTTGTAAAACAAAAGTTAAAGCACTGGTACCTTGCTCCTGGAGTCTCCTAACAGCTGTAGGCAGGAAAATATTGAAGGATGGGGAAAAAGCATAGAGAATTATGTCAGAAGCATATGTAGGGTTTGTTCTTGCAACAAAAGTGAACAGCAAAACATATTTTAGCAAACCAAAAATACAGGTTAGCAGGCATATCATATCAAGCAAATAATAACAGAGAACGCTTTCAAGATGGCATCTCCTACCATCTCTTATAGGACCTTTCCAATACTTGCTATAATTCTTTGCCAAAACTCTCCCCATACCAGTAAGGCACATCTCTACGAGGTCACCATTAATTCTATTACGTATTCCTAGGGTACATTCTGTCTGCCCTGAGGCTTCTACTCTGTGAGGTGAGAATTCTGTACCATTCCTGCACTTTCTCTTGTCCCGAAGCAGATCACTCCCAGGGACCAAGCAGCCTGGACAAAAAGCAGTAAAGGCAGCTATTAAGTCCAGGAGCTGATTTACAGCATGAGCGTAATGGGAGCTAGAGTTCAGAGAAAAAGCTCAAGTAAAGTTAAGCCAAAGCTGAAACTCTCAAGTCCCATTCTGCCGCTTAGAACTTTGCAGACAGTCCCTTATGTGGTTCTTTAAAGAACTAAGAAACTCCCCTGCCTTAACTGGAAGCCCCATCACTTCCCACCCCTTCAACCTCACTTCCTAGCATCTCTGAGTAAATAAGAAACAGATTCCAAATGTTTCAACAGCTTCACAGACTTCTGTTCCAGCTCTTGGCTCTAAGTTAAATCCAACTCCAGTACCCGCCAGGAAAAACCCTTCTATGTAGAAGGTTGATGAATAGAGCTGGCCAGGGAGTCCTTGCCTACTGGGAAACCCTTCTAAGAGGGCAAACACTTGCCCCCAGATGCTTGTCAAAGGAATGTGACTGAGGGAAGAGAGGGAAGGATGCAAGTCAGAGTCACTGCAGCCACGGACTATAAAATACTTATCAGATGAAACATGGCCAGATTAAAAACTTGCAGGGTCAGAAAGAAGGATACTATATACATTCTTCCTTAAAAGAAAATAAATCTTAAAACAGTAAAAGCAAGGCCAGAGATCAGACAGTTCTAAATAATACCCATTTCAAATGCTAAGCACATAAACGGGAATATGCAAGAGGCTGTGTTACTACTAGCTGAAATGCATCTTTAAAAGGGAATCTTTTAAAAAAAGACTACAAGCTGATTCTACCAAGAAACTTTTTGCTATAATCACAAACTAAAGGACCTCTGGTCCCTTGATATGGTTTTTCAGATATTACATTATAATGATGCAGAAACACACTCCTCCAGTGCTTAACATCCTCCAAGAATCGTCCTTAAAATTGAGGAACATTTGCCTAAGAAGGACTTAAGGAGCCAGCTAAACAACCGCCACAACAAAGAACATATGGGCCAACTAGTGAGGTAATGGAATAAATGCAAGAGTTTCACACAGCAAATTCTACTACCTACTATTAGAATAGTATGTTCACACTATGCCATCAAAGTCGGCTAAGAGTGAAAAGGAAGCAACAGAATGGAAAAAGGGAAATGCTGAAAAAGCATGGATAAAAAGAAAAAAAAAAAAAGCCCAATGACATCTGAAAAGCCCAGTGTCATCAAAACTTCCCTGGCACAGAAGAACGTAGATAGGAAATATGTGATGCTACTATTTTCTGGCAGGACAACGTTCTCTCGTGTGCAGAGGTACAAGTTTCCAAAGAAAGCAGTAATAACAGGAATCTACCCAACATTTACACCATTTTAAGAGTGTCAAAGATGACTCAGTCAGCCAACTTGGGGCACTCTCCTGTTAGGACTGAGGACAACGCAGATGAGTAACTCAGGGACTCAGTGCATGGCCGTGCCTCTTACCAGAGCGTCAGCAACTGCAGCTTCCAGATCTGTACTTGTGCTCAACACTCTCATGGCATTCACTGACCCAGGGACTCTTCCTGGCTGGCCAAGCCCAAACCGCTCTGCATGAAAAAAAGCAGAAGAGGTGTCACTTTAATTCAAATTCTCTCAGTTCTTTGCAAGAGCACATGCCTTTTTCCATCAACTGGACAGAGGTACTGAAAAGTCTCTAACCAAATTTAACTACACTTGGTTTGTTTACCTGTGGCAGAGTTTAAGTTGCTCACATTTAAAATTATCGTGTCACAGAGCACCCTGTCCATTAAATGCGATAAGAATAGATTATTATTGGAAAGACTGAAGGCACAGGAGAGAAAGTGGACTTTAGTTAAAGAAGGGAGCTGGGCCATGACTGAAGTCTTCATCTGTTTAGGCTTCCCTCTAGAGACAAGTGGCTTTGACGTTGGGTCAAGCTAATTAGAAAGCTTCATGGCTCGACAAATGAGTTCTAAATTAGTCAAAAGTTAAAATCTGAAACAAATATATTAAGCTGATTTGTGTGCAAGTTTTCATTAGTGCCACTACTGTTTAACTGATATTAAGCTCAATTAGTTTTAGAGGCTTGTCCATCATGCCTGGGTCCCCAACAATGGTTACTTAAAAATCAATTTTATTAAAATTCTTTAATAATCAGCACAAAAATCCAGCACCTTCACTACAAAACATTAATCATTCAGTTAGTATTCAGTATGAATTTTACCTGAATCCCTCCAAGATTTATGAATGATAGTCTTTATTCATGTAAACAAAATGAAAAGAATCCAAAGAATCTGATTCCAACGATTCTCAGTGTATTAATGACCATGCAAATGAAGACTAACTTTCTGGAGTTCCAGTGAGTCAGCGGACCAGCCTTCCTTAAGAAATGCTGCAGGCTAAACTCTAACAGGAGGAAGTCGGAGTAAGTTCCACCGTAAAAGTGTGTCACATCATCTACAGGTGAGAGGTTTCTATTTAACGTTCTAATATATAAAAACCTTTGGAAGAAAAATGTTAAAATAAAAAAATATTTTCCCTGTATTAGCAAATAAGACACTGTTTGGACAAGAAAAAATATCTATGTTGGCCATATTCTAGTAATGGAGCATTTAGAATAAAGGGGAAGTTAATATCTGTTTTA
The DNA here is from genome assembly GCA_030035585.1 of Dugong dugon. Lineage (NCBI taxonomy): Eukaryota > Metazoa > Chordata > Mammalia > Sirenia > Dugongidae > Dugong > Dugong dugon. The sequence continues at coordinate 70,557,091 of CM057461.1, forward strand.
TATGAATTAATCTTTCCTATAAAATGATATATTTAGAATTTTAGATATATCACAGGACATCATCGACAAAACTGGTGAACTTTAAAACTGAAGTGTTACTTTAGCTCTTAAAATATATGTTTCAAAACGTTACACCTTCTAATACCACAGAAAAAGAATAAAATTTAAACACTGCTAGTCAAAAGTTATACAGTCATTAATTTTTATAAAGAAATAAAATTGCATGTTTTTACTATCCCCTTTTTTAATGCACTTGCTGATCATATGGAATGTCATCCTACCCATTATGTTTAAAAGGAAATTTAACGTGCTACATAAATTAAAAAAAGGAAGACTACAAAAGCAATTATACATACACATTTATATACATACAAATATTTATCATTTGGAATATGAAACTATTGTAAATTTGAGATTTATTCTGCATATATAGCATAGTTTTATAAACGATCTTTGTTCAAGTATTTTTTTTCCATTAAAAAAGGGTGGATAGTAGGGGATTTATGAGTAACAGAATGAAAGTAATTCAGTTATAAGCCATTTAAAAATTACCCAGTATAAACTTAAATAAAACTGATTCTTCAAAAAAGAAAAAGAAAAGCAAAAACAATAATAATAAGTAGACCTCATGCCAGCAATTCTTGCTCCAGGGAAATACTGATCTCTCAGGCACAAAATTGAAACTGGAAGAACAATGCAATTATACTGTGCTCCTTAAATGCATCCAGCTCTGCCGTACACAGTGACTGCAGATCATCTGATGTATGTCATAGATCACATGAATTTAAAATCTTAGGGGGGAATGTCTGTCTGGATCTAAGCAGAATCCTAAGCCTTTTTTTCTTCCCACCGAAGTCTGTACTATGTTCTCACTGCTCTGGTATTACTGATAATGCTCAAAAAGAGACAGAAACACGTAGCTGTGTCCTCAGCGTAGCCCACGACATTCAGAGGAATGTATACAGCAGAGTATACATAACTACACACAGAGCTGCCTTCATTCAGAAGGACAGAGAAAATAGCTGGCTCAGTGAATTGGTCTCAGCTGTCATCATCAACAGTCTACAAATTAATTATGCCTTATTCAACTCAGAAAACTGTAGTCATTAGGGACTGTTAGCATATCAAAACGATACCAGTTAAACCTGGCAAATCAATACATTATTTTACGCTTACTTTTCGCCCCTAAGGCTGAACAGTGTATTTTCTGTACTGTCAGACAGAGCTGGGGCAGAAGGTTTGGGGTCAGCAGGCTGCAAAGCATCGGGGCACCTTTGGCCTGACCTGATTACTTGAATCCTGATCTCATTTTTCCACATAACGTTTTAGGATGATCAATTTATTTTTACATATATGAAATTATATATGTTACAATTTGGAATATTTGGTAACTAGATAGTACCTCAAAATACTTAGAAGCTGACACTAATAACTAACATTTAATCATTCCTCCCTGGGAGTGAAGACTTCGGTGATGGACGACTGTCGGATGATACCAGTACCCCACTTTCCCAGCGGGACCCTGCGTGAGACTTAGCTTTGGTTGCTGTTTTCCTGGTGGAAAGGGAAGGGAGGAGCGTTTCCTCGTTTTTATCTATTTATCTTAACGTAAATGCGAACGCTAGAGAAGTGATATTGTCAAACCAAATGGGCTATAAAGCATCTAGGGCCTATTAATAGAACTACATAAACATTCAAGAACTGAAAAAACAAAAGCACACTGGGGAGAAAATAATATGAAGTGCACACATGCCAAGTGCTAGCCAACACTGATGGAAACAGAGGTTCAATGGTGTGACACTAGAACAGACAGAGAAGCCAAGACATGCAGTTAGCGCTTGTTCACCTGACTGCCCCACAGATTCAGCAGTGGAGAGCGCACTAGTGGACCTGGAATGACGTCGAGAGGCTGCAGGTAAAAGGAACGGCAACAGCCACAGGATTAACACAGACATACCTGAGACAGAAAATGCCACAGTCCAAAGGAGATACAGGGACTGCTACCAGAAGGCCACGCTTTCTCATGAAAAGAAACAGTCCTGAACATGAACGCCCAGCAAGTGCCGATCCTCCAACTTCCTCGGTCGCCCGCTGGCTCTCACTCAGCCATTAAACACACAGGCACGACAAGACACCCTTCAAGTATGCATCAACCAGCTGGGACTCTGGGTTTCTATTCATGCCATGAAGCCTATGTCAGCCATTATGGAAATGTGCAACATGAAGAACATCAGGAGCCACCAAGCACCATCTACATCCCAGAGTGGAGGGGCAGTCCGATGGATCATTAACTCAGCTCATGAGATGCTTCATCAGTATGTGATGCATATGCAACCATGCACCAAAAACAAAAGCGTAGAAGTTCATAATGTGTTTTGAACAGAAACCGAATAAAATCACAGGAAGGGAGCTTAACCACTGGAATTCCATTTTCTCCAGTCAGATTGTAACGGCCATTCAAAATTTTAGTTGTTTTGGAACCCACCTAACATGTACAAACATATTAATTACTAACGTATGACTTGTTTAGTTGTTTAATTTAGTTATAACAAGTTTCAGGACCTTCCTTGGAGAGGCAGACACAGTACACTGGTGATGAGTACCAGTTCTGTAACCCAACCGCGTGCACATCCTGGTTGGACCACAGCTGGCTGTAGGACCCTGAGCACAGTACTAAACCTGCCTGTGTCTCTGCTTCCTTGACTGTAAAATGGTATAAATAATGGCACTTACCTCTTGGGAGTTCTTAAAAGGGTTAAATGAGATTATACATAAAGCACTGAAACAGTGCCTGGCACAGCGTAAACACTGGTAATAACAGCAGCTGGTGGTGGCGGTGCTGCTGCCGGTGGCAGTGACGGCTAAGGGTAAACTCCAACTTACATTGTGACATCAGAATAGTTTTTTGTTAGCAAGTATTCATACTACATATATTAATTTATCAACTTGAGGAAATACATGCTAAATTCTGTCCTCATGTAGAAGATACTACTTTCAGAAATAATTATGAAATACAGACTTTACTCAAAACGTTAATTTATCAACCATAGTTCCATGTAATATATGGCTTTTCTTCACCCCAGGAAAAAGCAAAAGATAATATGCTTCCAATCACTATTCTGAAAAGAATATGCTGATTCTACTACAGAAAATTCATAGGCCTATAAAGTACTACTGAGCAGTGCTACTTCTCCCTCATATTATTACAAGTATCCTGTAACGCTCACACATTTAGTTGTTAAATACGCAAACCTCACACTCTTCAATATAATTTTATTTACATAAGCTCAAATCGCTTTATAAAAGGTGCGTATCCATGGTATGTGTAGTATTAAATAGCAAAGATGACATGGTCAATAAGGACAAGTTTTTACCAGCTTGTAAAATGGAAAGAAAATTCCACCTTCCTCAAGATCCACAAAAATAAAAAGAAACCAGCAATCTCTAACAGATATAAAATTATCACTTTCTTTAAATGAGAAAGTTGGCAAAATAGTTTATAAGACTGAAGCACATTATTCATTAATGTATAAGGACATCAGTGTCTTATCTTGGTAGTTTAAACTGAAAATAGCCTTCAAGCAATACCTGATCTGGAAGTTCTCTCTAAAGTCCTCCCTTGGTTCTGTTTCAACAGGATATTCTACAGTAAATCTGTCACGTAAAGAGTCCTCTGTTACACTCACAAGTAAACACCCAACAGTGGAATCCAGGGTGGATCTACTTAGGCCAAAGCCTAATTTACAGAAGAAAGAGCCCTAGAGCTCTTAATTTTACTTAATCAAGAACTTTCTGAATGCAGCCATGTAAATATATTCATACCATTAAAATGGTTCAAAACAATTTTATAATAAAGCTACATATATATAATATATAAAAAGAAACATTAACTGGAACATAATTACCTTCATTTTCTCTTCTTTTAAGGTGAAGGCTGGCTATATAAACTGATACAAAGGGGCCTTGGACATACGATCTCACTAATTTGCAAATGGTACAGGAAATGGTTATTAAAATGAACGGGGAGGAAGAGGGAACTCTGAAGAGAGAACAGGGCATGCAAGCTCTTCTGAGGACAGAAATCTTCTACAGCGTATCTTTGAATTCCCAGGTCCTAATCTCCAGCCTGGAAATGAGTGATTCAGAAACACCGCTGGAGCACTCTCTCTGTGCCCAACCTGAGAGGCCTCACAGAAAGCGTCGAACACATTTTGAGAAACTGATGAAAGGCAGTGAGTTATCAGAACCACCATCATGTGAAGCAGGGTAACAGCTGGGCTCTGAAGTCACACCTAGATTCAAACCCTGACTCCATCACTTGGCAGCTGTGTGACCTTAATGTTTAATTTCCCAAAGTTGCTTCATCTCCCTAAGACTGTTTCGTCATCTGTGAAGGAGGGATGATTATAGCTGTCCCAGAGGGTGAGCAGGGAAGCACGTGGGATTATGTCTGCCGACTACTCAGAATGTTGTCTGGTACACATGAGCACTGTTGTTGTTCTTGCTTGGATACAAGTTTTAGGGACAAATTTAACCCGAGGGGGGGAAAACATGACATAAAAATTAGGCTCAAAAGATATTAACTATTGCCTGGATGACACAGAAGACACATGTGATGTTAGAGTCTGTGAGGAAAGGGGACATATCTGCATCCCCATCTTCTGCTCCAGCAGGAACAATTCTAAATTTTGACATTCTAGGTCTTCACCAAGACAATTAAGCGGATCTATTTAAGCAAAGAAAGTGAAATACAGTTAGACTAGACCATTCAACTCTGCAGGTTCAGCTAGGACTTGAAGAATGCAGCACGCCTTGTCTGCTCCACAGACCACATGCGGGACTAGAAAGGCTGAAATCAGTACATACCAGTACAGCTACGAAATAAAAACACCACATTGCTTCTAAGCGACAAAACAAGCGAGAAATAGACTCAGCTATTCACTCAGTTGTTTGGAAGGTGAAACAGGAGGGAGGCAGAGTTATACAGCCTTAATTTAAAAGGAAAAATCACCAGTTCATTCAGAAAAAAATGATCGCTGCCACTCCCGCATTGTTGGGACCTGGGAGCACTGCTGCCGCCCCAGCTGAGGGCCCTCAGGTTCTGTCATCAGGGGAGCATGCACAGCGCCTCCTGACTAAGGCCCTCTACATCTGTTTCCTTGCTCTTTTCAGAACCTCACAAAGGCTAATGGGTTATAAAGAAATACACCAAGGTTTTGATTACTGATATTGGTCGGGAAAAAAAGATAGAAGTGTATGACATTAGAAGGAGACAGACAGAAGCAATTATTACGACCTTATGATTTTAACCTAAGACCCTTCTTTGGCAGTGACATGTTTATATCTAAGAGACCAGTTCTATTATTACACAGTCAAAATAACAGACTGCTGCAGTCCAAAATCCCACGTGATAACTTCGAGGCTGGGTCTAGTCATTATAAAATGGTTTCCACCCTTTCTACTTATCTAGAGGAAAATATACACCCGTACAGCACTTAACATGGCAAAGAACTCAAACTAGTTATTGAAGTATACAAAATATTTCTTTTTGTGAAAGTATTTGTTGATAGACGGCTTTTGGGGTTAATAATTTGCACTAGATAAAAAGGTAAATCATAGGTTCATTTTAGAGAAGGCAGAATTATTAAATGTAAAAAGTAAATATAATATTCTGTAAAAGACAGACTTTTTCCTCTTTGTCATGTTTTTCTTGAATCCTGGAAATCATTAAAATACAAATAATGACTATGAGGAAAAACTGAACGGCAGGGGCACACAACTGGCATCTGGTTGGTGATCTGAGATGCAGCTCTTACGATACCTCATAGCAACCAAATTCTGTCACTTTTTGGTCCTAGTCTGGCATCTGGTTACAAATTTTAAGTATCCCATTGAGCCCAGGAAGAATTAAAGTATCAAACAATTAATAATGTAAAGTTTTACATCTGTGTTGCACATTAAGCAGTTTGTCAAAAAGCTATTTTCAGATTGCTTTAAAGGAAGCTTTGCAATGATTTATTTAACAAAAGAAGACTAACACCTTCACTCACGCTGCTTTTTACATTGAGGTTATCCCCCTTCAACTAAGAACACTTCATTTTCTAAATGATATCAGGATAATAAAGCTTTTGTTCCTTCTTTAAACTGAATCAGATATGGACTGATTTCTGGTAAAATTAAAGACAAACTGTAGAAACTCAATGACCAAAGATAAACTTTGGATGAATTCTTTGCTTTGAAGCAGCAATTAGCTTTGGCTGAGTCTCGCTTTCTCTAGAAATTACTACACAGATGAGCCTGACTGGTAGCGAGTGGTCAGAAATGACAACAGTACACAGTGAAGTGGTGCTTTTTTACTCTAATATATAAAAACTGGAAGGTGCCAGAATCCAAGCATGCAGAGGGGGCAACAAGGGATAATGAGGAAGAGGAAACAAAAAAGAAAGGAGCAGGAGGACAGAGCGGAGGGAAGCAGGTCATTCCACCTAGCAGTGTCTTGGAGAAGCATTTGGAGCAGGGGAAGGAACCCTTCACTCCCAGAGTTGGCACCTCTGAGTACTCACCGAGTGGAGGGAAGCCCCGAGCAGGGCTTGTATCTCGGCTGCTCTCACGGCTGGTATCGCGGCTGCACCCCTGACTCATGCTGGGTCGAGGGATACGGCTGCTCCGTGCTAGTGTGCAGCATGAAGGGTTTCAGAGAAGGTGAACAAGTTTAATGTAGACAGAAAAACTCACAAACGTAAGTCACATCCCGTTCACGTAATTACGACATTGTCCGCACTGGGCAGGGCTGATGGCTAGGCCACCTATCCATGCCGAGGTCGCGCTGACAAATGGGCCAACAGCAGAGGGTCTGGATAAAAACCTGATTATGCTCAATGTCTCAGAGAACTACAGATATTAGTATGGAGGTGAACCAACACCTAAATGTCAGAAATGAAATCTTTCCAAAGGACAAACTGGCATAAGAAAGCACAAAAGCAAAAGGCTTTTTAGAAATGATCAGTTTTTATGGCTTTACCAGACTTCTCCACAAGAGGATAAAAGACCCACTATGTTTTCATGTGCACCTGGTTCTTAGAAAGATAATTCAATTTGGATTACAACACAGTCAGAATAAAGGGTCTGGCCACCGAAATCCATGAACTTACCTAATTAAAAGGAGGAGGGTTCACGTCTCCCAGCCTGTCCTTCTTTACAAAGAGAAGTCATGACGACTGATACAACTAGAGAACCTGCCCTTTCAGATGCTTCACACACAGATATTTAATTATTTAAACCAACAGATGTAAAGAATTGGGGTTGCTATCCCTTCATTTACTGGTCCAACATCCAATCCCTGCTTTTCCCTGGGAATCCATAAAGATTTGCCTGTGGCCCCTAATCAAATACCATTATGGACCCAGTCTGATTCACTGAGTCTACAGCATGTGAGTTGCGAGTCCCAATATTCGTGTTGAAAGATCTCTCCACTGACTGAGAACAGCCAATCACTTTATGATTATCTAAGGACAAAGTTTCCTATTTCCACTTCATACACACTGAGACTATAAGACACAGCTGCATGAATAGCCTAAGGTCTAATAATAGTTTAATAGTTTGGCCATGAAGCTCAGAAAAGATCACTGTTTCTAATTTAATTTGAGCAAACAGAAATATATCACTGGCAAAATACTTGGAAACAGCTTTGCATAGTGAACGCGTGCAGGTCGAATGCCTAATATAACAGCTGATGGGGACGATCTTTCCTTCCTGAGAGGATCTGCTAATTCTGGACTGGATGGAAATGTCTTCCTCTCTGAGATTTTGGGAACAATAAACTGGATTCGCCATGTGTTCTATGCTGCAGTGAGCATTACCTACTGTTTCAGAAAACAGGTAGATTTACTGTATGGCCAAACCAGAACAAGAGTATCTTACAAACCCCGAAGCATGAAAGTCCGTGATGAAGATTCAGGAGGTGAGACATCAAAGCAACTCCCTGCTGTGCTATCCTGCTCATTGCTGGAGTTGAATTAAGACCCTAAAGGTATGTAAGCGACACTGAATGCTTAGGTCTGCAGTGGCGAGGAAAGGCAATCGGAGCACTCGGTCAATACAGGGCTCCACTGGAGATTCTAGGAATTCCTAAACCCTCCTTTATTTGCAGTAGAGACACAGAAGCATTGAGTTTTCACTGTAAGTGGCAGTGACTATTCACTATTAAATAATCAGCAATTCCTGATGACATTCTAAAGGGTTCCAACAACAAGGGCAAAAGCAGTAGGTGCTAGCTAAGTTAAACGCATTACAAAGCTGGAACTTTCTACTGAGCTCCACCAATAAATGACAAGTTTCCTGGAGGCCAAAAAGCAATACTGCTCATCCTTAGGGACTGACACTGCACTCTGAGGGATGGCATGGTCTCGACAGTTCTATGCTAACTCACTGGGCCAGCCATCAGCCCCTTCTCAGGAAAGTCAGGAATAGGAAGGAGTCCCATCATTTCACTAAGAAGCACACTGTGAGATCATGTACATGTATAAGGATGTCTGGGTTCCTTGTGGAAACCCTGGTGGCACAGCAGTTAAGAGTTGGGCTGCTAACCAAAACGTCCGCAGTTTGAATCCACCAAGTACTCCTTGGAAACCCTATGGGGCAGTTCTACTCTGTCCTGTAGGGTCACTATGAGTCAAAATCAACTAGACAGTAACGGTGTTGAGTTTTTGTTTTTTTTGGATTTTGGATTTTGGATTTCCCTGCAGAAAGTCGTATGAGTCCCTGTCTACTCCAAAAGACATAATCAAAAAACAATGAACAGTTCTGATAGCTTTTCATGTATGTGAATGCTTAGGTGAGCATTTTCTTATCATTCTTGCCTAATTACTTCTGAATTTTTATCCAGTCCCCAGCCCCTTCCTTAAATTCATATACATGCTACAACTAAGGGAAATCTTTGCTCTCTCTGGGCTGTGCTATTTGCGAGGACAATGAAGAACTTCAACAGGGACAAGCAGACATGACCTCAAACAGCAACACGCACACACCGTGAACAAGGTTTACCCTCTTGGTATTCCACAGGAAGAGCTCAGCCACCCACTCACGCCGAATGGCTCCTTTAACCTCAGGCTGAGCAGCACCATACAGGAAAAGAATCATTTCTGTTAACAATTCTGTGAAAAGCTGCCCATGACTGTCCCAAACTTCATTAAGGTACATCAAGTGGTGATGTCAAGAGTTCAAATAGAGGATAACTTGGAACACAAGAAAAAAACACCGCTTCCAAAGACTAATCTACAAAGAGGATTTAAAATAAGTATATAAATAAATGATTTTCATAAAGGCTAATTAATGAGGTGGAAACCCTGGTGGTGTAGTGGTTAAGTGCTACAGTTGCTAACCAAAAGGTTGGCAGTTCGAATCTACCAGGCCCTCCTTGGAAACTCTACCGGGCAGTTCTACTCTGTCCTGGAGGATCGCAGTGAGTTGAATCGAGTAAAAGGAGCCCAGGTGGTAAAGTGGTTAGTGCACAGCTGCTAACTGAAAGGTCGGCAGTTGGAACCCACCAGCCACTCTGCAGGAGAAAGATGTGGCAGTCTGCTTCCGTCAAGATTACAGCCTCGGACACCCCATGGCTGTTACACTCTGTCCTACGGAGTTGCTATGAGTCAGAATCGACTTGATGGCAACGAGTTGGGGTTTTGGTTGGAATTAATGAGGTTGTCAAATTAAAAAACAATAAACTAATGTTAACTTCTCTTTGTTAAGTGCTGAAACTGAACATTCTATGTAACAATGTTATGAGGAGAAGGCATCACAGAAGAGGGAGAAATGATAAAAAAATATATGCCTTTGGAACTAAAAGCAGTATCTCTCGGTAGATCTTGGGTCAATGCTTACATGAAGTGCTGGGAAGCTGGAAAAATCATTTGATGGGTTTTCATTTCTTAATGGACACTATTCTACTTTTATGGTGTTTTTAATGGTAAACCTGACTGTTACCTTTTAGGGAAGGATTTGGTAACCTTGATCCTACTGAAACACATGTAAAGCAGAAGCACAGGAGGATCAATAAAGCTCCCAGATGTTAAAGACATAAAACGTTTCTCTGGGCATTTTGTGTCTTGGTCTTACTACACACAGTATTCTGATTTCACAGCAGAAAAGGAATGTTCTAACTCTTTCAAAATATCTTTTAACCAGAAAACTTGAAAACAGAAGGGAACAAAAGGCAATGCTGAAAGAACTTCCTAAATACAACTGCTATAAATGTTTGCTATTTGTTTTTACTATCTGTCAAAAACAGAATAAAATATACAAAAATGAAACAACTTAAAAATATATTTTCTCCACTTGGTTGCAATGCTGCCAAGAGAAAAGTACAGCTGGGTTTTACTTTGTTTCTAGGTTACCCAATAGGAATCAATCCTGTCTTGCTTAAGAAACCTTAAATGCTAAAGAAGAATCCTGACATTATTTTTAATCACAACGGAGAAAAGAAAATTCAGTTAAGAAAAGTAACTTCAAACACAAACAAAAAAAAAAGCCTTGTTGAACAAAACATAAATTGTAGATAACTAGAACTGATTTTCAGTGCAAATTCTAAGCCTAGCTAAATTATCAATGAAACTGCTGAATTAATTGCTTTGGGGTTTTATAGAAAGTATTCTTTCAAAATGCTCCCCCTTGTTTTGATTATTTTTTAACTTGCTTTTCAATGAACTACATGTTTGCATATGTAGCCACATACCCAATATGTACTAAACGATTCCATTAGCATACAATTTATTACTGAAAAAATACTGATACATTTGATCCCCTATAAAGTGGAATCTATATGCAGCACTACAGGAATAAGAAGTGGAAATTTTATGCATATATTTCTCTGTGTGTATTTCTACAAAAATGCAGATATTTAAATAAAATATCTTCTTTAATCAGAACTATACATATGACCTCAAAGCTTCACATATAACTAATACCTTTAATGAGCATAAAGAAATTATTTTTTCTTAAAAATAATGCTTCGATTAGGAGATCTTTGGAAGGGAACGGGCTCCTATTTAGCTCTCACTGATGCTTCACAGTAACTTCTCTTCGAAAGCTTGTAAAACGCTGCTTTTCCGCTATACACAGCACAAGGTTCACAGTTAATACTATGGAATACCAGGTCTTAGAGGTACAGCAGATAGCCAAGGTGGGTTACTTCCAAATTCAAGAAGAAGGTAAAAATGGCATCTTAATAAATAAAAAAAAAGCAGAATCTCTAAAAAGAAAGCATTTTTAAAAGCATGAAATTAACACAGATCGCAGTCACCCTACAAACTTTTAACAATTAACTAAAACTTCACAAACAGCTGAAACCTCACACCTAAGATGTGAAATCAAATGCATTTTCCAAACAAAACCAGACCTAAACACAGATATGTAACAGCATCAAATATAAATTTGATGTCCACATTCACATCTGGCTCAGGGATCATGTCACACAATACCAACAGCAGCAGGCTTATCAACAGTTAACAAAACCACTGCTTGATTATATTTCTTACTTGCTTTGGAAATGTTACTTCAAAGCAAACCCTTTCCATTTCTACTTTGCAAATATCTGCCCCACCTCTTCTCGTTCAGGGTGACTTCGTCACTCCTCATCTGAGCTGTTACAACAGTCTGCCTCTGGAAAGCACCGGCTTCCTTCCCTGAGCCGGATGTGACCAGTCTCTGCCCCCATTTCTCTCCCCCACTCCCATCTGACAAACTTGGTTTACTGCAGCCCAATGAATCACTTGTGATCTCCAGAATGCATTCTGCTCCCTCGCACCTGACTGCTTCTGCACATACAGAAAACCTTTCCCTCATCTCTGCCTACCCTGGCTGATCCCACTTGGTACTTCATTAGAACAGAACCTGTTCTGGGAAGCCTCCTCTAGCAGGAAACCTGAGGGATGGTGTGGGCAAGGAGCCTAGAGACACTCCTTCTTGTGGTCCCAGAGTACCCCGACATACTATTGGTCTTGTATTTTCATCTCTCCCCAACTGAACACAAGCTCTTTGAAGTCAGAAGCTAAATCTTTCTCACTGATCTTCTAACTCTAAGGCCTAACAAAGTGTCTGATATGTCAAAGTAAATATTCAAGTAAAATTTGTTGAGGAGGTAAATGAATGAAGAAGATAAACCAACAGAACCTAATAAAATAGTACTCTCATTTTACGCTAGTAGGTTTTCACCTTTAGAAAGTAGATAAGGACGTAAGAAAGAAAAGTAATGAACTTAGATTTTTCATAATATAGTACAAAAGACTTTCCACTTTTTAAAAAAAAAAAAGTAGCATATGAATTAGATTTTAATAGAGTAAAAATCTTTAAGATGCTGAGAGTAATACATATAATTCTACATACTATTACAAAGCAACTAAATCCTATAACACATAAATAAATATTATATATTTGGTATTCAACTAGTCCCAGCTTTCATGTTTCAACATTCTGTCAAAAGTAACTGTAAATATACATATATTTGTAAATATATGTAAATAGTATATGCACACAGTAAAGTACTATACATATACACACACACATATATTTGACCACATACATATGATCAAATATACACATTTGACCATAAATGTCACTTATTAAGTTAGGGAAGATCAAAATCAAAATAAATGTGGACCCTACAAAATTATTTTGAAAATTTACACAGGTTAATGCTACTAAGTGCTAATTAGTGAATGGAAAATTAAAAGCAACATTGCTTCTAATTGTCAGGGAAAAAACCCTGCCCATTTACCCAATTCTGATGTTTTGCAACTTGATTATAAAATGCAAAAGCCTACAATGATGTAATTCCTTTGCACGGATTTGAACAGTAAATTCCACATATTTTTCCAGTTCTGATTCCAACCTCAACATGCTATAATCCATATAAAGAAAAAATGGAACAGGCAAAGTAACATATTCAGCTCAACAACAGATCTCTATTTTCTATATTAGACACAGTCATTAGAATGCAATCAAAATTGTGACTAACTTGGTAACAGTACTCCAAGGTCTTTGAGAATCCTTACCTAATCCTATTCGGTTTGGACTTGTTTCTCGGCTACATCCCTGACTCCTAGGAATCTTGCTTCGTTTTTCTGAAGAGGGTGTCACAGGTGGGCCTCTTGAGGACCCCCCAGAAAGTCCACTGTAACCACTTCCCAACAATTTCCCTGGGGAACTCGACCGGCTGCCAGCTAAAAATCAAGCAGAACAAAAATGAGTAATGTAAATCATGGAATAAATGATCATTTCAGAAGCTAGTTTACACAATTTAGATCAAATACTAAAATAGCTTTTAATTAATGGTAGCATTTATTTTAAAAACGTGGGAACATAAAAGAATATCACTGATACACAGAAGAATTACTGATGGAGTTCTACCAAATAAACACAGAAGCTTCTGACTCAAAAGGGCAAGCTGAGTATCAGCAGTAGCCTCCTTGATCTACAGTAAATCTCTACAAACAACCACAGCAATATTTATTTACTGTTTTGTTTTTACTGTATAAAAGAGTTGATATGGCAAAAAAAATTTAAGTGTAACTGCTGGAAGAGTAAAAATATAACTATTAGATGGAGAAAATGGGTCCCAAAAAATTTCATTAATCTCACAAATGGAAGAAAAAGGGGCAGGAGGGACAAAGGACCTAGAAATATGGTAAATACAAACCACAAAATAAGAAATAAGCTCAAACGTATCAGTAATCATAATAAATGTGGCTAAATTAAATTCATCTACTGAAACACAGAGATTTTGGACTTGTTTAAAATCATGAGATAAAACTCAATTATACGTTCTCATAAGAGACAAACATACCTAAAACAAAATAAATACAAAAGCATTTCAAAAGGACAAAGTATATTTCATGTTGATAAGAGAATAATTCTCCATGAACATACTGTATTTTTACACAAATAACACATACCTTTTACATTTGTTTGCAAATCACTCCCTCTCCCTGTGAGGCATTTTTGTAAGCATGCTATACTAATTTTTTTTACAGCAGCATGTAAAAAAACTGCAGGGGCAGGATGCAGTTGGCAAACAAATGCAGAAGGCATGTATTATTTGTGTAAAAATACAGTATATAATCACAAATCTTTATGCTCCAAATAACAAAGCTTTAAAATAAAAAATGATAAAAATATAGGGAGAAAACTAAAAAGCCATAATTACCAATATACTTTCTCAGAAAGACTAATGAGTAACGGAAGACTCATATACCTCTCAGAAACTGACTGATCAAACAGTCAAAATTACATATACACCCTCTCCTCATTGATCGACATCGTTAGGTTCCAAAGATCAGGTCGTTATGTGAAAATTGGCATAATGTGAAAATGGAGGATGACCAAATCAGATCACAAAATGGAGGATGACTACATCATTATATAACTAGCAAATTATATCCTTACATAAGTGCCAAACCACTGAGAATCATGGCCCAGCCAAGCTGACACATAACCTTAACCATCACAGCCAGCGTTAGTTACTCTCACCTCACACCTCAACATTCGTTACTGCCACATGTATGTCGTTAATGCACAAAATAGTCAGATAATAGATTTTTTACCATTGTTGTAAATGTGAAATGTCAGGTAATGAGACAATCAATAAGTGAGGAGTAGGTGTACGTGTAATACACACACACACGTGTGTATATCCTAACAAACAGAATACACATACTTTTCACATTTCACATGAATATTATAAAAACTGACTTGGTACTAAACCTCAAAGGAAATCTCAAAAAAATCTACAAAAGCAGAAATCACAGAGCACTCTCCCTGAGAAGTATGCAATAAAATTAGAAATGAAACAACAAGAAGATATGGCTGGTAACTTTTATTAATGGCTAAGATGCTAGATAACTATAGAACCATTTTCTTGTGGAACAAAATTGAGAAAACAGTAACTTTAAGCATCACAGAAATAAACCAGAATGTAGATTAGATCTCCCTAAGTAGAGAGGCAATATCCTAAAATGTAAAGTATGCATTTTTCTGTGCTAGAACAGAATGACTTAAAGGAAAAACCTTTAATACTTACCTGGAAATGATAGACAGATTAGACAGACAGATAGATACAGAAAAATTACTATCATTCAAATCAAGTAATCACTTAGGTGACTACTCACAAAAATTAATACTTTATAATGATTTTACTACAATTTAAAGTGAAATTCAGTGTAAAAACCACTACTACACATTACCATGAAGAACGTGCCTCAGAACCTATTAATTTTGCTATACCATAACAAAATGGAGAAAAAAATCCATTTCAAACTCTAGAATTTGAAACACAGAAAAAATGCAGAAAGATCAACTAAGCTCATAATAAAAAAAGAAATTCATACTGTGCGGGGACTTGGGAGGAAGGAGTTTGCAAACAAACTAAAGAGCAAGAAGAGGAATGAATGTCTTACCACCAGCAGGATTAGCAGATCTGGATCCTTGATTATGAGAGCAGACCAAAGGACAGGCAAAAAGCAGATTAAAAGACAATAAGACAATGCAGAGGTCAGCATGCAACACAACACAAATGTCTTTGTTCACAAACACACTAACAAAACACGTATCGTAGGACTGGTTCTTCTTATTTTTGCACTTATGTTTATTTTATACTTATCATACTACATTAGTATTGATTGCAGATCTGTTCAAGGAACACTTATTAAGAGCCTACAATGTGCCAGGCCCAGCACAAGGCTCAAGAGATGCAGAGATGTAGGGAAGACTAAGGCAAGCGCCCTCCAGAGAACATCTCTCCAGCTCTGAGCAACTTGAGGGAAATGGCCGAGTCTTACTCATCCGAGTATCACTGCCACCTTACACAGGGCCGACCACACTGTACGTGCTCAGTAAGCATTAATGAACTGAAAACACTGTTATTAACTACTTCTACCTGAATGTCCTATGACTGCCCTTAATTCTCAAATATTCGAAATATGCCCACTGTTAAATATGCCCTAAAAATAATACTTTTGAAATTTACTATTAAAGCACGATGATGAATTCTAGTATATCTACATTTGTAATATATATAAATATGTTCATATTTACCCCCTAATGAAATAATTTTTAAAAATACTTCATTTCTATGCCTAAGCTTATGGTCGGGTCTTAATGATCATTTGCTGGTATGGTCTCCCTTCCTGGGAGGGGAATTCAGAGAGTAGAGTAAAAATGAAGAGGTTTGAAAGTGCAGCCCCAAGGCCAGGTGCATTATTTCCATGAGTTTGAAGAGTTAAAGTTTTATCACCACCCCTGACCCCTACCATAAAAAAAAAACTTTAACCTTCGCCACCTCCTCAGCAGAGATAACATATGGATTTGTAACCCTGCACTATAAAGAGAGAAACGCATAGTAAGCCAGCGAGGGACAGAGAACCTGGCCGATGACAAGGCCGAGACACAGGAGGCACACAGAGACAGGAACACCGCTCTATCCCACTCTCCAAGGAGGGAACAAACACGGCACAGGTAGAGTCAGGCGTTCTTTTATTACACTCAGTGTGATTCTACTGACCTACACCTGAGTCTTAAACATGTTTGGTTTGAAATAAGCTGTAATTCACATTTACCAGGTCACGACCAGAGTGCTCATCATTTCTGGGGCTCATGGCGTCACTAGGATCCTACAGGACAACCAGAGCTGGGGTGCTGCTGTCAAGGTAGATTCTGGGCAACACCTGCACACTGGATTCGTGTGAAAACCCAGCGGCATTTTATAGGAAATAGAGGCTCCTTGGTCTTAATAAACCCAATCTTCCTGCCTTATATCCCTCATCCTATAAACCCACTCCTAGGGATAAAGCAGGAAACGTGAAGGTTGTTCACCTCAGCTAGAACAGGAGTCTCCAGATCTGAAGCGATTATGGCGGTAAACTTGCTTTAGTTTACCGTCCATTACATGTCAGGCTCACAGCTTTTATTAAATCCTCATGGTATCCCTATGAGGTGGGTTTACTACCATCTGTTTTACAGACAGTTAAACGAAGGCTCCCAAACCAAAAACCCACTGCCGTAGAGTCGATTCCAACTCCTAGTGACCCTATAGGACAGAGCAGAACTGCCCCACAGGGTTTCCAAGGCTGTAAATCTTCACAGAAGAAGATGGCCACAACTTTCTCCTGTTGAACGGCTGGTGGGTTCAAACCACTGATCTTTCAGTTAGCAGCCGAGTGCTTTACGCACAGCGCCACCAACGCTCCCTAAATGAAGGCTCAGAAAAGCTAAAACACTTGCCCAATATCACACCAGGGCCAGGACGCAGGCCCATATCTGTCTTGACCCAAAGCCCATGTTTTCTGTACGTTACCCTACACAATGCAACTTACCCCACGAAAAGATCCTGCAGCCCCATGCAAGTCAGCAATCTGATCAACTGTCCCCTTCCTTTTCAGAAACGACATGAGCGTTTTTAAGACGAGGGCTACAGTTCTCAAAAGGACATGAAAAGTAACTTCAGAAAGCAGTGAAAGGCATTCCACATTCCAAGAGAAAATCGGAAATGTGGCTGCAAGCACACACCACCTGACAGTGCTGTGCTGGGGGGCCTGAGGGGACAGAGCAGCTCCCCGGAGGGAAGACATCCTCCACCGCACCCCACCTGCCCACGACAGCTCTGAGCCACCGCACCCCACTGCCCACGAGAGCTCTGAGCCACCGCACCCCACCTGCCCACGAGAGCTCTGAGCCACCGCACCCCACTGCGCACAAGAGCTCTGAGCCACCACACCCCACTGCCCACGAGAGCTCTGAGCCACCGCCACCCTACCTGCCCACGACAGCTCTGAGCCACTGCACCCCACCTGCCCACGACAGCCCTGAGCCACCACACCCCACCTGCCCATGACAGCTCTGAGCCACTGCACCCCACTGCCCACAAGAGCTCTGAGCCAGCGCCACTGTATGTGCAGAGGGGGCAGGATACTCAGTTTCCTGTAACTGGGAAGTGAGACACCAGGGTTGGAGTCTAAGAGTAATTAAAAACAAATTCATTCCAGCTATGGCTGGTCTCAGGGCTGAGGCTAAGAAACCATTCCACTGACTTAACATACACACACAATCAATAATGGAAGTGAAGGCAGCTGGGAAAAGCAGAAGCCCACATTGGTGAGAAAGGAGGAACAGGCGGCCAATGTTAGGACAGAGGGTTAAGACGGAAGGGCTTTAAACGCGCCCACTGATTACCACTGGAAACAGCGACATGAATAGTTAGCTCCTTGGTACTGCTCTTAAGCCACGCCACAAGGATTCCTAACCAGAGAAACATGAGTCATATTCCAGATACGTTTCAATCTAGGCTTGAGGACAGGTAGAGAAACTCTGTTTTCATGTTTAATGCTTAATGAAACAAAATTAAAATCACCTGAAAAAAAGATCCATGTGGGCATGTGTTATATATGGACTGAATTGTGCCGGGTGTTGGGGGGGCTACACTTTAGCCTACTAACGTGTAAAAAAATAAATTTCTGTTTGTTAGAGCCATCCGCCTGCGGTATTTCTGTTATAGAAGCACTATATAAGTAAGACAACATGGACCATTCCATTTTGTAAGCTTATCCAGCAAACATCAAGATTACTCACATTATCTCAGAGCCATAAAATGTGTTTTTCCCCCTGATGTCAATGTGTAATAAGTACATAAATGCTTTAGAAAATAATCCTAAGGGTAATCCTGTAAATGTTCCAACTACAGAAAGGTCTGTGGAATAAACACAATAACAGAGCATAAATTCACTTCTTACGCTGGGACTGGGAAACCACTTTAGCACGGCTGCGGCCCCGACTGTCGGAAGGCGTAGAGGCGACGCTGGTGGCGCTCCCAGAGCTTTGCCGTCTTGTGCGGATCCGACCTGGAGGACACAGCACAAACAGAGTTTCCATGACATTTTCAAAATGAGTGTCCCTTGAGAAAAGACTCCACACCGTGGGCAGTGACCAGGCCAACTACACAGTGGGGCATGAACTTCTTGGTGAGCATCAGTCACGGGGGTCCTCCCACTTCCTGCTCACACACCCTCTGCAGACGAGTGTGACAGCCCTTATGGCTCAGCTATTTCAGCATGCTGTATTTTCAGATGCTGTGACACCTGGGATACCCTGTTGTGACACGCTGTGTTTGGAGGAATTTCTCCAGTTATTTTCAGATTAGATTCTTTCTGTTTTTTATTGTTTACAACTGTTATTTCCAAAGACAGAAAAGTATTAGCTGTTATTTTAAATATACTATAAAAAAAAGTAGACCCAATAAAACCTTCTTAACTCAGCAGTCGACAAAAGCTACGGCTACCTGAAGAAAAGTGTTTGAGGATGTAGCATTCAGCTTCCATTTTAGAGCACGTATGTCAAGTTCCTCAGCTATAAAGATGAAGTAAAAAGCCTGATATTATGAGTACCCAGGAGAAATGCTGACCTAAAACAAATTCAATGTTGCAGGCCTTTATAAAAAGAATTTACCATTACAAATAAAGCTATCTGTTATCCCTACTGTAACACTATTAAAATAAAAATGAATTCAGAAATGCAAAATCACTGTTTATCAGAACAATATGATGAGGGCTCAAAAGTTGTTTTTTAAATACAGGGCTTCTTTGGTTTCAGTGGGGGCATAAAATTCCTCTTCTGCCATATACTCAATGAAAATCACAATCTGATGGGGAAAAATGAACCAATTTGAATTCCTGTTGCTGTTTTATATTGTTCAGCATCACTTCCGCCCCATCATCTGAGAAAGTTTGGAGAAAAGTAATGCAGAGAAACAGACCCTAAGGCTTGAAAGGAGAGGTAAGGAGCGAGAAAAGAAAGCACAGCAATTAAAAACAGCTCAGAAATGGAGGGCGGGGGTGGTTGCACAATTCAAACCAGTATCACTGAACTGTACACGTAGAAAGTGCTGAACTGGTGTCTGTTCTGCTGTGTATATTCTCAACAACAACAAAAATAAATTATTAAAAAAACTAAAGCTAGAAAGGCTCAATGGCTTTCATACTAGTTGAAGGAAAGATTAGTGTACAAATTCTAGAACCTAATCTAACCACTGCGCCACCAGGGCTCCTTCGCAACAATATTATGAATTAATTATCCCATTTTACAAATGAGGAAACACAGAAATGGGGGATTAACCACCTTCCACCACCTGTGCCTCCCTGGCTGGCCTATGAATGAGGGTCCACCACTCTCCTAGGCAGCCAACCAGGTAACATGAACATGGGAAGAAACAGCTCCATTTACTTTCTTACTTTAAATTTATTATGAAATAGGCTACAGAAGAATTTTAAAAAGCAGTGAGGGTAGGCATCCTTGTCCATGCTATATTTGTATTAAAAAAAAAAAAATTCTTCTGGAATTTCACAGTATGATATCTCAACAGGTTAAGAAAATTCATTTCTACTCCTAGTTGCTAAGCATTTTTGTCATAAATGCTTGCTAAATTTTTAGATACTTTGTCTGCATCTTTTAAAGAGGGTTTTTCTCCTTCAATCTATTAACGTGCTGAGCTACATCCATAAACTTTACATCCATAAACTTTTAAAATATTAAACCATCCTTGCATTCTTGGGATAAACCACGTGGTCATGACACACACACACACACACACACACACACACACACACACACACACACAAAAGGATGTCTGCATTGTACCTTATCTGATTCTGATACTGAGGTTACATCAGCCTCACAACACTAGTGGGAGACGTATCCCCTCTTTTTCTAAGTCCCTGAGTTCATGTAAGATTGGAATTATTCGATGCTTGATATAATTTATGTAACCACCTGAACCTGGTAGGGAGTTTTTTGGTATACTTTCTATCTTAATAATTACTTTTGGGTGGTGGAGTTTTAAGTACTGATTCAAAACTAAGTACTCAAGCTTTTCCTTTCTTCTTCAGTCCATTTTGGTGACTACTAATCTTCTACACATTTGAACAATTTGTATTTAAAATTGTTAACAAAGTTGTCACGGTTCCCTCTTTCTTTTTAAAGCTCTACTGTGCTCTGCCTACCTTATCATTCCTAATAGCTTATTTGTATCTTTTCTCTATTTCAACTGACCTTTCCAATAGTTTGCCTATGAGTATTTTCAAGGAATCAAATTTTATATTTCTTAATCCTCCCTAATGATTATTTCCTATTTCATTAATTTTTCTCTTCTATTACAGTTAGATTTTAAATTTCTTCACTATCTTCCAGGTATCATAAAATCTTGTATATATTCCAACTCTACCTTTCTGTACAGTATTCTGGATAATTTCTTCATAACTGTCTTAAATTCATGAATTTGTCTTCAGCTACATCTAATCTGCAATTCAACTACCTGCTGAATTTTCAATTTTAATAACTTACTGTATTTTCATTTCTAGAAGATCTTTTTTTTTTTTTCCAAAATCTACTCGGTCGTTCCTTATAGTCTCTTACCCCACTGCTTACCGTTCCAAAATTTCATTTCTAAAGCATGATTATTTTATATTTTCTTTGTAATTATTCTAGTATTTGAAGTGTTCACAGGTCTCATTCTGATGCCCGTTGTTTCTGCTGTTTTTCACTCACAATGCCTTATTTCCTTCCGTGTTTTGTGATTTTGATGGTGAAATGATCAATTTTCTTGAAGCTTTATCTATGGGAATTCTCTAATATCTGGACTAAAGCTGAATTCTTCCAGAAAGAGTCTATATTTGCTTCTGCTATCGTCCTGAGGCTGTAAGCAATCCACAACCACTTTAAATTCGTTTATCTACTTGGGATTTCCAGACCACTAAGGTGGCATAAATTTTAACCAAAAGCCTTCGTGAAAGCCCAGCTTATTGCTGCAAATTCTCAGGGGAGATTATTTCCCTGTTCCACCCAGTACCAAAGTGGAGACAAATTTCACCATTGTCCTCTTCAGCCAAAATTAAACTAGTAAGTTTAACTTTCGTTCACCAATGATGATGTAGGTCTTGTGGGTCTGGGTTTGATCTCCGTCCCTTGTGCCCTGGACAGTCATGAGTATACCACGGTCTCTAGGGTTCAGCCAAAAACCTCAGGGTGAAAGCTGGTTCTGGTCTTCACCTACTACGGTTCCTACTTGTGTTTAGATTTTGAAACCTGTGGGTTCACTGATTCTATTTCAGATCAGTAACGTGTTCTCAATTGAGAGGATCATTCAGCCAATCAAATTCTATATACTGCTAAAATTGGAAGTTCCTTATTTCTCTTAAACATATTATTTTATATCCCATAACTGACCATATCAATGTCTTAAGCCCTTAAGGTATTACTTCTATGTTTTTTCTCCTGCTAATTCTCATTCATGATGATGTAATTTTGGACTATGAGCTCATATCTGGCGGATTTCAATCTGTGGGAATCCTGAGGAAGCAGATTGAGAGTGGCTTCCTCTGTAGAAGTCCAGTGTTTGCTGCTGCCAGGTGACCTTGAGGACTACAAATCCAGACCACTTTAATTCTTCAGCTTGGGATTTCCTAGATACCACAGGCAGTGTAAATTTAAAACACTATTTGTGTAAGACTAAAGCTTAGTTACAAATTATTAGGGGAGATTGTTTTCTTTCTCTGCCCAGAACAAAGCCAAGACAGATGTGTCCTCATCTCATCTTTAAGATTAAGAAGACTTTTTTTTCCCCCATTAGTCCTATTTTCAAGGATATATGGCCCCTGACAGTGCTGGCTTCATGCCAACTCTTAACTTTTCACCTGGTATGAGCTCAAGATCTTATTTTTGGCCTGCTCTATAAACCAAACCCACTGCTGTCGAGTCAATTTCAACATATAGTGACCCTACAGGACAGAGTAGAACTACCCTAGAGGGTTTCCAAGGCTGTAAATCTTTATAGAAGTAGATTGCCACCTCTTTTTCCTGCAGAGTGGCTGGTGGGTTTGAGCCGCCACCCTCCTGGCTAACAGCCAAGTGCTTTAACCACTGCGCCACCAGGGCTCTGAAAACCCATTGCTGTTGGGTCGATTCCGACTCACAGTGACCCTATAGGACAGAATAGAACTGCCCCGTGGGGTTTCCAAGGAGCGGCTGGTGGATTTGAACTGCCGACCTTTTGGTTAGCAGCCAAGCTCTTAACCACTGTGCCACCAGGGCTCCTTGACCAAAAGCTAGTAGTTCCTAAATCTCTTTGACTTAGTATTCTCCTCTGTAAATGATCACGATAATACCTGCCTTCAGAGTTACAGTATTTTGAATATTAGAGTCACTTCTGGTTAGCAGCCAAGCTCTTAAGCACCGGGCCACCAGGGCTCTAGGATTCTATAGGCAGACATTAATACCCAAGTCATCAGAGGAGTCTTAAAAATCAGTCAAGCTCAGCACTGCAGTTTCTTTTTTTAATCCTTCCTAAGTTTTAAACTTCCCTTACTTTCTTGGGAACTCAGCTGTGCGGTTTAAAGGCTTTCTGTTGTTTTTACTCAGATAAATCTCACAGGGAGAGTTTTGTTCATTCTGTTGATTCCGCCACGTTACTATATGTATCCGTATATGTTTTAAGGAGATAAAATAAAATGTTCCGTGGTTTTTAGGGAAAACAAAGTCTACTGAATAAATGTAATAAACAATAAAAAGCTACTCTAGTTCTATATATGATCTGTTAAGTGGCAGAGACCGAGAGTAAGACAGACATGAAAGGGAAAAAAAAAGGTCAGCCAGGGAAAAAAAATTCTGATGGAGGGACAAGAAATGCATCGACTAACAAGCCAAGCAACCTAAACAGAGGAAAGCAGAACCCAGGGAAGCATACAACTGACAGGAGCACCAAGTCACCATGGAACAAGGAAAGAAGAGTCACATCACATGGCTTTTTAGTGGCACTGCTGAAGATTTTTTCCCAAACACATTGCCATTACTCTGGAAAAGCCCCCAGAGCAGCTAATTACACTTGAGCACCAGGTCTGATTTGCAAGCATGGTTTCGCAACTTTAGTTTAAAACAACAACCACCAAAAAAACACTGCTGTCGAGTCGATTCCGACTCCCAGCGACCCGTAAGTACAGAGTAGAACTGCCCATGGGGTTTCCAAGGAGTGGCTGGTGGATTCAAACTGCCAACCTCTTGGTTACAGGTCTGACCTCTGAACCACTGCGCCACCAGGGCTCCAAGTGCAGTTTAGCCTATGTCAATTAAGTGTCAAATTGTCATTTTTTGTCCCCTTAAAGAGAAAACACATGGGGACCACTAGATGCCCTCGTATCACTAAGGTTTTTATTGTCCTGTTTCAAAAATTTGTCAGCAAATTCCCAACTTACAGATTAGAAAAATTAAAAGGTCTCTTAAGTATTCTGGAGGTCACCTTTCAGCCAAATAATAGATTGGCTTGTCAAATAAACAACATCACCTGTGACGAATGTGCTCCCTTAAACAATCAACTATATGAGACCAAACAGTCAACATTTACCCCAAAACAAAGATGAGAAGGCAAGGAGGGGGAGGGAAGCTAGAAAATGGAAACAGAACCAACAGAATGGAAACAATGAGAATGCTGATATATTGTGAAAGCTGTAACCAACGGTGTGGAGAAATTGGTACAAAAACTTGTACATGGGAAGCTAATCTGCTGTGTAAACTTTCACCTAAAACATAAGAAAAAGCTGGTGATAGGGAACCCAAGATTAAGTAAGGATACTGTTGATGTGTTGTGAGATTGTTAACCATTGCCATAGGCAACATTTGTAGTAACTGTTAAATGAGAAACTGTTTTGTTCTGTAAGCCTTCATCTTAAGTGAGAAAAACAGCACAATTGGAAGAGCGTAGTCAATGTCACTGAACTGTGCATGTAGAAATTTTTGAAATGGTGTATCTTTGGCTATGTGTATTTTCACCAAAAAAAAAAAAAATAGAGGTTGAGAAGTTAGAGGGTTGATATGTTGGGTTGTTAACCAACGTCATAAAACAACATGTGTACTTCTGTTTCATGAGAAACTATTTGTTCTGTAAGCCTTCACCTGAAGTACAATAAAAATAAAAATAAAAAAAAAAAAAGGTCTCCTAAATAATTATCAACTCTCATGACACTGGGACATTTTGACATATACCTGTTTTATGTCTCACTGCTTGGGGCACTATCAGACCAGCCTCTACTCACATGTGACACTTTCAACACAACTGAAATCTGTGAGACTAATTACTTGTAAATTTTGCTACCAACAACTATCTCCTGAAAAGAATAATTTTCATCATATTTTTTTTAAAGATAAAAGCATAAGAAGCTTAACACACTTTTACCCTGATTTACAGGCATGTATTTTTTCATTTTGTATAAAGGCTAATTTCTTAAAATTCTCAGTTCTTGGATAAATATATAGCAATGCCAAATTTCTGCTTCCCATAAAGCTAAACTAAAATCTAAGTTTTTTTTTTTTCCTGATGAGCCAACAAGCCTACGTAGTTTTTCCTGCATGATCTTACTTAAAATCACCAATAGTTAAGGCAGTATAAACCCTGATTAACTTTTAATAACATATGGTCATCTATTCTCTGAAACTGTCAATGAGTTGTCAGTATCCATGGGTCATTCAAGCATTAACTTTTCATTAAAATTATTTTTGAGGAAAAAATACATTAATAATGTTTTTACTATATATTTTAGCTCTAAAAAAAAAGTATTAGATTGAGAATATGCTAATTTGCCAGATAATGTCAACATCTAATGAAAAATTTTCTCATGAGCTACAAAACTGATAAAATGAATGTCTTCTTCTTCCAAATCCCAAAATTACCAAATATGACATGCTGAAAGATAACCTGGAAATAAACTTTTATCCAAAGGTTGAGTTTTTAGTTCTTTACAAAATTTTTTTTTCTGATTAGTCATAAATATTAGAAGGATTCCTGGATGTGTACAATAAGTAACTCTTTAAAAATATATACTTTTTCTTGATTACTATAATCAGGTAGCTTCCAGAATTCAAATGGATTGCCTAGATTTTTGGGTTTAGAGCTTCCAACCACTGATTCAAAAATTGTACCTTTGCCTCATAATGATGAAAGTGTCTCTTCTTGTTGCAGCAGCTAGATAGTGAAATATTTAGCAAAGCTTTATTAACAAATGAAAAAAGGCCCATAAGGATTCCAAAAATACGTGTGACAAGGCACTAAGGGAAGTTTACCGTGCCCTTTTTCTATAACTATCTGTGGCTTTTTAAAGCTCATTACTCTCTAGGCTTCACTGCTAAAACAAGCATAAACGTGACACCCTAGAAGTGTTAGAACTGACAAGTCTACCAGGGACATCTCTCCTTTCTCTCTTAACGGCAAGAGGCTGCGACCGGCCGGTTCTGAAAAGGCATCCCCAGCCCCTGCACACAAAGACTGAGAGTCACTCTGTCCTCTGTCAGAAGGTTCTCTTTTGCATGGTGCTCAGCTCTGTCTAAGGGCCCAAATATTTAATTATCATTCCCTCATTTCTCCTATATGAAGGAGAACTAGTAAGAAACTTCCATGTCCCTTTTTCTTAGTCTCTTGCACAAAACTGAGAGTACAACCTTCTGACCTTGTTCAGGACTGTGCAACTAGCAAAGGAAAAAAACAAGTTAAAAATTTCCTAGTGCTGGAAAGAATAACAGGCTGATCTCAATTCTGTTACACAGGTCTATGGAATCAGGACATTCTAGAAAGTAACGTAATTTCCCACTTAATGTCATCACTTTCCATTTTATCTCTATTACTCTATTCCACCCTTCCACTTCCCTTCCAACTAGGCTGAGGACATACTTAGGATCATTTCTTAGGGCAGGAGAAATATAAAATTACTCTATGAAACAAACAAAGAAAACCACAATCAGCTCCAGGATTATTCCTAACTTCAGTCTTCTGCTCTCGCAAACGGGGTCCTTGTTAGGCACCTAGGCTTCTTCTCGATCTTTCCATTTGGGGCTTTGTTTCACAAACTTGCCAACCCTCAGAATCACCAATGGGGCTGCTTAAAAATGCAGATTCCCTGGCTCCTAACGTACGTATTGCACCAGAATCTTCAGGGGAAGGACCAAGGAATCTGTCCCCTGCCCCCCAAATCATCCAAGTGATTCTTATTATGGGGTAAGTTTGAGACACACTGTTCTCAGGATTACATTAATCTAAAAAAATATTCCATTCTTATTTTTTTCTTTATGAGTATCTTAAGAAGAGACATATGGATTAAAAGAACTGTGAAGTACGCACATCAAGAGAAAGCCCAGTCCGCTCTGAAGGCCAGCCTTTTAGGGTGGCTAAGTAACGTACAAAAATGAACTAACTATTGGTAGTTATTAAACTGTTATCTGGACAGGCTGGCGGGTCTGAACTATCACCTGAAACAGACAAGCAGAGCTCCTCAAAACTTTAATTATTCGAGGCATTATTATGCTTCCTATCCATCAGCTCTGGAAAGGGATGATCTTTCCTAGCATGTGCTAATCAAAAACCTGCAGAGACTGGAATAGTTATGCCTAAAATTCAAAAGGTAACGCAGGCTCAGGAAAAGCTTCTTGCGAATGGAATAAAAAGACAACAAAGCAGGTCTGGAGATACCTATTCCACCCACCACGTTCTCCGCAGAATGCAGTACAGAACACAGAACACAGAAGGCGTTTAATACGTGGGTGATGAGCAGACGAATGGGGCATGTGCCGGTGGTACAGATAATAAATGCTATCATATAATTCAGTAGCATTTATAGGAGGGAGAAGTATTTTAAATAATTTATTTAAATTATGTGGCAAAACACTTTTAGCAGCTTTTACCTGAATAATTGACATTGAAATTTATTTTAAAAAAGGAAAGGCAAATCCTGAGAGGCACCAAAATATAAAAGCAAGGAGAAGAAAAGAAAAACAAAAGGATACTGGGGGACCCAGGTGTCATAAACGCCAGACAAGCAGGCCGTGAGGACAGAAGCACAGAGGATCACATCCATGCTCCTACCCACGTGGACTCAGCATGAAAACGGAGGCCCCGGCGTACTCAGGTGTCCGACTCACAACAACACAACTGAACGACAGAGGGAAGAGAACTGAGCAGGGGCAAAGCCGAGTGGAGATGGCAGGAAGTGAGGGGAGGGGAAGGCGTGCAACACCTCATGCAGGGATCGCAGTGAGGACACTGGGCACCAGGCAACACTGGGTGGGGCAGAGGACCAGTGGGAGGGAGACACACCTCAATCACAGAAACACACCGCTTACCCTCGGCTTTAGTGGCAGTACCATCTTTAAGCAAATTAAAAAACAAGGGAAGGGGTAACAGGGAATAGTTAGTAACATCAAAAAATAAAAAAGCAGAATGTTATTAGCTACTAAAAAAGCAAAAGTACAGTTTAAAATAAAATTAAAAGGAAAGCAAGTTCAACAGCAAAGCCGAGTCTGAAGCATGTCAGTGCGCTTTACGATGAAGTTGGCTTAGCAGCATGTGATTCTGGCTTTGGAACACAAATAACAAAGAGAATCCACAGCAGTGCCACACCTGAAGGAGGGATGGCCTTTTTTTTAGCCAATCCTCCTCCTCCTAGGAGTTCCTTTTCCTCAGCATTAAGTACTAGCAGAATAGAGGGAGAAAAACTAAAGCTGAAAACACTACAGAGTCACCCATCGGGCAGAGGGGAGAGAAGCTCAGCGAAGCTGGCTCTAGCAGTCGCCTATCCCCACTACACATCTAGCAGCCAAAGCTGTCGAGCACGGTACCTGAGTCAAGGCCTACGTATTCCATGTCTTCCCTCATGTGTCTGGACTCTAGAAGTTTGGAAAAGGATCATCAGCTTTAATGCTACACTTTTGCACAAATGTAGAATGCTCTACTGCAAATGTGTCACACTAAGTAGTAACTAACCAATTCCCAGCAGGAGTACGTTGTATTTCAGGCGTTGTATGTGTGTGCGCGCGCATGTGTGTATTTTAACTTAATAAGGAAAGCAGGGGTATAATTCTCAGGAAAAGGTGAGAGAATCAGAATATTCTCTCTGGACTTGTTATCAAAGAGGTAACACTGAGCTGGAATGTATTATCGGTGCCTCTAAGGGTCAGTTCTCTATCATCAGACTAAAAGACCTGAGTACTTTGACTAGCACTGGGGGAAGTCTACACGGTCAAACTGAAATAGTCTGAATACTCACAGAAAAACAAACATTACTTAGGTACTCTAAAAGATGGTTTTTACCCAAGTTTCCAAGCAATGAAACAAACACCAATTACAAATACCAAAGGTGGACCACATGTGTTGAAACACAGGTAAGTACGTAAAAATCGGGCTAAAATTAACAGAACTGATTCACTACAGGAGAGTAGAGTCATTATTTCTAATTTAATGATTACATGTCAACATAATATAAACATTTCTACCTAATGTTGTAATAGTTAGCCAGTGGAAAAGGAGAGTTCTTATCGAGTTTCTTCCAAACTGAAATGTATGCATGAATGCAGCATTCCCAGAGAGAAACAAGACTGGTTTGTGTTGACAAACGTTCCAGAATACATACCTTCCAATTAATAAAGTTCCTAAAATAATCATACTTTCTTTAACCTTATATAATGACACTTTACCAAAGGCCTTTATATAATTTCATTGATCCACATGACAAACCTGAGTTAGGTGGCCATTGTTACCAGTAACTTATGGATAGGAAACACAGACTCAAGGATTCTATGGCCAGGTCAAGGTCAAGGTCAAGGTCACAAAACTAATATACAGGAGACCCAAAAGCCTCCTCTCAGTGTTCTCTTAACTGTGCTTGCAAAGCTCAAAACATCTTCAGAACTTTAGTTTTACAACTAACTTTGGAATCAGTTTGTAAACCACCTAAGCAACTAGGTTTCAAAAAGTTTAAATTGTATTCATTTCCTTAAAATCCAAAACAGAACCATCTAGCTAAATACCCTTATTTTGGTTTTGAACAACAACTTGGGTCTTTCAAAAATAAAATGAACTAAACTAAAACCAGCCTTAACGTAGTAGGTGTTCAATGTTTGCTGGAAAATATGAGTAACAGACCCACTACTATGTCAGGTATTAATTCTTTTGGAAGAGGGTCTCAAAATAATTCTTAAAAAACTGGAGGGACAATCATTCGAGCGATGGCATGACCCTTATGTGGTGACACACGAAACAAGAGCACTCTTTGTACAGGTATGTTGGATAATAAGTCCATCACATTCCTTTAGAGTCCCACCCTAAACTGAGGAACTGCTACAATGGCTCTCTTTCGTCAATCTAGAGGCTCGCTCCCACCAGGGCCAGGAAGAGGGAAAGCTGAGCTTCAGCCCATGGGGAGCAGGCTGGCCATGATGGAGCGGGTGACACCAGGGGAAGGAAGTGCTCAGTCCACATGCTTTATGAGCATGAGTGTGCTCACTCCTCACTGAGAAAGATGATGCTCCACAGAAAGGAGACACGCAAAAAGAGGTGGCTGTTAACCAGCAGTGAGCATAGGAAGTTACTCTACTGAAATATCCCGCCCTGTGACAGCGAAAATGTCTCAGTTAGGGTTTCTGTAATTTGCTAAATAAGCAACACAACGAAGCAGCGGTGGGTGCCCCTCAAACAGCGGAAGTGGGGAGCGGGGATAAAGTTACCTAAGGATGCGTATGACCCTGGAGGCAAAGCCGCTGCAGAGCTGAAAGGCGTGACGCCCGAGGAGGAGACCTTGGATTTGGCACTGGCCGCTGCGTTCACATCAATATCACTTCGAGAGCGCTGGAGGGACCCGGTTGTTGACACAGATTTGGTACTAACTGTCGAAGCTTTAGTAAGGAAGGACAGAATGTCAGGAAGGACGATATTGGAATTTTAAATATTTACTGTTAAAACGTGCTGTTATTTTGCTTTCTTGAGAAGAAATATTCAGTTTTAACAAATATCTAACCACACAGCAGTGACCAACACTTTCTCCTCATCACTGAAGATAGAGTTCAGCCAAAAAGCTAAAGGAAATTAAAAAACGATCTCAACTATATACTTACAACATTTGTTCTCTTGTAATCAAAGACTATTAACCTCCCCCAAAATGGACCATATTTCTGGTTAATACAAGAAGTAAAGTAACGCAAAAACCTTCACATCTGGCCAGTGTCCTCAGGCTGCGGCATAAACATTAAGGTCACGCTTACCCAGAAGCCCCCCTTTCAGGAGGAACCAGGAAAACGTACCCCTCTCCCACCTCTAACAGCCACTCAGCTGCTGCTGCTGTGACTCACCACGAGCATCTCCACCTCCTACCCAGCCATGAGAGCAAACGGGCAGCACTGTTTGTGCCAGTAACAACGTGCTGGAGGGAGGTGGGTTACAAAGGTCATGGAGCTTAACCTCTGCCTGCGTTAAGTCATGCTGAACAGGGTCTCCTCAGCTGCACCGGGCCCTCTGGAAACATGGAGCTCTGCCCAGGACAGTCAGAACACAGAGCAGAGCACACCCTTTCCAAACCTGGAAACGGCCTGAGAGCAGCTACGTAGGCTTCCCTGCGCAGCACCACCTGAAGGTAGGAACAGGGCCCTCTGTGGACTGCCTTCCCTGCAGCTGTTCAGCTTACCTCTAGATGTGGTACTTCCAGTAGGACTTCTTTTTGCAGTGAGGGGCCGGCTAAAGATAAAGGTATACATTGTTTATTATCAATTGTGCACTTTATCTGCTTTAATACAACTACAAACTACAACAGGAAGTTATGATAATGAAGAATTATTCTAAAGTTCATTGACTTTTTTAGAGGATTTGGACCACAGTCCTATAAACTCCCAATTTCTGGCAAGCTTTAGCGTAATATTTTGGGCTGTCTTTCACACATGGTGAAGTCAAAACTAGAGACAGCTGTCAGAAATACAGGGAGAAGGTGATAATACTTTAAACAAAAAAATCCAAATCAGCTGCCTGGGAATCAATTTTGACGCGCGGCAACCCTGTGTGTCAGAGTGAAACTGTGCACCACAGGGTTTTCAATGGCTGGTTTTTCAGAAGTAAACTGCCAAGCCTTTCCTCCAAGGTGCCTCTGGGTGGACTCCAACAACCAACCTTTGGGGCAGCAGCCAAATGCTTAACTGTCTGTAGCACCCAGGGACTCCACTAACGTACTAAGACCCAGGTTTTGAATGCCCTCCCATTCCAAACATTATCTGCAAGTTAATTCTCACCGTCTCTCATAAGACTCTTTGGAGTGTTCCTGTGTGTAATTCACACTGCTCTGTAATTCGTTTTCCTCACCCTAAAACTACATGCTAGGGCTGC
This sequence comes from Dugong dugon, assembly GCA_030035585.1. NCBI lineage: Eukaryota > Metazoa > Chordata > Mammalia > Sirenia > Dugongidae > Dugong > Dugong dugon. Next base: position 70,589,300 of record CM057461.1, read on the forward strand.
CACGTAAATCTCACCGAAACACTTCTGGCAGAGACCAAGGCCTCCCATTCCTCCCCGTCCACCACGGCACGTTGACCTAGCAGCAGACTCTACCTGAAGGAAAGGTTTCAGGGGACTCACAACATCCCACGCATTTTATTTTTAAAGATCTCACACCGGTGAAAAGCAGAGCTGAGTTCCTTACTTCAGACTCTCTTGTGAGCTAGAAGATGAGCGATCTGACTGAGGCAGAGACACTATGCTGTCCGAGTTCTTCAAATGGGACTGAAGGGCCTTCTGGTAGGAGGACTCCAGGGTGTGGTACAAGTGCTCTGCTTCTCTGCTGAAGTGACTGTGGAAACCCCAGTAACATCTGCGAAAGCACACAACTTCTGTTAGAGTCAGTGGACTGTGACAGGAACTCGCTGATCTGTGGAGCACAACACACATTTCCTAGGCCTAGAATCCCGTTTAGCCGCTAACAGCCTTTGTTACAATAAAATAACATATATTTCAGTAGCAGCAGCAGTGTGGTATAATGAAGACAGAGTATGAACTAAAGAGACCTGGTGTGAAACCTGGCCTCATAACTTACTGGTTTTTTGACACTGGGCAACATACTTCTCTGATCATCAGTCTCATTTAGAAAACAGGAATTAAAGGGCCTAGGTTAGAAAACTGAGGAGCATTAGGGAAGATGGGGCTAAAACATTTCAAACTGTGCCTACAACACGGAAAAACAAATGGTGGAGGTGTTGTTAGGTGCCGCCAAGCCAGTTCCAACTCATAGTGACCCTACACAGAACAGAATGAAACACTGCCCAGTCTTGCACCATCCTCACAACTGTTGTTACGTTTGAGCCCATTACTGTAGCCACTGTGTCAATCCATCTCATCCGGGGTCATCTTCTTTTTCACTGACCCTCTACTTCACCAAGCATGATGTCCTTCTCCAGGGACTGGTCCCTCCTGATAACGTGTCCAAAGTGTGCGAGATGACGTCTCGCCATCCTCAATTCCAAGGAGCACTTTGGCTGTACTTCTTCCAAGACAGATTTGTTCATTCTTCTGGCAGTCCACCATATATTCAATATTCTTCACCAACACCATAATTCAGAGGCATCAATATTCCTTTGGTTTTCCTTATTCACTGTACAGTATTCACATGCAAATGAGGCCATCGAAAATATCATGGCTTGGGGCAGGTGCACCTTAGTCCTTTAAAGTGACATCTTTGCTTTTTAACACTTGCAAGAGGTCTTTTGCAGCAGATTTTCCCAATGTAATGCATCTTTTGATTTCTTGACTGCTGCTTCCATAAGCATTGCTTGCAGATCCAAGTAAAATGAAATCCTTGATGTCAATTTTTTTCTCCATTTATCATGATGTTGCTTATCGGTCCAGTTGTGAGGATTTTTGTTTTATGTCGAGGTGTAATCCATACTGAAGACTATAGTCATTGATCTTCATCAGTAAGTGCTTCAAGTCCTCTTCACTTTCGGCAAGCAAGGTTGTGTGATCTGCATATTGCAGGCTGTTAATGAATCTTCCACCAATCCTGATGCCACATTCTTCTTCATATAGTCCAGCTTCTCAGATTATTTGCTCAGCATACAGACTGAGTTAAGTATGCAAAAGAATAAAACCCTGATGCACACCTTTCCTGACTTTAAACCACGCAGTACCCCCTTGTTCTGTTCAAACAACTGCCTTTTGGTGTATATACCGGTTCCTCATAGGCACAATTAGATGTTTTGGAAATCCTGTTCTTCGCAATGTTACCTATAATTTTTTATGATCTGAACAGTCAAATTCCTTTGCGCAGTCAATAAAATAGAGGTAAACATCTTTCTGGTATTCTCTGCTTTCAGCCAAGATCCATCTGACATCAGCAATGATATCCCTCATTCCACATTCTCTTCTGAATACAGCTTGAATTTCTGGTCGATGTACTGCTGCAGCCACTTCTGAATCATCTTTAGCAAAATTTTACTTGTGTATGATATTAATGATATTGTTAATAATTTGCACATTCCGTTGGATCACCTTTCTTTGGAATGGGCACAAATATGGATCTCTTCCAGTTGGCTGGCCAGGTAGCTTCTTCCAAACTTCTCGGCATAGATGAGGGAGCACTCCCAGCGCAGCATGTGTTTGTTGAAACATCTCAGCTGGCGTTCATCAATTCCTGCAGCTGTGTTTTTCACCAGTGCCTTCCGTGCAGCTTGGACTTCCTGATTCAATACCATCGTTTCTTGATCATCTGCTACCTCCTGAAACGGCTGAATGTCGACCATTTCTTTTTGGTACAGTGACTCCAGGTATTCCTTCCATCTTCTTTTGATGCTTCCTGCATTGTTCAATATTTTGCTCATAGAATCCTTCAAAATTGCAATTATAAATGCAGTCTGACATTCACTGATTTGAGGTACAGGCAGCCCCCAGATTTATGAACAATTTCCATTCCCAAGTCTGTCTTTAAGTTGATTTTGTACTTAAGTCGGAGCAGTGAGGTACAGTTCATACCTAACATCAGCTAGTCAAATGTTTGTCTTAGTATACAGTTTACCTTTCTATGCATCAAAAACATTAAAGAAACACTTCCAGATACACTAAAACGTTTTTAACATAATAATACAGTAATAACTACAAAAATGTTTCGATGCACATTGCAAAGTAGCATCAAAATGCATCACCCTTTTGTTATTACAAACCATTGTTTGTACCTCAAATTTTTAATTCGATATGCTTTACGGGGTTTGATTTGTAACTATGGGTTGTACATAAGTCAGATCTTTGTAACCCGGGAACTGCATGTATTTAACAAGAAATGTTCAGAGCTACTGGAACTCTATATTATGGTTAGAGAAACAGAAAAAATGGGGGGGGGGGAATACAAGAGTTAAAAATAGCAAATCTACTCATAACATTTTTTAATAACTATTACTAAGTCACTTATTTTGACAGAAACAACCCAAGATGAGGTGTGGTAAGCAGTTTGGAGTTATGGTGAGGTTGTTCTGGGAAATCAGAAACAAGGAAAACATAATTTAACTGTGAGCATAGTTCAGGGGGCAACGAGCGTCAGGTCAGGATGCGTTTACACAACCACATAAGACTGCAGTGTTCCAGGCTAGTGAGGCTAGATTTTAACCTGAGTCAACTAGAAGAGTTGGTCAACTATGGAAATATAGAAGTAGTAGTCACAGATGCAAAGTTGGCAGTGTGCATCATGCCCTGCCCAGGAAAGACAAAGTCTCAGCATCCAACATCTAGTAATTATAGTTACGAACAGCACAATTATTCCCCAGGAGGAACCCAGTGTAGGCAGTCACAGCCACATGGTGGGCCATGACCAGTGCTGGCGGCCAAAGCAGCTCAAATGTGAGATGGAGATGAGCCACCCCTGACGGTGATTCACATTCGACAACGATGGCTTCATGCTTGCAGAGACGTGACCCCAGTCCCTCACGACAACAAGCTTCCGTGGGAAATCAGTAAGGTAGCTTTGGATTACCATTTGGCTTTTAACAGAGCTTAATTAAGAAGAAACACACTGATCAGGCATAAAGTGCTTTTCTAACTCATGGTAACTTCTCATAAATTAAAAAACGGGCACTCTGTTGTCTACCTCAATCCTGTTTATATTCAGATAATGTTAAGCCTGGGCACAAAACAACCTTCTAAAAAAAAAAAAAACCTAGAGAAAGATTCTGAAGTGGTCTTTCTGGGTCATATTAAAATGTCATGATTAACAAAACATGTTCTAGTAACGGAATAAGCGTTCAATGAGGCAACCCAGATAAGTCGTCTGAAGTATACAAGCAGTTAATCAAAGAAGAGGTGTACAATAAAAACTTACTTTCTGGCTTCTATCCTTGCTTCAGAATCTGCATCGTGAATTCCCTTCTTTATTGTTTCGGCTAATACTGATATGTGTCTAGACATTTGGAAAAGAAAGCAGTATTAACCTTAAACATGTGGTTTTCTGTGGATGAAAACAGGTGTGGGAAATAACTTCCAATGGTAATGTGGAACTTGGGGCCTCTGTGCCAAGGTTAGCCACCTAACACGCAGCATGAACAATCAGAACACTCTTGGAGATTTCTAAAACTTCTCATCCCTTCACAGGACCTGACCTCCACACCCCACCTCGACCTTGGTAACTACTGTCTTATGTAATTCATCTTTAACAGGTCACACTTATTTAACTCAATCTTTTATGAACCCAAACAACAAAACTCTATTTTTCCATGGTCAGAATTAGTTTCTATGGGAATAGAAAAAAATGAGCTAATAATAATCTTAATCCTAAAGAGGCTTCTATATCACATTTCTATAATTAAACAATGTTTTTTTCAAGTTGCCCTAACATTTAACATGAACAATTTTATAAAATGTGACCATTTTATAAAGAGGTATTCTCTTTAGCTACAGATTAGCTAAGAAGAAATCATCAAAATGTCTTATGAATATTCAACAGAGCTTAAAGAAAATGACTGGAATGAAGTTTCAATGAGTTTACAGAACAAAGACAAATGACCAATTTCACTAGCCCTCTCAAAGCCTTTGCCTCACCCCTTTGTTTACCCACTAAACGACTAGCGTGTACCTGTGACATGGTGGAGAGCAGGCTAGAAGGCGAACAAACACGCCATGAGGCCGTACCTGACCCCTTCAGGCCTTTTGTTCTGCTCACTTATCCCACATTAAGTCCCTCAAGTCCACTTTCCATGTCTAAATTCCAAAACTATCACCACATAGAGTGTAAGTACCCAAGCGATTAAAGAACAAGGAGTTCTGAAGAACACGTTTGGCTGTTTTCTAGATTCAAAGTATTTATTTTCAGATGAAATAAATTCTGCCTCCTGGAGGTTTAGCTTTGTTTTCTCTTTGACCACTGCCATCTAGAATGAGACCAGCGTTGTTGTCAGGTGCTGCTGCGTTGGTTCCGACTCATACGAGACCCACAGGCATACTCAGTTTATTAAAATTCCACTAATAAGAAAACGCTTAATGAGTCACAAAGTTCCCACAAACTACACACTACACCATCAAAACACGGCTGGCGTAAAATCATCATCATCTACTGTCTCTAAATTTAACTCAGAAAAAACAGGCAGCTAGAAGTCATAGGAACTAAAAATGGCAACCCAAAAAAAAGGAATCTCAAAATTAACAGAGACACTTCCTCAAGAATGCTACCTCAATCCTGCTCTGTGTAGGAATGATACGAAAGTCACCACACACCACCCTGGATAAGGAGCGAACTTCTGACACCAAAAAAAGGAAACAAACCCCCTGCTGTCGAGTGGATTCCGACTCATAGTGACCCTATAGGACAGAGTAGAACTACCCCATAGAGTTTCCAGGGAGCGCCCGGTGGATATGAACCGCCAGCCTTTTGGTTAGCAGCCGTAGCTCTTAACCACTGTGCCACTAGGGTTTCCAATACACACAAATAAAAAGCTTTCAAATGAGTGAAATTCCTCTATGGACCTGAGAGAGACACCTTACAGCCAACCCTTCAGAACTGACAGGAACGTTCCAGAGCAGGAAGAGAGGCGACAGATAATCCTGCTTCTTGGCGGCACATCTTTCCACATTCTGCAGCACACTCTTACTTTAATAACTGAAATTTATTCAAAGTTTCTGCCAATATTATGTGGCTCAAGACAAACAGTCACGTACACAAATCCCTTAATTTCTTACAGAAAATGGGTTGGACCACTCACTGAGGTATTAAATCCCAAGATTCAACTCAGAGGAAAAAACCATTTCAAATCAGATGCTCACCGTTCCAGCGAATGTGTCTGCCATTCTTGTAAAAGTAAATCTAAAAATTCAAAGCAGCGCCTGAAAAGTGTTCAGAAAAATACATAGAACTTAGTAATTTGTAAGTTAGTGAAGATAAATCAGCTTATTTCTTTTCTTCCTCCCCCTTTCTTCCATTTTACTTATTTATTTTTATTGTGGTAACAAACATAACGGAACATTTGCCTTTCCAACAATCTTCACACGTACAGCTGAGTGACATTAATTACGCTCGTCATGTTGGTCAGCCATTACTCATCCATTCCCAAACAAGCTAATGTTTTCTAAGTGACCCAACATTACCTTTTATAACTGGTAAATTACTTCTGTTTTTTATTATTATGAAAATGGAACGTAAAGAAGGAATCAAAATTGACAGCAAGCCAAAGCAAATCCAAGTAATTAAGCCATTTATGGCAGTCACAGGTCGGGTGACAGCTGCAAGGGTGGGGACAAGGTTTCCTTCAATCAGAAACTGCTTTGGGGGCACTGCTGAAAGGCCTCTCACTGTCATCTGCCTTTATCTTATCCCGACACTGCATAATGCAGCCTATGCGCAAGAAGAGAACATCCGCGCACAGTAACTGAATCAGGAAACGGTGCTGGTGTTAACTTCACAGAACGCCTTGCACAAACAAACGCCTTGCACTGTAGAAAATACAGTGAAAATCAAGTGTTCCCCACATTTCCCTGTAACAGCAACCTAGGTGGTGACTAGAATTGATTTTCTCTAGCCACTCTGCTGCTTTTTCCCCTTCAATCTTTCCTTTGCAAGTCCTCTCATTTCTGTGATCGTTCTTGGTCTGGTTCCTGCACACTTCAGGCCCTGCCTCTTTATGATCTCCTTTTTTAATGTCCAGGATTCCTATCTTTATAGTCCTAGGAACCCCTTCACGGAAACACAAATCAGAAGGTAATCTTTCTCTGATGAAGTGACCAGAGATTCTTTCCCATGATCCTCTTGAATTTAAAATCTCATAATCCATACAATTCCTCACTCACTGTATGTTTAATAAACCTGTGCTAGATGCTGGAAATACAATGATAACCAAGATACAGGCCAGAAAGACAAACAGTCCAGGAAACAGTCACCATGCAGTGCCAGGGCTCCACCAGACAGTGACCTAGCTCAGTCCTGGGGCTAGGAAGAGAGCAGGAGAGGGAGCTTTCTCACAGAAAAAGACACTCAGCTACACCAGCACCCTACCCTCATTCCTACCCACCTCGTCCCTACCCCCCCAGTCCCTACCCCCTTGTCCCTACCCCCTAACCTATGCGATGCTCATTCTACTTCCACCCTCCAGCCACACCACTTCCCAGTGGGGATTTTTCACCTTTTTCCCATCTACTCCTACTCATATTTCAAGAAGTGGCTCAATTCTCAGCTCACCTAGGATGCTTCATGGGAAGACATCAGCAGCTGGCTTTAATCACTGCCTGCCCTGAACCGGTAAACCCACAGCTCCTCTCATGCTGCTCCACACTATCCTTCATTCTGTGAGTTTTCTAATCCCCACAACTAACCCACAAGCTTCTTAAAGGCAGGAAAACTGTGCAACCCATTTTTCACAAATTCGACAAGGCCAAGCGAGGCACAGGTTGAACTGTCTCGGGTTCTCAGGGAGGAGGGGCCTGGCCACCTGTCACCTGTGTAAAGGCAGGGGACTGAGCCAGACGATGCCTGTTACTTCTCTGCATGAAGACACAAAGTTCTGACTAATGTTCACTGACTAAGCCCAGGCCAGGAATCAGGGTGTGTGTTCCAGAAATTGGGGGGGGGGGGGGGCGGGTAGGGGTGACATTTTCATCGTCACAGTGACTCTAAGTTGTCACCGGTATTGTCAGAGGCTAGAACTGCTAAACATCCTGCGATGTTCCACAACAAAAAACTACGTCACTCCAAAACACCAACAGCACCTTAGTGCAGAGATTCTGCCTTACACAGAAAAAAAAAATCCCGAGCTTCCCCTGGAACCTCCAACAGTAGCGGTGAGGATAGTAACAGCAGCATCCACAAACACTAAGAATGGTCACTATTTATTAAGCGTTCACTAAGTGCCACGCCCCTCTCACCTACACGAGTGTGACTCCTCACAACAGCCTGCAGACAGGTGCCCTCACTCCTAATGGACCACACAATTCACCTGAAGCCAGCAGGCTGGGAAGTTCATAACCGCACATCTACCTTGCTGAGCTCACACTCTCACCTCTAGGGGAGATGAAGCTGCTCCGCTCTGCTCCCAAGGAGAAGGTGGACTGTGGTTCAAGGGCAGATGGCATTCCTCAAGGATATACAGTTGGGCCATGCCGTTAGAAATCCAGCTTTTTCAGTGGAAGAACCAAATTTCTTTCCTCTAGGCTTCAGAGAGTTACATCATTCCCCTTCCTTCCTCCCTCCTGCCTTCCATATAGCTGTCAGTAAGATGGATCTTGCCACTTCACGCTTAGGAGGGCCCTCGCCATGGAAGCAGAGCCCCAGGAAAGCAGCAACAAGCAGCTACGGTGAGCTGGGCTCTCACCGGACTAAGATCCAACGTGGGATTCCAGAAATGGGCTCAGGAAGCTGCTGCCCAGGCCTGCCATTAATTTACCTACAAGGTTCCTGATACTGCACATGGAGAGGCTTTCGTGGCATCCATGAGACAACCGAAGACTTAAACAAAACTATCCTGTGTATTTACATTTTTTTGCTGGGAAGAGGGTCCACAGATTTTAAAAGACTCTCAAAAGACTCAGTGACCTAAGAGTCGAGAACCACTGATCTGAGCTAGAAGAGTCCTCATTCCTTACATGTGGTCTAGGGCAGCTCATTAGAACACAAGGCACGGCAAGCCCTGTGAGGAAGCTCTAGCCAGTTTCCCAGCTTGCACCTGCCTGGGACATCTGAGTACAGCCTCCATAACTGTGCAGTGCAAGCAGGTGACAGGTCAGGGTTCAGAACACCAGAAGTCACTATCAGAATGCACAAACATATACCTCCTCCTCCCTATGGAATATTTAATTGTTTCTGTTTTTCGTTGTTAGTTGCTGAGTTGATTCTGACTCGGCAACTAACTGCTCCATGGGGTTTTCTTGGCCGTAATCTTAACGGAAGCAGATGACCACGCCTTTTCTTTCATGGTGCCTCTGAGTGGATCTCACTGCCAGCCTTAAGTTAGCAGTTGAGTGTAAACTGTTTGCACCACCTAGAAACCTTAATATTAAATTACTGCCATTGATAGTTACGATATTCTATGTCTTGCACGTAGTTACTGCCTTCATTCAGGGATTGGGGAAAAATGTACAGGGGGTCCTCTCCTTTATCTCTCGGTCCCCACCACCCCCACCCCCCCACTCACATTCCTACAAATACAAACACAGGACAGTCTGTCCAAATTCACCTTTCAACTCAAAAACATTTACTGCAGCAACCTTAAGTAGTATTAAAAATTGCATACATTAACTTTTTTTCCATGAAAGGAGATTTGGAGTTTGTTATGATTTTTCAAAAAGTTCAAAACCAATGAGGAAATCCTCTAAAATTTTACCTTCTAACTGCAACAGACTTAGAGGTACAGTTGCTTGTTATGACAGGTATTAGCCTAGGGATGTGTGTGTGCTGTGGAGAAAAACAAACAACAGAGGTGAACAACTGGAAATACCAATCAAAAAAAAAACTAAGAGAGCCACTTCCTTGTACAATCTACGTAAAGCAGATACATATTCAGATCAGAATTTCATTGAGTTTTAAAAGTAAAAAGAATTTCATTGGATATTGCCAAAGGCCACACAAAATTTACAGAGTCAAAACCAGGCAATACGATGATATGTAAGTAAGTTTAAAATTCAAAACAGATCATCACTATGAGGTTTCAATCTGCTGAACGCTGAGGTCTGAGCAGTTTTACAGGAAACCCTGTGACTCCGGCACTGTTTGGTACCAATGTATTCTGCTATTGTTTCTATGGCTCTGGGTTTAATTTCTGAAGTATGAAGAGCAAACAGTAAAAACTAAAACTAATACAAAGTAAGTAACCCATAGGATCAGGAATAATTAAAATCATCAAGCCCCAAAGTTTCAAGGGGTGCCTCTGGGGAAAAGGGAAGGGGTGACAGAGAACACTGCTGTTTTTTCATTTTAAGCCTTTGTGAACCATTATGTTTTACTGAAAACTTGTGCATAAATTACTTGGATAATTTAAATAAATGAGTGCTTAGAAAGCATAACTGAAGAGGATATTTTTGTTCCTGTGCTTATGTACAATTGACTTAATAAGAGTTTCAGGCGAATAACAAAAACACAGGCACAAATATCAAAATGGAAGGATGGAAATTAAAGAGGAAAGAATGTAGAGAGAAAAACAACAGAGCAAAAACTGAGAAGCAGATGCTGAAAGACAAAAAACCAATGGTGAATCAACGATCAGCTGTTCAGTGACTACACGTCATGCCCGTATTTTACATCAAGGAAGATAAAATGTTCATACGCCATAATTAAGTGGGCGGCGGGCCGGTGGGGGGGGACAGCACTTTATGTACACCATGATTCTAACTACATATTAAAAAGAAAAAGACTTGGAAAATATACTAAAACATTGGCAGTGGTTCTTTCTTACATGCTAGAGTTACAGATGATTTATTTCCTTCTTCAACATTTTCTTTATTTCCAAAATGTGTATCGTTACAGCCAAAAGTGATATTCATGTTAATGAAAAAACCGCCTCTAATATTTCTTGTCACCACTAATTCCCACTTGCTTTCGTATGCATAACCCTAAAACATACTTACACGAATGATTAACCTAACAGCTACAACACCAGACGTGGCCATGATTTTGGCACTGTTTGGAATTAAATTAAAGATGGTTGGCATGATGGCTTCAGCTCCATGGTCAAACTTGTTCCCCAGAACTGATGACAGATGCCTACAACAAGGAGGGAATACCGGGCTGTACTTCACTTTCTGGTGAGCACTGAAGCAAATCAACTCTGTAACATTTTAGAGCCTTCATTTAAACTTATCGAGGGGTAAAGGATGGGGGGGTCCTTTACCCCTTTGTTTTTACTTTAAAATACTCTTAAAAAGCACTTCCAGTGTGCACATAGAAGGCTTGGCAAAAAGCCATTAACCCAAGAGGGTTTTTTTTTTTTTTTTTAATAAATCATTTCCAACTAATTTGTCATAAAATAGTAAAAAACAATCAAACAACTTGATTATATACTAATAAACCATAAATATGAATAAGCTCCCTTACTCCTTTTTTCTTTTGGTCTTTTATTTATTTTTTAACGTACTTCAGATTAAGGTTTACAAAACAAACAGTTTCTCATTAAACACTTAGTACACATATTGTTGTATGACATTGGTTAACAAACCCATGACATGTCAACACTCTCCCTTCTTGACTTTAGTTTCCCTATTACCAGCTTTCCTGTCCCCTCCTGCCTTCTAGTCCTTGTCCCTGGGCTGTTGTGCCCCATTAGTCTCACTCTGTTTTATGGGCTATCTAATCTTTGGCTGAAGGGTGAACCTCAGGAGTGACTTCATTACTGAGCTAAAATGATGTCCGGGGGCCATATTCTTGGGGTGGCCTTTTATTTTTAATATATAATATTCTTGCTTCAACATATGACTGTAACCAAAACTTTACAGAGTAGCAATGCCTCTTTATTGCTGTTGCTGCTTTGATATTCTGACATACAGTCTAACACATCAGTTTTAGCAGCAAACATAGCTACAGGTCTAGCTAGCCTAAAACTCTACTGTAGGATATGCCTTCAATGCCAACTTTATAGCTACAGTATTCTCTGAAAACAAACAAGCAAAAATTCTAATAATCATGCTATATCCTGCCAGAAAAATCAATGAAAAATCTAAGCAGAAACAGAATTTTATAAAACTGCATTTTTCTGCATTATTAATAACTGCTTCAAGTTTACAACAGAGGTTACAGAGCTGTATCATTGAAAAAAATAACATAAAAAATCTGGGATACTTTATGTAACTGGGCAGGAAATTTCATAAAATTACAATAGAAGCATAACTGGAATGGGTCTTGAGACTAACTGGAAGTTACATTAGAGACCCCCCCATCTGACACAATGCATGAGCCCTCAGTGAGGCATTCTGACGAGGCTATATCGCGAGGTGGAGAATGTGGAGCGTGGCAGTCCTTACCCCAGTGTGATACAAGCCTCCCGCACTACCTGAGACCGTAGATCCTTAGCGGATAGTTTAAAGGCTCCATCCAAGAGACGTAGATGTTGAAAGAAGTTATCATATTCAGCAGCACCAGCCAAAAGTAAAGATCGAATTTTTTTTAGCTAATGGGATAGAGAAAATTAGGAGAGATACAAAACAATTCTTCCAACAGTATATACTGAATAATAGAAGCCATCAAATAGAAAAAAGATCAACATCAAAGTTCAACAGATATCAGAATGGTTTTACCCAAAATAATCCAGCCGATTAATGTTAAACAATACATTGAACCAATCTACATATCACAAGTAATATCAAATATTTTTTATATGTAGTATCTAAGTATCTATGATAAATACAATACAGTTCTACAAAATGTGCTGTTGTTGTTTTAATTGGAAACATTTTAGCATATTTATAGATTCTATTATACAAATGATAAAATAACTAAATTCTTCATTTTGGGCTTGTAAAAGACCCTCCTACCCTCACCCTTTCACACACCCAACTCCAACAGCCATTTATTTAATAAATCAAAGGAACAAGCAATGCTATCTTTCTGTATCATGCTCCACTGCATCGTTATTAAAACGCTAATCTGAATTTGAAACAGAATGTAAAAATCTTTTACCACTTCTCTTCTTGCCAGTCAGCTATTGTAAACTAGCTTTCCTCAGGCAAAACAGATTCTCACTTTAATATTCGGCCCACTTATTTTCATTAATACATTTTTAAAAATAGAGGCACAACTTTTTAGCAAGTGATATGAAGAAAGAAAGGCATATTGAGGGATATGCACTGGAAATGCCATTAAAAAGACACTTTACAGAATCAGATCTTTACTAGGATGGGCATAGAGGCTGGCACCACAGTCCATAGTTAGAGCTCTGTTTAATGAACAGGATATATCTAAAGGTGTAAGTCGATATGTTTTAAAAAGAGAAATAGAACTGAGGTACTCTACTAAAAAGATAAAGTGCTAATATGGTCCTTTACATTTAAAATATCTACTATTTAAAGGTCATTAAAGCTGTACTCTGATTTCATAAAAAAGTACTTAGAATATTTAAATAAACTTAATGCAAATGTAACCACATGAAGTCAATGGCTTACAGCATTTACTCTTTGCTCCCAATCATGCTTGTCATCAGATAGTATTTCCCTAATTTTGTTTATGGATTCCTCAAGGTCTCGAGCGGAATAAATCTGTAAGCAAAATTAATTTACAATCAATATAAGAAAAATTACATAATTAACAAAGATTACTTTTTAATTACATACAGTAAGTATAAGAAATGGTCTTATTTTTAAGAATTATCTGTAAATAACATTTCAGCAGATTTTTCTGAGAATGAGCTCCTTTCCTGCTGGGAACGTGTCTCCATGAGATTTGCTGGCCACGTGTGCACAACCCTCTCATGAATACACAGCTTCGCTATAAACTTCACGTGTGAAAAGGACAAAGACGCCTGCAAGGGACAGTCACTGATGCTCGCGTGATCTGTTACTCCTAGCATCGTTTCTAACACCACGCAAGACCTGTAACTCTAAAGTCTACTTTCTCATTAATTACCACAACTTATTTCTGAGATGGGCAGGGGAATAATCAACCATGAACGAGGCATGCTGGGAAGGTCAAGCATTTCAGAATGAACTGAGCCTCAGACACTTCTTATCTGGATTTATATACATATGGAAAGCAAGCAGCAGGTGGTAAGGGATTCACGCAGTCAGTGCTACAGAAATCCAGCATTAAATGTGGGCTGACGAAGGACATTGTTACCTAGTCCCTGTCAGCACATGAAGATACTATGGCACAAATCAGGAAAAAAATCTCTGACTATACTCCAGCTGTTATATTTCCTCTAGCTGTTAGGTACTTCAGCGAAGCACCAAAGATGGTAGGAAGCAAGCTTTTATTAAACCATTCTCTATAGCTTCCCGGGCACCCAAATTCTTCAAATATACAAAACTTTCTGAGAAAAAGTCCTCAACTAACTTGCTTCTTTCTTCTCTACCTTAACCTTTTCTTTCTCTTTTATCTGAACTGCCCCACAAACTTATTCCTAGAACAAGCAACTTCTCTCCAGTTTTTACTGAGAGATCATCTTGGGCCTTCACTTTTGTTCTTCGTTTCAGATATAAAGGGCTTCAACATTTTCTAGTCTGCACCTCAGATATCCTTTAGTCTAGAGAGTTAAAATTATCTGATCTAGTAAGGAACTTCACTTAAGGCATATTCAAAAAAATGAAACTGAAGAATGAGTCTTTCTTTGTTTTTGATCATACACAAATCTCCACACTCACCTGTACTACAGGTACATCATCAAATGCTTTAATAAAGTCCTCTTCATCAACAGCACCAGCTCCTTCTTTTGCAGCTGTTAAAAAAATTAATTTTAAAAACTTAATGTGTAACAATGCATAAAACACACTGGAGAAGTCTAAATGTACACAATCAATATCACATTTTAGAAGATGCACCTCTATTTCTTAAAAGGCTTATTAAAAATTCAGACCATCTTACAACTGACAAACTATAGATTTCTAATATTAAGTATTCCACAATGTTATCTATGTTAGCTTAAAGTCATTTAGAGACTACTTGTTTAGGCAGGGAGAGGCTGGATTTTAAAGTATTTAGATGATTTATACTGTATTAATATACAAATCTTTTGAAAGATTCCTAATATAAAATTGTATTCTTTAAGAAGTCAATTAGATTACATTACTGTAAGGAATATAGCATAACAAATCTGTAAAATATTCAAACAAGTTCTAAAGAACTTAACAGTTTCAATTTTATATTACTATCAAAACATTTCCATTTCCTTGAACTCATGATAATTATCAATTTTTCCTTTATGCACTCATTGCTGATTTCTCCCATAAAATCACTAAATTAACTACCTACCCCAGGATGTTTCTGCATACTTACAAGTTAATTGCTATCATTTGGGGAGAAAATTACCTTTTTTTTGCTAATATGAATGCTGCTTCACACGTGAAAATCAGGTGACATTTTACCAGGCTTTGTTTTAATACAGTAAAGTGTCTATGCTCCAGATGAGTGTCTGTGCTCACTCCCGTAACCCTGATTGATGACTTACACTGAGTAGACTAACCACTCTTCTAAGAGCTTCACACCAGACATGCTCTCTGCTGTTTGGGGTCCTGACGGACTGTTTGAACAGAAAACGACTTCAAAGACCATTCCTGGGAGCAGTTACTGTGAGGTACCTGGGTGAAGATCACGCGTACTGTGTGGGAAAGCTAACTATAAACAGACAACAGGCCTTTGTGTCTGTTTTTGTGTAAGTGTTGGATTCCACAGGAGGCAGCCAGATGCACTGAGTACCTCCTTTGTGCAAGGCACCATACCACATTCTGCAAAGAACTCAAAGACCAACCGCACTCCCTCAGCTCAAGGATCTGATGAGAAGGATTCAACAGGGAAATCCATGGACAAAGGATGAGGGCAGTGCTGAGGTGGAAGACAGGGCTGATAATTCTGGCATACTCTATACAAGGGAGATTTGGAAGAAATACAGGTGAGGGACAAGGGGAAGAAAAGTCATGATCAGACTCTGCTGTCAGTACAGCCTCTCTAACGTCAGTGGTCTGACTGTGCTGTCAGTACAGCTTCTCTAACGTCAGTGGTCTGACTGTGCTGTCAGTACAGCTTCTCTAACGTCAGTGGCCTGACTCTGCTGTCAGTACAGCTTCTCTAACGTCAGTGGCCTGACTCTGCTGTCAGTACAGCCTCTTTAACGTCAACAGGGAAGCTGGTGACACTATGCAGAACCAAGCTGATCAAGTTAAAGATAACAAGATTCCAGGGCCAGTTCAGCTGTCATGAAAGACCATCAGGAGAGAGCAGGCAAATGGTAACCCCTTCTTCCAGTTTTCATTTAGCCCATAAGTGTGGGCTTTTTAACCTCACTGAACACCCCAAGCTCAAAAGTCCAACGCTAACAGTAAGCATACTTCCGAAAGCAGTGCCACACAATTTTCCCAAGGTCAACAGTAGGCAATCTGCATATCAATTTAAAACAAGAGATGTATATGACATGGAGTCAAGGTATACAGGCTGGGGCATGGAGGGGTTTGTGGGACTCATGGACAAAATCTTCATAAATCAGTTTTCAAAGCCTCTGGGAATCCTACCACCAAATCCAAGTCCTCTAGGTTTACTTAATTCAACATCCACACTGGTCTCATAAGCAATAATTCTACTTGTAGGAACAAAACACATTTTAAAGACAGAAGGTACATTTTGACTTTGGGATAGTCTCAGTTTAAATGAATAGAAACGACCTAAAAAGGCCCATACTAGTTTCTGTCATTGCTGGATACGGGGACTCAAATAATGCCAGCAGGGCACACTCTCGCTCTATGAGCTCTGCCTTCCTCTGTGCTGGCTTCATTCTCCCATAGTCTCTGCCTTCCAGAATGTCGTACCAGTCAGTACACAGCTCAGACCTATATCCTACCAGCACGTCAGTATCAGCAGCACAGAACTAACTTAATTAAAGGCTATCAAGCAGAAATATGTTGTAGTCGTTGGGTGCCACAGAGTCCATTCCGACTCACAGTGACCCCATGTACAACAGAACAAAACACCGCAGAGTCCTGTGCCATCCTCACAATCACAGTTATGCTTGAGCCCATTCGTATAGTCACTGGGTCAATCCATCTCGTCCAGGGTCTCCCTATTTTCGATGATGCTCTACGAAGCATGATGTTCTTCTCCAAGGGGTGGTCCCCCCTGATAACGTGTCCAAAGAATGTAAGACAAAGTCTCACCATCCTCGTTTCTAAGGAGCATTCTGGCTATACTTTTTCCAAGACAGATTTGTTCATTCTTCTGGCAGTCTATGAAATATTCAACATTCTTCACCAACACCATAATTCAAAGGCATCAATTCATCTTCGGTTTTCCGTGTTCATTGTCCAGCTTCCACATGCATATGAGACAACAGAAACAATCATGGCTTGGTCAGGCGCCCCTCAGTCCTCAAAGTGACATACTTGATTTTTAACACTTTAAAGAGGTCTTTTGCAGCAGATTTGCCCAATGCAACGCGTCTTTGGATGACCTGACTGCTGCTTCCATGGGTGTTGATTGTGGATGCAAGTAAAATGAAATCCATGACAACTTCAATCTTTTCTCCACTTATCACGATGTTGCTCATTGGTCCAGTTGTGGGGATTTTTGTTTATGTTGAGGTATAATCCATACTGAAGGCTGTACTCTTTGATCTTCATCAGTCAGTGCTTCAAGTCCTCTTCACTTTCAGCAAGCAAGGTTGTGTCATCTGCATAATGCAGGTTGTTAATGAGTCTTCCTCCAATTCCGATGCCCCATTCTACTTCATACAGTCCAGACTTCTGTATTATTTGCTCAGCATACAGACTGAAAGGATACAACCCTGAAGCACAACATTCCTAATTTTAACCATGCAGTATCTGCTTGTTCTGTTCAAACAACTGCCTCTTGGTCCATGCACAGGTTGTGCATGAGCACAACTAAGTGTTTTGGAATTTCCATTCTTCACAATGTTATCCATAATTTGTTATGATCCACACAGTTGAATGCTTCTGCATAGTCAATAAAACACAGGTAAACATCTTTCTGGTATTCTCTGCTTTCAGCCAGGATCCACCTGACATTAGCAATGATATCCCTGGTTCCACATCCTCTTCTCAATCTGACTTGAACTTCTTGCAGTTCCCTATCAATGTACTGCTGCAGTCGCTTTTCAATGATCTTCAGCAACATTTTACTTGTGTGTGATATTAATGATATTGTTTGATAATTTCCACATTCTGTTGGATCACCTTTCTTTGGAATGGGCACAAATATGGATCTCTTCTAGTCAGCTGGGTAGCTGTCTTCCAAATTTCTTGGCATAGACGAATGAGCACTTCTAGCACTGCATCCGTTTGTTAAAAATCTCAGTATTCTGTCGATTTCTGAAGCCTTGTTTTTGCCAATGCCTTCAGTGCAGCTCGGACTTCTTCTTTCACTACCATCGGTTCTTGATCACATGCTACCTCCTGAAATAGATGAATGTCTATCAATTCTTTTTGGTACAGTGACTCTGTGTATTCCTTCTATCTTCTTTTGATGCTTCCTGTGTCATTTAATATTTTGCCCACAGAATCCCTCAAGATTGCAACTTGAGGCTTGAATTTTTTCTTCAGTTCTTTCAGCTTGAGAAACGCCGAGTGTATTCTTTCCTTTTGATTTTCTAACTCCAGGTCTTTGTGCATTTCATTATAATACTTTGTCTTCTGGAGCCACCCTTAGAAATCTTCTGTTCGGTTTTTTTAATTCATCATTTCTTCCTTTCACTTTAAAAGTTTCAGAGTCTCTTAGGACATTCATTTTGGTCTTCTCTTTCTTTCCTGTCTTTGTAATGACCTCTTGCTTTCTTCATGTATGATGTCCTTGATGTCATTCCACAACTCATCTGATCTTCAGTCATTAGTATTCAATGCGTCAAATCTATTCTCAAGATGGTCTCTAAATTCAAATGAGACATACTTGTCTTTGTCATCTAGTGCTGCTCTAACAGAAATACCACAAGTGGATGGCTTTCACAAAGAGAAATTTATTTTCTCACAGTCTAGTAGGCTAAAAGTCCAAATTCAGGGCATCAGCTCCAGGGGAAGGCTTTCTCCGTCGGCTCTGGAGGTACATCCTTGTGATGTATCAGTCTTCCCTCGGTCTGGGAGCATCTCAGTGCAGGAACCTTGGGTCCAAAGGATGTGCTCTGCTCCCGGTGCTTCTTTCTTTGTGGTATGAGGTCCCCAACTCTCTGCTTGCTTACCTTTCCTTTTATCTCTTAAGAGATAAAAGGTAGTGCAGGCCATACCCTAGGGAAACTCCCTTGACACTGGATCAGGGATGTGACCTTAGTAAAGGTTTTATACAATCCCACCCTAATCCTCTTTAACATAAAATTACAATCACAAAATGGAGGAAAACCACACAATACTTGGAATCAGGGCCCAGCCAAACTGAAACACACATTTTTGGGGGGACATATTTCAATCCATGACAATTCTCAAGGTCATGTTTTGGCTCTTGGTGGAATTTCTCTAATTTTCTTCAGCTTCAATTTGAACTTGCATATGAACAACCGATGGTCTGTTCCACAGCTGGCCTCTGGCCTTGTTCTGACTGATGACATTTAGCTGTTCCATAGTCTCTTTCCACAGATGTAGTTAATTTGATTCTTGTGTATTCCATGTGGTGAGGTCCATGTGTATAGTTGCTGTTTATGTTGTTGAAAAAGGGTATTTGCAACGCAGAAGTCTTTGGTCTTGCAAAATTCTATTATGCGATCTCCTGTCTCATTTCTATCACCAAGTCCTTATTTTCCAACTACAGATCCCTCTTCTGTTTCCAACTTTTGCATTTCAATCACCAGAAATTATCAACATATCTTGATTGTATGTTTGATCAATTTCAGACTGAGGAAGCTGGTAAAACCTCCAATTTCTTCATCTTTGGCCTTAGTGGTTGGTGCATAAATTTGAAAAATGGTCATATGAACTGGTCTTCCTTGTAGCTGTATGGATATTATCCTATCACTTACAGCATTATACTTCATTATAGATCTTGAATTGTTCTTTTTGACGATGAATGGAACACCATTCCCAGCACACTAGACCATATGATTATTTGATTCAAAATGGCCAGCACCAGTCCATTTCAGCTCACTAGTGCCTAGGATATCGATGTCTTTGCATTCCATTTCATTTCTGACGCCTTCCAATTTTCCTAGATTCATAGTTTATACATTCCATGGTCCGATTATTAATGGATTTTTGCAGCTGTTTTTTCTCATTTTGAGTTGTGCCACATCAGCAAACAAAGCTCCCAAAAGCTTCACTCTATCCATGTCATTAAGGTCGACTCTACTTTAAGGAGGCAGCTCCTCCCTAGTCATATTTTGAGTGCCTTCTAACCTGAGGGGCTCACCTCCCAGAAGTATATCAGACAATGTTCCACTGATATTTCTAAGCAGAAACATACTACAGCTGAATTACTTCATGTTTGAAGGACACAAGAAGGCAAGTAGCATGCACCTCTGGTTTTAAAAGCTGGCATCACTGACCCTAGACCACAGACAGTATGGTCTTACCTGAAGACTTAGACCCAAGAGTGGATGACCCAATCCGGCGGGTAGTCCCCATTCCAACGTTTCTCCGTGAGCTTGGTGGAGCCTTGGATGATGTAGAACTGGCAGAGGAAGGTCTATTACCATCCACAGAATCTTCATCATCAAAATTTTTATCTGAAGAGTAAGCAGAGAAATCATTATAAAAAACAAGAGACTTAAAATAACAATTAGCCTTAGAGATGTTTGGTTGGCCTACTCTTTAGAAAATGGAGGTGCCTATCCAGGGCAAGTCCAGAATATAGCTACAGAGATCATGTTTGCTTTCACATATCCAAATACCCACCTACCCCACTTTTGGAAGATAGAGAAAACATAAAGAAGAAAATAATCTCTCATAAAACCACCACCTAGGAATAGTGACTTTAACAGTTTAGTATATTTCTAACCATTTTTCATGCATTCTTTTAGTAACAACTGAGAGGAAATTATGTATCATGTGGGAATAATATTTATTCAAATCAGTTTTTCCTGTGTGATGACACATTTTCCATAAACACCATTTTAATGCCTGTATGGTATTTTGTAATTCGAGAATGCCACAACTGGAACACTCCTTTACTGTTAGACATTTATGGCGTTTCTATTAGAAATACTATCATAACAAACATCTTCCTACATATATGTTTGTCCAAATTTCTAACAATTTTAAGAAAAATAATCCCTACAAGCAATGCTACTCTGTGAAAGTATCATTGAAAGATCTCTGCCAAACTCATCTGCAAAAATTGTATAAGCGTATACTTCCCCTGTCAGTTCAAAGAAGTAGCCATTTCACTATACTCCTGCCAGAATTAAAATGTTATTTTCACACTTAAATCAATTTGATAAGTGACAACATGCTTCTATGTTGCATTTTTTAGTGAGGTTGAACATTTTCTTTATAAGTTTATTAACTTCAAAATATTCTAAGCTTCAGTGGAACCAGTCATTATTCCTCAATTTGCACTTAAAATTAAAAAGAAAAAATCGAGGTATTCATAAACAACCATTGATGACGCAATATTAAAGTTACCGTAGTATGTATACCACACAGAGTACCTAGGGCTTTGGCGCAAATGTGAATCATTCCGGAGGCTAAACAAAGAACCTGAAGTAATTAACCATTTCTACATGTACAATTCAGTAAGCTCTGCAAACATTCCTGCCCTCCTTTTCTGAGATGTTCCTCCCCGTAAACATAAACTCACTACTCCCTAAAAAGAAAAAAAAAATTGCCGTCAAGTCGACTCCAACTCATAACAACCCTACAGGACAGGGTAGAACTGCCTCATGGGGTTTCCAAGGCTTTAATCTTTATGGGGAGCCCTGGTGGCACAATGGTTAAGAGCTTGACTGCTAACCAAAAGGTCGGCAGTTTGAATCCAGCAGGCGCTCCCTGGAAACCCTGTGGGGCAGTTTTAGTCTGTCCTACAGGGTCGCTATTGAGTTGGAATTGACTCCATGCCAACAGTTTTGGTTTCGGTTAATCTTTATGGAAGCAGGCTGCCACATCTTTCTCTTGTGGAGCGAGTGGCTAGTGAGTTTGAACCACTGAACTTTCAGTTAGCAGCCAAGTGCTTAACCACTGTGCCACCAGGGCTCCACGAAGTAAGGAATAGTTAACAAAAACCAGATACAAATAGCATCCTTTGTTCTTGATCTAGCTGCTTAGTAGCTAAACTCTCAACAGTCAAGGCTTTTTTCTACCCTTTATTATGGTATTCTTTAAAATTTACCAAAGACCCACTTCAGATACATGCTTTCTTTTGTTCAACATGGCTTGGGTTTCTTTTATTAAAATGTTATTTATATTATCGTGCAATGGATATGATGGGTTTATTGCTATATTGAAACAAATTAACAAATTTAAAAAAAGAAAAGTTTAACAGTTCCAGTCTGCCGGAAAGGTAAGAAATGAATGGAGGAGGGGAAAATGAGGATACTACTATGCTTTACTCAAAAATTGATGCTAATTATGTTTCGTCCTCTAACATACACAGGTGTGCTATTCAGAATTATATTCAGTCACTTTTTTCAATGATCCAACTTACAGGGAATTTCTGGGATTTCTGCTTGGGAATTCCTGGGATTTCTGCTTCCAGTAGAAATGGAATAGCAATGACCAGACTTAACCTCTTGTTAGAAAACCAGAAAGAATATATAAAACTACTGCTTTCAGACACAGGACAACACGCAGTACAGAAGTGTGATCCCAGAAAGGAGGATACCAAACAAGGTGAGCTATACAATCAGCCCAGCTTTCAGCCTGGAGACAATTTCCAGACCACCAGGTGAGGGAAGGGGAACCCAAACAGAGCCTGGCAGTCTTACTGAAATGAGAAAATGAAGATCAGAGCTCAGAACAATGGAGGTGACTGGAAGTTACAGAGACGAGCTCTAGAAAAGAAAAGCTACACAGAAAGAAGAGTCCAGAAATGTGCTAAGTTCTAGGCCAGGCACATGTGACTAAAACCACGAAGCAAGGTAGGATAAAAAAGGACCAGGAAGCTGTAAAGTTTACGCAAAGCAGAGAGATGTTCACATTTCAACCAGTCAGAGTAGAGAGATCTTGGTGACCCCACCTAAGGCACTCAGTGGAGACTAACCCATATTAAGGTCAGGCCTTAGTAGCAGGGTTGATCTATTTCTGGAGCGAAGACTATCCTAACCTTGCCCTACAAGCTTAAATACAGGCCTCAAGGAGATTAGACAGATCTGGAAGTAACATAATCACTTTGCCAAAACAAAGCATTCCAATCTTGAATATAACAAAACCCAGACACTCAACAATGTAATGTTTACAATATATATATCAACTAATAAAAAATTCCTAAACATGACAAGAAGCAGGAAAATGTGGCCCATGAAGGGAAAAAAAAAAAAGCACACAACAGTAAATGACTCAGAAATTACAGAGATGATGGAATTAGCAGACAAAACATTAAAACCACTATGTTCTCAGGAACATGTAGCTCAACTGGCATAACATAGTTTATAAAGAAAATGTTCTACAATTCTACTTTGGTGAGTAGCGTCTGGGGTCTTAAAAGCCTGTGAGCAGCCATCTAAGATACTCCACTGGTCTCACCCCTTCAGGAGCAAGGGAGAATGAAGAGAACAGGATACATGGAAAAGATTAGTCTGAAGGACTAATGGACCACAGCTACCAAGGCCTCCACCGGACTGAGTCCAGTACAGCTAGATGGTGCCTGGCTACCACCACTGACTGCTCTGACCAGGATCACAACAGAGGATCCTGGACAGAGCTGGAAAAGGATGTAGAACAGAATTCTAACTCACAAAAAAAAGGCCAAATTTACTGGCCTGACAGAGACTGACAGAGAAACTAACAGAGAAACCCTGAGAGCATGACATCCTTTTAGCTCAGTAATGAAGTCACTCCGGAGGTTCACCCTTCAGCGAAAGATTAGACAGGGCCATAAAACAAAACAAAACTAAATGAGCACACCAGGCCAGGGGCAAGGACTATAAGGCAGGAGGGGACAGGAAACCTGGTAATAGGGAACTCAAGGTTGAGAACGGAGAGTGCTGACATGTTGTGGCGCTGGCAACCAATGTCACAAAACAGTATGTGTACTAATTGTTTAATGAGAAGCTAGTTTGTTCTGTAAATCTTCATCTAAAGTACAATAAAAAATAAATTACAGTAAATTAAAATATCCAAAACACTTATCAAAAAAAAAATTACGTTTAAGTATTAAAAGAAAACATGAACATAAATGAAAAAACCTTAAGAACAAAATGGAAATTCTAGAGATTAAAAAAAAATACAATTATCTGAAATGAAAATTTCACTGACCAGGATTAACAGCAGATTAAACACTGTAAAAGGAGAAAAAAATTAGTGAACTCAAACACATAGCAATAGAATGTATCCAAAATGAAGAATAAGACAAAAACTGAAAAAATTAAAGGAATGCAGCCTCAAAAGACATGTGGGATAAAGCAATCAGTCAAACATATACGTAACTGCACTTCCAGGAGGATGGAGGATAGGGTGGACAGAAAAAAATACTGCAAGAAATGTCCCAAAATTTTCCAAATTTGATGAAACATATAAACTCACAGATCCAAAAAACTCAACATACCCCAAGAGGCACACAAAGAAAATCACCATAAAGTGCAATATAATCAAACTGCTTAAAACCAATGAAAAGCAGTCAGAGGAAAAAGACACATCACATACAAAGGAACAAACAAAAACGGCAGCAGGCTTCATCAGAAACCATGTAATCCAGAAGACAACAGACCAACATCTTCAAAATGGTGAAAGAATACTATTAACCTATTACACAGTGAAAATATCCTTTAAGAATGAAGGCAAAATAAAAACTTTTTCAGACAAACAAAAAAAGAAATGATTCATCACCAATAGACCTACACTCAAATGTTAAAAGAAAGATCTTCAGGCAAGAGGAAAGTGACAGCAGATGAAAACTCATATTTACATAAAGAAACGAAGAACAATGGAAGTAATGAGTACATGGGTAAATATAAAACTCTTCCTTCGTATTTTAATTTCTTTAAAAGATAAATGTTGAAAGCAAAAGTAAAGCCTAATTCCCAGTATTATCACCCAACATTTAGTTTTCACTCTTTTTATAATCTCCTAGTATGGTCAGAAAAGCTGGTGGCCAGAGAAACTGCAATTATTGGGATACATGTTGCTGTACCAGATGCCACATAGGAAACTGTAGGGAAGATAAGGCACAGGGAAGGCATGAAGAAAATGGACAAGTTCTATCCTCAAAGAGCTTGTATTTTTAAAGGTTAACTGTAACATCCAAATGTAATGAAGATGTCACACAGTTGTGTAATGTAAATCAATCTGCACCGGGAATGTACATCTTTTATCACCAATATTCATATGAAAACGCCTTCCAAGGAAGGGAAGGGGGAAGAGGCGGCAGACTGAGCAGCTGACGTAGGGTTTTTCAAACTGAGTCCTAAGAGCCCCACTCTCCATTTTACCCTATGGAAACAAACCTACCAAGCTGACTTCTCTGATCTCCTAACCAGATGAGAAGCAAATAATTACAGGGAGTGGTGAACAGAGGGATGCAGAAGTTGAACATAGTGATGTTAACAAGAAGTGACAGCTGACAGTCTGATAGCTAAATGGAAACCATAAAAGGCAAACACGCACGTAGAAAAACCTCAAGCCCAAAATGTGTAGAATTCAGCAGCGGTTAGTGCAGGGGTCCCATCACATCTATACAACTTAACAGCACAACAGGAGGTTCTCATAAGGATGACCCTGAGTCATCAAGAAAAGGTTAAATTATTTTTCCATGTGATCTGTGAATTAACAAAGAAAGCTATTCACAGAAATTTTTATCTGAACTGGAAATTCAGGGAACCACTGGGAAAACCGTGGATTTATTTTCCAGATTAACAGTTGGACACACTGCTTTAAATTTAGAAGTACTTCACCTAAAAAGGCGTCTTGAGGTTAAAAACAAATTGAGCATATTAACTGAACTTAACTAACTTCCTGTTTAAAAATAAGCTTACCCAATGTTCCCCCATCTTTCTGAACACCAGTGATTTAAATCAAATTAAAAAAGGCATTTGGGCCTTCAAAAAGGTACCTAGTTTCAGTTAACTGGAAAATTCTGCTTCACAGAATGCATCATTCCCTAAGTGGGCAAATCATCTATGTCTGCAACATACAAACTGGATCCACAGTCAGTCCATGACAACAAACCTCAGAGTCCCAGGTTCTAACTCAGTTCAGTATTTTTCAAGTAAAGCAATCCAGACCACACTTTAGTGAACATTTAAATCCACATTTTCTTTTAAGGCTTTTCAGCTAAGCAGACATCTGTTAGCATATAACCTCTTTTTCTAAAGCTTTAACCAAGGCAAAAATGTGTGAAAATAAGTATTTTTAACTATGCAGGCCTACGCTATCACATCAATCTAAAATTTTTCACACAAGTTACACAAAAAGTAGTCTTACAGAAGGATTAATTCTCCTTAAGCCCAAAGAACGACTGATTCTATCTTCAGTCATCACAGCAAAGGGCCACTTCGCTCATTTGACAATCTGGGGTAGAAATTCCAGGTAGTTCCACTACCTCCTTTAATCCTTTAAATATCACCTCTCCTTTTCCAGAAGCATTGGGATAAGACATTTTAAACAACTTATGACATTTCTACAGAGTGACTTTGAATTTTTCATCCAGCTCTCAATCATCCCACTGCTGGTGATTCATTTAGCAGGCACAGTGAAGTAAAAAACAGTGGCAAAAGAGCATGCTAAAAAGGACTATTGATACAAAAGAGATTTTAAACCACAGAAAAGACAGAAACCTTAGAAGAAAACCAAAAGGCCAGAATACACACACAGTCATTTGCGTACTTAAAGGCAAACCAGCAGAACTCTAAAAGCTGCGTTCAAGATGCTGGGTAGAGTCCGGAGAACAGCCAAGGCTGGCACCAGGAAGTCAGAACTTAATCAGCCTCTAGTGACTTTGATCCAGAAGTCTCTGAGGAACGGGGGCAGATTAACCAGTAAGCAAGGTACACATGGGCTTAATTGTGTTCACTGACTAATCTGTAGTGCACAATTTCACATGGGTTTTGCTACATCTCTGATCTTTGATGTGGTGAAAAACGGGTGAAACTGTGCACTACAGATTAGTAAGTAAGCACAAGTAAGCCCATGCGTACCTTGCTTACTGGGTAAATCCACCCCTGATAAGGAAGCCCAAGCAGTGCTACAGAAGTGAACTTTAATGGGACTGGGGAAACAAGCAGAGACAGATTTTATGGGTGAAAAATGATGGGGCAGACCCATGACAACAGGATTGGGTGCAGGGTACAGCAAAGAGACATATCAGTCTAAAGACAGCCTTCAAACCTGGTGTCTGAATTTGGGATTACAAACGTGGCTTATTTTGTCCACTGAGAAAATTTAAACACCCATCTATGAGGACTCAGAAAACATTACAGAACTAAGAAATATCTGTGCTACCACCCACCCTCCAGAAAAGCCAGACGCTAAACCACAACACCTCCCCTCCCCTCTTTCCTCTCCTCAGAGAGCAGACAGGCAGTCTTTGACCTGGGAAGTACAGTGGGGAGGAAACATCTGCTGTTCTAAGGTGAAGACAACTCACTCTCTGCTCCACTGCATCACATTCATCCACCTCCTGTTAGGGAAATTCTCCTCCACGCGAGTAAGAAATGAGGCAGCCTATTAACTGGAATATAACTGGCATTCCCAGGAGAAGGCTGCACAAAGACCTGTTAATAAGCCCAAAGCCTTGCTGCTTCTCATAAATATCCCCAAGATTCTTCTTTCTTCATCTTTTATAGCAAGCTTTGCAAAGGCCATTTCTTCCACTGCAAGTCCTTCCCCTGATGCCTAACGCATTCCTAGGCCTTCTTAAAACACTACTGTTAGCTCTAGGAGATGCCCGCCCAGCTCTGCCCCAGAAAGAGCCGATCGAGCCCTCCTCTGCACTACACCCCCACACCATGCAGATGCCACTGACTCCATTTCACGCTGCAATCAGTTGCTTGCAAACCTGTGTTTTCCTGTCCCTGGAGCAGGGACCATTTCATGCTCTTTTTTTGGTATTCCAACACCTAAAAACAGAGCCTGAGCCAACACACAGTAGGTAATCAAACAGTTAATTCTGGCAGTTTTAATGAAGCAAGGTAAAATTTGTGAATGGAAGCTCAGTCATCTAGTGCTGCTATAACAGAAATGCCACAAGTGGCTGGCTTTAACAAAGTTTATTTCCTCACAGTAAAATAGGCTAAAAGTTCAAATTCAGGGCATCAGCTCCAGGGAAGGCTTTCTCTCTCTGTCGGCCTTCTCATCCATCTTCCCGGGACTAGGAGCTTCTCCACGCAGGGACCCCAGCTCCAAAGGGCACGCTCTGCTCCTGGCACTGCTTTCTTGGTGGTTTGAGGTCCCTCACTCTTTGCTTGCTTCCCTTTCTTTTTATCTCTTGTAAGATAAAAGGTGGTGTAGGCCATACCCAGGGAAACTCCCTTTACATTGGATCAGGGATGTGACCATAGTGTTACAATCCCACCCTAATCCTCTTTAACATAAAATTACAATCACAAAATGGAGGCCAACCACCCATTTCTGGGATTCATGGCCCAGCCAAATTGATACACACGTTTCTGGGGGGGACACAATCCAATCCATGACAGAAACAAACCTTTCCTCATATATCTTTTAAGCTTTTATAAAATGTGTAAAGTTTCATCAGATAATAAATAAAGTCAAACAAGGCTCCCAAACCACTGGAGGGCAAATCAAAAAACTAAGGAATTACAACTGTAAATCTATCTAGGCTCCTAATTTCTGCCCCCAAACAGGAATATCTTTAATCATTTTATTTCCTAATAAATTATCTGCCTGTTTTAAAATTAAAAGCCAAAGTTCTCTCCATAAACAATGATAACCCCAAAATTTGAATGTTAATACTCTGACATAAATGCATTTCTGAACTTTAATGCATATATATCAACCTATCAATTCTGCACACACAAGCAGAAAAAAACTTGGGTTTTTTGCCAACTACCAATATCTACTACGTATTTTTCTATATTTGTATTACTCCAAGCAATCTTTAAAGACTATCTATAATCACACTGTTCACATGTACTATATTTCATTAATTCCCTAATTATGAACAGTTGGATTGTTTTCAATTTTTAACCTTCATAACACCACTGCAGTAAATATGTTTAAAAGAAACAAAAGTAAGAGAAGGGGGCAAGATGGAGTCATAGCCAGGTGCACCGTAGCGTCCTTCTACAATGAAGTCTTACATAAACAACCAACAGTCACAAACACAGATCTCAGATCTGTGAACAGCAAATGATGGACTGAAGAAACAAGCCAAATACTGACTGCAAGGAGAGAGAGAACAAGGACGGTGGGAAACTGGGGACTCATGGATCATCCACAACCTGCCTGCTACCATGGAGCAATGTAGCCACCTTGGGCAGTGGTGGGGGGTGCCCTACAAGCAGTATCCCTGAGTGAGGAGCCCAGGAAGATATCATCAAGAAATACAAAGCCTGAGACAGAGATACTCCATAAACAGCTCTGTAAAGGAACAACAAACTGGGCAACCAAAGCACCGGGTCTGCGCACGCCAGAGAGAGAGAGAGACTGGAGCAACATCACTCTGAGACCAGGGAACCACAGGGAATAGCTGCAGGAGTAAAGGGATGTGGGTTAGACTATAGGAAATTCAGGCCAGGGGACAGACCAATTAGGTAATACACATTTGTGGAGGGGCAAAAGGAAGGTAAAGGAGGGACGGTGTTAGCCCCAATGGCCAGGCGAGTGCAGAGAAGGGAGAGAGCTAGGCTGCCTATACATACACAAACACATACATACATACACACACACTCACACACACACACACACACACACACACACACACCCCCATGTGGGACTTCCTCCCACCCCTCCTCCGAAGGATTCCCCCACAGCTGGGCAGCCACTATCTAGGTGCCCAACTGAGTGAGATAGCCCCACCCTTTCCCCTCCCCACTCTTGGGGTCTCCCCCATCCATCAACAACTGTGCAGGGAGGGATCCCGCCCATCGAGAACTGACAGAAACCACCTGCCCCCCCGCCCCAACCCACCGTAACATCTGCCTGAAACTGAGAGTAGGGCTTACCCAACCACGAAGGCTGCACTGCCTGATCCAGCATGAACAGACAATTAGCCCAGCAAAGCAGGGGACACAGCATCTACCTGCATCAACACAAAGAGTCTGCACCATTCCTAACACAGTGCAGATGGACCTCGCAGCTTACCAAAAGGAAGAACACTATTCACTCAATTCCAAGCACTCAGCCAAGCGGAAATTTTAAGTGCTTAACACCACAGGCCCTATGTGTACTCAACTCTTCATACATTCCACTGAAGGGAAACCATAACTAACCAACTGGCACCTCCAAAGACATATATACCTCAATACTACAAAACAACAGTAATTAAAATAATACAAACAAAAGGAAACAACTCATGGAAATTGTAAATAAACTAAAATCCTAATATATCAAAACAAGATCAAACAAATACGCAAACAATAAAAAACATGAGTGTCTCGAAGACAACAGATAATTACAAAGCATATGAAGACACGAAAAAGATGGTCCAATCTAACGAACAAGATAAAAGGACAGAAACAATCTCGGAGAATGAACAAATATTGCGACCATGTGATAAAGACTTAAAAAAAAATAGTACTAAGATTACTCAAAGAGATAAAGCACAGGAAAAAAAAAAAGAATTCACAAGAACAAAACAACAAATTCAGCAGAAAGATAGAATCCCTAAGAATTCAGTAACAAGAAATTCCAAAGCTCAACAATAAAATAACAGAAATAAACAATTCCACAGGACATAAAAACAGAATTAAAAAAAAAAAACAGAAGAAAAAAAATCAGCAAAATAGAAGACAATTTTCAAGACTATTCAGTTGGAGGAACAAAAAGAAAAAAGAATACAAAAAATGAATGAAGCCAAAGGGTTAGGTGTGATGCCATCAAAAGGAACAATATTTGCATAATGGCAATTCCAGAAAAAGAGAAAAATACAGAAAGAATATTTGATAAATTAATGGCAGAGTATTTCTCAACTATCTCAAAAAAAGAGATTTTCACCCAAGAAACTCTACAGACTCCGTACAAGATAGACTCCAAGAGAAATTCACCAAAATGTATCATGATAAAACTTTCCAAAACCAATGACAAAGAAACTTGAAAGCAGCAAGTGAGAAGAGAAAGATCTCCTACCAAGCGGCCCCAGTAAGATTAAATGCAGACTTCCCACCAAAAACTATGCAGGCAAGAAGGTAATGGGGTGACATATTCAAAGCCCTAAAAGAAAACAACTGTCAACCTGGAATTATATATTCAGCAAATGTGTCATTCAAAAATGAGGAAGAAATAATGACATTCTCAGATAAGCAGAAATTAAGGGAATTTGTAACCACTAGACTTGCCCTACAACAAATATTAAACGGTGTCCTTCAGATAGAAACCAACAACTTCAGACAACAGAGGTAAAAATATGCAACAGCATCACCCTGTTACCAAGTCAGATGAAAAAAAATCACAACAATAAAACAACGTTAAAAAATGATTACAGGGTATCTGGGATACAAAGTTATAACTGACAACAACATCAAAACAAAAGCGGGGGGATGACTGGTGTAGTTATAGAACTACCATATGGTAAGGAAATTACCGTGACGTAAAGATATAAAGAGCTGTTTTAAATGCCGGATGTCAAATGTAAAACCTATGGTAACCATAAAGAAAATTAATAAATCTACTCACCAAAATAAAGAAGAGGAAAAGCAAAAAGACCCAGGAAACACTTAAACAAGAATAATAAATAAAAGGAAAAGAAAACCCATAAACAAAAAGAACACAGCACAGAATGTAGAAATTTTTGAAACGGTGTATCTTTGGCCATCTGTAATTTTCATCAAAAAAAAAGGTTGAGAATTTAGAGGCTTAATACGTTGTGGGGTTGTTAACCAATGTCAAAAAACAACATGTGTACTACTATTTCATGAGAAACTATTTGCTCTGTAAGCTTTCACCTGAAGTACAATAAAATATATACTTAAAAAAAAAAAAAAAAAAAAAAAAAGAACACAGCACAGAAAGTAAAGTAGAACAAAGAAATCATGAAAACAACAACAACAAAAGCAAATAAAAATGGCCACAATAAAATCTTCCCTATCAATAATCACAAAGTCAATGGATTAAATACACCAGTCAAGAGATAGAGATTGGCAGAATGGATTTAAAAAAAAAAAAAAACAGCTCATCAATATGTTGTCTACAAGAGACATACCTTAGGTACAAATACATAAATAGTCTAAAAATCAAATGATGAAGAAAAAAAACCTGTAAAAAAAAAAAAAAAAAAAAGAGAGAGAGAGAGTAGGAGTGGCAATATCAGTAACTGAAAAATAGACTTTAACTCAAAAATCCAATATAAGAGACAAAGAAGGGCATTATCTAATGATAAAAGGGGCAATACACTAAGAAGACATAACAATTATAAATATTTATGCACACAATGCCAGCACCCCAAAATTATAAAGCAAACAATAACAAAGAGAAAAACAGATCAACATCAATAGTAGAAGATTTCAATACACCATTTTTGGCAATAGAACAACTAGAAAGAAAATCAATAAAGATATAGAAGATGTGAATAACAGTATCAAAAAACTGGACTAACATAATACATATATAGAACACGCCACCCAACAGCAGCAAATAACATTCTTCTCCAATGCACACGGAACATTCTCCAGAATAGACCATATTTTACGCCACAAAACAAACTTCAACAAATTTAAAAAGATTAAAATCATACAAAGTGTCTTCTCTGACCATAACAGTACAAAGCTAGAAGTCAGTAACAGCAAGAATAAGGAAAAAAATAAATAAATACAAGAAAATGAACTAACACTCTACTATAAAATATACTGGGTCATAAAACCTACCAAAAAACCAAACTTGTTGCCATCAAGCTGATTCCACCCATGGTAACCCTATAGGACAGAGAACTGCCCCATAGCTTCCAAGGAGTGACGAATGGATTCGAACTGCTGACTTTTTGGTTAGTACCTGAACTCTTAACCACTGTGCCACCAGGGAGATATCAAAAGTGAAATTAAAAAAAAAAATTTGGAATTAAATAAAAATGAAAACACAACAAAACCTCTGGAACACAGCAATAGCAGTGTTCAGATGGAAATTCATAGCCATAAATGCCTACATTTCTCAAAAGAAAGATCCAAAATCAATAACTTAACCAAACAACTTTAACAAACAAAAAACAATGAGCAAAAGAAGACCAAAGTTACCAGAAGAAAGGAAATAAAGACCAGAGCAGAAATAATTGAAATAGAAAAAAGAAAAAAATAACAGGAAGAATCAACAAGATCAGAAGTCGACTCTTTGAAAGTTATCAATAGACAAACCACTGGCTAGTCTAACAAAAGACAATAAAAAGAGCAGAGGCAAATGACCAAAAGAAGGAATAAAATTAAGAGATGTTAACAACAGATCCAAATGAGGTTCAGGAGATCATAACAGAATACTATAAAAAAATGTACTCCAACAAATTTGAAAACCTAGAATAGACAAATTCCTAGAAACACATCACCTACCTAAACTCTGACAAACAGATGTAGAAAATCTAAACTGACTCATAACTAAAGAAGAGATTGAAAATGTCATCCAAAAACTCCCAACAAATAAAAGCCAGCTTCACTGGGGAATTTTACCAAATATTCAGAGAAGAGTTGACACCAACTCTACTCAAAATCTTCCAAAACACAGAAGAAAAAAGAACTCTCTAATTCAATCTATGACGCCAGGAACAATCTGATACCAGAGCCAGGTAAAGACGTCACAAAAAAAGAAAATTACAGACTAATATCCATCATGAATATAGATGTAAAAATTCTCATCAAAATTCTAGCAAAGAGAATTCAACAACATATTAAGAAAATCATATACCATGATCAAGTGGGATTCATACCAGGAATGCAAGGGTGGTTCAACATTAGAAAATCAATGTAATTCACCTCATAAATAAAACAAAGGAAAAGAATCACGTGACCATCTCAACTGATGCAGAAAAAGCATTTGATTAAACCCGACAGGCTTTCTGATAAAAACACAGCAAAACAGAATAGAAGGGAAATTACTCAACATAATTAAGGGCATATATGCAAAACCAACAGCCAACAGCATCCTCAATGAAGAAAGACTAGGCACCTACCTCTTGAAAACAGGAACAGAACAACAATGCCCCCATCATCATTCTTATGTAATATTGTACTGGAAGTTCTAGCCAGAGCAATAAAAGTAAGAAAATAACAAAGGGTATCCAACTGAAAAGGAAGAAATAAAACTATTCCTATTCACAGATGACATGACCCTATACATAGAAAACCTGAAAGTCCACAAGAAAACATCTGGATCTAATAGAAGAATTCAGCAATGTTGCAGGATACAAGATCAACATACAAAAATGAGTTGGGTTCCTAGTTCCTAGAGACTAACAGGGAGAAATCTGAAAAGGAAATCAAGAAAACAATACCATTTACAATAGCCCTAAAATGGTAAAATTCCTACAAATAGGAAATTACCTAACCAGGGAATAAACCAGTGAAAACAATAAAACACCAATATAAGAGACTAAAAGAGATCTACATAAATGGAAACATATTCCCTACTCACAGATAAGAAGACTTAATATTGTAAAAATGTCAATACTACCCAAAGTGATATATAGATACAATGCAATCCAATCCAAATTCCAACAACATTCTTTACTGAAACAGAAAAACTAATCACCAACTATATACGGAAAAGAGGCTCCCATTAGCCAAAGAAATATTGAAAAGGAAAAACAAAGTAGGAAGCTTCACACTTCCCAATCTCAACACATACTATACAGCTACAGTAATCAAAACAGCCTGGTACTGGTTCAACGACAGAGACACAGACCAGTGTAACAGAACTGAGAACGCAGAAATAAATCCATCCATCTATGGACAACTGATTTTTAAGAAGGGGTCTCTCTAACAAGTGAAGCTGGCAAAACTGGATATCCACTTGCAGAAAAACGAAATAGGACCCATACCTCACCATACACAAAAACTAACTCAAAACGGATCCAAGACTTAAATGTTAATCCTAAAACTATAAAGTTCTTGGATGAAAACATAGGGACAATACTAGGGGATCTAATTTTATTTTAAAAATAGAAGGCAAATTAGATAATGGGGACCTCATAAAAATGAAATATTTATGCTCATCAGAAAAATGTCGGGGGGGGGGGCAAGATGGTGGAGTAGTCAGCCGCTTCCTGGTGTCCCTCTTACAACAAAGACCCAAGAAAACAAGTGAATCGATTATATATGACAATTTAGGGGCCCTGAACATCAAAGGCAAAATTCAGGAATTAGACTGAGCAGCAGGGGGAGGGAGAGACAGTTCAAAAGTAGTGAAGAGCTGCCGGATCTCACCTGGCAGGAACCAGAAACCTGCAGCCAGCGCCAACGGAGAGGCGAGCGGTGGCGCTCAGGACGCGTTTCCCACATCAGGAGAGCCTGGGCGGCGGATAGTCTACTCAAGCCTCCAGAATTAGTGAAAAGCGACGCATCTAACCTACCACGCAGATCAAAAAACACCTCCTTTGGGTAAAACCTCTGTCATGGGTTGAATTATGTCCCCCCTCTAAAAATGTGTGTATCAATTTGGCTGGGCCATGAATCCCAGAATTGGGTGGTTGGCCTCCATTCTGTGATTGTAATTTTACGTTAAAGAGGATTAGGGTGGGATTGTAACACCACCCTTACCCAGGTTACATCCCTGATCCAATGTAAAGGGAGCTTCCCTAGGGTGTGGCCTGTAACTCCTTTTACAAGACGTAAAAGGAAACGGAAG
This sequence comes from Dugong dugon, assembly GCA_030035585.1. Taxonomy (NCBI): domain Eukaryota; kingdom Metazoa; phylum Chordata; class Mammalia; order Sirenia; family Dugongidae; genus Dugong; species Dugong dugon. The sequence goes on from CM057461.1 coordinate 70,624,946, forward strand.
CAAGCAGAGAACTGGAGACCTCATACCATCAAGAAAGGAGCACCAGGAGCAGAGCACATCCTTTGGACCGGAGGTTCCTGTGCAGAGAAGCCCCTAGTTCAGGGGAAGAATGATGATGACTAGGACCTACCTCCAGAGCTGACAGAGACAGAAAGCCTTCCCCTGGAGCTGATGCCCTGAATTTGGACTTCGAGCCTACTAGACAGTGAAAAAATAAATTTCTCTTTGTGAAAGTCATCCACTTGTGATATTTCTGTTAGAGTAGCATTAGATGACTAAGACAACCCCTCTCCCATGTACCTGCACCCTCCCTGCTCACAGTAGGTCCCGGGTTGGCTTCAGCCATTGTCGAGTCCCCAGGGCCCCAAGTAAGGATGCATCACGTGCCCTGAGCCATTCTCCCAGCCTTGCAGAGGGAACAAATTAACGAACAGGAATACATAATCTGCCAGCTGCCCTAAGCCGGGAATGTAGGGTAGGTGGAGCTCCTTTGCCTAGGCACAGGCATAAGAGGTCCACAGACTTTGAATGCCTTTCACCCGTGCACAGACCTGTGTGGGCCCACTTCAACAGCATAGGCCCTCATTAGCACCGTAAAACAGAGGATACACCTGAAGCCTAACTTCACTGTATCAGCTATATGGTGGAGTGGCATGTTCCTGACATTTGACACTGCTATGTCCATTAAGCAGGGTCCTCACCTACCCAAATCAGGGGCCTGAGAACTGGTGGTTCCACTCACGTGACCTAGCCACTCGTGACAGGGGTCCAAGAATAAGTGGTGCCTCCCAGTCCTTACAGCCAACAGCACTGGGTGCCCAAAGTCCAGATGGAAAACCTACCCATCTATGGGCTCTAGGGAACAGGGACATGCTTTCTTTCCAGACGCTCAGGAGCATCAGCTCCCCGCCTTGCTCAGTCTGTGAACCACTCAGCGTACGACCCCTTACTGCAGGCAGATACGTGTGCCAACTCCGATCAACCCAGCCTATCTAGGACTGTAGCTGAGAGTCTGCACCACACACTTGGTGACCGACTACCTCAACACCTGAGCTGAATCCGTACAAGAAAAGTAAACAGACTCCTCAGCTCACATACCTAGTAACGGATCTAACCACCTGGTGACAGGACATTAGACATTCAAAGGTGCAAATAATCAAAGAGCTCACACAAGTAGCCTATTTGGGCATATCAAAACATAGCAAAACTAGAAGCTAGGACACAGTAAGCAAACAAAATAAATAAATATAATAACTTATTGATGGCTCGGAGACAACAGTCAATATCAAATCACATAAAAAGGCAGACCACGATGGCTTCAGCAAGCTCCCGAAAGAAAGAATCAAGAAATTTTCCAGAGGAAGAGATTTCGGAACTACTGGAGGTCAAATACAAAAGGTTAATACAAAGAAATCTTCAAGAGATCAGGAAGGAAATCAGACAAGCCAAGGAACACAAAGAAAAAGCAATAGAGGAACTCAAGATTAAACAAGAGCAAAATGACAAATTTAACAAGCTACAGGAATCCATAGAGAGACAGCAAACAGAAATCCAGAAAATTAACACTAAAATTTCAGAATTAGACAACGCAATAGAAAGTCATAGGAGCTGAATTGAGACAATGGAAGTCAGAGTTAGTGAAACTGAAGATAAAGCACTTGACACCAATTTATTTGAGGAAAAAATAAAAGAATCTTAAAAAATGAAGAAACCCTAAGAATTACATGGGACTCTATCAAGAAGAATAACCTACAAGTGACTGGAGTACCAGAACAGGGGGAGATAACAGAAACTACAGAGAGAATTGTTGAAGATTTGTTGGCAGAAAACTTCCCTGATATTGTGAAAAATGAGAAAATATTCATCCAAGATGCTCATCAAACCCCACACAAGGAAGATCCCAAAAGAAAGTCACCAACACATATTATAATCAAACTTGACAAAATCAAAGATAAAGAGAGAATTTTAAGAGAGACTAGGGACAAATTAAAAGTCACCTACAAAGGAGAGTCAATAAGACTAAGCTCAGACTACTCAGCAGAAACTATCTAGGCAAGAAGACCATGGGATGACATACATAAAGCCTTGAAGGAAAAAAAAATTGCAAGGCAAGAATTATATAGCCAGCAAAACTGTCTCTCAAATATAATGGTGTTGAACTTAGGACATTTCCAGATAAACAAAAGTTTAGGGAATTTGTAAAAACCAAACGAACATTACAAGAAACACTAAAGTGAGTCTTCAAGTTAGAAAATCAATAACATCAGATAACAGCCCAAGACTAGAACACAGGACAAAGCAACCAGATATAAAACCAGACAGGGAAGACACGAAAACAAATCCAAGCTGCAACACTGAAAATAGGGAAACAAAGATGTTAATGTGTAAAACATGACAACATTAAAACAAAAAAGAGGGACTAAAAAATGTAGTCACAGATTTTTCATATGGAGAGGAAGACAAGGCCATATAAAGAAATAAAAGTCTCGATTAAACTTAGAAAAATAGGGGTAAATATTCAGGTAACAAAAATAAATAAAAAACAATCCTACACATCAAAATAAAAACCAAGAAAAACATAAAGACTAAAGCACATACAAAATCAACAATGAAAATGATAAAAAGAAAATACATGAACAAAAATGACCGAGCACAGAAAATTAAGCGGAACAAAAAAAGACATCAAAATGACAGCACTAAACACATACCAGTAAATAATTACCCTGAACGTATATGGACTAAATGTACCAATAAAGAGACAAAGAGGGGTAGAATGGATTTAAAAAACACAATCTGTCTATATGCTGCCTACAAAAGACACACTTTAGACTTAAAGACACAAACTAACACTCAAAGGATGGGAAAAATATATCAAGCAAAAAACAATCAAAAAAGAGCAGGAGTGGCAATATTAGTCTCTGATGAAATAGACTTTAAAGTAAAATCCACTACAAAGGATAAAGAAGGACACTATATAAGGATGTAAAGGGTCAATACACCAGGAGGCCATAACCATAATAAATATGTATGCACCCAATGGATGACAGGGCTCCAAAACACATGAAACAAACTCTAACAGCAGTGAAAAGAGAGACAGACAGCTCTACAACAATAGTAGGAGACTTCAACACACCGCTTTTGGTGAAGAACAGAACATCCAGAAAAAAGCTCACTAAAGACATGGAAGATCTAAATACCACAATCAACCAACTTGATCTCATATACATATACAAACACTCCACCCAACAGCAGCCAAGTATACTTCGTTTTCCAATGCACATGAACATAATCCAGAATAGACCACATATTAGGCCATAAAGCAAGCCTTAACAGAATCCAAAACATCTAAATATTACAAAGCATCATTTCTGACCATAAAGCCATAACAGTAGAACTCAGTAACAGAAAAAGCAAGGGGAAAAAAAAAAATCACACACATGGAAACTGAACAACACCTTGCTCAAAAACTACTAGGTTATACAAGAAATTAAGGATGGAATAAAGAAATTCATAAAATCGAACGAGAATGAAAACACATCCTACCAGAACCTTTGGGACACAGCAAAAGCAGTCCTCAGGGTCAGTTTATAGCAATAAATACACACATCCAAAAAGAAGAAAGGGCCATAATCAAAACATTAATCCTACAACTTGAAGAAGTAGAAAGAGAGCAGCAAAAGAAGCCCACCAGTACCAGAAGGAAGGAAACAATAAAAATCAGAACAGAATTAAATGAAATAGAGACTAGAAAAACAATTGAAAGAGTTAACAAGACCAAAAGCTGGTTCTCTGAAAGGATCAACAACATCGATAAACCATTGGCCAAACTGACAAAAGAAAAACAGGAGAGGGAGCAAATAACCCAAATAAGAAATCAGATGGGCGATATCACAACAGACCCAACTGAAATTAAAAGAATCATAACAGAATACTATGAAAAACTGCAGTCTAGCAAATTTGAAAACCTAGAGGAAATAGACAAATTTCTAGAAACACACTACCTACCTAAACTAACACAAACAGAGGCAGAAAAACTAAATAAACCGATAACAAAAGAAGACATTGAAAAGGAAATTAAAAAACTCCTAACAACAACAACAACAAAAAACCCTGGCCCTGGTGGTTTCAATGGAGAATTCTACCATACTTTCAGAGAAGAGTTAACACCACTACTACTGAAGGTATTTCAGAGCATAGAAAAAAGATGGAATAGTCCCAAACTCATTCAGTGAAGCCAGCATAACCCTGATATCAAAACCAAGTAAAGACACCACAAAAAAAGAAAATTACAGACCAATATCCCACATGACCATAGATGCAAAAATCCTCAACAAAATCCTAGCCAATAAAATTCAACAACACATCAAAAAAATAATTCACCATGACCAAGTGGGATTCATACCAGGTATGCAGGGATGCTTCAACATTAGAAAAGCAATCAACATAATCCATCACATAAATAAAACAGAACACCCACATGATCTTATCAATTGATGCAGAAAAGGCATTTCACAATGTCCAACACCCATTCAGGAAAACAGGAACAGAAGGGAAATTCCTCAACATAATAAAGGGCATTTATACAAGACAACAGCCAACATCATCCTAAATGCAGAGAGTCTGAAAGCATTCCCCTTGAGAACAGTAACCAGACAAGGATGCCCTTTAACACCACTCTTATTCAACGTTGTGCTGGAGGTCCTAGACAGAGCAATTAGGCTAGGAAAAGAAATAAAGGGCATCCAAATTGGTAAGGAAGAAGTAAAAGTACCTCTATTTGCAAATGATAATGAGCTTATACACAGAAAACCCCAAAGAATCCACAAGAAAACTACTAGAACTAATAGAAGATTTCAGCAAAGTATCAGGATACAAGAAAAACATACAAAAATCAGTTGGATTCCTCTACACCAAGAAAGAGAACTTAACAGAGGAAATCACCAAATTAATACCATTTACAATAGCCCACAAGAAGATAAAATAGGAATAAATCTAACCAGAGAAGTAAAAACGTATACCAAGTTATACTATACTATACTATACTTATAAGACACTACTGCAGGAAACGATAAGAGACCTATATAAGTGGAAAAACATACCTTGCTCTTGGATAAGGAAGACTCAACATTGTAAAAATGTCACTTCTACCCAAAGCCATCTACAGATACAATGCAATCCCTATCCAAATTCCAATCGCATTGTTTAATGAGATGGAGAAACAAATCACCAACTTCATATGGAAAGGGAAGAAGCCCCTAGATAAGTAAAGCATTCCTGAAGAAGAAGAACAAAGTAGGAGGCCTCACACTACCTGATTTTAGACCCTATTATACTGCCACGGTAGTCAAAACAGCCTGGTACTGGTACAACAACAGATAGACTAATGGAACAGAATCGAGAATCCAGATGTAAATTCATCCACCTATGAGCAGCTGATACCTGACAAATAGCCAAAGTTTGTTAAATGGGGAAAAGACAGTCTCTTTAACAAATGGTGTTGGCATAACTGGATATCCATCTGCAAAAAAATGAAACAAGACCCATACCTCACATCATGCACAAAAACTAACTCAAAATGGATCAAAGACCTAAATATAAAATCAAAAACAATAAAGATCATGGAAGAAAAAATAGGGACAACACTAGGAGCCCTAACACATGGCATAAAAGGAATATGAACCATAAGTAACAATGCACAAACACCAGAAGAGAAACTAGATAACTGGGAGCTCCTAAAAATCAAACACTAATGCTCATCAAAAGACTTCACCGAAAGAGTACAAAGACAACCTACAGACTGGGAAAAAAATTTTGGCTATGACAGATCTGATCAGCGTCTAATCCCTAAAATCTACAAGATACTGCAAAACCTTAACAACAAAAAGACATATAACCCAATTAAAAAATGGGCAAATGATATGAACAGGCACTTCACCAAAGAAGACATTCAGGTAGCTAACAGATACATGAAGAAATGCTCATGGTCATTAGCCATAAGAGAAATGCAGATCAAAAGTACAATGAGATACCATCTCACCTCAACAAAGCTAGCATTAATGCAACAAACACAAAATAATAAATGTTAGAGAGGCTGTGGAGAGACTAGAACACTTATACACTGTTGGTGGTGACGTAAAATGGTACACCTACTTTGAAAATTGATTTGGTGCTTCCTTAAAAAGCTAAAAATAGACGTACCATACGATCCAGCAATCCTGCTCCTTGGAATATATCCTAGAGAAATAAGAGCTGTCACACGAATAGATATATGCGCACCCATGTTCACTGCAGCGTTTTTCATGATAGCAAAAAGGCGGAAACAACCTAGGTGCCCATTAACGGACGAATGGATAAACAGATTATGGTATATTCACACAATGGAATACTATGCAACAATTAAGAATAACGATGAATCCGCGAAATATCTCATAACATGGATGAATCTGGAAGGCATTATGCTAAGTGAAGTTAGTTGCAAAGGGACAAAATTGTATGACACCTCTAGTTATAAGAACTCAAGAAAAGGTCTAAACACAGAAGAAAACATTCTTTGATGGTTACGATGGTGGGGAAGGAGAGAGGGGTATTCACTAACTAGATAGTAGACAAGAATTACCTTAGGTGAAGGGGAGGACAACACGCACTACAGGGAAGTTAGCACAACTGGACCAAACCAAAAGCTAGGAAGTTTCCTGAATACAACCAAACACTCTGAGGGACAGAGTGCAGGGGTAAGGGTCTGGGGACTATGCTTTCCGGGGACATCTAGGTCAACTGACATAACAAAGTTTATTAACAAAATGTTCTGCATCCCACTTTGGTGACTGGCGTCTGGGGTCTTAAAAGATAGGGAGCAGCCATCTGAGATGCATCAATTGGTCCCAACCCACTTGGAGCAAAGGAGAATGAAGAACACCAAGAAGACACGGGAAAATATTAGCCCAAGAGGCAGGAAGGGCCACATAAACCAGAGACTCCGTCAGCCTGAGACCAGAACTAGATGGTGCCCGGCTACCACCAATGACCACCCTGACAGGGAACACAACAGACAGTCCCTAACGGAGCAGGGGAAAAGTGGGGTGTAAATTCTAGTAAAAAGACCAGACTTAATCATCTGAGACTGGAGGGAGCCTGGAACACATGGCCCCTGGACTCTGTTAGCCCAGAACTGAAATCATTCCCAAAGCCAACTCTTCAGACAAAGATGATACTGGACTATAAGACATAAAATGATACTTATGAAGAGTGTGCTTCTTAGCTCAAGTAGATACATGAGTCTAGATGGGCAGCTCCTATCCGGAGGCAAGATGAGAAGATAGAAAGGAACAGGAACTGGCTGAACAGACACAGCAACTCCGGAATAGAAAGGAGTGTTCGGTCACAGTGTGGTGAGAGCAACTAGGGGCACACAGCAGTGTATGTATCGGTTTTTGCATGAGAAACTTGAACTGTAAAGTTTCATTTAAAGCACAATTAAAAAAAAAAAAAAAAGTCCTGGTGGTGCAGTGGCAGTTTGAAACCACCAGCGGCTCCAGAGGAAAAAGATGTGGCAGTCAACTTGCGTAAATATTTACAGTCTTGGAAACTCTATGGGGTTGCTATGCATCGGAATCAACTCAACAGCTGTGAGTTTTTTGGTTTTTCATGCTTATCAAAAGACTTTATCAAAAGAGTAAAAAGACAACCTAGAAACTGGGAAAAAAATCTTCAGGAATGACATAACCGATAAAGTTCTAACCTCTAAAACATATAGAAAACTTCAACAATTCAACAACAAAAAGACAACTTAATTAAAAAATGGGCAAAGGACATGAACAGACACTTCACTTAAGAAGACATTCAAGTGGTCAACAAACATATGAAAAAATGCTTGTGATTATGAGTCATTAGAGAGAGGCCAATCAAAACGACAATGAGATAGCATCCTACCCCTGCTACAACGGCAAACGGCACTGATAAACAAACAACAAATGCTGGCGAGGATACGTGGAGACTAAAACCCTATACGCTGCTGGTGGGACTTCAAACTGGTACTACCACTGTGGAAAATAATATGGCACTGTCTTAAGGCTGGGTTCTCTAGAGAAGCAAAACCAGTGAAGTGTATAACTATATATATAGAGAGAGATTATATCAAGGTAACAGCTCACACGACTGTAGAGGCTAGAATGTCCCAAGTCTGTGGATCAGGGTAGAGGCCTCTCCCAAGTCACACAGCCACAGAAGCCGGCAAGCCCAAGATTGGCAGGTCAGAGAGCAAGGCTCCTGCTCACAGGCTGTGCAGATCGACGAATCCCAGGTTCAGCAGATAAGCTGACAGCTCAAGTCCCAAGAACGGGAGATGAGATAACAGGAAACAGCCACAGGATCCAGAGAGAGAAAAAGTCAGAACATCTGCTTATATAGAGATGTGGGCCACACCCCCAAGGAGACTCCCTTTCATCTGATTGGCTACTCACAGTATATTCAATCATGGGAGTGATTACATTAAAATACGGAGAATCATGGCCCATCCTAACCATCACAGGCACTTTCTAAAAAAAACTAGAAATAGAACAGCCTTATGATCAGTGATCCCACTTCTAGGTATATACCCTAGAGATGTGACAGTAAAGACATGAACAGACATATGCACACCTATGTTCACTGCTGCACTATTCACAATAGCAAAATGATGGAAACAACCGAACCACCCATCAACAGATGAATGGATGTACGTACATACATACAATGGAATACTATGCAGTCATAAAGGATAACGATGAGTGCTCGAAATATTATGTGAATGAATCTGGAGGACACTACGCTGAATGGAATAAGTCAATCACAAAAAGACAAATATTGTATAACCTCACTTTTATAAGAGGACAGGACTAGGTATATAAACAGAGACCAACGTCCATTAGTGGTAACCAGGGATGGGTGGGGTGGGAGAGGGAAACTCAGCCTCTAGATAACAGGCACCTTTGATTTTTCCTTTTTTTGGGGGGGCGTGGTGAGAAAGGTAGCCCTGAATGTGGGTGAAGAGCACATGGCTTGACCAATGTAAATGAGGCCACTAAGAAGGACACGAGAAAAGGATGTTTCTCATAAAGGTTATGATGCGTATAATCTTGCAACAACACCAACAACAACCAGAAAAATGTGTGTGGTTACATATGTACGTATATACACATAAATAAGTACGGGTATATACGTGTGTACACAAAGATGTAGCTGCATGCATGTGTATATACATGTATGTGTATGCACTCATGTATATTCATATCTGTAAGCCACATGGGAGCACAGTCATGGATACTAATCAGATATAACCAAACTCTCTGTGGGACAGCTTTTCTGGATTGGAATGCTTAGGACCACAGTCTCATGGGACAACTCAGTCAATGGGCATAATATAGCTTATAAAGTTGATTTTCTAAATCCCAATTTGATGAGTACTGTCTGGGGTCTTAAAAGTTTGTGAGCAGCCACCTAAGATCCAACTATCAGTCTCTACTTGTCTGGAGCGAAAGAGAAAGAAGAAAACCAAAGACTCAGAAAAGAAAACTAGCCTACAAGATTAACAGTCTACATGAACCACAGCTTTATCTACCCTGAGACCAGAAGAACTAGGTGGTCACCTGCTACCATTATTGACCATTCTGATCAGTGCCACAATAGATGGATCCTAACAGAATGGGAGAAAAATGTTGAAAAGAACTCAATTTCTCAAAAAGCCCAGATTTAGTGGACTGGTTGAGACTAGAGGACTCTCTCAAGACTATTGCCCTGCGATACTCCTTAAACCTTGAACCGAAACTACCCGCTGAGGTCGCGTTTTAGCGAAATAACAAACTGGCTCATAAAATATAGTACCCATGAGTACTGTGCATCTTTAAAAAATTATCTATATGAGACTAAATGGTCAACAACTTCTCTAACGCAAAGATGAAAGGGTAAGGGGACAGAGAAACCAGATCACTGGAAGAGAAACATCCAGAATTGAATTAATGAGAATGCTGACACACTGTGGAAAATATAACCAATGTCACTGAACAATTTGTGTAGAAACTGTTGAATGGAACCTAACCTGCTGTGTGAACTTTCACCAAAAACACAATGTTACTTAAAAAGAAAAAAAAAAGTCACTATTAAAATTTAAAAAAGAATCAATAGTTAATACAGACATAGTACACAACTATGTGCCAGGCACTGTGTGTGATGCTGGGCATACTCTCATTTAACCCTTCTGACAATCCTAAAAGGGAAGTACTAGTATCACCCAAGTTTTAAAGATAAGAAAACTTAAGGCATCCAGATGTAATGCACCCAAAGTTGCATGGCTAACTAGAGGGTATATAAAATCAGGATTCAAATACGGATCTGTCTGACTCAAGATTCTATGCTCTGAATCACTGTATTAAATAAATGACCAACACCTCAAAAAGCAATTCATATAAACCTCCGCTTACTATGTGCTAGGGACTGTGCTAAGTGCTTTGTGTGCATTATTTTATTTAATTCTTATAGCACATGTTTGCTTACTTGAGAAAATTACTTAAGATAATTTCTTACACATAGAATCATCACTATCTCTTAGGAATAAAGTTGTAAGAATCTTCAACAAAATACTAGCAGACAAAATCTAGTAACATATCCCATGAGCAAGTAGGATTTATCCCAGGAATACAATGTTGGAAAAGCAATTCATGTAATAACCGAAGAAAAAAGACCCACTGCCATCGAGTCAGTCCCAACTCATATAGTGACCCTACGGACTGAAAGACAAATGCAACATGCTCAACAGACACTGTAAAAGAATTTGACAATATCCAAAACTCTTGCATGCCAAAAAGTCAACAAACAAGGATTAAAAGACCTCCTTAACCCATAAAGGCCATCTACCATAAAAAAAAAAGCATGAAATACTGGATACCCTCCCTCCTGAGATCAGGACAAGACAAGGATATCCACTCTAACCACTTCTACGTAACATTGCACTGAAGCCTCTAGTCAGTGGATTTAGGCAAGAAAAATAAATAAATTCATCCAGATTGAAAAGGTAAAACAATATTTGCAGATGACATGATCTTACATACTGAAAATTCTAAGGAATCCACTAAAAAACTATTAGAATAAACCAAGGTTACAGGATATAAGATCAATATACAAAATTCAATCTTATTTCTATGTATCAGCAATGAACAATCCAAAAATGAAATTAAGAAAACAATTAACAATAACATCAAAAAGAATAAAACATTTAGGAATGAATTTAACAAAAGAAATCTAAGATATGTACCCAGAAAACTACAAAACATAAAGAAGGCTTAATAAATGGAAAGACATCCCATGTTCATGCATCAAAAGACTTAAAAAAAGAAAAAAGTTACTCTGTTCATTATCCAAACTATATTTCTTGTCCATCCATTCCCTTGAGCTTTTAATTTTATCCAAAGTTAGATGGTGTTTAAATGCTGTCATGTGCTGTCAAGTTGATTCTGACTCATCGGGACTCTACAGGACAGAGTAGAACTGCCTCATAGGGTTTCCTAGGCTGAAACCTTTACTGGAGCAGATCGCTAGGTCTTTTCTCCCACTTAGCAGCTAGTAGGTTCGAACCGCCAACCTTTCAGTTAGTAGCCGAGCACTTAACCGCTGTGCCATCAGGGTTCCTTGGTGTCTGAATAGAGGCCCAAGAGTGCGACCCCTGCTGTCTGTGCTGGGTCGCTGGGAAAAGGACTACTTCTTCAGTTTCTACATTCTTTCCTCCTTCAAAACATGAGGAGTGGAGTGCATGCATCTCCCTAAATTCAGTCAATACTGGCCAGTCTTCATTCCTATTAAAAACTGCTTTGTGAAATACATTCTTCAATATCCACATTCTGAAAGAGAAATTCCTTTCCCCTGTTTACAAAATTAAGAAAGACTTTTCATCAGAGCAAGACGGATATTAACACTGCCAGCCTAGCTGGAAATACTGGCATTTTTCACAGTACAAAAATGGAAATGGCACCATGGGGGCGACCAGGTTGCTAATGGGCTGCTAATTCAGCCCTTTTGGTCCTAGTAATCCAGTCTCTTCCACAGAAGAAGCAAGACTGAAATTTAACACAGCTTTACAGTGAGAGATGGATCACTGTACTTCCTTCAGCCCAAAAGCTGCCTGCCAGACAGCTGGGCTGGCATTGTAGGACTATCAACTACACCACCTCTGATACAGATAATGCTAGAACAGAGAACTTAGCAAGGACAGGCTGACAATTCAAAACTTCATTTCCATTTTGCAAATATTTTAAAAGGGAGCTAAAATGGAAACAAAGTGAGAAGGAGACAAGTAAGGAAAACACCATCTGACGCTGGAGAAAGAAGCAAAACGTACGGAGGCATGAAGCTGACTCCAACCAATACCTGCTCCTCAGAGGCATTGCGGGCACTAGAAGTTCACTTTAGTGACAGCTGAGGGACACCTTCCGCACACGCAGCTCGAGGCGCGTTTCCTCTCCGGTTCTCAGGTGGAAAAGGTTCTGGCTACTGCTCTCCAGGGCAGGAGAAGGCAGCGAGGCGCAGCTCCGGAGATGCAGGTGTGGCTCCCGAGTGCCGAGCACTGGGAGGATTCCACGGGGGAGGCATCACCCAGCTGGCTCTCGGCAGGGAGCCCAGCCTAGGCAGGGCTATGAGTCACAGGCCCACACTTTCATCAAGACCAACCTCATAATGAGGCTTAAAAAGAAAATGAAAATGAGCAGGCTTCTGTCTTCCTTGCCTACTGTAATAAACACCTGCCTGTTGCCTGCCCAGTGTCAGACCCCTCCTTCTCATGACAGCATGCTGAGTTTCCTGGGGGAGCCGTCCCTTCCATGGGAGATGGGCCAAACCCAGGGTTGGCCAAAGCATCAAGGCTGCACCCCACCTACTACAGTAATTATTTCTAGAACATCTCTTTCTTCTGCACTTGGCGCTGTGTGGATGTACGCCTAGAGCTGACAGAGCCTACAAAATGGTTGCACCTGCCAAAGAGGGAACAAGGCAGCGGAGCAGGGGGTGGTGGAAGGAAGCTGAGGCCTCCGGCCGGGACCACGTCTACAGGGAAGTCTACCCCAGGCTTCTCAGCTACAGGACAATCAGGTCCTCTGCCTATATAAACCACTTGGAATAGGGTTGTGTCACTGGCAACCAAAAGAATTTTTGCATTACATTAAAGGGATGTCATTCAAGATTAGCTGGGATATACATCAAACAGGACAACTGTAGGTACTAAAACAAGGGCAGCTGTTTACACTTCAGTACAAAAAGCAAGTATTTGAAAAATACGTGGATGGAGGTGAAGAATTAGGAGTAACTGTTTAGAACATGCTGTTAAATGGGGACATAACTAATGCAGCAGAGAGACACGTGTGGACGTTACTGAGTGACAAAGGCAGGCAGAGTCAGACCACCTCCTCTAGAGCTGGTTCCACGTGGAAAGGACCTGCCTGACCCCTTGTCAAGAAGCCTTGGGATAGTTTCAGTGACAGTATACTCTAGGTCACAGGAAAGAAATGTCATTTATGAGAGGGGAAAAAAAGCTAAATTAGGAACATGCTTCTATCATATGGCAATAATTACTGAAATTCTCTGTAAATGCTCTGTGGCCTCCCTGTAACATGGAAATTCAAGTCCAGAGCACAGAGTCACCATAGTGGTGATCTGGTCTCCAAAGAATCCGTTTTTGCTCCTGTAACACAGTTCAGCGGACTGCCAGAGCTCAGTCCTCACAATGACTCTGATCACTGTGAGGCTACCACACAGGACATCTCCTCTAGCTCTTCAGCATCTATTAACCACAGCTGTGTCCCACATAGTATGCTAGAAGCTCGGGTGCAAAAAGCAAAGTCATGGTTTTTACTCTGGAGTTCACAGTCTATCATGGGGAACAGACATATACAACCAGCAGCAGTTATAATTCAGTGTGATACTTGTTAAAAGGTAAGGACAGGACACATCATAATTACAGAATAAGGGTAAATATAATAGGATCAAATAAACCTAAAAGATCCCGCCTGGACAGATACAGGAGCCCTGGTGGCACAGTGGTTAAGAGCTGGGCTGCTAATCAAAAGGTCAGCAATTCAAATCCACCAGGTAGTCCCTGGAAACCCTACGGGGCAGTTCAACTCTGTCCTATAGGTCAGCTATGAGTCGGAATCGACTCGACGACAATCGGTTATGTTTTCTGTTTTGTTTTTTGGACAGAAGCAAGTAGGGCAAGGATTTCTGGCAGGTATAACAAACTAGCCAACCGTGCTCTTCACTTGGACGGATCCAGGAGCCCCACTACTCTGGGACTGTCCCCATCTTAGGCACCAAGGAGCAGAGGACTGAAGGCAAAAGTCCTCAAGTAATGCCCAGGAGTTAGGGTTGTTGAAGTCAGTATCTCTTGACCCAATTTAAACTAACCCTGCTAATATTATGCCTTCCCCAGAGAAAAGACCCAATAGTGACAGGGCAATAATCAGAGATGTAAGGTCAGTCTTGAAGAAGAGTAACTCCCAACACACCTCAGAAAGACTATAAGCTCACCCTGGGAACCAAGAGGCAAAGGGAGAGAACAGGAGAACTATGTCTGTTTCCCCTTTGTGCACCGCTGCGCCTTCACACGCAGGCTTTACCATCCTGAGTACTGAAGCGCCCCGGAGGGTGAACTGGGGAAGATGGGAAGGAACTGTCCTTCCTGCCAGAAGAGCTGGTCCCGTCATGGAGCTCTGTGGGGACCTGGGTTGTCTCCTGGGGAGTCATGGGGACTCTTAGATTGAAAACCTGGCTTCCCCTCTTGGCAAAGACCACTGTCCCAAGACATAGGTGCAACAGTGCCTTAAACTCTGCCCGAAGTGGAGAAGACCCACGGTAAGGGAAAGAAGAAAGAGCCTTCCTTCCCCAAGAGAGACTGCTCTTCCACTGCCCTCTGGGCTCCCAGAACCACGACCATCCTCTTCACCTCCCTGAGCCACAAAACCCAAGGTTCCTTCAGTGTGGTAAGGGCAGGAGAAGAGAGGAAGAGGGCGTGGCTGAAGTGAGTGGTTATTTGTAGGCATGTTCTCTTCTAGACATCCAACTCCCCCGGAGAGAAGGCGGACCCCACACATCCTGGTACCTGCTTTAGTCCTGTGCACAGGGCTTGGCGCCAAGTTAGCTTACAGTGATTCACTGCTGACTCCTGTACTCTCTGGCCATCAACTGTTAGCTATTTTCAAGTTTCTCTCAACAAAAATACGATGATAGTAAGAGTCTACACTAACCAGTCAAGCTCAGGACAGCTCCAAAAAAGATGCTAAGAAGGAATTAGTCACTGTAGTAAAGAAATAATTATGTTTTTGTTCTAAGAATCTGGAAGTTTTTCCTAGTAAATAAGAGTTTGGGTTTTATTTTTTCCAACAATTAATATGTCTTGTTTCTTCAGGGCAATGTTAATTCAAATCTGAATAATTCCAGACTTACAATTTTGCAGAGTTCAAAGTGGCATTACAATGGACTGTTTTCTAAGGTTTTAATAAGAGAAAGACCTTTGGAGAAACTATTGCACACACATGCCCAAAACAAGTTTACTGCTGTCTGAGCAGTGTTTATTGAGCCTACTCAAACAGCTACCTGTTCACACTGCTGTAATTACAAAGAGCAACAGTAACATAAAAACTTGTTTCCAAAATTTCAAAGCAGTCAGTTTTCTGAAAATTTTTAAATTACACCTGTGTACAATTACAAATCTAACTGCAAATGGCGCTTGGGTTTGTTGCTGTTACATGTCTAGAGAACTGTCCAGATCTCGTCTCTCCCTGCTAAGAGCATCTGAAATAGACATTCTGAGGCACGGCCTTGTGTAGCGAGCATACACACACAAGTGCAGAACCAGAAATAAGCAACGGAAAGCTTGGGGCTGGGGGTACCAGCATCATGGAAGGCTGCGAGCAAGTATGTGCAGTTATACTATATAAGGTACAGAGAGAATATCGTTGTAGAGTTTACCATAAATTACAGGCATTATTACTGAAACTACCTGCGTGACAACTGTCCTTACACTTCAGTCATGTGTTTATTTTCCAGCTCAAAGAACACGTCAAGGATGTGCATCACACTCCACGTCACCATCATCTTGGCCCACCCCCAACATGTGCTGCTGCACGCCATTCCCCATCTCCTGAGCAATTCCCCACGTAATAATCATACAGCCCAACTTGCACCAAAGAAGACTAGTAAGAAATTTCATACCCAGTTTATAAGCACTTGACACCCCATGCTCCCCTCTGTCCTGCCTGGCATACGACAGCCTTGTTGGCACCCTAACAAAGCAATGCAGACAACAACCAGATGGGGGCTAGGCTCCCGGGCCCCACCACAGACCCTCAGTTCATCCCCAGATGTGCTCTGACCTAGAGGCTAGGATTCTCTTTGCAGAACTACAGCGGGAAGGAAAAATGAACAGAGACGAGGAAAAAATGGAGGAAAGAAGAGAAGAATGGAAGGAAGTGGGAAGGGCAAAGGAACAGACTCTCTTTCTGAAGTTCTAAGTTCATGAGCAAAGCATTCATTTATCTGAACAAACAGCAGCCTGGGCGATTCATAGAAGGAATAGCGGGCTAGCTGCCACCTGAATTAGATAACTATCTCTTCCCTCTGTCTATTCATTCAATAAATACGTGATGATTTACTACACTTCAGGCACTCTGCTTGGCCCTGGGAATACAGTACGCACAAAACAGCATCTACCTGCCCACAGGGAACCCCCAGTACAGATGGGGAGACTGACATTGGTAAACACAAACATAATGATAAACTTGTGGTAAGGGCAATGAGGAAAGGAAGAGTGTGCTGTGATAGAAGGCAGTGGAAGGGCAGAGGGGGTAAGACGTTTTGGAGGCGGGTGGTTCAGGGAGGTCCAGTCATGCTGGAGGGCTTTCACGGAAGGCACGACGCTCATCGCCATGGCGAGGCCTACTCAGGTATCTCTGCCACGGACCAGGAATTCAGGAGCAGGAGTGAGGAGAAAGGGTGGGAGCAAAGCTATGAACAGTGAAGCAGTAGGCTGCCTTTGATCAAGCAGCAGGCTAGGACTTCAGCGTTCTCGGCAGGGAAAGCGGGCCCTTCGGAGGGCTGCTCTGGCCGCCAGTGCATAGGCTGCTTGTGAGAGCCGGACCTAACTGTGGATCACACTCAACACCATTTTCATTTCTGTACAAAGAAACCCCTGAAAACTGAAGACTGCAAAAATGAATTTTAAAACAGAAAAGAAGGCCTTTCAGTTGGGTTTTTTTCCAATTTCTTTTTTTTAATCAAGCGCATATACCTTTTCAGCCGTGAACCTGGCTGTCATATGATGACATGAAGCCCATCCTAGCCATGTTGTGAGAACCTTCCCCTGCCCTGCTCAGTCCACTTGCCGAGTCCCAGAGGTCACCGGAAGGTTTGTCTTCACTGACTGGGCATCCGTGTCAGGCGAGATAGCGTATACAAGGTGGGGTACAGTCACACGGAGTGACGGAGATGATGCAGCAGAAGCTGGAAGCAGCCTCAATGCGCGCATACGTAACGTCGGACAGGAAAGTGATGGCCTCTTGACCCCACAGTGTCACTCCTTCATGCTGAATAAAGGTTTGGGCGTTTCTTGCCCAAGGGGCAAAATCAATGAGGAGATGTGCCCTTTCACTATATATGACCCAAATCTTGGGAGGCAGCATGTACAGTAATGGAATGTGCCCAGAGTTCAAATGTTCTCCAGACATCAAGAATCCTGGTGTTCCTTCCAGCCTACATAAGACACTGTATTTCTCTGAGCCTGTGTTCACGTCTGCGGAATGAGGATCATCTGACATACCTTTCAGCATATATTCAGACGATATCTGTTAAATGCCCACCTGGTGCCAGGCACTGGGCTGGCTGCAATTCAGAGGTGAACAAATCAGCACCTTGTCCCAATTCTCACAGAGCTGACAACCAGTCAGCATGGTGAGCTTTAGGAAAGTAAATTCCCAGCAGTTACAGAAGCCTGTGAGTCCCTGGTAGCACAAAGCGTTAAGCACTCGACTTTTAGCCGAAAACGGTGACTCACACCAACTCAGAGGTGCCTCAGAAGACATGGCTGGCAATCTGCCTCCAAAAGGTCACAGTCTGGAAAAATCTACGGAGCAGTTCTATTCTGCACACACGGGGTCACCATGGTTAGCATCAACTTGATGACAGCTAACAACAGAAGTCCACGGGAAGGGTCCCTGAGGGAGCCTGGACACCAAGCCCTGAAAAATGAGCAGCAAGTGTTAAGGTAGGAAAAGAGTGAAGTGTGTTCTAGTGGGAACAAAACACGGGAAGCCCCTAAAGGCAAGAAAAGCCAAGGCCGCTGTGAGGACTGACACGGGTAAGTGCTGAACAAGAAACAGCAGCTATCAGTAATAATAATGACCCCAGACTTCTTCACAGTAATAAGGTAGAGAATAGAACAGCATTTAAATTGTTACTTATCCCGCACAAAAGAACTCAAAAGGCACAGTGCAGACCTTGATTTTACGTGAGCAAATCCTGACTTACAATTTTACCATTTCATGGGGGAGAGGGCGTTTTAAGCACTTTAAGTGATGTGAACAGTCTGTATCTCTGCCTGAGAACTACAAGTGAATTTCTCTGAGAGTCAACACCTAATATCTCAATGCCTTAGATAAGCTCTTGAGAAAGAGGCTTTCGAAAACTAAGGCTTCTTGACATGACTGGAGTTCCTGGCTAAGGTCTAGGCCAAATCCCTCCTCATCCTAAGAGACTCCATTTTGAATTTCTAAATGAGGCTTTTGTCATGTAATGCAGCTGTAAAATCTTCCACTGGACCTGTGACCTAGAAACACGCAACTCTACAGAAAAATGTGGTTTTGCCCACCCTATCCTCCTTGTCCAAAGGTCCTAAAAAGGTGAGCTTACAGTGAGAAATAGCCCATGTTAGAAAAAGATAATTTGAGACCTATACAGGTGTTAGACAGAAGTGTTAAACACATTGACTCAGTGGTTAGCCAAGTTTTCTTCACCAAACCAAACCCACTGCCTCATAAAGACCCTGCAGGACAGAGCAGAACTGCCCCAGGGAGTTTCCAAGGACTGGCTGGTGGATTCCTTCTGGTTAGCAGCTGAACACTTAACCACTGTGCCACCAGGGCTCCAAGTTTCCTTTAGGTCCCCTTAGAAAATTGTTTTTCTGATCCCTTTACAATGTTAGGTATAACTATATTGTAAATGTTCCAGGAAACTCAGGGTCAGCCCAATCCTGTCACCTAGAACCACCCTTGCGAAAGGAGGCCAACTCCTACAAAGCTGTCAACCGAGACTCTGCCACCTACACCGTGTAAATGTTAACCAATCAAAACTGTTGCAGCTGTATTCTGTGTTTGCAGGCTTTTTCTTCCTAAGTCTGTGTATTACTCCAGCCCCTTGAAATGTTTTGTCCAGATTATTCCGACACTGTTGTTTTCCACTCTGCAAAGAGCTTTTTTGCCGTAATAAAACTCAGTTCTTAAACTAACTACACAGGCATGTGTTTTGTTCCACTACAACACTCTGAATGGCATATCAACAAGAATCATCATGTCATGTACCCTCTGATTAAAATACTCACATCTCCTTTTTAAAAATAATTTATTTTTTGCTTTGTTGTTGCTGTTGAGAATATACACAGAGAACACACGCAATGCAACAGCTTCTCCACGTATAATTCAGTGACACTGACTGCATTCTTCAAGTTGGGCAACCATTCTCACCCTCCTTTTCCAAGCTGTTCCTCCCCCACTAACAAAAACTCACTGCCCTCTAAGCTTCCTACCCACTTTTTCGAGTTGTTGTTGTCAAGTTGATCCTAGATAGTATTTTAAAAGAGCACAATGTTCGCAGCAGAGGTTTTTTATTAGTTAAGCTAAACTATTGTTTGGTTTAAAGAAGACTTCAGGGGATAACTTGGGTTAAGATTTCGAGATTACCTCAGGGTAAGTTTCAGGGGTTCATCCAGAAAGTCTGGATTCCATGAGAATACTCGTTTCTCCTTTTTGACCAGGGGACTTATTTTAATCCCGATCTTGCGCTGAAAGGGCATTATACTTAACAAATGTCAGAACCCAAACCCCACAGATATCAGATCTACACTTCTCGTTCTCTTGGAAATGTCATTTTCATTATCCCTGTACCAATCCCTGACCCAACTCTTGTTGGCGCTGACTACACGGACACAAAAGTAAGTCAGCTGAAAAAACTCGAAGCCAAATTTGGAAAAGTTTCCTCCCAGAACTCTCTCTCCATACTTTAAAGTGACTGCGCCAAAAGCTATCTGTCCTTGTGAAAATAATTTCAATTAACCCATCTCTGTTTTAATGACATCATTCTCAAGAACCCTCTTAGCTAGAGTCAAATAACAATGCTCGTGCATAAGAAGACAAAGAGAAATAAGATTGCAATTTAAAATAAGCACTTGCTGTGGTTAGGTGCCATCTAGTCGATTTCAACCCATAGCAACCCCATGTGACAGAGTATAACTGTCCCATAGGATTTTTGTGCTGTAATCTTTCCGGAAGCAGATCACGAGGTCCTTCTTCCACGGAGCCACTGGGTGGATTCAAACCACCCACCTTATCGGTTAGCAGCCTCTTAACCACTGAGCCACCAAGGATCCTTCATTACATTCTAATAAATCTTAATTCCCCAACACCAGCCCAGATTTCTAATCCTCACAAACCCACATGAACCAAATCCACATACAGTCAAAGGTCAATGTCCAAATGTCCAAAACTATAATCATCTCCCCTCGCTCCTCGAGCCTACTCACACTCCAGGCTCCCCACTTCAGTTGGTTCTACCACCATTCAACCGGTCATCCAAGCCCAAACATGGGAATCAGTCAGTCTTAAGTCTTCCTTCCCCCTTACCATCTCCTGCCACATCCCCACTCCACCCACATTATCGTTAAGTGTGGCCAGTGTTACTTCCAATCATCACTCACTTCCACTCCCTCCTCTCCAGTCCCTTGTCTTAATTCAGGTCTTTATTATCTCTTAGGTGGATTTCTGTTACTGAAATAACCTCCTAACTGGTTTCCTGGCCTCCAAATCTTTTTCTGTATTCTTCCCTCCCTTCGCCCCGCACCAAGTACTTCTTAGTGTCTTTATTTACCTTGGTCAAATTATGCCAACTTCATCCTATCTGGGATCACCTTTCCCATCACCAACAGTAGCAAGTGTCCACTACCTAGAAAGTGATTCCCCCTCCCTCTCCCCTCCATCCCTGGCAACCATCAAAAAACTCTGCTTTCTGTATGTGTATCTATCCTAGACTTTTTATAATAGTAAGACCATGCTGCATTTGTCTTTTTGTGATTGATTTATTTGACTCATCATAATGTCCTCCAGATTCATCCATGTTATGCTTCATGGACTCCTCACTCTTTATAGTTACGTAGTATTCCACTGTATGTACGTACCACAGATTTGTTTATCCATTCATCCTTTGATGGGTGCTTAGTTTCCATCTTTGTGCTATTGTAAGCAATGCTGCAATGAACACAGGTGTGCATCTGTCTACTTCTATCACTGCTGTTACATTGCTGCTATATATACATACTGCTGGAGTAGGACTGCTGGACCATAAGGTATTTCTATTTCTAGCTTTTTCAGGAAGCACCATGCTGTTTTCCATAGTGGTTGTACCGTTTTCCAATCCCACCAGCAATGTACAAGAGTTCTAATCTCCTCACAACCTCACTTGCTGTTTTCTGATTTTTTGATCAGTGCCATTTTTGCAGGGGTGAGATGGTATCTCATTGTAGTTTTGATTTGCATTTCTTTAATGGTTACTGATCTCAAGCATTTTTTCCTGTATTTTTTGGCTGCATGAATGTCCTTTTTGCTGAAGTGTCTGTTCATGTCCTTTGCCCATTTTTTGATTGGACTGTTTGTCTTTTTTGTTGCTGAGTTGTTGAAGTTTTCTATACATTTTAGAGATTAATTATCGGAAGTGTCATTGCTGAAGATTTTTTTCCCAGTCTGCAGGTTCTCTTTTTACTCTTTTGGTAGTAAAGTCTTTTGGTGGGCGTAAGTATTTCATTTTTGGGAGGTCCCAGTTATCTAATGTATCTTCTGTCATTTGTGCATTTTTAGTTTTGTTTGATAGACTATTTATGCTGAAATTTAGGTCCCCTAATTTCACCCCTATGTTATCTTCCAGAAATTTCAGTTTTAGCTTTCACATTTAGGTCTTTGATCCATTTTGAGTTAGTTTTTGTGCATGGTGTGAGGTATGGATCCGGATTCATTTTTCTGCATATAGATATCCAGTTTTGCCATCTTTTTTTTAAATAAATGATTGCAGATGTTTTAAATACACAGATCATAAATAAACAACAACAAATCACATAATCCCACCACCCCGATAAACCCTACTGCCTTTTTCAAACAACAAAATTAATGCGTATGTATCAGTTGTTGTCAAGTCGATTCTGACTCATGGCAATCCTATGTGTGTCAGAATAGAACTGTGCTCCCGAAGGTTGTCAATGGCCGATTTTTTAGAAGTAGATCTCCAGGCCTTTCTTCCAAGGTGCCTCTGGGTGGACACAAACCTTCTGGTTAGCAGTGGAGCCCATTAACTGTTTACACCACCCAGGGACTCCGACACACGTATGAGCATGGTTAAATACTTCAAATACCATCAGAAGAAACCAAACGACAATAAAAAGCTTCTCTCCCAACACCCATACTTCTTGCTAAAGGTAACCAATCTTAGCAGTATTTTATTTTTAATAAAATTTTTATTTTAGAACAGTTTTAGAGTTACAGAAAAGTAGAAATGTAGTGCAGAAAGTTCCCGTCCATCCTCTACCCAGTTTTCCCTATTATTAACATTTAACATTAGTATGGTACAACTGTTACAATTAATATTGATGCCTTATTTTTTTAATAATATTTTGTTGTGTTTTTGGTGAAGGTTTACACAGCAGTTTAGGTTCCCATTCAACAAGGTCTACACCAATTGTTTAGTGACACTGGTTATTGATACACTATTATTAACCACAGTTTGTTCAGTTTATTCAGATTTCCTTGGTTTCCATCTGATGTCCTCCTTCCACTCCACAGTGTCATCCAGGAAATCATATTTCCATTTCCTTGTCATGTCTCCCCGGACTCCTCTCAGCTACAACAGTTTCTGAGACTTGAAACAGAGCTTGTTATTTTAGAGCTTATCCTTCCATTTCCGTTTGTCTGCGGTTTTGTCGTAATTAGACAGAGGTAACAGGCTTTTCCTGTGGAAGACCACAGAGGTAAGCTGCCATTCTCATCACATCAGACTGAGGTTACATGCTATCAGCAGGACTGTTGAGGTTGACCTTGATCTCCTGACTGAGTTGTATCTGTCACGTCTCTCCACTGGAGAGTTATTTGCTCCCCTTCCCACACTGTACTCTTGGGAAGGAAGTCACCATGCGCCGCCTCCACTTAACGAGCAGGAGTTATGCTCTCCTCCTGGAGGGTGGAATATCCAGAGAAATGACTTGAATTCTTCTCAACATTAAGATTTGTCTATCCTCCCCCACTTACATATTTATTCAATCATATATTTATATCTGTATGGATTCGTGGACATACATTGTATACTCTGGGTCACAGTCCAATACTACTTTATTTATCGTTTGCTCAAAGTATTCCAGCTGTGGCCGTGGAGCTCTTTCAGGGGCTCCTGCGTCCCTCTGACACACCCCACTGCTGTTTTGTTTTGTGCTTTGACCGCTTCCTTACTTCTGTCTCATCTTGTACTTTCCTTGCCCCGGGCCTAGAACCAGCCATTTCTCCAAGAAACGCTGATTCCTGTCATTGGAAAACAATGTTAGAAACCAAGATCTGGGCACTGGGTGGCAGTTTCTTTATAAAAGATCTTATTAAACATCTGACTGTACATTTTGGGGTTTTTTTGTTTGTTTGTTTTAAGAGAGCTCTCTGTATCTACACATATAGATTGACCTTATCACGTTAAACCGGAGGCCAACCTTCACCTCCTGCTAGCAGACCTTCTAACGCTGCGAGAGGGGGCCATACTCCTGTATCACACAGGAGGACTGTCATGTGCCTGGCTCTGTGTCAAGCTGTCTACACAGACCGTCTCTTCTGCTCCTCCAGTGGCACAGCCTATCATCATCCCAACCACGCCACACACGAGGAAACTGGGCCTGACCATCACAGTTACCTGCCCAGGTCACTCCGGTGCACACAGGCAGCACTCACACCCGTATGAGGGAC
The DNA here is from genome assembly GCA_030035585.1 of Dugong dugon. Taxonomy (NCBI): domain Eukaryota; kingdom Metazoa; phylum Chordata; class Mammalia; order Sirenia; family Dugongidae; genus Dugong; species Dugong dugon. The sequence goes on from CM057461.1 coordinate 70,649,209, forward strand.
AGCCAAGTCCACGCCCCCACTCAGTCCAGCCCTGAAGGCACTCACGCCCTCACAATCTGCCTCTGGCTCCCATCACCTAGAACAGGAGTCCAAAAGGCCAATTAGAGGCCTGTGACATTTTCCAGATCACCTACACCAGTCTGCTTCAAACTGAGAAAAATAAGGAAAAACTTGTGAATTCCCCCCCCCCCCCCTTTCTATAGGACCTTTATTGGTGTAGGGGGATAAGGGGCATCGTGGAGGGAGTCCTCAGTCTAGGGGCTCTGACATTTCAGTGTGGAGCAGCGACTGGCCACAGAAGAGAGGCAGACAGCCCTCCCAGTGTTAGGAGAAGGCAGTTTTGAGTTTCTCCTTCATTTTGTTGAACCAGCTGCGGGTCTTGGCATAAATGTCACTCTGTTTGATTCTGTCAATGGCTGCCTTGGCCTTGTCTTCCAGGGTATTTCCAAACTCCTTCAGCTTGTCTGGGATGCGCTCCAAGGTGCAAGAGAAGTCAGGGACCGCCTGGGCTGGGGCTGTGCCTTTTAAAACTATCAACAGAACCACCACTACCAAGACCGGGAGCGACAGAAGGAGTCTCATGGTGTGCTAGGAGGGGACTCTGGATCGGAGGTAAGACTGCAGGTTGTGAATTTCTAATAGAGCTAAATTTATTTCATTTAAAGGACTATCCCTTATTCTGAAATTAAATCTTTCTTAAGATTTTATTGGTATTAATGCCCTTTGTTTATGAAATGGTGATGATCTCATTCCTTTCGAGAAAGCTTATACTTCCAATACGCCTTGTAACTGTAATCTGGGTTATCTTGTTTTTTCTTGTATTTGGTAAAATTAAAGCTGACCATCCTGGATCAATTTCCTCAACACCCATTTTTAAAATTTAACCCCCTGAGAAGGAAACAGGCTGCACATACAAAACCCCCAGCTTCTCTGCACCACAAGGAAGGTCCTGTCCGTCTTCCCTTGCACTCTCCCATCCACAACACCAAACTGCTTTGAAAAACAAAGTCACCAGGTCCGTATTATAATTTCCTGACCTTTTCCTCCAACCCATCCACCTGGCAAACTCTTACTGAAAGCATCACATTTTCAAAGGGACTAAAACCTGGTTATGAAGTGCTCGTGCATGTTTTCATATCATCTTTCCGAATGCTTTCATTTTTTAATTTTCTAAGGTAGCTATTGAAAATGGCACAATTTTGGAATCAAAGCAGCAAACAAACTCCAGGTTTTATCACGACCGTGACAAGGTAGCACTGATGGCTTCTTAGCTTGGCTATATGGCCTGCTGGAAGGAGGACCGGGTTCTGCCCGCTGGCCCATCACTAACCCAGTTACAGAAAACCTGAACCCCTCCTACTCCTGATGGGCTGTTCTGAGGATCATAAAACAAAAAGAAGCGGAAAACGTGAGGGAGAAAGTGCTCTGAACACACCCCACACAGACGGTATGTAGACTCGCTGGGACCGCATTTAGCGGGCTGTCGGGTTCCTTTTATTAACCATGGTTTCACACAGACGAAGGTTCAAACATGCCACCGCTACAGGAAGTTGCTTTCAGTCCTTGCTTCCTGCCACATCTGCGGCTACTTAGGGTAAAAGTTAGCAAGGCTTCTATCATGCATTTCAGGTAACAGTGACTAAGGAGGTAGGCGGTTTGAAAGGAATTATCAAGCAAAAGAACGATTTTTCTTTTAAACTCAGATCCACAGTGGCTTTCTCTGTGGCCTTTAACATAAAAGAGTCAACTCCTGTAATTATTTTGCCCTGTTGTTTAAAAACCACACTACAATGCACCAACTGAAGACAAATGCTGTTTACAAGTGATGCACTTTCCAATCCTCCCTCCAGTGAAAGCACCCGAAGCGGGGTCAGTTCAGAACATGAATTATTGAACAATCTTGCCCACGTATTGACTACCTACAGCTCCTTAACCTTCAAACAGAATACTGTAATGATGTCTGAAATAAAAGTACTGTCTAGTACTTTAAATTGTCAATTTTAAAACATAACAAGCAGAAATGTAGCATCTTCCAACATGGCCATTTTCATCCAAACTAAACCAAATTTAGTTTAGGAAGATGGATACAACCACCTAAAACACTCCCCTATCAAATAAACACAAAACAAACTTGCTGGAAGTGTGCCAATCTCCCCGGCAGGAGGAGGCAAATGAACACTTGTTAGTGTGCACAGCCTTACTTTGTGTATTGCCTGTTTCAGCTGAAAGGTTTGTAAATAGCCTTCAGAGACAACAAATTTAATCATTAAAAGCCTGCCAGGACAAACATCCCATACGAAAGCAAGGCAGTGACACGCGTTACATCAACTGCACCCTTCCTTCAGACGCAAACCTTGTGCACACGTAGTTCTTTCAAAATTACTTTGGTGCCGCCAAAACCTGTGGAGAGCCTCGGTGGAAAGATGAAACCATCCCTGAAGGCTAATCAATAAGGTTTTTAGTAAACAACACCTCTCTGTGGTTTTTTCTCCCGCTTTTGCATTTTAGAAATTTTAGAAATTTGCATTAGAAATGCAAATCTATAAAAGGGAGGAAAAAATGTTAAACGCTGATTCTCCAGGCAGCAGCAGCACCCTTGCACCGCTGGGGTTTATTTGTGCTTTTCCTCTGAACGCGAGGGGAAATCTTAAAGACATTTCTAGCCAACAGAGTCCTTTCAAGACAGCTTATACTTACAATATGCCTTGTAATTGTAAAACAGATTCGTTTTCATGACCTACATACTATGAGCACAGGACAGCAGGAAACAATTAGAAGCACATAAAATAAATAGAGGCTGATGGAAGTGTCTCACTGTTCCGACTGCCTCTCTCCCAGCCCTTGAGGTTGTTAACATTAATATACCTGCAGCTTTCACAATTTTTCCTGCGTAAATACAAATAATATGTACAGCAATTATACTTCTAAGTTTCATCCATAATTTTCAGTCATCAGAGCGATTAAAAGTATTTTAAATATTTTCCTGCTCAAATGACAGTAATGGTGAACATTTTTCAGAATACATTAAATAGCCTACCTTTTCCAGGAGTCAGGATCGGTGGTGATCTTGGCAGCAAATAACAACACCGCTCTGAAAGCTATACCTATTCACAGCCACTGAAGCACCGGCAACTCTCCACCCACGCAACTTCTTCAGTGGGACCCCCCACCACATTCCAAAATAAAAGCCGAGACTAAATACAACACTGATCTTTAAGAAGAGGGGTTGAACCTTCTCCGTCCATCTTTATTAAAGAGAGCTTTCTTTAAAACTGGCATTAAAAAAAAAATGTTTTTAACCAACTGATTTCCCTATCAAGAAATAGGAAAGAGAAATATTCCTATTATATACCTTGAATTAGGTTAATATCAGAGAACAGCCTTATTTGCACATGGAAGATAAAGTAAGCTGTCAGCTGCAGCTTAAGCTCCCCAAGCTGGTATCGAAAACAACCTCTTCTTCCAGGCCATCTTAGGTGGTGTCCTTGGCAAAGCACGGCACAGCATAGCTGCCAGCCTTGTTGTGTATTACCTCTAACACCTTCCTGAGACACTGAACCAGCATCCCCAATCCTGTAATGAACAGAGTCTACTAAATCAGGGCACGGGTGGGGTGAGGGAATACATTTATTCACAGTCATTATTTTTAAAGACTACTAATGGAGAATAGCGGCTTGGCTTCTTAATAAAAGAAAAGAGAATCCTATTGACTTTTAAATGATTCTTTGGTCCCAGTTCCTCTACCGACAGTTTCTATCTTACCTAATAAATGATTCACGCCTGGCCTATTTGTTTTCACCTGCCCATGTAGTTCTCATTTGCAGTAACTCAGAAATAAGATTAGTAACATTTTTCAAATTATAAAAATGTATTTTAGTATAAAAACATAAGGCAGTATGCATTGGGAGCAAAATTATATCACAGGTACATTCAAGTATGGTCTTCTTATGTGCCTTTGAGTTGATTCCGATTCACAGCAACCCTACAGAATACAGAAGAAGTACCCCACAGGGTTTCCCAGGCTGAACTCTTTACAGAAGCAGATGGCCAGGTCTCCTCCCCAGTGGGGTTTGAACTGCAGACCTTTCGGTTAGCAGCCAAGCGCTTAACCACGAGGGCTCCTTCATTAAAGTATAAAGGCCAATAATTTTTTGACTATCTTGTTATCTAGTTTATAGTTTTGTCAGCAAATAAATATTTTGGCTTTTTCTTTAGTTACAGATTTATTATTAAATTTTCATGGATTTAACCAACAAGACACGTTCTTTCCTTGTAAACATGTTAGCTTTGCTTAAAAACGCAAAAGCATGTGTATTTTTAACCCGAATTAATGTCCATGGGGCTCACTTCAATCAAATCCAATTAAAGATCATTAAGTCATGGCAAATAAAGGATGCTGATTAGTCTGTAATTACTGGCTCTTTCAAGCTGAAAATCCACTTCTCCCAGGAGCATAAGCACATCTGCACAATTAAAAAACTTACATAGACAATAATTTGCTTTTTGAAACCCATGGTAGGAAAAACTGTTATTTTTACTTCAAGGGACTTGTTAATTACATGGAGATGGGGAAAAAAAGAAATATCTACAAAGCAACATAATTTTAACTCCTATATTCTAGCCATCCAAAGCTGAAAGGCCTTTGGGTATCCCAGCAACAAGAAGGAATCATACAAAGATGAAAGGCTCTGTTATAGACAGAAAGTCTGCTTCAAATTACTACTTAGCTCCAGAGACCAATGGAGCAGCACTGAAAACCCAGAAAGAAATCCAAGCATCTATGGTCAACTGATCTTCAACAAGGGAGCCAAATCCATGCAATGCGGAAGGAACAGTCTCTTCCACAAATGGTGCTGGCAAACCTGGATTTCTACGTGCAGAAAAAATGACGTAAGATCCACATCCGAAGCCAGACACAAAAACAAATTCAAAATGGATCAAGGACCTAAATGTTAAATCTAAAACCATAAAAGTTCTTGGAGGAAAATACAGGAGCAAAGCACAGGAACCTAATTTTTTTCAGTGATAGATTATCAAACACAACAACGAATGTGTGAGCAACAGAAAATAAAATAGATAACTGGGACCTCATAAAAGTTAAATACTTACATTTATCAAAAGAGTAAAGAGACAACCTACTGACTAGGAAAAATCTTTGGGAACAATATAACCGATAAGGGTCTAATATCTAAAATATATAGAAAACTTCTACAACTTAACAGCAAAAAGACAAATAGCTCAATCAAAAACTGGGCGAAGGACATGAACAGACACATCACTAAAGAGGATATTCAAATGGCCAACAGGCACGTGCACAGATGCTCAATGTCATTAGCCACCAGAGAAATGCAAATCAAAGCCTCAGAAGATACCATTTCACTCCTACTAGAATACCTCAGATAAAAAAATTAAAGAGAAAATAACAAATGTTGGTGAGGATGTGGGGAAATTGCAACTCTCATCCATTGCTGTTGGGGATGTAAAATGGTACAGCCATTGTAGAAAACAGTCTGGAGGATCCTCAAAAAAACTAAAGGGAGAGCTGCCATATGACCCAGCAATTCCACTCCTAGGTATATACCCTAGGGGTCTAATAGAAGTGACACGAACAGACACATGGAAACTTATGTTAACTGCAGCATTATTCACAACAGCACGAAGACGGAAACAACCTAAGGGCCCGTCAACAGATGAATGGATAGGCAAAATGTGGTACACATACACAATGGAATACTATTCAATGATAAAGAAAAATGAGTTCTCAAAACATCTTGCAAGATGGTTGAACCTGGAGGACATTATGTTGACCAAAATAAGACAATAACAAAAAAAAAAAAAAAAAAAAACACTGTATATTCTCACTTTTATAAAATGACATGAATAGGTAAATATACAGAAACTAATATTCATTAGTGGTAACCAGGGATTGGGGGTGGGGGGGGGGGACTGACTCGCTAGATAGTAGATACTTGTTTTTCTGGTGATGGGAAAGGGAACATCAATGAGGGTGAAGTGTGCACAGCCTCACCAAGGTAAACGATGTCACTAAGATGTAACAAGAAAAAAGGACCTTTTGCTAACTGCTATGGCATACATAATTTTGCAACAACAACCAAAAAATAAATCTGCGGGCATATATGTACATGTGTAGGCATATATGTGTATAGGTATGTATATATGTGTGTACATACCAGTGTATGCACATGTATATGTATATGCATTGTATGTGTGTGTATGCATATATATTCATATATATAATAAAGCACATAGGGGACACAATTACAAATACTTCTTAGAACCAAGCACCTAGCAGGACTGGTTTTCTGTGTTTGAAGGATTAGGACCACAGACTCATGGAACATTTTTGTCAATTGGCATAATATACTTCATAAAGTTACATTCTACATCCTAGTTTGGTGAGTAGTGCCTGGGGTCTTAAAAGTTTATGAGCAGTCATCCAAGATAAAACTACTGGTCCCTACTCATCCGGAGCAAAAGAGAAAGAAGGAAACCAAAGACTCAAAGAGGAAACTAGTCTGACAGGATTAACAGTCTACATGAACATCATCTACCCTGAGACCAGAAGAACTAGATGGTGCCCGGCTACCATTACCAGCCACTCTGATCAGGGCAACAACAGATGGATCCTGAGAGAATGGGTGAAAAACGTGCAATGGAACCTAAAATTCTTTTAAAAAATCCAGACTTACTGGACCAGTTGAGACTGCTGTACTTCCTGAGTCTACTGCCCTGAGATACTGTTTAACCTCTGAATGGAACTAGCCCCTGAGGTCACCTTGTAGCTAAATAACAAATCAGCTCACAAAATAAAGAACATCACCCGTGAGTAATGTGCTCCTTTCAAAAATCATCTATATGACACTAAACAACCAATAATTACTTTAAAAGAAAGATGAGAAGGTAAGGGGCAGGGAAACTAGATTAATGAAGATGAAACCATCAGAATGGAAATAATGAGAATTTTCATGCATTGTGAAGAATGTAACCAATGTCCCTGAACAATCTGTGTAGAAATTGTTGAATGGGAACCTAAACTGCTATGTAAACCTTCACCAAAAACACAATAATTTTTTTTTTTTAATTACTACTTAGCTGCTTTTTCACTGCTGTTTTAGTGATAATTTTATTACACTTTCAAAAATTTAGTCCATGGGTTTTATACAAATAAAATCAATTAAACATCTTAGAACACCATAATCTTGACTATGTCAAGAAACACAACCCAGGATGAAACCTATTTCTTTAAAAGCACTGCCCTTATGATATTAATTTTTTTTTTAAATTCAGCTCAAAATCCAGAGTTTTTATTTCTTACTTAAAAGAGCATTACTTTAAGGAAATATACATTAAATTTCAAGTGCATACCCCAAAATATCTAAAGCTCTGAAAAAACACAAGTATAACAGTTATTCCCAAGTGATCCTCTCTTTATGTAGGAAATACTCCTAAGATGGTACAGCAGGAGGAGAAACCTACCATTCTGAGCACCGGTATGTCTTAGGCACTGTGCTGAGTTTCACATAGAGTCTCATTCCCTCTGATAACATCTATGCATGATACACTCCATTTTACAGACGAGCAAACTGTGGCTCAGAAGTGGCAGGGCTAGAGTGGGAAAGCCGACCAGAGAAGCCTTCACTGAGGTTCTGAAGTTCTCACTGACACTGTCTGCACTTTCCCTGTGTGGGAAAATGGGCATCCTCACTCCAAAATCAACAACTCTAACCACTTCTGTCAAACACGGTCACTACTACTCATTCAACGGACCCCTTGTCGAGTCCTTTTGTTGAGGACTGGCTGCTGAATTTTCACAAGTGGGAATCTGACATACAGGTCACTTAGTAGACCTTCTCGGGCAACCTAGGAAGCACCTCAGTGAACAGAGTGCTCATCAAACCTAACAGCCTCCAGCTGATCAGAGCCTCTGCCCCAGAGGCTGGATGTGAGACACACGTGGCCATTCTACCCTTGTGTTATTTTTATTTAGTTTTTCCTCAGCTCCATCTCACACGCCAGACTCCAGAATCCAGTTACTAAATAAGAACTCATGGGAAAAGTAGAGACAAAAAAGAAATCCAGTTACCTGAGATACAAAGTGTCCATATGTGTGCTCACGATTACTACAAGACAAAGAGGAAAACTGTTTGATTTCTGCCAAACAAGCTAACCAGAAAGGACCCACTTGGACCAAGAGCAGAGGACAGACTGTGACATGTCCTAGAACTTGCAAACATAGACACACAGTCCCCTCTACTCAGGCGACTAAGAGTCCAATGCAGAAGACAGACATTCGCCAAATAATCACCAAACACAGAAACACAACCGTGGTGAATTCTGAAGCAGCAGAGTAGGGAATGCTTGGAAGCACCCAACAGAAAACTGGACACAATTTGAGAAGTTCAAGGAGCACTGAGCTAGGTTAACATCCGAAAGAAGTGTAGGAGTTATCTAAGAAAGAGAAGCAAAGAAATATCCTGTGCCAAGATCAAAAAGGGAGACGTGGTAAAGGGTGGGGAAAAAGGAGCGAGGACGCTGAGGTTAGCTTGAGAGGTGGGGCAGAGACTGAGATGAGGCTAGACAGAGTCAGGGCTGTGGAGGCTGTAGGGCCAGAGAGAGCTTGGTCACAGCAGCCTGTGTGAAGAATGTTGTGCTTATCTTGAAAGCAATGAAGGGAAGTCATAAAAGGACTTTCCTGTTTTTAAACACGTGTGATAAGGGCAGGAAATAGAATACGGCTCTAAGGTGGAGATATTCCCAAAGACCCTTATTCAACATTTCCTTCATGGGACTGAAGCCCCCCACCACCTGCACCACACACACCATATCACTACTGTGGTGATGTTAGTTTTTTTCCTTTCTTTTGGTAAACAAATGGGAGTTATAAAATTGTAACTGTCATCTTCTATCCTTAACAGATGACAATGACTTCTGTATGGAGCTTTTCAGGAAGTTGATGCTTGCCAACTTCCTCTGAAGAATATATCCGTCTACAACTGATGCTTATTTTCTATCTGAATGTTTCCACTAAAAATTCTAGAAAAGGACATGCCCATTTCTTGAACCTGAGTCAAATGAGGCCATCAGTTATAAATGTCTGTCATTATGGTCCATCATTTCTGCCCCAAGGGAAGTAATAAAGAGGCACAAAAAAATTAGAGAAATTTGAACTCTGTATATTTGATACTAAGAAATTTGTAAGGTAGTAATGTATCATGGTTATGTTTAAATAAAGAGTGCTTATCTTTTAGAGATACATACTGAAATACTTGGAAATGAAATGATATAATATGTGGGATAGAGACAAAAAGACATTGGCTATATACTGATACTTGTCAAAGGTGGGTGATGGACACGTGGGGGTTCATTATCCTAGTCTATCTACTTTCATATGTATTTGAAATTTCCCATACTAAAGAATGTACAAGAGGGGGTGTCAGGACACTGCCCTGCTTTGAAGCAAACACCCAAGTAAGCTACAGAGTTTGGCTATGAGCTGTGTCCACACCCAGAAAGCAGAGGTTCAACCGCGCAGGCCTCTGAGAGATGACAACCTCACAGTCGAAAGTCGAATGACAGCACGGGTAAAACTGAACGTGCTCTAACACTGTCCTGGGTGAAACAAACAAGGGGGCAGTGGCAAGTCTTTTCCTGAGTCCCAGTCTCTGTCACCTCAGGGTAGTTTTCGTCCAGAGAAGGAGGTCAGTCCTCAGTTTGGTAAAGTTCTAAAACAGAAGAGCAAAGTGGAGGGGCAAGAATGGAGGTCGTGAGAAAACTCCGCCGGGTCATCTGAACAGTCCAGGCAGAGAACGACTGCAGACTGGATGAGGCAGCTGGAGATGGGGAGAAGAGAGCAGGTTCAGGAAATACCGAGGAGTTAAAATCCACAGGAATAAATGACAATATTCACAGGACGTGAGGAAGACAAGGTATCAAAGACGACTCCTAAGCTTTAGTTTACGTGCTGGGGTTGGTAAAGGAGCCAGGAAGCACAGCAAAGATCCAGGATGGGGTTACGTTGAACTGTTCTGTGTTTTGTCTTTCAGCATGAAATAGAGCAGAAATCTGGTTTGAGATGCATGTCTCAAACACAAGAGGAAATGTCAGGCAGTACTCTGAGGCAAGGTTGGTACACGAGACGAACACTGGAAGAAAAGAGTTTATATCGGGGCTGTGATGGTTGCTTTTATGGGTCAACTTGGCTAGGCTACAGGGCCCAGGTGTCCAGTCGAACACTAGTCTAGTTATTCGTGTGGACTACCAGTAGTTAAGGGTGATCACAGTGGTTGGCCTTAAGGGAAGCAAATTACCTTCCATAATGTGGGTGGGCCTCAACCAGTCAGTTGAGGGTCTTAAGAGCAAAAAGGGTGTGTTCTGTCTCCAAACTACAGGCATTTTGCCAGAACTCCTTTACTCTTCTTGTTGCCTGACCTACGGATTTGGAGCTTGCCAAGAAATAGAGAAAAGGACGATTACTTCAAATCATGGTAGGTACACAGCAGAGTATGACTCTAAAGCCCTACATTCTGGTACCTGCTTTCCCCTGTGTACCAAGTCACTTTGGGTAAAAGCTCAAACTATCTTTTTTTCTAATTGTAGTAAAAATAAAAACATTTGCCATTTTAGCATTTTTTACAGGTACAATTCAGTGACATTAATTACATGCATCCTGTTGACTCAAAATTTTTTATAACCTCAAGACATTCAAAATTTGAAGGCTATACCACGATCTAAGATTACTATCTTAAAGTAGCTATGACGCAATGAGGTAACCAGAGTTAGAAACAGTGCTTGCTGGCAACTGCCTTTTAATGCCCTGTCAGTCACACACCAATTCACCCCTATTTTTTCTCCCCTTCTGGAATCACAAGAATTACCCACCTGTCCTCAAATATCATCACAAACCATAGTGAAAGGAATTCAGAAACTGGAAACAACAGGTTGTAATTCAAGTTCTACTCATTATTTTATTTATTCAACAATATTTATTGTGTTATCTACCATATGCCAGTGACCTTCTGAGGCACCAAGGATAAAGGAAACAAAGGTCGTGGGTGCTCGTCTGTAAACAAATAGCTTGTAGCGATAAATGCTAAGAAGAAAAATGAGGGAGAGCGAGGGAACGGAGAGGGACTGGAATTTGTTATTCTGTATCATCTCTGTAATGAAGGGATACTTCAGCTGAGATCTGGACAAAGCGAGGGACAGAGCCCATAATGATACCCAGGGGACGAGTGTCTCAGGCTGAAGGAATCAGAAGCAGAAGATGCTTCAGAGTGTTCAAAGAAGCAAGGAGGCTAATGTGGCTAGAGCAGAGAGAGCCTGGGGTAGAATGATACAAGATGACATCAGAATGGGAGTTGGGCCGGATCACACAAGGCCTGGTGAGCCACCGAAGTGTCATCTACGCATGATGGGAAGCCTCTGGAGATTGTGAAAAGGGTTTGACATTAATCTGCTTTACATTCTAAAAGGATTACTCTGGTTGCTGCATGAAAACAGACTTCCAGTGTGGGGAGAGGGGAGAAGCAAGGACACCACCAGAGCCCAGGGAAATGCTGTGACGGCTGCACTAGGAGGATTCCAACGGTGACAGCGACAGGTCTGGACTCAGGATGTGTTTGTAAAGTGAAGCCAACAAGATCACCTGATGGATTCAATGCGGTTATGAAAGAAAGTCAATGGTGACGCCATGGTTTCTGATCTAGGAAAGGGGGTGAGTGGAGGTTATGTTTTAAGACTTAAAAACCCTTAATAAAAATATTATCTAATTCAGATGTTCAGAAATAGCATAAGCCTTACTAACATAAAACTGAAAAATCAGAAGTAGAGTTACAGGCAGTCACTGGCTTATGAACAAATTCCATTCCGAAGTCTGTCTTTAAATCAAATTTGTACGTAAGTCGGAACAGTTAGGTACGGTCTGTATCTAACGTCAGTTAGCTAAACGTTTGTTAGTACATACTGTGCCTTTCTATCCATAAAAAACATTAAAGAAACACATACAGATGCACTAAAACATCTTTAACATAATAATACAGTAACAATAACAATAAGGTTTTGATGTATGTGGCAAAGTAGCACCTGTTTATTATTACGAACAATCGTGTATGTACCTTCAATTTTTAACATAACAGCCTTTATGGAGGTTGGCTTGTAACTACGGGCCACACGTAAGTCAGATGTTTATAACCCAGGGACCGACTGGCTTGCTGTTTCTACTCACCATTTGCAGACTGTATCATGTTTCCAGATTTTTGGACTTCATCAAATTTTGTAAAAATTACATTCAACCTATATGAAAGCAAAAACATAAAAACTATTAACCATCACCATTTACGATAATATTAAAATTCTGATGTGAAGTTGAGTCATCTCCTCAAAAAAAAAAAATTCAATGATACAAACACACTTAATAACAAGAGTAGCTATACCAATAACACTAACAATAACCAGCAATAACCAGGTACTTACCACGGGCCAAGCACTGTTCTAAGCGCTTCATCTGAAAGATCTCACTTAATCCTCACAAGAGCTTTGAGGATGTGGAAATCAAAACCCAGTAACTGGGGATCCAGTTAACAGGGAGGAGATACCAGCCTTGACAGCTGGAATCCAGAGTCTGTGCTCTTAGACATTCAACTGAGTGCCTTATACAAGAGATACATATTGTGAAAATATGTATTTCTCCCATTTCTTTCTAAGTACACACTGGCAATTACTCAGCATAAACCTTTTTAAAATGCACTAATACTGTAATACAAAGGCTTTTCTGTGACTTACGGTTAATTCAGAAATGCTGTAATTTCTCTAGACACAGGTGTTTTGGCTTCAGCTTGAAAAAAAACTCCTTGACATTTATTTTTTACTAATGGCTCATTTTCACCTTGGCATTTAAATTGAAGCAAAACTCCTTTATCAGTCAAAATATTCCATCCTAATGACACCAAAAATGAGAGGAAAAGGTGTGGGGGCGGCGGGGGCGGTAATCTTTATCATGTATAAAAAGTCAAGAGAAAAAGAGACTTTCATAACCAAAACACAGACACTTAGAATAAGAGGAGAGGTGAAGATTCCAAAGACATGTACTTTTGCATTCACATCTATGCCACCCATTTCTAGGACGAAACTAGTTATTTAGTACTTTCTTCCAAACTGTCCTATCATACAAGCTCTAATCATTTCAAACATGTTTGTCTTTTCTTCCCATCCAGAATGGAAGCTCTCTTGAGGGTAGGGATGTGAATTATACTCTTTTGGTATTCCACAGACACTAAACACCACGTCTTACAGATGCTCGCCCAGCAAAAGTTACACACTGTGTGTTAGACAGCTGGTACCTAATCCCATCCCGTCCTCACTCTGGAAATCTTTAAACATTTCATACATTCTGGTCTTAGTTTATTCATTTATTCATTTACTCAAAAATTCTTGACTGCCCATGATGAGTCAAGTACAGTGCTAGCTAGATGCCAAATATGTAAAATTATCATATTTTTATACAAATAACGAGCACCTTCTGTGTCTGTTTGCCAACCGTGCCCTCTCTAGAGAGGTATTTTCATAAGTATCATATGTTAATTTTTTTTTACAGAAACATTTAAAAAAAACTGGCATAGCAGTGCTAACGAAACACTTCATGGGGGGAAGGGTAGAGTTGGCAAACAAACATAGAAGGTGCGCATTATTTGTGCAAAAATACAGTACTGTTCTCCTGGAGGTTGTATTCTGATAGAGAATCAAAATTACACATAAACAACAGAGGTAAAAAGAAGGGGATGAACGAGCCTGATGTGCTGCCTCTCCTGCTTCCCATTCCATGGCACACAGGGATAATCTTTAAGTCTTCTTCCCAACTATGCCCAGGTGTAGTCTCAGAATCCTTCTCAAAACTGCTTCAAGAAAAACTACCAATTAATCGAAGTTGGCATTGAAATAAAAATCTATTTGCCATCTCAAGAACAGATATGAGTAACTCCATCACTTACTGTCAAGTCCAGTGGTTACTAAAAGCCTGGGAAGATACCTGAGAATCAATTTCTTAAGATGTTTCCATCACCTTCCCTTTTACAAGTCACAAAGATCTCCAATGGCTCAACAAGCCCATAAATAGTATCATTAGTAAACACGTTGCCAGGGCATTTCCTAACCAAGGTACCACTTTATTGTGTCACAGCCACACCCTCTGACTTGATCATGTCTGCAAGTTGGCAAGTTAGGGCCAAGGTATACCTCTCATCTGGCTGTTCCCGAAGTTACTGGGAGGGAACATGTATTCCTTCCATTCCGGGGACAGTATTCACCAGCATCAATGGCAAGGGTAGAAGAATGTGTACAGTCTCTGTCTGTGGTAATGAGTACTCATGAGATCACATTACTCACACCCAGCAGGCCCACAGAAACCCTGGTGGTGTAGTGGTTAAGAGCTACGGCTGCTAACCAAAAGGTCGGCAGTTTGAATCCACCAGGCACGCGCTGGAAACCGTATGGGGCAGTTCTACTCTGTCCTTTAGGGTCACTATGAGTCAAAACTGACTTGACAGCAATGGGTTTGGTTTTTGTTTTTTTTGGCAGGCCCACGCAACTAGGTACCAGAATTCTAAAAAGACTACTGTCCAATCTTGATTGAAAGGGGGAAAACGCAGAAGAAAATTTCAAGTTCTCATGGACTCCAGACTTCCTGGAGCCATGAATGTTGGATGAACCCCTGAAACTATCACCCTGAGATAATCTTTAAACCAAAAATATTCCCTGAAGTCTTCTTAAAACCAAACAACAGTTAAGCTTAACTAGTAAAAAAATATCTGCCTTGAGCATTATGCTCTTTTAAGAACTGTCTATATGGGATCAATTGACAACAGCCAACTCAAAATATTAGATAGGAACCCTAGGGGACAGTGAATTTATGTTAATGGGGGAGGAACAACTCAGAAAAGGAGAGTGAGAATGGTTCCACAACTCGAAGGATGTAATCAATGTCACTAAACAGTACATGTACAAACAGTTGAACTGGTGTATGTTTTGCTGTGCATACTCTCAACAACAACAAAATAAATAAAAGCATATATATGTATGTACATATACAAGATTACTATACTGGCACCTATACCTTAATTCAGAATTGTCACAGGCAGGTGTGCCTTTCTCTCTGCGTGGCCACTCCTGTCTCACTAGCTCCCTCATTCTCTGCTCATCAAAGCCTATAAAATGGCTCCCACTACCTCCTCAAGAGATCAGTGATGTGGCTTTACAACAGTCTATCTTTCCTTAGAAATGGAAGCATTGGCTACCTCTGAGCAGAGCAATGACAAAACACCTCTCTGAGGGACAATCAATTTCCTAAGTCTAAAAGGGCAAGTTTTATACGTTCAAAGTGTTTTAACACATAACTAATAATTACCTTCTGAGTCCACCAAATTTTTTTCTTTTTTTCATTTTAAATTCTTAGATTGTAATTGAAAAAAAAAATTACTAGTTTGACAAATATCAGTACCATTGTTCCCTAGTTTTTCTGAATTTAAATTATTGTACTTAACTTTTCAATACAATTTTGGTTTATTTTACTGTAAGATTTAAATCTAATTCTTTCCTGAAAACATCTATAGTATAAAATATAAACTTTAAATAACCTCCTAGAAGCAAATACTGGTTACTTCATAATCCACAAGCCCCATCCACATACTCAGAGCTTCTAATCGGCCTTTACCACCCACCCTTAGATAGGAGCAGACAACCAAGGATTGCTAGACAAATGAGCAGAGCTCCTAATGTGAAAAACATCAAAATGAATACAAGCATACACAAAAAAAAAACAACAGGGAGGAAACAAAAGCCAATGCAAGGAGAAAAAATAGTTTTTAAAATATAGCATTAATAGTTTCAAAGAGATAAAATACTGCAATCATAAAAGCAAACACAGGTAAAACCCTTCAGAATGGCAGAATGAGGACCTCTGAAAATCCATTCCTCAAAAGACACAATAAGAATACATCTGCAAAAACTGTCCAAATCAGCTTTTCCAGAACTCTGGGGAATACTCAAAGCCTTGCAACAATCTGAGAAGTGTTTACTTAAAAAGAAACACTGAATCTCAGTAACAGCAGTGAGCTTTCCATTGACTTACTGTGCCTTACTTCCACCACCAGCTCCCCAGTTCTGCAGTAACCCTGAAAACTAACAGGCTCACAATCACAACAGTTTGAAAACTAGCAGCTTGTCAGCCACTGGGGAATTCCTGGATGGTGTAAATGGGTGAGCACATGGCTACTAACCGAAAAGGTTGGCTGTTCGAACCCATCCAGAGATGCCTCAGAAGAAAGGCCTGGCGATCTGCTTCCGAAAGGTCACAGCCATGAAGACTCTATGGAGTGCAGTTTTTCTCAACGGCAACTGGTAAGTAGTGACTAGAAACAGCTGGACAATTCTGGAGCCTCTTAAAGATCTCCATTTCCAAACAAATGTCATTATGTGACCTGTCTCCCACATCCCTGGAAACCCCCCTTTCAGAGCTTGTTCCTATTTGACCTGACTCAAAGCTTGTTGACAGTCCCTTTTCACTGATCTTCAAAAGAAAGAATCAGCAGCAATTGTTTAACCATGCAGCTAGCTGCCTGAGGTGACAATAACAATCATGATTAACAAAAAGATGTCTAAAAAACTTAAATGATGGAGAAGGAGACGTCCACAGGGAATTTCGAAAAGCTCTGACATACTCCTGGGAATCTAGAAGGCCATGCATATGTAGAGGGCTGGCCACAAGGCCTTAAAGTCCTACCGCTTCCTGCCAGAGCACTGAAGACATGCCACAACATAAAGAGAGACCCTCAACAAAGACTGGGAGTTACTGGTTCAAAGTATTCAAGGAAGTCTCTGTCCAATCATTAATTGACCACTAAGCTAACCAAGCAGAGAATTCAATGGTCACACACAACAAAAAAGACAGACTTTACAGAATTCATTCAGGAAAGTCAGTAAACAAATAGGAGCAATAACAACAACGAATCTGAAGAGCAGGGAGAATCTGATTTCCAGAGCTACTACATTATGTTATTTTAAATGTATAGTTTCAACAAAAAATTTCAAGCTATGGACACAAAAGTATGGCCTGTACACGGGAAAAAAATCAGGTAATAGTATTTCCCCTCAAGAGGCACAAAATGTTCGACTTACTTGATAAGACTTTAAATAAACTATACATACAAAAGAGCAAAATAAAAGTATGGGAACAATGCCTCATAAAATAATAACCAAATAGAAATGCTACAGATGAAAAGTACAATAACTGAAATAAAAAAATTCACTAGAGAGAAATAATGAGAATGTTCACACATGGTGAAGAATATAACAAATGTCACCAAACAACTTCTGCAGAAATTGAATGAAAACCTAAACTGCTGTGTAACCCTTCACCAAAAACACAGTATTATTTTAAAAACTCACTAGAGGGTTCAACAGTAGATTTGAGCTGGGAGAACAAAGAATCAAAAAACGTAAAGATAGGTCAATTATGGTTATTGTGTCTGAGAAACTGAAAAAAAAAAACAGCCTAAGAGACCTGTGGGATATCATGAAGCCTACCAACCTATGTATAATGGGAGTACCAGAAACAGAAAAGAAAGAGAAAGGGACAGAAAAAATATATGAAGAAATAATGGCCAAAATTTGCTAAATTTGATGTAAACCATTAATCTACATATTCAAGAATCTCAACAAACTCCAAATAGGATAAAATCAAAGAGATCCAAACCTAGACACAATCAAACTATCAAAAGAAAGGACAAAGAGATAAATCTTGAAAGTAGCAACAGAGAAGCCACTCATCAATTACTATGGCTCCTCAATGAGATAAACAGCTGTCTTCCCCTGGGAAACAGAGACAGCCAGGTAGCAGTGGGATGACATATTCAAAGTCATGCAAGAAAAATACTGTCAACCAAGAATTCTATATCCAACAAAGTTATTCTTCAAAAACAAAAGAGAAATGAAGACATTCCCAGATAAACAAAAAATGACAGAGTACCTTAGACTGAAATGGGGGTGGGAGTGGGGACAACTATATAATAACTCAAATTCACATAAAGAAATAATTTTAAAAAACCAGTAGAAGTAAATATAAGAGACACAGATAAACATAAGACAGTATAAATGGATTCTTCTGTTTTTATACCTTTCCTTTTCACACAGGATTTAAGAAAAATCTGCATAAAGCAAAAACTATAAAACTGTGTGTGCTGGTGGGCTTACAAGAATAGCAAAAAGAAGGGGGTAAGAGAATACAAAGCAAAGTTTTTGTATAATACGGAAACTAAATTGGAATTAAGTTTACTAGATTTTTGTAAGTTAAGATGTTAATTAAAACATCCAGGTAACCAAAAGAAAATAATTCCAAAAAATACAGGCAACTAAATGCAATATTTTAAAAATATATACAGTAAAAGAAACTATAAGAGCATTAAAATGATACACCAGAAATATCCATTTAACACAAAGTAGTAGTGGAGTAAAAAAAAGAAGTCATGACAAATAAAAAACAAACAGACAAAACAGCAGAATACAAATCCCACCTTATCAGTAATACAATAAATATAAATGAATTACTAAACACTCTAATAAAAAGGCAGAGATTGGCAGAATGAATAAAAGTACATGATTTAAGTACATGCTCTACAAAAGACTCACTTAGGTTCAAAGACACAAATAGCTTCAAAGTAAAAGGATGGAAAAAGATAATTCCTCTCAAAAGAGAGCTAGAATAACTATACAGATATCAGATAAACCAAAATTTAAGGCAAACATTTTTATTGGGAACAAAGAAAGTCATCTTATAATAATAATACATTGGTCAATGTATCAGGAAGATATAAAAATTGTATGTTTATTATAAACACATCATAACAACAGAGCCTCAAAGTACATGAAGCAAAATGTGACAGAAATGAAGAAAGAAATAGATAATTCAACAATATTAAGTGGAGACTTCACAATATGCACTTTCAACAATGGACAGAATAATCACAAAGAAGATCAACAAGACAATACAACAGGAAAAGTAACTAGATCAGACAGACATCTATAGAAGACTCCAACCAACAACAGCAGAATACAGATTCTTCTCAAGTGCACATGGGACATTCTCCAGGATACGACACATGCTAGTCCATAAAACAAGTCTCAATAAATTTCAAAAGACTGAAAACAAACACATTATATTCTCTGATCATAATGAAATGAAATTAGAAATTAGTAATGAAATGAGGAAGTTACATATATGTGGAAATTAAACAAAACACTCCTAAATAACCAAGAGGTCAATGAAAAAATCAAAGAAAAATTAGAAAATACTTTGACACTGATGAAAACAAAAAAAACATACAAAAGCTATGGCAAGCAGCTAAACCATTTTTTTAGACAGAAATTTACAGCTGTAAACTCCTATATTAAAATAGAAGAAAGATTTCAAAGAATCTGGGAAAAGAAAAGCAAACCAAACCAAGCAAAAAGAAAGAAAGAACAAAAATTAGGCCAGAAAAAAGTAAAATAAGAACACAACTGAGAAAAATCAACAAAGCGAAAATTGCTTTAATTTAAGGATGTCTCTGTCCAAGTCTCTGTCCATTAGCTAGACTGAACAGAAGAAAGGAGAAAAGATTCAAATTACTGAAATCAAAAATGAAAGAGGAGATAGCACTAACAACTTTACAAAAATACAAAGGATTCACAGGAAATACCATGAACAATTGTATTCCAACAAATTAGGCAACCTAGATGAAATGAAACAATTCCTAGACAGACACAAACTACAAAAACTGACTCAAGAAGAAATAAAAAATCTGAATAGACCATAAACAAGCACAGAGGCTGAATTAATTGTCAAAAAACATCACACAAAGAAAAGTCCAAGTCAATACGGGGCTTCAGTGGTGAACTCTGCCAAACGTTTAATGAAGAATTAATTAATACCAATTTTGTCACACCCTCATTTTACAAGTAAACTTCTCAACTCATTCTATAGGGCTAGCATTACCATAACACCAAAACCTGAAAAAGACATTACAATAAAAGTACAGAACAATTATTTCTACTGAATAGAGGTGTGAAAATCCTCAAAAAAAAAATACTAGCAAACTGAATGCAGCAACATATAAAAAAGGATTTTCCACCATGACCAAGTGGGAATTATCCCAGGAAAACAAGGCTGATTCAATGTATAAAAATCAAATCAATGACAGATCACAGACCAAATGTAAAACATAAAATCATAAAACTACAAATCTAGGAAACCTTGAGTATGGAAATGACTTTCTTTTAAATAATTTATTTTATTTCTGTTATTATTGAAAATATACAAAGCAGAACATATACCAACCCAACCATTTCTACATGTACAATGAGGTGACAATGATTACATTCCTTGAGTTGCACAACCATTCTCACTCTCCTTTTTGGAGTTGTTCCTACCCCATTAACATAAATTCACTTTCCCCTAGGTTTCCTATATAATCTTTCAACTTACAGTTGTCAATCTGACCCCATATACATAAATCTTAAAACAGCACAATGCTCAAAACAGACATTCTTTACTAGTGAAGCTAAACTATTGTTTGGTTTTAAGAAGAAGATATTTTTGGTTTAAGGTTTAAAGATTATCTCAGGCCAATAGTTCCAGGGGTTCATCCAGCCTCCATGCTCCAGAAATTCTGGATTCTATGAAAATTTTAAATTCTATTCTGCATTTTTCCCCTTTTGATCAGGATTCTTCTATGGAATCTCCAATCAAAATGTTCAGTAATGATAGCCAGGCACCCTCCAGTTCTGGTCTCTTGGCAAAGGAGGCAGTCGTTCATGGAGGCAATTAGCCCCATATTCCATTTCCTCCTCCTGTTCCTGACTCTTCTTCTTCCTCTTTTCCTTCAGCCGAGTAGAAACCAACTGTTGAACCTTAGACGGCCAAATGCAAGCTTTTAAGACCCCAGGCACCATGCAACCAACCAGGAGGTAGAACAGAAGCACTAAACACACTATTAGGTCAATTAACTGGAATGTCTCATGAAACCATGATCCTAAACCAACAAACCAAGGAACCAAATCCAGAGAGGTGTCTGGTTGTATATAAAGAGCCTCAGCAGCTTTTTTTTTTTTTTGGGGGGGGGGGGTCATTGTTGTAAATATATCTATCAGACAACTTTTGCCAATTGAACTTTTTACAGGTATACAACTTATTGACAGCACATACATTAATCAGCTGTGCCACTGTAAGACCCCAAACCAAACCCACTGCCATCAAGTCGATTCCGACTCATAGCAGCCGTATAGGACAAAGCAGAACTGCCCCCATAGGATTTCCAACCCTATAAATATTTACACAAGGAGACTGCCATATCTTTCTCCTGTGGAGTGGCTGGTGGTTTCAAACTGCTGACCTTTCGGTTTGCAGACGAGCACTTTAACCACTGCACTACCAGGGCTCCTTACCTAAGAAAATATAGGTAGCAAATAAGCATTTGAAAAGATGTACAGCATATGTTGTTAGGAAATTGCAAATTAAAACAGCCATGAGATACATACGTACTAAAAACACCTGTTGCTGTTGAGTCGATTATGACTCTTAGCGACCCCACATGACAGAGTAGAACTACCACATAGGGTTTCCAAGGAATGGCTGGTAGGTATGAACTGCTGACCTTCTGGTTAGCAGCCAGAGCTCTTAACCACTGTGCCACCAAGGCTCCACATACCTACTAGAATGGTTAAATTCCAAAACACTGATAAAACCAAATTCTGCAGAGGATGTGGAACAATAAGCACCTTCATTCATTGTTGATGGGAACGCAAAATGGGACAGCCATTGTGAAAGATAGTTTAGCAGCTTCTTAGAAAGTTAAACATAGGCTTACCATATGACCCATCAATCATCCTCTGAGGTTTTTACCCAAATGAGTTGAAAACTTACAGAAACCTGCATATGAACGTTTATAGCACCTCAATTATTCATAATTGCCAAAAATTAGAAGCAGTCAAGATGTCCTTTAACAGGTGAATGGATAAACTGTGGTACATCCATATAATGGAGTATTATTCAGCAGTAAAAAGAAATAAGCTATCAAGCTATGAAAAGACATGGAGGACCCTTAAATCTACATGAAAGAAGCCAGTCTGAAAAGACTACACACAGGACTCCAACTATGACACTGTGTAAAAGGCCTAACTGTAGAGACAGTAAAAAGATCAGTAAGTGTCAGGGGGCTAGAAGACGGGACTGAATAGGTGAAGCACAGGGAATTTTTAGAGCAGTGAAACTATCCTGTATTATACTTTAATGGTGGATATATGACATTATATATTTGTCAAAACCCATAGAACTGTACAGTACAAACAGTGAACCTAAGGTAAAGTATATTTAGTTAATAATTATGTTAGGATGTGTTCTCTAGAGGAGTAAAAACCAGTGAAGCATACATACACTGAGAGAGAGAGAGAGAGAGAGAGAGAGAGAGAGAGAGAGAGAGAGATTTCTCTCAAGGAAATGGCTCACACAGTTGCAGAGGCTGGCAAGTCCCAAGTCAGTGGGTCAGACGTTAGTCTGAAGGCTTCCCTGACTCAGGGAGCTGCAGGAGCTGACGAGCTGACAAACCCAAGATCAGCAAGTCAAGACGTCAAGCCACTGGCTCACGGGCTGCGGAGGCTGACAAATTCCAATACTGGAAGGTAAAATGGCAGGCTGCTGGTAAAAGTCCCCAGAACAGGAGGTCAGAAGACAATGAGCCAGATGCATAAGCCAGAGCAAGCAAGAGAGCTTTGCCAGACCGTCCATGTACATACACTGGATGCAGGCCACACTCCAGAGGAAATTCCCCTTACAACTGATTTGGCTGAGGACAACACATCACATCATGGAGGATGACTACATCACTATATAACTGCCAAATTACATCATTACATAACTGCCAAAATACATCATTACATAACTTAGAATCATGGCCTAGCCAAGTCGACACACAAAATTAACCATCACAATAATGTATCAATATTGGTTAATCAGTTGTAATACATGTACCACACTAATGGAAGATATTAATAAAAAAGAAAATTGTGGAGGAGGGGAAGACATGCACACTCTGTACTTTCTGCTCAATTTTTCTGTAAACCTAAAACTCCTCCAAAATATGTCGCTGCTGTTATTAGATACTGTCAAGTTAGTTCCAACTCACAGAGACTATGAAAAACAGAACAAAACAATGTCCGTACTGTGCCATCCTCACAATTGTTGATTGATGTTTGAGCCCACTGTTGCAGCCATCTCGCTAAGGATCGTCCTCTTTTTCACTAATCCTCTACTTTACCAAGCATGATGTCCTTCTCCAGTGACTGGTCCCTCCTAATAACATCTCCAAAGTACATGAGATGAAGTCCCCCTCCATCCTTGCTTCTAAGGAGCACTCTGGCTGTATTTCTTCCATGACACACTTGTTCGTTCTTCTGTCAGTCCATGGTATGTTCAATATTCTTTGCCAACAACATACTCCAAAGGTATTAATTCTTCTTCAGTCTTCCTTATTCATTGTCCAGCATTCGCATGGCATATGAGTCAATTGAAAGTACCATGGCTTGAGGTGGGCACATCTTAGTCCTTAAAGTGATACCTTTGCTTTTTAACACTTTAAAGAGGTCTTTTGCAGCAGATTTGCCCTGTGCAAAACATCCTTTGATTTCCTGACTGCTGCTTCCATGGATGTTGATTGTGGATTCAAGTAAAATGAAATCTTTGACAACTTCAATCTTCTCTTCATTTTTAGTATGTTGCTTATTGGTTTGGTAGTGAGGATTTTTGTTTTATGTTGAGGTGTAATCCATACTGAAGACTGTAGTCTTTGATCTTCACCAGTTAAGTGCTTTAAGTCCTCTTCACTTTCAGCAAGCAAGGTTGTGTCATTTGCATAATGCAGGTTGTTAATGAGTCCTCCTCCAATCCTGATGCCACATTCTTCTTCATATAGTCCAGCTTCTCAGATTATATGCTCAGCATACAGATTGAATAAGTATGGTGAAAGGATACAACCCTGACACACACACTTCCTGATTTTAAACCATGGAGTATCTCCTTGTTCTGTTCGAACAGACTGTCTCTTGGTCTATGTACAGGTTCCGCATGAGCCCAATTAAGTGTTCTAGAATTTCCATTCTTCGCAATGTTATCCATAATTTGTTAAGATCCACACAGTCGAATGCCTTTGCATAGTCAATAAAACACAGGTAAACATCTTTCTGGTATTCTCTGCTTTCGGCCAGGATCCATCTGACATCAGCAATGATATCCCTCATTCCACGTCCTCTTCTGAATCTGGCTTGAATTTATGGCAGTTCCCTGTCGATATACTGCTGCAGTCACTTTTGAAGGATCTTCAGCTAAATTTTACTTGCGTGTGATATTAATGATATTGTTCCAGAATATCCACATTCTGTTGGATCACCTTTCTTGGGAACAGGCATAAATACAGATCTCTTCCAGTCAGTTAGCCAGGCAGCTGTCTTCCAGATTTCTTGGCATAGATGAATGAACACTTTCAATGCTGTATCCTTTTGTTGAAACATCTCAGTTGGTATTCCATCAGCTCCTGGAGCCTTGTTATTCACCAGTGCCTTCAGTGCAGCTTGGACTTCTTCAGCACCATTGAATCTTGATCATATGCTACCTCCTCAAATGTCGGAATGTCCACCAAATCTTTTTGGTAGGCTGACTCTGTGTATTCCTTCCATCTTCTTTTGATGTTTCCTGCATTGTTTAATATTTTGCCCATAAAATCCTTCAAAATTGCAACTGGAGGCTTGAATTTTTTCTTCAGTTCTTTCAGCTTGAGAAATGCTGAGCTTATTCTTCCCTTTTGGTTTTCTAACACCCAGCTTTACACATTTCATTGTAATACTTTACTTTGTCTTCTCCAGCCACCCTTTGAAATCTTCTGTTCAGTTCTTTTACTTCATCATTTCTTTCATTTGCTTTAGCTACTCTATGTTGAAGAGCAAGCTTCAGCATCTCTTTTGACATCTGTTTTGGTCTTTTCTTTCTTTCCTGTCTTTTTCATGACCATTTACTTTCTTCATGTACAATGCCTTCGATGTCATCGCTCAACTCGTTTGATCTTCAGTCATTAGTGCTCAATGTGTCAAATCTATTCTTGAGACAGTCGCCAAATACAGATGGGATATACTCTAGGTCTTATTTTGGTTCTTGTGGACTTGTTCCAGTTTTCTTCAGCTTCATCTTAAACTTGCATACGTGCAACTGCATGGTCTGTTCTGCAGTCGGACCATGGCCTTGTCCTGACTGATGATACTGAGCTTCTCCATCATCTGTTTCCACAGAAGTAGTCGATTTGATTCCCATGTTTTCCATCCAGCAAGGTGCCCATGTATAATAGTCATTTATGTTGTTGAAAAAAGGTATTTGCAAAATTCTATCATCACACGCTCTCCGGCATTATTGCTAACACCAACGCCTTATTTTCCAACTACAGATCCTTCTTCTGTTTCCAACTTTTGCATTCCAAACACCAGTAATTACCAATGCATCTTGACTGCACGTTTGATCAATCTCAGACTGCAAAAGTTGGCAAAAATCTTCAATTTTTTCATCTTTGGCATTAGTGGTTGGTACGTAAATTTGAGTAACAGTCTTAATAACTTGGTTTTCTTTGTAGGCAAATGGATATTACCCTATCACTGACAACACTGTACTTAAGGATAGATCTTGAAATGTTCTTTTTGATGATGAATGCGACCACATTCCTCCTCAATTTGTTATTCCTAGAATAGTAGACCATATGATTATCGATCTGAAATGCCAATACCAGTCAACTTCAGCTCACTAATGCCTAGAATATCAATCTTTACGTGTTCTATTTCATTACTGATAACTTCCAATTTTCCTAGATCCATATTTTGTACATTCCACACGCTAGTTATTAATATCCAGCTGTTTGCAGCTGTTTCCTCTCATTGTAAGCCATGCCGCATCAGCAAACGTAGATCCCAAAAGCTTGACTCCATCCATGTCATTAAGGTCAACTCTACTTTGAGGAGGCAGCTCTTCCCCAGTCACATTTTGAGTGTCTTCCACCCTGAGGGGCTCATCTTCCGGGACTATACCAGACAGTGTTCCACTGCTATTGATAAGGTTTTCACTGGCCAGTTTTCTCAGAAGTAGAGCACCAGGTCCTTCTTCCTATTCTGTCTTGGTCTGGAACCTCGACTGAAACCTGTCCACCACAGGTGACCCTGCTGGTATTTGAAATACTGGTGGCATAGCTTCCAGCATCACAGCAACCCTCAAGAAACCACAGTACAACAAACTGACAGAGGCATAGTAGCTCTAAAATATAGTCTATTATTATTTTTTAAATGCAAAAAACCAAAGAGAGAGAAACAAAAGAGACAAAGCAACAAATGCAGAAAACAAAATCAATCTATGTAACACGACATATTAATAGAATACAAAACAAAAACCACAGATCATCAAAATAAACACAGAGTAAGGATTTGACAAAATCCAAAATTTTTTCATGACAAAATACTCAACAAACTAAGACTGGAAGAGCAATTCCTCAACTCGATAAAGGGCATCTATGAAAAAGCACCAGCTAACTAACCATCACACTCTGTGGTGAAAGACTGAAAGCCTCCCTCCCACGTCCCTAAGATCAGGAGCAAGATAAGGAAATCTCACTCTTGCCAGTTCTATTCAACATTGCCCTAGAGATTCTAACCAGGGCATGAAAAAAGTAAAAGGCATCAGGAATACAAAAGAATAAGTAAAACTAACTCTATTTGCAGATGACATGATCTTGTATATAAAAATCGTAAGAAATTCACAACAGAACTATTAGAACTCATAAGCAGGTCTAGCAAGATTGCAAGATTGAAAATCAACATAAAAACTCAACTGTCTTTCTATACATTGGCAATGATCAATCTAAAATTAAGAAAACAACTGTTTACAATAGTATCAAATGCATAAAATACACAGAAATAAATTTAAAAAAGAAGTGCAAAACTTGTACACTGAAAGCTATATAGCACTGGTGAAAGAAATTAAAGAAGCCTAAACAAATGTAAAGACAGTCAATGTTCATGGATTGGAAGACTTAATGTTGTTAACATGGCAACAGCCCCCAAACTGACCTACAGATTCGAAGTAATCCCTATCAAAATCCCAAATGTCTTTTTCCTCCCAGAAACTGACAAATTTATCCTAAAATTCACATGGAAATGCAAAGGAGTTAGTAGAGGCAAAACAAACTTGAATAATAAAAACAAAGTTGGATTTCAAAACTTACTACAAAGCTACAGTAATCAAGACATGGCTGCACTGGTAGAAGGATAGACATATAGATCAATGGAATAGAACTGAGAGTCCATAAATAAACCCTCACATCTGTGATCAACTGATTTTCAAAAAGGGCACCATGACAGTTCGATTAGGAAAGCACAGTGTTTTCAACAAACAGTGCTGGGACAAACAGATATCCTCATACAAAAGAATGAAGTTGGATCCCCTACTTCACACCATATACAAAAATAAACTCAAAAGGGAATCACAGGCCTAAATTTAAGAGTTTAAACTACAAAACTCTTAAGAGAATATACAGACGTAAATCTTCACAATCTTAGATCAGTCACTGGTTTCTTAAATATAATACCAAAATGACAAGAGATAAAAGAAAAAATAAATTTGACTTAAAAAAAAAATTGAAACTTCTGTGTTTGGAAAAAAAACCATCAAGAGTGAAAGAAAACCCACAGAATGTGGAAAATATTTGCAAATCATATATCTGACAAGGACTTTGTATTTAGAATATATAAAGAACTTTTACAATTCGATAAAAAAAAAAAACAACCCATTAGAAAATGGGCAAAGAATATGAATAGACATTTCTGCAAAGAATATCTACAAAAGGCTATTAAGCACATGAAGAGATGTTCAACATCATTAGAATGGCTAAAATAAGAATTACAGATATTAGCAAGCATTGGAGAGGATATGGAGAAACTGGAATCCTCGTACATATCTGGTGGAACTATGAACGATACAGATGCACTGGGAAACAGTTTGGCAGTTCTTCAAAAGTTAAACATACACTCACCATACGATCTGCCTAGCAATTTCAACACAACAACCTGTTCACGAATGCTCATACCCACGTTATTCATAATAGCCAAAAAGTGGAACCATGCCAAATGGCCATCTACTGATGAACAGATAAACAAAAAAACTGTATTTCCCCACAATGAAATATTATTCACTCATAAAAAGTCATGAAGTACTGATGCATACTACAACATGGCTGAACCTTGAAAACATTATGCTAAGTGAAAAACCCAGTCACAAAAGTCCACATTTTGTATAATTCCATTTATATGAAATGTCCAGAACAGGTAAACCCATGGAAATAAAAAGCACACTACTGATTGCCAGGAGCTGGACTGTGATAAAAAATTTTTAAAAGTGAGAGGAGATGTCCCAGAGTACATTTCTCATTGGCTTATGCCTTGAGTCCTCTCTAACGCTAAACTTTAGCAAGCAAATAAAAATTTAAAAGTTTCAGTTTTATCTTTCAAAAACAATCAAGTAATAATATCTATACTGAATGTCTGTAACTTTTTAAAATAGGTTGATAGCTGAATACGTAAACAGGAGAGCTGTTCAAATACACAGGTCAGTTTACCGAGAGCTGTGATGCACCAGGTGGCCTGCATCCGTTATGTCTGTAAGTTCAAGTATCCCAGTTTAAGGGGCTGCTGTTTCAGGAGCCTGGTTCCCAAGTGATGGTCCCAGAAGACATTTATCACCAGCGATCTGCCTTTTTTCCAAAACTTCACAAACTACAATATACCTTACTGATTGAAAATATCTCTCGAAGATTCGATGGGGTGACAGTTAATGCTTATGGAAGAAACATTTCTCAAAAACGTCAAAAGATGCACTTCATGCTTGTAAGTCACAATGAGTTACAGCTGGTCTCTTCACATTTTACTCATGTGCCAGTTACAACTTTACAAAATACACATTATGATACATAGCTAGCAGCCGTGTACATGAAATGTGAAAATAATGTGTGTAAAACAATAGAAAACGGTCAAATACTAAACTGACTGGTATACTGAAGTTCACAGCTCAGCTATCCCGAGATCCCATGTGGGTGAATGACTGTCTACCATGAAGACTTTGTTGAATACCTTCACCTGATTGTCTGGGTCAGTATGATTTCGGCCACTGGAGGACAAGCGTTATGTAACAACATGACCCATGACCCAAAACCCTAATCTCAGCTCCTCCAAAACGAAGCTGTTTAATGTACACCAAGTCTTTTTTTCCCCATCTGTAAAATGAAGATATTACACAATCTTCTACTTTAGGACAAAAAAAACTGCTGTTCAAATGAGATGACTACTCTTGTTATTTAAATCATTTAAGAAGCTCTGGTGGCACAACAGTTAAGCACTCGGCTCCTGAACAACAGGCTGGAGGTTCAAACCCACCGACAAAGACCTGGCAATCTGCTCCTGTAAAGATTACAGAAGTTCTATTCTGTCATATGGGGTTGCTTTGAGTTGCAAAGTCGACTTGGTGGCACCTAACAACACTGGAGCCCTGGTGGCCCACTGGTGAAGCATTCAGCTGCTAAACAAAAGGCTGGCAGTTTGAATCCACCCGTCACCTCTTGGAAACCCTACAAGGCACTTCTACTCTGTCCTATAGGGTCGCTATGAGTTGGAATCCACTCAACAGCAACGGGTTTAACAACAACATTAAGGCATTCCTTTTCACTGTATATTTCATTAGAGATATAATTAATCTTATTCTTTCTCAGATATAGCACTCACTCAAGTGAACAAACTTTTAAGAGAATATTCTTATTCCAGGACTAAATCCAAGTTTTGGAAAGGATTAAGTAAATTCTACACTATTTTGTCAGTCTATGGAATCTTGCTAAGCTGAAAACGCTACTCATGAAATAACCAGAAATTATATAATGATATAACAGAATTCCAGGATATTCAAGTATTCCAGCCAGCCACTTGGCACTACATACAGCAAATACTGAATTTCCTAAACAATAAAGTCCGCGTTACACTTGGGTATATGTTGCTGTTGTTGGGTGCTGTCGAGTCAATTTTGACTCATAGTAACCTCATGTGAAAGAGGAGAATTGACCCATAGGGTTTTCTGGGCTGTAATCTTTATGGGAGCAGATCACCAGGTCTTTCTCCCATGGGGTCACTGAGTTGGTTCAAACTGCCAACCTTTCAGTAGCTGAATGCTTAACCCTTGCTCCCCCAGGACTCTTTCTTGGGTGCATATTCAACCAAACAAAGGCAAGTACCAGGGTCTCTGGCCCAGAGAGTGCTTGGGTTACTATCCTGTAATTAAATACAAAAATAAAATGATGTTTCCACTTCTTTAACCAGAGCTAAGGTTTTTGAAGAACTAACAGCCTAGTTCTCTAAGCACTTGTGTCTGCCAGAATTTCACAATAACAGCTGTAGGATGTGGGTCCACTTCCCCAGGACCACCCTTTCAATTTTGGCCCAAAATTTTTAGGAAGGTTTTAGGTAACATAAGCTGAAACCATCACTCCTATTCCCACAGTCCCAAGCTCTTCTGTAGCTTCTTTTTTAATATCAAAAAAAAAAAAGGAGGGGGACAGTAGAAAGAACATAACATGACAAGGAGTCTGAAAATGAAGGTTTCTGCCCTAGCTGGCATTAGCTTCCTTTGGGGGTCTCCAAGATCACCCCCAAGTTTGATGATTTGTTAGGAAGACTCACAGGATGCAGCGTATAATCACGTTCACAGCTGTGTTTTTATTACAGCAAACAGACACAAAGCCCGATCATTTTATTACAGCGAACAGACACAAAGCCCAGTCAGCAAAGAGAAAAGGGGCACAGGGTACAGTCCAGAGGAAACGAGGTGTGGGCTTCCAAGAATCCCTGCCCAGGAGTCACCCAGGATACGCCTGAATCCCCCAGCAATGAGTTGCTGACAACACATGCAAAACGCTGTCTGCCAGGAGAGCTCACTGGAGACTCAATGCCCAAGGTGTTCATCGGGGGTTGGACGTATATGCACCTTCTGCCTAGCATGTACCAAGATCCAGCCTCCAGAAGGAAAGCAGGTGTTCGGCACAAACCACATTGTTGGCACAAACAGTTTGGGCACAGTGAGCCACTCTCATCAGTCTGGGGAATGGCGGGAGCCCTCTCCAAATCCAAGGTTCCAGGATCGGGCAAAGGCCAACCCTGCAAGCAGGCCTTTCCAAGGACAGCGGTCTCAGGCCTGTTAGGTTAACTCTTCTGCACGCTCGCCTCCTGGGATCTCAGTTTCACCATGTAACTCACCCGGTTCTGTTAGTTTGCTATAGTAACCTTCCAGCCTTACGCAGACATCTCACTGTGTAGGACAGTAAGGTCACGGGGCGCGGCCATCCCTGGAGCAGCAGCCTGCCTTCCCCAGACGTGGTGACAGGGTCCTCTCCCTCCAAGCCCCTGCCCGCCCTGCTCGTCTGTGCTCTCCAAGCTTCCCTCGGATTTCCTATTTCCCTAAAGTTCGGTATTTTCGTCTTCTAAGTGTTCTCATCACATGCTCAAAAAAGGTTGAGGTTCATCAAACACAGGAATGAGAAACTGCTCTCAGAGACTTGTCTTTTGTAAAGAGCGGGAAAGGCAGTTGTATTCCCATCTCTCTATCTTGTACACAGCACCAAGGGCTATGCTGAGAGCGAAGCTGGGTCAGCGTTCTCTGACAACACAGAACGTACCCCCACGTGGCTACTCACAGCACCACCGATTTCAGGGCAAGGGGCCCTCTTCTGTCACATGCACCCAAGGAAAACAAGAGACGGGCACCGGGCGGATAATTCCCACCCCACAGCTAGGGGCCCAGGCTCTGAAAGGCTCATGAAACGGGGTGAAAACATAAAGACGGGCCACAAGAACCGGGGCCCAGTCTCAGCCCAGGCTCCTCCAAGCTGTGTCATCTCTGAAAAGCCACGTCATCCCTGTGGGCACAGTGACAGGCAGGCTGCTCTGAGTCCACTTCCACACTAACGTTCCAGGACTGTCATGTGACTGTCTCCCTAAAAGAACACGGCGGGTCAAAAGGTTTAAAATTCGTTTGGTGATTTTTCATCCCAGTTAAACGATAGATACCCAAGGGTTCATTCTTTTTAAATAACAAACGGACACTGGTGGGCTCGAGTTGTCTCCGGTCTGAGAAGATGTCTACCTCCTTTGCGCTGGCTTCTATACCCCAAGACTGACATGGCTTTGTGGCAAGCAGGCATTTCCATGAAGTTCTCCAGAATTATTACTTATGTATTCTATCCAAACTCATTCTGCAAAGGCTCCATTCATTCAAATATATTTTAAACACTGACTATACTAGGCGCTGTGTGTCCAGAAGATATGGTTCTGTAAGTTACGATTTTTCTAACTACGTTTTTGTTTGTTTTCTTAAAATAATTTAAGGTGAAACTCACAAACATGGAATTAATTTTAAAGTCAACAATTCAGCAGTATTTAGTACCTTCACAATGTTGTGCAATCACCACCTCTATCTAGTCTCAAACACTTCCATCACTCCAGAGTTAAACCCTTTACCCGTTCAGCAGCTTCTCTCCATCCTCCTGCTGCCCAGCCCCGGCCCCAGCCCCTGGTGACCACTAATCCACCTTCTGTCTCTATGGATTGGTCTATTCTGAGAGTTCACAGAAATGGAACCACATAATATGTGGCCTTCTGTGCCCTTCTTCTTTCACTCAGCAAGATGTTTTGGAGGTTCATCCACACTGTAGCATGTATCAGTACTTCATTCCTTTTTATGGCTCAATAATATTTCATTGTGTAGATACACCACAATTTGTTTGTTCTTCTATTGGTGGGTATTTGGCCGTTTCCACTTCTGTCTTTTCTGAATAATGCTGCTATTACATCATATACATGTACTTGATCATCTATTTTCAGTTCTTTTAGATATATACCTAGAAGTGGAATTGTGGGGTCATATGGCACCAGTGGAGCCCTGGTGGCATAGTGGGTAAGAGCTCAGGCTGCTAACCAAAAGGTCAGCAGTTTGAATCCACTAGCCACTCCTTGGAAACCCTATGAGACAGTTCTACTCTGTCCTATAGGGTTGCTATGAGTTGGAATCAACTTGACAGCAAGGGGTTTTTTGTTTTTTGTTTTTTTTAATTTATGGCACCAATAGCAGCCCTAGTGGCATAATGGTTGATTGCCAGGCTACTAACCGAAAAGGTCTGCAGTTGGAACCGATCAGTCGCTCCACAGGAGAAAAGACCTGGTGATCACCTAAACCAGTACATATCACGGGACCTGTCTAGATGTCTAGGTGAGGATGTCTATCTTACTTCTGAAAAAGTGGAACGGGCGGGGGCCCTGACTTCCGATCTGGACAAGCTCTCCGACCACTGATCCTCTACCCATATATTCTTGGAACAAAATTACCCCAACAAAGAAAGGTAGTACAATCCAAAATGGTAGCTATAAGGATTGGGACAAAAGAGAAGAAGCAAGGAAAAAGTCTGAACTCACCGGGACTGTGGCAATCCTTTTTTACTGAGATCTGCCCTCACACGTTCTCCTACATGTCTGTAAATTTCCACTAAGCTGTTTATTGCTGCATCTCGAACCTAGGTGTAAAAGAAGAGATCTTACACAGCCGCTCTGGGTCACTCCACAGCACTTCCTGCTGGGGCTCAGCAGGCCACACACCCCCAGTTTACTGATACAGTTACCAATGCAACTGCAAATACAATCCCGTACACACATTTGACCAGACAATGTCACGTCTGACAGTTGTGACTCTGGGGACACAATCCTAAAGAGCAGAAAAAAATTTAGGTTCCCATCCCTGTATGCATGTGAAAGTCCATATCCCTTAGTTTTTTCCATTCTTTAATACGACATCAGAAGATAGAATTTTCAGGCCATCATTCCAAAATAGAGAACACACTAATAAATGAATTATACTAAAAATAAAATACCAGGCAACACATCCTGGATTGAAGTCAATTAAACAAACACTTCATGAGCAAAAAACGGGCAGCACAGGCTACACAGAGTCTGATTCAAGAAGCTCACAGTCCTAAGCAGAGATAAAGAAGCCCGTAATTCCATACTTAATACAAGACAGGACGTAATAAATATTTCAGTACAAAAAACTCCCTGGAGCTTAAAGGAGGAAGCAATCACATCAGGGGAGATCAGGAAACACTTCATGGACAAGGAAGGAACCACTGAAAATGAGCTTGAAAGGACAGGGGTTCACCAGCTAAAGCGGGAAGGAGACAGAATTCCACAGGAAGGTACAGCTCGGGCAGAGGTCTGAAGGCAGAGATGCATGCATGCACTTCCGGAAGCGCAGGTTGGCCAGGCTGGTAAGGCACAAGCGCGAATGAAGAAAAGCAGCAGTAAATGAGACTTAGAAGACAGAACAGATTAAAAAAAAAAAAAAAACCCTGGGAAATGTGAACATGGACTATGTATGAGACAGTACCACTGTATCCATCTTAAACGTCTTGGATGGAAAAATGACATTAGTTATATAAAAAAATATCCTCATTATTAGGGGACACACACTGAAGTATCTAGGAGTAAAACATTATGATGTCTACAAGTTATTTTCAAAGGCTCAGCACACACAAAAAAGTGTGTGTGTGTGTGTGTGTGTACATGTATATAAAATAAACGTGACAGATGTTACCTGGCCAATAAGATGTTCACTATACCTCTCTATCAATTTTTCCACAGGTTTAAAATTTTTCAAAATAAAAAGGCAGGGGAAATTTTCTGAACGGAACCAAGATCTTGACTGCCAATGGGGTGGCGAGCACGAAGGGGGAGTTTGTATTTAACTCAGCAGGCAAAGATGGTTAGGGAAGAGATTCAGTTTTGGACTTGACTTCCAGCAACCCACAGTGACAGAGAGTGAAGGAAAGAGGAAGGGAAGAGGGACACAAATACCACTTCCCAATTCTGAGCGTTAGACGCTGCGCTTTGATTTAACAGTGGAACATGACAGGCAATTTTACTCAGAATTCTCCCCACCCCCATGGTGAAAACAGGCAAGTCTCAAGACATATTATCTAGTCCACCAAAACCTTTATGAGTTTATTTGGGAAAAGAAATAATTTGTGATATGAGGAAAACTTTTTACATTGAAGTATGCATATTTTACAGAAGTGTCCAATGCTAGGACATCTTAAATAGCAGTAAGTCATCCCCTTCATTTACTTCCTAGTGACAACATCTGCTCAGAGCGAATCACAAGAGGTGCCTGTCTTGAAGAGCAATTGGTATACAGTCAGCTACTTAGAAAGTCTGGGCCGTAAACAGTTTAAGAGAATATACTGAAAAATTACTAGCTTTAGATCAAGGAACTGATGTGAGTAAGTACCTACTTGGCCACTTAGGGAGCCCTGGTGGCCCAGTGGTTAAAAGCTACGGCTGCTAACCAAAAAGCAGGCAGTCTGAATCCACCAGCTGCTCCTTGGAAACCCTATGGCGCAGTTCTACTCTGTCCGATAGGTTCGCTATGAGTTGGAATTGACTCAACGCCAATGGGTTGGTTTTTTGTTGGGTTTTTTTTTTTTTGGTTTGGCCACTTAGAAACTGCCTAACCTTTAACAAAATACTTAAATTCTTTTAGTCTGAGTTCCCTCCTCTGTAAATTGAGGGTTGCCTTGAAAATTTAAAGAAATAATAGCTTCACTGAATGAATATTTGAGTGCCTACTACCCGCCAAAACAAAATGATACCCAGGCCAGGTGAGTGACATAATCAGTAGGTGAGGTGGGCCAGGAGCAGGTAACCAACATCAGGGCCCTGGCCAGGTGAGTGACGTAGTCAGTAGGTGAGGCGGGCCGGGGGAGGCTGACCAACGTCAGGGCCCTGGCCAAGGGCAGGTACAGGCAGAACAGGCCACCACTCAGACGTGGAGCAGCGCAGGCCAGCTCTGCTGGATCGAGGTTCTCAAGAGAAGCTGGAAATATAAATCTCCCAAATGTAAAGTCTCAAAATGCACAATTAAAACATCTTATAGACATACCCGCACACACACACCCAATATGTAGGCTGAAATCAGCTTTTAGGATGGCAGTTTGTGACCTACAGTTTGTGTCTATAAAGTACTCAACACAGTGGCTGATGGAACTGGTATTATCTACATTTTTTTTTTTTAAACTAAAAACCCAATATCCTCAGACTTTAAAATAATCATTCCTCAGACTTAGAAAGCTTTAAGTCAGGTACCTGTACCTGCTGCTGTGGATTCCGACTCATAGCAACCCTGTAAGACAGAGAAAAATTGCCCCATAGGGTTTCCAAGGAGTGGATTCGAACTGCCAAACTTTGGGTTAGCAGCCAAGCTCTTAACCACTGCGCCACCAGGGCTCACCTCGGATTCAACAAATGCGGCTCAACAGATTTTCTTTGATACTACGAAGCACTGTACTCCAATTAAGAAGGGAAGTTTAAATCATAGCAATTAAGTTCAAACAGAAAGGCCCAGCCTAATGGCTGACTTCTACAAGGACCACATTAGTCTCACATTGTCTCAGCCTGCTAACTATCAGACTCACCATAGAAAGGAACCCCAAAACTTCGGTCGTTAGAACTACAAAAGATCGGAGCCCCACATACTAACACTACCTGCCAGGCCCGAATTAAATGTTTTATAAAATCTCATGTCTTCAAATGTCCTGGTCACATCTGTCCCTCCCTGCCTCACAGGGACACAGCTTACCACCCGCTGGTACATGGAGGAGGGTAGGAAGCTAGAGAAGTGAGCACCTGTCCAAGGCCCACAGCCAGTGAATAGCAGAGCCAGGATCTCAACTGCCATTTCTCTGAGGGCACATTCCATGTTCTTCTCTCTCCAGCACACTACATTCCAGTGTCAAAATAAGGGCAAAACCCTCAAGGGAGGGCGTCGACCCTGGGTGTGAGCCAGTATTCTGTTCTCCCAGAATACCAGACCAGACCTGCACCAGCCACCCTGGGGAATGGGTGTCACAGGACCAGCCAGGACACAGAAGGGCCTCACAGCTCCACCTCAGGCCACGGCTGAGCAGCGGCTGAGCCGTCAAGCCCTCAGCAGAGG
Source organism: Dugong dugon (assembly GCA_030035585.1). Classification (NCBI taxonomy): domain Eukaryota; kingdom Metazoa; phylum Chordata; class Mammalia; order Sirenia; family Dugongidae; genus Dugong; species Dugong dugon. The sequence goes on from CM057461.1 coordinate 70,686,401, forward strand.
CGTTGCTCCACCCCCTCCCCCCCCCCCCCAAGCACTGGTGGCACAGCCCGGTCCAGCAGCAGAGAGCACTCAGCACTCAGATCAAGGAAAAGGGTGTCAGACGCTTTAAGGTGTTTTCACGCTTTGAGGCTGTGTCTCCAACCCCTCAGAGCAAGACAGCAGGCAGCAAGGTGAGGGAGGCCCTTCAGACACGGCCCTCCAAGTGACTGCCTCAGGCTAGCCAGGGGCTACAAAAATGAACCCAGGTTTTCAGGCACGACTTCAGCTTTAACAATTATTGAGTAAAGGCACCTACCAAAGGAGGCTTGTGGGGCGACAGTTCAACCCTCAGCTGCTAACCAGGAGACTGGCAGTTCGAACCCACCCAGTAGCTCTATGGGAGAAAGACCTGGAGATCATCTGCTCCCCATAAAGATTACAGCCTAGGACACCCTACAGGCAGTTCTACTATGTCACACAGAGTCACCATGAGTGGAAAGGGCTTGATGGCACCCGACAACAACAACAATGGGACTTCCCACTACGCAGTCTCAGACGGCTGGCTGCCTTTGCTGCAGCCATTGCCCCGTCCTCCTCATCAACACACACAGGCTTTGTTCTGGAATCCACACCGCGAGGAGACTCAGAGAGGAAGCCCTCTTCAGTGCACGACCATCACAGAAACCCTATTTTCTTCCCAATGACTCGGTTACGCGCGCGCACGGGACACAGCTCTTGACCGTGAAACATGAGGAGCCAGTCTGCAGGGAAGGTGCCCAGGGAACTCTAAAAAACACAAAACACTTAGGGAAATATGAACACTGACTCTAACTGATGATATAGGATTATTCATTACGGGGGGACAGAAGGTGATAATGGTACTAGGATTATATTTTCGAGGAAAAAAGCCCTTAGCTTTTAGAGTACTTAAGAATTAAATGACATGACATCTGGAATTTGCTTCAAAACAATCTAAACTTTGCTTCAAAATAATGGGGATGAGGGAAGGAAAACAGACAGAACTTCACCTTAATAATAGTCGATGGAGCTGGATAAGCAACAGCACGGGACAGAGGACAAGGACACAGAAAGGACAGGCCCTTTCTCAACCAGACGTGCCTGTGCTGTGACCATCAGGAGAGCTGAGAGGACACAGTCCAGGTGCACAGACGGCGGAGCAGGAAGACATTATTGAGCCACTAACAAACCCAGGAGCCCCCAGCTTCAGGACATCTGGGGGGATAATACGTTTTCCCCATTATTTTCACAATTTTGAATTGGGTTTTCAGTTACCTGTAGCCTCAAGCATCCTAAACCATGCCTTACCCTCAGTACATCTAAGGCCCACTATGAGAAGCTTCTGAGGGGCTTCCCCTGCTGAGTCACTCTGTACTCAAAGCAGTATTAAAATAAATTCCCACTCCCTAAGATGTGGCAGCCTGCTTCCAGAAAGATCACAGCCTTGGAAACCCTATTAGGCAGTTCCACTCTGCGCTATAGGGCCGCAGTGATTTGGAATCCACTTGACAGCAACGGGTTTGCTTTTGGTTTTTTAAGACAGGAGTGACTTGCAGATGTCACTGTAAACGCCTAGTCCAATCGATGCTGGCAATCACCAGGAAAGGACGCCCAGGCACGTCTGTTACAGAAGAGCTGGCCGCTGACTATAGTGTGAGCACAGGAGTGCCCGGACAGCACTGACCCAACACAGCTTCCGCTCGGGTCTAAGACGTAAACAGTGAGGAGGGGAAACTCATTAAAGCCCCCATGAGGCCTCCACTCAATACTAAACACTGGCAGGTGGTCCTGGGACTGTAAAGAGGACCAAGTTGGTCCTGACCCTCAAGACTAGCAGGAAAGACTGAGGAAAGAAACCTAAGCTTATAATAAAGCATACGTGACATACACACGCACCGAGGAAGAGGTGAAATTAATGCGATTACTATCAGGGAAGCCAGGTGGTAAGGTTTCCTGGGAGATGGGGGGAGGGAGCGGTGTGGGCGAGTATGCGCACGCACGTAATGCATTCCCACGGCCAGGTGTGACTATATGGATTGTTTTCAGGGTGCTCAGTTTGGAATACTCTGGCAACAGACTCCATCTACGAGAGATTACTGAAAGCTACCCACAGAGCACCAGCTTCATCTGACAGAGGGGGAAAATGAGAAACACCGAACAAATACGAACTTTCTTAACACCATGGGCATGCTGCCCTAGGGCTTGGCCCACAAAACCACTATAGGACACAAACTCCTGACCAAGGCCTGTGGGGCTTCCTAGCCCATAAGGCACACCCAACCTTACAAAGATAACTAGGCGGGAAGTCACCCACTTGCATTTCTGGCTTAATGAAACATTTTAAATAAGCCTCACGCCTTCCATCTTGTGAAAGAGAAATTATTCCATCCGTCTGCTGCTTCATTAAAAAATTATAAAGAAGAATCCCATATTCTTTATGATGATTACACACAGAAGTAAGATGCAATTCAATTTAAAGACATTACCTCTGTTTTTAAGTCGTATTACCACAAATAATCAGGTCAGGAGCACCTGATATTTAGTAATGATATACTGATTTCTGGTGAATGGAGGCATTGTGAAGTCTCTAACAGGGCTGCCAGTATTTGGTATGTGGGGGTACAGGAAAAATATGGCCACCCAAATATCACAGATATATGTCAAGCCACTAACACTATCTTAAGTGTTTTTGTATTTTAAAAACACTGTACACCTAAGACTTCCTCAGAAGTCCACTGCGATGTGGGTGGCATGTGATACCTACAGGAGAAATCGTGCACATCTCCAATCACCCAGACCATGAGGAGACTGCTGGGTGACTCAGTCCTCCATGGGGCACATCAGCACCTAAGACTTCCTCAGAAGTCCACTGGGATGTGGGCGTGTGATACCTACGGGAGAAATCGTGTGCATCTCCAATCATCCAGACCCTGAGGAGACTGTTGGGTGACTCAGTCCTCCACGGGGCACACCAGCACCTAAGACTTCCTCAGAAGTCCACTGGGATGTAGGCGTGTGATACCTACGGGAGAAATCGTGTGCATCTCCAATCATCCAGACCCTGAGGAGACTGCTGGGTGACTCAGTCCTCCATGGGGCACACCAGCACCTAAGAACAGGTACCCTTCAAAGCACGTTCACCTGAAGGGTCCTCACAGCAACTCTGCAAGGCCTGAGGAGCCACACACTGACCACTGCCCTCACTTCAAAGGAGAAACTGAGGCTCAAGATTCAAGTGCCCACCAAGCTCCTTGGCTGGTAGGTCGGCAAAACAAGGACCAAAGCCTGGCCCTGTGTCCGCTAATCCAGGCTTTTTGCACCACACTAGGTGGCTCAAAGTTTTTAACTCGACCATTTGGTGGAAACCCCGGTGGCACAGTGGTTAAGTGCTACGGGTGCTAACCAGAAGGTTGGCAGTTCCAATCTACCATTTGGCAGGTTTAGAACGGTATGTCAAACTGTTCTCAAGACTCAAAGCTATTTTATGCTCTTAAAAACAACTGAATTAATGTTTTCAGAATACAGATTGTGCAGATCACTTGAAATTTAATCTGTGCTACTTCCAAAATAAGGAGAAATTTGTTAAAATCCCTAGAGATCTTACAAATTAACCCCTTTTCTAGATCTAAAGTGGTAAATAAAAAGAAATCAAAATAGTCAAACATGAAAAAAGATTAATTCCTTTTGATCTCCTTTCTACAGAATTTTTAGGGAACGTCTAAGAACTGGCAAATGGGGATAGCAACGCTAACTGAGGCTTCATCTAGTCAAAAACTTCAGGTGAACTCTGGGAAGAATTCGGCACTCTTAGCATCTACCTGAAAAGCATCAAATATGAGAGTGTAGCTGTTTCAAAAATGTAAATGTTCCTAAGGCTGCACTCAAAATCTCCGTGGGATAAACGGCCTCTGAGGCAGGGACGTATGGCTTTCCTCCACAGCATCCAGCAATGGAGGGTCCTGGGATAACTCGACCTTTCCTCCGTGCTTCCTCCGGAGGGTATTTTCCACCTCAGTTCCAGAAGCAAAACCCAGTTAGCAGCCCCCTCCCCTGAAAAGCCTAAGTCTCCACACAGACAAGGCAGGCCCCAAGCATAAGCTCTTGGTACATGTATGTGGAAGAGGAAGAAGGGGAATAAAGGAACTGTTGGATTCTGGAAAGCACGCTGGAAGATAAACAACAGTCGATTGATTTCAGTGCAGTCCACTGCAAACTCCTGATAAAATGGAGACTCTCCCCACTCCCAAACCAGATTTTTGACAATGTCACGTGTTGTAGTCCTTGTGTCGTGGCCTGTGTTTTGCACTGCCTGCACAACTGAAGTGCCTTTAAGAATAAGCCAGACCTGTCCCTCACAGACGTGGTGTGAAGATTTCCACTACCTGCTGGTCACTGCACACACCTGAATTAGGAATGAGTAACGTCAACTAGCCAAGCTGGCTTTTCTGCTTTCTTAAAGGATACCACGTGACAGCAGATACATCCCCAAGATGTGACCTCTATCAAGGATTTTTTCCACAGAACACAAAAAATGGAGACCAGGACAAAAGAGAGGAAAAAAAAAAAAAAAAAGGGCAAAATAATCCATTTGGTAATTTAGAATCTTTTTTTTAAGTAGGCTAAGTTCATATTATTTTTAAATTAATGCAGAAAATAAAATATGATTCAGTAAATAAAAATACATAAAAGTTGTCTTCCAGTGTCATATTTTCCAATTAAGGGCAGATAAGAGAACGAACAGAGAGAAGAAAGTAGGTGCAGGCAAGGGAGACCAAGAAGAGGGCGACAGGCAGCGACGAGACAGGGAGGGCAGATGATGAGAGGCAGCGCGGCCACCGGAGAGCTGAGGGAAGCTGCAGGGGAGAAGGGGCCGAGACAAGGGGCGGGAAGGACAGAGAGGCATTCAGGCACGGTGGGTTCTACCAGTGGGCATAAGTTAAGCAGGAGACCCTGACTCCTTTTCTTTAGAGGGCATTTTGGCAATTACCCAGTAAGATTTAAAACAGGATGCCTGTTTACCATACATATTTTTACATAAATTACTGAACCTATTTTCTGCCCCTTTATCTAAGGAAGTGTTCTTCCTATCAGTTTGTATGTGGTAACCCCATAATAAAAAAAAAAAAGACAAAAATAAATAGAATTGAACTGGGTAAGCACTTCTAGCACCCAGACTTGGAAAACTCATCAACTGCCTGGTAGTGACTCACAGATTAACAACCTCTCTCCAACCTTCCTGCCAAGGAAGTGGGGTGATTTTTTAATTGAAGTAAAATTTACATAAAATAACCTGCACAGTTCTTAAGGGTGCGGCTCCAGCACTTTAAATAATTACATACACCAGTGTAACCGCAGCCCAAAGCGAGACACAGAACATCTCCATCACCAATCTCCTCTCCCCTCTGCCAATCACTGGCTCCAATCAGCACAGACTTCTCTCCTGCCGTCCCAGCCATCTCTGGCTGCAAAGATGGTGACCCAAGGGATATTATCTTGGAGGCTGGTCTAGGTGACATCAAGTTATGGGGTAGTGATCACTCAGCCTTACGTATAGAAGACAGGGGAAAGGTCTCCAAATTTACCTGTGATATTTTATAAATGCTAATGTGTAGCTGATATCTTAGACAATAATCAGTGTTTTAAAAAGATGAAAAAAGTCCCCACCCACCCATCAGGTATACACAGAACACTAAAAACTGTTTGTAACCAATTATTTTTTCCCGGGATTTTCTTTCTCACTGAAAATGCACTCACCTGGCTGTTTGGATCGCCGAGTAGGTTACATATATGTGGCACGATCTTGCTTAGTGTTAAAGTATGAGCTCCAGAGCTGAAAACAAAAGTTTACCATTAGTGAGAAAAAAGGAAAGAAGACACCTTTCTGCCCACACTCTTCCCCTCTCCTCGCCATCCCTAGTCCTCACCCCACCTCCCACCAAGGTTCTCTCCTTCCAATCTATGCTGTTTCCAGAAGAAACACACCATGATGGGCCTCTGGCACACATCAAACTCAACGGTTGAAATCCCTGAGTGCTTCTCACTGCCAAGTCTTCCTGGCATGTGAGGCTCTCTCCCATCGTACCCTAACCCTTCACGGCCTCTCCCCTGCACTTGCCCAACTCTGCATGACCGTTTGGTAACGTAGCTATTACTCTTTTGCAGGCAAGTCTCTTCAGGATTGTCACTGATGTCTCCATCTCTGTGCTAACGTCACTCTCTACCAGAGGAGACCGATTAACAGCTGCTGGATGAAAAGGCTGTGCTACATGGCTGCGGAGTGTGCCAGGCTAACATGCCCTATGGTAGGGCATATAAGCTATTTACGACTTTTCCCCATCATGAACACTGCTGTCAGGCACATCCTTCATGAACACAGAACTCCTGGCTCATCTGATTACTTCGTTGGGATAAATTCATGTAAGTAGAACTACTGTGATCAAAGAGTAGAAAGACTTGTTTTAAAGCTTCATATAAACCAGGTGCCGTCAAGTCAATCCTGACTCATGATGACCCCATGTGTGTCAGAGTACAGCTGTGCTCAATGGCTGATCTTTCAGAGACAGATCACCAGGCCTTTCTTCCAAGGTGCCTCGGGATGGACGCAAACCTCCAAGCTTTCAGTTAGCAGCTGAGCATGTTAACTCTCTGCACCACCCAGGCACTCCAAGCTTCACATACATGACCAACTTTAATGGCACTGAAACACACTGACAACACACCAAGAGGGGCAAGTCTATAAAGTAATATAAGCACTTTGTTTTTTAAAATAATGTAAATTTATAGTCTGGAATAAAATGCAACAAATATTAACGGTAATTATCTGAAGGTGATGGAATTATGGGTGATTTTTACTTTCTTCCTTATAAAAATTTTTCCCTGACACACATATTGCTTTCACAACTATAAGTGATTTGCAATTGTGAATTTTAAAAAAGCCTCTCCTACCAGTAAATACATGAAAAGCTGTTTAACATCAACAGCCACTAGGGAAACACAAGTTACAACTACAACAACAGATCACTACACACCTGTCAGAATGGCTCAAGTGAAAAATAAAGATAACGCTGAATGCTGACAAAGAGACGAGAAGCCACATCGCTCATCCACTGCTGGCGGGAATGGAGAAGGGCACAGACATTCTGGAAAACAGTCTGGCAAGTTCTTGTAAAACTAAAAACTGAACTGCCACATCGTACTCTTGGGCATCTACCCCAGAAAAATGAAAACTTACGTTCATGCAGGAATATGTCTATGCACATCCACAGCAGCTTTATTCGTAATAGCTAAAAACTGGAAACACCAAAATGTCTTTCAACAGGTGTACGGTTAAACTGTGATACATCCATACCATGGAATACTACTCAGTAATAAAAATGAATGAACTATAATCACTGGTAACAAGATATATGTAACCTCAAGGGAATTATGCTGAGTAAAAACAAAATCTGCATCTACAGCCTTCTTGAAATAACGAAATCAATGAGGAAGAACCGACAGCACGAGACAGCCTTGGGTGATGACACAGTCCTGTATCTCCACTACGGCCGTAAATACACGGAGCTACACGTGTGATGGAACCGCACACGACCACCCACGCGCACACACGTGATTGCATATAAAACTGACGACATCCAAATAAACCGCGGGTTACAGCAACGTCAATTTCCTGGCATTGCTATTATGCAAGACGTTAACACTGGGGTGGGTGAGGGGTGCACGGGACTTCCGTGTACACTGCTTTGCAACTCCTGTAACTCTATAATCATCTCAAAATAAAAATAAAAGCTTTGACCAAGTGAAAATTTCCATTCAGCCCAGACTTACGCATTGAGTGTTGCAATAAGGCAGAGACAGATGCCCTCTCGCGTGCGGAAATTCTTGTGTTTGAAGCCTCCAAGCATTCTGTCCCATACGTACTGCAGAGGACAAAGGAGAGTTGAGAGAGACAAGATTTCTGCAGCCTTTCATGCAGTGACGGACAGAGAACAGAGGGGGGTCTCAGCAGGCGCCAAAGGCGTCTCATCCTCTACCAACCCGTTTAATCCTCTGAACAGCACACTGAAAAACGATGGCTTATGTATCAACTTAAAATATGAAAACATACTCACTTAGATAACTGCATATAATCCCCTCAATAACCCTGAAAGGGAGATCTATCTGTCCCCATTTTACAGGTGAGGAAGCTGAGGCCAAGGGTTAGGTGACTTGCCAGAAGTCACATATCACATTACTCCCTAACCTAGATAAGCTTTCCCCACCCTGCCCACAAGTCTGTCTGGAAAGGCTTTTCCCACATCCTGCCTCACCCTGACCATGGACAGTGGGATCCTGGGGGGTTCCTTCACCTCAGGAGCCCCAGCTCACAAGTAGACATGGGCCAGGGCTCCAACCACATCTCCTGACTCCCGGGAAGAAGACAGGGGAAAGGTCTCCAAATTTACCTGTGATATTTTATAAATGCTAATGTGTAGCTGATATCTTAGACAATAATCAGAGAAATGAAGAGACACTTGTATAAATTAGCAAAGATTCTAACAGATTAAACCAAGCACTCAATACCAATGTTAAGTCTACTAATTGTTTTTTTCCAAATTATACCCTTGGCTGTTTATTGCTTATTTAAATAATCCTATGTTATGAGGAGGACAGATTAAATGCTACGGGGATTTTCACTTGTAACACACCAGCTCAGGAGAAATGAGTCTCGTTCACCCACGCACACGCACACATGCCCTACCTGAGGGTTAGCAGCTTGATCCATGATCTTCAGCAGCAGCGCCTGGTCTTGCTCCCTCACAGAGTCTTTAGCATCTCCCAGTCTGTCGATTAAACTTGGCAGCACTGGAAATCAACATGCAAATTATTACAAATAATTTATTACAAATTATTCTGAGGGGCTGTGTTCACTAACTGTTGATATTTCAATTAACTGGGAAGACAAAATCCTGGCCTACATGATGTATGTCATTCTAAATACCACCAATCCTCGCTCCCAGCTCTACCCACCCTGCTGAAATCCATGAGATTTAGGACTATCAAAACCTGAAAAAGGCTTTGCATAGACAGACAAACCATTTATTCTCTCCCTTACTCCACATCCTTTATCCCACAGCCAGGACCCAACATATCTTTAAGCTGGTAAAATATTATGAAAATGGATCCCAACTAAAGATCTTGGCAAGAAGATGCCATATGAAAGGAAATTTAGGTAGCAAGGAAGGGCTTTGCTTTTCTTTGCTTGGGGATCCTAGGGGCAGGCATTTGTGGATCAATGTACTGCTCATCCACATTGTCTTATTTTTCAGTTTCCTGTCACACACAGACCTGCATATCAGACATAGCCCAGCACTCTAGCCTTCTCACACACCCAGGTGTGGGCCAGGAGTCTAGGCTTAAGGGCACTTGTACATCAGAGGTCAGCTGACTCTGCTTCTTCTGAGAGCCTGTAAGCCTTTCTTTTACAAAATATCCCTGAGTAATTCAAGGAGGAAAATGAACACCGTTAAACTATCACACTTCTAAAACTAAGAGGTTTTTTTTTTTTTGGGGGGGGGGGGGGGAGATACAGAGACAGTTACTCTATGCCAAAATGGAGAATGAGTTTATGACCTTATCTAAAGGAGCTCACTAATCAGAAAGTTAACAAAAAAGAACAGAAGGACATACACTGAGATTGAGAAGTTCTATAAGGAAATGCTTGCACAAGCAAAGCTATTCAGAGTTAACAGTGCCATCAAGAAACCTCAGGTGTCCAAATCATGAAATCCCAAATGGTGAAATCATCTCCAAATCTATGAAACCTGTGGTTATTATTTTTATTTTATTTTGTGGACATTTTGTTTTCCCTTCAAAATAAGAGTGTGCATTTACAATACACTTGTAATGACATTTACAATAAAAATGAAAATAGTAATTCCAACAATAATCTTTGGGGGAGGGAGGCGGGAACTGCATAGAGTTTGCAAGATTTCTCAAGAAGTGCCTGTCAGTAAAGAGAAGAGTGAGGGGTAAATATGACTCAGTTGGCACTAAACAGTGACGGCTAATTTTGTACAAGAAATAAAAGATTACCAATAATACTTCACATTAGACCACGTATTAACTAATACTCCAGGTTAGAACAGGGAAGTTGGGAGAAACCAGGCAGAAGGGTACAGGGAAGGAGGGGATACTTCAGCAGGTGCAGAAAGGCCAGTGGATCTGGGGTGCACCCAGGATGGAGGGAAGGCAGGGGTGCAACCCTGCTGGGGCCTGGAGGAGGAGGTTAGGGCTGGCTGAGGGGCTGGACGGGACTAGAGGGGAAGCCTGGAGGAGGAGGCTGGGGTGGGGGTGGGGGGCGAGGCTGGAGGGTGGGGGGCTGGAGGAGGGGGCGGGGTTAGAGGAGGGGCGGGGCTGGAGAAGGCTAGAGAGGAGGCTGGAGTGGGCGGGGCTGGAGGGGCGGGGCGGGCGGGGCTGGAGGAGGGGCGGGGCTGGAGGAGGGGCGGGGCTGGAGGAGGGGCGGGGCTGGAGGAGGGGCGGGGCTGGAGGAGGGGCGGGGCTGGAGGAGGGGCGGGGCTGGAGGAGGGGCGGGGCGGGCGGGGCTGGAGGAGGGGCGGGGCGGGCGGGGCTGGAGGAGGAGGTTAGGGCTGGCTGGGGGGTTGAAGGAACTAGAGGGCAAGGCTGGAGGAGGAGGCTGGGGGCTGGAAGGGTTAGACGGCGCTGAGAGGAGAAGTGAAGGAGATGGGGGCAGGCTGGAAAGAGTCTGGGGGCCGCTCCAAACGTTCCCACAACTCACCTGTGCCGATCTGCGCCTTGAACCGATCCTGCAGCCGGGTCACTAGCGCAGACAGGATGTCCATGCCCAGAAGAACTACCTGCAACGGTAAACATCGGACTCCGGTTAGCAGCCAGCCCGGAGGCCAGCGCTCCCGCCCACCGGCTGCAAGGAAGCCCCCGTGTTTCTGGCTTGGACACACTTTAGGAGCCTAAAGCGTGCGTGCTTGACTGAAGAAGACTGAACTAATTATCACAGGTGAGTACAGTTTACAGGAAACAGTCGGGGACGAGAAACGAAAATAAAAAGCAGCCACAAAGCAGCCGGAACCCCAGAACGCCCGCCGCCTGGCACGGCTGCCCGCGCCATGGCCCCACCCCTAGTCGAACCCGCCCCAGTGAGGGGCCGCGCATGCAAATTACCTCGCGGGCGCGGGGCCTTCTGGGTAAAACCCAGCGGCCCCCGGAGACGCCTCTGAAAACAAGAAGTTGGTGGTCTGCGCGGACAGCTGTACTCACTGGAGGTATGCCCGCTACCAGGTAACCACAGCGGACTCATGAATTAGTCACCACAACCCTACCCGGTATTCGCGCTTCCTGGTTGCAGCGCTACGGCACGCACCCACAACCATCCTTTTCTTGGGGTTGCGCTACTGTCCAATGAACGTGTAGTGAGGACAGTACTGCTAACACCTGTACAACACGCTCGCATCAAATAAAGCTTTGCTTTATTTTGGTGCAATTTTTGGAAACAAAGGGAAAAAAAAACGCTTTTTCCTCGCCTTGTGAACTCAAAAACAGTTATTTCAAAATTAAAAATCTACCACATTTACAGTAGATGGCGCTCACAACCCTGGCAATGTTTGCTCTTTAATTATTCTCAATTTAAGTACTGGCTTCTTCTAAAAACACCATGGAGACTAGTCAGTGGTTGGAAACACCAGATGCTGAATGGGAGAACAGACATTATCCCATGAAGACGCCTAGGAAACTGTGTCGGACAGTTCCACTCTGTTTGTGGAATCCAGGGTACACGGTAAGTTGCTCGACCTCATTTAGGGAGTCTTTCAAGTCTGTATTTGTGCTCAACTGCTCCGCTGGCCGGATAAAGTTTTGGAGTCTGCAAATACGTTCCACAGTCTGCCTTTACAGTTCTAATTTCAGCATCCAGTATCACACCCGTTGCCATCAAGTTGATTCTGATTCATGACGACGCCTTTCAACGTAAGACTTCAATATTCTGCAGTAGCCATCATTAAAATGAAAAGCTCTGAAACCTTCCTCAGTAAGAATCAGTTTTGCAATATGCAACTTTGTTAAACACAGTTCAAATACAGACCAGGACACAGTCCAATATTCATACAGAACGACAGACAGACACGACTGATGAGGTCCTGACCATCAGCCAGTGGTAGGATTCCTTGGATACTGCCTGCCTCTGCATTCTGCAGCTAGTAAAAGCAAAAACTGCAGGCTTTTCTACGTAGCTTTGAAATCCACTACTTCAAAACTGAAGAAATCAAAATTTGCACAACAGTCAGCACAATGCATAAGCTGTTCTTGCAACGGATTAGCTAATTGAAGATATTCACAAAAATAATTTTTAGACGTTTTATTTTTAGAAAGAGAAGAGAACATTGATTTGTGGACCAAGCACAGACTTTTTGGAAAAATCTGTAATGGGGAAAAAAACTTTAAAGACTTTATTTTTGAACTAGAGGATTTTATCACTTAAGAAACCAGCCCATCTGTGCACAGTAACTTCAAGCTTCCCAGGAGAACAGTATGGGGATGGGGGCAACTTGACAGTGGAGAAACCTCCCAACAGTCTTTCATCAGGCTGACAGTATGTACCTGGGTATGCTGTGAGAAAAAGGCATTGCACCTCTGGGATCTTTCTCCCCAAAAAATCACAACCCCGGTCTACTCATGAGAAAAATAGCAAACAAGTCTCATTTGAGGGGCTTTCTATAAAATGTGATGTATCCTGGGTAAGATCTGGGCACAGAAAAAGGACATTAGAAAAAATGATAAAAATTAAGATACTCTGAATAAAGTATGGACTTCAGTTAATAATAATGTATCAGTATTGGTTCATTAATTGTAACAGATATACCATACTAATGTAAGTGTTAATAACAGGAAACTCGGTATGGGGTATTTGGGAACTCCTTTTTGCAATTTTTCTGTAATTCTAAAACTGTTCTAAAAAATAAAGTTTATTTGGTTAAAAAAGCAGCCTATCACTTATTTACAATTAGCTTTTTTCTAATGAAATCCTAAGCATCTGACGTCTGCATTAAAGTCTGGAGGAAGGGGGTTACTTGTTACAATAATATTAATAACACTAATAAAACAGCCTGACACGACCTTGCTTTCAGTTCCTGCCACACCTCTTCATCAGTCATTCCTGGCTAATGTGCACCTAAGAGGACTATTGTGTTTGCAGGTATGACAGCCCACCTCGTTAACCTATCTGTGGAATCCGGAGGGCACAGGCTTCAGGCTTTTACAGGATGGGAGTTTACTTTAGGTCTGACTAGAGCAGGTCTAACTAAGTCCTAGACAGTCAAGTTTGAAAAGGTCTTGCCTAGACTTGACTGGAGGTGCAGCTAGACCCTGGAGAAACTGGGAAGGAGAGGCCACGGCGGCCAGCAGGAGAGGAGAGCACGCAATCCCAGGCACCTTCACAGGGGACTGAACGCCTGGACTCAGGAAGGAAACAGGAGTCCCACGCAGTTGTCTATTCACTCTCCTCACAACCCCAACGGCAAGGAGGAGGATCGTCAGCTGCCAATGCTCATCTTCACAACTCAGGCCTTTTTCCTGTGCTTCCAGCTCCCTACTGAAGTAGGGGATTAATGAATAAAGTCACTGTCCAGAAGACAAGCCAACTGTATAACTGTAAAACTTCTCTGTGCCTTCCTCATCTATAAAATGGGAACAATAATAACAGCTACCTCATAAATTGCTATGAGGGCAAAATAAAGTATGCCCGTGAAGTGTCTGAAACAGTGCTTGGCACACGGTAGGGCAAGACTACATGCCTGCTGGCCATTATCACCAGATGGCATTACTGCCAGGAGCATCCACCTGGGCAATCAGTGCTCCGCGGCAGGCCTGGACGAGTCCTGAGGAAACAGAAGCCGGCTGGCAGAGAAGGCCCCCAGGAAAGGATCACACTGACCAAGGCTAAACCCAGAAGAAAAACACTCCCACCCAAGGAAGAGAAGACCTCCAGGCAGAGGGAAGGGTGTGTGCAAATGTGAGAGGAGGTGAACAGCTCCTCGGGGTTTGAGAGAGCTGGGCAGGGGGTGGCTGGGAAGTCACTGACAAGGCGGCTCCAGTAGGGGCGGAAACAGTCGGGGAGCCACCGCAGGGCTGTAAAGGGGAGGGCCCAGGGCGCTGAAGCTTCCAGACAGGGCACCATGGCTGCCATGGAGAAGACGGCCTGGGACAGCAAAAGGCAGGCCGGGGGCAGGCTCACCACCAGCACAGACTGCCTTTAGTTCTCACTAAGCCGGTAACTCTGCAGGACTCCTGAGCACCTGCTCCAACATTTTATTTAATTTTCCCTGTGTATGCTTGTTTCCTCGGCTAAACCCCTTGAATGTAAAGATTATGTCTTTCATTCCCTCAAAATTCCCATCAGATATAGCACAATACTGGGCATATCATAATCAATAATATGGTGATCAGTAAGTCTCCATTTTATTGACTACTAATGAATGAGGCTAAAACAGATGAGTTCTCAAAGTCCAACATAGTTCTTTTATCCTAAAATTTTTTTAAATGCTTTTTAAAATGAGATGATGATAGCTAACTAGGTAATTTAGACCAATCTTCCTGCTGAGAACAACTAAAAAGGCCAGATATAATATAAATAATCTTATCTAAATATAATATACAAGAACATCTGCTTGAAAGCATCGGATTGCTAAGGAGGCACAGAAAAAAAATGACCGGGTTAAGAAACGTAAAAAGAGAGAAGCCTGCAGCGATTGGCCCGCTTATACGCTGGGAAACGGACAAGCCAGACACTGAGAATCACTGATAGCCCCTTGGGGAGAAGAGGACAAAGCTGGAATCCCAAGCCTTCCAAGGTAAGGTTGGTTGCCCAGGTAATCCCCGACATTTTAGGCTAGAAACCCAGAGGGCTCTACTTAGGAACGGAGTGAATTTGAAATGAAACAGCCCTCACATGGACTGCAGCCCAGTTTATAGGCATCTGTGTGGCCCAGAAAAACTCCAGTTTTCTGATAGTAGAAAGGTAATCCTAAACTGCTACTGCCCTAAAGCCCCTGGCAGATAAAAGCACAAATCACCTCTGGACAGGATCCTAGTTTAGTCATCAATTTACTTCTATAAATAATGTTCCAAAGACAAGGTCTGAAACAACCAGAACCAACCAGGTAACACAGGACAACCCGAATGGAAACTAAGAAACGAACCACACCTGGATTCTGAATACAAGAATGGTCAAAATAGGATTTAACAGCTCTTACTACGACAGAAGAAAAAAGACAGGATCAAAAGTTTTGGAAGAGAAATGACAATTTTTGAAAACTAACAGATTTTCTTAAGAGCCAAATAGTAACTAACATTAAGTACTCAACGGATGTGTTTAGAAGCAAAGGAGACATAGATGCAGAGAAAATTAAACATCCAGAATGAAGCAGAGAGAGGCAGAATGATGGAAAATTCAAAAGAATGAGTAAGAGGCAAAGACAGAGTAAGAAGATCTAACGTAAGTTTAGATAAAGTTCAAAGAGGGAAGGTCAGAGACAATAATTAAAAAGCAATGGCTGATGGTATACGGTTTCTTACTGAGGTGACAAAATGTTCTGGAATTAGATAGTGGTGATGGTTGCATGACTCTGTGAATATACTAAAAACCACAGAATTGCACACTTTATAAAGAAAAAAAAGCTGAAGAGACAATGGCTAAAAATTTTTGAAACTGAAGAAAGACATCAAGTCACAGATTGAAGAAGCCCAGTGAATCACAAGCAAACTAAATGAGCAGAAATCCCCACCTACATATATTAGACACATCTTTGAAAATATAAATACGAAGAATCATCACCACCAAAGAGAAGGAAAAATATCTGTGAAGTGATGAAAATAACCAACAACCTAGAATTCTATGACCTGAAAAATGTATCTTTCTAGAATAAAGGTGAAATAATTTCCACATAAACAAAAACTGAGATAATTAGTCACCTGCAGACCCACACTAAAACAATTCCAAGTGGAAGCTTGAAAATGTACAAAGGAACGAAGAGTAATTAAAGGTAATTAGTCATTAAATCTAATACATATTGACCATATAATAGAAATAATGTTTCTTATACAATTTAAAATACAGAGAGAAATAAAAATAAGTGACAATAATCTATATAAACAAAATGAAGACCTGAAACACACCACAACATGGATGTGCCCAGGAGACATGCTGAGGGAAATAAGTCAGTCACGAAAGGGCAAATCCTACACGATCTCACTTATATGAAATAAACAAATATATAAACAAAAAAAACCTAAACCTGTTGCTGTTGAGTCAATTCTGACTCGTAGCGACCCTACAGGACAGAGGAGACCTGTTCCATAGGGCTTCCAAGGCTGTAATCTTTATGGAAGCAGGCTGCCACATCCTCCTCCCGCAGAGAGGCTGGTGGGTTCAAACAGCCCGGTTTTCAGTTAGCAGCCGAGCCGCCTACCCATTGTGCATCCAGCACTCCTTAAACAAATATACAGAAATCAAAACTCATTCGTGCCCACCAGCAGAGAAGGGACAGAGGAAGAGGTAGTTTTGCTTAGGGTACACTGAATGTATGTTCCTGTTGGGATAGTTTGGAAAAAGATAGCGAGAATGGTTGCACAACTTGAAGAATGTCATCAATGTCACTGAATTCTACAGGTAAAAACTGCTCAACTCCTGGATGTTTTGTTGTGCATATTTTCACCACGATTTAAAAAAAAAAAAAATCAGGTAGCAATAACCATTGTTAGGAATGAAAAAGGAGACATTGTTACAGATCTTAAGGAGCCCTGGTGGCGCAGTGGTTAAGCGCTCAGCTGTTAACCCAAAAGGTCGGTGGTTGAAACCCATGAGCCACTCTGTGGGAGAAAGATGTGGCAATCAGCTTTCTTAAAGATTACAGTCTTGGAAACCCTATGAGGCAGTTCTCTGTCCTATGAGGTCACTATGAGTCCAAGTCAACTCAATGGCAATGGGTTTTGGGGTTGGTTACAGCTCTTACTGATATTTAAAAAAAGGAGGGTATTATGAACAACTTTGTACCAACTGACTTAAAACTTTAGGTGAAAAAGACAAATTTCCAAAAACACAGTTTACTAGAACTGACATCAGAGGAAATGGGGACTATAAATAGAACTACTCAAGAAATCAACTCTATAATTTAATACCTCCTCTGAAATATAACTCCAGGCCCAGGCTTTACAGGAAAATTCTTTAAAACACTGAAAAAAGAATAAAATCTGACAGATAATAGAAAAGGAGGACATATAACCTAACTTGTTTCATGAGGCCTACATAACCTTGATACCAAAACGTGACAAGAACATAAAAGGAAAATTGTAAGTCAATCTTACTTATGAACACAAGATTTTTTTAAAAAGCAAGAAAAAACTAAACTATTAGTGCACTAGATCTAGCAATAGATAAAACGAATAATACATCACAGCCAATCTGGATTTATTGTAGAAATAAAGGTTGATTTAACATTAATGAATCATTCAATGCAATTTGCCATATTAGTAAAATAATTTTTCTACTTTCTTATGTTAATCACACCTCAGTGGATGTAAAAGCATTTGAGAAACTGAACATCCATTTCATTCATGATAGAAAAAACATTCTTAGATTAGGAATACAAGAATACTTCCTTAACTTGATAAAGGAAATAAAACAAAACCTATGTCAAACACATAGTTAATGATAAAATGCTGAGGCTTTCAATTTGAGATGGAAAGAAGACAAAAATATCCACTCAACAATTTCTTTTCAACATTGAACCAGAGGTCCTAGCTAATGCATTATGGTAACAGAAATAAAGGTATGGAAATTCAAAAAGAAAACACAAAACTGTCATTATTAGAGGAAAATATACCTGTTTGAAGTACAAAATCTGGAAGATCTACAGATATGTTATTAAAATTAATAAGTGAGTTTAGCGAGATTAAGACAAAATCAATATTCAAAAAAAAAACTGCATTCTTATACCAGCAATAAGACAAAATGGAAATTTAAAAGGAGTTGCCTTTTTTAACTGAATAAAAACAGTAAATAACAAGAATTATAGCTAACGAATATAAATCTTAAAAAAAAAAGCAGTGGAACAAATAAAAGATGATGAAAATACATGGAGAGATAAA
Organism: Dugong dugon; assembly: GCA_030035585.1. NCBI lineage: Eukaryota > Metazoa > Chordata > Mammalia > Sirenia > Dugongidae > Dugong > Dugong dugon. The sequence continues at coordinate 70,704,548 of CM057461.1, forward strand.
AACTATAAATTGGAATACCCAGTAGTGTCAAGGAGCCCTTGTGGCACACTGGTTAAAGCGTTTTGACTGCTAAACGAAAGCTTGGCAGTTCAAATCCACCAGCAGCTCCTTGAAAACCTTGAGGCAGTTCTATTCTGTCCTATAGGGTCGCTATGAGTCGGAATTGACTCGACAGCAACGGGATGATGATCAATACTGCAAATATTTCAATTCTCCCAAATTGATCTACATACTCAATAAAGCCCTACTCAAAATTCAAACTATAATTTTTGTAGGTGAGTAGCAAGTTGTTTCCAAAATATATGTACAAATGCAAATAGCAAGACACTGATTTGGTAAAACAAGTGATACAACATGCTCTACTGGCTATCAAGATTTGTTATAAAACAGAAGGAATGAAGGCAATGTTGCTATCAGTTCAAAAACGAACAACTGTACCACCAGAACACAACAAACAAACGCGTGCCTACACAGGCACTTTCATTACGCTGAAGGAGGCACTAGAAAGCTGGGGAAGAGGGCCGCTGTTTTGAACACTTTTCTATTAATTGAAATCAACATGGATTAAAAAAGAAATTGACTACTATCTCATGGGACACCCAAGAAAATGAATTCCAGAAAATAGATGTAAATGTGAAAAGCAAAACAATAAGTCTTTTAACAAATAACATAGGAAAATATCTTCATGATCCAATGGTAGGGAAAGCTAGTAAGACACAATAAATAAATTAGAAATGAAAAGATTGATAAACAGGACCAAATTAAAAATTTTAAGCATATCAAACGACATTAAAAGAGTAAAATCAACAACGGGCTTCATTCTAGAATATATAAAGATATTCTAATGGTCAGAAAAGAAGCCCTGGTGGCTCAGTGGTTAACTGCTGAGATGCTAACTGAAGGTCGGTGGTTTGTACACACCAGCTGCTCCGCAGGAGAAAGATGTGGCAGTCTGCTTCTGTAAAGATTTACAACCTCAGAAATCCTATGGGGTAGTTGTACTCCAACCTACAGGGTTGCTAGCAGTCCGAATCGACTTGACGGCAAGGGGTTTGGTTTTCTGGTTTTGAACGAGCAGAGTAATCTTTATAAAGGACAGGCAAAATATCTGAATAGGCACTTTACTTTTCTGATTGTTATAAAGATCAATGGATGGGCAAAATAAACAGCCACTTCACCAAAGGAGATACCAATAGTCATAAATACATGAAAAGTTGTTCAACACCAAGCTTTTAAGACCCCAGGCACTACTCAATGAACTAGGAGGTACAAGAGAAGTACTAAACGCGTTATTTTAGTGAACTGGGCCAATTAACCGGGACGCTCCATGAGACCATGACTCTAAACCGAAACTATTATGTCCTCAAAGTGACATCTTTGCTTTTTAACACCTTAAAGACATCCTCTGTAGCAGATTTGCCCAATGCAATACAGTTGTTTGATTTCCTGACTGCTGCCTCCAAGGGCGCCGATTATGGATCCAAGTAAAATGAAATCCTTGACAACTTCAATCTTTTCTCCGTTTATCATGACGTTGCTTACTGGTCCAGTTGTGAGGATTTCTGTTTTCTTTATGTTGAGGTGTAATCCACACTGACGGCTGTAGCCTCTGATCTTCACCAGTAAGAGCTTCAAGTCCTCCTCACTTTCAGCAAGGTCGTGTCATCTGCATATCGCAGGTTGTTAACGAGTCTTCCTCCAAAGCTGATGCCCGGTTCTTCTTCGTATAGTCCAGCTTCTCAGATTATTTGCTCAGCGTACAGATTGAATAAGTATGGTGAAAGGATATAACCCTGGCACACACCTTTTCCTATTTTAACCCACGCAATATCCCGTTTTCTGCTCAAAGTACTGTCTCTTGATCTACGTATATGTTCCCGCATGAGCACAATTAAATGTTCTGGCCCATTCTTTGCAATGTTATCTGTAATTTGTTATGATCCACACGGTCAAATGCACTGCAGAGTCACTAAAACCCAGGTAAACATCTTTCTGGTATTCTCTGCTTTCAGAAAAGGTAGTTTAATAGTGTGTTGTTTAATTTCCATATGTTTTTGTACGTTCCAGTTTTTTTTTTTTTTCCGTTACTGCTTTCTAGCTTCACTTCATTGAGATTGGAGAAGATATTTTGTATGATTTCAATTTTTTAAATTCATCAGGACTTGCTTTGTGACTTAACATGTGGTCTGTTCTACAGAATGATCCATGTGCACTGTAACAATATATATTGTGCTGTTGTTGGCTGAAGTGTTCCATGTATGCTAAGTCTAGTTGGTTTATATTGTCATTGAGGTCTTCTGCTTCCTTAATCTTTATAGATTTCTGTCCAATATTGAAAGTGGTGTATGGTAGTCTCCAACTTTTACTGTAATGCTCTCTCTCCCTTCAATTCTATCAGTGTTTCCTTCATACATTTAGGTGCTCTGGGGTTGGGTGCATATATACTTAAATCTTTTTGATGAATTAACCCTTTTATTGCTGTGTCATGTCCATCTTTATCTCTTCCAACAGATCTTGTCTTAAAGTCTACTTTGTCCGACATTAAGATTGCCACCTCAGTTTTTTGTTGTTGCTATTTGCACGGAGTATTCTCCCCCCATCCTTTCACTTCCAGCCTACTTGTATGTTTCCGTCTAAGTTGTGTCTACTGTAAACAGCATAGAGTGGAAACATGTTTTTTATATCCATTCTACCACTCTCTGCCTTTTGATCGGACCATTTAGTCCATTTACATTCACTGTAATTACCGAGAAGAAGTGACTTCTGCCATCTTGTTTCTTTGTGTGGCTTAAGTATTCTTTGTCCTTTTCTACTGCTTGCCGTTGTGTCTTGCTGGTTTACTGTCGTGAGCCATTTTGGTTCCCTTCTCATTTTATTTTGTGTGTGTTGTTTTAGATATTTTCTTAGTGGATGCCATGAATATTGCCTTAAACAGCTTGTATTTATAACACCCTAGGGTTAAGTTGGTACTAACTTCAGTAACATACAAGAAATTCTGTATCTACACCATTCCATTCCTCTCTCCCTCTCACTTTTTGTCATCACTAATCATGTGCCCTGTGACATAATTTTATCCTTGCTTTTTATACATTTGTCATTAAAAAGCACGAAGGACAAAATAGTTAGAATTATCAAGCATGAACACCTTGATTACTAGCTCTTATACTTGTCCATGCTATTCCCTTTATTCGAGATTTGTCTTTAATGTATGCCTTTGAACTGTAATACTTTCTAGTGTCTTTTTCCTTCCATCTGCAGAACACCCATTTGAACTCTCTCGGCTCCTGTTTGCTTCGATTCATGCTCATTCCTGAAGGACGGTCTCACTGGGTACAGTACTCCCAGTTTACAGGCTTGCTTGTTTGTTTGTTTCAGCACTTTAAACAGACCATTTCATTGCCTTTTGGACTCCAAGGTTTCTGAGGAGAGACTGGCACTTAACCTCACTAGGGATCATCTGTGCAGGACTGTTTGCTTCTCTCTCACTGCTTTCAGGATCCCCTCTTTATCCTCACTTCTTGAGAGCTGGACTGTGATGTGTCTCAGAGTAAATCTCTTTGGGTTTATGCTGCTTTGAGTGTTTCAGCATACTGGATTTGTAGATTCATGCCTTTTGTCAGATCTGGGAAATTTTCTGTCATTATTTCTTCAAATACTCTTTCTGTCCTTTCTCTCATCTTCTGAAATTCTCATGATACATATATTAGGTCTCTTGACGTCCCATAATTCCATTAGATTGTACTCAGCCTTCTTGAGCCTCCATTCTTCTTGCTCTTCAGCCTCCGTAATTTTGACTATCTTATCCTCTAATTCACTGATTCTTTCTTCTGCCTAATTAAATCTGTTGTTCAATCCTTCCATTGTGTTACACATTTCAGTTACTGTCACTTTCATTTACAGTATTTTTGTTTGGTCTCTCTTTTAGATCCTCATTTTGCTCTTACACTGTTTTCTTTACTTCTCTTAGATATTTTACTGTTTTCCCCTAACTCTTTGGTTATGTTTAACATCGTTGTATGATATTCTTCCACTCTCTTCTTCATTTGGTCTCTCATAGATGCTCTTTCACTGCCTTCGCCATGTTCATTTGGATAGGCCATGGTTTCTCTCTTCTTTGTGTGTCTTGTGATTTTCTGGTGGGGCACTGGACTCTTTCTTAGTTCCTTCCAGCATTTGGTGTTGTAGCCCACACCACTTTCTGCAGAGCCTTCAGCCTTTGCTTATCATTTCCTCTCCCTTGCTGTGATAGTTCCTTCTCCCTCCCTGGTTAAATTAGGATTTGAAAGTTCCAGATTCTTGGTTTTCAACTTTCAATGTCTCCCAAATACATCAGAGAACACGCTGTGATCAATCTGTCCACCAACAGACACCACCACTCACGCAAGATATCATGCACTAAACAATCTGTCCACCAAGGGGTGCAGTCCTCTCTCTCTGGTTACTACTCCTTTCTCTTCGTTTCTGCAACCACAGTTTCAATCAGAAAACCCACAACCAGTGAGCCCCCTTTGGGGCTGGGTGTTGCCCTATGGTTTTTCCTGGGACTTCCTTCCATGCTCTGTGGGGACTGCTTATATCTGAGCTGGTATTTGGGAAGTACAGGCAGACTTTCCTCCATTTCAGGGGGAAGATAGGCTGGCATTCCCCAGAAGGACCTCTGAGAGATCTCTTTGGTTGGTTTCAGAGCCCCAGTGGCCCTGTGGTGGTTGGGGGAGCAGTCTCAGCTTAGGTGATCCACTTCCTGACGCCACTGTAGGGAACATTTTGTAGAAGTTCGTATCAGTCCAGCAGCTGACAGTTACCAGGCTGGCAGGGGCTGACACGCTCCAAATGGACCCCCAGGGAGGTCTGCCTTATTGCTATCTGAGTCCCCCAGTAGTCTGTTGTCTGTGAATGCAGCCTCTACTCAAGATGCCTGTTTCCTAGTACACAGCAGCCTCAGTCAGCAGTCCTCAGCATTGACTGGAAGCAGGGACAGACAGACCTAAACTGACCTCAAGGAAGGTCTGTCCTGCTGACTGGGGGGGGCTTCAGCTACAAGGTGCACAGGGAGGCATACAGAGTGCCACCTATGGGAACCAAGTCCACTGTGGGGACCTTCTGTCGCACTTCACAGCAGCCTTGCAGTTGAGAGTGCATGGGTGAGGGAGGGGTGTCATGTTCCAATCAGATTCCCACAGAGGTCTACCTTGCTGCTGTTATTATAGTCCCCCACCCCTCAGTGGATTGTGAGCTGCGAGTGCAGCCTCCATTCAAGGCACCTGCTTCCTAGCATACAGCAGCCTTGGTCAGCAGTCCTCAGCATCAACTGGAAGGGGAAACAGACAGAACTGAACTGTCCTCCAGGCAAGTACGTCCTGTTGGTTACAGAGACCCAATCAATGGGGTGTGCAGGGAGGCAAATAGTGTGTTGACTATGGGACCAGACTCCACTGCAGGGGCCTCTGTAGCAGTTCACAGCAGCCTTAGAGCTGACAGTGTCCGGGTGGGAGAGGTGATGGCATACTCCAAACAGACCCCCGAAGAGGTCTGCCTTGTTGACTTTAGAGCAGAAGCTTGGGGTTCTGTCTCTGCATAAGCTGGGGATGTGGTGGTTAGGGAGGCAGGCTCTTTTGTAGGGCCTGTCTCCAGTTTACAGCAGCCTACGGTCTGCATGGATGGGGGCAGGGACGGAAACAGTGGGAGAAAAAGATTTTCCCACCATATGCAGCTCATTGTTGATTCATTGATTCCTGCCTGTCTGCAGTTCCCTGCTACTGTCCTCTGCTGCTCGATTCAGAGTCCCTCAAAGCCAGCACTTTTTCCTTGTTGTATTTTGGGGGGAGGGTTGGAATGATAGTCTATTTACACTGCTATCTTCCCAGAGTTCCCATCAATACTTTAGAAAACATCTGGCATTATCTACTAAATTTGAAGATACACATATGCAGCATTGCTAGGAATACACCCAATAAAAACACATGCAAAAATACATAACAGATGAAATGTACAAGAATGCTAAGAGCACTACTATTCATAATAATCCAGAACTAGAAATCCATATGTCCATCCACAGTACAATGTGCACATATGCTGTGGTTTTCATACCATGGAATACAGTAAGCAATGAAAATAAATGAATGAAAGTTACGTTCAACAAAACAGGCAATAATGAATTAAAAAAACAGACATTTATATGATGTTTAAACACTAATAAGTATAGACTATAATATTTTTTAGACTGGGTAACTTAAACTCTTTTTCCATTTTTAAGTAGATTTTATTTTTTAGAGCAGTTTTACATTTACAGAAAAATTGTGCAAAGAACAGAGTTCCCACTTACCCACCTCTCCTCTGCACACTGTTTCTCCAATTATTAACATCTTACACTAGTGTGATACATTTGTTACAACTGATGAACCAATGTTGATACACTGTTATTAACAAAAGTCTATTTTACTCTTTGTGTTAAACTATAATTTTAAGGTGCACAATTAGATGATAAAAGTACAAAGAAAAGCAAGAGTGATTACCATGAAAAGTCAGGAGAATGGTTACTTCCGGGAGGTGAAGACAATGTTCTGTATCTTGTCCTGAGTAGTAATTAAACAGCTCTTAGCTTTACACTAACTCATTACACTGTGCCTTTATGATTTATGCACATTCTCTATGCAGTTCAAAAAAAAATTTAAGTTTTAAAAACTGGAAAGCGGAGGGTGATCCTGGACCACTGGTGGCTTAATCTGTAAGTCTGTGAGAAATGGCTTAGACGTTGTCTGTGTCTTTCCAAAACAGTAATAAAAGCAGCAAAATGGAACCTACCACAGCTCGCTTTCCAGGACATGGAGTCTGCTCACTGATCAAAGACGAAAAGTATTAAATCCGTTTACACAGAATACACCCACAAAAGATAAGCTTCATAAGACTGGACAGGGTAAAAATAATATTTGCTCTCATATTTACTGTTTAAGAGCTACTTTTGCGTAACTCGAATCTCACAACAACCCTGACGTATAGAATCTATTATCCTTATTTTTGAAAATGAGGAAAATAAAGAACAAAAGAGGTAAAGAAACTTACCTAAGGTCATGAAGTTTGGACATGACCAAGCTGCAACCAAACCCAAGCTTCCTGAGGCAGGGACACTTCAGTATACCGCAATCACAATAAAAACACAGAACACCACAGTTATAGTCCTAACTAGCTTAAAGACACTGAGGAAGTCACAAGACTTCTCTGCCAGGAGCCAATAACTTCTAAAGTCAACCTTGCTCTGAATTTCTATGATGCTCTGATAACGTCTAGCACATTAAAAGCACATGGGTTTTGTGAGTACAGATCTGGTACTGAATCCCAGTGCCACCACCTACTGACCAGCTCCTTAAACTTCCAGTTTCAAAATTCTTCATCTATAAAATTAGATAATAAAATAATACCTCTAAAGGTGGGGTCAAGATGGCGGAGTATTCAGACGCTTCCGGTGTCCCTCTTACAATAAAGACCCAAAAAAACAAGTGAATCAACTATATATGACAATCTAGGAGCCCTGAACATCAAAGGCAAAGGAGGAATCAGACAGAGCGGCAGGGGGAGGGAAAGGCAGTTCAGAAGCAGCAAGGAGAGTTGCCAGACCTGACCCGGCAGGAACCGGTACCCTGCAATCAGCACACACAATGAGGCAAGCAATGAGGCAAGCAGTGGCGCTTAGGATGCGTTTTCCACCTCGGGAGAGACCGAGCAGCTGAGAGTCTACTCAAACCTCCAAAACCTGTGAAAAGTGGAGCTCAATCAGCAAAAGATAAAGTACATGCATCTGACCTACTGCACGGATCAAAAACCACCCCTTTTTGGAAAACCCTCTCTCCCATTTACCTGCCCCCTCCCAACTCTGCACCTGGTCCTGGGCCAGCTTCAGCAATTGCCGCATCCCCTGGGCTGGAAATAACGACCCATCACATGCCCTGAGCCATTCTCCCAGCCTCCGAGAAAGAACAAATTGACAAACAGGAATAAATAATCTGCCAGCTCCCCTAAGCCGGGAACTCAGGGTAGACGCAGCTCCTTTGCCTAGGCACATGCATAAGGGGTCCATGGATTTTAATGCCTTTCACCCCTGCATATAGCTGTGTGGACCCATTTCAACAGCACAGACTCTCACTAACACAGTACAACAGCATAGATACCTGAGCCTAACCTCACTGTATCAGCTATATGGTGGAGTGGGAGGTTTGTCACATTTTGCACCACTCTGTGCATTAAGCAGGGTCCTCACCTACCCACAGCAGGGGCCTGAGGACTGGTGGCTCCATCCACACCACCTAGCCACCTGCAACAGGGGTCCAAGAATAAGAAATGCCTCCAAGTCTTTACAGCCAACAGCACTAGATGCCCAGTGTCCGGCTGCAAAACCCACCCACCTATGCACTCTAGGACACAGGGACATGCTTTCCTCCCGGACACTCAAGGACAACCATCAGCTCCCTACATTGCTCAGCGCGTGACCCTCTGCTGCAGCCAGATACCTGTGTCAACTCCAATAAGCCCTGCCCATCTAGGCCTGTGGGTGAGAGCCTGCACCACACACTTGGTGAACGACTATCTGGACTCCTAGGCTCACATATCTAGCAACAAATCTAATCACCCAGTGAAAGGACATTAGAGCTTCAAAGGCACCAATAAGCAAACTAGCTTGCTCGAACAGCCTGTTTGGGCATATCAAAACATAACAAAACTAGAAACTAGGGCACAGTGAGCAAACATAAAATATATAAATATAGTAACTTATTGATGGCTTGGAAACAATAGTCAATATCAAATCACATAAACAGGCAGACCATGATGACTTCAGCAAGCTCCCAAATGAAAGAATCAAGAAATACTCTGGAGGAAGAGAACTTCTTGGAATTACTGGAGGTAGAATACAAAAGATTAATACAGAGAACTCTTCAAGAAATCAGGAAGGAGATCAGACAAAATGTAGAACGAGCCAAGGAACGCACAGACAAAGCAATAGAGGAACTCAAGATTACAGAAGAGCGTAATGACGAATTTAACAGGCTGCAAGAATCCATAGAGAACAAACAGAAATCCAGAAGATTAACAATAAATCTCAGAATTAGACGACTCAATGGAAAGTCACAGGAACAGAACTGAGGCAGTGGGGTCAAAATAAGTGATACTGAACATACAGAACTCGAAAGTGACTTATCGGCGGGAAATCAGACAAGACGTTTAGAAAATGAAGAAACCCTAAGAATTATGTGGGACTCTATGAAGAGGAATAACCTACAAGTGATTGGAATACCAGAACAATGGGGAATAACAGAAAATACAGAGAGAATTACTGAAGATTTGTTGGTGGAAAACTTCCCTGATATCGTGAAAGATGAGAAGATATCTATCCAAGATGCTCACTGAACTCCACACAAGGTAGATCCCAAAAGAAAGTCACCAAGACATATTATAATCAAACTTGCCAAAATCAAAGATAAACAGAGAATTTTAAGAGCAATTAGGGATAAACGAAAAGTCATCTATGAAGAAGAGTCAATAAGAATAAGCTCGGACTACTCAGCAGAAACCATGCAGCTAAGAAGGCAATGGGATAACATATATAAAGCCCTGAAGGAAAAAGAAATGCCGGCCAAGAATTACATATCCAACAAAAGTGCCTCTCAAATATGATGGCAAAATTAGGACATTTTCAGATAAACCAAAGTTTAGGGAATTTGCAAAAACCAAACCAAAATTACAAGGAATACTAAAGGGAGTCCCCCAGGTAGAAAATCAATAACATCAGATAACAACCCAAGACTAAAGCACAGGACAGAGCAACCAGATATAAATCTAGACAGGAAAAGTCACAAAAATAAATCAATCAAAGCTAAAATGCTGAGAACAGGGCAACAGAGATGTCAATACGTAAAAGATGACAACATTAAAAAAAAAGGACTAAAAAATATAGTCACAGAACTTTCATATACAGAGGAAGAAAAGGCAATATAAAGAAATAAAAGACTGTTTTAAACTTAGAACAACAGGGGTAAATATTAAGGTAACCACAAAGGAAACTAACAATCCTACACATCAAAATAAAAAACAAGAAAAACATAAAGACTCAGCAAACACAAAATCAACAACAATGAAAAAGACGAAAAGAAAACACATAAAGAAAAACTCAACACAGAAAATTAAGTGGAACAAAGAAATTGTGAACAACACACACAGAAAGACATCAAAATGACGGCACTACACATACACCTATCAACAATTACGCTGAATGTAAATGGACTAAATGCACCAATAAAGAGACAGACAGTGGCAGAATGGATTAAAAAAAAAAAAAAAAAAACATGATCCATCTATATGCTGCCTACAAGACACACCTTAGACTTCAAGACACAAACTAAAACTCAAAGGATGGAAGAAGATATATCAAGCAAACAACACTCAAAAAAGAGCAGGAAGGGCAATATTAATCTCTGACAAAATAGATTTTAAAGTAAAATCCACCACAAAGCATAAGGAAGGACACTATATAGTGATTAAAGGGTCAATATACCAGGAGGACATAACTATAATAAATATTTACGCACCCAATGACAGGGCTCCAAAATACATAAAACAAACTCTAACAGCACTGAAAAGAGAGATAGACAGCTCCACAATAATAGTAGGAGACTTCAACACACCACTATCAGTGAAGGACAGAACATCCAGAAGGAAGCTCGATAAAGACACAGAAGATCTAAATGCCACAACCAACTAACTTGATCTCATAGACATATACAGAACACCTCACCCAACAGCAGCCAAGTATTCTTTCTTTTCCAACACACATGGAACATTCCCCAGAACAGACCACATATTTGGCAAAAGCAATTCTTAACACGATCCAAAGCACTGAAATATTACAAAGCATCTTTTCTGACCATAAACCATAGAAGTAGAAATCAACAACAGAAAAAGCAAGAAAAAAAAATCAAACACATGGAAACTGAACAACATCTTGCTCAAGATCTACTGGGTTACAGAAGAAATTAAGAATAGAATAAAGAAATTCATCGAATCAAATGAGAATGAAAACACATGCTACCACAACCTTTGGGACACAGCAAAAGAAGTGCTCAGAGGTCCATTTATAGCAATAAATGCACACACCCAAAAAAGAAGAAAGGGCCAAAATCAAAATCCTAAGCCTACAACTTGAACAAATAGAAAGAGAGCAGCAAAAGAAGCCCTCGGGCATCAGAAAAAGTAAATAATAAAAATTAGAGCAGAATTAAATGAAATAGAGAATAGAAAAACAATTGCAAGAGTTAACAAGACCAAAAGCTGGTTCTTTGGAGAAAATCAACAAAATTGATAAATCATTCGCCAAACTGACAAAAATAGGAGAAGCAAACAACTCGAATAAGAAATGAGATGGGCGATATCACAACAGACCCAACTGAAATTAAAAGAATCATAACAGAATACTATGAAAAATTGTACTCTAACAAATTTGAAAACCTAGAGGAAATGGACAAATTTCTAGAAACACACTACCTACCTAAACTAACACAAACAGAGGTAGAACAACTAAATAAACCTAACTAAACAAGAGACTGAAAAGGTAATTTTAAAAATCCCGACAACAAAAAAATAAGCCCTGGCCCTCACAGTTTCACTGCAGAATTCTACTAAACTTTCAGAAAAGAGTTAGCACCACTACTACTAAAGGTATTTCAGAGACCAGAAAAGGATAAAATACTCCCAAACTTATTCTATGAAACCAGCATAATCCTGACAAGAAAAACAGGTAAAGACACCACCAAAAAAAAAAAAAAAAAAATTACATACCAATACCCCCCATGAACATTGACGCAAAAATCGTCAAGAAAATTCTAGCCAATAGAATTCAACAACATATCAAAAAAATAATTCACCATGACCAAGTGGGATTCATACCAGGTATGCAGGGGTGCTTCAACATTAGAAAAACAATCAACGGATCCATCACATAAATAAAACAGAAGACAAGAACCACATGATCTTATCAATCGATGCAGAAAAGGCATTTGACAATGTCCAACACCCATTCATGATAAAAACTCTGAGCGAAATAGGAATAGACGGGAAAATCCTCAACATAATAAAGCGCATTTATACAAAGACAACAGCCAACATCATGCAAAATGGACAGAGTCTGAAAGCACTCCCCTTGAGAACGGGAACCAGACAAGGATGCCCTTTATCACCACTCTTTTTCAACATTGTGCTGGAGGTCCTAGCCAGAGCAGTTAGGCCAGAAAAAGAAACAATGGGCATCCAAATTGGTAAGGAAGAAGTAAAAGTATCTCTATTTGCAGATGATAATGATCTTATACACAGAAAACCCCAAAGAATCTACAAGAAAACTACTGGAACTAATTAGAATATTTCAGCAAAGTATGAGGATACAAGATAAACATACAAAAATCAGTTGGATTCCTCTACACCAACAAAGAGAACTTCAAAGAGGAAATCACCAAATAAATACGATTTACAATGCACCCAAGAAGATAAAATACTTAGGAATAAACCTAACCAGAGACATAAAAGACCTAAAGAAAGACACGACTGCAAGAAACCAAAAGAGACCTACATAATGGAAAAACATACCTTGCTCATGGATAGGAAGACTCAACATTGTGAAAATGTCAATTCTACCCAAAGTGATCTACAGATACAATGCAATCCCAATCCAAATTCCAACGACATTTTTTAACGAGATGGAGAAACAAATCACCAACTACATATGGAAAGAAAAAAGGCCTCGGATAAGTAAAGCATTACTGAAGAAGACGAATAAAGAGGGAGGCCTCACACAACCTGATTTTAGAACCGATTATACTGCCACAGTAGTCAAAAAAGCATGGTATTGGTACAACAACAAATGCATAGACCAACGGAACAGAATTGAGAATCCAGACATAAATTCATGCACCTATGAGCAGCTGATATTTGACAAAGGCCCAAAGTCCATTAATTGAGGAAAAGACAGTCTCTTTAACAAATGATGCTGGCATAACTGGATATCCATCTGCAAAAAATTGAAACAAGACCCATACCTCACACCATGCACAAAAACTAACTCAGAATCGATCAAAGACTTAAATATAAAATCTAATATGATAAAGACCATGGAAGAAAAAACAGCAACAACACTAGGAGCCCTAATACATGGCATAAACAGAATACGAACCATAAGTAACAATGCACAAACACCAGAAGAGAAACTAGATAACTGGGAGCTCCTAAAAATCAAACACTTATGCTCATCAAAACACTTCACCAAAAAAGTAAAAAGACAACCTACAAACTGGGAAAAAATTTTTGGCTACAACAAATTTGATCAGTGTCTAATCTCTAAAATCTACAAGATACTACAACACCTCAACAACAAAAAGACAAATAACCCAATTAAAAAATGGACAAAGGATATGAACAGGCACTTCACCAAAGAAAACATTCAGGCAGCTAACAGATACATGAAGAAATGCTCACAATCATTAGCCATTAGAGAAATGCAAATCAAAACTACAATAAGATACTATCTCATCCCAACAAGGCTAGCATTAATCCAAAAAACACAAAATAATAAATGTTGGAGAGGTTGTGGAGAGACTGGAACACTTATACACTGCTGGTGGGAATGTAAAATGGTATAATCACTTTGGAAATAGATTTGGCGCTTCCTTAAAAAGCTAGAAATAGAAGTACCATATAATCCAGCTATCCTGTTCCTTGGAATATATCCTAGAGAAATAACAGCCATCACACGAATAGATACATGCACACCCATGTTCACTGCAGCACTGTTCACAACAGCAAAAAGATGGAAACAACCTACGTACCTATCAACGGATGAACAGATAAACAAATTATGGTATATTCACACAATGGAATACTATGCAACAATAAAGAACAATGAATCTGTGAAACATCTCATAACATGGATGAATCTGGAAGGCATTATGCTGTGCGAAATTAGTCGCAAAAGAACAAATATTGTATGAGACCACTATTATAAGAACTCAAGAAAAGGTTTAAACACAGAAGAAAACATTCTTTGATGGTTATGAGAGTCAGGAGGGAGGGACAGGGGTATTCACTAACTGGATAGTGAATTATCTTAGGTGAAGGGAAGGACAACACACAATACCGGGGAAGTCAGCACAACTGGACTAAACCAAAGCTAAGAAGTTTCCTAAATACAACCAAACATTTTGAAGGACAGAGTAGCAGGGACAGGGGTCTGGGGACCATGGTTTCAGGGGACATCTAGGTCAACTGGCATAACAAAGTTTATTAATGTTCTGCATCCTACTTTGGTGAGTGGTGTATGGGGTCTGAAAAACCAGCAAGTGGCCACCTAAGATACATCAATTGGTCCCAACCCACCCGGAGCAAAGGAGAATGAAGAACACCAAAGACACAAGGAAAATATTAGCCCAAGAGACAGAAAGGGCCACATATACCAGAGAGTCCATCAGCCTGAGACCAGACAAACTAGATGGTGGCTGGCTACCACCAATGACCGCCCTGTCAGGGAACACAACAGAGAGTCTCTGATGGAGTAGGAGAAAATAGGGTGTGGAACTCAAATTCTAGTAAAACAACCGGACTTAACAGTCTGACTGAGTCTGAAGGGACACCGGAACACATGGCTCCCGGAATCTCTGTTAGCCCAGAACTGAAAGCATTCCCAAAGCCAACTCTTCTAACAAAGATTAGATTGGACTATGGGACATAAAATGATACTCGTGAAGAGAGTGCTTCTTAGCTCAAGTAGATACATGAGACTAAATGGGCAGCTTCTGTCCAGAGGCGAGGTGAGAAGGCATAAAGGGTCAGGAGCTGGGTGAATGGACACGGGAAATCCGGGATGGAGAGGAGGGGTGTGCTGTCATATTATAGGGAGATCAGCTAGGGACACAATGCAATATGTGTATAAATTTTTGAATCAGAAACTGACTTGACCTGTAAACTTTCACTTAAAGCACAATAAAAAAAAAATGAATAGTGAAAAAATAATGAAAAATAAAAAATAATAATGCCTTTACCTTAAAGAGTACACATGAAGAGTACATGTTTAACAGGGTTATAACAAAATCCCTGGCATATACAAAACCAAACCCATTGCCGCTGAGTCGATTCTGACTCATAGGGACCCTGCAGGACAGAGCAGAACTGCCCCATACGGTTTCCAAGGAGCGCTGGTGGAGTCAAACGTCGACCTTTTGGTTAGCAGCCGAGCTGTTAACCACTGTGCAACCAGGGCACTAAATAGTAGGTACTTACTAAAGTGTCTGCTCCTTTCTTTATGAAAGCAGCATTGTTTTCAAAACCAAAGCACGGCTTACTGAGTGAAGGAGAAAAAATATCAAACTAGGCAAAGAAAGTAAGATCACCTGAAATCCCATAAACCCACAATAACCCTGTTAATACTTCGGTGAATATTTCTCAAGACATCTCTGCTCCCACACACGTGCTCCTGTGTGTGGGTGTGTGTGTGCACGCATATGAATTTTACATACATCGGTTCATAAAATATACATTGTTTTGTAACCTGCTTTTTAACCTAACAATTTGTCAGAGCCATCTTCCCAAGTGACTAAATACAGACCTATACCCCATTCTCACCACTCTGTGATATCCTACTGTAGCTACATCATCATTACTTAACCAATGCCCCAGATCCCTCCTGACAGTCAGGTTTGTTCAGAGTCTTCTCGTTACTTTCAACAGTCCTGTATGGACACCTCATACAGGAGCTAGGATCTCCTTAGGACAGCTAGTGAGAAGAAAAATTGCTGGGTCAAAAAGGAAACACACTGGACACTTGATCAGCATTGTTTTTAACAGAAGGCACCAAGTGCCCATTTCAAAACAGCTGCATGCTGCTGATTTCTGTACATTTGAGTTATTTTTAAAGACTTTAAACTGCAAACTTATTAAATAAGGGAAAAACTAATTAGCACTCTACACTGCCCTTACGTTCAATTCCAAAAATAAGACCACACACAAATACAAAAAAAAAAGATAGTCAGTGACTTTGTGTATACACATGTGGGCTGAAAGAACTAGTCACCTAAACTTGCTGTCCTTCAAAGTAGTCACCTATGGAGTCCTGGACACTCATTCCAATAACACCACTGGACAGCATTCTTTGTAAATTCCTCTTCTGGAATGGCCTCCAGAGACAGTGTATCAGCCACAAAAGTAAATGTCTGCTAAAATATAAGTTATTGATATTAGATTACTTGGAGTTGAGACGTTAGAGGCTTGTTACCTGTTGTTGCCCATATGCAAAGACTGTCCTGTTAGAAAGGAACCTAGGAACATCACGCCACCAAACCACGTCATTTTATGTATGAGGCAGCAATAAGCTATGACAGGCTGGCAGGCAAGGTTTAAACACAGCAGCCTTTGTTTAAAGATCCAGACCAGTCCAATACAACTTTTTGCAATGACAGAAATGTTCTAGATCTACGATGCCCAATACAGTAACCACTAGCCACATGTGGCTACTGAGCACTTGAAATATGGCTAGTGCAAATGGGAAACGAAACTTTTAATTTTACTTAATGTTACTTAACTTAACTTTAAATAGCTACATGAGGTTTGTGGCTACCGCGTTGGACAGTGCAACTCCAAACCAGTGTTTGCAAATGCAACCAAACAGGCAGAAAGGAGGTGGGCCACGTGAGGGCGACAGGGGACCGTCCAAACCTGGAGGTTTCTTCAAGCTCTGATCACCTGACGCCATGGGGGAATGCAGGCCAGTGAGGCCACATCTCCAGAGTATAAACACTAGCAACTTATTCAAAGAATTCAAAGCACTAAGGAGACCAAATAAAACATGTTTGTGAGCCAACTCTAGCCCAGAATCCCTAGATCTGCAATCTTTCCCATCCACATTCAGCTCAAAAATACGAAATCAGGCACCAAAACATACTCAGTTGTCCAAGGGATTAAACAAAGATCCAAGTTTCTCACACGGGCTTTTAAAACTCTCCCTAATACGCTTCCAATCTTACCTACCCATTCCTCCCTTCAGGAAGTCTTCAGCCAATCTCCATGGCTTAGAGCTCTCCCCATCTCCCCTGAGAGTTTCCTAGCAATCTCCCTGCTCCCCTCCTCCTCCAAGGCCCAGGTCCCATTCCTTCCAAGAGACCTTCCAGGCTAGCTAATGTCCAGGAAGTCTCCAGCCCCTCCAACACAAAGTGCAGACAGCCCACACCACCCAATCTCGCACACTCATGTCAAGGCCTGCATTTTCCCCAGCTCCTTCACAGGCATACCAACCATCTCTCCACAAAGTCAAAGCAGAGCAGTTTCTGAAAGCCTTTCTCATCTCCACCCACTTCCCCAGAGCTAGCAAAGGGGATGGGGTGGCATGGTAGAAATGTGGTGCAGTGGTTAACAGTTCGGCTGCTAACCAGTAGATCGGTATTCAAATCGACCAGCTGCTCCTTGGAAACTTTTACGGGCCAGTTCTACTCTGTCCTATAGGGTCACTATGAGTTGGAATTGACTTGATGGCAATGAGTTTGTTTTTTTTTAATATAGGTAACAAGTCCCTGGGTGGCGCAAAAGGTTTGCACTCAACTATTAACTGAGAGGCTGGCAGTTCGAACCCACTCAGTGGCTCCATGAAAGAAAGGCCTGGCGATCTGCCTCCGTAAAGATTACAGCCAAGAAAACTCCACAGAACTCAGTTCCACTGTGTAACACATGGGGTCACGCGTCATACTCAACTCCGTGACAGCAGGTCTGGTCTTGTTTGTTTATGTAGGCTGTGAGTTAAGGGACTTAACAGACATTATCTAGACGACCTTATTTAATCCCCACAACAACTCTGTGAGGCAAATACCACAGCTATAAATATCCTCACTTTACAGATAAGGAAACTGAGCCCTAGAAAGGATGAAAAAAATCACTGGGCAAGGTCACACAGCTATTATGTGTCTCAAATAATATTCACTAATCCACATCTCACAGAAGGGCAAACCAAGAACACGAAGTCTGTAATGACACTCAAAATCAAAGCCACTCTCGTCTGTGCGTATCGTGGAGATACAGCTGCCCACTGGATGTGCTTCTGGCAAAAAGTATGTAACAGAAACCACTCCGAGGGCACGCGGTAACTAATTCCTGGTATCAAAACATCTGTGTATCTACTCGTTGGTCAGTGCTCCCAGAATTCCAGTCTCCAAAGATGCACCATGGAAGATGAGTCAACACTTCCCCAAAGCAGTGGAGAATTTTCACAGACTTTCTCAGAGTTCATGCCAGGGTGAAATCATGGCAAAAATCCTGGCTCTAAGAGGACCTTTTACTACCTAGAAAACAAACAAAAAAACTACCTTCTCTTGGAATATTGAACTCTGGAAAAATGTCAGAATGGCCTATGTAACCCTCTCTAACCTATGTGATGATGTATATTTTTAAAAGGGAAGGGGGCTCATTTATCCATTCGACATTTATTAAGCACTTGGTTTTTTATTTCATCACAGTTTCTGAGTAACCTTGTAAGCCATACTAGGGAAATGTAATCAATACAGTGAAACCTGTGAAAGCCGGAACCCATGTAAGATGAAAACCTGTCAGAGAAGGAAAATGCGAATATGTTCCACTAAACCGAGCGATGGAAAAGTGGTCAGACTGTACCCTGTCAAAGATGGAAAACCCGTGAAACGGGGAAAAACCAAGCAGTCCTGTCAAGTTCCAGCTCTGGCAGGGTTCACTGTATCTGACAGATGAGGAAACTGAGGCCCAGAGGGGCAAACAAGCTGCCTGTGGTCAGAAGCTG
This sequence comes from Dugong dugon, assembly GCA_030035585.1. NCBI lineage: Eukaryota > Metazoa > Chordata > Mammalia > Sirenia > Dugongidae > Dugong > Dugong dugon. Next base: position 70,723,365 of record CM057461.1, read on the forward strand.
GTGATGTCAGTGTCCTCCTGCCTCCCTGCCCACTCCACCTGTCCCCTCCAACCCCACACAGGGAAACAGGGATGTGAAAGTGTAACAGGCATGTTTCCTGTTTCTCACCAGCCAGTCAGCTTCCTCAGAGGCCCACTTCCGCCGCTGCCACGGGGCCAGAGGCAAAGCCGGCAGCCACCCCCGAGCACTGCACAGGTACAGTACGACACCAGGTTTCACACCTAAGGAAGACAGAGCCTAGGTTCCAGTCCTAGCTCTACCACCAGCTGGCTGGGAGGTCAAAGGCAAGTCACTTCTCTCTGGACCTCAGCGTCCTCATCTGTAAAAAGAGGGAGTTAAATACTCTCTCTAAGACTCCTTGCCATCTGAACATTCTCTGGCTAAAAAGTGAGCCTGAGCTGTACCCACAAAGGGCTCTGTTCAATGTTAAAAAGATCCACTGACAGAGCTGGCAAGCACTAAAATGAAGCCTGACCAGCAGGCTCCTGAGCATTTACGTGTCAAATGAGTGCAATGAGACCTGCATCAAGGTGCATCACTGTGAAAATATCCTACAAGCTTCTGGGGGCTGGGAGGAAAGACTAGATCAGACACACAAGGGAACATTGGGGATGATAGAAATGTTCTGTATTTTTTATTTTTGGCAGTGATTTCAAGAATGTACACATCCATCAAAACTCACCAAATTGTGTACTTTAAATGGATGCAGTTTATTGTACTTATAACTCAATAAGGCTGATTTAAAAAAAAAAAAAGACCACAGAAAGGAAGAAGAATGAGAACAACCTTAAACTATTAAACTTCTCAAAAGCAACCCTGGAAACTAGAAGACTGGGGTACAGGACCTTCAAAGTTAAGGAAAAAGTACCGGATTAGTCTAGAATTCTCTATACTCAGCCAAATATCCATCAAGTATAAGAGTAGAAAAAAGAAGTCCTCAGACACGCAAGGAGTTTTCATGGACCGTTCCCTGGGCGGCTGCTGAAGATGTGTGTCAGAAAACACGAGAATAAGGCAAAAAAGAGAAAAACACGGGACCCCAGAAACAAAAGGTTCAGCCCGGAAGAGAGACAAAGGAAATTCCCAAGTCAATGGCAAAAGATGATCCTAGAACGTGGCTGTACGTATCACTGGAATCAGTGTGAAGCTTGAACTCTCCAGCCAGGGAATACGGAACTGGGAGTCCACAATCCAATTTTCACGTTTGCCTCAAAAAATGACTTTTTTTGTAGATGTCTGTTCAAATCAGGATCCAAAAAAGGTCCGCACAGGGCATTGAGCTGATCCGGCTTTTTAAGGCTCCTTTCATCTAGGACAGGCCCCCTCCCCTCCCCTTTCATGCCCTGACTTGGTGCAGAAACCAGGTCAGTTGTCTTACGGAAAATCCCATAGTCAGGGTTTGTCTCTCTTCCTGGGTGTCATTTAACTGGATCCTCCATCCCTGTATTTCCTGCAAATGGATTAGCTCAAGAGATTTGATTAGATTCAGGTTCAACATTTTTAGCCAGAATATTTCATAGGTGGTACTGTTATAATCTTTACCCCAGTAAGAAGTTTCGTATTTCATAAAATCTAAGATGCCATAAATTTTATGAATGACACCAAAAAAAAAAATTGGTGACAAGTGACCTGTGATACACCATTGATCGTAAGACTCATTTTGATATGAGGCGTGTTAAAATGGGGGCACGGGGAATTACATCTCAGAATTGAAATATTAGTACACTTTGATTATTGTTTAAAAACAATCAAAGGTCTTTTTAAAGTTGGGTTTAGAGGAGGAGCTCTACAGAACAACAATTTCAGAAGTAACTCGAGAGAGAGACACCCTCAGCAGTGGGGGATGCTTTACAAGCAATGCTTCTTGGGGACAGAATAATCTTTCAAGATACTTTTCTACCTTTCACATCCCAGCTGGCACATCACTGCTATCACATGTCCTCACTGCTATCACATCTCTAGATTTTACTCGGAGGCTTACATCAGGGCATGCTAAGTAAAAGCAAACACTAGGAACAGCTGATAGAATTCAGTTACTACTAGTGTAGCCACTTTGAAAAACAACTGAGCTGTTTCTTAAAAAGGTAAGCATAAATATACCATGATGTTGTTGTTAGCTGCTGTCGAGTCAATTCCGACTCATGACAGGCAACCCCATGTGTGCAGAGTAGAACTGTCCGTGGGGTTTTAAAGGCTGTGACCTTTCAGAAGCAGATTGCCAGGCTCGTCTTCCAAGGTGCCGCTTAATATCTATGGAAGAGAAATTAAAACCTATGTCCACACAGAGACTTGTCTGCACATTATTCATAATAGATAACAACAGCATTATTCATAATAGACAAAAAGTGGAAATTGCCCACGTCCATCAACTGATGAATAACTACACAAAATGTGGTAAATCCCTACAATTAACCGCTATTCAACAATAGAAAGGAACAAACGGACACACGCTCCATCATACAGGAACCCTGGAGACGTGATGCTGAGCAAGAGAAGCCCGACGCGGAAGCCTACATATTAGGATTCCATTTATATGACACCCAGAAAAGGCAAACGGGTAGAAACAGAGGGTAGAGAAACGGCCGCCGCGAGTCTGAATCGACTGCGCAGCGACTAACAAGGAGAGAGCTGGGAAGGGGTTCAGGGAGAGACTGCAGACGGGCACCAGGAACCTTCTCAGGGTGACGGAGAAATGTCCTAAAACTGGGCCGTAGTGACAGCTGCACAACTCTGTACATTACTAAAAGTAATGGAATTGCACACACGAAACAAATGAATTTTATGACCTTAATAAAATGGTAAAAAAAAAAAAAAATCATTTACTAAGCTTAAAGAACTCTTCTCTCAGCTTTCTGGTGACTGGATATAAACAGACTCATTGTATCTGCCTTATCTGTTATTTATCCATCCAGAAACACTGGCTGCTGTAGAAGGAAGCAAGGCCAAAGGTCAGAGCTGATACAACCAGAGTCCTAACAGTACCCCCAGGCCCTCCCTGAAGAGCTCATGTGCACCCGCCTCAACAATCCTCTCTGTGGCCCATTAATCTCCTGAAGTTTTCCTGAATGTGCTGTGTGCCCTCACGCACACGCTCCCCTGACTGAGACACTTTGCCGTCCCCCCTCTGTCTGTCCACGTCGTCTTTCAAGGCTGAGTTCAAGCATCATCAACTCCCGCACCCTACCACCAACATCCACCAGCCCAAGGCAGAAACCCGTGTTCCCAGCAAACCCATCTATTTCTCTAGGGCCTAGAGTCTAGGCTGTAAGTTCCCTGAGGGTCAGTTCTGTATCTTACTCATCTCTGTATCATCAGTACCAAACATAACGGTAGCAAATTTTGGGAAGGTGGATACAGGACAACTGGTTAAGACAGAGAGATTATAATCTAGATAATATGGGCTAAGTATACCAATTAACCACAAATACAATGACTGCTATCAACATATTATCATTCTGTCTTATTCATATTCTTGCTTCCACTCATTCCCCTACAATTTATTCTCAACCTACAACCAGAAAGCACTTTTAAGGAAAGTCATATCATGTCACTGTTCCGTTCAAAAGCTTCCACTGGCTCCCATCTCAGGTAAGAACCAGTCAATACAATGGCCTACAAGCCCTCACAACCTGACCTCTTGTTATCTCTAGGAGCTCACCTACTGTGTCTCTCCCTTCACTGGTCTCCTGGGTGTCTGTCAATTGTGCCATAGTGCTCCCCTCTGTGCTGCTGATGTTCTTCTACCTGAAACGCTCTTCCTGAGATATCCACCTAATTCCTTCCAGCACCTCCTTCAAGTCTTTGTTTAAATGTCATCTCTCAGTCAGACCCGCTCCAACCACCCTACTGAACATCGTGTGTAGGTACATATGCATACTCCCTGCCCCCATCCCACTTTATTTTTCTCTAAAGCGCTTACCAATTTCTAAAAGTTCTATAAAATTCACATTTAACTTGCTTACTGGCTCTTTCTCTCAAGTAGAATGTAAGCACCATGAAGACAGAATTTTATCTGATTATTCATTGAATATTCCAGAACCTTATTTGTTACATGAATGAATAAATCCCACTGATAAGCCTTATTGCTCACTTGGAAAAATACCTTTCCCCTGAATTCAAAATTAAGTTGAACATGAATGAATAACTTTTGACAAACATCATCACTCCTACCATACTTCTTTATTCTAAAAAGTGATATCAAAATACAAGAGGAAATTCTTAGATACGACACCAAAAGGCAAAGCAGCAAAAGACAAAACAGTTAAATTGGATTTCATCAAAATTAAAACTTTCGTGCGTCAAAGGATTTCATCAAGAAAGTAAAGACACAATCTACAAAACAGGATAAAACATTTGGGAACCACATATATAATAAGAGTTTAATATCCAGGATATATTGAGAACTTCTCCAACTCAACAACAAAAAGACAAACAACCCAATCAAATAACGGGCAAAGGACTTGAACATACATTTCTCCAAACAAGATATACAACTGGCCAATAAGCATATGAAAACTGCTCAACTTTATTAGTTATTGTTGGTGTTAGCTGCCGTGGAGTTGATTTCACCTCATGGCAGCCCCATGCATGCAGAGGGAAACACAAACACTAGGATGGCTATTATCAGAAAAACGGTAAATAACAAGTGTTGGCGAGGATGTGGAAAATTGGAGCCTTATCCACTGCTGGTGGAATTGTAAAATGGTACAGCCATCTCAGAAAACAGTTTGGTGATGCCTCAAAAAGTTAAACACAAATTACCATATGACCCAGCAATTCCATTCCTGGGTATTTACTTGAAAGCAGAGACTCAAACAGATACTTTTACACCAAAGTTCACTGCAGTATTATTCATAATAGTTAAAAGGTACAAACAATCCAAATATCCTTCAACAGATGAATGGATAAATAAAATGTGGTATATCCATCCAACAGAATATTATTCAGCCATAAAGAGAAATGAAGTCCTGATACAAGCTATGACATGGATGAACCTTGTAAACACTACGCTAAATGAAACAAGTCACACACAAAAAGGACAGCTATCATATGATCTAAAACAGGCAAATGCATAGAGACCGAAGTTTACCAGTGGTTACCAGGGGCCAGTGGGAGGGGCAGAGTTTCTATCGAGGGTGCTAAAAAAATTTGGGAAACAGACAGTGGCGACAGCTGCACAACTTGGTAAATGCAATTAATGTCACTGAACTGTAGACACAAAAATGGTTAAAATGGCCAATGGTCTGTTATATACTATACCACAATAAAATAAAATGGTTTCTGTTCGACTGCTAACCTAAAGGTTGTCAGTTCAAACCCACTCAGCAGTACCGTGGAAGAAAAGGTATGGCGCTCTACGCTGTAACACAAGGGGTTGTCATGAGCCAGAACTGACTTGACAGCAATTAACAACAACAACATAGGTGAGGTGCAATGGACCACTTTTATATGGCTTTTCTTGCCATGGTCTTGTAACTCCCACCAAATATTTGGGAGGGACTATGCAAATAGGTGCTTGTGACACACAAAGGGGACTGGACAGCTTGCTAATAATGCAAACAAGGTGCATGGCAAATAAGGTGTATGGAACCCTAAAAAGGGGATTGTTCAGTTGTGCTATCCTGCTCGGCTTAAAATGAGTCATCCAGGAGACAGAATGGGGGACCCTACTACCATCAAGGAAGAAGAGCTACGAGTGGAGTACGCCCTTTGGACCAGGGCTCCCTGTGCTGAGAACCTCCCAGACACAGGAGACAGAGAGCTGTAACACTGGAAACAGTGCAAGATGGCAAGAAGCAGCAGCAAGCTCTGCAAAGAACCAGCAGCAGCAGAACCAGGAGACTGGCAGGAGACAGCGCAGGGGACTTCCTGGCCCACGTAGAGAGAAAGCTTAACGCTTTGGGCAGGAGGCTTGCTGGCAGAGTAGGGTGCCTCTGGGAACTTGGTAATGGTTAAGACTGTGTCAGCTGGGCCATGATTCTCAGTCTTTTGGCAGTTGTATAATATTGTGATCACTTCCCTATTGAGATCTGATATGTGATCACCTCCACGATGGGATCTGCTGTAAGGAGCCAATCAGGTGAAAGGGAGTTTCTTCGGGCGTGTGGCTTGCATCAAATAAAAGTGGACATTTTGGCAAAGCTTGGGAGCTTTTTGCTCGTGCTGGATCCTGCAGCTGGCTCCTGTTCATCTGACCTCCAGTTCTAGGGGTTTAAGCTAGCAGCTTGCCTGCAGTCTTGCCTGCATATCTTGGGATTCATCGATCTTTGCAGCCTGTGAGCAAGAGCCCTTCTCTCTGACCTACCGATCTTAGGTTCGCCAGCCCCTGCGGCAACATGAATCAGGAGAGGGCTCTATCCTGACCCACAGACTTGGGACATTTCAGCCTCTACAATCACGTGAGCCATTTCCTTCATATAAAACTCTATATATGTATTTATACACTTTACTAGTTTTGCTTCTGTAGGGAACCCAGTCTAAGACAGTAGGCTTGCCAACCCACGAAGCTAGAGAGCTGAGCGCCTTCGGGCTGAGGCTTACTGATGGAGTGGGATGCCTCCGGGCACTTATTAGAGTTAAAGAGCTTTGTAACAGTTGCTGGAGCAGGGCAGAGGCCAGGCCGGCCCAAGAGGCCCGAGGGACCACGGGGCCGGCGGCCGAGGGCAGAAAGAGGTCTGCCTGCAGGCACAGCTGAGAAGAGACTGTCCTGACCAAAGAACTATATCCTGAGTCGTTCCTGATCCTGAATTATAACCTGTTGCTTCCATAATAAACCCCATAACTGGGAGTATGGTCTGTGAGTTGTGTGTGGCCACTGCAACGAATTATCAAACCCAGCAGAGTAGAGTGCTATGGAGGGATGGCTGGTGTTAGAATTAGTAAAAAGGCTGCAGAGAGGAGTTACATCCGACCTCTGCCTTACAGCGATCAGCCTTGGGCTGTTGGTGTGGAAAACGATTCTCCTCTTCCCTTATGAAGTTAGACGAGGTCAGAAGACACCCCCCATGCCATTTTTACAACAGGTGTGTATATATATATCTATATATATCTATATGATTTATGGTTCTGTGACTTCTGTATGGATAAAGCAGCTGTAACATTCTTAAATTACAATATGCGCTTGCTGCAGACATGTACGAAGCACAAGGTGAAAGGCCTGCTCCTCTCACTATAAACACACCTGCACACATTCGTTGTCGGTCTGCAGGCATCAGGACTGCAAAAGTCAGAGACAAAGCCGTTTTCACTAGGGGAGCAGCAGCTTACAAGAAAGGGGCTAAGGCTTCCTTTATGTTAGGGACTAACGGTAGAAAGGGTATTCCTGTTTTGTATGGTTTATCTCGGGACGAAAAGTTTTTTTCTTGGCTGTAGTATATGAATGTGTTCTTACGGGTTCTAGGATAAAATAGATCTCTTACTATGGACCCTAGTGAAAAAACGTGACAACCTCCACCTGGGACACAAAGCCTTTCCAGGGCAGTGGCCGACTGACCTCTCTTTGTCCCCTCAGAGCAAAGCCCAATGCTGTGCACAGCACAGGAACCCAGGCAGGCAGTCCACCTCAGGGCCTGACCATACCTCTCTGCTATACTGTACTTAGGAAACATTTGCTGGAGGATGTGAGTTCTTCCATAGATGGGAGTAGCCAACTTAGGGAAAGTACTTTGCACATGGCCTAGCGTGGCCTAGCATCAACAAATTTGGTTCTCCTCCCCACTACATCTCTCATCCCTTTGACTTCTTCTGTCTTCCACATACTTATCTAGTCATCCAGCAAAGAACAAGTAACTCCGAAGTCAAGTCGGGTTAGACTACAACTGAGCTGCTCCAACACCAATGAAGTCCTCTGACTCCCACCGTAAACAACTCTGCAGAACACTGAACAGCTCTTCTGAACACTTTTGGGTAAATACAAGTTGGAAACTTTTCAGCTTTGGTGTTATCCCAAACTCTTCAATTATTTACTAGCAGATCAAACACAAGCACAGAAATACAACAGCAAATCCCACTTAAGCTGGGCTTTTGTCTTTTGGGGTTTGTTGTTGTCCAGGTCTTTGTTTAAGTTCTTAACTTCCGGTGATGTGACTGGGTACAGGGAATCCTCTCCTGCCCTTGTTTGAGTTTGTTCTTTGAATCTGGAAAAGAAAGTCACCTGTCCTTACTAGGACTCAGCTCCTTTATCTATAAAATGAAGAAGTCATTTTAGATTATTTCTTCTGTCTCTTCTAACTTTAAAATGTTACTACATACCAGCATACCTTTGTGAGAATTACAATGGTTCCAATACAGGCCAAACCAAGCACGCAACCTACAGTTCCCCAAAGCTGGGCAGACTGCCACATCTTTCTCCCATAGAACGGCTGGTGGGTTCAAACCACAGACCTTTCGGTTAGCAGGTAAGTGCTTAACCACTGCACCACCAGGGCTCCTAGGACCACACAGCTGACATTTAATTGAGAGTTCAGAAAGAAACCCTTACATTTACATCAACTTATTTTTCTACTCCTTTTTATAGGGCGGTTTGTACAGTACTGCGCAGGCCGTCAAGAGGCGAAGAGCCTACGTCACACCGAAAAAGGAGGTGGGCACAAAGCAATGGGATTCTGTCAAAGAGCAAGCCTTCACTGACAGAGGAAGCATTAAGGATCAGCCAAGCCTCACTTCTGGGTTGAGCAGAGTTCCCCTCCTCTTCCATTCCACAAGTTCATTCATGCTTTCAAAACACACAATTTACAGTAGCCTTGCCAAAAAGTAAAAAAAACTACACATGCCTACACACTTCATGAAAAATAAGCCAGCTTGCCTGAACCAGAGGAAGCTTAAAGGCAAGATAAGAAATCAAAATGAATTTGCTACTCTAATTTCCTCAACCTCTTAGAAAACAAAAAAGCCCTTGGAACTGGGGATAAATTCTGAGTTTTGGGGAAGCCAGCTTCTTCTGTTACTACCTCCTACAGCTATTAATGCTGATTTTTATATTTCACAAGCGGGCAGGACCACATGGGGGTAGGGGGTGGACCAAAAAAAGAACGCGCAAGGCCTGAAAATCAAAGTTCGTAACGGCATTACCTCATAGGAAGAATTCACTGCCTAGCCAAAGGCAATTACTAAAAAAAAGAAAGAAAGAGGAAACCTAACATTTATCCACTCCTTAAATGCTCTATTAGGAACCCACATTCTGTTCTGTGAGACCCTGTCACTTAATCTCTCTGGCCCAGCATTGGATGGTCTTGTCTCATGACCCTAAAATGGTTTGATTTTTATAATTAAGGGCTTCACCCTAACTCAAAAACACTGAAAAGAATTATAGGTTTTAGGCAGAAAGAGCCCTGAACATCATCCAGCACAACTGGTCTTTTTCTGTGTTTGGTTTTACCCTGTCTTTGCAACAGACTTATCACCTGTACCCAAGTCTGAGGGGCGGCGAAGCCCGGCTCTTACTATGGCACTGGGTTTTCTTCCCAGGGGTGGAGAGAATGAGGGATCAAAATCTAAAAGCATGACAGTGAAAGACAAGAAGCCAGGCACACACTCCTACCTTTGTACCTGATAGCTCACAAAATGACAGTACGAAGTACAGAAGATAATACTCCAAAACAACTAGAGAATTGTGGGGCGGGAGAGGATACAAACGCCCACTGGCAGATGAGATTCTTCCCCAAAACACAATTCTCAAAGAAAAGAAAAGGGAAGCCACAATTCAGCATATGCTCCAAGGGGCTGCAGTGGGGATGAAAGTTCATCCACCTGGGCCCTAAATAGGTTCTGGGCTCCTCTGGGCAGCTATGGGGCAGGAGGGGATCAGTAGGAGCATGCAGGTGGAGAAGGGGCTGCAGGGGAAGAGCGGAGAAGCTGTGTAACCACGTAGGGGGCAGGGGAGGCAAGCTGGGCCCCCCAGCACAGGTGGCTCAGCTTAGTACGCCACATTCTATGAGAAGTGTGTCCGTGCTGGCCTCCCTCCCACCAGTCTATGAGTAAGGGGACTAAATAACTTCTTATCCAGACTGGGACACTTTGAAAGGGAGCACCCAGGCATACACTGGGACCGTGTAACAGGCAAACTAGGACATATACATAGTCTCTGTATGCATGAGTCCCTTAAAGCAGAACATGTCTTCTTCAGCTCCGTACTCCCAAGGCCAAGCATACAGTAGGCTCTAGACTCCTTTCTTCAGTGATTCTAAACTTGCCAAAAGCACTCCGTGGATTATTCTTAGCAGGTCGCCGTGCTGCAGGCAGATGTAGCAGCAGCGTTCCCATAAAAGGTGGTACACTTTTTAATTAAAAAAATCTCTAAATGATCTTTGAAATGAACTCTTCCACGTCCACAGCCAACCAAAGCTCTCCCCTAAAGCTGCTTTCCCACTGAACTCCGTGTGACCTTCCATGCTGGCGGAGAGGCCGCCACAGCCCCAGGAGCTGCGGCAACAGCTGATATACCCTGTGCTGCGAGCCCAGAGCCGCTTTCCTGAGGGCCACTCCAGCTCTGGCTGCTCTCTGGCTTAGTAATTCCGAACAACGATCATCAGACATGACTACCAAATCTACAAGCTCTAGTCCAGATGTCTGTAGCAATACCTAGAGGGAAAATACACAAAACAAGTTCTAAAATCTAAGTCCTTTCCTTTTTGGGGTCAGTTTGTCATATGTCAAGCTCAGGAAAGGTTCTAAACCAGAGCCCTGGGGTCTGTTTCTTTTGAGGAGAAAACGCCCAGAAAGCCCAAGTGAAGGTGTCCTGCAGCGCAGCCTGGGCCCAGGCCAGAGATAAGCCTGCAGCAGGAGTCGGCACTTGTCTCCGAGGCCCTCGGTTCTCTGGGGAGACTGACAGCTGTGAGTTCTATTAATGTACCTTCAGCCCCCTTCTTGGATTTCACTGGTTTAATCCAAGCTACCAAGTGATTATAACGAGACCAGCTCATAAACTATTCAGGTGCCTCTGGAGCAATTGTTTCAACATACTCCCGTGAGGTGGGTGTGGGTATCCAGGAAGAGAAATAGGGAGGAAGCCAGGGGAGCCCTGCCCAGACCCCAGCGGGCCTTACCTTTATTTCTTGGATCCCATTATCAGATCCCATGTGGCGTGGATTGGATTATGTCCCCCCAAAAATGAGTGTTATTAATTTGGCCAGGCTATGATTCCTGGTATTCTGTGGTTTTCCTATAAATTGTAAATCCTGCCTCTATGATGTTTGAGGGAGGATGGGTAGCAGTTGTGTTAGTAAGGCAGGACTCAGTCTACAAGATTGGACTGTGTTCTGAGGCAATCTCTAGAAATATAAAAGACAGAAGTGAGAAGCGAGACAGGGGACCTCATACCATCAAGAAATCAGTGCCGGGAGTAGAGCGTGTCCTTTGGACCAGGATCCCTGCGCAGAGAAGCTCCTAGTCCAGGGGAACACTGAAGAGAAGAAGGCCTACAGAGAGAACAAGCCTTCCCCTGGAGGTGATGCCCTGAATTTGGACTTTTAGCCTACTTTGACTGTGAGGAAATAAACTTCTCTTCATTAAAACCATCCACTTGTGGTGTTTCTGTTATAGCAGCACGAGATGACTAAGACACCACGCTAGTGATATAATACGACTTCTAATTTTTATAAATCCTAGCGTTATTTTATATTATGTCGTCACCTGTTCCGTGCTGCGCTGCGCTTTGTATTAAAAGTACTTAATACCTGGGACATTCTCCTCTTCTGAAAGGCTTGGATATCAAGTAGAACTCTGACAGAACTCTAAAGAAGTATAGTTTATAAGCATAATGCCTCAGATGTCTGCAGACAGTACTTCCTTAGGTCAGGGAGATTCAAAGATCCCCCAAAAAGGCATTATAGCAAAAATAAAATCAATTCCTTTTACTGAGGTTTTAGTGTGTGCAAAGCACAAGCCCAAGTCTTAAATTACTCTTAGATACCACTATTAGTTTTTGTTATAATACATAAACTCCAATGCCAAATGCTAAATTATTATCCAACTTCCCCCAACATTTCTAAAATCCACCCCCAATTTCCCATTCCACTAACCTCATTATCTCTTGTCTCACTGACTATTTTCTAGTCACCTCCTATTTGTCCCCAGGTTGACTTGCCTCCAAACCAAACCAAACTCACTGACGTCAAGTCGATTCTGACTCATGGAGACCCCACAGGGTTTCCACGGCTGTAAATCCTTATGGAAGTAGACCGCCACATCTTTCTCCTGAGGAGCCACTGGTGTTTTCGAATTGCTGACCTTTCGTTTTGCGGTCAAGCTCTTTAACCACTGCACATCACCAGGACTACTGGGCTTGCCCACTACCATGAAATCAAGTTTTCAAAGTGCAACTCTGGGACTCCACAAGAGCCTGCTCAGACACCTTCAATGACTCCTCACAGCTCCTTTAAGAATGGCAAAACCTCCTTTGCTGGGCATTCAAGTCTCCAGGGTCCAGCACCAGTCTCTCTAGGCAGCCAACGTCAGGTTAGGAGTTAGCCATACAGCTTGGTCTCAAACACTAGCTCCACTGCTTACTTATCTCCTCTGTGTCTCTTTGCCTGCTAAACAAGAATTATAACAGTAACTAAACAAGTTGGTGGTGAAGATTAAGTGGAATAATTTGCCCAAAACAGCTCAGCACAGGCCTGGTACACAGAATTGTTCCATAAATGTCAACTATTTTTATTATCCCTGCTTCAGTCATTCACTGAACAAATATTCAAGTGCTGACTACAGGCCAGGCGCCGTTGTCAGTATTCAGCTTACAGAGTGAGCCAAACAAAGTCCCTGCCCTCCTGGAGCTCAGACATGAATGGATAAATACACATGTTCTGCATCTGGTAGTGCTAAATACTACAAAGAACGATAGGTACCCCTGTAGCTCCACTGGACAGGACCCAGGACCCAGGACCCAGTCAAAGCAAGCAGAATCTTCACCCAGCCTGCTCCAGCCACCAGAGCTTTGTCAGGCACTGCTTCCGCTTTGTCAGTGCCTGTTCACTTCCACCTGTCAGAATCCTGCCTCTCTTGTAAGATCCAGCTCGGGGAGACACTCCCGGGAAGCTTTTGCTGTCTTCCCCCTGCCTTCCCCGGACTCAGGCACTCTGCCTGCCTCTCTGGTAATGGGTCAGTTATAACATAGAACACGAGGTGCTCGCGTGCACGCTGCATCAGCTCTACTGTGATCACCTGAAGACAGGGAATGTAACTTTTCTCTCCTCAACTACCTGGCACATCTTATCTTCTCAAAAACAAACTTGTGAAATGCGTAAGTAAATCTCAAACCTAATTATCCTGCCATCATCCTACGATTAAGCCAAGAAACCCAAAGAGAAGTGGATATGAAGAGGTATTCGGAAAGAAAAGAAATCCCTGTGGCGCCCAGCCCAATACCAGAGTTCAAGGATTTCTCCTGGCAGAGAAGTTACAATGTTTCTTTCCTTACATCTACTTTAGTCTTTCCAGATGGCTTTGGTGAATTGGTAGTTTTGGTGGACTGGTCAGCTTCTAAGATTGACATGCTTTTACACCCTTGACATAAGCACAGAGAGAAAGATAAAGGCCTTACAGACTCTGAAGGTCTCAACAGAGTATCTGATTTTTAATCTGCATTGACTTGCTGAATAATATTTTTCAGTATTAAATTTCTGCCGAAAGCCAACAGAGGAAAAGACTTCGTAGAGAACAGAGGGATGTGTCCACTTGTCCAGAGGAATGCAGACTGCTGTGGAAGGTGCTGAGCTGAGCTGGTTCAGGTACTGCCTCTGCCAAGCAGGTCAGGGAGTCCTCGCTGTCCTCCCTCATGTGACCGAGGAGGCAACTGTGACCAGAGCAGCAAAGCGGGCTAACACTGGTACAGTCTAATCGGATAACAAAGGACCCTTAGACAACCCAAAGTGCCTATGATTTCAGATAAGGAACAGGCTGTACTCCAGACAAGTACAAGAACAAAGGAAACAAACATGTCTTTAATAACCACAACACACCTTAGAGAAGACGCTGCAGCACTAAGCAAGGAACAGGCCCACAGACATACGCTGAAAGAAGGGGTGAGTCTACCTGAAAAGAGACTTTTGCAGATAACTGAGGATCCATTCAAAGATCTGGATTTCCGTTTAGTTAACAGAAATGGCATAAAATATACTAGGTACATCTATTACAAAGAATATTTCTAGCATTTAGCATTTCTTGACGCCTCAGGGTCATCATTACAAAGATAGTCACTGTACTGAGTTGAAGTCCAAAAGTGCCTTTCCAGGCTCCTACAAGGCACAGCAAGAAATCAGTGAAGGCTTCTGTAACCTTCAATTTCTTGCTTGTCTTCTCCTACCCTCACTTGCTGAGGACAAACAGGAGGACAGAAATCCTCTCCACAAGTTTTTGTTCAGGAGGTAGCAGTTTGGAAAGATAAAGAGTTGACAAGGTAGCTTCTGACTGCCCTTGGTTGATGTTATAAGTATTTTAAGGAAGAGGATTCTGGAAGGTTGGTCTAAAAAAGCCACGGGCCTTCCACAGACATATGTGTTGAACTCCTCATTATGTTCATTCACTCAGGAATTATTTACTGAGCAGACACCACGTCCCAAGCACTGTTTTAGGCAATGGAAATTCTGTAGTTAAACAAAAGAGGTAAGGTGTCTGCCATTAGGAAGGTCATAGCAAAGTGAGCGAGAGACTCAGATAGACACCAAGCCACCGGCTGTGGGTATAGATGACTTAAGCTAGGGAGGTCAAGGAGGCTTCCAGAAAGGTGAGATGTGAGCTGGGTCCCAAATGATAGGAGGCAGCTCACAACACAAAGATCTGGGAGGAAAGCCACCCATCCATCAGACAGACAGACAGAAAGGCTGGGGTGTCTGGCACACAGTAAATGAGAGCGAGAATGGAAAGAAAGCCAAGAGACAGAGGGGGACAGTGCATGTCCCTAAGGTCGTTTACACTGTAACTAAACCTGCCATTTTCTTTTAATAGGAGACACTGGGAGGGCTGTGCTGAGAAGTGATAGAATCGAATTTATAATTTTCACAGATTATCCTGAATGTTGAATGCATTGGAAGCTCACCAAGGTAATCCTTGCTGTTAAACTGTGCTGACATGCCAATATCACACAGTCGTTAGGAATGCGGACTCTGGAGCCAGACTCAGACACTTACTAGCTGCCTAACTTTGGGCAAATTATTTCCTCTGTGTACCTCGGTTTCCTCATCTGTAAAATGGGGATAAACACAAATCTCTCTCATGTAATAGTTGTTTTAGTTTCAGATTTAACGATAAAAGTAAAAAGGTATCCACCAAGTGTCTAAATGTCACTAATAATGCAAGCATGTATTTTCAAGAAGCCTCTAGCGTATGAGTTAAGTCTTTATACACTCTCTGTTTGAGAGAGGAAATGAGCAGTTGGTCTTGTTTTATAAACAAGGTCTTATTAATAAAGTAAAAAGTTTCCCGCCTTTTAGCTGTTGGTGGCTACCACTATGGTAAAGGAGCCCCAGTGGTGCAACAGTTAAGCACTCAGCTGCTAACAGAAAGATCAGCAGTTTAAACCCACCAGCAGCTCCATGGGAGAAAAGACCTGGCAATCTGCTCCAGTAAAGACTAAAAAACCAAAAAAAATTGTTACCGTTGAGTCAATTCCAACTCATACCAACCCTATGTGACACAGCAGAACTACTCCATAGTTTCCAAGCAGCGGCTGGCGGATTCAAACTGCTGACCTTTTGGTTAGCAGCCAAGCTCTTAACCACTGCGACACCAGGGCTCCCCGTAAAGATTGTAGCCTAGGAAACCTTATGGAGCAGCTCTACTCTGTCCTGTAGGGTTGCTATGAGTCAGAATTGACCTGACAGCACAAACAAGCGCCACCACCGCTATGACAAAGAGGCCTGGTGGTGCAAACGGTTAACGCCCAGCTGCTTGCCAAAAGGATGGCAGTTTGAACCCTCCCAGCGGCTCCATGAGAAAAAGACCTGGCCATCTACTTCCGTAAAGAGTGCAGCCAAGAAAACCCTATGAGGCTGTTTTTAGTCGATCACATGGGGTCGCTATGAGTCAGAATTGACTCCACGGCACTTAACAACGAGAATAACCACCACAGTGGGTGAAAGGAGCATGCTCAAAATATGAACTAGAATTGAGCGTAGTATCACATTGTATCACGTAAGTAGTATCACATTGTTCCTTAAAGATAAAGGTATAATCTTCTCTTGGCTAAGAAAGGTCTTCCTCCTCTAAGTGAAAAAAATCCCCACGCGTCTGTCAGTTTCTCGTACTGTGGTGGCTTATGTCTTGCTGTGATGCTGGAAGCTAGGCCACAGGTATTTCAAATACCAGCAGGGTCACCCAAGGTGGACAGGATTCAGCTGAGCTTCCAAACTAGGACAGACTAAGAAGAAGGCTGTGAAGGTCTACTTCTGAAAAAATTAACCAGTAAAAACCTTATGAACAGCAGCAGTACGCTGTCTGATAAAGGACCAGAAGATGAGCCCCTCAGGTTGGAAGGCACTCAAAATATAACTGAGGAAGAGCTGTCTCCTCAAAGTAGAGTCAACCTTAATGACGTGACAGAGTAAAGTTTTCAGGACCTTCATTTGCTGATATAGCATGACTCAAAACGAGAAGAAACAGCTGCAAACATCCATTAATAATTAGAAGGTGCAATGTACAAAGTATGAATCTAGAAAAATTGGAAGTCATCAAAAATGAAATGGAATGCATAAACATCGAGATCCTAGGGATTAGTGAGCTGAAATGGACTGGCCCTTCTGAATCGGACAACTACATGGTCTACTATGCAGGGAATGACAAACTGCAAGAGGAATGGCATTGCATTCACTGTCTAAGAGAACATTTCAAGGTCTGTCCGTAAGTACAACATTGTCAGTGATAGGATAATATCCATACACCTGCAAGGAAGACCAGTTAATACTACCGTTATTCAAATTTACAAACCAACCACTAAGGCCAAATATGAAGAAATAGAAGATTTTTATCAACTTCTGCAGTCTGAAATTTATCAAACATACAATCAAAATGTATTGATAATTACTGGTGATTGGAATGCAAAAGTTGGAAACAAAGAAGAAGGAACAGTAGTTGGAAAATATGGCCTTGGTGACAGAGATAACGCAGGAGATCCCATGACAGAATTTTTCAAGACCAACAACTTCATTACAAATACCCTTTTGCAACAATACAGACAGCAACCATACATACGGACCTCGCCAGACGGAACACACAGGAATTAAATCGACTACATCTGTGGAAAGTGATGATGGAAAAGCTCAATATCATCAGTCAGAACAAGGCCAGGGGCCAATTGTGCAACAGACCATTAATTGCTCATATGTAAGTTCAGCTGAAGCTAAAGAAAATTAAAACAAACCCACGAGAGCCAAAGAACGATCTTTACTATATCCCACCTGAATTTAGAGATCATTTAAAGAATAGATTAGACACACTAAACACTAGTGACCAAAAACCAGAGAGCTGTGGAATGACATCATACATGAAGAAAGCAAGAAGTCATTAAAAATACAGGAAAGAAAGAAAACGCCAAAATGGATGTCAGAAAAGACTCTGAAACTTGCTCTTGACCACAGAGTAGCTAAAGTGAAAGGAAAAAATGATGAAGTAAAAGAGCTGAACAGGACATTTCAAAGGGCAGCTCAATAAGACAAAGTAAAGTATTATAATGAAATATGCAAAGACCTAGATCTAGACAACCAATAGAGAAGAACATGGTCAGCATTTCTCAAGGTGAAAGAACAGAAAATTCAAACCCCAAGTTAGAATACTGAAGGATTCTCAAGGGAAAATATTAAATAATGCAGGAAGCATCAAAAGAAGATGGAAGGAATACACAGAGGCACTGCACCAAAAACAATTGGTGGGTGTTCAACCATTTCAGGAGATAGCATATGATCAAGAACTAATGGTACTGAGGAAGAAGTCCAAGCTGCACTGAAGGCATTGGCAAAAAACAAGGCTCCAGGAATTGACAGAATACCAACTGAGATGTTTCAACTAACAGATGCAGCACTGGAAGTGCTCACTCATCTATGCCAAGAAATTTGGAAGACAGCTACCTAGTCAACCAATTGGAAGAGATCCATATTTATGCCTATTACAAAGAAAGGTGATCCAACAGAATGCAGAAATTATGGAACAATATCATTAGTATCAGAAGCAAGTAAAACTTTGCAAAGAGCATTCAAAAGTGGGTGCAGCAGTAAATGGACAGGGACCTGCCAGAAATTCAAGCTGGATTCAGAAGAGGACATGGAACAAGGGATATCACTGCTAATGTCAGCTGGATCCTGGCTGAAAGCAGAGAATACCAGAAAGATGTTTACCTGTGTTTTATTGACTATGCAAAGGCATTCGACTGTGTGGATCATAACAAATTATGGATAACATTGAGAAGAATGAGAATTCCAGAACACTTAATTGAGCTCATGTGGAACCTGTACATAGACCAAGATGCAGTCTGTTTGAACAGAACAAGGGGATACAGAGTGGTTTAAAGTCAGGAAAGGTGTGTGTCACGGTAGTATACTTTCACCATACTTATTCAATCTGTATGCTGAGCAAATAATCCAAGAAGCTGAACTATATGAAGAAGACAGGGGCATTAGAATTGGAGGAAGACTCATTACAACCTTGCTTGCTGAAAGTGAAGAGGACTTGAAGTGCTTACTGATGAAGATTAAAGACCACAATCTTCAGTAGGGATCACACCTCATCATAAAGAAAACAAAAATCCTCACAACTGGACCAATAAGTAACATCATGCTAAATGGAAAAAAGACTGAAGCAGTCAAGGATTTCATTTTACTTGGATCAACAATTAACACCGATGGAAGCAGCAGTCAAGAAATCAAACGATGCATTGCACTGTGAGAATCTGCTGCAAAAGACCTCTTCAAATTGTTAAAAAGCAAAAACGTCACTTAAAGGACTAAGGGGCACCTGACCCAAGCCATGAAGTTTTCAATCGCCTCATATGCATGCGAAAGCTGGACAATGAATAAGGAAGACCGAGAAGAACTGATGCCTTTGAATTATGGTGTCGGCGAAGAATACTGAACATACCATGGACTGCCAAAAGAACGAACAAATCTCTCTTGGAAGAAGGACAGCCAGAATGCTCCTTGGAAGCAAGGATGGAGACTCTGTCTCACATACTTTGGACATGTTATCAGGAGGGACGAGCCCCTGAGAAGGACATCATGCTTGGTAAAGCAGAGGGTCAGCAAAAAAGAGGAAGACCCTCAACAAAATGGACTGACACAGGGGCTACAACAAAGGGCTCAAGCATAGCAACAATCGGGAGGATGGCGCAGGACCAGGCACTATTTCATTTTGTTGTACATAAAGTTGCAACCGACTCGGTGGCACCTAACAACACCAAGTGAAAAATAGCTCTGTGGCTAAATTAATCATGCTGAGCATTTGACAACGTGGTAGAATTCTGATTCTTCCTTCTCTAACAGCTGCAGAGATTCTAATGCACTCTCAATGACTCACAGACGTCCAGCCTGCCCCACACATCCTCCCATCACAGAGCAGAGTTCTGAGTACAATCAGGAAGCCCAGCTTCCTCCTTCGAAAGAGGGTGGGGGCTGTAAATATGCCGATATTTCTTTTACAATGTCAAAACCACATTCTATCTTTCTACATTTCCTTTACTGGGACCTTATATAATAAAATACTCATGATTTTTCTATTTCGAATATTCTAGGAACAAATCAAACTTAAAATCAAGTTCTCCCCACTTCACCCTCCAACAGAAATGAAAGTCATCCATGGGACTTGGCAGCACATTGGCATCCTCCTGCCTTACAAGGACCATTTCTAAAAATTCATCCCCTAGCCGAGTCCCTCTCATAAGACCATATGGCATTAGGATGCAACTAACTCCATAAGGTGTCCTAGACTGTAATCTTTACGAGGAGCCCTGGTGGCACAGTGGTTAAGAGCTCGGCTGCTAACAAAAAGACAGAAAACTGTTAAAGATTTTTTTTTTTTAAATGACAAGAGAGAGACTAAACAAAAAGTACAAATAAAAAGAAAAGGTCATCTGAAATAGAGGCAAGCAGGAAACACTCATTACACCGTTGAATATTTGTAATTAAATTTAATAAGCAGTTACTATATGCTGGATCCTACTATGGAAGCAAGGTGAAAAAGGACACAAAGATAAATAAAATGTGGCCTGTGCCTGCAAAAATACTGATAATACACTTGAAACTATGCAAATGACCACAATATAAGGCAAAACATGGTCCCTGACAAGTGACGTTTGGGCTTAGTGCTACGTGAGCACCAACAATTGAGCAATTTCCACTGGGAAAAACAGGCTTTACAGAGGCCACAGCATTGAAGCTGAAGCTTTGACAATGAAAAGGAGTGGGAAAAGGCAAGAAGAAGAGGTGGACCACACAGAGGAAAGAGAATGGGGACAAAGAAAACACCGAATTCAGTGGGGCTGCAATATGGAGGAAATGTGGTAGAAGAAAAGCAAAGAACAGCAGGTTTGGGACAAAAATATCAGAGGGCTACCTCACTTACATAAAAAGACAAGAAAAGGCAAATGCACAGAGAATAACGTTTATTAGTGTTTACCAGGGGAGGGAGGCAGGGAGGAAGAGGGAAGGGATGGTATATACGGTGATGGAAATATCTCATTGGTTAAGGGTAGGGTTGCATGACTGATTATTTTAAGTGCTGTTGATAAGTTGTACATCTGTAAAAAGCTGAACTGGCAAAAGGTGTGTAGTATATTTACAACAACGACCAAACAAAGAAAAGAAAGTAGCTGCTGAGGTTGATCATGTACAACCAAACACCTCATGGGATTTGGTTACTTGGTTTGGAAGTTTAGGCTCATGGTTTCATGGGAAGTCCCAGTTAACTGGCCGATTAACAGCATGTTTAGTGCCTCTCTTCTACCTCCTACTACGTTTCCTAGTGCCTGGAGTAGTAAAAGCTTGCAAACGGCCATTCAAGGCACAACAACTGGTTTCTATTCACTGGAACAACAGAGGAAGAAGGTGAGTCAGGAAATGGAAAGGGATATGGAATGTGTGTCTAACTGCCTCCATGAACAACTGCCTCCTCTGCCATGAGACCAGTAGAACTGGATGATGCCCGGCTATCATTTTACTGAACATTTTGATCAAAGATTACATAGATGAATCCTGATCAGAAGAGGGAAAATGTAGAACAGAATTTCAAATTCTCATGGACTCCAGACTTCCTGGAGTCATGAATGTTGGATGAACCCCTGAAACTATTGCCCCGAGATAATCTTTAAATCTTAAACCAAAAATATCCCCTAAAGTCTTCTTAAAATTAAATAATTTAGCTTAACTGGTTAAAAATCTCTGCCTTCAGCATCATGCTCTTTTAAGAACTACCTATATGGGATCAAACTGACAACAACAACTTGAAAGATTAGACAGGAAGCTGAGGGGCAGTGAGTTTATGTTAATGGGGGATGAACAACTCAGACAAAGAGAGTGAGAATGGTTGCACAACTCAAAGAATGTAATCAGTGTCACTAAACTGTACATGCAGAAACTGTTGAATTGGTGTATTTTTTGCTGTGTATACTCTCAACAACAGTAACAAAATAAACAAAATTTAAAAATATGTGTATTAGAGGGCTTTGACTATCATTCTCGGGTGTTCGCACTTTCTTCTCTGGGCAGCAGAGAACTCAAGGCTTCTGAGCAGGGACAGACACAACGCATTTGTGTTTTGGAAACCTCCCTTGGCCTGGAGAGAAAGACCAGCCAGAATACTGCTCCAACAGGCTAGGAGAGAGAAAAGTGATGTCTGATTCCTTTAGGAGAGGGCAGTTAAGACAGAAAAGAAAGAAGAGGCTTGAAAGATACTTCAGTTAAAAGAGTTGGTGACACCTTCTTTATATTTTTAAATACGGGGGTAGGGGACATACAAAAAGAGTTATTTCAGGAAAAAAAAAAACTATTAAGACTTACTGACATTGAACTGTATATGTTGGGGTGGTATTTGAGACACAGGAGTTAAAAATTAACCCCAGACTTCTACAAATATTGGCAGGTCACACCTCAGACCTAAACGTGAACAAAAGGGAAAAGGAAAGGAAACATCGTCATTTCGGTCCCCAAAGGTCCATCTACCATCTTCTTCAGATCAACTGGAAAAGGAAAAGGAAAAACCAAGGATACTAAATCTAGTTCCGCTTCCACTAATCTAGAATTTATAAAGATTTAGACTAGAGCTAAGGAGCCTCGGTGGTGCAGTGGTTAAGCATTCAGCTACTAACAGAAAGGTCAGAGATTCACACTCACCGGGAAAAAAGACCTGGTGATCTGCTCCATAAAGATTACAGCTAGAACCAGAAATACCCCCTGAAGTCTTCTTAAAAACAAACAATAATTTAGCTTAATTAGTAAAAAACGTCTGCCTTGAGCATTATGCTCTTTCAAGAACTACCTACATGGGATCAAATTGACAACAGCAACTTCAAGATTAGATAGGGACCTTTGGGGCAGTGAGTTTATGTTAATGGGGCAGGAACAACTCAGAGAAGGAGGGTGAGAATGGTTGCACAACTCAAAGAAGGTAATCAGTGTCACTAAACTGTACATGCAGAAACCGCTGAACTGATGAACTGATGTTGTGCTGTGTATATTCTAAACAACAACTAAATAATTAAACTAAAAAAAAAAGGAACAGGATTTTTATCTCTACTTAACCTGGAGCTTCTCCAACCATTATTTAAAGTTAGCCATTCCAAGGACACAAAGGTGATTTAAAAATAAAAGAGGGCTTATTTTGGTGTGGAGCGGCAAATGGAAATGAAATACGCTATTAAGAGTCTTAAAAAAAAAAAACCTGCCTTATAAAGAATGCCAGGAGTGAAAATAAACTTCACATAGACAGAAAATAAACTTTCACAACAACGGAAAGATCATAACCTAGGAATCCCTATGGGGCAGCTCTGCTCTGTCACATGAGCTGCTGTGAGTGGAAGCTGACTGGACTTGGCATACAACAAGAGCAGAACTGGACTAAAGTACTCGGCAGTGCTCAAGAGAACATGGCTTTCTATGCCAAGAACCAAGGTACGTGGAGGAATGGTGTACACAAAGTAAAGACAGTTAACACACAGCTTACATGTATATTTAAAGTCATTTTTAAAGTGCCATTGAGTGCCAAGAATGTGTACACTAATCAATGACTTTCCGACTCTTTTAAAAATATCTGTTAGCTATAACTGCACCATCTGACCCACACATATCATGGTCTGTATTACGACACTCAATGGAATTAAAAAGAAAGATACCATTAACTCCCTCAATTACATGTCATATTTGTCCCTATTACCACAAATCAGAATTGTTGGATTGGGAAACTTGTCAACTCAAAAGTCAATGGACACACACAAATGAGTAAAAATAAAATGGGATAAATCTGAGTAAGATTCTCCAGTCATATAAATGTCAAAATCCTGGTTGAGATATGACTATAGTTTTGTAAAATGTTACTGTTGAAAGAAAATGGACAATGTGTACAAAGGATCTCTCTCTGTTATTTCTTACAACTACATGGTGTGAATCTACAATTATTTCAATTTAAAGGGGGAGGGACTGAATCCTTTAAAAAAAGCCAGTGGGTAGCTCCGTCCTATGAAATCTTCTGGCCACACAATAGATCAGTCACAAAAAGGGAAGCTTTGGAGCTAACTACTTAACGGGTGTTAAGTAAAATAAAAATGGAGTAGTGTGATTTGACAAAATGGCACCCACAGTTGATTTGACAACACCCCTAAGACTCGTCTTCACCGAAACTTAAGCTGAGATTCTGACAGCGCTTCCACCCTCTTTGATTTGTGTAAATTGTATAAGCCAATCAGAAACAAGCTTCTTTGCTTCTGAGTCCCTCTCCCTCCCCCAATAAAAAGCCAGTCACTGCTGATACTCAGGGGAACACCTTTCCACTTGTGGTTTGGTGTTACCTGATTTGTGAATCTTCTGCCTGAATAAACCTCATCTAATTAATTTTGTTATTGACTCAGTTTCTTTTGACATAGACAAAAGCACAGAAATGGCTCAGAAACCACAAAGTAAAAGGAAAAAATGAAAGCTAACTGGTGGGTAACAATTCCTCTAGAACACCTGTGAGGTAGGCAAGGCAGGTAATACTATCGCTCTCCACTTTACAAGCACAGAAGCAAAGGCTGACAGCGGTAAGGTGATCTGCCCACATCCACAAACCACAGTGGCCCTGAGTAAAAGCAAGTGCTCATACTCAGTATAAAACCAAAAAACCAAACTTGTTGCCATGGAGTCGATTCCAACTAAGAATGCTAAAATAAAAGTCTAATTTCCTCCTACGAGAGGACAGGAAAAAGAGGAGGAGGAAGAGGGAAGGAGAGAGGAAAGTTAAATGCACCTAAACCGATAAGACCCAAGCAATATTATCTAATCAAGCATCCAGGTAAATAAATAAGGTTCAGTGACCCACTGAGATGCTTCATGTTATGAGTTAAAGAAAAGGAGACGCAGTTAAAATCCTGCCCAGCACCAGAGGGTGGAGATTCCCCCCACAACTGTAAAGTGACTGATACTGCTCCGGGAAGGACAGAGACCGAGGCAAACCCCAGACAGACAAGTCTCCATCCCAGCAAGGCACTATGCAATCTGGCTTTCTGACCATCAAAACATCTTGTGGAGTACCATGGGCAGACAAGGTTGAGGGTCTCTTCACTTATAAAACAAATTTTACTGAGCAACAATTATGTGCTAAGTCACCAAGCAAGGTGTTACGGGTAAACTTATTTAAAAAAAAAAAAAAAAAAAAAGGAAGACACTGTGTGGCAGAAACAGACATTAATCAAATAATCACACAATATAAATTAAACCATGGTAAGTGCTAGAAGGGAAAGCATTGAAGGCATGTAAAAGGGGACCAGTTCTAGTCTGAAGAGCAGGAAATAAGATCTGATGAGAGATTAAAATTTTTGGAGCTTAATATAAGTAATTAGGAATTCAGCTCTGAAAGGGAAAAAAATCAGAGCTGTGAAATACAGAAAATTAGCTCTAAAGCACAAATAAAACTTTGCGCCATGCAAGAGACAAGGGGACAGAAAAAAACAATGAAACAGTGTGGAGTCACATTCTATACCCACTTCTCTTCAGCAAGCTGCATGACCTAGTATGTTATCTGAGCCCATCGTTCACCTTACCTACACATGTCCACATTCACACCATCACTTTTACTTGTACTGTCAAAGCCAGACAGCAGATATCTTGCTCCGATTTTGGGGTTTCCTTACAAAATCAAACATTTACTCTAAGGAAATTCCTGACCAAAATTAATCCTGCCAGAGGATCTTCTCTCACCCAAAGTTGCAAATCCTTTCTTTCCAGGCTTACTAAATTTGAATTTTCAAAAGATATGGCTGGGTGGAAGGCCAGAGGCCATCTTGTGACCTGATACCAGTTGCTCTCAGTAAAAGGGGGAAGGCAGGACTCAATCAATCATGTTAAGATTAGCCAATGGTTGGTCTTCTATACTTCTCCCTCCTCTTCTCTTCACAGGAGCCCTGGTTGCACAGTGGTTAGGGGCTTGGCTGCTAACCAAAAGGTCGGCAGTTCGAATCTACCAGCCACCCCCGGGAAACACTATGAGGCAGTTCAACTCTGTCCTATAGGGTCACTATGTGTTGAACTCGACTCAACAGCAATGGGGTTTTCTTTTGGTCTTCTCTTTATAAGCCTCACTGTACCTAGCTTTTTCAAACCATTTGCTTCTTCTGGAATCTCTCTATATGGATATAGAATAACTGCTCAGAATAAACCTTATGTTCAAAGTTTGTTGAGTTTTGATTATTGTTAACAGTAGAATGCCATAAAAAGATTGAATGCCAAAGTACATGGAAAAGTTAACGTTTAGAAAGTTAGGATGAATACCAAAATCCCTAGGCAAACTATTACAGTTGTAAGATAGTGAAAATGGAGCTTTTTTAAAGTCTTCGAGCATACTTCTCAGTGGAGGGAGGCCCCTTAGTCTGTTTTATATTTGCAGCACTGGGCGTAAGATGCAGGAGCCTCCAGCAGGGATAGATCTGGGTTGTGGAATTTAAAAAACTAAACACAGTCCCTTCCCTCCAGAAGCTTATAATCTAGTGGGGAGGACTTACCCAAACAGGTAACTTCAACACAATGTAAAGCCAGATAAAGTGCTTCTTTGCCTTCGAGTCTGACAAGATGTCCCAAGATCATCTCAGACAGTTCCTGCCTTAGACCTGAATCTGACATTTCTCTAAGGAGCCCTGATTCCTTTTACTGGGTGTCCTGGATTGAATTATGTCCCCCAAAAAATGTGTGTATCAGTTTAGCTGGGCCATGATTTCCAGTATTGTGTGGTTCTCCTCCATTTTGTGACTGTAATTTTACGTTAATGAGGATTACGGTGGGATTGTAACACCATTACCCAGGTCACATCCCTAATCCTATGTAGAGGGAGTTTCCCTGGGGTGTGGCCTGCACCACCTTGTATCTTAGAAGAGATGAAAGGAAACAGAAGCAAGCAGAAGAGTGGGGGACCTCATACCACCAAGAAAGCAGTGCCGGGAGCAGAGTGCGTCCTTTGGACACAGGGTCCCTGCGCGGAGAAGCTCCTAGTCCACGGGGAGATTGATGAGAAGGCCGACAGAGAGAGAAAGGCTTCCCCTGGAGCTGACGCCCTGAATTTGGACTTTTAGCCTACTTTACTGTGAGGAAATGAACTTCTCCTTGTTAAAGCCATCCACTTATAGTATTTCTGTTATAGCAGCACTAGATGACTAAAACACTGGGAAATGGTCCTCTCAAATTAGTTCTGTGCCCTTTTGACATTGACTTGAAAGGGTTCTTAATGGCCAAATATGGGACATCAAGAAGATTCTCAAATGGAATGGGTTGAACACACCAAATGTGTTTAAATTCATGAGTTACATTAATAGTAAAAAGGTCCTCTTTATTACATTAATAATAAAAAGGTCCTCTTTACTCAACTTTGGAGGCTGCTAGGTACCAACTCATTGTTCTGAAAATTGACAAATCGAAGGAAAGAATAAAGCACTCAAACTGCCTTTCTTGTACAGAATGTACTTCAGAGTAACCAAATTGTTGATGAGGCAAAGTTCTTCTTTACAGAAGAATTACAGCTAATAAACAGTAGAATTAAAGGAAAAGATGGAATTAGAAAACTGTCATAATGTTATCTAATGAAATAAGCAACATAGGCAACAATCATCAATCGCTGCTAAAACCACTAAATGAAAGATTGACGGGAAACACATAACAAGGTAAGGTGATCGAAGTGACAATACCTGAACCCACCGATCACGTTGGCATCCCTAAAAGAGGACAACCAGACAAGCGGACCTCCTACCGTGATGCAGAAGGGTGAACACATTAACACCAAAGAGGCAGTCATCACAAAAAGAAAAACTGCGCCTATGAGGGTCAGAATGAGATCTAATGACCAATTTTCCAGAAATTGAACACGTTAAACGACACAAAAGGATGGAAAACCAGTCAAATTCAGAATAAAGGGAGACTCTACAGGACAAATGACCCAGTTACTTCAACAAATAAACCAGATGAAAAAAGATGGGCTGGAGGAGAATTTTTAACAAACTCTTAAATGCAATATCTAACATTGCTTGGATTCAGATTCAAATCAATCAACTGTAAAAAGATATTTTTGAGACAACTGAAGAAAACTGAGCATAGACTGGTTATTAGATGATATTAAGGAATTACTGGTAATTTTGTTGGGTGTGATAATAGTATTGTAGTTGTTTTCTAAGTCCTTATTTATTAGAGATACACAGTGAAGTATTTACAGGTAAAATGATGTATGGAACATGTTTAAAATACTCTAGGGAAAAAAAGTGGAGGAAGAACAGATGAAACAAGAAGGGGACAATGATCCCTGAGAGTACGGCCCCCGGACACCCTTTTAGCTCAGTAATGAAGTTACTGCTGAGGTTCACCCTTCAGCGAAAAATTAGATAGGCCCATAAAACAAAACGAGACTAAAGGCCCACACCAGCCTAGGGACAAAGACTAGAAAGCAGGAGGGGGCAGGAAAGCCGATAACAGGGAACCCAAGGTTGAGAAGGGAGAGTGTTGACATGTTTTGGGGTTGGTAACCAATGGCACAAAACCATTTGTGTACTAATTGTTTAATGAGAAGCTAGTTTGTTCTGTAAAGCTTCATCTAAAGTACAATTAAAAATAAATAAAAGAAGGGCACAGTGCTAATAACCGTTGGAGGTGTGCGATGGGTATGTGGGATTACATTATTTTCTTTATGTTTATGTATGTTTTAAAATATTCTTGACAAGAGGTTTGAAAAAGATACAACCTTTATGCAAGGGATAATCATCACAGTGTTGTTTAAATGGCAAAAACTTGCAAACAACTTAAATCTCTATCCACAGGAGACAAATTAGGTAAATTATAGCACACATAAAAAGGAATACCATGAAAAATAACCATGTTTTAACAAAAAAACTTATTCCACTAATTTTTTACACTGTAAAAACAAAACGAACAGAAAGGCTGTAGACCAGCATGTACAGTGTCATTCTAGTATGTGATGGACACACGCACAGAGAAATGCCTGTAAGGATGTCCCCAAGGGATGGGAATCTCCGGGTGGTAGTATATTGTTATACTGGGCAAGTTCTTTTTCTCACTGTTCTTTGGGAACTTCTTCTAAAGGCATTCACTCATAGAATTATAATTTTACTTATATATTTAAATTTGTTTTATTTCTAGTTTCCTAAAATTTAAAATGGGGCTGAAAATATGATTCTCTTGGTGATTAAATGGCATAACATATTGAAAACAATTATCACACAATTTAGCATATAATTAGACATTTAAAAAATGTTTGGGCTCTTTTTTTTTTTTTTCTTTTACAATGTTTGAAAAGGATAATAAAGCAACTGTTTCTTTAAAAACGAAAGCATCTTACTCTTGTAAGTCCAAAACCCACGCGTCCCTTCTCTTCCTTAGTTATTTGATTATTTGCTGACACCTAAACACATTTGTGTCATTCTAGTATGTGATGGACACACGCACAGAGAAATGCCTGTAAGGATGTTCCCAAGGGGTGGGAATCTCCGGGTGGTAGTATATTGGTATACTGGGCAAGTTATTTTTCTCACTGTTCTTTGGGAACTTCTTATAAAGGCAATCAATCATATAATTATACATTTATTTACAAAGAATTTATAAGATAGCAGTCAGTCCTCGTTAGCCCTGGTGGGCGCAAATGGTTAATCGTTCAGCTGCTAACCAAAAGGCTGGCAGTTAGGATCCACCCAGCGGTCTCACGGGGGTAGAAATACCTGGCAATCTGCTCCTGTAACGACCGCAGCCTAAGAAGCCCTATGGGGTAGCTCTAGTCTACCCTTATAGGGTCACTGTGAGTTGGAATCAACTTGATGGCACACAACAACATAATGCTATATATCAAAAATAGACCTTTCAGAAGCATGGTCAACATGGCGGACTAGTTAGACGCTTCCTATATCCCTCTTAACAACAAAGATCTGGAAAAACAAGTGATTTGATTCAATGTGAACATCTGGCAGCCCTAAACAAGGCAAGGTTAAGAAATCCATCTGAGTCATACCGGAGAGGAAGACTGTTTGGAAAAGGGGAGGAGCACTAGAGCCGCGGCGGTGAAACTGCAGAGACACAGCCATGACGGGCCGCGGTGAAGCAGGCAAACAGCTGTGCTGTGCACGCAGTGGAGAGGAAGTTTCCACATGGAGAGAGACCCGGCAGCAGAGATTCTGCTTGGACACTCCGAACCAGTGAAGAGCAGCTCCCAAGAGGCTAGGATAAGTACATACGTGCACCCTTTCGCGGCGATTTAAAAATAAAAATAAAAAAAGCCCATTTGGGAAAAACCTCTCTCCCTTTTACCTCCTACCTCGCGCTCTGCACCGGATTTGGGAAAAACCTCTCTCCCTTTTACCTCCTACCTCTGCGTTCTGCACCGGATTTGGGAAAAACCTCTCTCCCTTTTACCTCCTACCTCTGCGCTCTGCACTGGATTTGGGAAAAACCTCTCTCCCTTTTATCTCCTCCCTCCCCGCTCTGCACCAGGAGTCCACTGGGCCGGCAGTAGATCCCAAAAGGCGCCCTGACCCATTCTCCTGGCCTTGGAGAGGGAACCAATAAGTTGCTGGCGCCCCTAGGCCAGGAACACAGGGTCGGCACAGCTCCTTTGCTGGCCATAGAAATCAGGGGTCTGCAGACTCGAGTGCCATACACCCCGGTATAGACTTGTGGGGACCCATCTCAACAGCGTTAGCCCTTACTACCACAGTATAACAGGGCAAACATCTGAAGTTTAACTTCAACTGCTTCAGCTGTGAACAGGCAGATTTGTGATCCTCGAAACAGCCCTGCCCCTCAAGTAGGCACTTTTATCAATCTGCAGCAGAGTCTTGAGGACTGCTGGTAGCTCCTAAAGTGCCTAGTCACCTGCTACAGGAGTTCAAGAAGTCTTTGCAGCCAACATAGTGGGGTGCTCTTAGCCCAGATGCAAAACTCACCTACCTATTCACCCTAGAGAATAGGGACACGCTTTTCTTTCAGAATCTCAGGGGCAGCCATCAGCCCCCTGCCTGGCTCAGCGCATGATCCCCTACCACAGCCAGAGTCCAGTGCCTGCACCAATCACTTGGTCACCGACTGCCTGCACACCCGAGCTGATCCCATATAGGAAATTTTAACAGACTCCGGCATGCACATACTTAGTTACAGTACTAACTACCTAGTGACAGGACATTAGAGATCAAAAGGTGTCAAAAACTAGTGCACACGAGCAGTCTATTTGGGCACATCAAAACAAAACAAAATGAGAAGCTAAGACTCACTAAGCAAACACAAAATAAGACTATAAAAAATTATTGATGGCTCGGAGACAATAGTCAATATCAAGTCACATAAACAGGCAGTCCATGATGGCTTCAGCAAGCTCCCAAAATAAAGAACCAATAAATTCTCTGAAGAAAGAGAACTTCTTGGAATTACCAGAGACAGAATACAAAAGATTCATATACAGAACGCTTCTAGAAATAAGAAAGGAAATTCAACAGAACGCAGAAACAGCCAAGCAACATACAGATGCAGGAGTAGCAGACTTAAAAAAGTTATTCAAGAACATAATGCCAAATTTAATAGGCTGCAAGAATCCACAGAGAGACAGCAATCAGAAATCCAGAAGATTAAAAATTTCAGAATTAGACAACTCAATAGAAAGTCATAGAAGCAAAATTGAGGCAGTAGAAGTTACAATTAGTGACAATGAAGACAAAGCTCTTGATGCCAACTTATATGAAGAAAAATCAGATAAAAGAATTAAAAAGAATGAAGAAACTCTAAGAGTCATCTGGGACTCTATCAAGAGAGATAACCTACGAGTGATTGGAGTACCAGAACGGGGGGGATAACAGAAAATGCAGACAAAATTGCTGAAGATTTATTGACAGAAAACTTCCCTGATATCATGAAAGATGAGAAGATATCTATCCAAGATACTCATCGAACCCCACATAAGGTAAATCCCAAAAGAAAGTCACCAAGACATTATAATCAAACTTACCAAAACCAAAGATACGGAGAGAATTTTAAGAGTGGCCAGGGATAAACGTCAAAAAGAATAAGCTCAGACTACTCAGCAGAAACCATGCAGGCAAGAAGGCAATGGGATGATATATTTAAAGCCTTGAAGAAAAATAACTGTCAGCCAAGAGTTATATATCCAGCAAAACTGCCTCTCAAATATGATGTTGAAATTAGGGCATTTCCAGATAAACAGAAGTTCAGGGAATTTGCAAAAACCAAACCAAAATTGCAAGAACTACTAAAGGGAGTCCTACAGTTAGATAATCAATAACACCATCTAACAACACAAGACTAGAACACAGGACAGAGCAACCGGATATTGACTCAGATACGGAAATCGAAATTACATCAAAGCTAAAACATTGAAAATAGGGAAACAGACATCAATATGTAAAAACAAACAAAAAAAAAGATAATATTAAAACAGAAAAAGACAGACTTAAAAAATGGAGACACTGATTTTCTATATGGAGGAGAAGTTAAGGCGATATAAAGTAATAAAAGACTGGTATAAACTTAGAAAATTAGGGGTAAATATTAAGGTAACCACAAAGGAATCTAACAATCCTACAAATCAAAAAAAAAAAGTAGAAAAACATAAAGACCCAGCAAACACAAAATCTACAACAAAGAAAAAGATGAAAAAAAATAAAGAAAAATGACTCAGCACAGAAAATTGAGGAGAACAAAGAAACTGTGAACAACACACAAAAAGAGATATCAGGATGACAGAACTAAACTCATACCTATCAATAATTACACTGAATGTAAACAGACTTAATGCACCAATAAAGAGACAGAGAGTGGCAGGTTGGATAAAAGAGCATGATCCATCTATATGCTGCCTACAAGAGACGCACCTTAGACTTAAAGACACAAACGGGCTGAAACTCAAAGGATGAAAAAAAATATATCAAGCAAACATCACTCAAAAAAAGCAGGAGTGGCAATATTAATCTCGGACAAAATAGACTTTAAAATAAAATCCACCAAAAAAGATAAGGAAGGGCACTATATAATGATTAAAGGGTCAATACACCAGGAGAACATAACTATAATACATATTAATGCACCCAACCACAGGGCTCCAAACTACATAAAACAAACTCTAACAGCTCTGAAGAGAGAGATAGACAGCTCCACAATAGTAGTAGGAGACTTCAACACACCACTTTCGGTGAAGGACAGAACATCCAGAAAGAAGCTCAACAAAGACCCAGAAGAGCTAAATGCTACAATCAACCAACTTGATCTCACAGACATATACCAAACTCTGCACCCAACAGCAGCCAAGTATACTTTCTTTTCCAACGCACATGGAACATTCTCCAGAACAGACCACATATTAGGCCATAAAGCAAGCCTTAACAAAATCCAAAACATAGAAATACTACAAAGCATCTTTTCTGACCATAAAGCCATAAAATTAGAAATCAACAACACAAAAAGCAAGGGAAAAAAATCAAACACATGGAAACTGAACAACACCTTGCTCAAAAACTACTGGGTTATAGTACAAATTAAGGATGGAATAAATAAATTCGTAGAATCAAACAAGAATGAAAACACATCCTACTAGAACTTTTGGGACACAGGGAAAGCAGTGCTAAGAGGTCAGTTTATAGCAATAAACGCATACATCAAAAAAACAAGAAAGGCTCATAATCAAAGCACTAACCCTACAACTTGAACAAGTAGAAAGACAGCAGCAAAAGAACCCTACAGGTGCCAGAGGAGGGAAATAGTAAGAATTAGAGCAGAATTAAATGAAACAGAGACTAGAAAAACAACTGAAAGAGTTAACAAGTCCAAAAGCTGGTACTTTGAAAAGATCAACAAAACTGATAAACCACTGGCCAAACTAACAAAAGAAAAACTGGAGAGGAAGCAGATAACCTGTATAAGAAATGAGATGGGTGATATCACAACAGACCCAACTGAAATTAAAAGAATTATAACAGAATACTATGAAAAACTATACTCTGACAAATTTAAAAACCTCGAGGAAATGGACAAATTTCTAGGAACTCACTACGTACCTAAATTAGCACAAACAGAGGTAGAACAACTAAATAAACCCACAACAAAAGAAGAGATTGAAAAGGTTATTAAAAAACTGCCAACAAAAAAAAGCCCTGGCCCGGATGGCTTCACTGGAGAATTCTACCAAACTTTCAGAGAAGAGATAACACCACTTCTACTAAAGGTAGTTCAGAGCAGAGAAAAAGATGGAATACTCCCAAACTCATTCTATGAAGCCAGCATAACCCTGATACCAAAACCAGGTAAAGACACCACAAAAAAAGAAAATTACAGACTGACATCCCTCATGAACACTGACACAAAAATCCTCAACAAAATTTTAGCCAATAGAATTCAGCAACATATCAAAAAAATAATTCACCATGACCAAGTGGGATTTATACCAGGTAGGCAGGGATGGTTCAACATTAGAAAAACAATCAACGTAATCCATCACATAAATAAAACAAAAGACAAGAACCACATGATCTTATCAATCAATGCAGGAAAGGCATTCGACAAAGTCCAACACCCATTCATAATAAAAACTCTCAAAAAAATAGGAATAGAAGGGAAATTCCTCAGTATAATTAAGGGCATTTATACAAAACCAATAGCCAACATCATCCTGAATGGAGAGACTTTGAAAGCATTCCCCTTGAGAACCGGAATCAGAGAAGGATGCCCTTTATCACCACTGTTATTCAACATTGTGCCGGAACTCCTAGCCAGAGGAGTGAGGCTAGAAAAAGAAATAACGGGCATCCTAATAGGTAGGGAAGAAGTCAAAGTATTTCTGTTCACAGATGGTATGATCTTATACATGGAAAACCCCAAGGAATCCACAAGAAAACTACTGGAACTAATAGAAGATTTCAGCAAAGTTTCAGGATACAAGATAAACATACAAAAATCAATCAGATTCCTTTACATCAACAAAGAGAACCTTGAAGAGGAAATCACCAAATCAATACCATTTACAATAGCCCCCAAAAAGATAAAATACTTAGAAATCATCTAACCAGAGATATAAAAGATCTTTACAGAGAAAACTACAAGACACTACTGCAAGAAACTAAAAGAGACCTGCATAAGTGGAAAAATATACCTTGCTCATGGATAGGTAGACTCAACATAGTGAAAATGTCAATTCTACCCAAAACAATCTACAGATACAATGCAATCCCGATCCAAATTCCAGCAACGTTTTTTAATGAGATGGAGAAACAAATCACCAACTTCATATAGAAAGGGAAGAGGCCCCAGATAAATAAAGAACTACTCAAGAAGAAGAACAAAGTGGGAGGCCTTACACTACCTGATTTTAGAACCTATTATACTGGCACGGTAGTCAAGACAGCCTGGTACTGGTACAGTAACAGATACATAGACCAATGGAACAGAGTTAAGAATCCAGATATAAGCTCATCCACTTATAAGCAGCTAATATTTGACAAAGGCCCAAAGTCCATTAATTGGGGAAAAGACAGTCTCTTTAACAAATGGTGCTGGCATAACCAGATATCTACATGCAAAAAACTGAAACAAGACCCATATCTCACACCATGTACAAAAACTAACTCAAAATCGATCAAAGACTTAAATATAAAATCGAAAATGATAAAGATCATGGAAGAAAAAATAGGGACAATGCCAGGAGCCCTAATACTTGGCATAAACACAATACGAACCATAAGTAACAATGCACAAGCACCAGAAGAGAGACTAGATAAATGGGAACTCCTAAAAAATCAAACACTTATGCTCATCCAAAGACTTCACCAAAAGAGTGAAAAGACAACCTACACACAGGGAAGAAATTTTTGGCTACGACAAATCCAATCAGCATTTAATCTCTAAAATCTACAAGATACTCCAAAACCTCAACAGCAAAAAGACAAATAACCCAATTAAAAAATGGGCAAAGGATATGAACAGGCACTTCACCAAAGAAGATATTCAGGCGGCTAAGAGACACATGAAGAAATGCTCACGATCATTAGCCATTAGAGAAATGCAGATCAAAACTACAATGAGATATCATCTCACTCCAACAAGGCTAGCATTAATCCATAAAACACAAAATAACAAATGCTGGAGAGGTTGTGGAGAGACTGGAACACTTATACACTGTTGGTGGGAATGTAAAATGGTACAACCACTATGGAAGTGGATTTGGTACTTCCTTAAGAAGCTAGACATAGAAGTACCATACGATCCAGCTATCCCGCTCCTTGGGATATATCCTAGAGAAACAAGAGCCATCACACGAATAGATATATGCACACCCATGTTCATCGCAGCACTGTTCACAATAGCCGAAAGATGGAAGCAACCTAAGTGCCCATGGATGGACGAATGGATAAACAAGCTATGGTATATCCACACAATGGAATATTACACAACAATAAAGAACAATGATGAAGCTGTGAAACATCGTATAACTTGGTGGAAGCTAGAACTTATTATGCTGAGTGAATTTAGTTAGGCACAGAAGGACAAATACTGTATAAGACCACTATTAGAGGAACTCAAGAAAAGGTTTAAACACAGAAGAAAACATTGTTTGATGGTTACAGGGGTGGGGAGGGAGGGTGAGGGTTATTCACTAACTAGATAGTAGATAAGAATGATCTTAGGTGAAGCAAGGACAGCACACACTACAGGGGAAGCCAACACAACTGGACTAAACCAAAGCTAAGAAGTTTCCTGAATACAATCAAACACTTTGAGAGACAGAGTAGCAGGGGTAGGGGTCTGGGGACCATACTTTCAGGGGACATCTTGGTCAACTGGCATAACAAAGCTTATTAAGAAAATGTTTTGCATCCTACTGCGGCGAATGGCGTCTGGGGTCTTAAAAGCTTGCAAGCGGCCATCTAAGATGCATCAATTGGTCCCAACCACTTGGAGTAAAGGAGAACGAAGAACACCAAAGACACAAGGAAAGTACTGGCCCAAGAGACAGGATGGGCCACATAAAGCAGAGACTTCATCAGCCTGAGACCAGAAGAACTAAATGGTGCCCGGCTACCACCAATGAACGTCCTGACAGGGAACACAACAGAGGGTCCCTGATGGAGCAGTAGAAGGATGGGATGCAGAACTCAAATTCTAGTAAGAAGACCAGACTTAATGGTCTGACTAAGACTGGAGGCGCCCCGGAAAGGATGGCCCCTGGTCTCTCCATCACCCCAGAACTAAAACAATTTCCAAGGCCAACTCTTCAGACAGGGATTGGACTGGACTGTGGGACATAAAGTGATACTTGTGAAGAATGTACCTCTTAGACAAGTAGATATAAGAGACCAAAGGGGCCGCTTCTGTCCAGAGGTGAGAGGGGAAGGCAGAGGAGTAGGAGCTGGTTGAATGTTCATGGGGAATCAAGGGTGGAGGGAAGGAGTGTGCTGTTGCAGAATGGTGTGAGCAGTTGGGGTCTCATAACAATGTATGTTTAAAAAAAAAAAATAGACCTTTCAAAAATACAGTATTATCCATGTCCTTGTATTGTGAAAAACTACATCACTTCATAATAATATTTTAGATGAAAGTGAGACTAAACATTTAATCATGTAGTTTCTGTACTCTCACGTGAAATGCCTGTGAAAATTCAGTATTCTCCCAGGACTAAGCTTCCATGAATTTTATTATTAAAAGGACTGAAGGGGTTGGTGGGACCTAGAACATGCTTTCCTACACGTATGAGATTCCTCCACTTATGGAATCCCTCCTCCATTTGTACATTTTTACTATAAAATACATCCTTTTTAAGTGTACAATTCAGTAACTTTCGGGGTATTCACAAGATTGTGCAGCCATCACCACTACCTAATTCTTCATAATCCTAAAAAGAAACTCATTACCTATTAGAAGTCACTTCCCACTCTCCCCTGCCCCAGTCCTGGCAACCGCTAATTCTTACAAAAGCTATCTTGTTAGGAAAGGGGAGACGAAGCTCTACTATATTTACTCATAAGTCAAAAAATTTCCATTTTATGACATTTGTAACTTATAAAGTAAATGCTTCAACTCCACACATATCATTATGCAATAAGGAAGATAAATATGTTCCCGTTGTATTAATCCTTAAAGCAGAAATCAAACCAAACAACCAGAGTTGGCTTACTCTGACTGCACTGCTAATCAGCTCTGACCATTTGGCAATGGCAGATTTCATAATCTTCTATCTCAAAATTCAGAGGCAAGAACAACAAAAACAAAAAATCTACAGCAACTACCACAAAAGGATAAATTAAATGTGAAAAAGTAGCAAATGAAATCATTAAAATAAGGTAAAGTCATACAAGTATTTGCTCATTTAGCTGACAAAACTTACCAAAACTGTTCATGTATTAAATGCAGTAAAAAATTTTCTATACTTTTTATATTTTTTATCTTTTTACAGCAAACAGATGAAAATTTACATGAAGAAAGGCTGAAGTGATGAATATACTCAGTGGAACCTTGATCCTAACTGCGATATTGCTTGGGGATCACCCATGTGTTAAATATGAAAAGTTACTTTCTTGTGACTGTGATTCCAAGACGAAAATTAAGGAATCACTGTAGTAAGTCACTGGTAATCCTCCTTAATTTCAAATATGCAATTGTACACATAACCAAGATAATGCTTTTTACAATAAATCCAACTTCCTTTTATTTCTCCATTTATCAGAAAACATAAATATACACCAGCAATGAGAAATCTGAGAAGGAGATTAAGAAAGCAACTCCATTTACAGTAGCAACTAAGAGAATAAAATATCTAGGAATAAATGTAACCCAGAGATGTGAAAAATTTATACAATGAAAATTATAAAACACTGCTGAAGGTATTTTGTAGATGTGATTAATATTTACAATTAGTTGACTTAAACTAAAGGAGAGTACCCTCGATAATGTAGTTGGCTCTCATCCAATCAGTTGAAGGCCTCAAGAGCAAAAAATTGAGTTTTTCCTGAGAAGAAGGAATTCTGCCTAAAGACTGTAACACAGAAATCCTGCCTGCCGGCAAGCCCCCTCAATCAGCGGAGTCAATGTCTTAAATTATATACATATCTCCTAATGATTTTCCTTCTCTGGATCTCTGAGAACCCTAGGAAACCCTAGATCAGTTCTGTGTTCATCTGAATACACTTTTATAGCCTGCAAGGCTCCACAGCTCACCTACACAGTCAAATGACCGCATGCACAGTGATGTGAAGCCTCTCCCTCCCTATAGCGTGGCTGAGAACCAATTACCTGAAGCTTGGACACACTCTTCTGCATGGTTTTTACAGCGGAGAGAGGCTTAAATGCCCCCAGGTGATTCTGATATATCCCACACAGAAATGACTGCTTATACAGCTATTCATTTCCAGACAGTTTCCTTTTTGAAAAACAACTCATTTTCGAATACATCCAAATGCATGGAGAAACCTGGGCCAATAAAGTTTCACCCACTACAGTGCAAAGACACACAGCCAACGCTCCCTCAACTACCATCTCCTGGCATGAGGCTGTTCTCCAAGCGGGTTGTTTATCCTCTGTGGCCTCTCATTCTGCCACTGTTTAGCTATTCTGGCACAATTTAAATCCGTAACAGATAACCAAAGGCAGGCAGTGATTGTGCCAGGCCTACCACAAAGAATATCACACTGGGTGCTATAAAGCAAGAATCATACAGCAAACAAGTAAACAGCACTTACCGCGTGTCAAGCACTTTCTAGGCATGAACTTCTACCTTCACAACAATCCTATGGGATACTGTCCGCATTTTACAGATGAAAAACTGAGTCTTAGAGAGGTTAAGTAACCTACCCAGTATCGCAAAGCTAGAAAAGGAAGAAGTAGGGAAGGGACAAAGATTCTAACCCACGCAGTCCAGCCCCAGATTCCAGACTCTGAACCTTTCCATTATAAACTGCATATTTTACAGAGCAGGAGCCACCTTGAAAGGAGAAGGAAAAGAAGTGTGGTCAACTGGGAATTAACAAGCAGAAGCCCCAACATTACAAAGGGCTTCATAAACATTTCTGCAGCTTGGAAGATCTGCCAGCAAGTTAAAAAAAAAAAATTGCCACAACACCCAGAGGTAGGTCATGATTTCAGAGGACGTGAAAGTTAAAAAAGCAATCACCACAGTAAGATTCTAGAGGGTGGCTCTGTGGAGACTGAGTCCATTTGTTCGTGTTCCCATTTCCAGGAGCACAGCCCCTGCCCTAAGCAGGGTGCGCCCGGTTTTGGCGACAGCAAAAGAAACAGATCAATTTTCTGTCCTGTAGATTCGCTATGAGTTGGAATCAACTCGACAGCAACCGGAATGGTATTCTTGGAGCCCTGGTGGCGCAGTGGTTAAGAGCTCAGCTGCTAACCAAAAAGTCAGCAGTTCGAATCCACCAGCCACTCTTTGGAAACCCTATGGGGTAGTTCTCCCCTGTCCTACAGGGTTGCTATGAGTCAGAATCGACTTGACGGCAAGGTTTGGTATAGTATTCTTAAAAAAGAAAGAAAAAATTTAAATCAGTTGTATTACAGAAAATTTTCCCCAACAATGAAATTCTTAATAAAGCAGTGAGTAAACATTACCCTATACAAATACTCTACTAATACTTCAGCATTACACCCTACCAGGTTTTTCCCTATACAAAGACATAAGGTTTTCTTCAGCTAAACTGTTTAATAAGCATTTAAAAAACAAAAGCAGCCCATGTACTGGCACCAGTCTCCTCAGCGCGCACGTATGTGTTTCCGCTGTGTCCCATCCTCAGCGCGCACATGTGTGTTTCCGCTGTGTCCCGTGCTCAGTGGGCAGTTGTTTCCACTGTGTCCCATGCTCAGTGTGCACGTGTTTCCGCTGTGTCCCATCCTCAGTGTGCACGTATGTGTTTCCGCTGTGTCCCATCCTCGGTGTGCACGTATGTGTTTCCGCTGTGTCCCGTCCTCACATGTGTTTCCGCTGTGTCCCGTCCTCAGTGTGCACAGACGTGTTTCCGCTGTGTCCCGTCCTCGGTGTGAGCGTAGGTGCTTCCGCTGTGTCCCGTCCTCGGTGTGCACAGACGTGTTTCCGCTGTGTCCCGTCCTCGGTGTGCACAGATGTGTTTCCGCTGTGTCCCGTCCTCGGTGTGCACAGACGTGTTTCCGCTGTGTCCCATCCTCGGTGTGCACAGACGTGTTTCTACTGTGTCCCATCCTCAGTGTGCACATACATGTTTCCACTGTGTCCCGACCTCCACCTGTGCTTTTAGGCCCTGCACATCTAAATCATCCTCATTCACTTTACAGGAAGAGCACACATGGAAGGAACAGGGTCCCAAACCCAGCGCGCCCCTGGTGGCCTCTCCGCATTGTGATGCAGCATGTAGTTGGCCTGAAGGCAGTACTGTGAAAAGAGCCGGTTCTCCTACCTGCTCTGCACATACTTCTCTCAAGTAGCAAGGCTGGGCAAGAAGTAGCGTAACTGGCTAACATAACGCCAAGGAAGGAAACGGGCTTGGCTGCCAACCCAAAGGTTGAAGGTTCAAATTCACCCAGAGGTGTTTCAAAGAAAAAGCCTGACAATTTACTTCCCAAAAAATCAGCCATTGAAATCCCTATGGAGCACAGTTCTATTCTGACACACATGGGGTTGTGTGTGTCATGAGTCAGAGTCAACTCCACAGCAACTGGCTGAAGGGAAGGAAAAGCCTGGCCTTGAGGGAACAGATCTGGACCTGAAGCGACAAGAGGGATGCAGAGAATCTAGCCTCCGGGAAAAGAAAGTAGCCCAGATCCAGGGGAGGGCTGAAGTTAAGCCTGGAACTTTCCCTTCCCT
The DNA here is from genome assembly GCA_030035585.1 of Dugong dugon. Classification (NCBI taxonomy): domain Eukaryota; kingdom Metazoa; phylum Chordata; class Mammalia; order Sirenia; family Dugongidae; genus Dugong; species Dugong dugon. The sequence continues at coordinate 70,764,840 of CM057461.1, forward strand.
AAATCCCTCTACCATATCCTCCTCTGGATTTCCTTAACATCTCCCCTTCCCTCCTAATTTAAGAAATCTCCATCTTGGGACCTCTACAGTAGTCAAGAAGGAGCAATGGTGGCTCAATGGTTAAGTGTCCGGCTAATAATTGAAGGGTCAGCAGTTTGAACCTACCAGCAGCCTGTAGGAGAAAAGACCTGGTGATCTGCTCTCATAAAGATTACAGCCTAGGGACACCCATTGGGGCACTTCTACTCTGTCCTACAAGGTCACTATGAGTCATAATAGACTAGACAGCACACAACAACAACAGAGGTCAAGGGCCGAAAGTGGCTCTCAGAGAAATACTAGTGATAGACAAACGTTAAGAGGCTCAGCTTCACTAGATGAATTCCCATTTCCTTAGGTGTAACGACAAAAGACCCAGGAAAGGCACGTGGTGAGTGCACACTTGAAATGTTAAAGCAACTGACAGCTCTGTAGATACATCAGTACATACATGATTCAGACTTCATGTTTTAAAAATGCAGACAATGCCAATATACTCAAACAAATATCAATATTTTGATAGTTTAAAATAAACCCATTGCCGTCAAGTCAATTCCAACTCATAGCGACCCTACAGGACAGAGCAGAACTGCCCCATAGGGTTTCCAAGGAGCAGCTGATGAATCTGAACTACCAACCTTTCTGGTTAGTAGCCGAACTCTTAACCACTTTGCCACCTGGGAAACTAATATAGGCATACCTCGTTTTATTGCACTTTGCTCTACTGCACTTCGCAGATACTGTGGCTTTTACAAATTGAAGGTTTGCAGCAGCCCTGCATTGATCAAGTCTATCGGCGCCATTTTTCCAACAGCATGTGTTCATCTCGCGTCTGTGTGTCACATCTGGGTAATTCTCGCAGTCTTTCAAACTATTCATCATCGTCATATTTGTTGTGGTGATCTGTGCTCAGTGATCTTTAACGTGACCACTGTCATTGTTTTGAAGCACCATGAAGCGCACCCGTGTAAGACAGTGAACTTAATAAATGCCATGTGTGCTCCGACTGTTCCACGGACCAGCCGTTTCCCCAGCTCTCTCCCTCTCCTTGGGCCTCCCTATCCCCAGAGACATGACAATATTGAAATTAGGCCGATTAATCAGCCTACAATGGCCTCTAAGTGTTCAAGTGAAGGAGTCACTGTGTCTCTCACTTTAAATCAAAAGCTCGAAGTGACTAAGCTTAGTGGGGAAGGCATGTCGAAAGATGAGACAGGTCAAAAGCAAGCCTCCTGCGCCAGTTAGCCAAGCTGTGAATGGAAAGGAAAAGTTCTTCAAGGAAATTAGAAATGCTACTTCAGTGAACACACGAACGATATGAAAGGGAAACACCCTTATTGCTGACATGGAGAAAGTTTTAGTCGTCAGGATAGAAGACCAAACCAGCCACAACATTCCCTTAAGCCAAAGCCTCATCCAGAGCAAGGCTCTAACTCTCTTCAATTCTATGAAGGCTGAGAGGTGAGGCAGCTGAAGAAGAAAAGTCTGAAGATAGCAGAGTTTGGTTCGTGGGGTTTAAGGAAAGAAGCTGACTCCGTAACATAAAAGTGCAAGGTATAGCAGCAAGTGCTGATAGAGAAGCTGCAAGTTATCCAGAAGATCTAGCTAAGATAATTGATGTAGGGTGGCTACACTAAACAAAAAATTTTCAATCTGTTGAAACAGCCTTATCTTGGAAAATGCCATCTAGGACTTTCATAGCTAGAGAGTAGAAGTCAATGCCTAGTTTCAAAGCTTCAAAGGACAGGCTGACTCTCTTGTTAGGGGTTAATGCAGCTGGTGACTTTAAGTTGAACCCAACGATCATTTACCATTCCGAAAATCCTAGGGCCGTTAAGAATTATGCTAAATCTACTCTGCCTGTGCTCTATAAATGGAATAACAAAGCCTGGATGACAGCACATCTGTTTACAATATGGTTTACTGAATATTTTAAATCCACTGTAAAGACATACTGCTCAGAAAAAAAGATTCCTTTCAAAATATTACTGCTCACTGACAATGCACCTGGTCACCCAAGAACCCTGATGGAGATGTACAAGGAGATTAATGTTGTTTCCATGCCTGCTAACACAACATCCATTCTGCAGCCCATGAATCAAGGAGTAATTTCAACTTTCAAGTCTTATTATTTAGGAAATATATTTTGTAAGGCTATAACTGCCATGATAGTGATTCCTCTGATGGATCTGAGCAAAGTAAACTGAAAACCTTCTGGAAAGGATTCACCATTCTAGATGCCATTAAGAACATTCGTGATTCATGCGAGGAGGTCAAATATCAACATTAGCAGGAGTTTGGAAGAAGTTGAATCCAACATTCATGAATGACTTTGAAGGGTTCTAGACTTCAGTGGAGGAAGTAAATGCAGATGTGGTGGAAACAGCAAGAGAACAAATATTAGAAGTGGAGCCTGAAGATGTGACAGAATTACCGCAATCTCATGATAAAACTTTAACGGATAAGGAGTTGTTTCTTATGGATGAGCAAAGACAGTTTTCTTGAGATGAAATTACTCCTGGTGAAGATGCTGTGAACATTGGTGAAATGACAACAAAGGATTTAGAATATTGTATAAACTTAGTTGATACAGCAGTGGCAGGGTTTGACAGGACTTTTTTGAAAGAAGTTCTACTGTGGGTAAAACGCTGTCAAACAGCATTGCATGCTACAGAGGAATCGCTCGTAAAAGGAAGAGTCAACAGATGCGGCAAACTTCACTCTCCTATTTTAACAAACAGCCATATCCATCCCAACCTTCAGCAACCACCTCCCTGACCAGTCAGCAGCCATCAACATCGAGGCAAGATCCTCCACTAGCAAAAAATTTACAACGCAATGAAGGCTCATATGATGGTTAGCGTTTTTTAGCAATAAAGTATTTTTTAATTAAGATATGTACGTTGTTTTTTTTAGGCATAATGCTATTGCACACTTAACAGAGTCTATTGTCAACGTAACTTTTATATGCACTGGGAAACCAAAAAATCTGTGACTCCCTTCATTGCAATATTTGCTTTATTGAGGTGGTCTGGAACTGAACCCACAATATCTCCGAGGTATGCCTATATTTAGCATAATTACATAGCATATGGGCTATCATTATTATCCTGTAATATTAAGTACAGGTCAACATTACTTATTCAAAACTCTTGAGGCCAAACGTGTTCTGGAATACACAATTTTTCAGGTTTTAGGGAGGTGAAATAGTACACCACTATATATACTATATAATCCCTTGAGCAGGATCTGGGCAGCAACCCATAATCAAACATATCAATATTTTTGCAGCAAAACATGCCCGAAGCAGGTCAATAAAGGCTATAAATAGCCTCAAGTCAGTTCACTGGAGATCAAGTCTGCTTTTGTTTACAAATGAATTATGAAAAAAAGCAAGGTTTTCAGAGTCTTTGCATTTTGGAATTGCAGATAAGGGGCTGTGGACCTGTATTCACAAACGGCACCTGGTCACCCACTAGGGTGCTCGGTTTCCACTGAGCACACAAAATGTACACGAACTTGCACTGGTGAGGCCATGTAAGGCCCCTCTAATTTTACTATTTGGGAAGCTGTAGGGCATGAGTCCCCCTCAATTCCCTCCAGCTGCCACAGGCCAGGCAGCCTCTTCAGGTCAGATCACTCTTCTTACCTAAAGCCCAGAGAAAAACAGGTGACTGGAGGTACATGCAGGAATCTACGCCATCATCCTTCCCTTTCAAGTTTTAATCAAGGAAAAAGGAAGAGTAGGCCAGATCAATGAGACAGCCATATTTAAAAAATATGGTTCTTACTTTCGTTTTTAATGTCTGCATAATCTAGAAAAGAAGTCTCATGAATAGGAAGCGGCTCCCGTCTCCTCCCATGTCCCCCATGGTCACAATGACAATGTGGACTACTTAAAAAAACAGTTGCCATCAAGTCAGCTCCAGCTATGGCCACCTCATGTGTGTCAGCGTACAACTGTGCTCCACAGGGTTTTCGATGGTTAGTTTTTCATAAGCAGATCACAAGGTCTTTCTTCCAAGGCACCTCTCAGTGAACTGGAACCTGCAACCCTTCAGTTAGCAGCCCAGCATGTTACTGGTTTGTACCACCTAGTGGACTACTTAGTAGATACTCTGAATAAGCTCTTCAAGGTTGACCAGCACTCCTATGGTGTGGCCCTGGTTGTGTTCCGGATGCTTGAAGGCATTGTTTAAACAGCCAATTACTCAATCTCCAAGGTAACTTCTACTACCCAAGAAAATGCACAGCCAGCTCACTGTAAATGATTAGTGGTAAGCTAACCGAATGCAAATTGATCTTCAGATCAGTCTGGTAAGAGAGCCAAAAAAGGTAAGGTTTTCTGAAATATCATATAAAATGGGCCAAAAAAGTGTGTTCCACTTAATCTAAACTAATCTCCCTTCATTCTCAAATTATATTAAAATTATAAGCCTTAATCTTCTCTTGGATGAATCACTAATGGCTCCCAGTACTAAAGAAAAACTGTTTACCCAAGTGGTACATAGTAACTGCTCAATGTTCTAGTGCAGAAGTTAATAAACTGTACTCCACAGGCCAAACCAGCTCTCCACCTGTTTCCCTAAATAAAGTTTTATTGGAACGGAACATCCATTCATTTATGCACTGTCTGTGACTGCTTTTGTTCTACAATGGCCTGAACTACCAGAAGAGTTTGCAAAAAGATCACACGGCCCCCAAGGCCTAAATTATTTATATCTGGGCTTTAACAAATCATTTGCTACGGTGCAGTTATTAAGAGCTTGACTGCTAACCAAAAGGTCTGCAGTTCGAATCCACCAGCCGCTCCTTGGAAACCCTATAGGGCAGTTCTACCCTGTCCTACAGGGTCATTATAAGTCAGAATCGACTCGACGGCAACAAGTTTGGTTTGGTGTCTACTCTACAGGGGTGCTATGAAGACTAAATGAGTATGACAGATGAAACACCTGGCACATATAAGCAGTCAACAAGTAATAGCTATTAAACTGCAATTAATACCAAATTCAAACTTGCCTACCATATTAAGCAACGCTTAAATGTAAAGTGATTTAACCTCCAGGCAAGAATTTTAAAAAATAAGACATTATGCTGGCATTCATCTACATTCCCTGTTACGAAAAGAAATAGCAATACACACCTACTATTGTTTTGGAAGGCCGAAATTACTTCCACTTTCTCCATTTACTGTCTTTTCAGTCCTTTAAAAAAAAAAAATTAAAAATTCAAGAAGCCAAGCTTCAATTCAATGCAGTCTCTATCAAACCTCAACAGCCTTCTTTGAAGAAGTGGAAAAGCCAATACTCAAATTTATATGGAATTGAAAGGGGCCCCAAAATAGCCAAAGGGATCTTGAGAAAGAAAAACACAGTAGGAGCACTCAAACTTCCCAATTTCAAAATATACTGTCAAAGAGAAAAATTAATAACATACGTCTTACATTGATTTTAAAGTTTTTCTGACCCACGAAATCAAATATTAACTAAAAAAATCCTTTGTTCTTGTTGTTATTAGGTGTCCTCAAGTCGGTTCCGTGTACAACAGAACGAAACACAGCCCGGTCCTGGCATCCTCACAATCCTTGCTATGCTCGTGCCCACTGTTGCAGCCACTGTGTCAATCTATCTCCTTGAGGGTCTTCCTCTTTTTCACTAATCCTCTACTGTACCAAGTGTGACGTCCTTCTCCAGGGAGTTGGTCCCTCCTGACAACATGTCCAAAGTATATGAGACAAAGTCTCACCATCCTTGCTTCTAATGAGCATTCTGGCTACACGTCTTCCAAGACAGATTTGTTCTTTCTTCTGGCAGTCCATGGTATATTCAATATTCTTCACCAACCTCATAATTCAAAGGCATCGATTCTTCTTCAGTCATCTTTATGCATTATCCAGCTTTCGTATGCATACGAGGCAACTGAAAATACCATGGCTTGGGTCAGGCACACCTTAGTCCTTAAAAGTGACATCTTTGTTTTTTAACACTATAAAGAGGTCTTTTGCAGCAGATTTGCCCAATGCAGTGCGTATATTTTGATTTCCTGACTGCTGTTACCATGGCCATTGATAAAAATCCCTGAACAAAAATTAATCCTGCCAGCAGCTTTTTTTCACCCAAAATTGCTAATCTCTTGTTTACTGTTCCAAACCGGGTTTACTTAATTTAAATTTCAAAAGGTATCAGGGCTGCAGGTGGGTGGAGGGCCAGAGACAACCCTGTGACCTGTTATCAGTTGATTTCCATAAAAGGGGAGAAAAAAACCAAACCAAACCCCTTGCTGTCAATTCGGACTCATAGTGACCCTACAGGACAGAGCAGAACTGCCCCCTAAGGTTTCCAAGGAGTGGTTGGTGAATTCGAACTGCAGACCTTTTGGTTAGGAGCCAAACACTTAACCACTGTGCCACCAGGGCTCCTAAAAGGAGAAGGCAGGATTCAAACTACCATGTTAAGATTGGTCAGTGGTTGAGCTTCTATTCTCTCTCCTCTTTATAAGCTTCACTGTAACTAAAGTACTTCAAGTCATTTGCTTTTTTTTTTTTTAATCAGAATGATCTCCCTACATGCATATAGAGTAACTGCTCAGAATAAATCTTATGTTTCAATTTCTTTGAGTTTTGATTATTTTTAACAATACTATAAAGCTACAGTAATCAGAACAGTCTGGTACTGGCATAACAATAGACACAGAGGGCTAGAATTGAAAGCCCAGAAATAAACTCATGCACCAATGGCCAACTGATTCTCGACAAAGGTGCTAACTCCATCCAATGGGAAAGAACAGTCTCTTCAATAAACGGTGGTGAGACAATTGGATCTCCAGATGAAACAGAATGAAGTCAGACCAATACCTCAACCATATACAAAACTTAACTCAAAATGGATCAATGACCTAACTATAGGCACTAAAACCATAAAACTCTTAACACAAAACTTAAGAGTAATGTTTTGGGACCTACTTTTCAACAATAAATTCTTAGTTATGATACCAAAAACACAAGCAACAAAAGAAACAATAAATAAATTGGGTTTCATCAAAATTAAAAACTCTTGTGCATCAAAGGATTGGGAATGGGAGAAAATATCTGGGAACCATATATCTGATAAAGGTTTAATATACACAAGATATAAAGAACTTATATAAATATATAAAGAACTTCTACAACTCAACAACAAAAGGACAAACAAAAACTGGCAAAGATGACGACATAATTTGGAAAAGGACAGCAAAAATGGTTACACAGCTTGAGGAATACAAACAATGTCACTGAATTGTACATGTATAATTTGTTGAAATGGTATACCTTTGCTGCGTATATTTTCACAAAAAAAATTTTTTTAAGTGGGCAAAGGACTTGAACAGGCATTTCACACATGAAAAGATGCTCAACATCATTAGTCATCAAGGAAATACAAATCAAACCCACAATGAGAGGAAGAGAATTTCAAAATCTCATGGAATCCACAGTTTCTGGATTTCTGAGGCTGGATGAACTCCCAAAACTACTACCCTGAGATAATGTTTAAACTTTAAACCAAAAACACCTCCTGAAGTCTTCTTTAAACCAAATAAGGGTTTAGCAAAATTAGTAAAGAGCCTTGAGCCTTGTGCTACTTTAAAGAATTGGTCATATAGGATCAAACTGACGACAGCAACTTGAAAGGCCAGAAAAGACGCTTGGAGGCATGACTTTATGTTGATGGAGGAATAATCTGGAGACGGACAGTGAGAATGACTGAAGAATGTAATCACTGTCACTGAATTGTACAGGCAGAAATTGTTGAATAGGTTCATGTTTTGCTGCATGCAAAAACATCTTCGGGACCTCGGGATAGGCAAAGATATCTTAAACTTGATGCACAAAGTACTCACCTTTAAGAGAAAAAAAAAAAAACTGGATAAATTGGACTACATTAAACTTAAGTACATCCGTTCTCAAAAGGCACATGTGGAGAGTGAAAAGGCAGGCCACAGGGTGGGAAAAGATGCGTGCAATACAGATATTTTATCCAAGAACTAACAACTAATATCCAGAATATCCAAAGGACTTCTACAAGTTAGTAAGAAGAATACAGACAACCCAATTAAAAAAGGCACAAAGATTTTAACAAGCACTTCCCAAAAGAGTAAATACAAATCGTTAATAAACGTCTGATGAGATTATCAACTTCGTTAATCGTGAAGGAAACGGAAATTAATAACAAAATTAGCTATGCCAAAAGAAGCCAGACACAAGAGTACATATTATAGGATTCCATTTATATGAAACTCTAAAACCCACTGCCGTCGAGTCGATTCTGACTCACAGCGACCCTACAGGACAGAGGAGAAGTGCCCTAAAGAGTTTCCAAGGAGCAGCTGGTGGATTCGAACTACTAACCTTTCGGTTAGCAGCTGAATGCTTAATCACTAGGCCATCAGGGCTCCTAGTGACAGAATTATGTGAATTATGATACTGGTGAAGAATACTGAATATACCATCATAGACTACCAGAGAAGGAACAAATATGTCTTGGAAGAAGTACAGCCAGAATGCTCCATAGAAGCAAGGATGGCAAGACTTCGTCTCACGTACTTTGGACGTGTTCTCAGGAGGGATCAGTCCCTGGAGAAGGACATCATGTTTGGTAAATAGAAGGTCAGCAAAAAGAGGAAAACCGTCAAAGAGATGGACTGACACAGTGGCTGCAATGATGGGCTCAAACACAACAACGACTGTGAGGATGGCGCAGGACTAGGCAGTGTTGTGTTCTGTTGTACACACGGTCGCTATTAGTCGGAACCAACTCAATGGTACCTAACAACAGCAACAACTAATGACAAAACGAATTAGTGGTTGTCTGAGGCTGGGGGTTGGGTAAACCGAGATGGCACACAAGAGAACTTCTTGGGAGTGATACAAAAGAGGGTATGGAGAAACCGGAACCTTCATCCATTGCTGCGGGATTGTAAAATGATGCAGCTGCTGTGGAAAATAGTGTATGACGGTTTTTCAAAAAGTTAAATATAGAACTACTATATGCAATTCCACTCCTAGGTACATACACAAAAGAACTGAAAGCAAGAACTCAGATACTTACACACCAGCGTTCACTGCAGCATTAGCTACAATAGCCAAATGGTGGAACCAACCCTACTTGCCATCCACAGATGAACAGATAAACAAACCGTGGTGCATACATACAATGGTTACTCAGCCATAAAGAGAAACGAAGTACTGATACATGCTGCAACATGGATAAACCTTGAAAACATCAGGCTGAGTAAAATAAGTCAGACACAAAAGGACAAATAGTGTACGATCCCATGTATATGAAATATCCAGAACAGGCAAATGAATAGACAACAAAGTTTACGAATGGTTACCAGTGGCAGGTGGAATGGGGAAATGGGGAGTTACTGCTTAAAGGGCACTGAGTTTCTGCTCAGGGTGATGAAAAAATTTGGAAATGGATGGTGGTGATGGTTGCACAACACAGAGAACATCAGTAGTGTCACCGAATTGTACATGTGGAAACAGTCGAAGTTCCAAATATTTTGTTATATATATTTCCACACAATTTTAAAAAATTAAGTATTCACTAACTGTATCAGATAGTTTATTAAAATATTATTTCCTGTCAGCTTTTCAAAATTTATAATTTGTTGTGATTTCTCATTCTAAATATTTACTTTATACCGTAACAAAAAAGAAATAAGCCAAGTTTCAAACTTTTGTTTAAAATAAAGCTAATCTCTTCAATCCACACTATATATGTCAAATAAAACCTAAAATGTACCTGAGGTTCTGAATGAGAAGATTATTATTAAAAGGGAGGAGAAACTTTTTTTAAAAGACGTTTCCAGATTTCAGTAAAGCAACCCGCAATGCCTGCTGAGCTGTCTCTGAGGCCCCGCGTCCACTCACGTCACCAGTGTTCCAGGCTGGAGCACCTGATATGTTAAAGGCTCTGGGCTCCAAGTGTGAACAAGGCAGGCTCACCACACCTGGAGAACTCACCAACAAGCGGGACTGCTCAATGCTGTGTAGGATTAGAACCCCGAGACACGGCCCATGACTAGCAAACCACCTATATTAAGTCGTGTATTATAGCTTGAGGTGGTCTAGTCTGACATCAGCACTGCAGACAGGTTAAGTGACTTATCCGTGGTTACAAGCAAGTTAGTAGCTTCAGGAAGTAAAACCATCTTGCGTAAAGCCATTTGTCCTTTCTTCTCACTTCCTTCTAGCTGCACCGACACCTGAGGGTAATGCACAGGCACTGACCAGACCAAGAGGGACCACCGGGGGCCCAATGCTGACTAAGCCTCACAAAGCTTGACGTAATCCATCACAGCCACGTGGGGGGGGCGGGGGGAGAAGCCCTGAAGAAGGAGGCTCAGATGGACTGCCTGGTTGGTGACCATGAATGAGAGACAGGGTACCACCTGTTTGGAACACGGAAGTTTTCACTGTGACCCCTCAAAGATCCTACTCGATGCATCTCTTCGTTTTTACCCTTTTCGGTTGTAATAAATCTGTACTAACTGTGGTATGCTTTCTCCATGAATTCTGTGAGTCGTTCCACTGAATTAACACACCCTCAGAAACAGTGAGAGCCAGCAGGGGCTGGCATCTGTCCCTTTGGCAGTTTGAGAGAAAACGTCCTCATAACGTGTGAGCCCCGACACCACTCTGCGTGGCTGGGGCTGAGAGACAAGTGTCCATCTAACTTAGGAGCCCCGACCCCGCTCTGCGTGGCTGGGGCTGAGAGACAAGTGTCGGTCTAACTTAGGAGCCCCGACCCCGCTCTGCGTGGCTGGGGCTGAGAGACAAGTGTCCGTCTAACTTAGGAGCCCCGACCCCACTCTGCGTGGCTGGGGCTGAGAGACAAGTGTCTGTCTAACTTAGGAGCCCCGACCCCGCTCTGCGTGGCTGGGGCTGAGAGACAAGTGTCCGTCTAACTTAGAAGCCCTGACCCCCTCTGTGTGGCTGGGGCTGAGAGACAAGTGTCCATCTAACTTAGGAGCCCCGACCCCGCTCTGCGTGGCTGGGGCTGACAGAGAAGTGTCCATCTAATTTAGGATCCCCTGCGTGGCTGGGGCTGAGAGGGAAGTGTCCATCTAACTTAGGAGCTCTGATCCCGCTCTGCATGGCTGGGGCTGAGAGAAAAGTGTCCAGCCAACTGAGGAGCCCGGACCCCGCTCTGCATGGCTGGGGCTGAGAGACAAGTGTCCAGCCAACTGAGAAGCCCGGACCCCTCTGCGTGGCTGGGGCTGAGAGACAAGTGTCCAGCCAACTGAGGAGCCCGGACCCTGCTCTGCGTGGCTGGGGCTGAGAGACAATTGTCCAGCCAACTGAGGAGCCCGGACCCCGCTCTGCATGGCTGGGGCTGAGAGACAAGTGTCCAGCCAACTGAGAAGCCCGGACCCACTCTATGTGGCTGGGGCCAAGAGAGAAGTATCCATCGAACTTTTTAATCCCCACCCCGCTAAGCCTGGCCGGGGCTGAAAGAGAAGTGTCCGTCTAACTTATGAATCCCCACCCAGCTCAGCATGGCTAGGGCTGAGAGACAAGCGTCTGTCTAATTTATGGGCACTGACACAGTTCTGGGTAGCTAGGGCTGAGAGAGAAGTGTCCGCCTAACTTAGGAGCCTGGATCCCGCTCTGCGTGGCTGGGGCTAAGAGACAAGTGTCCATCCAACTTAGGAGCCCGGACCCCACTCTGCGTGGTTGGGGCTGAGACAGCGCCCTGGCTTAGTGCAGTAACAAACCATCTTCCCAACTTTTCTTCACCCAGTGCCACCTTTGCTTAGGAACTACTTCATGAAGGGTCTTCATCTTTCACTTCTCTGTGACCCTGCAAATGCTACTCCAGAAAAGCTCCTACCCAATCCTCAAAACCCTGGCTTCCTCTAGGCAGTGCTACTACTATGTTCTGTCTTCCCACAGAATTCTGTGCATCTCTATTATTGGAAACACTACAGTGTATAATAAAGAGCCCTGGTGGTGCAGTGGTTAAATGCTCGGTTGGTGGTTCAAACCCACCAGCTGCTCCACAGGAGAAAGATGTGGCAGTCTTCTTCCATAAAGCTTTACAGCTTTGGAAACCCTATGGGCCAGTTCTACTCTGTCCTATAGTGTCACTAGGAATCAGAATCAACTCGAGAGCAGAAGGTTGGTTTGGTTTATACTGTATTATAACAATTTGACATTTATCAGTTTCCTGCCTATAGACTAGGATCTCTTTGAAGACAAGAACCCTGTCTTGATAGACTGCTAACATCTGAGTACTGACTACGTGGCAGACATGTGATAACTTTATATGCACTCTCTCATTTAATGCTCACAATAACTCAATTATCCCTGCTATAGGTTGAGGAAATTGAAGCTTGGAGAGATTAAGAAAGCTCACACAGGAAGGGCTGCACAGCCAATTAATGTAATTGCTGTCAGTAAGTTGTACACCTGTGAAATGGCAAAAGTGGTGTGATAGATATATTTACAAAAAAAAAAAGACCAGCTGCTGAGGCTGCTTATGTGCAACCAAACACTTCATGGGATCTGGTTCCTTGGTTTGGAGGTTTAGGATCATGGTTTCATGGGACATCCCAGACAATCAGCCTAATACTGTGTTCAGTGCTTGTGTTCTATTGCCTAGTTCACTTGGGGTCTTAAAAGCTTGCAAGCAGGGGGACCTCATACCATCAAGAAAGCAGTGCCAGGAGCAGAGCGCGTCCTTTGGACTGGGGTCCCTGCGCGAAGAAGCTCCTAGTCCAGGGGAACACTGAAGAGAAGGCCAAGAGAGAGAGAAAGCCTTCCCCTGGAGCTGACACCCTGAATTTGGACTTTTAGCCTACTTTACAGTAAGGAAATAAACTTTGTTAAAACCAAAAGGGGAAAGAAAAAAAAAAGCTTACAAGCAGCCATCCAAGGCACAATAATTGGTCTCTATATGCCTGGAGCAAAAAAGAAAGAAAGTCAGGAATAGGAGAAAGACATGGAATGTGTGGCTAACTGTCTCCATGAACAACTGCCTCCTTTGCCATGGGCCCAGAAGAACTGGATGGTGCCCAGCTACCATTACTGAACATTTTGATCAAAGATTCTATAGCAGAATCCTGATCAAAAGGGGGAAAATGTACAACAGAATCTAAAAATTTCATGTTATCCAGACTTTCTGGAGTCATGGAGGCCGGATGATCTCCTGAAACTATTGCCCTGAGACAATGTTTAAACCTTAAACCAAAACTATCCCCTGAAGTCTTCTTAAAACCAAACAATAGTCTAGCTTAACTAGTAAAAAATGTCTGCCTTGAGCATTATGCTCTTTTAAGAACTATCTATATGGGATCAAATTGACAACAACTACTCAAAAGATTAGATATGAACCGTAGTAGGCAAGGAGTTTATATTAGTGGAGGAGGAACAATCTGGAAAAGGGGGGTGGGAACAGTTGTACAACTTGAAGAATGTAATCAATGTCACTAAATTATACATGTAGAAATTGTCGAATTGGTTTATGTTCTGCTATGTATATCCTCAACAGATAAATTATAAAATTATAATTATAAAATATAGTGTTATACTGCATAATTATGTTATATATTATAGTATATAATTTATTATCTATTTATTAGAAAATAAATTAAAATTGAGAAATTAAAACAAGAAAGCTCATGCAGTGTAGCAAACCCTGCAGTTTACTTATTTAATGTACTCCCAAGCTCTTCCATCCTAACAGTAACCCAATATTGTTCAAGCACCCCTACATGGCCACATGCTTCATTCAGGGGAAGTGTGACCTCTTCTCAACACTAGCAGGGTTGAAACCAACCACTGACACGTACTCCATTTGCCAGTGACACTCGAGTGGTGGTGCAAGTCATTCTGGCCAACGTAGTACAAAAAAATCTGCTCGGTAGCATCTAAGAAAGGTTTCCTCCCCAGTAAGAGACACAAGAAGACACTCTTCTTCCCTGGACACTGCCTTAACTACTACTAGGCTTCTTATTTGAGATAATAAATTTCTTTATAGTAACTTTTAAGCCAATGAAGTGAGAGTATTTGGTTACTGTCAGCCAGAAGCATCCTAATATATAAAAGTGGTGGGATTGTGATTCAAACAGACAAGGTGACTTCATAACCCTCAAAAACTGAACAACTAGACTATCATCTCTCCCTGTAGCACCCCCCCCCATCTTGCACCAATGCCTAGCACATAAAAAGCACTTGTTAAATGAATGAAACAGAATTTAAGCTCAGCTTTCAAAGACAAGTAGAATAAATGTTATCATCAAGTTGTAAGTAAACATTCAGGTCCTAGGTAACACCCTTAAGTAATATAAAGTCTGCTCACTCTTAGATGAGACCAAGGTTTAAGGAATTTGGAAAACAGAGTCCATACTAGAGCGAACAAAGTAATCGTGTAAGCACCAGTTTCCAAATCCAAATCACTCTCAGAACATGGGATCAATGAAAAAATGCACAGAAGATTCTGTAAGCCTCTTCACAACACCCATAGCACCTGTCAGCAGGCATGCAAACTTCTGACTCTTCCTTTCATCTCAACCTTGATCCAAAGGGGCCACCCTCTCGGCATATGTGTGTTGTGGGCCAGAGGGAGAGAACATCCCCCCTTCGTATTTCAAATCCAGTCTAGTTTTTACTCAAGAGAGCTCAGTCCTTGAATGATAAAATGGTCAACCTTCATGACTCACGTGAGTCACAGGATCCCACACCCCAAGAGCACATGAAGGTCTCTAGAACCTGAAGGATATCCTCCAGACCATTTCACACATAGGTCGCAGAAGAGGCCTAGACAAACCATACTGTTTCTGACCAGGTACCTGGACCAACTTCAAAACAGTGACCTAAAGGTGAAATATTCCACATCCTATGACCAATTCCATTCCCCAGAGAATATCAATGACACTTGTCATTCATGAAGAGCCAATCACCAAGGCATTCTTTCTCATCATCCATTTACTACAAGACACAACACATACTTTATCTTCAAGGCTGCAAATGCTTGTAAACCTTCTAGTACAAGGTCTTCTCTTTATCACTGGCCTTTTCTCAAAGTGCTAAAGGATAACAATTTCTTTTTTTATTAACCTCCAGCAAAAATCAAAGAAAACTCTACTTGCTCTATGATAAAATGCCCAAAAGCCACAACCTGTCTAACTTTATGTTATGGGAAGCCAAGAAGGCATGCTGACTGCTCACAAAGGACTTTTTTTAAGGACCAGTTTTGATCCACCAAGGCAGCCCAGCCATCTCCAAGAGTGCCTTCTAAAGCACAGCTTACCTTGTAGTTGCTAGAGTTCACCCAAGAGGTAGCGAGTCCATCCACCAGTTTATCTAACATGGTCTGGTCATGCTCAAGGTCAGCGGACTTCTGTTTGTCTGAGAAATAATCTATAAGTTCTTGGCCAACCTGCAGTCGCTTCCCCACATCCTTCTGCAACACCTGTGCCAAGGAGGACTCCATGCGAGGCTCCATGGTGGAATTCAAATCCAAATCCAGCAAAAGCTAGAGGGTAGTCAGGATGACTCCCTCCTGGTATAGGGATCCTGGAGGTTGTCTCTTTGTTTGCTGAAGGTTACTAAGAGTCTGTGTTTCAAAAATGCAATCTGGGGAATGGCAACAATGCACCATGTGTGTCCGAAGAGCAGCTGGTAGGATATTAAAAGTCCAATTTAAATAACCAGAAGAAGATAAAGGAGTAAGTGGCAGAGTGATGCTGTACTACTGGGTCTGAAATACTTCATAATTCAGCAGTCCATTCTGAAAAAGAAGAGAAACATGAAATCAGCACAGATTAAACACTCAAATGTTATGAAACATTAAATCAAAGACAAAGCAATCCATGCTGCAGAATCATTTATAATCAAATGGACTGAGATTTATGAACACTTGGCAAACACATGAGTAATAATCATTGCTTTCATCAGAAAGAACACTGAAACCCAAAGAGAGCCAATGAGCTACCCAATTGGTGGGGAGATGTTTTTCACAATTTTCCAGTTTGTAAATACACTAGTCAGGAAATCAATCTTCTGCTTTAGTTAGCATATCTATTTGTAGCTTAAATTCTGCTTCCCACCAAAACCCTAACACAACTCTGTGTGAATTAGTATAGGACTTCAGCCTACTGCCTTACTCTTTACTCTCAGTCTTCTAAACCTCCAAGTACCAGAGGTAGGGAGGGCTCCATTAGAAACACCATTGACCAAAGTGGCCAGCTTGTGACCATTAACCACATTAACCCACATCAGACTTCTCGCTGGGCAGCTTTACAGTGGGGTGAGTAGTAGTCATGCCCCACCCACAAACAAAGAAAACAGAGAGACTAAGAGAAGGAAACTGGTCCACTTTATGATCAGTGGAGAAGAATCAAGATTCTCCAACCTCAGCCAGCAGCCACAGCCAGACATGAGTAAGGCCATCTTGGACCATCCAGCCGTTCCAATCATCATCCGACTACAGCTACACAAATAAATGCAAGGAGCCAAGCAGGAAAACCACCCAGCCAAAGCACAGAACTATGAGAAAGAGCATCTAGTTGTTTTAAACCACTAAATTTGTTACACAGTGCAGGAGCCAATACATCCTGTTGCTCTTGGATAAATAAATACCTCTGGAATTGTAGAACAAGATAGCCATAAAATCAGAAAACAGGCTGTTTGGCTGCACTCTATTCCTCCTTTACAAACTGCATATTTATTTGGATGACTACCCCAAGGGATAGGATCGAGTTTGCTCATTCCTGCGAAGTATTTTAATAATAAAAATATTAATTGGCTTAATCTATATTTTGTTCAAATGTGCAGTCAGTGGAATTAATAAATGTCAGGACCCTACAGCACATCCAACTCCTAAACCAATAATGTATACTGATTCTGCCCACTTCTGCAATATGACCAGCAGAGCTGTAACCCTCACCTAATGACCTTGGTGAAGAATCGGAGGGTATCCGCTGTAAATCACGTCATGAGTTTGAAGTGCCTGCCATGGCCACACCCAGGAGCCCTGCCACATCCAGGCATCATCTTGTGATTATCAAAATACTTATGGCAATCAGCAATCAAAAGGAGGGATTGATAAAGGGTTAACCTACCCACAGCAGGCCAAAACCACAAAAGGCCAACTTGTTTGTCACAATCTGAAAAGCCTAAAACAATAGGAAAACCACATCAAAGGAGTGGGACAATGTGCTCTAACTGGTTCAATGGACTGTGGATGTACGTACCAGAACTAAATAACAATTTACCCCAGGAAGCAAGTTAAAGACCTACCCAATATCATATGTAGCCCACATAATAAATACAAAACAACCATTATATGACAGACCCAGGACCCCTGAGCCAAGCAACCAAACAGCTAGAAAAGGAAAACAAGAAAAGGTCACCCAATCATGATCTTATTAGTTCTTTGTCTTTAACCAATCTTAGTCTGTAAGTAATTTACTCATAAAGAATCAGCACCTGTCAAAATTGTATAAAAAGCACTTATAGATTGTATTTCTTTGGATTTTGGTCTGTTTATAGCCTGAGTGCTCGCAACCCGTTTCCCACTTTGTTTTCTGATATGTCACAACATGTCAAAATCTCTTTGTTGCAGAAGGCTCTGGTGAAAGCTGTTTTACTACAACAGCAACAGATAACTGATAAACCTTTCCCTAAAGTTATCTTCCCTCCTCAGTGAAAAGACTCTCATTATCCTTTACGCCTTTCAAGGGGCCTAAAATTATCAGACTTTAGCCAACAATAATACTTTTAAGCATTCTATGCTAGGTGATTTGTAGATACTACCTCTCATCGTCCAACTCTAGAAACTAGGTATTAACATCCCTATTTTACAGATGAGAAAACTGAGGTAAAGTGAGGTTTAGCAATTTTTCAAGGTTACATGGCCAATGAATTTCCTTTTGCAGCCTTCAAATCTTTATGATTGGAAGTCTGGCCTAGTTCTATTCTGACTCAGGGAAAGGAGGTCAGACTTCATGCTTAACTAGGAAGCAACAGGCAGGAGAGCAAAGTCTCCATTCCTTAAGTAAACACTGGGAAAGATCCTATTCACCCAAGTCTCTCCACTGTGATTTTTAAGACACATATAAAAACTAGACAAGGACCTCTCTTTTTCTTCTAAATTAAAAAAAAAAAAAAAAAGGCAGCAACTGTCTTCTCTTAACACTTATTCTTACTAAACTAATTTTTTTGTACTTTTTCTCCATGTTTTTGAGTGCTTTCTCCATCTGTACTTTCACAGGTATTCAAGGAACAATATTAATCACATAGTTTCAAACCTACAAGGTACAAAAGTACAAGGCCTCCTTCCCACCTGTCCCCCAGCCACCCAGTTTTCTCCCTAAAATTTTAGCAAATAATGTCATTAGTTGCTTGTGTATCCTTTCAGATATTTCTAGCTTCCCAAGCAAACAAGTGTATGTGTTCTTCCTAAGCCCCCAAGAAGAGTTGTCTAAACATTTAAAATTAAATCATTTGAAGAGAAATCAAAATCAAACAAAAACGCAAGCAAAATTTCATACAGCAACAGAGTTTTATAAAATACTTTATATTAAAAATGTAAAAAACTTAAAAAATAAAGAGGAAGAAGGAGAAGTGGGGGAGAATTTAGAGGACTTGGACAAGAAGAAGGAGGAGGAGAAGAAATAAAAAATCTCTTTCTCCCACCCACATCCTGACCAGGGTCTCTATTATGTGTAAGACATTATGGAAGGCACTGGGGAAACAAGAATAAACAGACCTCAGTCTCTGCCTTACCGAACATACGTATTAGCCTGGTGCCCTTCACAATCCTGTGCTTTCTTGCTCTTTAGTAGTCAGTGTTGCTGGAAACATCATTTAAGAGAGCGGCATTATACAAAGGAGGATTACCTGACGACAGTGTTGACAGAGAAGAACACTATTTCTCAGTCCAAAAAAAAAAACAAACTATTCAACTCTCACCCATTTTCCAAAAGAACAAGAGAAATGTAAAAAGGATACAGATGAAAAGGTAGAAGGTAGGTGAGATTAGAAAAGCAAAGAACCTTTTTCTTCTTTATTTATCAGGCTAATACATCTCCTCTTGAGCAAGATCTCATATGAAGGCTATGGAGTAGCCCAAATGTTACTGCATCAGTCGGCTACAAAAAAGGTACACATTTCAGTATTTCTGAAAAAAAAAAAAAATGCCCCAACTCCTCCCAACGCCAACAGCAACAGTCCCTTCCCAAACTCCCCACCATCAACCTTCTCTGCCCCTATTACAATAGTTAGGTTCCAAGCATCTCAACGTTTTCCTGTCATACTCTTAAAGATCCTAAATCAATTATAATGAGGCTATATTATATTGGTCTATGAGCACAAAACAATAAAAGGTCAAGACGATAGTCCTAATCATTCTCCTTTATAACACTCTGGAAAACAGAATTAACAGAGAAACCTCTACCAGAACAACAGCAACTTTGCTGCAGGCCAAAAGGAAAAAGCTAAAAAATACCAGCTTCAACAAGAATGAAGAAAACACACAATAAGAAAAAACAACTGATGTAATAGAAGAAGCAATAAAGTTGGGAATCCTAGCCTTGAACTCTTGACTCTGCACTTCTTGAGTGGCACTAGAGAGAATACTGGCTCTAGATATATTAAATAAGATTTGGGATGGAAAAGGGCTTGCGTAAGGTTTGTTTGTTTTTTTTTTTTTAAATAGCTCCCCCCTCCATTCCCTTACCATACATCCACTCTGTGGGTTTAGGTACACAACCACTGAAAAGTATCAACAATGGGAGATGCAGAACCAACCATAAGCTCTTCACCTACCTGGTTGTCTTAGTCATCTAGTGCTGCTACAACAGAAACACCACAAGTGGATGGCTTTAACAAAGAGAAATTTATTTCTTCACAGTCCAGTAGGCTAAAAGTCCAAATTCAGGGCATCAACTCCAGGAGAAGGTTTTCTCTCTCCACTGGCCTTCTTCTCTTCAGTGTTCCCCCGGACTAGGAGCTTCTCTGCATAGGGACCCCAGGTCCAAAGGACACGCTCTGCTCCTGGCACTTTCTTGGTGGTATGAGGTCCCCCTGTCTCTCTGCTCACTTCTCTCTTTTATATCTCAAGAGATTGCCTCAGGACACAATCCAATCTTGTAGACTGAGACCTGCCTTAACTAACACAACTGCCACCCATCCTCCATCACTAACATCATAGAGACAGGATTTACAACATACAGGAAAATCACACAATTCCAGAAATCATGGCCCAGCCAAATTGATACACACATTTTTGAGGGGACATAATTCAATCCACGACATTGGTCTAGTGTCAACCGCTCCATAAGAGAACTTTAAAGTAGGATCATTTTGACTTAGTAGCTTAAAACAACAAGAACTTAATGGTTCTCGTAAGTTTATGATTTGGCTGGGCTCAGCTAAGAGTCTTCTAGTCTCGCCTGGGGTCATCCATGTGGCTATAGTCAACTGGCAACTTGACTGAGGCTACAGAGTCTAAGGTCCTATCATTCACGTGTCTGGGACACTGGTGCTGGTTATTGGCTGGGCCTCTCTACACATGTGGTCTCTAACCACTTACTATAACCTGCGCTTCATTATACAGTAGTTGAATCATTCCAAGATAGCAAAAGCAGAAGCCGAGTGACCTCTCAAAGCCTCGGATCCAGAACCTGCACATCACTTCTGCCACATTTTACAGGTCAAAGCAAATCACAAGGCCAGTCCAGAGTAAAAGCGCGAGGAAGTAATTTACATGGGATCAAACTGACAATAGCAAGTGGAAAGATTGCATAGGAACCTTAGAGGGCAGTGAGTTTATGTTAATGCGGAGGAACAACTCAGGAAAGGAGAGTGAGAATGGTTCCCCAACTTAGAAGAATGTAATCAAAGTCACTGAACTGCACATGTAGAAATGGTGGAAATGGTCTATGTTTTGCTGTGTATATTCTCAACAACAGCAAAAAAATAAATTTTTTTAAAAGTGTGACGAAATAGACTCAACCTCTTAATAGGAGCTGCAAAATATTGTGGCTGTTTTTCAGTCTAACACGTATGTATTCAATAGATACTTGCAGCATGAATAAATGGATGGGGTGAATATATTTGTATTCCATTTACCAGTTTCCAGTCTAAATATCTCAGTTACTTACTTAACCACCTCACAAATATCACATTCCCACTAAAGACAATTCCAAAAATAAATAACTACAATCTAGGACTTTACCTGAAAGAGCCTCCAACCTACTTGGAGAGGACAAGATGTACATATACTTACAAAAAGCTCATCAATATAAGAATTCAACACAAATACAGGATGCCACAATTAGATTTCACAAGGTAGAATACTGCACCTGCCAGATAAGGGGGCAAAATAAGGGATGGATCAAGGCCCGAGATGTCCAAGACAAAACTATATATAGATTCAGCTGAAGCTGTCTTAAAAAATGGATAGGATTTTTACAATTAATTATGGCACTTTATAGAGGAGGAAAAAAAGTATAAGCCAAGTGAGAGATGAAGGATCTTGAGAAGAGTTGAGGGAAGAAATGTCCTAAGGCCGAGATATCCTGCTTCATTTGTCATCTTCCAGGTGACACATCCCCAACCCCACCCCAAATTCACTGCAGACTCAGATTCCAGCCTCCGTGTCAACCTCTCTGTCTTCTCTCATTTTCCTTGGTGGCTTCAACATCCACATGGATGACAACACAACCTCCTTTCTCCCTCCGCGGAGTTTTAACCTTTCAGTTGTCTAGCCTCCAGCATCAGACCCCACTTTCCCACCACAACTGCCCATCCTGCTAGCCCTTTCACTCAAGCACATTCTACAACCACCTCAAGTTCATCAACCCCTTACCAACTTTACTTCCTTTTAGCCTGGATTAAATTCCACAGAGTGTGAAACGTTTGAAGCTACCCCCAACTTTCTTTCTATCTCTGAAATAGATGTCTAGTAATACCCTAACCCTAGATAAACTTAATACACTTCATCAACTGCCTTCTCCATGCCTGTACCAAACAGGTGAACATGCTGAGGGGAAGAAAACACACACACACACACACAAACCAGTTTCATTTTAAACTGACAATCTCAAACTTGGAAAAGGCCCTCAACACCACCCAGCACTCCAACTCAAGTTTTCTAGTAAGTTTGCTTACTCTACTCTCCAAAATGATTTTATCTTCTGCTCAAACACCTACCCACCCGTAGCTATCACCTGACATTTTTCCCTCCTACTTGGCTGATAAAGTAGGCAATATCCAACAACTCAGATCTTCTCACCACCAAATTATGACAGTTACCTGCATTTTTCTCCCCTCCGTGATATAACGAAGGCACCCTACTTTTCATCTCCTCGGAGTTTTGACTTTTCAGTTGTCTCCTCCACTGGCTCATTCCCAGAAGCTTATAAACTTCCTCTTTAAAAGTCCCTCTTGATACACTGTTGGTGGGAATGTAAAATGGTACAACCACTTTGGAAATCAATTTGGCGCTTCCTTAAAAAGCTAGAAATAGAAGTACCATACGATCCAGCTATCCCGCTCCTTGGAATATATCCTAGAGAAATAAGAGCTGTCACATGAATAGACATATGCACACCCATGTTCACTGCAACACTGTTCACAATAGCAAAAAGATGGAAACAACCCACGTGCCCATCAACAGACGAATGGATAAATAAATTATGGTATATCCACACAATGGAATACTACACAATGATAAAGAACAATGATGAAGCCGTGCAACGTAACATGGAGGAATCCAGAGAGCATTATGCTGAGTGAATTTAGTGAGTCACAGAAAGACAAATATTGTATAATACCACTATTATTAGAGCTCAAGAAAAGATTTAAACACAGAAGAAAGCAGTCTTTGATGGTTATGGGGGTGGGGAGGGTGGGTGAGGGTTATTCACTAACTAGATAGTAGACAAGTATTATCTTAGGTGAAAGGAAGGACAGCACTCACTACAGGGGAAGTCAGCACAACTGGACTAAACCAAAGCTAAGAAGTTTCCTGAATATAATCAAACACTTTGAGGGACAGAGTAGCAGGGGTAGGGATCTGGGGACCATGCTTTTGGGGGACATCGAGGTCAACTGGCATAACAAAGCTTATTAAGAAAATGTTCTGCATCCTACTTTGGTGAGTGGCATCTGGGGTCTTAAAAGCTTGCAAGCGGCCATCTAAGATGCATCAATTGGTCCCAACCACCTGAAGCAAAGGACAATGAAGAACACAAAAGACACAAGGAAAGTATGAACTCAAGAGACAGAAAGGGCCACATAAACCAGAGACTTCATCAGCCTGAGACCAGAAGAACTAGATGGTGCCCAGCTACCACCAATGACTGCCCTGACAAGGAACACAACAGAGAGCCCCTGATGGAGCAGGAAAAAGGTGGGGTGCAGAACTCAAACTCTAATAAGAAGACCAGACTTAATGGTCTGAGACTGGAGGAACCCCGGAAAGCATGGCCCCTGGATTCTCTATCAGCCCAGAACTAAAACAATTTCCGAGGCCAAGTCTTCAGACAGGGATTGGACTGGACTGTGGGACATAAAGTGATACTCATGAGGAGTGTGCCTCTTAGCTCAAGTAGATACAAGAGACTAAACGGGCAGTGTCTGTCTGGAGGTGAGATGGGAAGACAGAGAGGGTTAGGAGCTGGTTGAATGGACATGGGGAATCAGGGGTGGTAAGGAGGGGTGTGCTGTCACAGTACAGGGAGAGCAATTAGGGTCACATAACAATGTATGTATAAATTTTTGTATGGGAGATAACTTGAAATACATACTTCATTTAAACTACAACAATAAAAAAAAAATCCCTCTTGAGCTCACATGCCTTTCATTGAGCACACCATTAACAGGGATGTTTCTTTAAACAATTGTCTATCCAAGTAACTCCACCGATGCACCTCCCATTCACTCCTCACACCATCTGATTTGGCTTCCTCCACCACCACTCCACTAAAGTTGATTTTGTCTGGATCACCAGTGACTTCCACGTTGGCAAATCCAAGCAACACTTTTCTGTACTTAAGTACCTCAACCTCTCAGCAGCAATTACCCTGTTCACCTTGAAAAATTCCTCACGTCTGTGAAAACAAACTATCACGCCTTCCTGATCCTTCTCTGGCTGCACCTACTTGAGTTTCTTTAACCACTTCTACTCCTCTTCTGGAGCTCTGGTGGCACAGTGATTAAGAGCTCAGGGTGCTGACCAAAAGGTCGGCAATTCGGATTCACCCACCTGCTCCTTGGAAACCTTATGGAGCAGTTCTACTCTGTCCTATAAGCTCACTGAGTTGGAACTGACTTGATGGCAATGAGTGTGGTTTGGGTTTTACTCCCCTCCCAGACCTCCAAATGTTGGCATGCCTCGTCTCTCCCCTTTGCTCACTCCAAAAGGGATCAGTACCCATTCCCATGACTTTAAAAACTACCTATAAAATGACACCTCCCAAATTTATATCTCCAGGCTTAATACCTCTAAGCTCCAGTCATATAAACTGGCCTGTTTTCAGTCCCTAACTCTTCACCACTTTTCACTTTCGGGCCTTCACTCATGCCATTCCTTCTGCTTGACCAGACCAGACCAAACCAAACCAAACTGATTGCCATTGAATCATTTCCAACTCATAGCAACCCATCGGGTTTCCAAGGAGTGGCTGGTGGATTCAAACTGCCAACTTTTTGGTCAGCAGCTGCAGCTCTTAACAACTGTGCCACCAGGGCTCCCTTCTGCTTGAAGCACTCTCTTTATACCTACGTGGCTGCTGCTATTTCATCGTTCAGGCTTCAGATTAAATGTCATCTCCTGAGAGCCTTTCCAGGCCACTTTAAGAGGTCCCTTGTTACCGTATGCTGTTATCTTCCTTCAAAGCACTTATTAACAAGTTGCAATTATATAATGTGTTTGTTCACCTGTTTACTGTCTGATTTTCCAACAGGAGTGAGCCTCAGGAAGGTGGGAACCTTGCTTGTTTTGTTCACCTAATGCCTATAACCATGCCTGGGCCAAACAAGGCACTCAAGAAACATCCGTTGAACAAATGAAGTTTGCTTGAAAGGAAAATCAAAAGATGGGCTGTCGATGGAAGTCACTGGTTGAGTTCAGCTTCCTCTTCGGGTGTGGAGGTAGCAAACATTCCAGGTAAAAGGAATGTGTATGTGCAAACAGACAATGTACAGATACAAAGGAGTGTGGCATGTTCTGAGGAACATAAGCACTTTGCAAAAGCCAGAGTCCTGGTTCCTGACCTGTACACGATACTGACTCCCAGCCTCGGGGTGACAGACTCAAAAATTATAAAAAGATCCCTGAAAATTATTCTGTACACACACCAACTAAGTATTCATATTCATAATTTTCAAACTTACGTACATGCAGTTATGAATTTTTAAAATGCAAAACCAATGTAAAAAGTTTTTCTAAATTCCTATTTTTAGGTTGATTTTTTCCTCAATTAACAGACACGAGAAACTCCACTTATGCAGAACTCTGTGACAGGTGGCTCAAATGATTTGCGATCGGCTACTAACCTACAGGTTGGCAATTTGAACCCATCTAGCAGCTCCACAGAAGAAACGCCTGGTGAGCTGCTTCCATAAATATTACAGCAATAAAACCCTATGGAGCAGTTCTACTCTGCAACACACGGGGTCGCCATGAGTTGGAATCAACTCAACAGCAAGGGGGTTTTACAGGGTTTTTTTATTCTCAAAAAATCTGGATATAACCATTCAGGCAAAGAGCAGAAAGAGACAAGGCCTAGCATTTCTACCACCAAAAGTCAACAGTGCTTGGGCTGTGCATGAGCTCTGGGCAAGTCAGCTATGAACTGCACAATCAGGAGACTGATGATGGGTATATACCTGTTTGCCTTGGAAAAATAATTAAGATATAGAATTACTCAAGTAATCAAAAAAAGATTCTGCTGTATGGGAAAAAAATCAGGGGTAAATACACACACATACTCACTCACAGGAAGGTGGGAACCAGTATGCATAATAACTAATGTATAGCAAAGTCACAACAAAAACTGAACCATAATCTAACCATCCAAAGATGAATGAAAAGTTAAATAAGTTACAATGTGTCTAGATGACAAAATAATCACAAAAACCACACTACAGAAAAACACAGTAACAGGAGAATGTTCACCACATTAAAAACGGAAATCACAAAACTATAATCAGTACAACACTCTGTATTCATAAACAGAAAAAAATCATTAACATTGGTTAATTTCTGTTTAATAAAATTGTAGATTTTTCTTATTTTCCAAAATTTTCAATAATTAATATACAGGCAGTCCCAGGATTACAAGTTGATTTTGAATGTAAGTAGAAACAGGTATGGTTTGTGTCTAATGTCAGTCAAATGTTTGTCTTAGTATATAGTATACAGAGTACCTTTCTACGCGTAAAAAACATTAAAGAAACACTTCCAGATACACTAAAACATCTTCAATAATACAGTAATAATAATGTTTTGATGTGCACTACAAAGTAGCATCAAAATGTTCCAGGAACCACTGTTTGTACCTAGAATTGTTAATATAATGGGCTTCGGAGGGGGCTGGTTCTTAACTAGGTTGTACTTAAGTTGGATGTTTGTAACCTGGGGACAGTCTGTATATTATTTTTTAAATTACAAATAGAACAGATTTATTAAAAAATCAAGCATTCCATTTCACAATGGGAGGAAAAACTTTAGAATGTACATCTGTTAAAGAAGTATAAAATAATAATAAAATCTTAAATGTCTAAGAAGAAGCTGGTGCATTAGTTACTTTCACAAAATATCTTGTAAAAAACTGTAGGCTGCTCAAGATAACAGAACCGCAAAATAAATAAATACAACAACTCTGCATTCCTGTACATACGCTATAAGAAAACAATAGGGAAAACAGTGCACAGGTGCCAGTAACGCAATACACAGTGGTTAATATCAGTCTTCAATAGCACGCTAATGAAGTAATTTTTAAAACACTTATATTTTAAATAGTATTTTTTTCTCTAAGTGTGTACTACATTAGAACGTTTTAATTTTCCTTCTCCTGCTGCAGCTTTATAGAAAAGTCTAATGAGTGAACAATGACTAACAACTGCTTCTATTTGTTCCTCAGAACTCACTCAATGATGAAACGGACGGCGGTGCACTGAGGACAGCTGAAGCTCAGTGGTGAGGACAGCAGGGCTGTCACACTACTCTCCCTTTTGTATGTGCTTAAAGAGCCCATAAGAAAAATGAAAAATTTATTCAGAAGATTTTAAATATTCTACAAGGCTGGTGTTGAAACAAAGGAGAAAGTAATAACAATAGATCACAACTTCCAAAGATGGGTCTTACATGAAGCGAGGGAGCTCCGCAGAGAAGTAGCTTACTCAGGAGAGAAGCACCGATCACATTCAGCAGGTGGCCCATGTGTTGGCTCACCTAGGAAGAAGGGATTTAAATTTTCATTCAATCTAGCAACATTTTTACTGTATTTTTCAGCGACTTGGAGTCTTGGCCAAACAGGAACTTTTTTTAATTTGTTTACTATGTTAAGGAAAGACAGATCACAGAACCTGAACGAGGGGGCCAGGTGGCACGGTAGTTAAACTGCTCACTTGCTATCCGAAAGGTCTGATGTTCCAACCCATCGGCCGCTCCATGGGAGAAAGCTATGGCAGTCTGCTTCCAGAAAGATTACAGCCTTGGAAACCCAATGGGGCAGTTCTACTGTCTTCTAGGGTCTCTATGAGTCGGAATCAACTCGATGGCAACGGGTAAATATGAACGGCTCCTTAAATGATTTTTAATAACAGCTTTATTGAGATACAAGTCACTTAAAATAAAATTCACCATTTTAAAGTATAAAATTCAGTGGTTTTTAAATATATTCATAAAGTTGTGCAATCATCACCATTATCTAATACCAGAATACTTTCATCACTTCAAAAAAACCTTGAATCCATTAGCAGTCACTACCCAGTTGCCCTATCTACCCATTTTTCAAGCCTCTGTAAGTCATTAATCTACTCTGTGTCTATGGATTTGCCAATTATGAGCATTTCATATAACACGTGGTCTCGAGTCTGTTTTCTCTCAATGAACATAATTTTTTAAAGGTTCGCCCATACCGCAGCATGTATCAGAACTCCATTCCTTTACATGGCTGAGTAATATTCCATTGTCTGGATGTACCACTTTTGTTTATCCATTTCTCTGTTAATGAACATCTGAGTTGTTTCCACTTTTTGGCTATTATAAATAATGTTGCTTCAAACATCTGGACAAGTTTTTGTGTGGTATATCTTTTTAATTTTCTTTGGTATATAATAATAGTGGAAATGTTGGATTATATGGTAAGTGTACCATTAACTTTTTCATGAACTGCCGAACTGTTTCCTGAAGCAGCTACACCATTTAACAGTTCCACCGCCTATGTGTAAGGGTTCCAAATTCTCCACATCCTCACCAACATGTTTTATTATCCGTCTTTTTCTTTAACTTTTACTTTCCTGTTGTTGTTGAGAATATACACAGCAAAACATATACCAATACAACCGTTTCCACATGTACCATTCAGTGACATTGATTACATTCTTCAAGTTGTATAACAATTTTTACTCTGCTTTTCTGAGTTGCTCCTTAGCCATTAACATAAAATCACTACTCCCTAAGTTTCCTATCCAATCTTTCAAGTTGCTGTTGTCAATTTAATCCCGTATAGATTGTTCTTATAAGAGCTTAATGTTCAAGGCAGATATTTTTTACTAGTTAAGCTAAACTATTGTTTGGTATTAAGAAGACTTCAGGGGTTATTTTTGGTTTAAGGTTTAAAGATTCTCAGGACAACAGTTTTAGGTATTCATCCTTCCATGTCTCCAGAAAGTCTGGAGTCCATGAGGATTTGAAATTCTTTTCTGCATTTCCCCCCTTCTGATCAGGATTCTTCTATGAAATCTTTGATGAAAATGTTCAATAATGGTAGCTGGGCATTATCCACCTCTTCTGGTGTCTCACGGTAAACAAGGCAGTTGTTTATGGAGACAATCAGCCACACATTCTATTTCCTCCTCCTATTCCTGACTCTCCTTCTTCCTGTGTTGCTTCAGGTAAACAAAAACCAATTTTTGAGCTCTAGATGGTGACTGCAAGCTTTTAAAATCCTAGAAACTATTTAATGAACTAAGAGATGGAACAGAAGTACTAAACACGATATTGTGCCAATTAACTGAGATGTCTCATGCAACCATGACCCTAAACCTCCAAACCACAGAAACAAATCCCATTAGGTGTTTGATTGTACGTAAGAAGCCTCAGCAGCTACACTTTTTTATTTTTTTGGCATTGTTTTTACCAATTCAACTTTTGCCAATTCAACTTTTTAAAAGCGTACAACTTATTGACAGCACTTATAATAATCAGCTGTGCAAACTTACGCTTGATCAGTGGGATTTTTTCCATCATTGTAAACCAAAACTCAGTACTCCATAAGCAGTAATTCCCCTTTTCTCCCTCTTTCCTGTCTCTGGTAACCACTAATAATTTTTGGTCTCTATAACATTTCCCTTTTCTTGTCTTTGACTTATTTCACTCAGCATAATGTCTTCAAGATCCATCCATACTATAGCATGATCAAGACTTCACTTCTCTTTTGGCTGAGAAGTATTCATTGTATGTATCACATTTTGTTTATCCATTCATTTGCTGATGGGTTTTTAGGTTGTTTCCACCCTTTGGATATTGTGAACATTGCTGCAATGAATATTGGTGTACATGTCTCTGTTTAAGTCTCTGCTTTCAAGTCTTTCGGGTATGAGGAAACATCACACTGTTTTCCACAACAGCTGTACCATTTTGCATTCCCACCGGCAATGGACAAGCATTCCGATTTCCCCATATCCTCATCAACATTTGTTATTTTCTGTTTTATTATCTTAGCCATCCTACTGGGAGTGAAATGGTATCTCATTGTGGTTTTGATATGCATATCTCTGATGGCTAACAACGTTGAGCATCTTTTTACCTGTTTGGTGTCCATTTCAATGTCCTCTTTGGTGAAACATCTATTCAAATCCTTTAGCCATTTTATAATTGGATTGTCTTTGTATTGTTGTCAAAGTTTTATATATATTATGATTATTAGATTCTTATCAGATGTACGGTCTCTGAAGATATACGCTAAGTCGGCAGCTTGTCTTTTCATTTCTTGATAAAGTCTTCTGATGAACAAAAGTTTTTAATTTTCATGAGGTCCCATTTGTTTACTGTGTCTTTTGTGCTTTTATTATATTAGATAACCTATTATTAAAGCTAGGCCCAACAGCGTTACCCGTATTTTCCGCTAAAAATTTTATGGCTTTAGTTTTTACATTTTGGGAATTAATCCATTTTGAATTTGTTTTTGTGTATGGTGTGAGGCATTGATCCTGTTTCATTTTTCGGCATGTAGAAATCCAATTCTCCAAGCACCATTTACTGAAAAGACTCCTTTCCTCCATCAAATGGACTTAGCACTCTTGTCAAAAATTAGTAAACCACAGATTTGTTGGTTTATTTCTGGACTCTCAGTTCTATTCCATTGGTCTATGCGTCCATTGTTATACCAGTATCAGGCATGTTTTCGTTAGTGTAGCTGTACAATATGTTTTAATATCATGATGTGTGAGTCCTCCTACTTTGTTTTCTCTTTCAACACTGCTTTAGCTTGTCAGGACCTCTTGCCATCCCATATAAAGTTGAGGATTGGTTTTTCCATTTCTGTAAAGAAGATTATTGGAATTTTGATTGGGACTCTGTTGAAACTATACATCACTTTGGGTAGTACTGACATCTTAACAATATTAAGTCTTCCAATCCATGAATATAGATCTTTCCATTTATTTAAGCCTTCTTTAATCTTTTTCAGCAGTTTTATAATTTTCATTATATTAGTCCTTTACATCCCTGGTTAAATTTATTTCTAGGTAATTTATTCTCTTACGTGGTATTATAAATGGAACTGTTTCCCAATTTCTCTTTCAGATCTCTAATTGCTGATGTATAGAAACCCATCTGATTTTTGTCTGTTGATCTTATGCCCTGGTCTTTGCTAAATTACTCTATTAGCTCTAGAAGTTTTCTTGTGGAGTCTTTGGATTTTCTAGATATAAAATCATGTTATCCACGCAGAGACAATTTTACTTCTTTGTCAGTCTGGGTATCTTTTCTTTCTTTTTCTTGTTTTACTGCTCTGGATAGGAGCAGACACCTTTGTCTTGTTTCCGATTCAAGGAGAAAGCTCTCAGTCTTTTTCCATTAAGCATGATATTGGCTGTTGGCTTTTCATATCTGCCCTGAATCATACTAAGGAATTTCCCTTCTATTCCAATCTTCTTGAGGTTTTTTATCAAGAAAGAGTATAGTATTATATTAAATGCCTATTTGCATCCATAGAGATGACTGTGTAGTTCTTTTCCTTTGTTTTACTGATGTGGTGTCTTGCATATAATGGTTTTCTATTGTTGAACCACCCCTGAATTCCTGGAATAAATCCTACTTGATCCTGGTGTCTGACTTTAATATGCTGTTGGATTTTGTTACCTAGTATTTTGTTGAGGACTTTTACATCTATATTCACGAGACATTGCCCTGTAGCTTTCTTTTCTTGTGATGTCTGTCTGGTTTTGGAATCAGGGTTATGTTTGCTTTATAGAATGAATGAGGGGGTATTCCTACCTTCTCTATCTTTTGGAAGAGTTCCAACAGTATTGGTGTCATTCTTCTCTGCCTATTTGGTAGAACTCCCCAGTGAAGCCATCTGGTCCAGGACTTTGCTTTGTTGGGAGGTTTTTGATCACTGATACAATCTCTTCACTTTGTTACGGGTCTGTTGAGACTTTCTATTTCCTCTTGAGTTACTCTGGGTAGGTTGTGTGCTTCCAAGAATTTATCCATTATTACATCTAGGTTATCCAATTTGTTGCTGTACAATGGTTCATACAGTTCTGTCAAAATTTTCTGTATTTCTATCAGGTCAGTTGTAATGTCCTTTCTTTCATTTCTTATTTTGGCTATCTGCATCTTTTCTCTTTTTTGTCAGTCCAGCTAAGAGATCCTCAATTTTGTTGACCTTTTCAAAGAATCAACTTTTGGTTTTGTTGATTCTTCTATTTAGCTTTTCTGTTTTCAATTTTATTTACTTTTGCTCTGATCTGTTATTTCCTTTCTTATGGCAGGTTTAGCCCTAGTTTGCTCTTCTCTTTGTAGTTCCCAGAGTTGTCAAGTTGGGCTGTTAATTTGAGATTTTTTTTTTTTCTTCCATGTAGGCATTTATTGCTAGAAATTCCCCTTTGAGTACTGCCTTCACTGCATTCCATAAGTTTAGGTATACTCTGCTTTCATTTTGATTTAACGCTAAGAAATTTGTGATTTCTCTTCTGATTTCTTCTTTAACTCATTGGTACTTTAATAGTTGTTTTATTTCCACGTTTGTGCATTTTCCAGTTTTTATTTTTTGTTATTGATTTCTAGCTTCACTCTGCTGTAGTCAGAGAAAATGCTTTGTATGATTTCAACCATTTAAAATTTATCAAGACCTGCTTTGTGACCTACCATGTACTCTATCCTGGAGAATGATTCATGTGCACTGGAGGAGAATGTATACTGTGCTTTTGTTTTGTGGAGTGTTCTCTACATGACTGTTAAGTCTAGTTGGTTTATACTGTCATTCAGATCTCCTGTTTTCTTGTTGATCTTCTTTCTAGATGTTCTGTCCAATGCTGAAAGTGGTGTATTGACGTCTCCAACTATTATTGTAATGCTATTATTCCTTTCAATTCTATCAGTATTTATTTTATATATTTAGGTGTCTCAATGCTGGGTGCATATATCTTTGTAACTGTTAAAACTTCACAATGAATTGACCCTTTTATCACTATATAATGTCCATTTTTATCTCTTCTAACAGATTTTGTCTTAAAGTCTACTTTGTCTGATAAGAAGATTGCCACTCGAGCTCTCTTTTGGTTATCATTTGCACGGAGTATTTTTTGCCAACCTTTCACTTTCAACCTATTCATTTCTTTGTGTCTAAGGTGTGTCTCTTGTAAGCAACATGTATTTGGATCTTTTTTTTTAATCCATTCTGCCACTCTCTGCCTTTTCATTGGAGCATCTAGTCCGTAGGTATTCACTGTAATTACCAATAAGAATTTACTTACTTCCACCATTTTGTTGTGTGTCTGTGTGTCTCTGTGTGTGTGTGTCTTAAGCCTTCTTTGTCTTTTATTATTGCTTGTTTTTGTGTTTTGTTGGCTTATTATAGCAAGCCATACTGGTTCTTTTCACCTTTTCTTGTATCTGTTTTCTAGATATTTTATTAGTGGCTACCATGAATATTATATTGGAACAGCTTGTTTTTATAATATCCTAGGGTAAGTTGGTATTAACTTCAGTAACATACAAGAAATTCTATACTTATAACACTCCTCTCCCACCACCTTTTGTTGTCATTATCACTAATTACATCTTTATATTTCATGTGCTCTGTAACTTAACTTTATCCTTGCTTTTTATATATTTGTTATTAAAAAACATGAAGGACAAAACAATCAGAATTATCAAGCATGAATACATTAATAGCCTTTATACTTGTGTGTTTTAATTATCTAGTGCTGCTATAACAGAAATACCAGAAGTGGGTGGCTTTAACAAACAGGAATTTATTTTCTCATAGTTTAGGAGGCTAGAAATCTGAATGAAGGGGCCAGCTCTAGAGAACGTCTTTCCCTCTGTGTCCGTTCTGTGGAAAGGCCCTTGTTCCTTGGTTCCTTGGCGATCTTCAGGTGTCATGGCATCTATCTTCCCCCTTCTCTGCTTGCTTAATCTGCTCCTTGTACATCTTGTTAAGAGACTTACTCAAAACGTTCTATACTAATACTGCCTCATAAACATAACAACCCATTCCCAAATGGGATTATAACCACAGGCATAGAGGTTAAGATTTACAACACATATTTGGGGAGGACACAATTCATAACATTTCCCATGCATTTCCCTTTATTAGGGATCTTTCATGCATAGCTTTGAATTACTTTCTAGTGTCTTTTCCCTTCCATCTAGAGAACTCTCCTTAGTATTTTTTGTAGGTCCCGTAAGATGGATATGAATTCTTTCAGCTAATTGTCTGGGAATGTTTTAATTTCACCCTCATTCTTGAAGGACAGTTTCCCTGGGTATAGTATTCTTGGTTGACAGTTTTTTGCTTTGCTTTGTTTTTTCCAGCACTTTAAATATATCATTTCATTGCCTCCCGACCTCCAATGTTTCTGAGGGGAAACTGGCACTTAATCTTATTTAAAAAAACCAAACCAGTTACCATCAATTCTGACTCACAGTATAGAACTGCCCCATAGGGTTTCCAAGCAGCGGCTGGTGGATTCGAACCACTGACCTTTTGGTTAGCAGCCACAGCTCTTAACCACTGTGCCACCAGGGCTCCTTATTCTTACTGGGGGTCCTTTATATGTAACTGTTTGCTTCTCTCTCACTGCTTTAAGGATTCTCCCTTTATCTTTACTTTTTGAAAGCCTAACTATGATATGTCTTGGTGCAGATCTCTTTAGGTTTATCCTGCTTTGACTCATGCCCTTCATTAGACTGGGGAAATTTTCTGTCCTTATTTATTCAAATATTCTTTCTGTCCCTTTCTGTCTCTTATCTTCTTCTGGAACTCCCATGATGAATATATTAGTTTTTTTGTTGTTGTCCCATAATTCCATTAAACTCTGCTCCGCCTTTTTGAGCCTCCATTCTTGTTGCTCCTCAGTCTCTTTAATTTTGACTATCTTATCCTCTAATTCATTGATTCTTTCTTCTGCCTAATTAAATCTGCTGGTAAGTCCTTCTACTGTGTTTCTCATTTCAGGTATTTTCCTTTTCAATTTATTACCCATCTTTTATTACAGTCCATCCTAGTGAGTAGGATAATCAGGCAGAAGAAAGAATCAATGAAATTAGAGAATAAGATAGTCAATAGTGGTTAAGAGCTACAGCTGCTAACCAAAAGGCTGGCAGTTTGAATCCACCAGGTGCTCCTTGGAAACCCTATGAGGCAGTTCTACTCTGTCCTATACAGTCACTATGATTCGGAATCAACTTCACGGCAACGGGTTTGGGTTTTTTGGGGTTTAGTGAGTAGGAAATGGTATCTAATTGTGGTTTTGATTTGGATATCCCTAGTGACTAAGGATGTTGTGCTTCTTTTCTTCTACTTTCTGACCATTTGTGCATCTTCTTTGGAAAAACGTCTAATCAAATCCTTCGCCCATTTTTTAAGGTAGGTTATTTGACTTTCATTGCAGATTTTAAGAGTTCTTTATATATTCTGAGTATTACATCCTTATCAGATAGAGGATTTGCAGATATTTTCTCCCATTCTGTGGGATGTATTTGTCACTTTCTTGATTATATCCTTTGAAGCACAAAAATAGTTTAATTTGAATGAAGTACAATTTATCTGTTTTTTCTTTTTTTCATTTTGCTTTAGGTGTCGTATCTAATAAACCATTTCTTAATCCAAGGTCATGAATATTTACATTTACATTCTCTTCTAAGAGTTCTGTAGTCTTACCTTTTACATTTAGGTCTATGATAAATTTTGAGTTAATTTTTTTACATGGTATAAGGCAGGGGATCTAGATTATTTTGCACATGGATATCCACTTACCCCAGCATTAATTATCTGTTGAAAAGACTATTTTCCCCCACTGAATTCCGTGTACTCTTGTTAAAAATAATTGGTCATAAATGTATGGGTTTATTTCTGGACTCTCAATTCTACTCCACTGATCTATATGTCTATCCTTATTCCGGTCCTTATATCTTGATTACTGTAGCTTTACCAGTTCTTCAATTTCATTCTTCTTTTTCAAGACTGTTTTGGGTATTCTGGATCCCTTACATTTCCATATGAATTTTATGGCCATTTGGTCAATTTCTGCTAAAAAGACAGTTGGGATTTTGACAGGGATTATGCTGAATCTGTAGATCAATTTGGAGAGTATTACCATCTTAAAAATATCAAGTCTTTCAATTCATGGCTATGGCATGTCTATTTATTTCAATCTTCTCTAATTCCTTTCAAAAATGTTTTGTAGTTTTCAGTATACAAGTCTTACACTTCTTTTGTTAAATGTATTCCTAAAGATTTTCTCTTTTTAATGCTATTATAAATGGAATTATTTTCTTAATTTCATTTCTGTACTATTTATTGTTAACGTATAGTGATCCAATTGATTTTTGTGTACTGATCTTGTATCTTGCATCATTGAACTCATTTATTAGTTCTAATAGTTTTTTGTGAGTGCGAATTCATTAGAATTTTCTATACGCAAAAGTATGTCATCTGCAAATAAAGAGAGTTTTACTTCTTCCTTTCCAAACCAGATGCCTTTTTATTTCATTTTCTTTCCTAATTACCATGGGTAGGACCTCCAGAACAATGGTGAATAGATGCACCAAGAGAGGCCACCTTTGTCTTGTTCCTATCTTAGAGAAAAAGAATTCAGTCTTTTTAATACACTTATACCTAATTCATTAAGTATGACGTCACCTGTTAGTTTTTGTGCATGGCCTTTATCACGTTAAGGAAGTTCCCTTCTTTTCCTAGTTTGGTGAGCATTTTTATCGTAAAAGGATGTTGGATTTTTTCAAATGCTTTTTCTGTGTCTACTGAGCTAATCATGTGGCTTTTGTCTTTTATTCTACTGATATGGTGTACTACATTCATTGATTTTTCAGATGTTAAACCAACCTTGCATTCTTGGGATAAACTGCATTTAGTCATAGCGTATAATCCTTTTTCATGTTGCTAGTTTTTTATTTGCTAGTATTTTGTTGAAGAGTCCTGCATCTTATTCATAATAATACTGGTCTGCAGTCTTCTGGTGATATCTCTGTCTGATTTTGGTATCAAGGTAATACGGCCTCATAGAATGAGTCGGGAAATGTTCCCTCCAATTTTTGAAAGAGTTTGTGAAGGACTGGTGTTAATTCTTGTTTAAGCATTTGGTACAATTCACCAAATATGAAGCCATCTGGGCCTGGGATTTTATTTATACGTAGTTTTTTAAATTACTAATTCAATTTCTTTACTACAGAGGTCTATTCAGATTTCCTCTTTCTTCCTGAGTCAGTTTTGATAGTTTGTGTCTTTCTAGGAATTTGTCCATTTCATCTCTAGGTTATCTAATTTGTTAACATACAATTGTTCATAGTAGTTCTTCATAATACTTTTTATTCCTATAAAGTTGGTAGTAATGTCC
This sequence comes from Dugong dugon, assembly GCA_030035585.1. Lineage (NCBI taxonomy): Eukaryota > Metazoa > Chordata > Mammalia > Sirenia > Dugongidae > Dugong > Dugong dugon. The sequence continues at coordinate 70,802,188 of CM057461.1, forward strand.
TGTCTTCTATCCCTAATTTTAATAATTTGAGTCTTCACTCTGTTTTTCTTGGTGAGTCAAGCTAAACTTTTGTCAATTTTGTTGATCTTTAAAGATTACCTTCTGGTTCCACTGATTTTCTCAACTCTTTTTATTCCCCGCTCTCTATTTCATTTACTTTTCAATCTGGTCTTTATTATTTTCCTCCATTTGCTTGCTTTCGGTTTTATTTGTTTTTCTAGTTTCTTAAGGTGGGACGTTAGGTTACTGAGATCTTTCTTCCTTTTTATATAGGTGGTTACAGCTATAAATTTTCTTCTCAGCACTGCTTTCACCACATCCCATAAGTTTTGGTAGGTGGTGTTTTAATTTCATTCGAGTATTTTCTAATTTCCCTTATGATTCCGTCTTTGATCCACTGGCTATTTAGGAACGTGTTGTTTAATTTCCATATATTTGTGAATTTTCTAAATTTCTTTGTTATTGATTTCTCATCTCAGTCCACTGTGGTCAAAGTACATACTCTGTATAATTTCCATCCTTTTAAATTTATTATGCCTTGTTTTATAGCCTAACATGTGGTCTATCCTGAAGAATGTTCCTTGTGCAATTGAGAAAAACGTATATTCTACTCTTACTGGGTTGAATGTTCTATGAATGCTTGTCCCCTAATGATTTAAGGGAGTTTGCCTCTATCTAGACTAGGCCTTAAAATGAAATCTGTTTCTATTATCTGACTCTTAAATTTTTCATTTTATCTCCCACTTTTTATACTGACTACATCTTGTATAGATTATATGTATAAATTAAAATCAGGTCTCATCTTTAAAAGTAAAAAAAAAAAAAAATCTGGGTTTCTAGCACTACATGAAGAGTTGGTCTCTGTGAAATATGATAAAAAGCTAAGCAGAAGAGATTATATATATATGCTAGCATGAGAAATTTCCTAAGAGATTTTCAAACATTGAAGTCCTCAGACCTAGGTGAGTAAGAAAAGAGGAGAGCGTTTGATATGCCATTTGATAGCATAACAGCTGACACAGCCATCCCAAATTTCCCAAGGGAGCTGCTTGGTTACGCCCAGTTGAGAAAAGAAAACCCTATTAAATGCTGGGTACTTAATGTGAAGACAGAAGGTGTATGAAGGCTAGGAATATAAAATCAAAGGAGTTTTTTTCTCTATTACTGAATAAAGAAATCAATCTGTAAGACGTAATACAGTAGAAGTTTAAAATTTGGCTCTCATTTCAGCAATTTAAATTAGCATGGCTACTTCACATTTGAAACAGTACTTTCCAACTCCCTAAGGATCATGCAAATCCTATTTTCTTTAACACACACACACACACACACACACACACACACACACACACACACACACACAAAACCAACCTCAATAAGATTGTTATTAACATGCCATTTTACAGAAGAGGAAGCAGATTCAGAAGCAAAGTGACATCCAGGATCACACAGCAAGCAGTAGGAAACAGAAGCATCATTTGAACTGGGACTTCCAACTCCAAATCCAAGGCTATTTCCACCAAATCACAGCTGCTGCTTCTCACCAACAATACATACAGGTTTCCAAGTACTTTAGATGAATATTATGGTTTAAGAAAAAAGAGTTAGAAAGGAAATAAAAGGAAAAGAGCCTGAATACAGAGGAGCAACTAGTGCCTGGCACAGCACAACATGCTAAATAAGTGCTCCAGTAAGAGTAAATGATGAGGAGGCGAGGCCAAGATGACGGAGTAGTCAGACACTTCCGGTGGACCGCCTTACAACAAACACCCGAAAAAACAAGTGACTCAATTATATATGACAATCTAGGAGCCCTGAACAGCTAAGGCAAAGTTGATGAACCGGACTGAGTGGCAGGGGGAGGGAGAAACTGTTCAGAAGCAGTGAGGAGTTGCCACACCTGACCTGGCAAGAGCCTGAGCAGCTTGTGGGTGAGAGTGAAGCAGGCAAGCAGCTGCGCTTGGGAGGCGCGTTTTCCACACTGGGAGAGACCCAGCGCCAGAGAGTCTACTCCGCCACCCAGAACCAGTGAAAACAGCCCTTGACCGCACAGATCAAAAACACCCCCCTTAGGGAAAAACTTCTCCCCCATTTACCTCCCTGCTCCCTGCTCTGCACTGGGTCCCAGACTAGCTTCAGCAACTGCTGAGTCCCATGGGCCAGAAGTAGGATCTGTCACATGCCCTGAGCCATTTTCCCAGCCTTGGAGAGTGCAAAAATTAACAAACAGGGGAAAAAATAAACTGCCGGCTCCCCTAAGCCAGGAACCCAGGGTAGACACAGCTCCTTTGCCTAGGCACAGGCATAAGGGATCCATGGACTTTGAGTGCCTATCCCACTACAAAGACTTGTGTGGGCCCATTTCAAAAGCATAGATCCTCATTATTCCAGTACAACAGGGTATATACCTGAAGTCTGACTTCAACTGTTTCAGCTGTGAAGTGGCAGGTTTGTGACATCTGACACTGCTCTGCCCATTAAGCAGGGTCTGCACCTACCCACATCAGGGGCCTGAGGACTGGTGGCTCCACCCACGCCACCTAGCCACCTGCAACAGGGGTCCAAGAATAGAGGTACATTCCAGTCCTTACAGCCAACAGCACTGGGTGCTCAAACTCCGGCTGCAAAACCCACCCACCTACACACACTACGGAATAGGGACATGCCTTCCTCCTAAACACTTGGGGGTGGCTGTCAGCCCCCTGCCTTGCTCAGTGTGCCCCCCTGCTGCAGCCAGATGCCTGTGCCTACACCACTCACCCATGCCTGTCTAGGACTGTAGGTGAGAGCCTGCGCCACACACTTGGTGGCTATCTACCTGGGCACCTGACCTAAATCCATATGGAGTAGGTGGACTCCTGAGCTCACGTACCTAGTAAAGCATTCCTGAAGAAAAAGAACAAAATGGGAGGCCTCACACTACCTGATTTTAGAACCTATTATACTGCCACAGTAGTCAGAACAGCCTGGTACTGGTACAACAACAGATACATAGAACAATGGAACAGAATTGAGAATCCAGACATAATTCATCCACCTATGAGTAGCTGATATTTGACAAAGACCCAAAGTCTGTTAATTGGGGAAAAGGCAGTCTCTTTAACAAACGGTGCTGGCATAACTGGATAGCCATCTGCAAAAAACTGAAACAAGACCCATACCTCACACCACGCAAAAAAACTAACTCAAAATGGATCAAAGACTTAAATATAAAATAGAAAATGATAAAGACCACGGAAGAAAAAAGTAGGGACAATGGTAGGAGCCCTGATACATGGCATAAACACAATACGAACCATAAGTAACAATGCACAAGCACTAGAAGAGAGACTAGATAACTGGGAGCTTCTAAAAATCAAACACTTATGCTCATCAAAACACTTCACCAAAAGAGTAAAAAAGAAAACTTACAGAGTGGGAAAAAAATTTTGGCTACAACAAATTCAATCAGCATCTAATCTCTAAAATCCACAAGATACTGCAAAACCTCAACAACAAAAAGACAAATAACCCAATTAAAAAATGGGCAAAGGATATGAACAGGCACTATGCCAAAGAAGATATTCAGGCGGCTAACGGACACGTGAAGAAATGCTCAGGATCGTTAGCCATTAGGGAAATGCAGACCAAAACTACAATGAGATATCATCTCACCCCAACAAGGCTAGCATTAATCCAAAACACACAAAATAATAAATGCTAGAGAGGTTGTGGAGAGACTGGAACACTTATACACTGTTGGTGGGAATGTAAAATGGTACCACCACTTTGGAAATTGATTTGGCACTTCCTTAAAAGGCAGAAATAGAAGTACCATACAATCCAGCTATCCCGCTCCTTGGAATATATCCTAGAGAAATAAGAGCCGTCACACGAATAGATATATGTACACCCACGTTCATTGCAGCACTGTTCACGATAGCAAAAAGATGGAAACAACCTAGGTGCCCATCAACGGACAAATGGATAAACGAATTATGGTTTATCCACACAATGGAACAGTACGCAACAATGAAGAACAATGATGAAGCCATGAAACATCTTATAACATGGAAGAATCCGGAGGGCATTATGCTGAGGGAATTTAGTCAGTCACGGAAGGACAAATATTGTATAACACCACTATTATAAAAACTAAAAAAAAGGTTTAAACACAGAAGACAACATTCTTTGATGGTTACAAGGGTGGGGAGGGAGGGTGAGGGTTATTCACTAACTAGATAGTAGACAAGTATTATCTTAGGTGAAGAGAAGGACAGCACACACTACAGGGGAAGTCAGCACAACTAGACTAAACCAAAGCTAAGAAGTTTCCTGAATACAATCAAACACTTCAAGGAACAGAGTGGCAGGGGTAGGGGTCTAGGGACCATGCTTTCAGGGGACATCTAGGTCAACTGGCATAACAAAGCTTATGAAGAAAATGTTCTGCATTCTACTTTGGTGCGTGGCGTCTGGGGTCTTAAAAGCTTGCAAGCGGCCATCTAAGATACATCAATTGGTCCCAACCACCTGGAGTAAAGGAGAATGAAGAACACCAAAGACACAGGGAAAGTATTAACCCAAGAGACAGAAAGGGTCACATAAACCAGAGACTTCATCAGTCTGAGACCAGAAGACCACCCTGACAGGGAACACTGAAACTGGAGGAAACCCAGAAAGCATGGCCCCGGATTCTCTTATCAGCCCGGAACTAAAACAATCCCCGAGGCCAGCTCTTCAGACAGGGACTGGAGGAGTATGCCTTTTAGCCCAAGTAGATACACAAGACTAAACGGGCAGTTTCTGTCCAGAGATGAGATGGGAAGGCAGAGAAGGTCAGGAGCTGGTTGAATGGACATGGGGAACCAGGGGTGGAAAGGAAGACTGTGCTGTCACAATATGGGGAGAGCAATTAGGGACACATAACAGTGTACGTATAAATTTCTGTATGGGAGACTAACTTGAAATGTAAACTTCATCTAAACTACAACAATTAAAAAAAACAAGAGCAAATGAAGAGGAAGAACAATGGGCATTCCTATAAGCACCCCGACGAAAGTGATCTGCAACCTTTAGTTCCGAGGGTTCAATATTTCCCACAGGTGCCACTGGCAAGCCAAAGGCATGGCCAAGAATGAAGGGGGAAAAAAAGAGAAAAGGGTAATGCAAGGAGAAGGAGGAGCAATGCAGCAAGAAAGGAATAAAAGCAATCAGAAATGGGTAACCACTGGGGGAAACTGGGTGAAGGGCAAAAGAGACCACTCTGTGCTATTTTTGCAATTTCTTATGAATATGATTATTTCAAAATGAAAAGAAAAACATGAAACAACGCACATGATCAACAAAGGCTCCTGGTCCTAGTTTTCTAAATCGACTGAATATCTAATGTGTCAGTTACTCTGCCAGGCACTGCCCTCAATGAGCCCCAACTTCACTAGGGAAAAACAAGTAAACAATCTTCTCCAACACAGTACAGCAAGGTACTTTCCTGAGACCATCTACTTTTCTTATGACTCCTCAGTAAGCAGGGAAAGGGCAAAAACTACAACCGTGAAACAAATGTACTGGCAAAGCCTGGTCGTAGGTGTGCCCTGGAGCAGATATGCATACTTCCGCTTACTGGCTCTCGCCCTTTAAAAGCAGTTCCCTTGCTTCCATTCCTTGCTCTGGCAAGATCTGGACCAAGACACAGAATGTGAGGGACTAGAAAAATCTCCATAACCACAGTACTTCAAAAACAAGGAACCCTATGCTTGCTAAGGAAAGAGAAGAAAAGTGAGGGCTTTAGAGAGTCATTTATTTATTCACTGACAAATCAGCTCTGATTATGTTTAGCTTCAAATCCTTTCAATGCAACATAAGTGACCTTGTGGAGAAAAATAAGCTGGACCACTAGCTGGGCAATGAGAAAGCTTAATGAAAATGACAACTTCATATATACTGCTTCCTACCCAACCCCATTCAGTGATATTTCAAGCAAGTACCTTACTAAGTTCACACATGGCAGCTAGGAAAAACTTGTTTAATTTCTCAGATCAACCATAACGGACACTGCTATCACTGAAATGATGTTTTTACACTTATACTTTACGGATTCAGGAAAAAAATTCCAGAAGAAAAGCACAATTATATTATTACTATTATATTATTATATATGGCGTTGTACTACATACAGACACTCAGTTTCCAAACCAACTGCATTGTGACTGCACCAATATTTGTCTAACATTAATTAGCTTATTTCTATTCAACACTGACATGGTTTTCTTGACAAATACCAAAAGATCCAACCCGCATCACAGTCCTGTATTTAAACAAAAAGATAATTTTAAACTGTAACTGAATATAATCAAATACAGCGTGATGAGAATAAAAATTCGTAACTACCCAAGACACTTTGGCAATATCTATCGACAGTCTTTAACTGTGTCTTTACAAGTCTAAATCTAAACATTTATTTAAGGAAATAATTTGTTAAATATGCCAAGCTGTTCACTGCAGCTCTTCACAAATTTTTTTTTTAATGAAAATAACCTTAAATGTCCAAGAAGAGGAAATGGGGAAATAGATTACAGTGTATCTAAACAACAGCATACCGTGCAGCAACTGAGAATGGCAGAAAACATACACCCTTATTGGCTCTAAAATATATCGACAATAAGCTTAATGAAAACAGCCAACTAGAAAACAGCGTGTTTATCAAGTCATTTTTGTTCATAAATTAAAAAGTAAAAATGTATATACTACATACACTGAAAAAGTACAAAGAGAAATACACCAAAATATCAACACTGTTTTCTACAATGAAAACGTATTATTTATCAAATGACAAATAATAACTGTTAAAAAGAGTGGCAGCACTCAGAGGGCAATACCGCAGCATGTAAGGTACGGATACGTACACACGTACGCTCGGAAATGCACAGAACAGTGGGAAGACTGTTCAAGAAACTAGGAACAGTCGCTGCCCCAGAGAATGGGATGTGGGAAAATGGAAAAAGAGTGGGAAAGGAACTTATATTTCACTCTATCCTTTTGTCCCTTTTAAACTTTATAACCATGTACATATTACCTATTCAAAAGAAGTTTAAAACTTACAAAACTAGCTGTTAAAATTTTTTCTAGTAAACAATACTTTATCCAATCGATTCCAGAGGGTTGTTTACAAAGTCAAATAGATTTGTAATCCTGGTACCATACCTGTGGCCACTGAGTCAGTTCCCATTCATGGCGACCCCATGGGTTATAGAGTAGAACTGAGCCTCACAGGGTTTTCCTAGCTATAATCTTTACAGAAGCAGTTCACCAGGCCTTTCTTCCATGGCGCTGCTCAGTGGGTTCGCGCTATCAATCTTTCAGTGAGCAGCCAAGCGCAAACCATCAGTGCTATCTGGGGGCCTACAGGCACCATAAAACCAAAAACCAAACCTGCTGCCACTGAGTCGATTCTGACTCACAGCGACCCTATAGGACAGAGCAGAACTGCCCCTTAGGGTTTCCGAGGACCAGGCTGGTTGATTCGAACCGCCGACCTTTTGGTTAGCAGCCGAGCTCTTACCCACGGCACCCCCAGGGCTCCCCGGTAGGCATCATCAGTTACTATACCAAGTACTGATAAATATAAAAGGCGTTCAGGAAATCTTCCGTTGCTAGAACTCATCTAGGAGTCCTGGGTGGAGCAAACGGGGAAGGCTGGACAACTAACTGAAATACTGGTGGTTCACACCCAGCAAGAGGCACCTCAGAAAAGGATCAGTGATCTGCTTCCAAAAGGTCACAGTCTTGAAAGGTCTCCTCTGGGGTGCAGTTCTACTCTGCACACGTGGGGTCGCTATGAGTCAGAATCAACCTGATGGCAACTAACAACAAGAACTCATCTCCAGAAGGCAGCACTGGTAACACCTATAAGGAAACCAAGCTTATTTCTAAAACTCATCCGGCCATAGGATTCTTGCAAAGTCAAAAACAGAAAAACAAGCAAACTGTGGGGAAAAAGACAAGTGTTTAAGTCACCTTTCATCACTGAACCACAGCTATGTTCTAATTTGATGTAATTTAAAATTACTTTACTTTAAAATTACAAAATGTAATTTCATTTTACATAGTTTTCAAATGACATATGACAAGACAGTGTTATGTGCACTTTTTTAAAATTAAACCAAACTCGTTGCTGTCAAGTCGATGCTGACTCACAGCAACCCTACAGGACAAAGTAGAAATGCCCCATAGGGTTTCCAAGGAGTGGTTGGTGGATTAAAACTGTCGACCTTTTGGTTAGCAGCCACAGCTCTTAACGACTGTGCCAGCAGTGCTCCACAGTAACTACAGGATTCTCATATCGCTGGCAGAAAACCAAAAAATCCACTGCCGTCGAATCAATTTTGACTCATAGAGACCATACAGGACACAGCAGAACTGCCCCCTAGGGTTTCCAAGGAGCTACTGGTGGATTCAAACTGCTGACCATTAGGTTAGCAGCCAAGCTTTTAACCATTGTACAACCAAGGCAGAGTTTTTTTAAAAACCCCTAAGGTGGTTTTAATGGCACATAACCTTTAACCCAAAACGTCAACTTCACGGAATTTATTTACTAACATACATGCAAAGTAACACATCAGTGAATTATTCTTTACAGTACTGTTTATAAAGGCAAAAAACCAGAAACAACAAAATGTTCAGTACGGGGCTAGGTAATTACAGTATGCCATACAATGGCCATACCATGGCATACTACTCAGCCAATGAAAAAACCACAATTAAGCCTTTAATGTACTGACACAGAATGATTTTAAGATATATTAAGTGAAAACAAAATGCTAGGTAATGTGTAATAAGGTACCATTTGGGCAAGAAAATTGAGGGGAGAGGAATAGATTTTTTCATGTATATAATTAATAACTTTGATGTCTCCAGGGAGAGGAAGTGGGTGAAGGATACAAACTTAAATTTTAAATAATGCATTGTATTACCTGTTCAAAAAAGAAAATATTTTATAATAAAAATATTTGAATCATTTAACTAGCTTCCTATACTTTATTTCTAAATAATTTAAAGATAAAAAGAATCCTCATATATAACTATAGATTTAAGTTCACTCATAATAAAAAGGGACAAAAGAGTATTTCCTAATTACCTTTAAAAAAATTCTACAGTCAATAATCCACGTTAATAAGCTTGTGACTAACAAAAATCATAAAATTTTGATAATGCCACAACTATCCAAAACCAACTTCAATAGCAACCAGTTTTCCAAAAGGACAACCCCTTCCTCAAAAAAATTCCAAAACTGAATCACTGATAGTTGGAGCCAAGAAAGATCTAAAAGAGTCCTTTTTATCAGCACCTAGGACTCTCTCCCAGACGTCCGTTTCAAACAGCCGTCTCTCAGCAAGGGTAGGTTTCAAACAGCCGTCTCTCAGCAAGGGTACATCTTTGGCTCGTGTCTGTGGCCATGCCACAAAACTGGAACGTGGCAATAGTCTGGCCAAGAGTTAGTCCCCTTGTCCATGGTCCACGAGCCAGGTGCCCTGGCAACACAGCTGTCTCATAAGCAGAAAGCACCTAACAGGTGTGTACAAGTTCTGACCCTCACATCCTTCAGGGTCAAAACGGAAAGCTGACACATCTCTTCTTCCATCCCCAGGTCAGGAGCATGTCCTCTTCAGACTTCCTATGGCAGCACACTGATCTCCTGGGAGCATAACCGTCTGTTAGCTGCCTGCCTCCATCTTAGGCTCTCCGGGGCCACAGCTAGCTCCTCTCTCTGTCCTGACACTAGGCACAAAATTCTGATCAAGGTAGCTGGTGTGTCCGTTCTCTATTGATTACCCCAAATACATCCTGGAATAACTCTCTTTTTCTAATAGCAGCAGTTTTCATTAACAGTTAGCTGTACTTTCAGGCCCATAGATTATTAACACCTTACATCCACCCTTTTCTGTATACCCCGCATGCTCCTCCAAAACAAGTCACATAATCAAATGATCACAATGAGATTTTTCTAACCTTCCAAGGCATAGTCATTCTTTCAAGATTCTGTAAAATCATTACTACATAATTTCAGCTAGAGATTAATCTGTCAAAACAAATGCTCCTTTAGCAATTTCAGAAGTCTATGCCAAGTTCTAAAAATAATGAGAGAACGGAAGCCTTTTCTACCACGTTTCCCTTAAAATGCAGTTACAGGCCATGGGGAATCTACCTGGAATGTCAATCACTACCAACAGGGTAAGCTGAGTCAGCCGTAGGCTAAAATGCCACATCCATCAGCCCAAATCAGCAGCACAGAGCACTGAGAAGATTTCTCTTTAACAGGCCACCTCCTCAGAACAGGGTTCTATGTCTGGAAGGTAACAGGTTTTCCTATATTTTAAATGAAAAAAATACTTCTTGAATCAAGCTTTTTAGACAAAATACATACATAAAGATACAGCTACAGATTCAAACAGAGCCCTGGTGGTGCAGTGGTTAAGCATATGGCTGTTAATCAAAAGGGCAGCAGTTTGAAATCCACCAGCTGTTCCTTGGAAACCCTATGGGGCAGTTCTACTCTGTCCCATAGGAACTCTATGAGTCAGAATGGACTCAACAGGAACTGGTTTGGTTTCTGTTTTTGTTTTTTTAATAGATTCAGATATTTAATAGCCTACCATCTCCCTAAGTTGAGAAGCAGTGAAAAAAAAAAAAACAGTCAGCATCCCTCCTTCTAACTCTCCCTAGCATAAACCACTATTCCTACTGAAGAGTTCAAGCTCTTATTCAATTAAAACACTCTGCTGGTTGACAATTATCTTGAGAGCATCTGAAATACTGTACTTGCTCTGGTCTCTCCGGTGTTATGTTGCTTGGAACTAGAAACAACAATAAAGTAATTATTTTTCTTGTTTGCACTGTCAATAAAAAGGATCTGCTAAAATAAATACTGATTGAACAATCAGTATCTCAGATGATTAAAGTGTATCTATAACAAGATACTAAGAAATACCTACGTAGGAGTCAAAACCAACTGGAAAACAAAATGCCAAAGGCACTTCAGGATGAGCCTTCCCTTCACCGACATCTGGACTGTAGACTATAAAATGGACTCCCAAGGGAGCCTGCTCACTTAGGACAAGTAACATTAGACCCTAATGAACACTACACAGTGTGATGCACAGAAATATGATAACATGGTCCCAGAGAGAAAGAGCAGATACTTTTTCACTGGTCTAACTTTTGGAATTTCTAGGCAAAAGAAGAATTTTCCAGGAAGATGCATTCATTTACTTGTTAGAAAAGTAACAGATACACATTGTACAAACTTAAGAATAATTTTTGAAACCGAGAACATTTTTCAAAGGAGAAGGAACAGGACTAGATATACAAGACCACCACTGAAACAGTACAATTCCCAATATAAAACTCGGTCATCCTAATTTTAAACAAGTTAAAAATTTCAGTCATCCATGAAATGAATCCCGTATTATGCAACATAACTAAGATTTATCCAAATACCATATGTCACACGCACACACACAAATTCCTAAGGCATTTGAAAGACTGAGATTCTATTATCAATCCTCACACTTGAGAAAAAGACTTAAAAGGACCCGTATAGTAAACCTGGAAGAACTTTACAATACACTGATCGATAACCTTTTAAAGAGGATTTTCTGCAACCACCCCTCATCTTCACAAAGCTCTCCGTTTAGCTTCACAACTTAGTCAACAAGCATGACACACACAGCTTGCAAGGCACTAGACTAGGCGCTAGAGTGATAGGGGCGGGGTGGGAAACAAAAACATCACACCCACCCTATCTTGAAGGGCCTGGACCACAAACCACTCAAAAGTTAAATAACTACAAAATTAATAGCAGGGATGGGAACTCGCATTTTCTAAGTGTCTTTTAGGATGTTCCAGGCAGCAAAGCAGGAATACACACAAAATCCACGTATCCCGTTTTCACGGACTGAAGTTGGGGGGAGGGGGGAAGGATCAAGAACTCAAAACAAAATATAAATCCAGTTGAGTGGTACAGAACGTAAGTAATCAGAAAGTTGCTACTGAGTCTTCAGCAGTGTGGACTGTCCAAGGGTAGATTTCAAATCATGGACTCCAATCTAATAAAAGGGGCTGAGGTCATATGACCTAAACCTCATGGAAACCCTGGTGGAAGCCTGCATCTCTACATCCCTCCTGACCAGTGAGTTATCTCCAGATGCTGAGGGATGGTGGGGGCAGACCCTCTCCCAAGGCAACCCACTGATCTTGCATGAAGAAAGAATAACCTGAACTGAAAACAAGAGATAAACAGAAAGGAAGCTGAAGAATCTGAGGGCCAAACTCTGCTACTTTGTGGCTGTGTGATTGTGAACAAATTATTCAACTTCTCTGGGCCTCAGCTTCCTCTCATTATAAAATGAAAATAGCACCTACTTTTAAAGGTTGTTGAGGAGCCCTGGTGGCACAGTGGTTAAGTGCCTGCCTGTTAACTGAAAGGTCTGCAGTTCAAACCCGCCAGCCCGCTCCACAGGAGAAAGATGTGTCAGTCTGCTTCCCTAAAGATTATAGCCTTGGAAACTATGGGGGAGTTCTACTCTGTCCTATCGGGTCACTATGAGTTAAAATCAACTCGATGGCAATGGGTTTTGGTTTTTAAAGGTTGCTGTAAGAATTGGCAAGGGTATACACAAAGTACCCAGCTCAGTGCCTGGCAAATGGTGGGTGTTCCATCTGTGGTGCTACTGCTATTGTGACACCCTTGGGTCAACCAAAGGCTGAGGAGAACATCACTTGGGCCAGAACTCCATGATTTATCAGAGTCCAAATAAAAGAGAGCCATCAGAACCTCGAGAAGACTTCAGAAAAAGAGCTGTTTTTATGCAGTTCTACTTCTCCTAGAAAGACTGGCTTATTGTTCCTAGAATGATCCCAGCTACTCTTCATTAGGAAGGGCACTGCTACACAATTCATTCTCTCTACACAACAGGCCTCTGTTAGCATGTCTGAGCAACTGTTCATAACAGAATCGGCCTCTACCCACAGGAAAGACGCAATCTGTGAAGAAACTGAGCAGAAGAGTAGCCAGAAGGTAGTCCCCAGAGGCCATTCTCAAACTTCGGAGGCCTCAGAACCACTTGGAGAAGCTGTTAGTGTAACGGAGCAGACACCCGGACTTTCTGATTTAGTACGTTTCATGTTGGGCCCTGGAGCACAACTGTTCACAGAAACGCTTGAAAGTAGGCCACAAAAATGTTAGAAGACTACATTCTGATGTGGACAAATAGACCAATGCTGTCCCATAAGGCAAAGGTTCATTTCCCTCCATGCTTATCTAGAAATATAATAGCTTTGGTAATGCAAGACAGGAAACTACAGATGCAAGGCAGATCGCCCACATGTAATAGTCAATACAAATTGCATAGTTTGTTCATATGAAAGTCCCTCATTATTTCTTATTATTTAAAATAAATACAAGCAATGAAAAATAAAATAATATACCATTCCACACCTCTTACGGTAGCAAAAAAATATTTATCAGAAGTTGGTAAAAATTTGCTAAAACTAGTTAGTATACCCTTACACTGCTGGGGGAAATTATAAACTGGTACAACTTTGCGGTCAGCAATCAGGCAGTAAGTATCAAAATTCATATAAACGATAATAGCCTTGGACCCAGTAATCCCACTTCTTTGAACTTATCCTAAGGAAATGACACAAAAAATACACATATATGTGCAGAAAGATATTCACTCTTATATTACTTGCAATATCCAAAAGAAAAAAGGACACCTACATGTCAAAGAACCTGAACAGTTTACCAAAATTTGCCATACCAACTCAAATATAACAGTTACATGTAAAACTATGCATAAAACATATAACACCCAAAATTGCTTATTAAAAAGCACGGACATACAGACAGTCTCAAAGCGTGTTACACTAAGAGAGAATAGCTTGTTTTAAGATGGTTTGATATGGTTTTCCCCGTCTCGTCTCTAACTTTCTGTATTACTGCTGTATTATTTATCCTAACTATTATTAAATAACATTTATATTATATAAACATCATATAAGTAATGTTTACATTATTTGCTTAATAAAATAAACAGTATTTATATTATTTATTTACAGGACTATAAATAAATAGGACTGATTCCGCCTGGATAGTTGACTGGACAACAGTTACAGAAGGTAGAAAGTGCCAAGTGGATACATCAACCTTACGATCCTGAATGAAGTGGACTCACCCAAATGGCCACGCTAACAGATAACTTACCAAGGCCAATTCTAGTTTGTTTTTTACCAAAAGACAAATTTTAACAGATACGTATAATTGTAAAAGCTTTCATGAGCCACAACTTCAATATAACCCAACAAAACGATGTAGCTAAGAGCCAGTACATTTAAATGAAAAGAACATTAGGCTGAGACAGAAGGCCCATTCTCATCCTAGTTCTGTCATGTTTAACTCTGGACCCCTTGGCCTCTCATCTGTACATTAACAGGACAGTGATGACGTCCCCTTGCCTACCTCACAAAACTTTGAAGGAAGCAAATAAGGTTATAAACGTCAAAGTGCTTTGGTTTTGGTTTTTTAAAATCTGGCTCTTACTATCATGAAGACATTCATATATATGCAGCTACCAAAAAGGGTACAAAAAAAATGTTTAGAAGGATACATTCCAAACTGATAATAAGTGGGGTTACCTCAGAAGAGGCCTAGTATTACGGCCATGCCTTTCCCCTTATATGCGTTGCTGGAATCATTTAGGAGAATGTATTCATCTCTTACCTGATGAATTACTTCGGTAATTCTTTAAATTTAAATTTGTAAAAAGCTAATGCAGTCACTGGCAGCATTAACATAGAGTGTAGGATTCTCAAACTTTGGGGTAGTAAGAATCACCCGGGAGCTACCTCACGCAGGCTTAACTGACCAAAATCTTTAGGCAGAAGGGATAAACAAGTCCAGGCATCTGCATTTTAACAAGCTCCCCAAGTAATTCTGGTGACTTCATTCCTGCAGCTACTACTACATTAGTCTTAACTCCTAACTGTTAAGTGCTCCACTACTAATCGAAAAGGCTGGTGGTTGGAACCCACCCAGGGGCACCTCAGAAGACAGGCCTGGCAATCTGCTTCCCAAAGGTCACAGCCTTGAAATCCCTCTAGAGCACTTCTACTCTCCACACACAGGTCACCACAAGTCGAAATCAATTCGACAGCAACAACAACAACCACGTATTACTAATTTACTATATGCCAGGCACCGTTCTCACACTTTACACGATCATCTCATTTAATCCTTGTAACAACCTTATCAGTACTATTATTAAACCTCCTCAACTGCTTTACAGAAGACACTAAAATAGAGAGCTTAATTAACTGGCCCAAAGTCACAGGGCAGAGCCCACACACACAACAAAGTTTGAAAATTACTGATGCAGTTTCCTAACCTTAGAAAATAGCTGTATTCTGTCAGGGTCAGGTCATATCAAGTTATGTCTGACCTGTGTCTGAAGTTGTGTTTTACTTCGGACATTGCATTTAAAGGGCACTAATAACACAGAGCTGCTAAAAGAGAGCGTGGTGACAACCATACTGAACCAGGAGGAGATAAAGGATCTAGGGCTATCTGCGAACCTCCAGCTTAACTCACATCAATTCATAATGTTTGTCTGTCTCCCTATTAGACTGTGAACCCCGGAAGACTACGGACTACATACAGATGTTTTTTTAACTGTACCTGCTTAGTATCTACTGCCTGATGACTATCCTAGGAAACATGAAGAACTATTATTCAGAGAGGAGCCCTGGTGGCCCAGTGGTTAATAGCTGCGGCTGCTAACCAAGGGTCAGCAGTTCAAATCCATCAGCTGCTCCTTGGAAACCCTGGGGGGGCAGTTCTACACTGTCCTATAGGGTTGCTATGAGTTGGAATCAACTGGACAACAAAGAGTTTATTATGTGGAGAAGAAACAGACTTAATATGCTATTTCCAGGGGTAGAACTATAAGGTCAACAGGTAAAAGAAGGGGAGCAGATTCTGAGACAATCTAAAAACGTTTTCCATTAACCAGACCTGTCCAGTAACAGAAGCGACTGCAGCTTAAGGCTGATGACCAAAGTAGCAGCCATACAGCAGGATGAGGACTACAGGCCCTATAAGTACTCTTCCAAGGCTCAAACTCCATTCTTCTAAATTCTGATACATGTCGTTTATTCTTTCCTACATTTTACGGGTTCCGCTAGCGCTATACAAGTTCTGTAGTAAGCAAGGGAGGACACCACAATGTGTTCTATAAAATCCCTGCACCCTCAACAATCTGGGGAAGAGTAAACACACAGGAGTGAATCTTCTGGAAGGAGGAAAATGATGGATACAACCAGAAACAGCAAGGAGTGAGGTGACCTCCAGGCAGGAAACAAGCGAGAGGGCAAAAAAGGTATTATGGAAGAAATGTCATTTGAGGTAAATCTTTAGGGATCCCCGGGGAAACGGGAGAGGAGGACTGCTCTAAAACTTTGTGGAGGAAAAGCATTCTGCATGGAAGTAATGATGTGAGCATAATGGAGGCAGCCCTGGGGTGATGAAGAACCAGCTAGGAACAATCAGTAAAGTCTGGGGCTAAAAAGGCGAGAGATCATTTAGTCAAACAAACACATTAGGGATGACGCCCCTGTTGGCCCTGAGTAAAGAAAGGTGAGTTCACTTTTACAAATTATATTTTAGAAACCAAAAACTGCGTAGTCGATGATCTCCCCTTAGCTTAAGCTTTTTTTTTTTAGACAAATAGATGCTTCTTCTTTTCCAAGAAGTCTTTTACATGATTGTTTTTAAACATTTGTTATTCTTTGCTACTGTCTACTATGTAACAGATATTTCCACTATTTCATTTCACAACCAGGCTGGCATTATAAAAACTGTTCTAATAACCCAAAGGGGTCTGAGCCTAACCGTCACAGCCCCTTAATGACTGTAATACTTGCCAACAGTACTATGAAATGAGAGTGTATCACACCACTAAACACTACAACTTGAAGCGGAAGATGTTTAAAAAGGAATGACGTCTCAAACAATTACTTTCAGCCTCAGGTTTAAGAAACTATTTCACTCAACTTCAAAAATCAAGAGACTGACCTATGTAAGAAAGAAGCATTAGCAAAATACTGAAGCAAAAAGTCTAAATCCAAAACCAGTGAATAAAGCATAATATATTTGAACAATAAACTTAATGTTCTTCTGGCCAATCATTTCTGAACATTCCTGTCAAACTATTTTAAGGATCTCAAATCTTGCTCTATAAAAAGCAAGTTCTCATCATCTGAACTACACTTAAGTGAGTCCATCACAGTGGTTACAGAAGCATAACACACGAAGCTTCAGATGTTTGCTTGCTATCAGTACAATAAAACATTTGCCTATTTTCCATAAATAAAGTTGAGTCTCTGGGTTAATTCAAAATGTACCACTAGGAGACCTGGATTTTCAATTCTAACACAAATTAACAGTGTAAACTTAAAAGCCTCTTCCGTATTTGCAATGTCAATTCTAACATGGAGATACAATACTCAACGCCTGCACCACCTCCGAAGTCTCTTCAGAGGAGTTCTGACTAGAGTTAATCTTAGTTGGGCAAATTAAAAGCTTTGGCTGAAAACTCAATAAAAATAAAACTTTCAAACTGTAAAACCCAGCACTACATGTTAGCCAATAAAAAACAATGAATTATTCAAAGAGATTTAAGTAGCAACTGCTAAAAAAGTGCAATTACAATTTTACAAGGATGAATAAGCGAACAGTTCACCAAAATTTAAATCTTTCTTAGCAAATAGAGAAAAGAAACACTCAGGCCATGTTATTTTTATCTATACTGTCCCTGCGTCAATGTTTCTATTCTCCCGCTGGCTTGATGAGCAGACAGAATACTATCCAGGATCCCTCACCAAGTCCACTTGCCAGGCACATACCAAGAGCTCAGTAAATGTCACAAATCCTAATAGGAATAAAAGCAAACTAAAAAGCCAGAATTGATAGTGGCCTGTGGCACCCCAACAGGGCGCAGGGCACATGGTAGCACACAACCATCTCTGACTTCTAACTCTTCGGCATCACTGCCTCCCAACGGACTAGACAATCTGAAGCTTTCACTGCCACATTTACAAATTCAAGTATCATGTTTTAAGAGCTGCTGGGTTCTGTCTGAGACTAAATAGTCAACAATGACTTAAAAGCAAAGATGAAAGGGTAAAGGGACAGGGAAACTACACTACTGGAAACGGAACATCCAGAACAAAATTAATAAAAATGATGACACACTGTCAAAAATGTAACCAATGTCAATGAATAATTTGTATAGTAATTGTTAAATGGGAACCTAATTTGCTGTGTAAACTTTCACCGAAAACACCATAAAATATTATTTAAAAAAAAAAGAAAGAAACTCAGGGTCCTACGAATGGTCAATGGAAAATGAACACCATTACAGAGGGTGTGAAACTCAGACGCAACACTAAGTGCTTTAAGGCTCCACCTAGATTTTTTTAATTAAAAAAAAAACAACTATTTTAGATACATTATGTAATAAGTTAGACTCTAGAATCCTCATCCTCATCCTCACAGCTCAGAAAATGGAAAGGCAAATTCGATTAGCCCATTGTACCCAACCAGGCTAACGTGCAAGATCACACACGCATCTTCGTCAGACCGCCTCTGCCAATACCAAAGAACAACAAAGGCAACTTGAAGAAGCTGTGCAAGGCTTAACTCAGCACTTGTCCGCGCCCCCAGCTTCGGGAAGCAGCTCTCTGCGGGCCCCAAGGACGAAGGGGACCCCCCCTACATCCCGCCCAGCGCGCTGCTCCCCACGGCGCCTCTCGCTCAGCTTTTGTCTGGCGGGGCTGGGAGCTACGGCCGCCCGCCTCCGCGACACCCCTTCCCTCCGGATCTTTCTCCACGCCCGTCACTCGCCGAAGACTAGTCGGGGGTTTCTCCCTCTCGCTCCCTCTCCTCGAAGTCCCGGGCTCCTTTCAAACACCACTCGGGACTCGCCGGCTTCTCCCACCCGGCCGTGGAGACTCGGACAGGAAGGGGCCGGGGTGGGGTCTGGGCGAGGGAACGGGGTACACAAAGCCGGGCTGACCCCACAGCCGCCCCCCCCCCCCCCCAAACCCTGCAAAGCAGCCTGGGATCAGCGACCCACTGGTTGGATAAACAACCTTCCATCCAGCTCCTCGCCCTAGTTCCCACCTAAGAGCCGCCCCCTCCCCCCAAAGTGCCCCCAAGAGCCGATGACAGCGCTGGACATCCCCTCACCCAGCCCCGGCGCCTACACCGCGGGGGAGGGCGTCGAGACCTCGGAGGGCTCGGTTCTAAATCTCCACGCTCTAACCGCATACTTACAGCCGTATTATTCACGACTGTTGCCGCTGCGCACCACACAGCCACCGCCTTCTCCTCCACCCCAATGAGGTTACACGCTCGGCGCGGGGGTTAAAAAAAAAAAAAAAAAAAAAGCCGAGAGCGCCTGCGCAGTACCGTCTCCCTTTTTCCCCTTACCGCCACCGAGCCGGTTTGACCATAGAGTGTAAACCGAGACCAGAGAGGTCTCTCTATGGTAACGCCCCGCGCGGGCGCCAGCCTGGCTGCGTTGGATTTCGGGAGCTGAAAGCGCCAAACGTTTTTCCCTCTTCGGAGAACGCTAATTGTCCCTGATGGGGACCCGTAGAGGGAAAGGTTTCTTTTTTTCTTTTTAAGAAGAGGGTGCCCAGGGGTAGTTCGATCCCTGGGGAAGCTGCAGCTAAACTCGAGCTATATCAGAAGGGTCGGTCTAAGTGGCCACCGCATTAGGGCACCAAAAATGTGGTAAGAAAAGCTAAGAGGAGTCACGAAACCCTCGCTAAAAGTCTTCCGGTTATGTCTTCCTTTGGTCGGAGTCTAATACCTGAAGGAAACAGCCCTTCACTTCTTGGTTACTGGCGCCTCGCTCCCTAGCTGGCGATTTCGATAAAGGAAATTTTTCCCTGCGCCTTCCCGTAGTAGGGCTGTGCCTCTGCTCTTCTCTCTCGAGCAGGCGCAGACACTTGTGCCGGAAGCACAACTTTGTCACGATTCTTTGCCCTTTGCGGGGAGGAACAGTCCCCGTGAAGGCCTGGGAGACCCTTGGGACTCCAGCCAGAACCCCTTTCTTACTTGAGGGTCTCCACTAATAACGCTGCTTCAGTCCTCCCTTGCGCGTTGCTCTCGGGTAATATGCAGGGTAATTTTTTGGAAGGAAGAAAACTGCAGATTAGAGGGGAAACCTGAAAGACCCACGGTTTTGCTACTTCAAGCGCCTACACTTGCTGGTATTTTGAGATTGAAAGCTTTGGGTGTAAGCTTATGCATTGTCTCTTAGAAACTCACTCTTATATTGTGTTAAAATTAGTCAAAACTTACAGAAATTGAAGCATAGGTTTATTCTGAGCGGTTATTCTGTATGCATATAGGGAGACCATTCTGATTCCAGAAAAAAAAGCAAGTGGCCACAAGTAAGCTAATTACAATGAGGCTTTTAAAGAGAAGAGGGGGGAGAATACAAGATCGACCATTGGCTAATTTTAACGTGATTGATTGACTCTACTGCATCCCCCACCCCTTACTGAGATGAACTAATATACGTAGTCCACAACTTGCCGATGGGTTTCCATTCCTACGACTTCATCCTAAGAACGTTCTGACGTAAGTTGAATACCTCTTTTTTTTTTAAATTGCATTTTATTATCAATATCTTTAAAAATCCCATCTTTGACCATGAATATCGGAGAATGCAACACTGTATGTAGTACATATCGCTAAAAATAAGATGTACAAAAAAGCTTAGTCATAACTCCAATAGTAGTAAGTCGGGGATTACCTGTATCAGGTTCTGGCCTGGCTGCTAATAATTTAGCCCTCCACCCACCTGCAGCCATGACACTTATTGAGGTTTACATTAGGAGAGCCTAGAGTCCTTTTCATTAAATCAGGAGGTAATGGTTTGTTGACCCGTGTTTTTCTAGCAGGAAAGGACAAATTTATGTTGCTGTAGAGCAGTTTCTGGCAGGCTTTTTAGTTTGGGTCAGGCTTTTTATGGTTAATATTTGGTTTCCTGGCTAAGAACAACCTTAAAGTGAAAGATGTCTGTGACTAACTTTCCTCTTCAGCAAGTGTGAGTTGACTTCCCCCATCTTGATACCTAGTGCATCCACTGAGGGTTACTGTGTGCCCATCTCCAGACTGGCAGGGTGTGTATGTGTTGGGAGGGAGGTGCAGGAGATCTCAGAAATAACGCCCCTGATCCTCAGGGATTGAGTTGTTATGGTTGGAGAGACAAAGCTAAAATAAAGCTATGTTTAGGTCCTCCAGGAGTACAGAAAAGGGAAAGTCCTGTGGTTTGAAGGAATAGAGATGGCATGGAGGATGTGACTCCTGGGTGGATCTAGAAAAAGTAACATCTTTTGTGCAAAAGCACACGCAGCCTTTTGAAAATGGATGGGTGATAATGCATTCCAAAGAAGAAACATCATGGGTAAAAGTCCATGAGAGAGTTGGTAGTATATTAGGAGGACAAGGAAGAGAGCAGTCTAAGTGAAATGGAAAAAATACAAGGAGCTCTGGTAAGTAAAGTTTCGTAGGGAGGACAGGGACATTTTTGAAACCAAGAAGAGAAATCTACACTCGATACCTACTGTTGAGGTCCTTGCCTAGAGGTACCAACATAGTGAAAGGACTGTTTTAGAGAGTGACCTGGCAGTGGAGGCTGAGTACATGCTCCAGTTAGATAAAACATTTACGCAGGCCTTGAGAGCTGTGGCTGCTCACCAAAGCGTTAGCAGTTCGAATCTACTAGCTGCTCCTTGGAAACTCTGTGGGACAGTTCTACTCTGTCCTACAGGATCACTATGAGTTGGAATCGACTCAGTGGCAGTGGGTTTCGTTTTTTGGTTTTAAGATACACCAGGCATTATGCTGCTGGTTTATGTAAATTGTTGTAGTTAGGTGCTGTCGAATCAATTTGGACTCACAGTGGCCATATACAACAAAACGAAACCCTACCCGGTCCTGCACCATCCTCACAGGTGTTGCTATGCTTGAGCCCATTGTTGCAGCCACTGTGTCGGTCCATCTTGTTGAGGGCCTTCCTCTTTTTCTCTCATCCTCTACTTTACCAAGCATGATGTTCTTCTCCAGGGACTGGTCCCTCCTGACAGCATGTCCAAAGTACATCAGACGAAGTCCTGCCATCCTCGCTTCCAAGGAGCATTCTGGCTCTACTTCTTCCAAGACAGATCTGTTCATTCTTCTGGCAGTCTGTGGTATATTCAGTATTCTTCAACAACACCATAATTCAAGTGCATCAATTCTTCTTCAGTCTGCCTTATTCATTGTCCAGCTTTCACACGCATATGAGGCAATTGAAGATACCGTGGCTTGCGTCAGGCACACCTTAGTCCTCAAAGTGAGATCTTTGATTTTTAACGCTTTAAAGAAGTCTTTTGCAGCACATTTGCCCGGTGCAATATGTCGTTTGATTTCTTGACTGCTGCTTTCATGGATGTTGATTGTGGATCCAAGTTAAATGAAATCCTGAAATCCTTAACAACTTCAATCTTTTCTTCTTTTGTCATGATGTTGTTTATTGGTCCAGTTGTGAGAATTTCTTTTTTTTTTTTTATGTTGAGGTGTAATCCATACTGAAGCCTGTAGTCTTTGATCTACATCAGTAAGTGCTTCCAGTTCTCTTCACTTTCAGCAAGCAAGGTTGTGTCACCTTCATAACCTAGGTTGTTAATGAGTCTTTCTCCAGTCCTGATGTGTCCCGTTCTTCTTCACATAGTCCAGCTTCTCAAATTATTGGCTCAGCATACAGATTGAAAAAGGATGGTGAAAGGATACAGCCCTGACTCACAGCTTTCCTGATTTTAAACCATTCAGTATGCACTTGTTCTGTTTGAACAACTGTCTCTTGGTTTATGGACAGGTTCCTCGTGAGCACAGTTGTGTCTTCTGGAATTCCCATTCTTCACAAACATTATCCATAATTTGTTCTGAGCCACACAGTTGAATGCCTTTGCATAGTCAGTAAAACAGGTAAACATCTTTCTGGTATTCTCTGCTTTCGGCCAGGATCCATCTGACGTCAGCAGTGATATCCCAATACACAGGTATCCATGAAACTAATGCAGTTAAAGCAGCAGAGAATATACGTGCATTATAAGTAGCATTCCACACTCCACAAATTTTGTGTACCCAATACGTGCCAGACACTTTGCAAGGCAGCAAAAATCCCTGCCATCATAGAGTGGGAAGATAGAAAATAAACTAATAAGTAAAATATGTCAGGATAAGTCTTGTGGGAGGAAAAATGAAGCAGGAAGAAATGAGGAGTGCTGAGGGTAGGAAAGGAGATTTCTGTTTAAATAATCTCTTCTCAGTGCGGGGAGGGCTCCACTGAGAAGGCAAACTAAGCAAAAACCCAAAGGAAATGAGGGAGCAAGAAATGTGCATTGTCTGGGGGAAGAGCATTCCATGTAGAAAGAAGAGCAAATGCAGGAGTCTTCTGATGCAGGAACATTCTAGGAACAAAAAGAAGGCCAGTGTGGCGGAAACAGTGCAGAAGGGAAAAAGTAGGAAATGAGGTCAGAGAGCTAACAGGGTGCCAAATTGTGTCAGAACTGAAGGCCATTGTAAGGACTTTGGCTTTGATTAAGTGAGATAGATGGGAAGCCAATGGAAGGCTTTGAGCAGAGAAGCAACATGATTTGACTTATGTTTTTGAAGAATCACTTAGGCTTCTCTTTGAGAATAGGTTGTAGGGGAGCAAGGGTGGGAGCAGGGGAAGCACTTAGAGGGCTACTGCAGTACTCCAAGTGAGAGACAGGGTGGCTGGGGTCAGGGTGGGAGCAGGGGAAACGCTTAGGGGGCTACTGCAGTACTCCAGATGAGAGACAGGGTGGCTGGGGTCAGGGTCGGGTCAGGGGAAACACTTAGGGGGCTACTGCAGTACTCCAGGTGAGAGTCAGGGTGGGGGCAGGGGAAACACTTAGGGGGCTACTGCAGTACTCCAGGTGAGAGTCAGGGTGGGGTCAGGGGAAACACTTAGGAGACTACTGCAGTACTCCAGGTGAGAGACAGGGAGGGGGGGGGGGGCAGGGGAAACACTTAGGGGGCTACTGCAGTACTCCAGGTGAGAGGGTGGCTTAGGTTAGGGTGGGGCAGCAGAGGGGTGTGGTGTCAGAGTCTGCATGTATTCAGAGGATAGCGCTCAGGATTTGCTGAATTAATTGTTGTAGGATACAAGAAAAAGGGGAAGGGAGGGTACCTGCAATACGTTGGGCCTGAGCTGCATTTACTGAAATGGGGAAGACTATGGGAGAGGCAGGTTGGGGATCGGAGAAAATAAGAAATGAAGTTTTGGAGATGTTAACTTTGAGATGCTGCCTTAGTTTTTTAGTGCTGCTGTGACAAAAATACCACAAGTGGGTGGTTTAAAAGAACAGAAATTATTTTCTCACAGTTTAGGAGGCTAGAAGTTCGAATTCAGGGCACCAGCTCTAGGGGAAGGCTCCCTCTGTCATCTCTAGGGGAAGATCTGTTTCCGTTTCTGTAGACCTGGCATTCCTTGCTTCCTCGCCAATCTCCATGTGGCATGTTGTGTTTGTGCTTACTTCTCTGTGCCTCATCTCTCTATATCTAAAAGTGAGTAGCTTTAAGACGCACTCAACACTGTTACAGCCTCATTAACGTAACAAAGAACCCTATTCCCAAATGGGTTACATCCACAGGTATAGGGGTTAGGTTTCCAACACATATTATTGGGGGACACAATTCAGTTTATAACAGATGTTATTAAATATACACGGGGAAATATCAAGAAGGCACAAGATATGTGAGTCTGAAATTCAGGAGAAAGGTTAAGGTTGAAGACGTAAATTAGGACTTCTCAACATGTAGATAATATTTAAAAATAAGACATGAAATGGTTTATATATTAAGTGGAGGTAGAAACTTTAAAAAGATACTTAAGGACTGAGTCCTGGGGCACGCCATTGTTTAGGCGTATACGTGGTTGTATACGTGGTTTAGGTTGTATACGTGGTTGAACTACGTGTATTATTGTTTGTTTTATAGGCTTGTCTAATCTTTGGCTGAAGGGTAAACCTCAGGAGTGACTTCAGTACTGAGTTAAAAGGGTGTCTGGGGGCCATACTCTCTGGTTTTCTCCAGTCTCTGTCAGACCAGTAAGTCTGGTCTTTTTGTGAATTTGAATTTTGTTCTACATCTTTCTCCAACAGGACCCTCCATTGTGATGCTGTCAGAGCACTCAGTGGTGGTAGCCGGGCACCATCTAGTTGTGCTAGACTCAGTCTGGTGGAGGCTGTGGTATTTGTGGTTCATTAGCCAAGACTATAATCTTTATGGAAGCAGATTGCCACATCTTTCTCCTGCAGAGCGGCTGGTGGATTCAAACCACCAACCTTTCAGTTAGCAGCTGAGCTCTTAACCACCAGGGCTCCTTCTACCAGCCCTAGGCAACCACAAATCTAGTTTCTGTCTCTGTGGATTTGCCTATTTTGGACATTCCATATATGTGGAATCTTACAATATGTGACCGATTTCTTTTCCTTAGCATAATGTCTTCAAGGTTCATCCATGTTGTAGCATGTTTCAGTATTCTTCATTCCTTTTTATGGCTGAATAATATTCCATTGTATGGATATACTGGGTTTTGTTTATGCTTTCCTCAGTTGATGGACAGTTAGATTGTTTTCACTTTTTGTTTATTATGGATAATGCTGCTGTGCACATTTGTGTACAAATTTTTGTGTGGACATGTTTTTAGCTTTCTTGGGTATATACCTAGGAATAGAATTGCTGGGTCATATGATAACTCTTTGTTTAACCTTTTGAGAAACTGCCAGGCTGTTTTCCAAACTGACTGCTCTATTTTATGTTTCCACCAGCGATGTATAAGCGCTCCCATTTCTCCCTGTCCTTCCTGACACTTGTTATTTGTTGTCTTTTTGATTATACCTATCCTTGCGGACATGAAGTGGTATCTCATTGTGGTTTTGATTTGCCTGATAATTAATGATGTTGAGCATCTTTTCTTGTGCTTATTGGTCATTTGTATATGATCTTTGAAGAACTGTCTACTCAGATCCTTTGCCCATTTTTAAATTGCTTCATTTGTCTTTTTATTATTGAGTTGTAAGAGTTCTTTATATATTCTAGATATAAGTCCCTTATCATGTGGTCTGTGATTGTCTTTGTACTTTCTTAATGGTGTCCTTTGAAGCAAAAAAGTTTTCCATTTGGTCGAAGTCCAATTTATTTTTTCTTTGGTTGCTTGTGCTGTTGGTATCATATCTAAGAAACAATTGCCTAATCCAAGGAAACAAAGACTTACTCCTGTGTTTTCTGCTTAGAGTTTTATCTCTTACATTTATGTCTCTGACCCATTTTGAGTCAATTTTTGTATATAGTATGAAGTAGGAGTCCAGATTCATTGTTTTACATGTGGATATCCGGTTGTCCCATCACTATTTATTAAAAAGACTATTCTTTCCCCATTGAATTGTTTTGGCACCTTTGTTGAAAATCAGTTGACCATAGGTGTATGGATTTTTCTAGACTCTCAATTCTGTTTCATTGGTCTATTTGTCTACCTTCATGCCAGCACCACACCATTGATTACTGTAGCTTTGTAGTAAATTTTGAAATTGGGAAACGTGATTCCTCCAACTTAGTTCTTCTTTTTCAAGATTGTTTTGGCTAATCTTGGTCCCTTACATTTAGGTATGTATTTTTAGATTAGCTTATCTATTTCTGAAAAAAAAGACTGTTGGAATTTTGATAGTGATTGCATTGAATCTGTAGATTAATTTAGGAAGTGATGCCGTATTAACAGCATTAAGTGCTCTGTGCTATGAATACAGGATGTCTTTCCAAATCTGTAATTTCTTTCAGTGATATTTTGTAGTTTGCACTTCTTTTGTTAACTTTTTTCTAAATATTTTATTCTTTTTGATGATATTGTGAATAGAATTATTTCTGGTTTCATTTTCTGATTGTTCATTATAATAGAAATACAATCAATTTTTGTTTCTTGATCTTGTATTCTGCAACCTTAATGCACTCACTTACTAATTCTAATAGCTTTTTAGTGGATTCCTTGGGATTTTCTACATACAAAATGATGTCATCTGCAAATAGTGATTGTTTTACTTCTTTCTTGTCAGTCTAAATGTGTTTTATTTCATTTTCTTGCTTAATAGCTCCAGCTAGAATCTCTAATAGAATGTTGAATAGAGTGGTGAGTAAGGATATCCTTGTCTTGTTAATAATCTTAGGGGAAACCATTCAGTCTTTCACCATTAAGTATGATGTTAATTATAGTTTTTTTCATGGATGTCTTTTACCAGATTGCAGAGGTTTCCTTCTATTCCTCATTTGTTGAGTGATTATATCACAAAGCGATGTTGAATTTTGTCACTGCTTTTTCCGCATCTGTTGAGATAATCATTTGGTTTTTATCCTTTATTCTTTGGTTAACATTGCTTGATTTTCACATGCTAAACCAACCTCATATTCCTGGTCATTGTGTACAATCCTTTTTATATGTTGCTGGATTCACTTGGCGCTAGTATGTTGTTCAGGACTTTTGCCTGTTTATTCCTAAGAAATATTGATCTCTATTTTTCTTGTGATGTCTTTTTCTAATTTGTTATCTGGGTAATACTAATATGTAGATCCTCCTCCCACCCCCCATCTCATGTTTCCTTGATATTTATTTATTGAAGAAACCAAGTTATTTGTCTTGTACGTTTCCCACATTGCTGGAGTTTTCTAATAGTATTCCTGGGAATCATTTAACATGTTCCTCTGTCCCCTGGTTGCTTGATAGTTAGCTCTGTATACTTTATATTCTCATGCCAGTTTGATTTTTTTTTTTTTTTTTTTGGCAAAACTACTTCATATATTCTTTAGGAGGACCATAATTTCCGGTTGTCTCTTTTTGTGTTATTGATAGCCATTGATGACCATTGCCTAGATCATTATTGCAAAAAGATAATATTCTAATTGTATCATTCTTTCTTCATTTATTATCTGACATGACTAAAGATGTTGTTCATTTCAGTAGGTTAAATGCTTGAGTTTTTTCCTTCATTTACTGGTTTACAAGGTAACAACCTAGTTCTTAGCATATTCCAAGATGACCAGTGGGGGCGGGGGGGGGAGGTGTTTGTTATTTTTTGTGTGTGTGTTTGTTTTCTTGTATTGTTATAAATTCATGGATTTTAGAATTTTTCATCAGGTTTCACACAATTGCTGTTATTTATTTGGTGAAAATATACACAACAAAACATGCACCACCTCAGCGATTTCCTCATGTATGACTCAGTGACGTTGGTTACATTCTTCAGATTGTACCACCTTTTTCCACAGCCTTTTCCAAGCTGTTTTACCATCTCATGTTTCCTTGATATTTATTCAAAAAAAATCATGAACGCAAACTCACTGCCCCCCTAAGCATTCATCTATCCTTTTGAGTTGCTGTTGTCAGTTTGATCACATATAACCTACAGCGGTCAAGTCAATTCTGACTCATAACGACCCTCTATGACAGGGTAGAACTGCCCCGTAGGGTTTCCAAGGAGTGGCTGGTGGATTCAAACTGCCAAACTTTTGGGTACCAGCCAAGCCCTTAACCACTGCGCCACCAGGGCTTCAGATATAGATATTTCTTTTAAAGAGTGTAGTGCTTAATGCAGTCATTCTTTTCTAATTAGGCTAAACTATTATTTGGTTCAAAGACAACTTCAGGGGATAGTTTTGGCTCAAGGTTTAAAGATTTTCTCAGGGTAATAGTTTCGGGGTGTCATCCAGCCTCAAAGCCTCCAGAAATTCTAGATTACATGAGAATTTGAAATTCTATTTCACATTTTCCTTTGATCAGGATTCTTCTGTAGAATCTTCTATCTAAATGTTCAGTAATGGTAGTCAGGCACCATCCAGTTCTTCTGGTCCCATGGCAAAGGAGGCAGTTGTTTATGGAGGCGATTGGACATGTATTCCATTTCCTCCACCAATTCCTTACCCTTCTTCTTCTTCTGGCACTCACAGCAAATTGGGGTAACATTTCAACTAGGGAGTCAGAAATGTTCCAAAGATTAAAGAACTCCAAAGATTCTTAGACCTCATTTTATCAACAGTGCCATGGAAACAAGGCCAAAACACTGTGTTTATATACTAACAATTTACCCTAAAACATAATTTCTAGTCTGACCTTGGAGTTTCTGTTTCTTGAAACTGAGTGCACATAGAAAATTCTTCGAATGAGCCCAATGCTAAGGCAGAAGTTCTTACTAAGCTACTTTATAGGCTATTGTTTGACGTAAAGGTGAGTTAAAGAAACCAGTTTTCTTAAGGCTCAATGTTCAAAAGAAGATCTCGGGACAATGGCCTGGGTGAGTCATTCCAACTTCATGAACCCCAGAAATCTAGATTCCAGGAGAATTAAACTGCATTCTCAGTACTTACATCTAATTAGATAGCCTGCTTTACTTAATCTTCAAGACTCTAGATTAGAGGCTTCGTGAGAAAAAAAATATGCCTGCAGAAATTAAAATTCAGGAAGGATAGCAGCCCACTCTGTCAACATCTGTGCCCTAACCCATGTGGAATCTGGATTTGCATGTCCTAGGAACAGGTCTCTCTTTGCTTGAGAAGTGGCGTGTGTTACAGAAACGTGGGCAGATGCGAAGTGTGTCTTTTATAAATGATGAAAACAGGAGGTTGTTTGCTAAACCATGTTAGTAACCACTCCCTGGAGTGCAGTTACTCTCATTACTTAATTTACCTGGTAAGTATCCCCCACTGAAGTAAACAACAGAAGTGCTGCTTTAGCCCTCAACGGGCTTCCTCAGCATTGTGCTGCTAGTGCCCCTCTTTACACACTGCAGTGGTAGTGACTGGAAAACCGGTAGAGCTAGTGTGACTTCATAGTTGCCAACTCACTGTGTGACCACACTAAAATTGCTTCATGTCTAATGGAGAGTGTAGTTCTAGTTCCCATGTTTTCCAGTAACCAGTTGCTGTCTAGTTGATTCCCAAATCATGGCAATCCCATGGGTGTCAGAGTAGAACTGCAGTCCCTAGGGTTTTCAATGACTGATTTTTCAGAAATAGATCTCAGGTTTTTTTTTTTCCCCTAAGGCGCCTCTGGGTGAACTCGAACCTCCAACCTTTTGATTAAGCAGCTAAGTGCATTAACCATTTGCATCACCTAGGGAACCAATGTTGTCACAACTAATGAAATTGTATATTACAAAGACCCACTTCTTAACGTGAGAAAACAGGACAATTCCAATAATTGGATAGCCCCTTAAACATTACCTGTTGCCCAGTGTGTCGTAATCTGCATCTGTTCAGGTGTTTTAAAGACATTCTGTATACCTAGTCAGGACCAAAGGCAAATGTTAAACAGTAAGTAACCTGACATAGACCTGTAGCATTGGGAGTTCCTTTGAACTGCCATCAGTGAGGTCCCTTAAGTAACAGTAAAAACCAGTTGCCATGGAGTCGATTCTGACTCATGGAAACCCCAGGTGTGTCAGGATAGAACTGTGCCCCACAGGGTTTTCAATGCCTGATTTTACAGTAGTGTATTGCCAGGTCTTTCTTACGAGGTACCTCTGCATAGACTGAGACCTCCAGCCTTTTGGTTAGCAGCTGAGGGCATTAACCACCAAAAAAAAAAAAAAAAAAACCATTTAGAAGCATTCAAAACCAAATGAGGGCAGTTTGCTTTCATTTATATGTCATCTTATAGGTTCTTCTGTTTGCCAAAACTTGGTCTAGTTCCGGGGTATACATCGCTGAAAAGCCACAAATTTTACACTTAAGTCAGAATTTAATAAGGAAAACAGAGTAAACCAACAATTACTATACTAATAGTTACTACAGTGATGTAGATGTGTGAAGGGTGCTATAGAAACACACACACACAAACCAGACGCATCGTGTGGATTCCGACTCATAGCGACCCTGTAGGACGAGTAGAACTGCCCCGTTGGGTTTCCAGGCAGCAGCTGGTGGATTCGAACTGCCGACTTTTTGGTTAGCAGCCAAGTGCTTAACCACTGCACCACCAGGGCCCCAAAAAGAAAGGAACTTAACAGGTGTGGGTGGGTCAAAACTGAGGAAGAATGAAGGCAAATCAAGTAAAACATTGAAACTCACCCTCATGACAGCCTCTCAGAACTAGAACAATGTTTTACACTAATTGCCATCTGGGTAAGGTTTATTTATTCTAATAGTTTTTAACAACTTTTTTAACTTTAACAAGGTCACTTAGAGTTTCAAGATAATATTTATGAAAATGGGCCTGTTTTAACATGTGGACCATCACGTATACACACACTTTACTGTCACCTACATACAGCATAGTAAGGAGAGAGTACGTTAGACAGATAAAAGTGTGTAAATGAAACTGCCCTACTAGTTCTGCTTTAATAAAAATAACAGATCCCTGTCTATCACTGTTCACTTGTATTAGGGATAAAATACTCCCAAGTATCTTGTTCTGAAGCTCTACCTGGTTGTCATGCATGGAAGTCTTTGCCACTTCAGCAACTGCACAATTGTATTTCTTCATTTCTTCTATTTTTGTTTTTGCCAACGCTAATTATATCATGTAATCCTTGAAATAGAGGTGGATGGAGCCTGTTACTCTACCAGTTTGCAGTTGGAAAATTAGCAAATTTTTAAATTATTTCTAAGATTTGTATTTGCCACATTCCTAGTCTTATTTTAATCCCTTTATTTAGAGCTTCCTCTTCCTGGGCAAGTAGGAACGGCACCAAGGAGTCCTGGTGGCGCAATGGTTAAGAGCTTGGCTGCTAACTGAAAAATCCCAGTGGCTCCATGGGAGAAAAGACCTGGTGATCTGCTCCTGTAAAGATTATGTTACTGAACCTGGGAATGTGGGTCCTTGTCCAGTGCGCTCAGAATTGCCAATAATCTGGACACTGGCCTTTGAGAAAGAGAAAGTAACTTTATTGCAATCTGCAGAGCAAGCAGCCGGGAGGAAGTTACCCAGATCTGACTCCTGGAGCTATGGGGAAGCAGGGCTTATATATGATTTGGACAGCAAGATGGTGGCTGCACATGTGTCCTGGGGAGGGGAAATTCTAGAAGGAGGAATTATGGCGGCCAGGAAACAGGAGATGATGCGGTTCTTGTCAGACCTCTCACTTCAGAATGGGGCCTGGGTGGTGATTTTCCTTCTCATTCTTTCTACCTGTTGCTGCATCCTCTGTTGAGAGGATGGCCAAATCTGGCTTGGGCTAGTTTAAGGACTAATGGAAATAGACTAGCGTTCGTAGGGTCAGGTTACAGTTACAGCTCAGGAAACCCTATGGGGCAGTTCTCCTCTGTCATATAGGGTCACCATGAGTCAGCATCAACTTGATGGAAGACAATAACATTCCTGTTCACAGTTAACTGAAGTCCTTGTTCTTTTCAGATAATCTGCTTTTTCTATTCATTCATGCCATGTTTTCTGGCTTTTTTTATTGCCTCGTCTTATTTTTAAATAAACCATACCATACACAATATTAGGCATAACTCTGCTGGAGAAAAG
The DNA here is from genome assembly GCA_030035585.1 of Dugong dugon. Taxonomy (NCBI): domain Eukaryota; kingdom Metazoa; phylum Chordata; class Mammalia; order Sirenia; family Dugongidae; genus Dugong; species Dugong dugon. The sequence goes on from CM057461.1 coordinate 70,834,821, forward strand.
TTACTAAAAACAAAATCTACTCCCAACCCAGAAAACCTCTCCACAAAAATAGAAGAGAAAGAAAAGTTTTATTATTCATTAAGCATTAAACCAGAATGTGGTATATCACAGGCAATCCACTAAAGAGATTGGAAATACAGGAAGGAATCTTTAACATTATATAGCTAAATGGATACAAACCATTACATTCATGTTTTCAGGATAATATTATTAATTTTCTAGTATCTTTATGGCCTGAGGTAGATTAACAATTTGGGGCTAGGCCGCCTGAGGTAATGCTAATCTCCTTCCAGGAAGCCGGAAGGTAGGAGAGGATCTAAGATCCTTGAGGAAAAATCTTAGATTTACATACTTTTTTAAGAAACAAAGAAATGGTTTATAGTTACAAGTTACCTCAAGTGAATTCTGAAAAAACGGGAGGAGGAGAGCCTCTTCCCTTGTTTTCAAAAGGGAGAATTAAAACCTCTTATTTTCAGTTTGTATTGGGCCTTACCGCTCCTTGTTAGTCTGTTCACACTTACTAAACTAATGTGCTCAAATGTATTTTTATTTTATCAATTCCCAAAATTTGTATTTCCTCATGCATGATTTAGCTGTTGTTAAAAATCATCAAAATTCAAAGAAATTGAAACATAAGGTTTATTCTGAGCAGTCATTCTATATGCATACAGAGACATCATTTTGTTTCTAAAAACAGGTAACTAAAATTAGGCTAGTTACAATTGTTAAAAAAAATCTTTGAAGTAGCTCCAAACAATAATATAATATTTGATTGTTTCATGATTGTCATGGATTTAACAATTGTGTCCCCCAAAAATACGTGTATCAATTTGGCTAGGTGATGATTCCCAGTATTGTGTGATTGTCTACCATTTTGTCATCTGATACGATTTTCCTGTTTTATAAATCCTGCCTCTCTGACGTTAATGAGGGGGGATAGGCAGCAGTTATGTTAATGCGACAGTACTCAGTCTACAAGACTGGATTGTGTTTTGAGCCAATTTCTTTGGGGATATAAAAGAGAGAAGTGAGCAGAGAGGGGAACTTCATACCAAGAAAGCAGCTCTGGGAGCAGAGCGCGTCCTTCGGACCCGGGGTTACTGCATGGAGCAGCAACTAGTCCAGGGGAAGATTAATGAGAAGGACCTTCCTCCAGCTGACAAGAGAAAGCCTTCCCCTGGAGCTGAAGCCCTGAATTTGGACTTCTAGCCTGCTAGACTGTGAGCAAATAAATTTCTCTTTGTTAAATCCATCCACTTGTGGTATTTCTGTTACAGCAGCACTAGATGACTAAGACGATTTAATAAACAATTTGTAAATTGAAGGAGCACGAGTGTCCCTGCATGAAGGAAAATAAGAAAGATGCTCCCGAGGATTGGAAATTTCATAGAAGTTTAATTTTTTTTTTGGCTTAAAGAATTCAAATTTCAGCGGTGACCCAAGTACTTAATGGTTATTGAGTTAACATTAAAGAGTAAACTCTGAAAATTTAGCCCTTTACCCATTTGTAGCTATGAGACCTAATGAAATTTAAATTAAGGGAACACACAGTGTGTTTCATTAAATCACGAGCATTGTGTTGTTGAGTGTTCCTGAGCCTGAATTGTAACCTGTTACTTCTCTAATAAACCCTGTAATCGTGAGTATTGTCTGTGAATTCTGTGTAGCCATTGCTATGAATTACTGAACCCAGCAGAGAAGTAGAGACTGTTGTGGTTGGGACACTTGGTGTCAGAATTGGTAAAGATGGTGGAGAGAGGAGGCATATCTGACCCCTGCCTCATAGGAATCAGCCTTGGGCTGTTGATCTTAATTCTCCTTCCCCCTTGGGAAGTTGGAGGAGGTTAGACACCTCCACCAGGTAGTTTTTACAGCATGAATTTGTTTCTGCACTCCATTCAGTTCTGTTAACTTATTCCTCCATCCCTCTGCTCATAATGTGCTACCTTAAATAGTATAGTAATTTATATATGTTTTAACATCTGGAAGGTAAGCCCCTTATCTGTCAGGTAAGACACAGTGAGAGGTAGCTGGATGTGAGCTACCTTTCTTGAATTCCACCAAGAGGATGCATATTGCAGGGAGGATAACTGAGCAAGAGGCTCTGGGACGTGCCATTACGGCATTAGCTGAATGGGGAGCCGGAAATCTGGAGCTACAGATCGGTCTCCCACACCAGAAAACTGTGCTATGTAGAGACCTGCCAGGCCCCTCAAAGAACTCACACATGTGTCCCATGAGAAATCCAGGCTTTGGATGCCTGCCCACAAGGGCTTCTGTGGTCAGTCAGCAGTTCAGAAAAGTTGGACATTTGGGACATCTTTAACCTCCACCTCAAAGGAACCAGCTTTGTACTGATCCTTATAAAAGAAATTATTCATTTAAACACAAACTAAAAGTGAAAGGATGGGAAAAAAATGTTCTGTGCAAATAATAACCAAAAGAGAGCAGGGATAGCAGTCTTACTATCAGACAAAGTAGACTTTAAAACAAAATCTGTTAGAAAAGATAAAAATGGGTATTATATAGTGATAAGAGGGTCAGTTCATCAAGAAGATTTAATAATCATAAATATATTTGCACCTGACATTTGAGCACATAAACATAAAGCAGACACTGACAAGATTGAAGGGAGAAATAGAGAACATTACAATAATAGTTGGAAAGTTCAATATTGGACAGAATATCTAGAAAAAATATCAACAAGAAAACAGGATCTGAACGACACTATAAACCGACTAGATTTAACAGACATATATAGAAACTATCACCCTACAACAGCACAACATGCATTCTAGTCCAGTGCACATGGATCATTCTCTAGGATAGGTCACATGTTAGGTTACACAGCAACTCTCATTAAATTTTAAAAGATTGAAATTATGCAAAGTATCTTCTGTGACCACAAGGTAGTAAACCTACAAACCAATAACAGAAAAAAACCTGGAAAATTCACAAGCATATGGAAACTAAACAACACACTATTAAACTACCAGTGGGCCAAGGAAGAAATCAAAAAAGACATCACAAATTTCATAGAGTCAAAGAAAACAAAACATACCAAAACTTACGGCATGCAGTGAAGGCAGTATTCCTAGGGAAAGTCATAGCAGTACCTACGTGAAAAAAGAATGATCTCAAAAAAATAGCCTAACTACAGTTCGAGAAACTAGAAAGAGAAGAGTGAATTAAGCCTAAACCTGCCAGAAGAAATAACAAGGATGACAGCTTAAATAAATAGAAAACAGAAAAACAATAGAATCAACAAAATCAGAAGTTGATTCTTAGAAAAGATCAATAAAATTCAGGAACCTTTAGGCTGACAAAGAAAGAAATGGAAATAATCAAAATAAGAAATGAAAGAAGAGACATTACAACTACCCTGACAGAAATAAAGAGAATTATGACAGAATACTATGAAAAACTGTATGGCAACAAACTCGATAACCTAGATAAAATGGACAAATTCTTAGAAGCACAGAACCTACCCAAAGTGACTCAAGAGGAAATAGAAAATCTCAACAGACCCATAACAAGTGAAGAGATTAAATCAGTGATCAAACCTCCCAACAAAAACAGTCCTGGACCAGATGGCTTCACTGGGGAATTCTACCAAACATTTAGAGAAGAATTGACACCAATCCTGTTTAAACTCTTCCAAAAGATAGACAGGGAAGAAATACTCCCTAACTCATTCTATGAAACAAACATAACCCTGATATCAAAAAAGACAAAGACGTCACAGGAAAAGAAAACTACAGGCCAATATTCCTTATGAATATATATGCAAAAATCCTCAACAAAATACTAAAGAGAAGCCAACAGCATATTAAGAGTCATACACTATGACCAAGTGCAGTTTATTCCAGGACTGCAAAGATGGCCCAACGTTTGAAGATCAATCAAACTAATACATCACAATAATAGAACAAAGGAAAAGAACCATATAATCATCTTTCTGGATGCAGAAAAGGCACTTCATAAAATCCAACACCCTTTCTTGATAAAAGCAATAAAGATGATTGAAATAAAAGGGAAGTTCCTCAGTATGATTCAGGGCATATATGAAACATTGTGTATTATATAACATATATAACATTATATATTATATAACATTATATATAATGGAGAAAGACTGAGAGCTTTCCCCTTGAAATCAAGAACATGACAAGTGTGTGCACACTCACCACTTCTATTCAATACTGTATTAGAAGTCCTAGCCAGAGCAATAAGACAGGAAAAATAAAAGGTATCCACATTGGAAAACAAGAAGTAAATCTCTATTCACAGATGACATGATCCTACATATAGAAAATCCCAAAGAGGCCACAAGAAAGCTTCTAGAGCTAACAGAGGAGTTTAAAGTTGCAAGGTACAAGGTCAACAAACAAAAATCGGTTGGGTTTCTATAAACCAGCGATGAGAAACATGAAAGGGAAATCAGGGAAATGATTCCATTTACGTTTGCATTTAAGAGAATAAACTACTTAAAATAAATCTAACCAGAGATGTGAAGGACTTATATGATGAAATTTATAAAACACTGCTAAAAGAGATTAAAGAACACTTAAATAAATGGAAAAATGTTTTGTGCTCATGAGTTAGAAGACTTGATAAGATGTCAGTACTACCCATAGTGATCTATAGATATCATGCAGTTTTGAGCAATATGCCAGCAGCCTTCTTCACAGAAATGGAAAAGCCAATCTTCAGCTTTATATGGAATGGCAGGAGGTCCCAAACAGCTAAAGTAATGTTGAAAGAGAAAAACAAAGTGGAAGGACTCACACATCTTAATTTGCTCTGTAAACTTTCACCTAAAATACAATAATAAAAAAAAAAAGGAAGTATAGCTATGTGTAACAGGAGACAAAACGTCTCTAATTCCTATTTCACTTAAAAATTTTTAGTATTCTGTTGAAGCTGAGTTATTACTGTGTTTCCATTATCATTATTTCTTTATTAACTAATTGTATTTTTATAAAATTATATACAAATGGTTTAAAGTGCAAATAATCCATAAAAACAAGCCTTTTTGTTTATCCTCTTGTATCACTTTGGAATGTGTAGAAAGCAATGAAATTAAGAACAAAAGATAACAGAGAAGATGAAATTGATTCTTCAAAAAGAATACGAAGATAGAACTCCAGCAAGATTAATAAAATAAAAAAGCTAATAAAGACAAAAACAAAATAGAAAAGGAAAAATAACTGATGATGAAAATAAGATTTAAATTGTAAAATAATTTTATAAAAAGTATACATCAATTTTGAAAACTCATAAAATGGATAAATTTCTGGGAAAATATAAAACTTTAATGTTGATGAAGGAAGAAACAGAAAATTAGACTATACCAATAAGAATTAAAGAAATTGCACTTGCAATTAAACACATCTCCCCAAAAAGTACAGGTCAGACAGGTTTGTGGATGAGTTTTACCAAATAATTCTTATTATATATTGTTATATATTGTTTCAGAAGATATAAAATGAGTACAGGCTGCCAAGTTCATTTTATGTAGCTAGTCTAACTTTCCAGCACGCATCTGTCAGCTTGTCGTACTGTGTAGGCTTCCATGTTGTTGAGATACTGGAAACTTGCCACCAGTATTTCAAATACCACAGGGTCAACCTTGGTGGGCAGGTTTCAGCTGAGCTTCCAGACTAAGACAGACTAGGAAGAAGAACCTGGCAGTCTACTTCTGAAAAAATTGACCAGTGAAAACCTTATGAATAGCAGCAGAATATTGTCTGATATAGTGCTGGAAGATGAGGGATATCAAAGACAACAGCCTTCAGTGTAGATTTCACCTCAACATAAAAATCCTCACAACTGGACCAATAAGCAACATCATGATAAATGGAGAAAAGATTGAAGTTGTCAAGGATTTCATTTTACTTGGATCCACAATCAACGCCCATGGAAACAGCAGTCAGGAAATCAAAAGACGCATTGCATTGGGCAAATGTGCTGCAAAAAATCCCCTTTAAAGTGTTAAAAAGCAAAGATGTCACTTTAAGGAATAAGGGGTTTTAAATCGCCTCATATGCATGCAAAAGCTAGACAATGAGTAAGGTAGACTGAAGAAGAATTGATGCCTTTGAATTATGGTGTTGGTGAAGAATACTGAATATACCATGGACTGTCAGAAGAACAAAGAAGTCTGTCTTGGAAGAAATATAGCCAGAGTGCTCCTTGGAAGTGAGGATGGTGAGACTTCATCACACATACTTTGGACGTGTTATCAGGAGGGACCAGCCCCTGGAGAAGGACATCAAGCTTGGTAAAGTAGGTCAGCAAAAAAGAGGAAGACCTTCAGCGAGATGAATTGACATAGTGGCTGCCACAACGAGCTCAAGCATAACAACAATTTTGAGAATGGCACTGGACCGGGCAGTGTTTAACTCTGTTGTATGCAGTGTCTCTATGAGCCAGAACTGACTCGACAGCACCTAACAACAAAGCAGTGTAACTTTGAATCCAAAACTGGATAAGGACATTACAAAAAAGAAAATTACTGGCTGATGTCATGTACATGAATGTAATAAATATTAGCTAACTGTATCCAACAGTAGATTATGGAATAATAAGTTAATGGAAAAATTTTAGAAGTACTCTCTTTAAGCGTGAAGAAAAATGAAAGGGTGTTTACTACCATGACTATCCTTTAAAATCATACTACAGGTGCTGGCCAATGCTATAAAAAACCAAAAACCAAACCCATCGCCATTGCATCGATTCCGACTCATAGAAACCTTATAGGACAGAGTAGAACTGCCCCGTAGAGTTTCCAAGGAGCGCCTGGTGGATTTGAACAGCTGACCTTAGCTCTTAACCACTACACCACCAGAGTTTCTACCAATGCCATTAGACAATTTTAAAAAAAGGCAGTATGAGGACTGGAAGGAAAGAGATACGCTGTTGTTTTGTGCAAACTATGTATGTTGAAAAACCAACAAAATCAATGAAGTAATGCAACTGTGTGGATACCATAGTTTATTCAACTAGTCCCCTATGGACTGACATTTGGGCTGTTTAAAATCTTTCGCTAATACAAATTATGCTGTAATGAATAGTCCTGTGCATAGACAGATCGCTGTGTGTTTGTGAAAGTGTGACCGCAGGGTAAACCCCTAGAAGTGGCATTACTGGATCGAAGAATAAATGCACATTCAACTTTGTTAGCTGTTGCCAAATTCCCTCCAGAGAGTTGCACCATTTTACACCTCCACTCACAAGGTAGGAGAGTGCCTGTTTCTCCACAGCCTCATTAACAGAGTATGATCAAATTTTGCGATTTACCTCAATCTAAGAGTTGAGAAATGGCATTTTATTGTAATTTCCATTTCCATTCTCTCATGAGTGAGATTGAGTATCTTTTTGTATATATAGGCCATTGCCTATTTTTTATTGTGAACCATCTGTTTACCCTTTTTTCTATTGAGCTTTTGCTTTTCTCGGTTTTTAAAAAGTAGCTTCAATCAACTCAAAAGGCAGAGATTGTCAGAATGGATTAAAAACATTATCCAACTATCTGCTGTCTACAGGAGACATGCTTTAGCTTCAAAGATACAAATAAATTGAAAGTAAAAGGATGGAAAATATATGTTATGGAAACAGCAACCACAAAAAAAAAAAAAAAACTTAAGAGGCTATACTAATATTAGATCAAATAGACTTGAAAATGAAAAATGTTACCAGAGATAAAGACATTTCATAATGTCAGTCCATCAGGGTCAATCCATCAATAAGATATAATAATTTTAAACATGTACACACCTAATAACAGTACCAAGTCCGTGATGCAAAAACTGACAGAAATGAAGAGAGAAATAGACAATTCAACAATCGTAGCTTTCAATACCTCACTTTCAATAATATATAGAACACTTAGACAAGAGATCAACAAAAAATGGAAGACTTGAAAAACACTATAAGCAAACTAGACCTAACAGACGTATGTAGAACCCTCCATCCGACAGCACAACAGAATACACATTCTTCTCAAGTGCACATGGAACATTCTCCAGAATAGGGCATATGCTAGGCCATGAAACAAACCTCCGTAAATTTGAAAGGCTAGAAGGAGGATCAAGTCTATTTGATCTAATATTAGTATAGCCTCTTAAGTTTTTTTTTTTTTTTTTGTGGTTGCTGTTTCCATAACATATATTTTCCATCCTTTTACTTTCAATTTATTTGTATCTTTGAAGCTAAAGCATGTCTCCTGTAGACAGCAGTATGTTCTTCTACCTTATGAATGGAATTAGAAATCAATAGTGGGAAAAATTTTGGGAAACTCACAAATACGTGAAAATTAACACACTCCCTAAATAACTAATGGATCAAAGAAGAAATTAAAAGGTAAATCAGAAAACACTTTAAGATGAATAAAAAATGAAGATACCATGTATCTGGGTCATATGGTAGTTCCATTTTTACTTTTTTGAGGAACTGCCACGCCGTTTTCCATAATGGCTGTACCATTTTGTGTTCCCATCAGCAGTGGATAAGCTTTCCAATTTTCCCACATCCTCACCAACATTTGTTATTTTCTGTTTTTTCAATCTTAGCTATCTTAATGGGAGTGAAATAGTATCTCATTGTGATTTTGATTTGCATCTTTCTGATGGCTAATGACTGAGCATCTTTTCATGTGTTTGGTGGCCATTTGAATATCCTCTTAGGTGAATTATCTATTCAAGTCCTTTGCCCATTTATTGATTGGGTTATTTGTTTTTTGTTGTTTAGTAGTAGTTTTATATGTATTTTGGATATTAGACTCTTATTGGACCTGTGGTTCCGAAAGATATTCTCCCAATCAGTAGTTTGTTTTTTTCACTTTTTTTGTAAAATCTTTTGATGAACAGAAGTATTTAATTTCTTAAAAGCTTGGAAGTGGCCCTCCAGAGCACATCAGTTGGTCTCTATTCACCTGAAGCAACAGAGGAAGAAGGAGAGTCAAAAATAGAAGGAGGAAATGAGATGTATGGCTAATTGCTTTCATGAGCAATTGTCTCCTTTGCCAGGAGACCAAAAGAACTGGATGATGCCTGGCTACCGTTACTGAATGTTTTGATCTAAAAGTCTATAGAAGAATCCTAATCAAAAAGGGGCAGGGGGGATGCAGAAGAGAATTTCAAATTCTCCTGGAATCCAGATTTTCTAGTGCCATTGAGGCTGAATGAACCCCCAAAACTAGCCCTGAGATAATCTTTAAACCTTAAACCAAAAATACCCCTGAAATCTTTAAACCAAACAATAGTTTAGCTTATGTAGTAAAGAAAATCTTCCTTGAGCATTGTGCTTTTTTGTGTGTGTGTGCATTAGGTAACAGTTTACAGATCAAATTAGTTTCCCATTCAATAGTTTGTACATAACGTGTTTCATGACCTTGATTTCATTCCCCACAATGTGTCAGCAGTCTCCCCATCTCCACTCTGAGTTCCCTGTTTCCTTTTGTGCTGATTTTCTACCCTTTCCTGCCTTCTCATCTTTACTTTGGGGTAGATACTGCCCTTTTGATCTCATATAATTGATGGTTCTAGGGAGCATGTTCCTCTTGGTGTTATTGTTTGTCTTATGGGCTTGTCTGTTGTTTGGCTCGGAAGTGGTCCCCAAGAATGGCTTCAGTTCCAGGTCAGAAGGGTGTCTTAGGGCCATAGTCTCAGGGGTTCCTCCAGTCTCTGTCAGATAAGTAAGCCTGGTCCTTTTTGTGAATTTGATTTTTTTTTGTTCTACATTTTTCTCCTGCTCTGTCCAGGACCCTCTGTTGTGATCATAGAGCAGTTGACAATGGTAGCTGAGCACCACCTAGTTCTTCTGGTCTCAAGGTAGTATAGGCTGTGGCACATGTGGTCCATTAGTCCTTTGGACTAATTGCTCCCTTGAGTCTTTGGTTTTCTTCCCTCTCCTTTGCTCCAAACAGGAAGAGACCAATAGTTGTATCTTAGATGGCCACTTGCAAACTTTTAATACCCTAGATATTACTCACCAAAGTAGGATGCAGAACACTGTCTTTAAGAACTATGTTGTGCCAACTGACGTAGATGTCCCCCAAGTCTATGGTCCTTTGTCTTCTAACCTAGGAATTCATCCTACAAGGTATTTGGTTATATCTAAGAGGTTTCCCTAACTGTACCCCTTGTGTGCTCTATATGAGCCCCACCTGCATTCATGTATGTAGAAATACCCACCACCAAACCTGTATCTGACAGTCAGTGTATTCCCTTATACCCTCCCACACATCTTGGCATATCTGTCTACCTATTTACCCATTCGTAAATTGTTTGTTAATACTACTGTTTTAGGATTGTCTAAGCTATAGTAGTTACCTTAAACCTGAACTAACAAATTTGCCGTTGAGTCGATTCCGACTCATAGCAACCCTATAGGACAGAGTAGAACTGCCCCATAGGGTTTCCAAGGAGTGGCTAGTAGATTCGAACTGCCAACCTTTTGATTAGCAGCCAGGCTCTTAACCATTGCACCACCAGGGCTCCGTAGTTACCACAGTTGCCCTTTATTCTTGCATTCCTCTCAGTGTCTTCCTTTGCCTTGGTCATGTTGTGCTGACTTCCCCCATATTACGTGTTGCCTTTCCCTTCATCAAAGTTAACACGAGTCTACTCTCTAGTTAATAATTTTCCCTCGCTTCTCCTCCCATCCCTGATAACCATCAAAAAATATTTCTTTCTGTGTGTACCTTTTCTTGACTATAGTAGTAGTCTCATACAGTATTTGTCCTTTTGTGATTGACTTATTCCTCTCATCATAATGTCCTCCAAATTCATCCATGCTGTGAGATGTTTCGTGGATTCATTATTACTGTTTATCCTTGCATGGTATTCCATTGTGTGTATGTACCACATTTTGTTTATCCATTCATCTGTTGATGGGCACTTACGTTATTTCCATTTTTTTGCTATTGTGAATAATGCTTCAATGAACATGGGTGTGTATATGTCTATTCATGTCATGGCTCTTATTTCTTTAGGGTAGATACCTAGGAGTGGGATTGCTGGATCATATGGTATTTCTGTTGCTAGCTTTTTGAGGAAGTACCATACCGTTTTCCATAGTGGTTGTAACATTTTACATTCCCACCAGCAGTGTAGAAGAATTCCAGTCTCCCCACAATCTTGCCAACATTTGTTATTTTCTGTTTTATTATTATTATTGCCAGAAATGTTGGGTTGAGATGGTATCTCACTGTAGTTTTGATTTGCATCTCTCTAGTTGCTAATGCTGGTGAACATTTCTTCATGTTTGTTAGCCACCTGAATGTCTTCTTTGGTGAAGTGTCTTTTCATCTCTGTTCATATCCTTTGCCCATTTTTTAATTGGATTGTTTGCCTTTTATTGTTGAGATGTTGAGGATTTCTATAAATTTTAGAGATTAGTACCTTGTTGGATATGTTGGAGCCAAAATTTTTTTCCCCGGTCTGTAGGTTCTCTTTTGACTCTTTTGAAGAAGTCTTTTGTTGAACACTTTTTGTTAAGTGTTCAATTTTTAGGAGGTCCCATTTATTTAGCTCATCTTCTGCTGTGTATGCATTTTTAGTTATGTTTGGTTCTGTTTATGCCATGTATTAGGGGAACATTGTACTTTTTAAAAGAAGTATCTACATGGGATCAAATTTACAATAGCAACTGGAAATGTTAGATAAGAAGCCTCTGAATTGTACATGTAGAAATTGTTGAATTGCTGTATGTTTTGCTGTGTGTATTTTTAACAACAAAAAATAATAAATTATTAGAAAAACACACACAACATACAAAAACTTATAGAATGTAGCTAAAGTAGTGCTTAGAAAAAAATTTGTAGCTGTAAATGCCTATATTAAAAAAGAAGAAAGAACTCAAATCGATAACCTAATCTTCCACTATTGTATTATAATCCTTTTCATTTCCATAAGGTTGGTAGGAATGTCCACTCTTTCATTTCTGATTCTAGTAATTTGAGTCTTCTGGGTAGCCCCCTCCTTGCTCAGTTTAACTAAATTTTCAATTTTGTTGATTTTTTTCAAAGAACCAGCTTTTGGTTACTGTCTTAATTATCTAGTGCTGCTATAAAAGAAATACCACAAGTGGATGGCTTTAACAAACAGAAAATTATTCTCTTAGTTTAGGAGGCTAGAAGTCTGAATTCTGGGTACCAAAAGAGTAAATTAAACTTAAAGTTTAGCAGAAAGAAGGAAAAAATAAAGATTAGAGAGGAAATTAACAAAACAGAGAATATGAGAACAATAGAGAAAATCAATGTAACTCTTATGGATTGAATTGTGTCCCCCAAAAATCTGTGTCAACTTGGCTAGGCTATGATTCCCAGTATTGTGTGGTTGTCCTCCACTTATTGATATGATGTAATTTTTCTGTGTGTTATAAATCCTAACCTCTATGATGCTAATGAGGCAGGATTAGAGGCAGTTAAGCCAATGAGGCAGGACTCAGTCTACAGGATTAGGTTGTATCTTGAATCAATCTTTTTTGAGATATAAAAGAAAGAAGCAAGCAGAGAGGAGAGGGATCTTATACCACCAAGAAAGAAGTGCCGGGAGTAGAGCACATCCTTTAGACACCAGGTCCCTTCACTGAGAAGCTCCTAGACCAGGGGAAGATTGATGACAAGAAGAGCTGACAGAGAGAAAGTCCTTCCACTGGAAGACTCAATAGATGCAGAACAAGCATTTGACAAAATCCAACACATTTTCATGATAAAAACACTTAACAAACTAGGAATAGACGGGAACATCGTCAATGTGATAAAGGCCATCTAAAGAAACCCATAGTTAACATCATTCTTAATGTTGAAAGCCTGGATGCTTTCCGCTTAAGATCAGGACCAACACGAGGATGTCCACTCTTGCCATTTCTATTCAACATTGTACTGGAGGCCCTAGCTGGAACAATTAGGCAAGATAAAGAAATAAAATGCATCCAATTAGAAAGGAAGAATTAAAACAATCTCTATTTATAGATGACATGATCTTATACATGGAAAATCTGAAGGAATCCACTGAAAAATTATTATAACTACTAAACAAGTTTATCAGGGTTGCAGGATAGGAAATCAGTATACAAAAATCAATAGTATTTTTATCTACTTGTAAAAAAATATGAAAACAAAAATTTTAAAAATCCATTCACAATAGCATCAAAAAGAATGAAATACTTAGGAATAAATTTAACAAAAGAAGCACAAAATGTAATACTTTGAAAACTACAAAACATTATTGAAAGAAATGAAAGATAATCCAAATAAATGGAAAGATATTCCATATTCATGAATCAGAAGACTTAGCATTGTTAGGATGGCAGTATGCCCCAATCTGATCTACAGATTGAACACAATCCTTATCAGAAACCCAGATGACTTTTTTGTAGAAATTGACAAGCTGATTCTAAAATCCATATGGACCCAGAATAGCCAAAATAATCCTGAAACAGAAGAAGAAAGTAGGAAGACTCATATATCTTGATTTCAAAACTTACTACAAAACAATAGTAATCAATGATAAATTGTGTAATTTTCATACAGTGAATTTATATGCAGCAATGAAAATCAATAAATTAGAGATGCATACAACAAAATAGATGCTCTTATAATGTTGAGTGGAAATGCTATGCACAAAAGAATGTATACAATAGATGATTCCATTTACATAAAATTCCATATCAAGCATGCACACTTTTTTGCTTTATTTTATAATAAATTTTTAAATATATATTTATTGTACATATATTGTCACAGTTTAATTGATACATGTAAAAAATGATATTCACAAAGTAACTGGCACAGTACCAGGCACTGAGTATTTGGTCAATTAATATTTGCTGAATAAATGGATGAATTTTTTTTAATTAAAAAAAAATAGTAATCAAGACAGTGTGGAACTGGCATAAAGATAGATATATAGATCAATCAAATAAATTCACAGTCCAGAAATAAACTTATACATCTACGGTCAAGTGATTTTCAACAAGGGTGTCATGACCATTCAATGGTCTTTTCAAAAAAGTTGAAAAGGAGACAACTGGATTGTTGTTATAAGATGCTGTCTAGTCGATTTTGACTCACAGCGACCCCATGTAACAGAGAAGAACTGCCCATAGGGTTTTCTAAACTAATCTTTACAGGAGCAGATTGCCAGGTCTTCCTCCTGCAAAGCTGCTGGGTGAGTTTGAACATATCCACCTTTCATTTAGAAGCCAAACATTTAACCATTGCTCTACCAGGGCTCCTGGGACAACTAGATAGACCCATGCAAAGGAATGAACTTGGATCTTTACCTCACACCACATACAAAAATTAACTCAAAATGGATCAAAAACAAGATGTAAGCGTTAAACCTATAAAACTCTAAGTAGAAAACATAGGAGTAAATCTTTGTATCTTTGTATTAGGCAGTTGTTTCTTAGATATGACACCAAAAAAACAAACAAAAAAAAAGAAAAAGAGAAATTAGATAAATTGGATTATATCAAAATTAAAAACATTTGTGCTTCAGAGAACACCATCAAGAAAGTGCAAAGATAACCCAAAGGATAGAAAAGTTGCAAATCATGTATCTGACAAGGAATTTTGTGTGGTGTTTCTTTTTCTTTGGTTTAAATACACTATTTTTAGAGCAGTTTTATGTTTACAGAAAAATTGAGTGGAAGTACAGAATTCCCATATACCCCTTTCTCCTCTGCACACCGTTTCTCCTATTATTAACATATTGCATCCCCTTGGTACATGTTACAATTGATGAACCAATATGGGTACAATATTATTAACTGAAGTCGATAGTTTACATTAGAATTCACTCTGTGTTGTACAGTTCTATGGATTTCTGTGGGGTTTCTTTTTGAGATGATGAAAATGTTCTAAATTTGACTGTGGTAGTGGTTGCACATATCTATGAATATACTAAAAAGAATGAATTGTACACTTTAACTGGGTGAATTATATGGTATATGAATTCTATCTCCATAAAGTTATTTTGAAAAAAAAAAAGAGTAGCTTTGTTTCTTAGAGTTAAAAAAAAAAAATGGAAACAATCTGAATGTCCTCAAATTTGAGACTGGGTTATAATAAAATTATTGCATATCCAAATAATGGAATACTATAGAGCTTTAAAAAAGATAAAGGTAAAAAGAAGAGATAAAGGTTGGTTACATGTGCTTTTATAGAAAGATCTCTTAGCTATCCTGTTAAATAAAAAAGGAAAGTTTAGAACAATTTGAATACTATGAGCCCATCTATGAAAAAAAATAAATTATCTTACATGAGATCATATATGAGACATTGTTAGTATTTTCCTTTGGGATGTTAGTTGGGGATTGAGGGTGAGGAGGCAGAACTCTGATTTTAATTATTATTTTTATTATTGTTAATAATATTTTATTGTGTTTTTGGTGGAAGTTTACACAGCAAATTGTGTTCTCATTTGATAATTTCTACACAAACTGTTCAGTGACATTAGTTAATTTTTCACAATGTGTCAGCATTCTCTTTAATTCCATTCTGGTTGTTCCATTTTCAGTGCTCTAATTTCCCTGCCCCCTTATCTTCTCATCTTTGCTTTAGAGTAATTGTTGACCTTTTGGTCTCATATAGATGGTTTTCTAACAGAGCACCGTACTTTATTTTGTGTGCCAGTCTGTTATTTTGCTAAAAGGTGACCTCGGGAAAGTTTTGGTCCAAGGTTTACAGAGTATCTCAGAGCTATAGTCTCAGGTAATCCTCTAGTCTCAACTGATCCAGTAAGTCTGGACTTTTTAAGAATTTCAGTTCTGTTCCACATTTTTCTCCTGTTCTGACTGGGTCCATCTATTGTGGCCCTGATCAGAGTGGTCAATAGTGATAGCCGAGCACCACCTACTTCTGGTCTCAGCGTAGTTGAGGCCGTGGCTTGTGTGGGCTATTAGCCCTGTAGACTAGTTTCTTCCCTGAGACTTTGGTTTCCCTCTTTCTCTTTTGCTCCTGACGAGTAGAGACCAATAGTTGTATCTTAGATGGCTGCTCGCAAGCTTTTAAGACCCTAGACGCTACTCACCTCACTAGGATGCAGAACATGAACTTTGTGAACTGTGTTGTGCCAATTGACTGAGTTGTCCCGTGAGACTAAGGTCCTAAGCCTTCAAATCCAGAAAACTAATCTTGTGAGGTGTTTGGTTATGTCTGAGAGGTATCTGTAATTGTGTCCTCTGTGAATATATATGCATGTACAAACATATGTGTATATACATATAGATAGTTCTGTCTATGCACATATTTGTACACACCTGTACGTACCCATACACATATATGCCTGTACACCATACATTCATTTCTTGGTTATTGTTGGTGTTGCTGCCAAATCATATATGTCATATTCTTTAGCACAAATACCCTTTTCTCTTGATCGCTTCTTAGTGGCTTCATTTGCTTTGGTCAAGCTGCATTCATCACACCCACATTTGGTGCTACTTTTCCCATCACTAAAAAGAACAAGTATCTACAATCTAGAGAGTGGGAGCCTTTTTTTTCATTTTGTATTCTTCAATATTGTACAGTCAGTTTCAATATCAGAATCTCAATTCGTAAACTCACGTGTACATAAAGTGCAAAAAACACCTTTTATTCAGACTCTGAGTCTCTATCTCTTTGGCAAGTGGGAAATCCAGCCTCAGTCGTTATTGGCACAACTCCCTCCTCCCAAAGCACAAAGATCCTGAGATATTTTCAACAAATAAAATAAAGGCCAACAGAGATGGAGGAAATACAAAGCTGAGTCTGTTAACTTGCCAGGCATGGGAACACCTACCAGAGAAGAGACTCACTGAGGAGTTTGCTGACAAAATCCAGGAATTTCTGAGGATAGAAACGAGGGAGTTCATGGTGGTAAAGCTGAGTATGCATTGAAAACTAGCATTCTGGACAGGACTGAATGAGCCTGTAGGTCTGTACATAGGTGGCTAAAGCAAGTCCTATCATCCGATGGTCAGTTAGGTCCTGCAAGGGTTTGACAATTGGAGGGTCACTCAAAGTTCATGGTCCTTTATCTGCTTCCACTGATTAGTACCAATTGTGATGAAACACACATTCGTTTTCTATATCTCCTGGGCTAACGCTGTTGTACATGGTAAATTTTCTTTTACAGTCTGTCCCCTCGGTCCTCCGTTATCCCAAACATCAGGTCAGCCACACAAAAGATAGGCAGTTTATCAAATTTCAGGTTTATACCACTATCTTGTTTTCTCATTGACAGTCTCACAAGATTTCTTTGTGTTTGAGTCACGTTGGTCTTTTTTGATGTAAAATCTCCTGACGTGTGAACCAACAGAATAGTGGCAGTGCAGTACGTTTTAAGGTTCTGTTAACAATACGCTTGGCAACAGCAACAATTAGGAACCTAACCAACGTTTGTGGAATGTCCCTGAACCAGCTTCCTACTTGGCTGGCTGAGGCAGGTGCAAACTTTCCATTGGTTGATTCTTCCCACCTGGGGCAACCACTTGACTTGTACGTGAATTTTATGCAAGGACCACAGACTTATCCTGAAGCATCTATTCAAGTGCAGCAGGAGGTGGTAGCCGGTGCGTAAATGCCTCTTTATGTGGTCAGTAATAACAAAAGTGTGTAGCACCATTGCAGCAAGCAAGATAAGGCTTTTTTGCTTCGCCTGTGTCTTAGCTTCCTAGTGCTGCTGTAACACAAATGCCACAAGCAGGTAGCTTTAAAGAACAAAAATTTATTTTCTCACAGTTCAGGAGACTAAAAGTCCAAGTTCAAAGCATCAGTTGGTTCTAGGTCCTTGTCTTTCAGCCTATGTAGCCCTGGTGTTCCTTGGTTCCTTGGAGATCCTCACATAACATCTGCCTTCCCCTGTGTGTGTTTTCTTGTCTCTGCATCTGATCTGCTCTTTTTACAGCTCAGAAGTAATTAGGTTTAGGACACATCCTACACTGATATGTCTTCATTAACAGAACAAAGAAACCATATTCCTAACAGGATTACAACTACAGGTACATTGTTGTTGTTTGTTGCCGTAGAGTCAACTCTGAGTCATGGCGACCCCACGTGTGCAGAGTGCAACTGCTCCATAGGGTTTTCAAGGCTGTGACCTTGAAAACACGGGAAATCGGGTGGAAAGGAGGCCTGTCTTCTGAGGTGCCTCTGGGTGGGTTTGCACCACTGAACCATTTGCACCACCCAGTGACGCCATCTATAGGTATAGGGGTTAGTATTCCAACATATATTCTGGGGGACACAATTTAATTCATAACAGCCTGTATAGCAGGCCCAGTCTACACAGCTTTATTTGCTCTGGTTGCCATTGTAAGGAGCAGTTTCAAATACAGTATTCTAATTCAGAGATCCCAAGCCAGGGGACAAACCCATTCACAAAGCAATGGGAATCGGTATCTCCAGGCAAACCAGGCCATTGAGATACCACCATGTAGAAATACTAGAAGTCTCAATGGCATATAAACCCTTCCCAGATGGCAGAGCCCTTCCTAACTCCAGGCTGTTTTTGTGGTCATAGTGCTATCACACAGTACACAAAGCCATGAAGTACATAATCTATAATTTTCATAAATTTTACAGTTGTTCTCAGTGACTGAGAGCCATTATCACCAAATATGTCTTAGGTTACAACAGAAAAGGGCATAGAGCTGTTCCTTTTTTTTTGGTTTATTGTTGTAGTTTAAGTGAAAGTTTACATTTCAAGTTAGTCTCTTATACAAAAATTTATACATACATTGTTATGTGACCCTAATTGCTCTCCCTATACTGTGACATCACACTCCTCCTTTCCACCCCTGATTCCCCATGTCCATTCAACCAGCTCCTGACCTTCTCTGCCTTCCCCTCTCATCTCTGGACAGAAACTGCCTATTTAGTCTCTTGTATCTACTTGAGCTAAGAGGCACACTCCTCACAAGTATCATTTTATGTCTCATAGTCCAGTCCAATCTTTGTCTGAAGAGTTGGCCTCAGAAACTGTTTTAGTTCTGGGCTGATAGAGAATCCAGGGGCCATGCTTTCCGGGGTTCCTCCAGTCTCAGTCAGACCATTAAGTCTGGTTTTCTTACTAGAATTTGAGTTATGCGCCCCACTTTTCTCCTGCTCGACTGGGGACTCTCTGTTGTGTTCCCCATCAGGGCCGTCATTGGTGGTAGCTGGGCACAATCTAGTTCTTCTGGTCTCAGGCTGATGAAGTCTCTGGTCTGTGTGACCCTTTCTGTCTCTTGGGCTAATACTTCTCTTGTGTCTTTGGTGTTCTTCATTCTCCTTTACTCCAGGTGGTTGGGACCAATTGATGTATCTTAGATGGCTGCTTGCAAGCTTTTAAGACCCCAGAAGCCACTCACCCAAGTGGGATGCAAAACATTTTCTTAATAAACTTTGTTATGCCAATTGAACTAGATGTCCCCTGAAACCATGGTCCCCAGACCCCCGCCCCTGCTACTCTGTCCCTCACAGTGTTTGATTGTATTCAGGAAACTTCTTAGCTTTGGTTTAGTCCAGTTGTGCTGACTTCCCCTGTAGTGTGTGCTGTCCTTCCCATCACTTAAGATAATTCTTGTCAACAATCTAGTTAGTGAATAACCCTCACGCTCCCTCCCCACCCTCGTAACCATCAAAGAATGTTATCTTCTGTGTTTAAACCTTTTCTTGAGCTCTTATAATAGTGTCTTATATAATATTTGTCCTTCTGTGACTGACTAAATTCACTAAGCATAATGCCCTCCAAATTCCTCCACGTTAGAAGGTGTTTCACAGCTTCATTATTGTTCTTTATCATTGCGTACTATTCCATTGTGTGGATATACCATAATTTGTTTCACCATTCGTCCATTGATGGGCACCTAGGTTGTTTCCATCTTTTTGTTATTGTGAACAGTGCTACAGTGAACATGGGTGTGCATATGTCTATTCATGTGACAGCTCTTATTACTATAGGATATATTCCAAGGAGTGGGATAGCTGGATCGTATGGTGCTTCTATTACTAGCTTTTTAAGGAAGTGCCAAATTGCTTTCCAAAGTGGTTGTACCATTTTACATTCCCACCAACAGTGTGTAAGTGTTCCAGTCTCTCCAAAACCTCTCTAGTATTTATTATTTTGTGTGTTTTGGATTAATGCTAGCCTTGTTGGGGTGAGATGGTATCGCACTGTAGTTATGATTTGCATTTATCTAATGGCTAATGATCGTGAGCATTTCTTCAGATGTCTGTTAGCCACCTGAATGTCTTCTTTGGCAAAGTTCCTATTCATATCCTTGCCCATTTTTTAATTGGGTTATTTGTCTTTTTGTTGTTGAGGTTTTGCAGTATGTTGTAGATTTTAGAGATTAGACGCTGATTGGATTTGTTGTAGCCAAAATTTTTTTCCCAGTCTGTAGGTTGTCTTTTGACTCTTTTGGTGAAATCTTTTGATGAGCACAAGTGAGCACAAGTGTTTGATTTTTAGGAGCTCCCAGTTATCTTGTTTCTTTTCTGGTGTTTGTGCATTGTTACTTATGGTTTGTCTTGTGTTTATGCCATGTATTAGGGCTCCTAGCATTGTCCCTATTTTTTCTTCCATGATCTTTATCATTTTTGATTTTATATTTAGGTCTTTGATCCATTTTGAGTTAGTTTTGGGCATGGTGTGAGGTATGGGTCTTGTTTCAGTTTTTTGCAGGTGGGTATCCAGTTATGCCAGCACCATTTGTTAAAGACACTGTTTTTTCCTCAACTAACAGACTTTGGGCCTTTGTCAAATATCAGCTGCTCATAGGTAGACAAATTTATGTCTAGATTCTTAATTCTATTCCATTTTTCTATGTATCTGTTGTTATATCAGTACCAGGCTATTTTGACTACTGTTGCGGTATAATAAGTTCTAAAATCAGGTAGTGTGAGGCCTCCCACTTTGTTCTTCTTCTTCAGTAAGAGCTGTTCCTTGATTTATTAGTTGAGAGAAAAAGTGTTAATAGTTATTTCCTGTGATGTGGCACCACTGACAAGATTTTACATTATATTGCTTTACAAAAAACACCTATTATACTGGATGGGATACTTTTTACAGATGAGGTTAAATTGTGAGCTAATCAGAAGCAGAATTTAATTTTCATAGGGTAAAATGTCATCATTGGAGCTGGTAACATTTTAGCAGACAACCTTAATAAAAGGAACCTTCCAGTATATATTCCAGAGAAGGGTGACAAACTGAGTTAGTTACGTTTCTCAAACTAGGTATGACCTTATTGAATCCAACAAATATATATCAAAAACCTAAATGTGCAGAGAAACACCAAAAATCAACATAACAGAATATATTTATTGTGAGTATATAGATTCAAATGGGGCAGCGTCAACCTGAATGGATTGGGAAGGCACTCCAAAGAGGAGACAGTGGAAATGGGTTATATAGGTCATTGTCAGTTTCTCAGGAGGTAGCATCAGAACACCTGCAGGGTTCCTGGGTCCATCGAAGAACCTGGGTCTGTCGTAGAAACTGAGTCACTAAGACATGCCATACATTTTCTTGTCAGACTTTGGGGTTCCTGCTCCTGGAAACTGGCTGTACATAGATAATTCTCTGCAAGAGCCCAATGCCTGAGGCAAAACAATCTCTGCTAAACTGCTTACTAGACTATTGTTTGACTTGAAGGTGACTTTAGGAAAATAGTTTCTTAAAGTCTCAAGGTTCAAAAGAACACCTAAGGGCAGATGGCCTGAGTGGGTCATCCCAACTCATGGACCCAGAAATCTGATTCCAGGAGAATTTAAATGTTTTGTCATTTGTTATTTATATAAAGTTCGTCCTAGAATTAGGATGGTCATAAAAAAATAAATATATATATTTTGAGATTAAAAGTAGTTAACAAGTTAAAATGTAACCCAGTAGTGCTATTTATAGGAATCAAAATTGACCCAAAGAACTTGGGGTAAGCGGTCTACTTCCACGAAGTCCTCTGCTTTGGACTAGAAATGTGCTGGAAATTCTAACTCAGCTGATACAGTCTAACAGCTATATGTCTGTGGTAATGTTGTTTATACTGGTAAATCTGAACTTATAATTTTACTCCCTGTAGTCTTCACAAATTGAAAGCATCTAGATTTGTCCTTTGAGATTTTTTTGATGTTTCCTTCCAGGAAACTCAATTTCTGACCTGTAGCTTGCAGCAAAGACACCCTGGTGGTGCAGTGGTTAAGCACTCAGCTGCTAACTGAAAGGTCAGCAGTTCAAACCCACCAGCCACTCCATGAGAGAAAAGACTTGGTGATCTTCTGTAAAGATTACAGCCTAGTAAACCCTATGGGGCAGTTCTACTCTGTCATATTGGGTCGTGTGAGTCCGAAGCAACTCAACAGCACACAACAACAACAGCTTGTAGCAAATGCCTTTAGACAAGTGTAAGGGCTAAAAATAGAAACTGACCTATAGTTGATAAGACTGGCTGGCTCTGGTTAATTTATTTTAATAATCATCAGCACCAGAATGAAGGGAAGTAAAATCTTCTGTTAAGATATAACATTTTAATATATATGAATTTATTTGATGTATGAGGGTCTAGTCTATAATCATCTCGGAGTAAGAACATACCATGGACAGTGAGGCACTCACAAGTCCACAGTGCATTTAATTAATATCAAAAAGTGTATTATGATTGTCCTTAGGTGACAAGGGAATTTAAACTTAGAAACAAGATCTTTCTTAAAACAAATCAGTTGGTGGGCACGTGTTATATCAACCTTTTTACATAAACAGGAAGAACTGTATTCTTCTCAACCTGGAAAGTATATAACCACTGACATATGTTTATATTAATAATAAATTACCTATACATCACTTACATGTATATCAAATAGAAAGGTTAAACTTTTTTTTATTTTTCAAGTTTTTTGTATCTTGGGTTTGGTAAACAAAAAAATGTCAGGATACTTTCAAGTTTATTAAAATCTAAATTTGTGCTGTCCGAAACAGTAGCCATTAGTCACATGGTAGCTATTTAAATTTAAATTAATTAAAATTAAATAAGATTTAAAATTCAGTTCCTTGGACACACTAGCTGCCTTTCAAGTGCTCAATACCACATGTGGCTAACCAAACCCATTGCAGTCAAGTCAAACTCTGACTCACAGCAACCCCACAGGGCAGAGCAGAACTGCCCCATAGGATTTCCAAGGCTGTAAATCTTTACGGAAGCAGACTGCCACATCTTTCTCCCTCGGAGCAGCTGGTGGGTTAGAACCACAGACCTTTCAGTTACGAGCTGAGCACTTAATCACTGTGCCACCAGGGCTCTTTCCACATGTGACTAGAGACAACCAAATCAACAGTGCAGGTCTAGAACATTCCATTGTCTCAGAAAGTTCTGTTGGGCAGTGTTAATCTAGAGAATGCCAAACAAATCTAGTCATTTTTATTAGCTCTCCTTTTGTAAGATGAAAGACCAAATCTTGCATTTCTCCATGGTCATTCAGGAAACCCTAAAGATATTTTAGTTGTAAAAGATATCTTAACATGTTCATGATTCTGAACTTGGTGTCTGAATTTTTGTGTGTGTATGTGAATTTTGGGAAAAAGCAATATCAAAATCATCATCAGAATAGATTGATCACAAGAACAGAAAATAGTTTTTGTTTGAGTTGTGTTATTAATCAGAATGACAATATAATATTTAAAATAAATTTTTAAAATATTTTTATTTATATTTTTTCACTGTATAATCATATAATAATCCATATAGTAATAGTAACCATTAAGTATATTAGTCTTTCCTGAAATGAAGATTCCTTGTGCTTTATTTAAAATGATCTTCTTGTTGTTTGTTGCTGTGGAGTCGGTTCTGACTCACGGTGTGTCATAGTAAAACTGTGCTCCATAGAGTTTTCAAGACTGTGACCTTTTGGAAGTAGATCGCCAGGCCTTTCTCCTAAAGAGCCTCTGGGTGTGTTTGAACTGCCAACCTTTTGACTAGTAGTTGAGCACTTAACCGTTTGTCCCATCCCAAACCAAAAAAACCAAACCCATTGCCATTGAGTCGTTTCTGACTCACAGCAACCCTGTAGGACCGAGTAGAGCTGCCCCATGGGGTTTCCAAGGAGCAGCTGGTAGATTTCAACTGCCAACCTTTTGGTTAGCAGCCAAGCTCTTAACCACTGCACCACCAGGTCTCCTGTGCCACTCTGGGACTCCAAAAATGATCTAAGAGTTTGGTAAAATGCTTCATAAAAGCAAAACATTACATCCTTGAGAATTGAAAATTTACATATAGATGAGGCAATATAAAGCTTTTCTCAAAGTATACGGTAGGCAAATAATAATTCTTTATTTTCTCACATGGAGGGCAGATTATATGCTCCAAGGTTATAATTTTCCATTAGCTATCACACCTCTCTATTTTATATATATATATATATATATATATATATATATATTTTACTTATTGATATTATTTTCTCAGTTTGTATATATTTAAACATATATTAAATAACAATAATATTTAAAGTTTTTAATTTCAATCTTAAATATCATTAGCCTTATTAACACAAGACAAGGGATCTATTACATTATTTTACCATTTTGATTTACGTTTTCTAAACCAATTAGCACAAAAGCTCCCACAGAATTTAAGAAACCTTATCTGACTCATGACTTTTCTCTTAGTAGGGTATTACAGCTGTCTACCAGGACTGGATGTTCAACCTAGAGTGCACACATAATGACAGATTGTATGACCAACTCAAAAGTCCGACCATCATAGAATTGAAAAACTTACCTTGCAGGAGGGATGTTAAGTGTTTTGAACTTAGCAGTCCCCTTTTTACATGGAACAGACACAGAAGGTATTCCCTCTACAGCTGAAAAACAGACCTAAGTAAGCTCAGGAAAAGACAGTGATTTTCTTCTGAAAATTCATTGACAGACAATAAACCAAGACTGAAAGCTCAGCTGACAAAACTTGAGATTTAAAACAGTCTCTCAGAAGACTACTAGGGCTTATCAAAAAGTCACAAGATATAACTTGGACATCAAAGTTAAAAAAAAAAATTAACTCAGTGCAGGATCAATGAGAGCAGTCAGAGCTCCATCATCCTTACAAGAATCACCAATGTGGTGGGACCACTTGAAGACCAAACCTTAGCACAGAAGGACTCAAGAAAGTGCACTTTTTGGTTCAGAAGTCCAGCCACACTGCACTAGTGAGGCTTGTAAAGGCAGTTTTTGTGGGACCTCCAGGTTGTCAAACAATAAAATAAAAACCATTAGTGGGAGGCAGGAAGATGAGCCTTTTAACTTGCCAGTCAAGGGAACACCAACAGTGAAGAAATTCACTAAGAAGTTCCATCAACTCTGATTCATGGTGACCCCATGTGTGTCAGAGTAGAACTGTGCTCCATAGGGTTTTTAATGGCTGATTTTTCTGGAAGTAGATCTCCAGGTTTTCATAGGTGCCTCTGGGTAGACTCAGTCAACCTTTCAGCTAGCCCATGTAGCCCTTCAGTTAGCAGCTGAGTGCTGAACAATTTGCACCATGCAGGGACTCCCACTAGTCAGCAGTGTTTACTGTTTTCCATATCTGTATCTTCCCCAAATGACCTATGGACTGACTGCCCATGGACGCCATTGTTGTGGAGCAGCTAGCCCTGCTGGTAGTTTATATTCTGTTTCCTCTCCCTATTATGGATAGGAGCCCTGGTGGTGAGTGGTTAACAGCTCAGGTTGACAGTTTGAATCTACTAGCTGCTGCTTGGAGACCCTATGAGGTTTTTCTACTCTGCCCTTTAGGGTCGCTATGAGTCGGAATTGACTGGATGGCAATGGGTTTTATTATGGATAGCCCCACCCACCCCTGGCACGTAATTTGGGCCGCAGGCTGCCCAGAGACCTCTACTTTGTAGGCAGGTCATCTCCAAGCTACAATCTTTACCTCCTGTCATGAATTAAATTGTGTCCCCCCAAAATATCTGTCAACTTGGCTAGGTCATGATTCCCAGTATTCTGTACTGTTTTGTAATCTGATGTGATTTACTTATGTGTTGTAAACTCTATCACTGTGATGTAATAAGATAGATTAGTGGCAGTTATAACTGATGAGGTATATCAAGATTGGATAGTGTCTTAAGCCAATCTCTTTTGAGACTTAGAGAGAAGCAAGCAGAGACACATGGGAACCTCATACTACCAAGAAAGCAGTGCCAGGAGAAAAGCGCATCCTTCGGACCTGAGGTTCCTGTGCAGAGAAGCTCCCAGACCAAGGGAAGATGTTTTATATAGTTTAATAGACTTAAAGAGAAATGTCTCTCAAATAGAGAATTTTTTTATGTCTATAGAGTATTGGAGGAGCCCTGGTGGCACAGTGGTTAGACGTTTGGGTGCTATCAAAAAGGTCAGCAGTTCAAATTTACCAGCCGCTCCTTGGAAACCCTATGGGGCAGTTCTACTCTGTCCTATAGGGTCGCTATGAGTCGGAATCAAGTCTACGGCAATGGTTGGGTTGGGTTTTAGAGTATTTACAAAAATTGATCATGTCCTTGGCCAAGATAATAATAATTAACAAATTCAAAAAAGTGGAGGTCTTATATTCTCTGATCATATTCCAAAATATTAGAAACAATAGAGGGTAGTTACAGTAATCCAGATGGGAGATAATTGTTGTGACAATGGTCAGGTTGAGAAGTAGTTAATTTGGGGGGCATAGTTTCAAGGTAAAGCCAATAGGATTTGTAAATGAATTGGATATGGGGTGTGGGAGAAAGAGAGGAGTCAAGGATAACTGCAGGGATTTTAGCCAGAGCAACTGCAAGAAGACTGGCATTAGCTAAGAAGGGGAAGATGAGGGAAGAAACAAATTTGGTTAGAAAGATCAGGTGATTTGTTATGGATTGAATTGTGTTCCCCCAAAATATGTGATGGAATCCTAATCCCTATACATGTGGCTGTAACCCTATCTAGGAATAGGGTTTTCTTTGTTATGTTAATGAGGCCATATCAATGTAGGGAGTGTCTAAAGCAATCACTTTTGAGATATAAAAGGAGGAGATTAGTCACAGAAGTAAGCAAGCCCCAATGGGGGAAAGATAGATGCTATATGGAGATCTCTAAGGAACACTGGGGAGAAAGAATTTTCCCCAGAAGAGAGGAAGCCTTTCCCTAGTGCTGAATTTGGACTCTAGCGTCTTAGACTATGAGAGAATAAATTTCTGTTCATTAAAGCCCCCAACTTGTATTTCTGTTATAGTAGCACTAAGAAACTAAGATATACTTAGTTTTAGACATGGAGTTTAAGATATCTATTAGTTATTTAAGAGGAATGACATTGCTTTCATCATCAAAAAGAACATTTCAAGATCGATCCTGAAGTACAACGCTGTCAGTGATAGGATAATATCCATATGCCTACAAGGAAGGCCAGTTAATACGACCATTGTTCAAATTTAGGAACTAACCACTAAGGCCAAAGACGAAGAAATTGAAGATTTTTACCAACTTCTGCAGTCTGAAATTGATTGAACATGCAATCAGGATGCAATGATAATTACTGATGATTGAAATGCAAAAGTTGGAAACAAAAAAGAAGGGTTGGTAGTTGGAAAATATGGCCGTGGTGATAGAAGCTATGCTGGAGGTTGCATGATAGAATTTTGCAAAACCAATGACTTATTTATTGCAAATATCTTTTTTCACCAACATAAACGGTGACTATACACGTTGACCTCACCAGATGGAATACACAGGAATCAAATCGACTACATCTGTGGAAAGAGATGATGGAAAAGCTCAATATCATCAGTCACAACAAGGCCAGGGGCTGACTGCAGAACAGACCATCAATTATTCATATGCAAGGTCAAGTTGAAACTGAAGAAAATTAAAACAAATCCATGAGAGCCAAAGTAGGACCTTGAGTATGTTCCACCTGAATTTAGACACCATCTCAAGAATAGATTTGATGCGTTGAACACTAATGACCGAAGACCAGATGAGTTGTGGAATGACATCAAGGACATCATACAGAAGAAAGCAAAAAATCATTTAAGAAAACAGGAAAGAAAGAAAAGACCAAAATGGATATCAGAAGAGACTTTAAAACTTGCTCTTGAACATCAAGTAGCTAAAGTGAAAGGAAGAAATGATGACGTTAAAGACCCGAGTAGAAGATTTCAAAGGGCAGCACGAGAAGACAAAGTAAAATATTAAAATGACATGTGCAAAGACCTGGAGATAGAAAACCAAAAGGGAAGAACACGCATGGCATTTCTCAAGCTGAAAAAACTAAAAGAAAAATTCAAGCCTTGAGTTGCAACATTGAAGGATTCTACGGGGAAAATATTAAACGATGCAGAAAACATCAAAAGTGGATGGAAGGAATATACAGAGTCACTATACCACAAAGGATTGGTTGATGTTCAGCCATTTCAGGAGGTAGCATGTGAACAGGAACCGATGGTACTGGAGGAAGAAGTCCAAGCTGCACTGGAAGCATTAGCGAAAACCAAGGCTCCAGGAACTGACAGAATACTAATTGGATGTTTCAACAAATGGACGCAGCGCTGGAAGTGCTCACTCATCTAAACCAAAAAATTTGGAAGATAGCTACCTGGCCAACCGACTGGAAGAGATCCATATTGATGCATATTCTCAAGAAAGGTTATCCAATTGAATGCAGAAATTATCGAACAATATCATTAATATCACACAAAAGTAAAATTTTGCTAAAGATCATTCAAGAGTGGTTGCAGCAGTATATCCACAGGTAACTGCCGGAAATTCAAGCCGGATTCAGAAAAGAACGTGGAACGAGGGACATCACTGCTGACGTCAGATGGATCCTGGCTGAAAGCAGAGAATACCAGAAAGATGTTTACCTGTGTTTTATTGACTATGCAAATGTATTCAACTGTGTGGATCATAACAAATTATGGATAACAGTGCAAAAAATGAGAATTCCAGAACACTTAATTGTGCTCATGAGGAACCTGTAGAGGCAGTTGTTCGAACAGAACAAGGGGATACTGCGTGGTTTAAAGTCAGGAAAGGTGTGTGTCAGGTTTGTACGCTTTCACAATACCTATTCGATCTGTATGCTGAGCAAATAATCCGAGAAGCTGGACTATATGAAGAAAAAAGGGCCATGAGGATTGGAGAAAGACTCATTAACAACTTGCATTATGCAAATGACAAAACATTGCTTTCTGAAATTGAAGAGGACTTGAAGCACCTACTGATGAAGATCAAAGACCACAGCCTTCAGTATGGATTACACTTCAACATAAAGAAAACAGAAATCTTCAGAAGTGGACCAGTAAGCAGCATCATGATAAACGGAGAAAAGATTGAAGTTGTCAAGGATTTCATTTTAGTTGGATCCACAATCAACACCCATGGAAGCAACAGTCAAGAAATCAGATGATGCATTGTGTCGGGCAAAACTGCTGCAAAACACCTCTTTAAAGTGTTGAAAAGAGGTCACCTTGAGGACTAAGGTGCGCCTGACCCAGACCATGGTGTTTTCAGTCACCTCATATGCATTCGAAAGCTGGACAATGAATAAGGAAGACCAAAGAAGTGATACCTTTGAATTGTGGTATTGGTAAAGAATATCAAATATACCATGGACTGTCAAAAGAATGAACAAATCTATCTTGGAAGAAGTACAGCAAGAATGCTTCTTAGAAGCAAGGATGTCGAGACTGCATCTCACATACTTTGGACGTGTTATCAGGAGGGACCAGTCCCTGGAGAAGGGTATCATGCTTGGTAAACTAGAGGATCAGCAAAAAAGAGGAAGACCATCAATGGGGTGGATTGACACAGTGGCTGCAACACTGGTCTCAAGCATAACAATGATTGTGAGGATGGCGCAGGACAGGGCAGTGTTTCGTTCTGTTGTACATAGGGTTGCTATGAGTCAAAACCAACTTGATGACACCTAACAACAACAACGCTTATTGCTGGTGGGAATGCAAAATGGTATAGCTGTGTGGAAAACAGTGTGGCAGTTCCTCAAAATACTAAAATTAGAACTACCCTATGATCCAGCAATTCCACTCCTAGATATATAGCCAAACGACTTGAAAGTAGAGGCTCCAACAGAGACTTGTATACTAATGTTCATAGCAACACTATTTACAATAGCCAAAAAGTGGAAACAATTTAAATGCCTATCAACAGATAAATGGATAAACAAAATGTGCTACGTACATACAGTGGAATACTACTCAGCTGGTAGGAGATATAAAGTCTTGATACATGCTACAGTACAAATGGAGTTGAAAGACATTATGCTGAGTGAAATAAATCAATCACAAAAGGGCAAATATTGTATGACCTCATTTATATAAAAATACAAGAGAGTTGGGGCCAAGAGGACAGAGAAGTCAAACGCTTCCTGTGGTCCTGCTTACAACAAAGACCCGGAAAAACAAGTGAGTTGATTATATGTGACAATCTAGGTGCCCTGAACTTCAAAGACAAAGTTGAGGAATCGGACTGAGTGGCAGGGGGAGGGAGAGACAGTTCAGAAGCAGCAATGAGTTGCCAGGCCTAACTGGGCCAGTACCAGCACACTGCAGGCTGGATCAGCTGGCACATGAGGGGTGAGGCAAGCAGTGGTGTTCGTGGTGCATTTTCTACATCGGAAGAAACCAAGTGGCGGAGAGTCTTCTCAAACCTCCAGAACTAGCGAGAAACGGTGCTTAATCGACAAAAGATAAGTACAAGCATCTAACTTACCAGACAGATCAAAAAATAAACCCCTCCTGTTTGGAAGTACCTCTCTCCCACTTAACTACCCACTACCCAGTCTGCTCCAGGTCTCAGTCCAGCTCCAGTGATTGCAGTGCCTCCTGGGCCAGAAGTAGGACCCATCGCATGCTCTGAGCCATTCTCCTGGCTTTGGAAAGGAAACAAATTAACAAACAAGGAAAAAAGATCTGCCAGCTCCCCTAAGCTGGGAACTCAGGGCAGGCACACCCCTTTGCCTAGGCAAAGGCATAAGCCGTCCACGGGCTTTGAATGCCTTTCACCACTGCACAGACCTATGTGGGCCCATTTCAGTAGCGTAGGTCCTCATTAGCACAGTACAAAAACGTTTATACCTGAAGCCTGTTTTCATCAGTATCAGCTATAAGGGGGAGTGGCAGATTCGTGATATTCGACACCACCCTGCCCATTAAGCAGGATCCTCACCTACCCACATCAGGGGCTTGAGGACTGGTGACTCCACCCCCATCTCTGAGCCACCCATGACAAGGGGCCTAAGAATAAGTGGTGATTCCCAGTCCTTACAGCCAACAGCACTGGGTGCCCATAGTCTAGCTGCAAAACCAAAACCAAACTACCCACACACTCTAGGGAACAGCGACATACCTTTCAGCCAGACTCTCAAGGATAGGAGTCAGCCCCCTGCCTTGATCAGCACATGACCCCCTATTTCAGCAAGATACCTGTGCCTACTCCAATCACCCCTGCCCATCAAGGACCATAGGTGAGAGCCTGCACCACACACTTGATAAGCAACAACCTGGACACCTGAGCTGAACCCACATAAGAAAAGCAAATGTACTTCTGGGCTCACATACCTACTGAAAGCTCTAACCATCTGGTGACAGGATGTGAGAGCTTCAGTGGCACCAATAATCAAACTAGCTCACAGGAGCAGCCTATTTGGGCATATCAAAACAAAACAAGAAGCAAAGACACAGTAAGCAAACAAAAAATAAATAAATATAATAACTTATTGATGGCTCAGATACAACAGTCAATATCAAATCACATAAAGAGGCAGACCATGATGGCTTCAGCAAGCCATCAAAACAAAGAACCAAGAAACCTTCTGGAGGAAGAGAACTTCTTGAGATTATCAGAGGTAGAATTCAAAAGATTCATGTACAGAACTCTTCAAGACATCAGGAAGGACATCATACAAAATGCAGAACAAGCCAAGGAACATACAGACAAAGCAATAGAGGAAATTAAGAAGGTTATACAAGAGCATAATGACAAATTTAACAGGCTGCAAGAATTCATAGAGAGATAGCAAACAGAAATCCAAAAGTTAATAGTAAAATTTCAGAATTAGACGACTCAATAGAAAGTCATAGGAGCAGAATTGAGTCAGTGGAGGTCAGAATTAGTGGGACTGAAGATAAAGCATGTGACACCAACTTATTTGAGGAAAAATCAGATAAAAGAATTTAAAAAATGAAGAAACCCCAAGAATAATGTGGGACCCTATCAAGAGGAATAACCTATGAGTGATTGGAGTACCAGAACAGGGGGAGATAACAGAAAATACAGAGAGAATTGTCGAAGATTTGTTGGCAGAAAACTTTCTCGATACTCTGAAAGATGAGAAGATACCTATCCAAGAAGCTCATCAAACTCCATACAGGGTAGATCTGAAAAGAAATTCTCCAAGACATATTATAATCAAACTTGCCAAAACCGAAGATAAAGAGATAATTTTAAGAGCGGCTAGGGATAAACGAAAAGTCATCTACAAAGGAGAGTCAATAAGAATAAGCTCAGACTACTCAGCAGAAACCATGCAGGCAAGAAGGCAATGGGATGACATACATAAAGCCTTGAAGGAAAAAAACTGCCAGCCAAGAATTATATATCCAGCAAAACTGCCTCTCAAATATGATGGCGAACTTAGGGCATTTCCAGATAAACAGAAGTTTTGGGAATTTGCAAAAATCAAACCAAAATTACAGGAAATACAAAAGGAAGTCCTCCAGTTAGAAAATCGGTAATATCAGATAGCAACCCAAGACTAGAACACAGGACAGAGCAACCAGCTATCAACCCAGACAGGGAAGTCACAAAAATAAATCAAGCTAAAACACTGAAAATAGGGAAACAGATGTCAATATGTAAAACATGACAACATTAAAACAAACAAGAGGGACTTAAAAAATGTAGACATAGATTTTGCATATGGAGAGGAAGTCAAGGTGATATAAAGAAATAAAATACTGGTATAAACTTAGAAAAATAGGGGTAAATATTAAGGTAACCACAAAGGAAACTAACAATCCTACAAGTCAAAATAAAAAACTAGAAAAATATAAAGACTCAGCAAACACAAAATCAACAACAATGAAAAAGATGAAAATACATAAAGAAAAGTGACTCAGCACAAAAAATTAAGTGGAACAAAGAAACTGTGAACAACACACAAAAAAAGACATGAAAATGACAGCACTAAACTCATACCTATCAATAATTATGCTGAATGTAAATGGACGAAATGCACCAATAAAGAGGCAGAGAGTGACAGTTTGGATTAAAAAACTCAATCTGTCTATATGCTGCCTACAAGAGACACATCTTAGACTTAAAGACACAAGCAAACTAAAACTCAAAGGATGGAAAAAAATATATCAAGCAAACAACACTCAAAAAAGAGCAAGAGTGGCAATATTAATCTCTGACAAAATAGACTTTAAAGTAAAATCCACCACAAAGGATAAGGAAGGACACTATATAATGATTAAAGGGTCAATACACCAGGAGGACAGAACAATAATAAGTATTTACACACCCAATGACAGGGCTCCAAAATACATAAACTCTTAACAGCACTGAAAAGAGATAGACAGCTCCACAATAGGAGACTTCAACACACCACTTTCAGTGAAGGACAGAACATCCAGAAAGAAACTCAACAAAGACACAGAAGAGCTAAATGCTACAATTAACCAACTTGATCTCATAGACATATACTGAACACTCCACCAAACAGCAGCCAAGTATACTTAATCTCTTCCAACGCACATGGAACATTCTCCAGAATAGACCACATATTAGGCCATAAAGCAAGCCTTAACAGAATCCAAAACATCAAAATATTACAAAGCATCATTTCTGACCATAAAGCCATAGAAGTAGAAATCAATAACAGAAAAAGCAAGGAAAAAAATCATATACATGGAAACTGAACAACACCTTGCCCAAAAACTGCTGGATTAAAGAAGAAATTAAGGATGGAATCAACAAATTCACAGAATCAAATGAGAATGAAAACATATCTACCTTTGGAATACAGCAAAATCAGTGCTCAGGGGTCAATTTATAGCAATAAATTCACACATGCAAAAAGAAGGGCCAAAATCAAAACATTAACCCTACAACTCGAACAAGTAGAAAGAGAGCAGCAAAAGAAGCCCTTGGGCACTAGAAGAAAGGATATAATAAAAACTAGAGCAGAATTAAGTGAAATAGAGAATAGAAAAACAATTTAAAGAGTTAATAAGACCAAAAGCTGATTCTTTGAAAAGATCAACAAAATCGATAAATCATTGGCCAAACTGACAAAACAGAAACAGGAGGGGAAGCAATAACCTAACAAGAAATGAGATGGGCGATTTCACAACAGACCCAACTTAAATGAAAAGAATCATAACAAAATACTATGAAAAATTGTACTCTAACAAATTAGAAAACCTAGAGGAAATGGAAAAATTTCTAGAAACACACTACCTACATGACACAAACAGTGGTAGAACAATTAAATAAACTTACAACAAAAGAAGAGATTGAAAATGTAATTTAAAAACTCCAACACACACACAAAAAAAGAAAGCCCTGGCCTTGACGGCTTCACTGTAGAATTCTACCAAACTTTCAAGGAAGAGTTAACACCACTACTACTAAAGGTATTTCAGAGCATAGAAAATGATAGAATACTCCCAAACTTGTTCTATGAAGCCAGCATAAGCCTGATACCAAGACCAGGTAAAGACACCACAAAAAAAGAAAATTACAGACTAATATCCCTCATGAACATTGATGCAAAAATCCTCAACAAAATTCTAGCCCATAGAATTCAATAACATATCAAAAAAATAATTCACCATAACCAAGTGGGAGTCATACCAGGTATGCAACGATGGTTCAACATTAGAAAAATAATCGATGTAATCCATCACATAAATAAAACAAAAGACAAAAACCACATGATCTTATCAATTGATGCAGAAAAGGCATTTGGCGAAGTCCAACACCCATTCATCATAAAAACTCTGAGCAAAATAAGAATAAAAGGGAAATTCCTTACCATAATAAAGGGCATTTATACAAAGACAACAGCCAACATCATCTTAAATGCAGAGTCTGAAATCATTCCTTTTGAGAACAGGAACCAGACAAGGATGCCATTTAACACCAGTCTTATTCAACATTGTGCTGGAAGTCCTAGTCAGAGCAGTTATGCTAGAAGAAGAAATAAAGAGCATCCAAATTGATAAGGAAGAAGTAAAAGTATCTCTATTTGCACATGATGATCTTATACACAGAAAACCCCAGAGAATCCACAAGAAAACTACTGGAACTAATAGAAGATTTCAGCAAAGTATCAGGATACAAGATAAACATACCAAAATCAGCTGGATTCCTCTACACCAACAAAGAGAACTTCGAAGAGGAAATCACCAAATCAATACCATTTACAGTAGCCCCCAAGAAGATAAAATACTTAGGAATAAATCTAACCAGAGACATAAAAGATCTATACAAAGAAAACCACAAGACACTACTGCAAGAAACCAAAAGAGACCTACATAAGTGGAAGAACATAACTTGCTCATGGATAGGAAGATTCAACATTGTGAAAATGTCACTTCTACCCAAAGTGGTCTACAGATACAGTGCAGTCCCGATCCAAACAAATCACCAACTTTATATGGAAAGGGAAGAGGCCCTGGATAAATAAAGCATTAATGAAGAAGAAGAACAAAGTGGGAGGCTGCACACTACCTGATTTTAGAAACTATTATACTGCCACAGTAGTCAAAACAGCCTGGTACGGGTACAACAACAGATACATAGAACAATGGAACAGAATTGAGAATCCAGACGTAAATTCATCCTCCTATGAGCAGCTGATATTTAACAAAGGCCTAAAATCCGTTAAATGGGGAAAAGACAGTCTCTATAATAAATGGTGCTGGCATAACTGGATAGCCATCTGCAAAAAAATGAAATAAGACTCATACCTCACACTATGCAGAAAAACTAACTGAAAATGGATCAAAGACATAAATATAAAATAGAAAATGATAAAGACCATGGAAGAAGAAAGTAGAGACAATGGTAGGAGCCCTAATACATGGCATAAACACAATACGAACCATAAGTAACAACGCACAAGCACTAGAAGAGAGACTAGATAACTGGGAGCTTCTAAAAATCAAACACTTATGCTCATCAAAAGACTTCACCAAAAGAGTAAAAAGACAACCAACAGATTGGAAAAAAAAAATTTGGCTGTGACATCGGATCAGGGTCTAATCTCCAAAATCTACAAGATACTGCAAAACTTCAACCACAAAAAGACAAACAACCCAATTAAAAAATGGGCAAAGGATATGAACAGGCACTTCACCAAAGCAGACATTCAGGTGGCTAACAGATACATGAGGAAATGCTCACGATCATTAACCAGTAGAGAAATGCAAATCAAAAATATAATGAGATACCATCTCACCCCAACAAGGCTAGTATTAATCTAAAAACACAAAATAATAAATGTTGGAGAGGTTGTGGAAAGACTGGAACACTTATACACTGCTGGTGGGAATGTAAAATGGTACAACCACTTTGGAAATTGTTTTGGCACTTCCTTAAAAAGCAAGAGATAGAAGTACTATATGATCCAGCAATCCCACTCCTTGGAATATATGCTAGAGAAATAAGAGCCGTCACATGAATAGGTAATATGCACAACCATGTTCATTGCAGCACTGTTCACAATAGCAAAAAGATAGAAACAACCTAGATGCCCATCAGTGGATGAATGAATAAACAAATTATGGTATATTCACACAAGGGAATACTACACGACAATAAAGAACAATGATGTATCCGTGAAACATAACATGGATGAGTCTGGAAGGTATTATGCTGAGTGAAATTAGTCAGTCCCAAAAGGACAAATATTGTATGAGACCACTACTATAAGAACTCAAGAAAAGGTTTAAACACAGTAGAAAACATTCTTTGATGATTACGAGGGTGGGGAGGGAGGGAGAGGGGAATTCACTAACTAGATTGTAGACAAGAATTATCTTAGGTGAAGGGAAGGACAACACACAATAGAGGGGAAGTCAGCACCGCTGGGCTAAACCAAAAGCTAAGACGATTCCTGAACACAACCAAACACTTCAAGGGACAGTGTAGTAGGGGCAGGGGACTGAGAACTATGGTTTCAGGGGACATCTAGGTCAATTGGCATAACAAAGTTTATTAAGAAAATGTTCTGCATCCCACTTTGGTGAGTGGCATCTGGGGTCTTAAAGCTTGCAAGCAGCCATCTAAGATGCATGAATTAGTCCCAACCCACCTGGAGCAAAGGAGAATGAGGAACACCAAAGACAAAAGGAAAATATTAGCCCAAGAGACAAAAGGGGCCACATAAGCCAGAGACTCCATCAGCCTGAGACCAGAAGAACTAGATGGTGCCTGGCTACCACCAATGACTGCCCTGACAGGGGACACAACAGAGAATCCTGGACAGAGCAGGAGAAAAGTAGGGTGCAGAACTCAAATTCTAGTAAAAAGACCAGACTTAATGGTCTGAGACTGGAAGAACCCCAGAAGACGTACGTCCCAGACCCTCTATTAACCCAGAATTACAACCATTCCCAAAGCCAACTCTTAAGACAAAGATTAGATGGAGCAGTAGAAGGATGGGGTGCAGAACTCGTATTCTAGTAAGAATACCAGACTTAATGGTCTGACTGAGACTGGAGGCTCCCTGGAAGGCATGGCCCCTGGACTCCCTATCAGCCCAGAACTAAAACAATTTCCGAGGCCAACTCTTCAGACGGATTGGACTGGACTGTGGGACATATAGTGATACTCAAGAATAGTGTGCCTCTGAGTCAAGTAGATACAAGAGACCAAAGGGGCAGCTTCTGTCCAGAGGTGAGATGGGAAGGCAGAGAGAGTTAGGAGCGGGTTGAATGGTCATGGGGAATCAGGGGTGGAAAGGAGGAGTGTGCTGTCGCAGAATGGGGTGAGCAATTAGGTTCTCATAAAATGTATGCAAACAAAAAAATTTTTTTTTGGATGGGAGACTAACTTGAAATGTAAACTTCATTTAATTACAACAATAAAAAAATTTTAAAAAGGAAAAAAAAGGCAAAGACTAGACTATAAGACATAAAATGATACTTATGAAGAGTGTACTTCTTAGTTCAAGTAGATACACGAGACTAAATGGGCAGCTCCCGTCCAGAGGCGAGATGAGAAGTCAGAAAGGGATAGGAGCTGGTTGAATGGACATGGGAAATCCGAGGTGGCAAGGAGTAATGTGTGGTCACATTACAGGGATAGCAACTAGGATCACATAACAATGTGTGTGTATGTTTTTGTATGAGAAACTAACTAGAGCTGGAAATTCTCACCTGAAGCACAATTTAAAAAAAAAAAAAGGCAAGAAAGGCAAATGTATAGAGAACAAATTTTATTAGTTTTACCAAGGGTAGGAGGTGAGGGAAAGGGCGAAGGTTAAAAGTGATGAAAATATTGCATTAAGGGAAGGGTTGCATGGCTGATTATTTTAATTGCTGTCTATAAATTGTAGACCTGTAAAAAGCTGAATTGGCAAAAGTTGTGTGATAGATATATTTACAGCAAGGACAAAAAAAAGAATAGCTGCTGAGGCTGATTATGTACAACCAAATACCCCATGGGATTTAGTTTCTTGGTTTGGAGGTTTAGGGTTATGGTTTTATGACATATCCCAGCTAACTCGCCTTATAACATGTTTAGTGCCTCTGTTCTACCTCCTAGTTCAATGCATAGTGCCTTGAATCTTAAAAGCTTTGGAGAGGCCATCAAAGTCACGGCAATTGGCCTCTATTTGCCTGGAACAACAGAGAAAGAAACAGAGTCAGGAATAGAAGAAGGATATGGTATGTGTGGCTAATTGCCTCCAGGAAAAACTGCCTCCTTTTTCATGAGACCAGAAAAACTGGATGGAACTTGGCTACCATTACTGAACAATTTGATTGAAGATTTCATAGAAGAATCCTGATCAAAGGGGGTAAAATGCAGAACAGAATTTCAAATCCTCATGGACTCCAGACTTCCTGGAGCCATTGAACATTGGATGAACCCCTAAACTATTGTTCTTAGATAACCTTAAACCTTAAACCAAAGATATCCGCTGAAGTCTTCTTACAACCAAACAATAGTTTAGCTTAACTAGTAGAAAATGCCTGCCTTGAGAGAATTCTGGGCAACGTGGCGCTATAGTCAGAATCACCACACTGTCCCTCCACAGCAAAGATCAGAAAAACTAAGGCAAACAGAGCCACACGTTAATCCTGAAACCCTAAGCATCAAATGAAGAGATAAAGACCTCAGCCAAGTATCAAATGGAATAAGAAACTGACCGAGAACAGCGAGCGAGGAGAGATACATGCAGAGGTTCCCTATCAGCTACTGCAGCACAGATCCGCCATCTTGTACTCCTATCAGAGATCACCAAACAAGAGGTACGAGAAACCAGCTGCACAGAGCTTCCAGCAGGAGACAGAACAACCAGTAACCAGTGATATACACTTTCCCATCCCCCACCCTTCTTCCTTCCCACTTAGCCTCGTCTGCTTCCTGCAGCCACAGTCTCTTGGCCGGGAAGCACCAGCTTCACCCCAGTGTCACTAGGATTCAACGCGCCTGCACTGGGTAGATCCCTTAGTGCCTTTTGTTGGCTGCTGGTGTTGCTTTTTTCCACTTCTTTAGATCTCTTCCTTACCTCTCACCACCTTCCTGTCCTTTCTCTCAGATACCTGGCTTCGTGTGCAATCTTTGCTTCTTCCTGAAAGGCTGTGAAACACCGCTCAACTGGGAACCTGCTTCCTGGCCCATTCTGCCACACTGGTGGGACCCTCGGGTCTTTTTTTTGTTTGTTTGTTTGCTCTGATTTGTTCTGTTTTGATTTGTTTGTTTGTTTTCTTTTTCTTTTGTCAGCTTGGGAGCCCCTTCTAGCCGGGCAGTACCATGTAGCTTGGAAGCTACTCCCTTACTCTGCGCAGACGCACAGGGACAACCCTGGAGACACTTCTTTTTTCTTCTTTTTGTTTGTTTGGTTTTGGTTTTTTTGTTTGTTTGTTTGTTTCTTTATTTTTCTTCTCTCTCTTATTCCCTTTTTGTCTTTCTTCATTTCTAGTTTCTCGATTTATTCTTTTTTTATTTTACCCTTTTTCTTTTTTTTTTCATTTTCCCCCATTTCTCAGTCTCTCATCTTTCCTCTCAAATAGCAGTCTCCCTTAGCACTCTTTTTTGTGTATGTTTTTGACTCCTGTTCCTCTCTCCTCTTTCTCATCTTTCCCATACCCATCTTAACTCCACACGTCACAATCTCCCCCTCCTTCTTGCCTACCTGCACCATGCACTGAACATCACACTCCAAAGCAGCACAGGCACGGCCTACTGGAAGCTGCCCTGCATTGATCCTGGTCCACACTGTCAGCCCTGGTACGTGCCCAAAACAACCCATCACAGCAACTCCCCTTCAGCTTGACCTGCCCTGCTGTACCATACCTGAGTGACTGACCCTGCCCATTGGAAAAGGGGGTGAAAAGTATTGTGCCCACAGACAAGCAAACAACAAAGAACATACAGCCTGCCTGCTCAGACATAACCAAATAAAACAAAAAAGCAAGATGAAAGAAATCCACAATCAATAAACGAGGAAAATAACCACTGAATGCCCCCAAGATAGCAGACAATATCAAAACATTTACAAAACCAGGACAGGATGGTTCCAGTAGGTGTCCAAAATAAAACACCAAATGACCTTCCAGTAGAAGAAAATGTACTAGACCTAACTGATAGGGAATTAAAATCTCTAATATTCAGAATTATCCAAGAGTTGAAGCAAAAAGCAGACAAAAATGAAGAAAAAATAGACAAATTCACAGAAAAGGCAGACAAATTCATGGAAAATACAGACCAAAAAAATGGAAGAATTCAAGAAAATAATACAGGAACAGTATGCTAAAATAAAGTCAGAACTGGAAATCATACAAAAACAACAATTAGAAATCCGAAAGGTAAACAGCAAGATTTCAGAAATGGACAGTGTCATAGAAGGGCTGAGGAACAGGTTTGAAATGATGGAAGATAGGATCACCAAAATTGAAGACAAACACTTGGATACAACTCTGGGGAAAAATCAGAAAAAAGAACGAAGAAAAATGAAGAAACCCTGAGAATTATGTCGGATAAATCAAAAGCAAATATCTGCAAGTGATCGGAGTTCCAGAACGGGGATAAAACGGAAAACACAGAGAGGATCATTGAACAATTGCTGACAGAAAACTTCCCCAATATCATGAAAGATGAAAAGCTGACCATCCAAGAAGCTCAGTGAACCCCATATAGGATAGACCCCAAAAGAAAATCACCAAGCCATATCACAATCACACTTACTAAAACAAAAGACAAAGAATCCTGAGAGCAGCTCAAGAAAAACAAAAAGTCACATACAGAGGAGAAACAATAAGACTAAGCTCGGATTATTCCGCAGAGACCATGCAGGCAAGAAGGCAATGGGATGACATATATAAAACCTTGAAAGAAAAAAATTGCCAGCCAAGAATAATATATCCTGCAAAACTAGTTCAAATATGATGGTGAAATTAGGTCATTCCTAGATAAACAGAAATTAAGGGACTATGTAAAAACCAAACCCAACTTACAAGACTTTTTAAAGGGAGTCCTTCGATCTGAGAACAAACAACATCAGACCACAGGCTGAATATAGGACACAGGATTGTACTAGCCAGATGCCAACCTAGGAAATGAACTCTTAAAGACTATGCAA
Source organism: Dugong dugon (assembly GCA_030035585.1). Taxonomy (NCBI): domain Eukaryota; kingdom Metazoa; phylum Chordata; class Mammalia; order Sirenia; family Dugongidae; genus Dugong; species Dugong dugon. Next base: position 70,876,632 of record CM057461.1, read on the forward strand.
AACCGAAAGAATTACAAAAGGGAACCAGAGAGGTTAATCTGTAAATGACAACAGCATCAGAACAATAAAAGGGGGAATAAACAGTTAGGTATAGAACCTTCTAATGGAGAGGAAGGCAAGGAGATACCAAGTAATAATAGACTGGTTCAAATCTAGGAAGATAAGGGTGATTTGAAGGTAACCACAAAGAAAGTTAACAAACCTACTCATCAAAATAAAGAAGAAAAACATAAAGTCTCAGTAAAAACAAAACTTACAAAAACAAAAGAAATGAAAACATAAATCCACAAACAAAAGGAACTCAGCACAGGAGAGTAACAGGAACAAAGAAAACGTCAGCACCACAAAAAAAAGCATTACAAACTGCAATCCCACTCCTAGGAATATATCCTAGAGAAATAAGAGCTGTCACTCGAATAGACCTATGCACACCTATGTTCATGCCAGCATTGTTTACAATAGCAAAAAGATGGAAACAACCTAGATACCCATCAACAGATGAATGGATAAACAAACTATGGTACGTACACACAATGGAGTACTATGCAAAGATAAAGAACAATGATGAATCTGTGAAGCATCTCATAACGTGGATGAAACTGGAGGACATTATGCTGAGTGAAATAGGTGAGTCACAAAAGGACCAATATTGTATGAGACCTCTACTGTAAAAACTCATGTAAAAGTTTACACACAAAATGAAACAATCTTTATTGCTTACGAGGGATGGGAGTGGTGGGGGTAACTAAATAGACAATACATAAGTGGTAATGTTGGTGACGGGTAAGACAGTACAGAATACTCGGGAAGCCAGCACAGCTTGTACAAGGAAAGGTCATGGAAGCTCCATAGACACTTCCAAACTCCCTGAGGGACTGAATTGCTGGGCAGAAGGCTGTGGGGACGATGGTCTCGGGGAACATCTAGCTCAACTGGCATAACACAGTTTATAAAAACAATATTCTACATTCTACCTTGGTGAATAGCATCTGGGGTCTTAAAAGCCTGTGAGCAGCCGTCTAAGATACTGGTCTCACCCCTTCTGGAGCAAGGGAGAATGAAGAGAAGAAGATACAAGGAAAAGATTAGTCCAGAGGACTAATGGACGACAGCCACCACTGCCTCCACCAGGCTGAGTCCAGTACAGCTAGATGGTGCCCAGCTACCACCACTGAGTGCTCTGACCGAGATCACAATAGAGGGTCCTGGACAGAGCTGGAAAAGGATGTAGAACAAAATTCTAACTCACAAAAAAAAAGACCAGATTTACTGGCCTGACAGACTGGGGAAACCCCGAGAGTATGGACTCCGGACACCCTTTCAACTCAGTGTTGAAGTCACTCCCGAAGTTCACCATTCAGCCGGGGATTGGACAGCCTCATAAAACAAAGCGGGACTAAATGAGGCACAGCAGTCTGGGGACAAGGACTAGAAGGCAGGAGGGGACAGGAAAGCTGGTGATAGGGAACCCAAGGTTGAGAAGGGACAGTGTTCACATGTCATGGGGTTGTTAACGATTGTCACAGGGCAATATGTGTACTAACTGTTTAATGAGAAACTATTTGCTCTGCAAACCTTCATCTAAGGTCCAAAAAGTAAAACGAATTATCTATGTGAGATCAAATTGACAACAGCAACTCAAGAGGTTTGATGGGAAACCTAGGGGACAGTGAGTTGAAGATAATAGTGACGGAATAATTTGGAAAAGGATAGTGAGAATAGCAGCACAACTGGAAGAATGTAATCGATGTCACTGAATTCTACATGTAGAAACTTTTTAAATGGTGTAACTTTGGCTATGTATATTTTCACCAAAAAAAAAGGTCCTCCAAGGTTGAGAAGGGAGAGTGTTGACATGTCATGGGGTTGTTAACCAGTGTCATAAAACACTATGTGTACTGACTGTTTAATGAGAAACTATTTGCTCTGTAAACCTTCATCTAAAGTACAATAAAAAAAAAAAAAAAACATGCTGCCTTGAGCATCATGCTGTTTTAAGAACTATCCATATGGGATCAAATTGACAACAGCAACTTGAAAGATTGTATAGGAACCATGGGGGCAGTAAATTTATCTTAATGGGGGAGGAACAAATCAGAAAAGGGGTGTGAAAATGGTATAGAACTGGAAGAAAGTAATCAGAGTCACTAAATGGTATCTGTAGAAACTGTTGAATTTGTATACATTTTGCTGTGTATATCCTCAACAACACCCAACAAAATAAATGAAATTATATTAAAAAGTGAATTAAAGACCTAAATGTGCAAACTAAAACCATAAAATTCTTAGAAGAAAATGCAGGGCCAGCGCTGTCAGGCCTAGCTATCAAGAACAGATTATCTAATAACAAAAACACAAACAGCAAAAGACAAAATAAATAAATGGGACTTTGTATAAATTTAAAACTTTTGTTTAGCAGAAGACTTTACCAAAAAAGTGAAAAGACAAGCTACAGACTAGGAGAATATCTTCAGAAACCATATATCTGAAGAGAGTCTAATAACCAAAATATATATAAAACTTCGGCAACTTAAAAAGACAAATAACCCAGTCATAAATTGGGTAAAGGACTTGAATAGACATTTCACCAAATAGGCCATTCAGATTGCCACTGGACAGATGAAAAGCTGCTCAGCATCATTAGTCATTAGAGAGATGCAAATCAAAACCAAAATGAGGTACCATTTCACTCGCACTGGAATGGCTAAGGTAAAAGAAAACAATAAACAAACAAAAAAAACCCCAGAAAATAACAAATGTTGTCAAGGGTGTGGGGAAATTGGAACCCTTCTCTGTTGCTGATGGGAATGCAAAATGGTACAGCCATTGTGGAAAACAATGTGGAGGTTCCTCAAAAAACTGAAAATAGGAATACCCTATGACTGAGCAATTCCAGTGCTAGGTATATACCCAAAGAACTTGAAAGCAGAGACTCAAATAAATACTTGTATTCCAATGTTCATTGCAGCACGTTTCACAATAGCCAAGAGGTGGAAACAACCTAAATTCCCATCAACAGGTGAATGCATAAACAAAATGTGGTGCATACATACAATGGAATACTACCCAGCCAGAAGGAGAAGTGAATTCTTGATACACGTTACAATATGATGGAGTTTGAAGACATTGTTGTTTTTGTTGTTGTTAGGTGCTGCTGAGTAGATTTATACTCATAGTGACCTTATATACAACATAACGAAACACTACCCAGTCCTCACAATTGTTGCTATGTTTGAGCCCATTGTTGCAGCCACTAAGTCAATCCATCTTATTGAGGGTCTTCCTAACTTTTGCTGACCCTCCACTCTATCAAGCGTGATGTCCTTCTGCTGTTTCTTCTCATTTTGTGTCGTGCCACATCAGCAAATGAAGATCCTGAAAGCTCGACTCCATCCACGTCTTTAAGATCAACTCTACTTTGAGGAGGCAGCTTTTCCCCAGTGGTATTTTGAGTGCCTTCCAATCTAAGGGGCTCCGCTTCCCGTACTATATTAGACACTGTTCCACTGCTATTCACAAGGTTTTCACTGGCCAGTTTTTTCGGTAGACCACCAGGTCCTTCTTCCTAGTCTGTCTTACGGTGGAAGTTCTGCTGAAACTTGTCTACCATGGGTGACCCTGCTGGTATTTGAAATATTGGTGGCATAGCTTCCAGCATCACAGCAACATGCAAGCCACCACAGTGTGACAAAGTGACCGAAGAGTAGTGGTTGAAGACATTATGTTGAGTGCAATAAGTTAATCACAAAAGGACAAATATTGTATGACCTTACTTGTATGAAAAAAGGCAAAGACAGGCAAATGTCTAGACACCAAAGTTTATTAGTGGTTACTAGGGGCAGAAGAGAAGGGGAAAAGGTGGATAATTCCTCATGGAGTACAGGTAGTCCCCAACTTACAATGATGTTCTGTTCCAAGGACTCTGTCACAAGTTGGTTCTGATCGTGAAATTCCTCATTTTTTTTTTAAAGTTTTTATTATTATTGCCTTTTATTATCATTGTCTTTATAAATCTGATCTTTATTTGTCTTTGGGGGTAAGGAACATTACATATAAACTTACAGGTATATTTTAATACATACATATATACATATTACAATGATTATTTAAAAAAAAACAAACAGATGGTCGTAAGTGCTGTTTGTCATAACTTGAATACGTCATAAATCCGGGACTACCCTACTGCAGTTTGGATTACCTGTTGCAGTCAAGTTGATTCCGACTCACAGCAGCCCTGTAGGACAGAGTAGAACTGCCCCCACAGGGTTTCCAAGGAGCAGCTGGTGGATTTGAACCACTGACCTTTTGGCTAGCAGCCGAGCTCTTAACCACTGCACCACCAGGACTTGGGTTTGGATTACAGTGATGGGAAAATCACATTGATTAAGGGCAGGGTTGCACAGCCGATTAATGTAATTGCTGTCAATAAGCTGTACACCTGTAAAAAGTTGAATTGGCAAAAGTTGTGCGATAGATATATTTATAACATGTGGTGTCCTGGGAGTAGAAGGATTCTAGCAGTCACAGGGAGCAGACAGGCAAAGAATGGTCCAGAATCCTTCCTTCTGGCCGAGCTGGCAGAATCAATACTTCCATTTGTTCATCTAATGTGCTCTGAGCACTATCTTCCAGCACCATATTTGTTGTGGAGATTTTGGGTAAATAGTTGCATGATTCCTTGAGTCTGGAGAAGGAGGCAGACATTATAACACGTAATAAAAAAAAATAAACCACTTGGCATAGAGTCAATTCCAACTCACGGTGACCCCATGTGTTGCAGAATAGAACTGCTCCATAGGGTTTTCATTGGCTGGTCTTTTGGAAGCAAATTGCCAGGCCTTTCTTCCTAGGCATCTCTGGGTGGATTTGAACCACCAATTTTTGGGTTAGTAGTCTAGCACAAACCAATTTCACCACCCAGGGACTCTATAACATAGAACAGGTAGATAATTATTTAACTACAGTCATGAACCCCCCTGTGGCAGAAAAATGTACCAGAGGGTATAACCTGGTCTGAGCAATCAGGGAAGCCTTCCCTGGGGAATAGACACTCGAGCTGAGATTTGAAAGCTGAGCAGCACTCCCCAGGACCGGCTACTGTGATCTCATTCTCTTTAATTCACTGAGAGGTCACTAAATGCCTGGCAGGTGCTTGCATCATGCCTCCCTTATTCTCAGCAGCAGCCCAGAGTGGAGGAAGGACGAGGGAGCCAGGACACAGGATGAACTCATTCCCCTTCTTCAGACCTCAGTATCCACATCAGTAAAATAAAGAGATGGTATACGATCAGCTCAGGTTAATTCAGTTTCTAAAATGGATCTGTGATCTGAGCCAGCAGTAGCACTGACTACTGAAAGATACAGTCGGCTCATTTTTTCCTTGAAAAGTAGGTTTATTGTAGTTGTTTTTCCAGTTATAAAAGTAATAACAGTAAAACTATTGGATAGTAGCCAATTTGTAAAATGCAGAAAAGTAGAAAGAAAAATATCTGTCCCACCATCCAGAGACACTAGCATTAAAATATACACTAGCATTTTCTTTTTCCAATGTGTATATTCCTTTTGTTTTGACACAGCCATCATCAGCTTGTATATAAAATATTGGGTTTAGTTATTTAGTTATTTTATTTATTTGTTTAGTTATTTGGTTATTTCAACAACAATCACTTGCCCATATTATAGTCAACTTTTCACAAATACAATTCATGGAACTATTCTCCCATTGCTGGACATTTAGATCTCAGCATTTCTGACACCCTTAATAGTGCTGGAGTTGATATTTTAATTCAAAAAGCTTCTATTGTGTTTAGAATTCTTTCCCTAGACTAGAGTTCTAGAACTAAAATTACTAGGTCAAAAGATACGAACATATTTAAGGGTCTTGGTACAGCTGAAAAATTATTTTCTTAAAGCATTTCACCAGTGTATGTACTTGGTAGTCCCTGTGTCATTACTTAGTCTCTTTTTAATAGTACCTGCAATTTATGCATCTCACTGTTTTCTGATCTGCATTACATTTAGCACAAGTTCTGAATCTAGAGCCTCACATGCTGAGACCCAGCCAGGTGGCAGGTCATTTTGGTTGGGTGAGTTAAAAGCTACCAATTTACAGGACAACCTACCTTCCCCTACTAATGATCCTAGAGAAGCCAGGAAGTCCCCCATCCAGGGATCACAGGGCAGGACGAGACCAGGGGCCGAGGTAGGAGACTGCGGAATGCAGTGAGGTCAGAGCTGGCTGCTCCCTCCCAGCTCCTTCAAAAACTGGCAGAACATTCCCCAGGGATGACAGAGCTGGGGCGGGCCGTTGTTACCTTCTGCTGGGCTTTGCAGGCGAGGCCAGAGGTTGTACTTGTGAATGACTTTAGGATGAACATCCACAGTGCAAGTGGGCAGTCCAGATGGACAAGACAGCTAAGGGCAGACCTTGGGGAACAGGAGAGGCACCAGCGTCAGCATAACAAGTAGTTAGCATGTCGGAGCTTGACAAATGCTTCCCAGCGACAAAAGCCTTCAGTGGAGCTAGCAGCACCCAAGTGTTGCGTCAAATTCAAGAAAACAGGCAAGAATGTATGTATGTCAAAATGTTGAGAATGGTTATTTCTGGGATTGGGAATGATGTTTATGTTCTTCTTTCTACTTTTATGTGTTTCCCAAATTTCTAAAATAAACATTCTATTTTATAATTGGAACAAATTCCAACTCCATAAATCATTGTAAAGATACTTCCAATGAAAATTAAATGGAAGGAACTTTAATTAAATATGGCAGATTTTAAGATAATAAGAATTTATCTCTACTTCCTTGCAACATCAGTAAAAGTTAATGAAAGGCTCAAAACGGCATATATCTGAAAGACAAAGAAATGGGAAAGAAGATGACAATAGGTCAGAGATGTCCACAAAATTTGCTGTTATTGCTGTTGGGTCGGCGCCGTCTCATGCGACGCCATAGAACGGAGCACTTTCCTGTCCTACACCATCTTCCCCATCATTGCTGTGCCTGAGTCCATTGTTGTAGTTATTAGGTAGCGCTTTCCAACCTCAGAGGGGCCATCTTTCAGCACTATATTGAACAGTATTCTGCTGTGAACCATAGAGTTTTCATTAGCTAATATTGGAAGTAGATCATCCTGTCTTTCTTCTTAGTCTGTCTTCATCTGGAAGCTTCACTGAAACCTGTCCGCCGGAGTCATCCTTCTGGTATTTGAAATACTGGTGGCATAGCTTCCAGCATCACAGCAACACACAAGCCACTACAATACATTTGTGCTGGAGGTGAGTTTGACAAATTTAGGAAGCCAAAAAAGCAAGAGACAAGTAGTGTCACCCAGAGAAAGCTGAGGCTAAAGGTGGGCGGAGGCATGGCGGATGGGGGAGTCCAGCCAGCTAGACTCAGGAACAGAAGGCTCCATGCAACAGGCACTGGCAACAGGCTTGGTTTTAAGTCTGTTCTACCCAAAGAACAGTGTCTGGCACATAGTAGGTGTTGAATGAGTTCTTGTTAATAAATGAGGGAATGGGTAATGGAACAGTCTTCCTGTTTGGCCTGAGGCCTCTCTGGTTGCCTCTGTCAGGTAAGAAAGCTTCAGAAGAACTTGAGCACGTAGAGGCACCAAGTCTATGTCCCGCGTGGGCACTGGCCACAGTGAGCTGAGCATTGTAGCCAAGCTGTGGCAGTGGGGCCCAGGGGCCAAGTGCTTGCCTCATCCTGTCCTTGGGTGAGAGGCCTGTGCAATGCCTCCCATAGTTCACTGCTGCTGCTGGTCCCCCTGCACAGGGCCTGGCTGGAAGAGATGGAGGACATGGTTGGGAAAGAGGGAGGAGGGAGGGACAGTCAGGGAAGGAATGCAAGGAGGTAGGGGCGCTCAGTGGGCTGCAGCTTCTGTGCCGACCTCAGCGTGCAGGCTTGTCCCTGAGACCAATTCCACAGAGGCCTTGAGCATCTGTGGAAGTCCCCAAGGTAGTACCCAAGACTGGGGACCCCACTGAGGCTCTCACTTGCTCTCAGCCTTCACTGCTTGGACTTCCCTGTCCATTGCCACCCACTCCGGTCCTTCATTTGCATGGGAAAAGGGGACACTTGGCACTTGCATCACGGTCCATTTGTGCTGGTGGGTGAGTTTGACAGACCCATGGCACCCAACGACTAGTCCTCTTCCCATCTAGGAGGACCAAACACCAGCTGTCCTTAACTTGAGCCCCTGGGTGGTGCAAATGGTTAACACACTCGGCTATTAACAAAAAGGTTAGAGGTTTGAGTCCACCCAGAGGCACCTCAGAAGAAAGGCCTGGTGATCAATTCCAGAAAGAAAAAAAAAGCCATCAAAAACCCTATGAAGTACAGTTCTACTCTGACACATGTGAGGTTACCATGAGTCGGAGTTGACGCAACAGCAACTGGGCCAGTTGGTATTAATGGGATAAGCAGGAAGCAAGGAGAGCAGAGATGAGAGGATGTTCTCACCACCAGGCTAGGAGGAGACAGTGTTTCTGTAATGTGAGAGTTTCAAAACTCTCTGCATTTCTTATTCATAAACCCTTTTAACAAAATGGACCAGTAAAAGATGGGCAAGAATAATGCTTTATTGTCCAGTCTGCATAACTAGGAGGATGATGATGTGACTACCTGAGACAGGACTAGCAGGTTTGTGGGAAAGATGAAACCAGCTCTTGCCGGTAACTGTGCCCCTAATGAGAGTGATCACTGAGCAGATGTCCACCGTGTGCTGTGTGTGGGAGGGTTTACTCACACACCGCTTGTGGACGATGCAGGCTGTTCCTGTGCTTTCACAGATGAGCAAACAGGCTCAGCAGCCAGGAGCTGACCGCAGGCCTGTGGATCCCCTGTGCTGTGTTGTGTTTAGAGTCCCACTGGACCGTCTGTGGTAGGTGGGGTGGCCGTCTGGAGCTTAGAGAGAAGGTGAGATTCAAGAGTCCCGGATGGAGCAGGAGAAAGGTGGGGTGCAGAACTCAAATTCCAGTAAGAAGACCAGACCTAATGGTCTGACTAAGACTGGAGGAACCCCGGAAAGCATGGCCCCTGGATTTTGTATCAGCCCAGAACTAAAACAGTTTCCGAGGCCAACTCTTCAGACAGGGATTGGACTGGACTGTGGGACATAAAGTGATCCTCATGAGGAGTGTGCCTCTTAGCTCAAGTAGATACAAGAGACTAAACGGGTAGCTTCTGTCCGGAGGTGAGATGGGAAGGCAGAGAGGGTTAGGAGCTGGTTGAATGGACATGGGGAATCAGGGGTGGAAAGGAGGAGTGTGCTGTCACAGTATGGGAAGAGCAATTAGGATCACATAACAATGTATGTACAAATTTTTGTACGGGAAAAAACTAAAAAAAAAAAAAAAAAAAGCGAGATTCAGAGAAGCAGTGAAGTTACCTGCACGGAGAAAGCCAAGGGCATGGTCAGGAAGGGTGGAGGACTACGTTTATAACACTCTGTCATGCCTTCCCTGCAGGATTCAGGCCTCTGGTTGGCGCAAAGAGTTTGCACTCATCTATGAACCGAAAAATTGGCGGTTTGAACCTACCCAGTGGCACCAAGGAGGAAAAGCTTGGCCATCGACTTCTATAAAGATCACAACCAAGAAAACTCTATGCAGCAGTTCTACTCTGTCACATGAGATCTCTATGAGTCTGCATTGACTCAACAACAATGGGTTTGGATGCATGAGACCTGGGTTCAATTCCTGGCCAATATACCTCATGTGCAATAACCACCTATCTGTCAGTGGAGGCTTGGGTGTTGCTATGATGCTGAACAGGTTTCAGTGGAGCTTCTAGACTAAGACAGACTAGGAAGAAAGGACTGGTGACCTACTTCCAAAAAGCAACCAGTGAAAGGCCTATGAGTCACAATGGTCCCATCTGCAACCAATCATGGGGATGGTGCAGTGTTTCATTTCGTTTCGTTGTGCATGGGGTTGTCATGAGTTGGGGGTGACACCACTGAAGCTAACAACCACCAACATGCAAAGTGGGTAGGGAGGGGTGTGGCTGAGAGGAGGCTGTTGCTGCAATCAGAGCTTTTCCTGGAGAAGTGTCCTCTCACTGTCCCCAAACTAAAACCTCGGCCTTGCTTAGCACCTGCCCAGCAGCTGACTCTGGAGCTTTCGCGAAGCATGAGAACAGCCATCTCAAAGTGACCTCATTCTAAACCAGGCTGGCTCATGGATCACTGTCAACACTGGCCGGCCCTTGCCAGAGAGGAGCTGGGGAGGGGAGGTACATGGGGGACTCCACTGGAGACAGCACAGCATCTCAGTGGAAACAAACAGCCAGCAGGAAGGTGCAAGGCGGCGAGACTTCCTTGAGGATTTGGTCTGGTGAGCTAGTGGACTGGTGGACTTGGGCTAGGGGGTGAGGGGGCCTGTGCTCTTCCTAACTTGGCTAAAAATGTGTGTGAGTTTCAAGGAGGAGACCATTTTCCAGCTCCAAATGATAGAAGCATCCAGAAGGAAAAAACCAGAGGTTTCTGCCAATTGATCTGGAGACTGGGAAAAAGTCCCACAGTTATTAATAACCCCTGTGTTCTGGGAAGCGATTTCATGCACCAAACAAAGGGATTAAAAAGTTGCTGTCGAAGGCAAAGTGTTTTCAGCCAAAGCTCCACTTTCCGTTCTCCCGATAAGCGAGCGTTTTTCTCCAGGGGAACACTTAGAGTCGACTGGCCGCTTGACAGGTCTGATGAGCTGGGATCTGTGGGGTTGATCGGCTCACTTTTATAACCACTCATCTCTACGGGGGTAACCTGCATTTCAGTCAGGTCTGAGGGTGAGGGTGAAAACGGGCTTGTGTGCGTGGCTTTTGGGAGACAGAGCTGAAGAGGGAGCCCGCTCAAGGCTTGAGGGCTTAAGAGCACATCCTGCTGGAATCGTGGGCGATGGAAACTATGCTAATTAATCCTTGCAAAGTTAGTGTGATAAACTCACCTTGTCCAACAGAGTTGTGGGTGACGCTTGTTAATATGGCTGCCATGTCTATGCGCACTCAGTAAGAGGCTATAAATAAATAAGTTACAGACCCAAGAGAGAGTTAGAGAAACAGTTTCCCCTGGAAACATTAGATATGATGGTTGGTTCCCTTCACTCACTTAATAAACTATGAGCAACTTGAGGGTAGTTGCCAAGAATTAATTGAATGCTCTTGTAATGTGGTATTATTTCATAACTAACTAATTACCACTTGTCTGTCAGTCTGTCATACTGTGGTGACTTGTGTGTTGCTGTGATGCTGCAAGCTATGCCACCAATATCTCAGATACCAGCAGGGTCACGCATGGTGAACAACAGGAGATTGTTTGATATAGTGCAGGAAGATGAGCCTCCGAGGTTGGAAGGCACTCAAAATACACAGTGGCCACATCAATGGATTCAAGCATACCAACGATCCTGAAGATGGCGCAGGACCAGGCAATGTTTCATTCTGTTGTACATGAGGTGTCCGTGAGTCAGAGCTGACTCAACAGCAACGAACAGTAACAATTTATAACTCCTTTTCTGGAAGGATCAAGTTCTAGCCAAGTACAAAAGAACCATCTCTTTGTCTTGCTCTCTTCTCCCCACTGGTGGGCCTCCCCAATCCCCAAAGCAGTGTCAGGAACAGGTCTTCACCATGACAGGCATTTCCTTCTCTGGGACTCACAGTCCGACCTTAGTCCAGTCCACTTTTCCTCTCTGGGCCCCCTTCACTGTACTCAGTTCATTCAAAGATAAAGCCTCTCTACTATCCCTCTTCCTGTAGTCCCTGTGTCTACTGGTGTGAAAGTTAGCCAGTGGTTTTCTATCTCTCAGAGCCTCCCGTCTAGACTACTGTAAAATCCTCCTCACTGGTCTTCTGCCTCTTCCAACCTGTTCCGCTTTCCACAGGAAGAGGGGTTTTATAAATACAATCAGAAATGGCTAAAATTAAAGACTGACATACCAAGTGTTGTTATCAATGTAGAGGAAGTAGAACTCTTATACATTGCTTATAGAAATGCAAAATGGTACAGTCACTTTGGAAAACAGTCTGGCAGCTTCTTATACATACACTTACCATATGACCCAGTAATCCCACTCCTAGGTATTTATCCAAGAGAAAAGAAAACATGTTCACACAAAGACTAGTACTTATTTTTCCATGGAAGCTTTGTCCATGATAGCCAAATAGTGAAAACAATCCAAATATTCATCAACTGGTGAACAAATTGTCATATATTCATACAATGGAATATTATTTAGCAGTTAAAAGGAATGAACTACTGATATACCCAACTATAAAAAAGCGTAGATGAATCTCAAAAACATGCTAATTGCAAGAAGACCAATACAGAAGACTGCATACTATATGACTCCATTTATATGAAATTACAGAAAATGCAAAATTGTGCTCTCAGAAAGCTGATTAGTGGTTGCTCAGAACCAGGGTTAGGGGAGGGGATTAACTGCAAAGGGGACAAGAAAACTTTTTGGGGTGATGGAAATGTTCTGTATCTTGATTATGGTGGTGTTTTTACAATTGTATACATTTTTCAAAACTTACTACATTTTTTATTTTAAATTGGTGAGTGTTGCTGTATGTAAATTATACTTGAATACAGCTGATTTAAAAATTAAATAAAGGCATATAATAATGAAAAAACCCATGTATGAAGAAAAGATTAAAGAAAACATAGACATTTACACAATGTGGAGACTTAGGGAGATCTGTTAGGGAGCTGTTCCAACAGTCAAGTTCCAACCAAGAAGGGGCTGTCCTGGGCGTGATGTGGGAGAGGTGTCCAGTGTATTATTCTCCAAAGGCCATGGTTCTCAAACTTTGGTGGGTATCGGGACAGCTTGGGGAACTTCGCAAAAATACAAAGGCCCAGGTCTTCTTGTGCTTGGGCCTCTGTGTTCCTTATTAGGCTCTTTATCAGGCTCTAGCCACATTGGACTTCTCTTGTTCCATCAAGCTCACCCTGCTTGTTCCTCCTCAGAGCTTTACTCACATTCTTTCCTCTACCCGAAATGCTTGAGTGCCTTTCTGACCTCAGGGTTGGGTTGAGTCCACCTGCTGTGTGCCCATGGTTTACCATGCTTGCCTTTCACAACATACTTTACTTTTACAATTTCTTGTTTGTATCTGTCTTCTCTACTAGACAGTAATCTGCGTGAGGGCAAGGACCAGGTCACCAAGGCTTGGAACAGTGCCTGACACACAGTTGATACATCTGCTCTTTGACTAGAGTTCTGCAAAGATACCTGAGGGGGTCCAGGGAGGGTGAAGTGAAGACAGCAGCCAAGTGGGTGGAGCTCTGAGTCAGCCCTTCCTTTCAACCAGAACAACTGCATGTTTAGAATCCACGAATTTGGGTACAAATACAGGTGGTTAATGGGTTTCCCTAGTAAACTAAGCTTTGAGACAAATGAGCTGGATGATGTTGTTAACTCCAGGTGTGGGGTTTGTCCTCCAGAGGGTAGGCTTTTCTCCATGTTTCTGACTTGGGGCCATGAGAGTTACCCACCCTAGCGGTGGGTTCAGACAAGGCTGTAGGTGCAGAGTTCAAATCACTGAACCTCCTGCCTACATCTCTGTTAAAATGAGGGTCAGAAATGAAAATTACAATGAGATATCACTAAATACTCACTAAGCCAACAACACAAAACCGGTTGCCATCAAGTCAGTTCCAACTCATGGTGACCCCATGTGTGTCAGAGTAGAACTGCTTCATAGAGTTTTCAATGGCCATGATCTTTCAGAAGATCACCAGGCCTTTCTTCCAAGGCACCATTGGGTGGACTTGAACCACCAGTCTTTCGGTTTATAGCTGAACACTTAGCTGTTCTTGCCATTCAGGCAGCCAAACACTGTCTAGAATGGCTAAAATTAAAAGGGACTGGTGTGATGGTTAAGGTTATGTGTCAGCTTGGCTGGGCCATGATTCTCAGTGGTTTGGCAGTTATGTAATGATGTAATTTAGCAGTTATGTAACGATGTACTTATTCTCCATTTTGTGATATAATGTAATCACCTCCATAGTGTGTTCTGATGTGATCAGCTGATCAGCTAGCTGTAAGAGGAGTATCCTTGGAGATGTGGTCTGCTTCCAGTGTATATAGATGTTCTGGCAAAGCTCATGGGCTTTTGCTTGCTCTGGATCCTGCACCTGGATCATCATCATCTGACCTCTGGTTCTTGGGACTTGAACCAGTGGCCTGCTGTGGCCTGCTGTATTGCCTGCCTATCTTGGGATTCGTCGGCCTCCACAGTCTGTGAGCCGTAGCCTGCCTTCTGATCTGCCAGTCTTGGGTTGGCCAGTCCCTGCAGCTACATGAGTCAGGAGAAGCCTCCAGCCTACCACCTGACCCATGGTGACTTGGGGCTTACCAGCCTCTACAATTGCATAAGCCATTTTCTTGAGATACACACACACATACATTTATATATGTATGTATATGCTTCATTGCTTTTGCTTCTCTAGAGAACCCAGCCCAAGTCATTTGGTACTGAGAGTGGTTCTAGAGAAAGAAAATTGTAAGGATGAGTTTTCTAGATTGGTTCTCAGTCTGGCTAGTCTTACAGATGTTGATGACTCTGCTTCCAGTAGTAAAGAGGGCACTGCTGATCCATGGCATTAGGTGGCAATAGAAATACACAAAATATCACCACCAATAGATCAAGTATTGGTGAGAGGCAAGGCTCTGGTTGATCACATGTGTGACACTTTTCTACAATTTTGTCAGAATGAGAAGTATAAGAAAGCTGGTTGGTTGGTCCTACTTTTGCTGGACAAAGCAGTGAAAGAAAGAGATGAGCTCAGGGCTTCAGAGTCACAGCTCAGGTGCTGCATAAATGACCTCAAAGTTGCCAGTTGTGCCCTGAAAGAAACCTTATTTCTTGTAGTAACAGAGCTGATATCATCAAAGTGACTGAATTACAATGTCAGTTGAATTCCCAACCTCAAATAGTGTCTGAAGGTAAAGTGAGGGCATTGATTGGGAAGAAATGAGATCTTGAAACTTGGGATGGGGACATATGGGCAGATAATCAAGAAACTGGGGATATGGGGCCCCTAAATTCCATTGAATCACTCCTGCAACAAGAACCAGCCCTCATTTGAAGAGATTACTCCACCTTTGTCTGCTAAGCCACCTTCCCCAGTAAAACCATTACTCCCGCCATCCTCGTCTGATGAGATTAACCCATCTGTGTCTGAAGAGCCTTTGTCTCAGATACCACCTGAGGCAGCATCCGAGTCATTGCCTGGGGCATCACCTGAGGCAGATGCCTTAGAAGACATTGCTGAATGTTCTCAGAACATATCCCCACCACTCATTTTGGCTTCTAGACCTATAACTAGACTTAAGGCCCAGAGAGTCACAAAAGGTGAAGTACAAAGTGTGACCCAGGAGTAAGTATGCTACACTCCAAAAGAACTGCTTGACTTTTCTAATATATACAAACAGAAACCTGGGGAATATTTGTGGGAATAGCTATTAAAAGTGTGGGATAATTGTGTAAGGAACATAAAGATGGATCAGCCTGTTTTTATTGATAAGGGCCCACTAAGCACAGAGTCTTCATTCAGTGTTTTAGCTTGAGAGGTTAGGAAAGGATCTAATAGTTTATTTGATTGGTTCACTGAAGCATAGATTACACGTGGCCTACAGTAAATCAAGTTGAAGTACCAGACCTGCCTTGGTATACTATAGAAGAAGGTATCCAAAAGCTTAGGGAAATTGGCATGTTAGAGTGGATTTACCAGGTTAGACCCACAGACCCACACATGGAGTGCCCAGAGGACACACCTTTTACCACAATGATGAGGAATAATTTTGTGAAGGGAGCCCCAGCATCCTTGAAGACTGCTGTGATCGCTGTTTTATTTAAGTCAGATTTGACGGTGGAAACTGCCCTAGCTGAATTTAGACACCAACTAAAATGAGGCTGATTGGACCTTGTGGTGGCAGGGGCCAAGTGGTGTCACTCAATCGACAAAGACAAGGTGGGCATGGTTACCATAATGGGCAGTAGAGTCAAAGCGGTAATCAGAATATTCTGACTTACATGGACTTGTGGCATTGGCTACTTAGTCATGGTGTCCCTAGGAGTGAATCAGATGGAAAATCTACTAAAGATTTACTTGATCTGTATAAGCAGAAGAATTCTAGGTCAAGTCAATGGCAGTCTAACTCAAGTCATCAGAATAGAGTCACAGCCCCTCGGTCAATTCCCAGACTTGAGCCAGTTTACAGACCCACAACCCCTTGAGTGAAGGGGAGGCTGGGTCCCCTTGAGGAGGGACTCCAATACACTGCCAAAAATTTATACTGTTTATCTTTCTTCCAGTCTTCCCCCAAAGTGATCTATATGGCTTTTTACGAGAGTGACTGTTTGTTGGAGAAAAGGAAATTATCAGATTTTGGGGGGATTACTGGATACTAGCTCTGAACTAACTAATTCCAAGAGACTCAAAATGTTATAGTGGCACATCAGTCAGAGTAGGGACATATGGAGTTCTGGTTATTAATGGAGTCTTAGCTCAAGTTCCTCTCACAGTGGGTCCAGTGGGTTCCCAAACCCACCGTGTAGTGATTTCCTCAGTTCCAGAATGCATAATTGGAATACATATACTCAGCAATTGCCAGATGCCACACATTGGATCCTTGACAAGTGGAGCAAGGATTATTATGATTGTAAAAGCCAAATGGAAGCCATTAGAACTGCCCCTATCTAGGAAAATAGTAAACCTGGAGGAATTGCAGAGATAACTGCCACCATTAAGGACTTGAAGGATATAGGGGTGGTGATTCCGACCACATCCCCATTCAACCTGTCTACAGATGGATCTTGGAGAATGACAGTGGAGGTGGTGACTCCAATTGTAGTTGCTGTTCCAGATGTGGTTTCATTGTTTGAGAAAATTAATACATCTCCTGCTACCTATTATGTAGCTGTTGATCTTGCCAATGCTTATTTCTCAATTTTGGTTTTGAAGGAACACCAGAAGCAGTTTGCCTTCAGCTGGCTAGGTCAGCAATAAACCTTCACTGTCTTACTTCAGAAGTATACCAACTCTCCAGTCCTATGTCATAATTTAGTCCGAAGTGACCTTGATCACCTTTCCCTTCCACAAGATGTCACACTGGTCCATTTCATTGATGACATTATGCTGATTGGACCTAGTAAGGAAGAAGTGTCAATGACTCTGGACTTATTGGTAAAGCATTTGTGTGCTGGAGGATAGGAAATTAATATGACAAAATTTCAGGTGGCTTCCACCTCAGTGAAATTTCTTGGGGTCTAGTGGTGTGGGGCATGTTGAGATATTCCTTCTAAAGGGAAGGATAAGTTATTGCATCTGGCCCCTCCCACAACTAAAAAGGAGGCACACCTGGTGGGACTCTTTGGATTTTGGAGGCAGCATATCCCTCATTTGGGTGTGCTACCCAGGCCTATTTATCAAGTGGCTTGAAAAGCTGCTAGTTTTGAGTGGGGCCCAGTACAAGAGAAGGCTCTGCAACAGGTTCAGGCTGCTGTGCAAGCTACTTTGCCAGTTGGGCCATATGATTCAGCTGATCCAGTGATGCTTGCCATGTGAGTGACAGAGATGCTGTCTGGAGTCTTTTGCAGGCCCCTATTCATGAATCACAGAGCAGACCCTTAGGATTTTGGGGCAAAGCCCTCCCATTCTACTCTTCTTTTGAGAAACAGCTTTTGGTTTGTTAGTGGACCTTAGTAGAGACTAAGCACTTAACCATGGGTCAGAAAGTCACTGTGCTACCTGAGCTGCCCATCATGAACTAGGTGCTGTCTGACCCACAGAGCCATAAAGTCAAACATGCACCGCAGTACTCCATTATTAAATGGAAGTGGTATACACGAGATTGGGCCTGAGCAAGACCTAAAAGTACAAGTAAGTTTCATGAGGAAGTGGCCCAAATGCCCATGGTCTCCACTCCTGTCACATTACCTGCCCTCTACTAGTCTGTACATATGGCTTCATCAGGAGTTCCTTATAATCAGTTGACTGAGGAAGAGATTAACTTGTGCCTGGCTTACAGATGGTTCTGCGTGACTTTCAGGCACCAGTCTAAAGTGGACAGCAACAGCACCACAGCCCCTTTCTGGGACCTCCCTGAAGGACTGTGGTGAGGAGAAATCCTCCTAATAGGCAGAACTTTAAGCAGTGTACCTGGCTGTTCACTTTGCTTGGAAGGAGAAATGGCCAGATGTGTGATTGTATGCTGTGGCCAGTGGTTGGGGTGGACTGTCAGGGACTTAAAAGGAACATGATTGGAAAATGGGAGAAAAGGCAGTATGGGAAAGATGTACGTGGATAGACTTCTCTGTGTCTAATGCTCACCAAAGGGTGACTTCAGCAGAGGAGGATTTTAACAATTCAGTGGATAGGATGATGCTTTCTGTGGAAACCAGTCATCATTTTTCCCCAGCCACTCCTGTCATTGCCTAATGGGTTCATGAACAAAGTGGCCATGGTGGCAAGGATGGAGATTATGCATGGGCTCAGCCACATGGACTTCCACTCACCAAGCCTGACTTGGCTACAGCCACGGCTGAGTATCCAATCTGCCAACCTGGTGGCAGGTTGATTACACTGGACTGCTTCCATCATGGAAAGGGCAGTGTTGTGTTCTTACTGAAACAGACACTTACTCTGGATACGAATTTGCCTTCCCTGCACACAACGCTTCTGCCGACTACCATCCATGGACTTACAGAATGCTTTATCCACCATTATGGCATCCCACACAACATCGCCTCAGATCAAGGGACTCACTTCACAGCAAATAATGTCTGGCAATGGGCTCATGCTCATGGAATTGGTCTTACCATGTTCCCCACCATCTTGAAGCATCTATCTTGATAGAATGATGAAATGGCCCTCTAAAGAAACATTTATGGTGCCATCTATGTGGCAATACCTCGCAGGGTTGGGGCATTGTTCTCCAGGAGACTGTATATGCTTTAAACCAGTGTCCAATATATTGTGCTGTTTCTCCCATAGCCAGGATTCATGGGCCCATTTGAAAAATTTTTGCTTCCTGTCCCTGTGACTTTTTGCTTTGTTGGTCTAGAGGTCTTAGTTCCAAAGGGAGGAATGCGCCCACCAGGAGACACAACACTGATACCATTGAACTGGAATTTAAGAATGCCATCTGGTCACTTTGGGCTCTTCATGCCTCTGGATCAACAGGGAAAGAAGGCAGTTACTGTATTGGCTGATGTGATTGATCCTGATTACCGAGCAGAAATCGAATTGATATTATATAATGGAGATAAAAAAGACTATGTCTGGAATACAGGAGATCCCTTAGGACATTTCTTAGTACTACTATGTCCTGTAATTAAAGTCAATGGAAAACTACAGCAACCCAATTCTGAAATGACTGTTAATGGCCCAGATCCTTCAGGAATGAAGGTTTGGGTCACCCCACCAGTCAAAGAACCACAGCCAACTGAGGTGCTTGCTGAGGGCAAAGGGAATATGGAATGGTGGTGGAAGAAGGTAGTTCTAAATACCAGTTACAGCCACATGACCAGCTGTAGAAATGAGGACTATAATTTTTATGCATATTCCTTCCTTGTTTGTGTACATCAAATATTTTTGTTTTCTTAACTTACAAAATATAATTTGTAAACGGGGCTAGCGCATTTTCATTTATATGCATGTGAGTTTTATCATGTTAGGTGCAAGTATGACTTCAATAATTGTCTTTATTTAGAGATTGTGTGTGGTTTAAGGAGATGTGTACAAGTGCCAGATTGTCCAGGTGTGGACTGTAATGGTTAATGTTTTGTGTCAACTGGCTGGGCCATGATTCTCAGTGGTTTGGCAGTTGTATAATGATGTAGTTTGGTAGTTATGTGATGATGTAATTTGGCAGTTATGTAATGATGTAGTTATCCTCCATTTTGTGTTATAATGTAAGCACCCCCATGATGTGATCTGATGTAATCAGCCAATCTGTTATAAGGGGAGCTTCCTCAGGGGTGTGGCTTGCATCTAGTATATATGGACGTTCTGGAAAAGTTCGCTGGCTTTTGCTCTCTCTGTGTTATGTATTGAATTGTGTCCCCCCAAAATGTGTGTCAACTTGGCTAGGCCATGATAGCCAGTATTGTGTGGTTGTTCTCCGTTTTGTAATATGATGTAATTCCTATGTGTTGTAAATGCTAACCTCTATGATGTTAATGAGCCAGGATTCGAGGCAGTTATGTTATGAGGCAGGACACAATCTACAGGATTTGGTTGTATCTTGAGTCAATCTCTTTTGAGATATAAAAGAGAGAAGCAGGCAGAGAGAGATAAGGACCTCATTACCACAAACAAAAAGAGTCAGGAGCAGACTGTGTCCTTTGGACCTGGGGTCCCTGTGCTGAGAAACTCCTAGACCAGAGGATGATTGATGACAAAGACCTTCCCCCAAAACCAATAGAGAAAGAAAGCCTTTCCCTGGAGCTAGCACCCTCAATTCAGACTTCTGACTTCCTAGACTGCAAGAGAATACATTTCTGTTTGTTAAAGCCATCCACTTGTGGTATTCTGTTATAGCACCACTAGATAACTAAGATACTCTAGATTCTGCATCTGGCTCATCATCATCTGACCTCCGGTTCTTGGGACGTCAGCCAGCTTCCTGCTGTATTGCCTGCCAATCTGGGGATTCATCTACCTCCACAGCCCATGAACCAGCAGCCCACCGTCTGACCTGCTGATCTTGGGTTCATCAGCCCCTGCAGCTATGTGAGTCAGGAGAAGCCTCCAGCCTGACACCCTGACCTACAGACTTGGGACTTGCCAACCTCTACAACCATGTGAGCCATTTCCTTGATATATATATATATATACACATTTCACTGGTTTTGCTTCTCTAGAGAACCCAGCCTAAGACAACTGGATATACCAAGTATTTGCAAGATATGGAGCAACTGTAACTCTCATACATTGTTGGTAGAAATATATAACCACTTTGAAAACAGTCTGGTAGTTTCTTATCAAGTTAAACATATACTTATCATACAACCCAGAGATCCCACTCCTAGATATTTACTCAAGAGAAACGGAAACCGATGTTCATTCAATAACTATTCACAAATGTTTATATCAGTTTTATTAGTGATAATATAAAACTGGAAACAATCCAAATGCCCATCAGCTGGTGAGTGGACAAATTGTGCTTTATTCACACAGTGGTCTAATATTCAGCAATAAAAAGATCAAACTATTGAAACATGGATGGATCTTGAAAGCATTATTTTTGATGAATGAAGTAAACCAAAATGACTACATACTGTATGATTCCATTTATAAGAAATTATAAAAACGACAAAACTACAGGGACAGAAATGATATCAGGGGTTGCCTGGGGTAGGGGCTTGACTGCAGAGGGGCACCAGGGAACTTCTGGGGTGATTAAAAAAAAGCTCTGTATCTTGATTGTGGTGTGGTTACAGAAGCATACACATTTGTCAAACTCAGCCAACTGTATACTTCAAATGGGTGAATTTTATCATATGTAAATTATATTGCAATAAAACTGGTTTTCAAAAATAAAATACAAAGATAACAAATGCTTTTAGAATACCAAGAAGAGGAAAATCAATTCACAATTTTGTTCCCTTCTTAAAATTTTGCCCTTCCTTTATTTCAGTGGTAGGAGCTGGTAGAAAGTAGAACCAACAGGGTTTTTGGCCCAACAGACTCATGCTTAAACTCTCCCTCACCTACATGCTAGCCAAGTCACCTTGAACCAGTCGCTTAGGCTATATGAGCCTAAGTTTTCTTACCTGTATGATACTTTGCATTAAGAAATAAAATAAAACTCATATTCACACATAAAGGATAATAATTTTATGGGTCCATATATGAGATAAGTATGTTAAAAACCTCTCCCAGTAGCTGATATGTAGTTTAAGTAACTACATAAATAATGTATCCACCAACTCCCCAACTGCCAACTCCACAAATAATGTGGCACTAAAGTCCGTGCCTCAATACACTGGAAAGGAGAACAAAATTTTAAGCTTCTCTGGAAACATGGCTTTAGGAGAGAAAAACAAAAGCTTTTGCCACTGGGCCGTGTTGCCCACCCTTCAAGAATCTGCCCCTCATTAAGACCTCAGAGAAAGCCCTTGTTTCCTGACAAATGTTGCATCTGTGTTGGACAATTTGTTGCAGCCACACACCTGCAGAGCTAGGGACTTTTATGGCCTTCCACCCCCAGGCTGTTAAACTGGAGAGTCACCATCCTTGCTGGTTAGTGGGAAATTCTTCCCTGATGCATACCTGCTCCATGATTTATTGGCCATTTTTCCACCCAGTGGGCAGCTGTGGTAATGTTTAACCAGAAAGAGAAGCTAAATTATGCCAGACATGTTTACAGTGTAAAAGGAGGGAGAAAGTTCCCACAGGCCATACTGGGGATGGCAAGAGTACACATGGGCGTCCTTGCATTTTGCTAGCAAAAACAGGTGCCAAACTCCCCCCATAGGCTTCCTAGAGCCCCTGCTCTCAGCTTGCTGTGACTTTCAGAAATGCTGTTTGAAGGCAGCAACACCTACTAACAGGATGTTAGGAAGAGCAAGGTTTCTGTTTACTGAGTTCATTGAGATGAGAAGAATGTTCTCAGCCCACTGCAATCACGCTCCAACGAGCTCAGCATGGCACGGCCAGGGCTGGCTTTGGAGCTTGGTTCTTCCCCAGTGTTGGTCTCAGGCTCATCTCTGACAATATCACTAGCAATGCTGTTGTTAGTTATCACTGAGTTGGCTCTTACTCATGGTGACCTTATGTATAACAGAACTAAACGTTACCTGATCCTGCGCCGTCTTCATGATCATTGGTGTGTTTGAGTTTGTTGCAGCTATTGTGTCAGTCCATCTCATGGAGTGTTTCCCTTGTTTTCAGTGACCCTCTGCTTACCAAATATGATGTCCTTTTCTAGCAATTGGTCATTCCTGATGATGTATCCAAAGTTAAGTGAGTCAAAGTCTTGCCATCCTTGCTTCTAAGGAGCATTCTTGTTGTATTTCTGCCAAGACTGATCTGTTTGTTCTTCTGGCAGTCCTGACTCCCATCTCAGAGCCAGGGTCCCCGAGCATAATTAACATCTCAAGGAATAAGGAGGGCAGGAATAACGCAGGAATAACTTTGAGAACTAGAGGGCTCTGTGCTTCCGACCCTTGCTCTACAACATGGGAGGGAGGTGCTGTGTAACCTCTGATGAAAGGACTGCATTGGCCTGATCTAACTCTTCCTTCGTTATTTGATTCAAAATATAATAAATTGTAAAGACTTAAAAGGGGAACTATAGAATTGTGGGATGGAAACCATCTTCGATACCCTTTTGCAAGTCACTGCCACATTGCTAAATCCTGTGTCCATTCTCAAGCTTCATCTTACTTGGGACCCAGTTGATCCATCTCTCCCCTTGATAACACTCTCTTCCTTGGCTCCCACACACCTCTGCCCTGGTTTTCTTCCCCCGTCACTAACTTCTCTTTCTCAGTGTTCTTTTTTTTTTTTATTTTTAAATTGTGGATATGTATATGTATATATATATATATATATATATATATATATTCATAAAACAAAACATTAGCCATTTTAACCATCTTTAAGTGTACCAGAAAATCACACCCATTGCCGTTGAGTCAATTCTGACTCATAGTGACCCTGTAGGACAGAGTAGAACTGCCCTGTGGGTTTCCAAGGCTGTAAATCTTTACAAAAGCAAACTGTCACATCTTTCTCCCATGGAGTGGCTGGTGGTTTCGAACTGCTGACCCTTTGGTCAGCAGCCGAGCGCTTACACACTGTGCCACCAGTGTACAATTTAAGTGTACAATTCAGTGATATTAGGTACATTCACCATGTTGTGCAACCATCATCACTATTCATTTTCAAATGTTTTTCATCACCCAAAAAGAAACCCAGTACCCCTTAAACAATAACTCCTCTTTTCTCCCCTGCCCATCCCCTGGTAACCACTGATAAGCTTTGGTCTCTATGCATTTGCCCATTCTAGATATTTCATATAAGTGGCTCATACAGTATTTGTCCTTTTCTCCTTCTCAGTCTCTTCTGCTGGTTCCCCCTCATTTTCCTGATCTTGACACACTGAGGTGCTGCAGGACACTTGCTCTTCTGTGATCTCATTTAGTCTTACAGCTATTACCTGAATTTATGTCTCCAGCTCCTCTGAACTTCAAACTTGGATATCGAGCTGCATACCCAACATCTTCACTCACATGTCTTATAGAATCTGATAGCCCACAAGAGTTTGCCGTAATTTTCTATTGAAACATAAAGTAACTCTACAGTCTCCCTTCTCTTGATCAAAAGATAATCTCAAAGCAAAGTTATTCTTGATCTAAAATAAGACTTCATTATTATTTACATAGGTGCAGCAAGAATGGTAATGTATCACAGAGCCTTTCGAATCTACTTTGCTGTAAATTTTCATAAGGAATCTCAGATTGAACCAGGCTGCAGTGAATGGGAAGTGCCTGGGCACCTAAGTCTGCTAGCTGAAGTGGTGCACTCCCTCTCCCCTGCCTTCCTGACAGGAAGAGGCTGAGGGTCCCAACCCTGACTGCCCTGCCTGATTGGAGACCATAATATGAGCCCCTCCCCTGCCCCATAACCCAGGCCCATCCACCACCACCACCCACCCAAAGAGCAGTAGAAAGTGTGCTCCTGTGCACTCACCTGCCCACCTCCCACACGCCCACCCCCAACAGCACAATTGTATGCATGCCTGCCTGTCACCCACTGCCCCCCTCCCTGAACCAGCAAGTGGCAATGACTGCAGGACCACACGCACGCTCACCTGCCACTCACAACCTTCCCCACACGGCAAGTAGAAGTGACTGAGTACCCATGCATGTGTGTACCAGCCACTCACCCCCCAACCCTGAGAGCTGTGGCACCCACCCCCCATATACTCCCTCCCCCCACCTGGCAAGCAGTGATGACCATGCTCCCTGCTCACCCACCACACCTGCCTCACCATCCACTTGGTGAGTACCACCACCTGCTTCTGTGCCACTGGACAACAGACAGTGGCCAATGCCTGCCCAGCCCACCCTAAGCTGTCCTGCATGACCAGTGAAGACAGACTTCCATTCACACTCCCAGTTGCTGCCCTACTCACCCATAAATAGGTGGTCAGCACCCCAGTGCTGTCAGAATAGTGACCAGAGTTGCACACTGCCCTCCTGACCCAGAAATACCAAAACAGAACAATCAGGACTAAGCAAACAAACATACAATAAATAATATAATAACACCTTATTGTCTTGGAGACAACAGACAATATCAAATGACATGAAGAAGGAAAGATGACTCAACCAAGTGACCAAAGTAAAGGGCAAGAAAACCTTTCTGAGGAGGAATGGTAACGGAAATACCTGATAAGGAATTCAAAAAACTCATATATAGGATCATCCAAGAGATCAAGGAAAACACAGACAAAACTCTAGAAGAATTCAGGAAAACAATACAAGAACAAAATAACCAAATAAATAGACACTTAGAAACCATACAAAAACAGCAACTAGAAATCCAGAAGAATAACAACAAAATATCATAAACAGACAACTCAATGGGAGGACATAGGAGCAGAATTCAGTCAGTGGAAGACAGAATCAGTGAAATAGGGGATAAATTCCTTGATACTAATTTGTTTGAGGAACATTCAGAAAAAAGAATGAAGAAAACCTAAGAGTTATGTGGGACACTGTCAAGAGGAATAATATACGTGTGATAGGAATTCCAGAAGAAATGATGAAGTAAAAGAGCTGAACAGAAGATTTCAAAGAGCAGCTCAAGAAGACAAAGTAAAATATTATAATGAAAGTGCAAAAGCATGGAGATAGAAAACCAAAAGCGAATAACACACTCGGCATTTCTCAAGCTGAAAGAACTGAGGAAAAAATCCAAGCCTCGAGTTGCAATATTGAAGGATTCTATGGGAAAAACACTAAAGGATGCAGAAAGCATCAAAAGAAGGTGGAAGGAATACACAGAGTCACTGTACCGAAAAGAACTGGCAACCATTTCAGGAGGTAGCATATGATCAAGAACCTTTGGCATTGAAGGAAGAGAGCCAAGCTGCACTGAAGGCATTGGCAAAAAAAGGGCTCCAGGAACTGAGGGAATACCAGTTGATATATTTCAACAAATGGATGCAGCACTGGAAGTGCTCACTCTTCTATACCAAGAAGTTTGGAAGACAGCTACCTGGCTAACAGACTGGAAGAGATCCATATTTGTACCCATTCCAAAGAAAGAAGATTCAAGAGAATGTGGAAATTATCAAACAATATCATTAATATCACACACAAGTGAACTATGCTGAAGGTCATTCAAAAGTAGTTGCAGCAGTACATTGACAGAGAACTGCCAGAAATTCAAGCTGGATTCAGAAGAGGACATGGAATGAGAGCTATCATTGCTGATGTCAGATGGATCTTGGCTGAAAGCAGAGAATACCAGAAAGATGTTTACCTCTGTTTTATTGACTATGCAAAGGCATTCAACTGTGTGGTTCATAACAAATTATGGATAACATTGAGAAGAATGAGAATTCCAGAACACATAATTGTTCTCATGAGGAACCTATACTTAGACCAAAAGGCAGTCATTCGAACAGAACAAGGGGATACTGCATGGTTTAATATCAGGAAAGCTGTGCGTCAAGGTTGTATCCTTTCACCATACTTATTCAATCTGTATGCTGAGCAAATAATCCAAGAAGCTGGGCTATATGAAGAACGTGGCATCAGGATTGGAGGAAGACTCATTTTCAACCTGTGATACGCAGATGACACAACCTTTCTTGCTGAAAGTGAGGAGGACTTGAAGCACTTACTGATGAAGATCAAAGACCACAGCCTTCAGTATGGATTACACCTCAACATAAGGAAAATAAAAATCCTTACAACTGGACCAATAAGCAACATCACAATAAACAGAGAAAATATTGAAGTTGTTAAAGATTTCATTTTACTTGGATCCACAATCAATGCCCATTGGAAGCAGTAGTGAAGAAATCAAATGGCACATTGCATTGGGCAAATCTTCTGCAAAAGATCTCTTTAAAGTGTTTAAAAGCAAAGATGTCACTTTGAGGACTAAGGTGTGCCTGACCCAAGCCATGGTGTTTTCAATGGTCTCATATGCATGTGAAAGCTGGACAATGAATAAGGAAGACCGAAGAAGAATTAAAGCCTTTGAATTACGGTGTTGGCAAAGAATATCGAATATACTATGGACTGCCACAATAACAAATGAGTCTGTTTTGGAAGAAATATGGCCAGAGTGTTCCTTGGAAGTGAGGATGGCAAGACTTCATCTCATATACTTGGCACATGTTATCAGAAGGGGCTAGTCCCTGGAGAAGGGCGTCATGCTTGTAAAGAAGACGGTCAATGAAAAACAGGAAGATCCTCAATGAGATGGACTGACACAGTGGCTACAACAATGTGTTTAAGCATAACAAGGATTGTGATGATGGCACAGGACCAGGCAGTGTTTTGTTCTGTTGTACATAGGGTCGCTATGAGTCAGAACCAACTCGATGGCACCTGACAACACAACAACAATAGGAATTCCAGAACAGGAGGAGACAGGAGGGAAAAAAAAAAAAAAAACCCACAGAGAGAATTTTTGAGTTTTGCTGGCAGAAAGTTTCCTGAATATCATGAAAGACAAGACAATATCCAGCAAGAAGCTTAACCAACCCCATACAGGACAGACTCCAAAAGAAAGTCACCAAGACATATCATAATTCAACTTTCTAAAACCAAAGATAAAGAATCCTGAGAGCAGCTTGGGAAAAACTGATTGTCACCTACAAGGGGAACCAATAAGACTAAGCTCTGATTTCTTGGCAGAAACCACGTTGGCAAGAAGGCAATGGGATGACATATATAAAACCCTTAAAGAAAAAAAATTGCCAATCAAGAATTACATATCCAGCAAAACTGTCTCTCAGATATGATGGTGAAACTAGGACATCTCCAGATAAACAGAAATTAAGTGGATTTGTAAAAACCAGATCAACCTTACAAGAAATATTAAAAGAAGTCCTTCGGACAAAGAACCAACAACATCAGACAACAACTTGAGATTAAGACACATGACAACATAACTCAGATATCAACCAAGACAAAGAATTCTGAAAAATAAAATAAAGCTACAAGACTGAAACAGGGAACCAGAGACATCAATCTGTAAATGATGACAATTTCAAAATAAAAAGGGGGAATAAATGGTATAGCTACAGAACTTCCATATAGACAGGACGTCAAGGTCATATCAAGATATAATGGACTGTTTTCTACTTAGGAAGATGTCTTCTAGTGCTGCTATAATAGGAATAGCAGAAGTGGATGGTTTTAACAGAGAGAAGTTTATTCTCTCACAGTCCAGTAGGCTAGAAGTTTGAATTTATGGCACCGGCTCCAGGGGAAGGCTTTCTCTCTCTGTCAGCTCTAGAGGAATGTCCTTGTTATTGGTCTTCCCTTGGTCTGGGAGAATCTCAGCATAGGAACCTCAGATCCAAAGGACATGCTGTGCTCCCAGTGCTGCTTTCTTGGTGGTAGGAGGTCCTCATGTTTCTCTGCTGGCTTCTCTCTTTTATATCTCAAAAGATATTGGCTTAAGATACTATCAAATCTTATAGATCTCTTCAATATAACTGCCCCTAATCCATCTCATTACATCATAGTGACAGGATTTACAACACATATGGAAGTCTCATCAGATGACAAAATGGTAGACAATCGTACAATACTGGGAATCATGACATAGCCAAGTTGACAGATATTTTGGGGGGACACAATTCAATTCATGACAGAAGATAACGTTAAATTTCAGGGTAACCATAAAGAAAATTAATAAACTTACCAAAATAAAAAGAAAACCATAAAGATTCAGCAAACACAAAATCAACAACAAGGAAGGAAATGAAAAGAAAATCCACAAACGAACTCAGTACAGAACAGTAAGCAGGACAAAGAAACTATCAACACACACACACAAAAAGAAAAACAAATGACAGTGGTAAATTCATACCTATGGATAATCACACTGAATATAAATAGGTTAAATACACCAGTCAAGAATCAGAGTAACAGCATTGATTTAAAAAACATGACTCATCAATGTTATCTACAAGAGACACACCTTAGACACAAAAATACAAGTAAGTTAAAAATCAAAGAATGAAAAAAAAAAATCAAGCAAACAAAAACCAAAAAAGAGCAGAAGTGGCAGTATTAATTTCTGATAAAATAAACTTCAAAGCAAAATCCAACCTAAGAGTCAAGGAAGGGCACTACATAATGATTAAAGGGTCAATTCAACAAGAAGACATAACCATAATAAATATTTATGCACCTAACAACAAAGCTCCAAAATACATAAAACAAACTCTAACAAAATTGAAAAGGGAAAGACAGTTCCACAAAATAGTAGGAGACTTTAACACACCACTTTTGAGGACAGACAGAACAACTAGAAAGAAACTCAACAAAGGTACAGAAGATCTACACATCACAATCAAGCAACTGGACCTCACAGACATACACAGAACACTTCACCCAACAGCAGCACAATACATAATATTCTCCAATGCAAATGGATCCTTCTCCAGAAAAGATCATATTCTAGCCCACAAAGTAAGCCTCAATTAATAAATTTCAAAAATATTGAAATAATACAAAGCATCTTCTCAGATCACAACGCTATAAAATTAGAAACAAATAACTGGAAGAACAAGGAAAAAAATCAAATATATGGAAACTGAATAACACCTTCCTTAAAAATCACTGGGAAACAGAAGAAGTTAAAAATGAAATTATAAAATTCTCACAATCAAACGAGAATGAAAACACAACATACCAAAACCACTGGGACACAGCAGAAGCAGTGTTCAGAGGTCAATTTATAGCAATAAGCACACTCATCAAAAAAGAAGAAAGGGCTAAAATAAATACCTTAACCTACAACTTAAAGAAATAGAAAAAGAACAGCAAAGGAAACTCACAGCCACCAGAAGAAAGGAAATAATAAAGATTACAGCAGAAATAAACGAATAAGAAAATAGAAAAACATTTGAAAGAATCAACAAGACTAGAAGTTGGTTCTTTGAAAAGATTAATAAAATCAATAAACTGCTGGCCAAACAGACAAAAAGAAAAAAATATGCAAATAACCCAAATAAGAAAATAGATGGGTGACATTAGAAAAGAACCAACTGAAATAAAAAAGATTATAACAGAACAGTATGAAAAATTATACTCCAACAAATTTGAAAACCTAAAAGAAATGGATAAATTTCTAGAAAACAACCTACCCAAACTAACGTAAAATGAGGTAGAAAATCTGAACATACCCATAACAAAAGAAGAAATTGAAGAGGTTATTAAAAAAAAAAACTCCCTCCCCCCGAAAAATAAACCCTATCCCAAACAGCTTCAGTGGAGAATTCTACCAAATCTTGAGAGAAGAGTTGACATCAGTACTACTCCAACTATTCCAGAACATAGAAAAGGAAGGAATACTTCCAGATTCTTTCTACAAAGCCAACATAATCCTGATAGCAAAACCAAGCAAACACACTACTAAAAAATAAAAGTATAGGCCAATATCCCTCATAAATATAGACACAAAAAGTTTCAATGAAATTCTAGCCAGTAGAATACAACAGCATATCAAAAAACAATAATACATCATCACCAACTGGGATTTGTACCAGGTATGCAAGGATAGTTCAACATTAGAAAATCAATCAGTGTAATCTACCACATAACTAAAACAAAGAACAAGAATCAAATGATAATCTCAATTGATGCAGAAAAGGAATTTGATAAAGTCCAACAACCATTCTTGATAAAAAATCTTAGCAAAATAGGAATAGAAGGGAAATTCTTCAACATAATTGAGGGCATATATAAAAAACTAACAGCCAACATTATTCTCAATGGAGAGAGACTGAAAGCAATCCCCTTGAGAATGGGAACCAGATAAGGATGCCCTTTATCACCACTCTTATTCAATATTGTACTGGATGTCCTAGCTAGAGCAATCAGGCAAGACAGGGAAATAAAGGACATACAAATTGGTAAGGAAGAAGTAAAACTATCCCTATTCACAAATGATATGTTACAGAAAATCCCAGAGACTCAACAAGAAATTTACTGGAACTAATAGAAGGATTCAGCAAAGTGCAGGGTACAATATAAACATACAAAAATCAGTAGGATTTCTCCACACCAACAAAGAGAACCCCAAAAAGGAAATCAGGAAAACAATACCATTTACAATAGCTCCCCAAATGTTAAAATACTTAGGAATAAATCTAACTAGAGATGTAAAAGACTTATACAAAGAAAACTATAAAATACCACTGCAAAAAACAAAAGAGACCTACATAAATGGAAAAACATACTATGCTCATGGATAGGAAGACTTAACATTGTGAAAATGTCAACACTATCCAAAGCAATCTACAAATATAATGCAAACCCAATCTAAATTCCAACATCATTCTTTGATGAGATGGAAAAACTAATCATCAACCTTACAAGGAAAGGAAACAGCCCCCTGATAAGTAAAGCATTACTGAAGAAGAAGAACAAGTGGGAGGCCTTACACTCCCCAATCTCAGAACCTACTATACAGCCATGGTAGTCAAAACAGCCTGGTACTGGTACAATGACAACACGTAGACCAATGGAATAGAATTGAGAATCAAGATGTAAATCTACAGCCACCTAATCTTTGACAAAGAGTCAAAGTCCATTCAATAGGAAGAGAGAGTCTCCTTAACAAATGGCGTTGGCAAAACTATATCTATTTGCAGAAAAATGAAACAAGATCCATACTTCAGACTATACACAAAAAGTAACTCAAAATGAATCAAAGACCTAAATGTAAAACCTAAAACTATAAAGATCATGGAAGAAAATAGGAACAACACTAAGGGCCCTAATATATGGCATAAATAGAATACTAAACATAACTAAAAATGCACAAACAGCAGAAGATAAACTACATAACTGGGATCTCCTAAAAATTAAATGCTTTTGCTCATCAAAAGACTTCACCAAAACAGTAAAAAGGGAACCTACAGACCGGGAAAAAATCTTTAGCTACAACATATCCAGCAAGGGTCCAATTTCTAAAATTTATAAAAAACTTCAACACCTCAACACCAAAAAGACAAACAACCCAATTAAAAAATGGGCAGTGACATGAACAGACTTCACAAGAAGACATTCAGGCAGTTAACAAACACATGAAGGGATGCTCATTAGTCATTAGAGAAATGCAAATCAAAACTACAATGAGATAGCATATCACCCCAGCAATAATGGCACTGATTAAAAAACAAAACAGAAAGCAACAAATGCTGGCAAATTTGTGGTGAGATTAGAACTCTTATACACTGCTGGTGGGATTGTAAAATGATACAACCACCATGGAAAACGGTATGGTGCTTCCTTAAAAAGCTAGAAATAGAAATACCATATGATTTAGCAATCACACTCCTACGTATATAGACTAGAGAAATAAGAGCCATGACAAGAATAGACATATGCACACCCATGTTCATTGCAGCAGTATTCACAATAGCAAAAAGATGGAAACAACCTAAGTGCTCATCAACAGATAAATGGAAATATAAAACGTGGTACAAATACAAAATGGAATACTACGCAATGATAAAGAATAGTGATGAATCCCACGAGACATCTCACAACATGGATGAATTTGGAGGACATTATACTGAGTGAAATAAGTCAATCCCAAAGGGTAAATATTGTATGAAATCACTTTTATAAATAGTCAAGAAAAGGTTTACACACAGAAAGAAATATTTTTTGATAGTTACCAAGGCTGGGAGGTGGAAGGAGGGAAAATCACTAACTACAGAGTAGACACTTGTTAACCTTGGTTAAGGGAGAGGCAGTACACAACATGGGGGAAGTCAGCACAACATAACCAAGGCAAGGGAAGACACTGAGAGGTACACAAGAATAAAAGGAAACAAAAGTAAATACTATAACACACACAATCCTGCAACAACAGTCTTAGGCTGCATTCTCTAGAGAAGCAAAACCAGTAAAGTGTATAAATATACATAGATTATATCAAGGAAACAGCTCACGTGATTGTAGAGGCTAGAACGTCCCAAGTCCGTGGATCAGGGTGGAGGCCTCTCCCAAGTCACACAGCTGCAGAAGCTGGAAAGCCCAAGATCAGAACATTGGAGAGCAGGGCTCCCACTCACAGGCTGTGCAGATCGACGAATCCCAGGTTCAGCAGATAAGCTGACAGCTCAAGTCCCAAGAATGGGAGATGAGACAATAGGAAACAGCTGCAGGATACAGAGAGAGCAAAAAGCCAGAACGTCTGCTTATATACAGATGCGGGTCACACCCCCAAGGAGACTCCCTTTCATCTGATTGGCTACTCACAGTATATTCAATCATGGGAGTGATTACATTGAAACACTGAGAATCATGGCCCAGCCAAGTTGACACACAATCTTAACCATCACAAACAGTAATAACAAACAACAATTTATGAGTGGATACATAGGTAGATATGTATGCTGAATAGGTGTGGGAGGTGTATGGAAGTACACCCACGTGCATATATAGATTTGGCCCTTCTTATTGCACTTTGCTTTATTGCACTTCTCAGATATTGCATTTTTTACAAATTGAAGGTTTGTGGCAACCCTGCATCAGCAAGTCTATCGGCGCCATTTTTCCAACAGTATGTGCTCACTTCGTGTCTTTGTGTCACATTTTGGTAATTCTTGCAATATTTCAAACTTTTTCATTATTATTATATCTGTTATGGTGATCTGTGATCAGTGATCTTTGATGTTACTATTGTAATTGTTTTGGGGTCCCACGAATCACGCCTATAAGACGGCAAACTTAATCGATAAATGTGTGTGTTCTGACTGCTCCACCGACTGGTTGTTTCCCCATCTCTCTCACTCTCCTTGGCTTCCCTATTCCCTGAGACACATACTGAAATTAGGCCAATTAATAACCCTACAATGACCTCTAAGTGTTCAAATGAAAGGAAGAGTCACATCTCTCTCACTTTAAATGAAAAGCTAAAAGTGTTAAGCTTAGTGAGGAAGGCATGTAGAAAGCTGAGAAAGGCTGAAAGCAAGCCTCTTGAGCCAAACAGCCAAGTTATGAATGCAAAGAAAAAGCTCTTGAAGGAAATTAAAAGTGATACTTCAGTGAACACACACATGATAAGAAAGCGAAGCAGCCTTATTGCTGACATGGAGAAAGTTTTAGTGGTCTGAATAGAAGATCAAACCAGCCACAACATTTCCTTAAGCCAAAGCCTCATCCACAGCAAAGCCCTAATTCTCTTCAATTCTATGAAGACTGAGAAGTAAGGAAGCTGAAGAAGAAAAATTTGAAGCTAGCAGAGTTTGGTTCATGAGGTTTAAGGAAAGTAGCTGACTCCATAACATAAAAGTGCAAGATGAAGCAGCAAGTGCTGATGGAGGAGCTGCAAGTTGTCCAGAAGATCTAGCTAAGATAATTGATGAAGGTGGCTACACTAAACAAATTTTCAATCTGCTGAAACAGCCTTATCTTGGAAAATGCCATCTAGGACTTTCATAGCTAGAGAGTAGAAGTCAATGCCTAGTTTCAAAGCTTCAAAGGACAGGCTGACTCTCTTGTTAGGGGCTAATGCACGTGATAACTTTAAGTTGAAGCCAATGCTCATTTACCATTCTGAAAATCCTAGGGCCCTTAAGAATTATGCTAAATCTACTCTGCCTGTGCTCTATAAATGGAACTACAAGGCCTAGATGACAGCACAACTGTTTATAACATGGTTTACTGAATATTTTAAGCCCACTGTTGAGACCTACTGCTAAAAAAAAAGAGATTTTTTTCAAAATATTACTGCTTACTGACAATGCACCTGGTCACCCAAGAGCTCTGACGGTGATGTACAAGGAGATTAATACTGTTTTTATGCCTGCTAACACAACATCCATTCTGCAGCCCATGGATCAATGAGTCATTTCAACTTTCAAATCTTATTATTTAAGAAATATATTTGGTAAGGCTATATAGCTGCCATAGATAGTGATTCCTCTGATGGATCTGAGCAAAGTAAACTGAAAACCTTCTGGAAAGGATTCACCATTCTAGATGTCATTAAGACCATTCATGATTCATGGGAGGAGGTAAAAATATTAATATTAACAGGAGTTTGCAAGAAGTTGATTCCAACCCTCATGGATGACTTTGAGGGGTTCAAGACTTCAATGGAGGACGTAACTGCAGATGTGGGGGAACTAGAATTAGAAGTGGAGCCTGAAGATGTGATTGAATTGCTGCAATCTTGTGATAAAAACTTTAACGGATGAGGAGTTGCTTCTTATGAATGAGCAAAGAAAGTGGTTCCTTGAGATGGAATCTACTCCTGTGAAGATGCTGTGAACATTGTTGAAACGACAACAAAGGATGTAGAGTATGACATAAACTTAATTGATAAAGTAGCAGCAGGGTTTGAGAGGATTGACTCCAATTTTGAAAGAAGTTCTACTGTGGGTTAAACACTATCAAACAGCATCACATGCTACAGAGAAATCTTTCGTGAAAGGAAGAGTTAATCTATGAGGCAAACTTCATTGTTGTCTTATTTTAAGAAATTGCCACAGCCACATAAACCAGAGACTCCA
Source organism: Dugong dugon (assembly GCA_030035585.1). Taxonomy (NCBI): domain Eukaryota; kingdom Metazoa; phylum Chordata; class Mammalia; order Sirenia; family Dugongidae; genus Dugong; species Dugong dugon. The sequence continues at coordinate 70,912,382 of CM057461.1, forward strand.
TCAGCCTGAGACCAGAAGAACTGGATAGTGCCCAGCTACCACCAATGACAACCCTGACAGGGAACACAACAGAGAGTCCCTGATGGAGCAGGGGAAGGGTGGGGTGCAGAACTCAAATTCTAGTAAGAAAACCAGACTTAATGGTCTGACCGAGACTGGAGGATCCCCAGAAAGCATGGCCCCTGGACTCTCTGTCAACCCAGAACTAAAACAATTCCTGAGGAATTCAGACAAAGATTGGGCTGGACTGTGGGACATAAAATGATACTCGTGAGGAGTGTGCTTCTTAGCTCAAGTAGACACATGAGACTAAATGGGCAACTTCTGTCTGGAGGAGAGCTAAGAAGGCAGAGAGGGTTAGGAGCTGGCTGAATGGACACAGGAAATCAGGGTGGAAAGGAGTGTGCTGTCACAGTATAGGGAGAGCAATTAGGGTCACATAACAATGTATGTATGAATTTTTGTATGAGAGACTAACTTGAATTGTAAACTTTCACTTAAACTACAACAATTAAAAAAAAAAAAGATCAGGCTTACTGGAGGAACCCCCTAGACTATGGCCCCTGGACACCCTGCTAACTCAAAACTGAAGCCACTCCTGAAGTTCGCCTTTCAGCTAAAGATTAGACAGGTGTATAGACAATAGCCCATGTGAGGAACATACTTCTTAGTTCAATCAAGTGTACGAGACCAAATAAGCAACACCTGCCCAAAAGTAAAACTGAGAAGGCTGAAGAGATAGGAAAACTGGGCAAATGGACACGAAGAACCCAGAGTAGAGAGGGAAATGAGCAAAGTGCTGATACATTGCGGGAATTGCAACCAATGTCACAAAACAATTTGTGTATAAATTTTTTATTGAGAAACTAATTTGCACTGTAAACTTTCACCTAAAACAATAAAAAGAAATTGCCACAGCCACCCCAACCTTCAGCAATCACCATCCTGATCAGTCAGCAGCCATCAACATCGAGTCAAGACACTCCACCAGCAAAAAGATTACCACTCGCTGAAGGCTCAGGTGATGTTATCATTTTTTAGCAATAAAGTATTTTTTAAATTAAGGTATGTACTTTTTTTTTTTTTTTAGATATAATGCTATTGCACACTTAATAGACTACAGTATAGTGTAAACATCAATTTGATATGCACTGGGAAACAAAAAAATTTGTGTGACTTGCTCTATTGGCATCTTTGCTTTATTGCAGTGGTCTGGAACCAAACCTGCAATATCTCTGAGGTATGCCTGTACATATTTGTATGTGCTGCATGTATATTCATATATATAATAGACCACACAGGGGACACAGTCATGGAAAAAAACTAGACATAACCAAACACCTCGAGGGACTGAGTTACTGGGCTTAAAGGCTAAGGACCATAGTCCTGGGGGATATCTAGGTCGACTGGCATGACATAGTTCATAAAGAAAACTTTCTACATTCTACTAAGGCGAGTAGCGTCTAGGGTCTTAAAAGGTTGAGAGCGGCCACCAAAGGTATAGCTATTGGTCTCTTTCCATCCAGAGCAAAGGAGAGTGAAGAAAACCAAAGACTCAAGGAAACAATTAGTCCAAAGGGCTGATGGTCCACAAGAAACACAGCCACCAGCAGCCCGAGACCCAGAAGAACCAGATGGTGCACGGCTACCACTACCAACTGCTCTGACCAGCATCACAATAGAAGCTCCTGGTTAGAGTGGGAAAAAAAATGTAGAACAAAATTCAAATTCATAAAAAAGACCAGATTTACTGGTCTGAGACCTTAGCCTTTGGAATTACCCTTCTAACTTGGAACTGAAGCCATTCCTGGAGATCACCTTCAGCCCAGTAATAGACAGGCCTATCAATAAATAATAACACCCGTGAGGAAAGTGCTCCTTAGAACTATCATCTACATGAGACCAAAAGGACAGCATATGCACAAAAGCAAAGATGAGAAGACAGGAAGGGGCAGGAAAAGCAGACAAAGAGAAATAGAGAACTCAGGGTGGGAATGGGGAGAGAGCTGACACGTTGTGGGGAGTGCAACCTATGACATAGAACAAACTGTGTATAAACTATTGAATAGGAAACTAATTTGCTCTGTAAATCTTCAAATAAAACACACACACACACACAAAAAAAAACAAAAATCCTCACAAGTGGATCAATAAGCAACATCATGATAAATGCAGAAAATACTGAAGTTGCTTTCAAGACAAACCCATCAAATCTTAGGTAGCCCTACCTAACTCCTAACTTTTTAACTGTTTTGTTTTTCATCTAGATTTTGTCTTATGGTTCTTTTTTTCTCATTCTGGCCCAGATGGCACAGTGGTTAATAGCTTGACTGCTAACCAAGTGGCAGTTCAAATCCACCAGCCACTCCTTGGAAACCCTATGGGGCAGTTGTACTCTGTCCTATAGAATCGCCATGAGTCAGAATTGACTCAATGGCAGTGGGTTTGGTTTTTTTTTTTTCAACCTTAGGATAAATTTACCTCCTTTTCCCTTAACAACACACACCTCACATACTCACTCTAGCCTAAGTTACTTAAAAAGATTTTGGGAACTCTCTTTAGGTCAACATATAAAAAACATAAAAAAGTTTTGTCAGAACAAATGCACTTTCATTAATTCCTGAGAAATTTGTTGCTGTTCTTAGGTGCTATCAAGTAGACTTCGACTCATAGCAACCCCATGTGACTGGGTAGAACTGCCCCATAGAGTTTTCTAGGCTGTAATCTTCACGGGAGCAGATCGCCAGGTCTTTCTCCCATGGAGGTGGTGGATGGTTTTGAACCATCAACCTTTTGGTATTAATTTAAAATAATAACACAATATTTGATTTAATAAACAAGTTGGAAATAGGAGAAACATTTCCTCATGCAACAGGAAGTTGCTTCTAGAGGTTAGAGAATTCACAGAAACTTAAATAACTTTTGCTTAAAGAATATAGTGGTGATGATGTACTTAACGGTTACTGAGTTAACATTAAAAAGGTAACTTCACAGGAAGATTCCTGCCTCCACCCACCTGCAGATATTAAAATTAAAGAAGTCCCAGTGCTTCTCATTTAATCACAGGTTAATGGTTTTGTTATGGTCTGCTCTTTGGAACAGGAAGAAAGGTTGATTAGCTACTTTGGGTGAGAAAGAGGAAAACAAATGCTGACAGATTAATTTTGGGTCAGGAATTTTAAGTTCATGGATAAGAAAAGCCCTTGTCTTAGGCTAGGTTCTCTAGAGAAGCAAAACCAGTAACGCATATACAAACATACATAGAGAGTGATTTATATCAAGGAAGTGGCTTACGTGGTTGTAGAGGCTGGAAAGTCCATGGGGTCAGGCTGGAGTCTTCGCCTGACTCACGTAGCTGCTGGGGTTGTCAAACCCAAGACTGGAAGGTCACACAGCAGGCCTCTGGCTCACAGGCTGCAGAGGCAGACAAATCTCAAGATTGACCGGCAAGAGGGCAGGTAAACTGCTAGTTCAAGTCCCAAGAACCAGAGGTCAGACAAACAGGAGCCAGCTGTAGGATCCAGAGCGAGCAAAAGCCAGCAAGCTTTGCCAGAAAGTCCACATATATGGGATGCAGACCACACCCCCAAAGAAACGCATATTCAACTGATTGGCTACTCACAGCAGATCCCATCATGGAGGTGATTACATCATTATACTACTGCCAAACTACATCATAACTGTCAAACCACTGAGATTCATGGCCTAGCCAAGTTGACACACAAACTTGATGATCACAGCCCTCTGAAATAAAAGTAAACTATCTATTTTTAATATAAATTTGATTCCACAAGATTAAAACCAAGATGTCAAGACAAAAAACGAGACAGAAAGGAGAACCACAAACTCACTGGTCACTGAGGCCACCTGTAACAACAAGGCTTGTATGGCCTTCATGCCTATTTTCTACCCTATTGTTTTACTCATCTAGTGCTGCTATAACAGAAATACTTAGATAGGGTTAACTGTACTGGTGGAATAAAAGAGCTGTTAAAAGACTACCACCTAGAAGTGGGTAAACAAGAACCACATCCTGTCAACATAAAATAAGGTTAAAACGTCCTGTGAATTACTACTTCCTCCTTAGTGTTTTTCTAGTCCCTTTCCCCTTCTTATAGGCTCCGCATATGCAGAAGAACAAAGTGTGACTGCTGTTTTGGCTCACCGAAGGGGGCAAGGTAATACAGAAGATAAGTGTGCCCGCACCATATCCCATATCCCATAGTAAGTGATGCCGAGAGCTGCTGAGGGTACTCCGTCCTGAATATCAGCAAGTTCCATCTTGGATTCTAGATGCATGTGCAACCTAGTTAGTATGGACTACCGTTCCAAGGAGTACCCGCCCCTTCGAAGAAACCCACTGAATATTCATTGCTCTGTTGTCCCCACCGAACCTATATAAGCCCTATCCAATCCTTTGTTCTGGGAGACAAAGGCTAGCGTTGCTTTGTTCCTCTTTGTCTCCGCTTGTGAGCTACCTTTGCTCAATAAAGCTTTGTTTGTGCAGAAAACTTGAGCTTCTCCTGGTCATTCTTGGTCAGTAGAAGGCAAAAACCTCATAGGGGCAGCCCAGGTTGGGCAGAAGACCCCGGCAACAATACAAGTGGATGGCTTTAACAAAGAGAAATTTATTTTCTCACAGTTGAGTAGTCTACAAGTCCAAATTCAGGGCATCAGCTCCAGGAGAAGGCTTTCTCTCTCTGTCTGCTCTGGTCCTTGTGATGCATCAGTCTTCCCTTGGTCTGGGAGCATCTCAGCACAGGAACCTCAGGACCAAAGGATGCACGCTGCTCCCGGCACTGCTTTCTTGGTGGTATGAGGTTCCCATGTGTCTCTGCTCGCTTCTCTCTTTTATATCTCAAAAGAGATTGGCTTAAGACACTATCCAATCTTGTATACCTCATCAGTATAACTGCTGCTAATCCATCTTACTAGATCATAGTGATTGAATTTACAACACATAAGGAAATCACATCAGATTACAAAATGGTACATAATTATACAATACTGAAAATCATGACCCAGCCAAGTTGACAGATATTTTTTGGGGACATAATTCAATCCATGACACCTATGATTTCCTTTTTATGACAATCAACAACTTCAGACAGCACAACAAAAAAGGAAATGGCAACCCAGTTGCCTAAAGTGGCCACTCAAAATTCAAGTCATCCTTGATGTAGTCAACCTACTTCCAAGACACATGTGGTTCTAGAGTGAGCACAGAAGGAGCCCGTGTTTAGAATCCCTAAACTGACTATATCTAAACTGAGGTTCCCATCAAATGGCTGTCTAAAAGCACAGGGATTTACAGACCTTACCCTAAATAGACAGAACAAAAGGGGTAGGGATTAATGGTGATGGAAAAATTGCATTGATAAAGGGTAGGGCTGCATAGTTAATTACTGCAATTGCTGACAATAAGTTGTACACCTGTAAAAAACTGAATTGGCAAAAGTTGTGTGATACATTTACAATGACAAAAAAAAAGGGGGGGTTGCTGCTAATGCTACTTACATATAACCACACACCTCATGGGATTTGGTTCCTTGGTTTGGAGAGTTAGGGTAATGGTTTCATGCCTGGGGTCTTAAAAGCTTGCAAGTGGCCATCCAAGTTACAACAGTTGGTGTGTATTCACCTGGAGCAACAGAGGAAGAAGGAGAGTCAGGAATAGGAGGAGGAAATGGAATGTATAGCTAATTGCCTTCATGAACAACTGCCTTCTTTGCTACAAGATCAGAACCGGATGGTGCCTGGCTACCATTACTGAATCTTCTATAGAATCTTTGATCAAAAGGGGAAACATGTAGAATGGAATTTCAAATTCTCATGGACTCCAAATTTCCTCAAGCCATGAAGGTTCCATGAGCCCTTGAAACTATTGCCCTGAGATAATCTTTAAATCTGTGTTAGGGTAAAATCACTACAGAGTTATAGTAAAGCAAGAAGAAAGATTTTATTTGGCATATGTTTCAAGAGGTAAAAGTGGGAAAAGGACAAGCATGCTACTAGAGCCATGTCTGCCTGAGTCCAAGGAATGTTACAGAATCATCAGTATATACTGATGTTACAAATGGGTAAAATCATTGGAAGATTCACCTTTTCACAGATTAGCTAGAAACTGGTAAATCACTGTGATTCTACATTTTGAATTGTCTTTCTTAATAATCACTGGTACAAATTTCAGTGACAACAGTCAGGAGGGTCTTCATTGGTCTAACAAATCTTACTAGTTACTAAATGCTAATAGAAAAACAGAACAGTGGAAAATATGTGGGTGTTTTGTGCTCTAAGTATTTATGTAAAAGGTTCCCTAAAAGATGTTTTCCAAGATTGTCCTAGCTGTTGTCTTTATATACCTCAGGGCCCAGCTGATGTGTCCTTGTGAGTCCTTGTGAGTCCAGCTCCAGCTGGGTCACATTCTTTTTACTCAAGGACAGCGAATAATGGCTCCAATTTTAACTCCTAAGTCAAACCTTAAACCAAAACTATCCCCTGAAGTCTTCTTAAAACCAAACAATAGTTTATCTAGTAAAAAATGTCTGCCTTGAGCATTATTTTCTTTCAAGAACTATCTGTATGGAATAAAATTGACAACAGCAACTTGAAAGATTAGATAGGAATCTTAGGAGGCAGTGAATTCATGTTAATGAGGGAGGAACAACTCAGAAAAGGAGGGTGAGAATGGTTGTACAACTCAAGGAACGTAATCAATGTCACTGAATTGTACACGTAGAAACTGTTAAATTGGTGTATGTTTTGCTGTGTATATAGTCTCAACAACACAACAATAAAATTAAAAAAACAACAACAAAAAAGGGTTACTTAGCAAGATGATGTATAGAATCCAAGCCTGAGTCGGACCTAACCGGAGTTGCGCATTAAAATCTGGATCTCGAAACACGAAAAGAGAAGAGCTCAAATCAGGTCTAGACTAACCCCCCAGACTCTGTGAGAGTGGTGAGGGAAGCAGTGGACACACGGGGTCCTTGTGGGTGCTGCCACCTGTTTGCTCACCACAGCGTTGGTAAGAGGTGTTCTTCAGACCCCACTTCTGACACCAGAACTTTGAAGGAAAAATTCTGATCAATAAGTCAATTGGAGTTAAAAAGTTTCATTTGGCAGAAAACAACTGTTCGAGAAGGAGCAAGCCTCCCAAGAGATGAGCTTGTCACATTACAATTTTGATTAGCTTACCTACAGTACAAACTGTTAGGGGATTTCCCAGAAGGGAAATTTGAAATGATGGGTTTCATTCACTTAATTGGCAGGAGGTGGCTTGGACTGGTTCATTAAGTTTGCCTGTCTGCATTGTATAGGTTAGCTATGACTTATCTAATTAAACTTTTCCCAAAACTGTCTTTGTCATGAGTTTTTTGTTTCTGTGAAGGGTTAAGAGTTAATTTAAGCAAGGGGGGATGGTGGCGACATTTTCTTTTAACACTTTTATATAATTCTTTCTACATTAACATCAAATCAGATAACCGGTAAAATACAAATTTGCATGTTAGGAAACAGCCATTCAATTGGTGTGTAGTAAACTACTGGAGATGTGTTTTTTATTATAGCAAGCACCAGCAGTGAATTTTTTTTTGAAAAAAAGCTAATTAAAATAAGCCACAATATTTATCATATAGCTGTGTTAAAGTAGAAATACAAGTTGTAAGAAAAATTAACACACTTCTTCAGAATAGAAAATTGCTAGTGATTACCCTGTATCATTGCCAGAAAATATCTGAACAGTTTCTCTTTTGGGTAATTGTTTAGGGTACAGGCAGTCCCCAGCTTACAATGTATTCAAGTTACCATGAACCATACTTACTTTAGATTGCCTTTTTATTTTTTTGTACATCTTATTCTTAGTAAAAAGTACTACATTCAGTGTTGCAGCGTGTGACTTGCTGAAGTTATCATTCTCAGATGTTCGCTCACAGATGTTCAGTGTTATGATTTAATGTTCAAAACACTGCCATATAGCAGGCTATGGCAATAATGAAAACTGAAGAAAAATGAGGTATTTCACTTAACGTCAGAACTGACTTAGACCAACTCATGGGAGACGGAGCCTCGTTGTAAGGGAAGTCAGGGACTACCTGCATTTTCTTTGTTTTCCCTTGCCAAAGTCCTGCTTTCCCCACAAACCAGCCTTATGACCAGCTGCGGTTGAGTTGACTCCAACTCATGGCAACCCTATGTGTGTCAGAGTAGAAGTGGGCTCCACAGGTTTTCAGCTGGCTGATTTTTTTGAAATAGATTGCTGGGACTTTTTTCCAAGGTGCCTCTGGGTGGCTTCAAACTTCCAACCTTTGGTTAGTAGCTAAGCGCATTAAGTTTGCACCACGTGGGGGCTCCAAGACAGCCTTCCAGCACTCTCCTTCTGAATAACGCCATCACAGAGGGGACTTGTGAATGAAGCAGCTCACTGGCACCCTTGCTATGGAAACTATGTTTGGCAAGTATCAAATGTCTGAACTTTCCCTGTGCACCGGAGGGCTGACAGCGTTTATTTATAACAGGGAGATTCTAAAAATGGCCACTGTCAATGCAGAAAAGTAATTTCCACGATACTGCTGCAAATTCATTTCCTTTCTGTTAGAACAAAGAAGCAGAGTATGCCGGCCACCTACTTGGGAAGCAGCTTAATCATAAAAAAAAAACTCAGACTGGTTACTGGAACAGAAGAAATTTATAGTGAGGTATGTGAAACATTTTCTAATTGGATCAATGGAACGTTAACTCCTTACTGAAATTAAGTCCTAACGTCCCCATTTCTTTTCTGGTTTTTGTTTTTTGAGAGGAAAAAGGGCCAGAAACATATCATGTAGATATAACTTTTAAAATAATTCCAAAATGTGAGACTAACTATATGAAGTTAAAAAAAATGCCCCACCTTCCAAGTCCAGATCAAACCTATTCAGTACAAATGAGTGGAAAACAGAAAAACACTTTGAAAACCAAGAATTATGGTATTGAGAGTGGTTACAGTAGTAAAGCAAAGTTCTCTTGAATGAAATTTTCTTTTTAAGTAGACCTGACCAAATTCTCATATACACTGCAGACCATCAAATTATATTATCTGTCCATAAGCTTGTTCACAATTATATGCAATTTCATAAGCTAAAAACTTTCATGGTTTATACCATCAGTATGTTGCACTGGTGGTGATGTGAGGTCTTTTGGCAAACACATTTTTCTAAATACAGTTTTATTTATCTTGTGTTGTTGTTGAGAATATACTCAGCAAAACATACACCAATTCAATGGTGTCTACATGTACCATTTAGTGACAGATTACATTCTTCAAGTTGTATAACCATTCTCACCCTCCTTTTCTGAATTGTTCCTCCCCCATTAACATACATTCACTGCCCCCAAGATTCCTACCTACTCTCTCAAGTTGCTGTTGTCAATCTGATCGTTCTTCAAAGAGCATAATGTTCAAGGTAGACATTTTTTACTAGTTAAGCTAAAATATTGTTTGGTTTTAAGAAGACTTCAGGGGATATTTTTGGTTTAAGGTTTAAAGATTATCTCAGAGCAATAATTTCAGGGATTCATCCAGCATCCATGGCCCCAGGAAATCTGGAGTCCATGAATATTTGAAATTGTATTCTGCATTTTCCCCCTTTTGATCAGGATTCTTCTATGGAATCTTTGATCAAAATGTTCAGTAATGGTAGCTGGGCACCATCCAGTTCTTCTGGTCTTATGGCAAAGGAGGCAGTTGTTTATGTAGGCAATTAGCCGTGCATTCCATATCCTCCTCCTATTCCTGACTCTCCTTCCTCTGATGTTCCAGGTGAATACGGACCAATTGTTGTGCCTTGGATGGCCTCTAGCAAGCTTATTTAAGACCACAGGCACTACATATCAAACTAAGAGGTACAACAGAAGCATTAAACATGTTATTAGGCCAATTAACTGGGCTGTCCCATGAAACCATGACCCTAAACCTCCAAATCAAGAAAGCAAATCCCATGAGGTGTTTGGTTGTACATAATCAGCCTCAGCAGTTACTCGTTTGTCATTGTTCTATCTATCACACTTTTGCCAATTCAACTTTTTACAGGTTTACAACTTATTGACAGCAGTCACAATAATCGGCTGTTTACCCCTACCCTTAATCAATGTGATGTCACTGTTAACTCCCCTGCTCTTTACCGTCTCTTACCCCTGGTAACCACTAATAAACTTGGTCCCTCTACATTTTCTTTTCTCGTCTTTTATATAAATGAGGTCATACAGTATTTGTCCTTTCGTGATTATTTCACTCAGCATAATGTTTTCCAGCTCCATCTATATTTTAGCATGTATCAAGACTTCATTTCTCCTACTGGCTAGGTAGTATTCTATTGGATTTATGTAGCACATTTTGTTTATTCATTCATCAGCTGATGGACATTTAGCTTGTTTCTACCTTTTGGTTATTATGAATAGTGTTGCAGTGAACACTGGTGAAGAAGTCTCTGTTTTTCTGCTTTCAAGTCTTTTGGGTAGATACCTAGGAGTGGAATTGCTGGGTCATATGATAGTTTTTAGTTTTTTGAGGAACTGCCACAGTTTTCCACAACAGCTGTACCATTGTGCATTCCCACGTGTAACGTTCCAATTTTCCCACATCCTCATGAACATGTGTTACTTTGTTTTTTATCTTAGCCATCCTAGTTGGAGTGATAGGTATCTCATGGTGGTTTTGATTTGCATCTTTCTGATGGCTAATGACTCCGATCATCTTTTCATGGGTTTGGTGATCATGTGAAAGTCCTATTTGATGAAAAGTCTATTCGAGTTCTTTGCCCATTTTATGATTTATTTTTTTGTTGTTAAGTTGCCAAAGTTTTATATATATTTTGGTTATTAGATTCTTGTCAGATATATGATTTCTGAAGATATTCTCCCAGTCAGTAGCTTTTCAGTTTTTTGGTAGTCTTCTGATGACCAAAAGTTTTTAATTTTTATTAAGTCCCATTTATGTCTTTTGCTGTTTAGGCTTATATTATATTAGATAATCCATTGTTGAAAGCTAGGCCTGACAACATTGTCTTTGCATTTTTCTTCTAAGAATTTTATGGTTTTAGTTTGCACATTTAGGTCCTTAATTCATTTTCAATTTTTTTTGTGTATGGTGTGAGGCACAGATCCTGTTTCATTTTTCTGCATGTGGAAATCCAATTTTCCAAGCATCATTTATAGAATGGAGTTAGCACCCTTGTGAAAAATCAGTTGAGCATAGATGTGTGGGTTTATTTCTGGACTCTCAATTCTATTGCATTGGTCTATGTGTCCACACTGTTACATCAGTATCAGGCCATTTTGATTACTGTATCTGTATAGCATGTTTTAAGTGTGAGTTGCAAAAACATTTTTTAACATTCATCAAATACCAAAAAGACATTTTTTAAGCATTCATTTGCTTAAGAGTCATTTGACAGCGATAATTTCTGCCCTGTAGTTATCTAGACCTAACTTGGTGCTGTATGTATATCAGTATATATGTATATATTCACATCAACCTGTGCATGCAAACTTATATATACGTACATATACACACCCACACACACGCATCATATACATTGTATGTTCTGAGGGAGGTTTCTTTTTAAAAATATGTTAACATTAGGGCATACATCCTTTTAATAATGAAATGAACAGATTGTGGATTTTTAGTACCATATTTTTACCCAATTAATGCCCTCCCACTGCGAGGCACCTTCCTGCCAATCCTCTTCCGCCTTTTGTAAAAAAAAAAAAATTAGCACAGCACGCTTACCAAGTACCTCCTAGGGGGAAGGCACGTGTTATTTGCATAAAAATACAGTACGTGGGCTCTCCTGCCACCTAGTGTTACGTTGCTCTCAGTTATTCAAAGCTGAGCCCCAAAGGATGGAAATCTTACCTGCCTCCTTCTCCCATGTCTCCCCTAAACCATTTCCCCCGGAAATCCAAAGGGTCATTAGGTCTTGTCAGTGCACGTCTCTTGCACCTTTGCTTTTCATAGTCACTAAGTTTAGTATTCATGCCCACCCCGTTAGAAGTAGCCTTCATGGCTTGAGTCAGTTGGCACTGAAGTCAGATGGTCCGTGTCCAGGTCCTGGCTCACAATCCTGGGGGCAAGTTACCTAAATTCTTTGGGTTTCACTTTGCTCATCTTTTAGATAGGAATAGTAATATCTATTTACCTCATAGTGCTGTTCTGATTAAATGAGTTAACCTGTTTAAATTGCTTAGTATACCTGACACACTCATTTAACAAATATTACTATCACGTGCCTTGTATCATGCCAGAGTCCTTAAATGTGAATACAGGTGTTGTAAACAGTCTATATCACTTTGTTATAGGATCAGAAGGCAGGAGTTGGGCTCCCTCTGACAGTTTGAGCTGTTTGAAGTCTACTCTAGATAAAACCACCTTTGCTGAATATGCAGTTGGCAAATAGTCTGTGGTTTGTCTTCTCATTCTCTGAACAGTGTGTTTCACAGAGCAAAGTTTTACATTTTAATTAAGTCCAATGTATCATTTGTCTTTTATGGATCACATTTTTGGTGTCATGTCAAGAACTCTTTGCCTCACCCTGGGTCACCACTTTTTGTTTTCAGCTTTATATTTTACCTGTAGGTCTAATTCATTTTAAGTTCTAAGGTGTGAAGTTAGTTATTTCCTATCAAAACCATTTACAAATGTTCACCTATTTATGTTGATCTCTAACAAGCCAAAACCAAACCCGCTGCCATCGAGTTGCTGCTGACTCGTAGTGACACCAGAGGACAGAGGAGAACTGCCCCCTAGTTTCCAAGGAGCCCCTGGTGGATCTCAACTGCCGACCTTTTGGTTGGCCCCAGGGCTCCTTGATCTGTAATAAGATTTATGTATTGCCTCTTTTGCAATGTCTTTTCATCCGGAGAAGTGCTGCCGAGTGCTGACAGCAATCCCCAGATGACTCTGCATGTATTCCTTACTGGGAAGGCATCTGTAGAAGTCTATTAGTATTCTCTTGAAATTTTTACCTTTCAGTATATCATTACACTGCAGATTAATCCGTCCAGTTGAAGGTTAGGTTAGGTGGAAGCTTTACCATCCTAGCTGAATGGATTCCTTTGCACTAGTATCAAGGTCTGAAAACACTGCTGGGCTGTATGTAGCCTGAGCCTGGAAAATCCATCTGCTTCAAATGTGTGATATGGAGCTCATGCTTGTTTTAACTTCTGACAGTAAAAGATGTGTATTAAATAGCCTGACATAACTCCTGATATAAACATCAGTTGTCACGAAAATGACTTTACCACCATATAAATTCAAATATTAAGTGTTTTATAATTTTTGGTTGTAATTAAGAAACATTATCAAGTCTGCAGCAAAAGCTAACTTTCAAAGCCATTCAGTGTTGGATAATAGGGACTGAGGGAGGTTCTTCTCATTCAGAAAACTTTCAACCTTTGTCTTGAGCTCAGAATCTGAATAAACTTCACCACTGCTGAGCCCTCAAACTCCTTTGTGGTAGCACATCAGGATAGTCAGCTTCTATTTGTCAAAATTCATGGAGCTGATGATGGCTAAACCTATTGCCGTCGAGTTGATTCCAACTCACAGTGACCCTATAGGACACAGCAGACTGTCCCAGTTTCCAAGGAGCCCCTGGTGGATTTGAACTGCTGACCTTTTGGTTAGCAGTCTTAGCTCTTAACCACTACACCACCAGGTTTTCCAGATGATGGCTAAGTCCACAAAATAAAACAAGTAAACCAATAACACTATTCGTTCAACAACAAATGATCTGAATGTTTTCTAAAAAGCTCCTACTGGTAACACAATACTAGGCCCTGAACATCTGACAAGTGTAAATTTGTCAGAAGTATTGACAGACTTTTCAGAGATGCCAATTCCTTAATCATTTCTAGGATGACTATCCCCATTTGTATGGGTCTGAGGGGGTTCCCAGAACGTGGGGCTTTCAGTACTAAAACCAGAAAGGTCTTGGGCAAACCGGGAAAGTTGGTCACCCTAACACTTCAGATTTGCCACTGACTCCTCAAATAAAACCAGAGTACTATTAACATGCTGGCTCACCAAGAGCAAGGGAAAACCGTTCAAAATAATTTGCCATGTTTTCATATTGACTGTTGACGTAGCTTCCAATGTCTCCAACTCTTCAAGCGATTGTTTAGAAAGGCTCACAGTCTTAACACGTTTATTTTCTTGGACAGATTTCTTTGGCTGCTGTAATCAAACACAATTAACTCACTGTTGGTAAATGACTTTCCTTGTTTTGCTGACAAACAGCCATCTGGAAACATACTTGGGTTGTGGCCTCATTTTCACTTTTTATTTTTGTGAGGAAATTCTGTCATGATATTCCATTTTAAATTTTCTGCTGCTTTCCCGTGAGCTGGGGATATGGTTAAGAGCTTAGTATGGTAATATTAACATATTGTCTATTCGTTTCGCACAGCTGGAGTGTTGTAAAATAAACACAATGCTTTGCCATCATATCTTGGTAACAAAATAATCCACACTCCACTGTGCCTTAAAAGCAATATCTGAAGTCCCACTTTCCTTGTTTTGACATGACAGGTATGCAGTGGTAATGAAAAGTAAAATTCCGAGTACCACAATGTGGTACTCAAAATGTCCCAAAGTGTAAGCACCACTGCAGCCTGCAGTGCACTCAAGCAGGAGTGCTAAGCAGTGAGCACACGCATGCTCATTAGCATCTAAACTCTTGGAGTACAAAAGGTGCCACAGATAATATGTAAACAAGCATGGCTGTGTTCCAACAAACCTTTATTTATGGACACTAAAATTTAAATTTTGTATTTTTGTCACAAAATATTTTCTTCCTTTCCGAACCATTTAAAACATGCCAAAATCATTCTAGCTCAAAAAACCCATTGCCGCTGATTCTGACACACAGCAACCCTATAGGACAGAGAAGAACTGCCCCGTAGTGTTTCCAAGGTTGAAATCTTTATGGAGGCATTTTTCTCTCACAGTGGCCAATGGGGTTGAACTGCTGACTTTTTGGTTAGCAGTTGAGCACTTAATCACTGTGCCACCACAGCCCATCGTAATCCCACCATCTGGTCTGTCAGTTTGTTGCACTGTGGTGGGTTGTGCACTGTTATGATGCTGGAAGCTATGCCACCAATATTTCAAATTTGAGTAGGGTCACCCATGCTAGGCAGGTTTTAGATGCAAACAGACTAGAAGGAAAATTCTGGCAATGTACTTCTGAAAATTAACCAACAAAAACCTTACGGATTACAAGAGAACACCGTCCAACTTGCTTGCTTTCAACGTATCATCAGGAAAAACTAGTTGCTGGAGAAGGACATGATGTTTGTGGAAGATATGGTTTGGGGAAATCAAACACGTCAGAATTATATTTGTGTGTGGATATGCTCATCTCCTGGCTTTCCCTGAAGGGATAACTGAAGGACATCCAGACCCACCAAGGTTAGAGATGGTTCACAAAGGGAGGCAGCTCTGCACCCATTCAGTCAACACACACTGAACACTTTCTATGTTAGGTATTATATTCTAAGGGTCTACTCTGCTATCTACATTAATTGTTTGCATTCTGTATCAGAACATCTAGTCCAATGTTTTAGCACATTAAAGATTTATCAATTACTGGCTGAAAGAAGGCTTGGTAGCAGTGAATGTTCTTATATATTTAGAGTAGCTAATACAAAAGCACGTTTCAAGCCATCATCAACAGTTGAGAAGGCAAAAACCTACCTGTTTCACTTGCATACAAATGACTGTAGGAAGTCACTTGCTGGTCACTGTTTGAACAGCAACTATGGACAACTACAAAACACACAAAGCAACTGAGAGGAGACTAACAGCGCAAAGAGGTAGGGGAGCAGGTCACTGCAAACTCCCTGTATTTCAGCAACAGTAGGCAAGCCAGAATTACTGACTGCTTTTATTTTAACCAACGTTTTTCTTCCAAAAATTGTGCCAAGGTCTGCATTATCACTGCACCTAGTTAGATCTAAAGAGTCAGTCCTAATAATAAAAATACATTCAGAATCACTGTTTGCTTTTTCTTCTCCTTCTTTTCCCTGAACGGGCAGGTGTTTGAGTCTCTTGTATTTCTGCTTTTACACCAACTACAGGCTGTTTGAAAGTGATTTCATTATCTTCATCATCATCATTCATTTTAGCCACTTCAGACTTTCTCTTCTCCAAAAATGTTGGTGTACAAACTGGTGTGGAACCCTGGATTCAACAAGCAAAAGATTACACACAGCACATACACATGGGGTGATACCAGGAATGACAATCCAGAAATCCCACCTCCCTTCTGCTTTCACAAGCTCTGCTGAGCTATTTGAGGCCTAAGTCTATGTTTTGGTGTTGCAATCACACTAATAAAGAGCTTAGACGCATATCAAACTTTGTATGGAAATTCTAAATCAACTGGGATATGAATATGCTCCATTATAGGTTTTTGGCTGGAAAATGCTCATCTTACATTTATAAAAATAGTGGCAGGTCTCATTTCCCTCTGCTAAAAAGATAAAATGACAACAAACTCATGATAACCTTTGCTAAGCTCTCTATATCCAGTAAATCACCAGCAAAGATTTACCGAAAACCTTTCAAGATTACACCTGAAATTTTAACGAAGTGATAATAGCTTTGAAACGGCTTTTCGTTTTCCAGATTATGTCTATACCTGGTGCCCAGAATAATGAAGACAATTCTACCTGGCTTTTCAGCCTTCTCATCATCATAGGTAAAATCTTAGGTGAATTTCAAAAGATACTACAAATGCACACATTTATCAGCGATAGTAGTCTTGAATACATTTGACTATTTATCTGTCTCTAAAACCTAGCATGTAATATGATAAATGTAATTTTACCTGGCTATTGATTGAGTTCTGAAGATCCGCTTTTGAAACTTTTCCTTTTTTCTTTTTTGGTAAAATCTTAAACAAACATAAAGAAATGACAAACTTGTGGTCTCACATCTCTCTTTCTATTTTACTCACCGTCACAGCCTCAAACACATCACCGGTGAAGCCTCCCCAAAACACAGCCAATGGTCTTAAGTACCATCCCTCCCACAAGTAACAACATTTCATGAAAGAATATTTACCAATGATGGAAAATTATAAACTATTCCTTTTTTAGCTAACTTCTTCCTGAGTAATTTTTCTTTGTTTTTAAATCGCTTCTCCATGCGCAGCTTTTCCGGCAATGCCCGTTTCTTATTGTATCGTTTTACTGCTGGAAGCGATGGCTTTGAGAATGGAACATCCCAGTCTTTGAAAAGGTCTTCATGTACCTTTTCAGGTGGCATAAAATCACCTATATTTAAAAAAAAAAAAAAAAAAAAAAGTTTTCAACCAAGTGGGAGGGAGGGGATTGTAAGGCTAACTTCCCTGTAAATCCCCACAGATCATAACCATGATAATGTGGCTAATCTCTTATCAGCATGATAAATGAGTCAAATTTGACCCTAACAGAGTGACTGTTTTACAGCAGAAACAAGAAAATCTGCGCTCAGAACTGTCCTTGCTATTTTTCAGAAGACAGACACAACATAGCATTCACGCACCCAACTGACAGAACCCCCGGCCGACCTCTCCCTGGCAGAAGCCACATGTCAATGTGTGGTGTTATCCTGGTCTCAGCCAGGCAGTTCAGTCTCTGTCTCATGGCCAGGGGAGCAGGACAGAGCTGCTGCCCTGGCTGCCTCATCAGCTGCTCAAGCAGAAGCAGGTGAGCACGGGCCCCCGGCGTGGCCACGTTCTACCTCCTGAGACACTGGGATCAGGATGAAGATGCCCATGGTATCCTCTGAAAACGCCAAATCAGTGGCTCTTCCTGCTTCTTTCTGCCTAATCTATAGGAGCCCCTAGGAGGTGCAAATGGTAAGCTCATGATTACCAGCTGGAATGTTGGCAGTTCAAACCCACCCAGAGGTGCCTGGGAAGACAGGCCTGGAGATAAGCTCCCAGACTGTCAGAGCCCTGAAAATGCTATGGAGATCCAGGGAAGACAGCAGCTTAAATAGATGACCGTCCTGACCCTCCCCTACAAATACAACATAAAAAGGAAAAGATACTTGGCCTTGAGGGACTCTGAATCGGGGAGCAGAGGACAGCAGCAGGGAACTGCAGACAGGCAGGAATCACGAATCAACGAGCTGCATCCGGTAGAAAAATCGTGTCTCCCACTGTCCCTCCCCCGAGCCATGTAGGCTGCTGTGAACTGGTGAAGCAGTCACAGCAAATAAGCCTGTCTCCCTAACCACCACACCACCGCCTGTGCAGAGGGAGGGAGGCAGGGAAGGGGAGCGGGGAGGAAGAAGAAACTGGACTGCACCCCCTGGTAGACAGACGGATTAGCCCGCAATATCGTGCATGAGTGGCAGCGCCCCCTGGTGGACAAACTGATCACAGCATGTTCTCTGGTGTATTTAGGAGACACAGAAAGTTGAAAACAGAGATCTAGAATTGTCAAATCCTAATTAAATCAGGGAGGAAGAAAGAGCTATCAGAGAGGGAGAGGAAGCAATAAGCAAAGGTGGACGGCTCTGCCAGCTTAAGAAGTTTTTGCAGAGCGTTAGTATGTGCAAGAACAAAATACTGGGGAGAACTGAGAAAGTGAACACCCCAAAATTCCAACACCCCAACAGAAAAATCACAAAACACACGAAGACAAGAGAAACGATGACCTATCCAAATGAACGTGACAAAAGAAGCGAAACCACATCATTTTCACAAATAATACAACGTTAAACATAATTAAAGCGCTAAGGGAAAACATAAAAGATCTAACAGAAATAGGAAAAACAACCCATGAACGAAACCCTATGGAGCAAAATGGGGTCACCAGGAGTCGGAATCAACTCAACAGCAACCAACCACAAGATTCCAATCTGGTGTCGTCATGCCTCCGGATGGACTGGCTTTCAGTGCCAGAGCTACAGTCAGTATCATTTAGGTTGGCTCTGAAGTGGGATGCCCCACCTTTCGTGCTAGCCTATCTAGAACCCATTAATGGGTCCCCACTGCCTACAGGATAAATTCTAAACTCCCTAACTTGACTAATTAGACCTTTAATAATCTAACCTGCAGCCTAGTCTTTCTGACTCATCTCTTGCTACATCCTCCCAGGCAAATACTATCAGTCCCCTCAGCCAGGCTCAGCCCTGCACCTGGCTCACTCCTATTTACTCTCCAGGTTTCAGCTTAAAGGATGCTTCCTCACGGAAGCCGTCCATGTTCCATTAAGAATGGGTAACTTCTCTTCTGAGGTGCCTCAAACTAACTTGTCCTGACCCCATTTTAGCATACCAGTTCTGAACTCTACAGATTTTAAAATTCTAATTAGAATCTGCCTGGAAAATGCACTTAAATTCCTGCACCACTCCTTAAGAGAATCACCGCAGAGATGAAGTGGGACGTCTAAACAGCTGAACAGTCTGTCCTTCACGCCAGTCACCCATCAGTCACTCAATCTTACGGGTTAGAGTACTTACACTTCAAGAGTCTTTCACCAAAAAGGTAGTTGTTCATTGTTTCAGCAACTATCTGGGCAACATCATCAGACTCAAACTCTACAAAGGCATAGCCTTTGCTATTTCCAGTCTGTAATGGAAAATGCATGAGATGTAGGCCAAATCAATTTTAATGCATTATTAAACTAATTTTTAGCTACTAATTTAAATAAGGTACTTTAGCCCAATTACCATATAACCTTAGGACACTTTTAATTTCAACGTCAACTCACATAATCTGGAGCCAGCTATGGGAAAAGAAAAAGATCCCGAACAGTCTGAACATACAGTTGATTTTTAAGTATTCCTAGAACTTTGGTTACATATGATAAACGCATGATGACTGTGGCTGAGATTTATTCAATAACAACACCTCACTCACTGTGTAAAGGAAACTGATAGGGCCCCCCCGAGTCCTTTACTCATTATCCATTTCATTGATGGTCATATTATTCACATATTCCTAATACCCAAGAGATAGCATGATGCTTCACAATAAAATACAGGTAACGTAATTCCCATTTCATACGTAAGAACTGAGAAGAAACTAACTCCTCAGTATCTTCCAGCTCAACAATAAAAGGCTGTGCTCATTTTCACCTGTATCAGTGACTGGCCGCCTTCCCAGTACAGACTCTGTGAAAACACACATCCTGGGCTCTCACCTCAGCCCCCCAGTGTAAAGTGAATTTTCTCACCTATCTTAGTAACAATGTGTGGGTTCTGGAGTCCAAATGCTCAGATTTGGATCTCGCTGTGACACTTACTTCGGTAAGTAACGTTTAAGCTCTCTGAGCCTCAGTTTTTGAATCTATAAAATGGGGACGATAAAATAACCATTCTCAGAGTTGCTGCAAAGATATGAAATAACCCACAAAAGCACAACATGATGTCAGTTAAGTACTCAGTAAATGTTACCAATTATCAGTGACACCTAGAAAGGTTTTACAATCTTGCATTAAATATTTTTGAATGAATAGAAATTGGTGATATAATTCTGGATATAAAAAATTACTTGAAAGTTGCATGGCTTAACAGGCTCCTTGGATAAGTCCACAACTCTGAGTCTCAGTATACTTGTCTGCAAGAGGATTCTGGTAAAAATTAAAATACCTGAACCCATTTCACAGTCTCAACTCTCAACAGGGAGGGGAAAGACAGTGGAGGAGTGGAAGGGAAACGCTGAAATCCCACTCAACTTACCACCACTGTACACAGACATAAACCTTTGAGAAGTGAACTGAAAATAAATATCATGTGGCAAAATATTAATGCTTTACCCAGCAATCCCAAGAATGCTGGAAATACCAAGCAAACAGTCCCATATATGAAAATGCTCTGTAAACTGTCAAGGATTATATACATACATTTGAAAAATAAGATAAATAACCTAATGCAACTTTAAAAATTTTACCTTTTTACTTCTGGACAATTTGAGTCTTGTAACAGTGCCAAACTGGGAGAAATATGCCTTGAGTTGGGGTTCAAAAAGGCCTCGAGGTATGTGGCCCACATAGACTACTCCAGGAGTAAGTTTCTTTTGCTAGAAATGTAAAGATCAAGTAAATATACTTTTAAATAAAAAGAAAAATCACATTGCAATAAAACCCCCGCTCTAGGTTCAACAAAAACGCCAAGAACTACCCTGTATTTCCACTTACCACACCTGTAACTGAATAATTAGTGGTTTACCAGCTATCTCCCCACTACAACAACCATCAAGCAAACAAAACTCCTCTAAGTTTCATATCCTAGCACAAGGTAAGGACTAAAAAACTCTATGTTGGATCAGTGGATAAGCCAATCTGTGAACATATCCTTTTAAATTTCCTGCCCAGAGAACTTGGCATACATTTTTTTTGGCAGATCATTTACTCGCATCTAATCGAAGAGATTCTACAAGTTTGCTAACGTTCACAATGAAAACTGAGCTTTCTGCAACTGCTATCGTATACTTTCCTTTTAACAAGAAGTTTTAATCACTTTTCCACCCCTTCTATTTTACGCTAAAGGAGCTCTGGTAGCTCAGTGGTTAAAGCACTCGGCTGCTAATCGACAGACGGGCGGTTGGAACCATCAGCCACGCTACGGGAGAAAGATGTGCCCGTCTGCTTCCGTCAATACCACAATCTTGGAAAATTTATGGGGCGGTTCTACTCTGTCTTACAGGGTCGCTAAGAGTCGGAATCGACTCGACGGCAATGGGTTTGATTTTTTTTACGCAAAAATCGAAGCAAATATAAACTTGATGTCAGAGGCCATAGTCTGCAAGTGAAACTTCGCAAATAACTCTTAAAAGAACTCCAAAATCATCAACCGGGCACACAAACACGTGAAGCATGTCTGGAGTGGGAACCCCATTTTCGCGGGCAGAGCGGAGGCACGACAGCTGTAACCCCAAGTTAACTTGCGGTATGGGAAGGCCATTCCCACCAGCCGGCGCCCTCTTTCTCCTGCCGCGCCCCCCAGTACCTGCCCGTTACCTCCGCACGAAGACCCCAAGGCCGACAGACATAAGCTTACACGTCTCGGGGAACCCTGACCCGCGTCCCCGGCCGCAGGCCCTCGGCCTACCAGCTCACGGGGGCAGGTCCTGAGTCCGTCGGGCGCCCGCCTGGGGAGAGCCTGGAGGGGCCAGAGGCGCGAGGAGGGCCAGGCGCGCCGGACACAGAGCCGGGCTGGGCTCCCCGCGACTTCTGAGGCCTCCCCAGCCCGTCGGCCGCCACCCCTCGCGGTCCAGCCCGAGGCGGCAGCTCACCTGGGTCGCGCGCCGGCGGACCTGCGCCACCTGCTTCTGAAACTTGGCCTGCTCCTGCGGGTTCAGCGACAGGAGCGGCTTAGCGGGGCCATCAAAATCCGCCATGTCCCAGCCGCCCAAACACTCCACGCGGAGCTCCCGGAAGTGCGAGGCCTTCAACTCCCCCGAGGCGGAAGCGGAGGCGGAAGGGGCGGGGCAAGAGGTGTGGCGGGGCGCAGGCGGGGGCGGAGCCCAGGCCGGGGCGCGGAGAGCTCGGGCAGCCCCTGCTGGCGGAGCCCCCACACCTGCCATGTGCCTAAAATGGCAGGTGGTTTCTTGTTCAGCGGTGCAGTGGTTAAGAGCTCGGCTGCTAACCGAAAAGTCGACAGTTCAAATCCAGCCGCTCTTTGGAAACCCTACGAGGCAATTCAGCCCTGTCCTACAGGGTCTCTATAAGTCAGAACAGACTTGATGGATTTGAGTAACCCTACAATTTTAAAAGGGGAATTAAAAATAAACTCCAAAACCGTATTATTGCCCTTGCTGAAATATTCCTTCAATCGTTTGTTCTTTACTTTTTTTTACTCATTTGTGGTTTTGAACCCCTAGTACACCTCCCTGTGTTGCTGCCTTAGGGAACTTAGAGCTTGGGGGGTGGGGGTAGGATAAAGAGACGTGGGGGAGAGTTAGGTGCCCAGAGAGACCAAGAGGCTGTAGGGGAGAGCACGCTGGGTGACCAGGAGGACCTCCTGCAGGGTCATCTGAGCTGAGACCTTAGGCTGTGGTGCAGACCCGGAGCACAGCGTGGTGTCTGTGGGGCTGGCATTCATCAGTGTGATTGGAGCCAAGGGGCGAGGGAAGGGTGGTAGGAGGTGCGATGGGCGAGGTGGGCAGGAGGGCTCTCCGTGTCAAGGTATGCACCTTGGGCTTGATTTTAAACGCAAGTGGATGTGAGGGTTTTAAAGCAAGGCTGTGGCTGTTCTGATTTATGTTTTCAGATTTGTTGTTGTTGTTAACTGCCATCGAGTTAGCAACTTATGGCCACCCAATGCCCAATGGAATGATCTGTTGCAGATAGGACCTGTTGTGATCCATTTCTCAGAAGTAGATGGCCAGGCCTTTCTTCCTAGCCCATCATAGTCTGGAAGCTCTGCTGAAACCCATTCAGCATCACTGACAGATGGGTGGTGGCTGTGCATGAGGTGCAATGGCCTCTACTAAGGGGGGAGGATAGACTAAAGGAAGCAGGGAGAGGTGTTCTCCAGACAGGGGACATTGTGCTCTGGAACTAGTGCGGGGAGCGTGGAGAGGTGTCTAGTGACAGTGGCAGAGTGGGAGGGGGAAACACCCAGGGTGGGGCCAGCTGCTTCCTCTGTGAGTTGGCATGGCCCCCATGCCCACTGCCTCCTTCCCGTCAGTGCTCAGCTCCATGTGCCCCTCAGGAAAGGTGTCCCAACCTCAGCTACGATCAGCAACTCCTTTCGGACACTCTCTCTTACCGTTGTGTTTGCATGGACAGGCTGGATTTTCAGGGCACAAGCAGCAGAGAGCAATTTCATTCTTCCTCAGGAATGCTCCTTCTCTGAGCTTGGTCCTTCTCCCCCTGGATGAAACCTGGGGGAGAGCTCATCCCTTCTCTGGTCACCCTTCAGATATTGGTGACTAGAAGCATTTTCCAGGTGTTCAAAATCCAGTGTCAAGTATCTCCCCACTTGAGCCTGCCTAGGCTGAGAAATTCTCAGCTCCATTTTCTTTCTTGCACCCCAGCTACTGTTTAGGGCCCCTTCAGGGTTGGAAGATGTGCATATAATGACATATGCAAAGAACCGGAGATAGAAAACCAAAACAGAAGAACACCTTCAGCATTTCTCAAGCTAAAAGAACTGAAGAAAAATTCAAGCCTTGAGTTGCAATACTGAAGGATTCTACAGGGAAAACATTAAATGCAGGAAGCATCAAAAGAAGACGGAAGGAATACGCAGAGTCACCATATCAAAAAGAATTGGTTGACATTCAACCATTTCATGAGGTAGCATATGATCAGAAACTGATGGCACTGAAGGAAGAAGTTCAAGCTGCAGTGAAGGCATTGATGGAAAACAAGGCTCCAGGAATTGACGGAACATAACTGAGATGTTTCAACAAATGGATGCAGGCCTGGAAGTGCTCACTTGTCTATGCCAAGAAATTTGGAAGACAGCTACCTGGCCAACAGACTGGAAGAGACCCATATTTATGCCTATTCCAAAGAAAGGTGGTCCAACCGAATGTGGAAATTATCAAACAATATCATTAATATCACATGCAAGTAAAATTTTGCTGAAGATCATTCAAAGGCGGCTGCAGCAGTATATTGTCAGGGAACTGCCAGAAATTTAAGCTAGATTCAGAAGAGGACATGGAACCAGGGATATCATTGCTGATGTCAGATGGATCTTGGCTGAAAGCAGAGCATACCAGAAACATATTTACCTCCGTTTTATTGAATATGCAAAGGCATTTGACTGTGTGGATCATGACAAATTATGGGTAACATTGCAAAGAATGGGAATTCCAGACTCAATTGTGCTCATGAGGAACCTGTACATGAATCAAGAAGCAGTTGTTCGAACAGAACAAGGGGATACTGCATGGTTTAAAGTCAGGAAAGGTGTATGTCAGGGTTGTATCCTTTCACCATGCTTATTCAGTCTGTATGCTGAGCAGATAATCGGAGAAGCTGGACTATATGAAGTAGAACGGGGCATTAGGATTGGAGGAAGACTCATTAACAATCTGTGTTATGCAGATGACACAACCTTGCTTGCTGAAACTGAGGAGAACTTGAAGCACTTACTGATGAAGATCAAAGACCACAGCCTTCAGTGTGGATTACACATCAACATAAAGAAAAAAAGAAACCTTGCAACTGGACCAATAAGCATCATCATGATAAAGGGAAAAAAGATTGAAGTTGTCAAGGATTTCATTTTACTTGCATCCACAGTCAACACCCATGGAAGTAGCAGTTGAGAAATTAAAAGACGTATTGTATTGGGCAAATCTGCTGTAAAAGGCCTCTTTAAAGTGTTAAAAATCAAAGATCTCACATTGAAGACTAAGGTGCACCTGACCCAAGCCATGATGTTTTCAGCCGCCTTATATGCATGTGAAAGCTGTACGATGAATAAGGAAGACCGAAGATGAATTGATGCCTTTGAATTGTGGTGTTGGCGAAGAATGCTGAATATACTGTGGACTGCCAAAAGAACAAACAGATCTGTCTTGAAAGGAGTACAACCAGAATGCTCCTTAGAAGCAAGGATGCTGAGACCGCATCTCACATACTTTGGACATGTTTTCAGGAGGGATCAGTCCCTGGAGAAGGACATCATGCTTGGTAAAGTAGAGGATTAGTGAAAAAGAGGAAGACTCTCAATGAGATGGATTGACACAGTGGCTGCAACAATGGGCTGAAGCATAACAAAGATTTTAAGAATGGTGCAGGACTGGGCAATGTTTTGTTCTTTATTGTACACAGGGTTGCTATGAGTCGGAACTGACTCAACAGCACCTAACAACAACAACGGGGTTGGGACAGGAGAGAGCAGAGGGAGGGACAGGAAGGGGCTATATGACTGGCAGGTGCCAGGCAATCCAGGAGCTTCTGGCTTTCTCTACAAAGGCACGTTTTGTTTTTAATTGTCATGAGGTATATATAACAAAACGTTTGCCTTTCCAACCATGTTTACATGTACAGTTCAGCTATTAACTATGTTCACCATGTTGTGCAACCATCACCATTACTGGTTTCCAATTTTTTTCATCACCCTTAACAGAGACTCAGTGCCCCTTAGGCAATAGCTCCCCCATCCCCAGCCCAAATACCCTGGTAACTACTTATCCACTTTGGTCTCCATGCATTTGCCTGTCCTAGATATTTCACATTAGTGGGATCATACAATGTTTGTCATTCTGTGAATGACTTACTTCACTCTCTGAGCCTACTTTCTAGGTGGTCCCTGCCTGGTTCTTATGGCCCAGCCCACCTGCCACTGTCTGCTGAGGGCTGCTCTGCTTCCAGGGGCTCGTCTTGGGAAGGCCTTTCTCAGCTGACCCTGGTTTCTGATCCTTCAGTAAGGGCTCTCCACACACAGCCTTCACTCTCTGTGCTGCTGCTGCCCAGCAGCCCTGGCTGGCCCCAAAATTTGGTGCATGAGGCAGGTACAGATCCCTGTATCCTCCAAATTCCAGAGAATGAAAACCAAGCTCTCTTGTTGTCTGAAGACCCCTCCCTTGGGGTGTGTGTGTGTGTTTGAGAGACACTCCCTCCTTTCCTCAAGGGTGCTGCTTAGTCATCTAGTGCTGCTGTAACAGAAATACCATAAGTGGATGGCTTCAACAAACAGTTTATTCTTTCACAGTCCAGTAGGCTAGAAGTCCCAATTCAGGGCGTCAGCTCCAGGGGAAAGCTCTCTCTCTCTGTCGGCTCTGGAGGAAGGTCCTTGTCATGGTTTGAATTATGTCCCCCCAAAAATGTGTGTATCAATTTGGCTGGGCCGTAATTCCCAGAATTGTGTGATTGGCCTCCATTTTGTGATTGTAATTTTATGTTACAGAGGATTAGGGTGGGATTGTAACACCACCTTTACCCAGGTCACATCCCTGATCCAGTGTAAAGGGAGTTTCCCTGGGGTGTGGCCTGCACCACCTTTTATCTCTCAAGAGATAAAAGAGAAGCAAGCAGAGAATTGGGGGACCTCATACCATCAAGAAAGCAGTGCTAGGAGTAGAGCACGTACTTTGGACCGGGGTCCCTGCGCAGAGAAGCTCCTAGTCTGGGGCAACACCAAAGAGAAGGCCAACAGAGAGAAAAAGCCTTCCCCTGGAGCTGATGCCCTGAATTTGGACTTTTAGCCTACTTTAACTGTGAGGAAATAAACTTCTCTTCATTAAAACCATCCACTTGTGGTATTTCTGTTATAGCAGCACTAGATGACTAAGACAGTCCCTGTCTTCTATGTTCCCCTGCACCAGGAGCTCTTCAGTGCAGAACCCAGGTTCCAAAGGACACATGCTCCTGTTCCTCTTTCTTGGTGGTATGAGGTCCCCATGTCTCTCTGCTCACTTCTGTCTTTGATATCTCAAAAATGATCAGCCTAAGACACAATCCAATCTTGTAGATCCCATCAACATAACTGCTGCTAATCCATCTCATTAACATCATAGGGACAGGATTTACAACACTTAGAAAAATCACATCGGATGACAAAATGGTGGACAATACTGAGAATCATGGCCTAGCCAAATTGATACACATATTTTTAGGGGACACAATTCAATCTATGACAGCTGCTATGGAGAGGAGAGGGGAGGAAGGAAGCAGGGAAGGGAAGACAGCAAACTGACAGTTGTCTCCCAGGATATCCTCTCTCAGTTTCCCCACCGCCTCCATGAACTCCTGACCTCCGTTCGCATCCCTAGAAGTGACCCAGTGTTGGGACACCTGCTGCCAATTTGTTAGCAGAGTGCTTCCCCAACTTGACAGAGCATGAAATTACCTGGAGATTTGGCCACAAGGCAAATTCTGACCCAGTCGGCATGGGGTACGGCCGCACATTCTTGTTTCAAGTGAGCTCCTAGGTGGGCCTGATGCTCCATGGACCATGCTTTGAGGAACAGGAGTGAGATTTGGGGCCTGTGGTCACCATGATATGTGCAACCTGTAATGCTTTCTGAGGAAAACATGGATCCTGAGCCCTTCTCAGGTGCTGGGGCGACCTGTTAGGGCCCAGTCCCAGTGGTTCCGGCATGTTTACAGGGGTCAGTGGCTGCCATTCCTCAGCCCTCCTCAGACCACTGAAGCCAGCCTTTAACTGGGGGCAGAGACACTCGGTCCCTGACCCTCACTACCACCCAGACCCTGGCTGCTCTTTGCTTCCCCTCTGAACCTCAGTTAAGTGCTCTGGCCGTTAGGTCACCTCTCATTCTTCCGGGGCCTGAGGGTCACTCTGACGCCAGAAGGGTGGTCACAGGAGCTGATGTGGCCTCCTGGTCAGAGAGTCCAGAAGCTCTGGAGGGAAATCCCCTGCCTCCCTGGGCCTGTTTTCTCATCTGTAACAGAAAAATTTGGACTAGATGGTTGTTGAGGTCTCCTCTGTGTGCTCTGGGTTTTTGGTGTCAGCAGCGGCAGTGGCCACACGTCTAATGATAAGACTAGTGCTCCTTCTGCCCAGGAGACAGGCAAGTGTGTCTGCCCTCCGTCCTTCCTTCCTTCTCACCCTCTGCCCCCCCCCCCCATTCCTTTCTTCTTTTTGTTTTTATGTGTGGAAAGGGAGCTACTGACATCCTGGTTGGGGCACTTCTTTGCTGAGCTCACTGTCCCACACAGACTGCCTTTGCACCTGTCCCCAGACTAAATGCCACGGGTACTCCCAGTCATCATAGTAATCAAATACCTCTGGGAATTCCCATACCCCCAAGTAGACTCCTGAGTGTGCTCAGTGAGTGTTACTCCTCCTCCCCCCAAGACAAGACCCACCCTCTGATGGGACAGAATGGCAACATTTCATTTCCTCAGTGCCATTATCACCACATATGGTGGAGGTGAGTGGCTAGTGGTACTAGGTGGGACTATAACAAAAGATCTAACATTAGTATCATTGGAGTTTCAGAAGGAGAAGGGAAAGAAGGCAGCGCTGAAAAAGTACTTGGAAAGTAATGGCTAAAAAATTCCAAATTTTGGCAAAAGAAGTGAGCTTATAGATTTAAGAAGGTGAGTGTCTTAACTATCTAGTGCTGCTATAACAGAAATACCACAAGTGGATAGCTTTAACAAACAGAAATTTATTTTCTCACAGCTTAGGAGGCTAGAAGTCTGAACTCAGGGTGTCAGTTCCAGGGGAAAGCTTTCTCTCTCTGTTGGCTCTGGGGGAAGGTCCTTGCCATCAATCTTCCCCTGGTCTAAGAGCTTCTTAGTGCGGGGACCCCAGGTCCAAAGGATGCGATCTGCTCCTGGCTCTTCTTGCTTGGTGGTAATGAGGTCCCTGACTTCTCTGTTCAATTCTCTCTTTTATTTCTCAAAAGAGATTGACTCAAGATACAACCTAATCCTATAGATCGAATCCTGCCTCTTTAACATAACTGCCTCTAATCCTGCCTTATTAACATCAAAGAGGTTAGGATTTATAACACATAGGATAATCACATCAGATCACAAAATGGTGAACAACCATACAATACTGAGAATCATGGCCTAGCCAACTTGACACACATTTTGGGGGGACTTAATTCAATCCGTAACAGTAAGCAAATCCCAATAGAATAAACTCAAAGAAATCCATGCCAAAACACATTATGATTAAACTTCTGTGATACAATGAATTACTTAATATGGCCCTTCTAACCATGGTCTTTATGACTCACACACAATGATTGAGTTGGACTATGCAAATAAGGTATATGGAACCTGTGATGATTAGGGTTATATATCAACTTGGCTGGGCCATGATTCCCTATATTGCATGGTTGTCCTCCATTTTATGTGTTGTGGATCCTGATCTCTACATGTTGATGAGGCAGGATTGGCATAGGGTGTGTCTTGGGTCACAGTCTTGCAGGACAGAGTGACTCAAGTCCCACCCTCATTAAAGTTACGCCCTTCCCTGGGGTGTGGCCTGCATCTAAGACATATGTGTGTGTCCTGGTGAGGCTCTCTCTGCATCTGGATCCTGCGTCTGGTTTGTGATTAATTGACCTGCAGTTCTTGGGACATGAGCCAGAGACCTGCTGTCTAACCTGCCGACTCTGGAATTTGCCGGCCTCCATTTTCTGACCTGATTCACCAGCTTCCGCACCCTTGTGAGCCAGCAGCCTGTGGTCTGAAGTGCCAGTTTGGGTTTATCAGCCCCTGCAGCCATGTGGGTTGGGATAAGCCTATGCCTGACCCATGGATATGGGGCTTGCCAGCCTCCACAACTGCATGAGCCATTTCCTTTATATGGTTCGTGAGTTTTGTGAGACATTGCAGCAAATTAGGGAACCCAAAGATGGGTGGCAGTGCTAAGGGGAGAGGAAGTAGTTGATGTGAGAAATGATGGAGTGGTACAGCAGTTTGGAAAGACTGGACATTTGGTACATCTTTAACCTTTGCCTCATAAGAACTAGCTTTGTACTGATTCTTATGAAAGAAATTATTTGTTTAACTTCTGAAAATAAAGAGATAAAATTCTTTAAAGCATCCAGAGAAAAATGACACCTTACACATAGGAGAAAAATAATTTGAATGACAACAGATTTCTCACCAGAAATCATGGAGCCCAGTAAGAAGTGGCACATAGTGACTGAGGAATTATAATTGGAATGATTATTCCCTGTCCTTGAGTAAAAACAATGTGACCCAGCTGGAGTGAAAAGGACTCAATAAGGGCACATCAACTGGGCCCTAAGGTATAAAAACAATAGCTAGGACAATCTTGGAAAACATCTTTTAGGAAACCTTTCACATAACAAATACTTAGAGCACAAAAGACCCACTCTTATCTTTTTTATTAACATTTGATAAACAGTAAGATTTGTTGGATCAGTGAAGACCCTCCTGAATGTTGTCACTGAAATTTGTACCAAGGATTATTAAGAAAGACAATTTAAAATATAGAATTACGGTGATTCAGCAGTTTTTAGCCAATCTGTGAAAAGGTGAAGCTTTTAATGATTTTACCCATTTGTCATGTCTGATAAATACTGAGGAGCCCCTGTGGCACAGTAGTTAAGAGTTCGGCTGCTAACCAAAAGTTTGGCAGTTCAAATCCACCAGCCGCTCCTTAGAAACACTATGGGGCAGTTCCACCCTGTCCTATAGAGTTGCTATGAGTTGAAATTGACACAATGGCAATGGGTATATATACCGATGATTCTGTAACATTTCTCAGACTCAAACAGATACAGCTCTAGAAGCATGCTTGTCTGCTTCCATCTTTTGCCTCTTGGAACATATGCTGAATAAAATCTTTCTTCTTGCTTTACTGTAACTTTGTGGTGACTTTACCCTAGGACAATTTAATGGTACAGCCGAGGCAGGATTTTCTGAAGCAATGAATCCATTTGACGTGGAGGACACCTGGACTGCAGAGCAGAAGCCAGCAAAGGGAGGACACGTGGTGACTACTTCCTCAGAGGTATTGGAGAGTGGACGTTTTCCTCAAGTAACTTTGGCACAACAAGCAAAGTTAGTGGCTCTTACCAAGTTTGTAGATTAGTTAAAAAAAAAAAAATCAATCTGTGAACCATATTCACGGATTCAAGGATTGTTTCAGGTTGGGTCATGATTTTGAGATACTGTGGAAACAGCAGCGATTTCTAACAATAGGAAGATCTCCTATTGAGAATGGGAGGTATGTGGCCACACTTTCAGATGCTTTCCTGTTACCTTTCAAAATAGCTGTGGTTAAGATACAAGCACACCAGTCAAAATGACAACCTCGGACTGAGGAGGTAATTGGGAACGAGCTAGCTGATGCTGCAGCTATAAAAGCAACTAGTAGAGAGACCTAAAAACCCAGCCCAGCTTTATCTGAAAATGCTTTAAGGATAATTAAAACATAATCTGTTGAGACTATGACCCTTCCTAAACTTATGTTTTTGTTGTTGTTGTTAGGTGCCGTTGAGTCGGTTCCAACTCATAGCGACCCAATGTACAACAGAATGAAACACTGCCAAGTTCTGCACCATCCTCACTATCGTTATGCTTGAGCCCATTGTTGCAGCCACTGTGTCAATCCATCTCGTTGAAGGTCTTCCTCTCTTTCACTGACCCTCTACTTTACCAAACATAACATCTTTCTCCAGGGACTGATCCCTCCTAATAACATGTTCAATGTATGTGGGATGGAGCCTTGCCATCCTTGCTTCTAAGGAGCATTCTGGTTGTACTTCTATTCAATATTCTTCGCCAACACCATTACTCAAAGA
Source organism: Dugong dugon (assembly GCA_030035585.1). Taxonomy (NCBI): domain Eukaryota; kingdom Metazoa; phylum Chordata; class Mammalia; order Sirenia; family Dugongidae; genus Dugong; species Dugong dugon. The sequence continues at coordinate 70,944,586 of CM057461.1, forward strand.
CGTCAATTCTTCTTCGATCTCCCTTGTTCAGCTTTCACATGCATACAAGACGACTGAAAACACCATTGCTTGGATTAGGCGCACCTTAGTCTTCAAGGTGGTATCTTTGCTTTTAACACTTTAAAGAGGTATTTTGCAGCACATTTGCTCAGTGCATCTTTTGATTTCTTGACTGCTGCTTCCATGGATGTTGATTGTGGATCCAAGTAAAGTGAAATCCTTGACAACTTCAATCTTTTCTCCATTTATTATGATGTTGCTTATTTGCCCAGTTGTGAGAATTTTTGTTTTCTTTATGTTAAGGTGTAATCCATACTGAAGTCTGTGGTCTTTGATCTTCAGCAGTAAGTGCTTCAAGTCCACTTCACTTTCAGCAAGCAAGGTTGTGTTATCTGCATATCGTAAGTTGTCAATGAGTCTTCCTCCAATCCTGATGCCCCATTCTTCTTCATATAGTCTAGCTTCTCAGATTATTTGCTCAGCATACACATTGAATAAGTATGCTCTGTTCAAACAACTGCCTCTTCATCTATGTACGGGTTCCTCATAAGCATAATTAAGTGTTCTGGAATTCCCATTCTTAGCAACGTTATCCATAATTTGTCATGATCCACACAGTTGAATGCCTTTGCATAGTCAATAAAACAGAAGTAAACATCTTTCTGGTATTCTCTGCTTTCAGCCAGGATCCACCTGACATCAGCAATGATATCCCTGGTCCCACAACCTCTTCTAAATCTGGCAGTTTGAATCTCTGGCAGTTTTCTGTCGCTACACTGCTGCAGCCACTTTTGAATGCTCTTTGGCAAAATTTTACTTGTATGTGATATTAATGACATTGTTTGATAATTTCCACATTCTGTTGGATCACCTTTCTTGGGAATAGGCATAAATATGGATCTCTTCCAGTCGGCTGGCCAGATAGCTGTCTTCCAAATTTCTTCGCATAGACAAGTGAGCACTTCCAGGGCTGCATCCGTTTGTTGGTATTCCGTCAATTTCTGGAGCCTTGTTTTCCACCAATGCCTTCAGAGCATCTTGGACTTCTTCCTTCAGTACCATTGTTTCTTGATCATATGCTGCCTCCTGAAATGGTTGAACGTTGACCAATTCTTTTTAACATAGTGATTCTGTGTATCCCTTCCATCTTCTTTTGATGTTTCCTGCGTCATTTAATATTTTCCCCTTGGAATCCTTCAATATTGCAACTCGAGGCTTCAATTTTTTCTTCAGTGCTTTTAACTTGAGAAATGCCAAGCATGTTCTTCCCTTTTGGTTTTCTATCTCCACATGTCATTATAATACTTTACTTTGTCTTCTCAAGTCACACTTTGAAATCTGTTCAGCTCTTTTACTTCATCATTTCTTCCTTTGGCTTTAGCTACTCAAAATTCAAGAGCAAGTTTCAGAGTTTCTTCTGACATCTATTTTGGTGTTTTCTTTCTTTCCTGTCTTTTTAATGACAAACAGATGAAACTGAGAGGGCGGTGAGCTGCCACAGGCCCCGCTTCCGCCAGTACCACTCAGTAGATTCCATCATGGGGGTGATCACAACATCATCCAACTATTAAAACACGGAGAATAATGGTCTAGCCAAGTTGACATACAATCTTAACCATCACAAGTAGCAATATTAATCTCAGATAAAACAGACTTTCAGGCAAAATCCACCATAAAAGACAAAGAAAGAGATTATATAATCATTAAAGGGACAATCTACTATGATGACATAACCTTCACAAATATCTATGCACCCAATGACAAGGCTCCAAAATACATAAAACAAACTCTAACGGCACTGAAAAGAGAAACTGACAGTCCTGCAACAATAGTAGGAGACTTCAACACACCACTCTTGGTAAAGGACAGAACATCTAAAAGGAACTCAGCAAAGACAGAGAAGATCTGAAGGCCACAATCAACCATCTTGACTGCATAGGCATATATCGAACAATCCACCCAGCAGCAGCAAAGTACACATTCTTTTCCAACACACATGGAATGTTCTCCGGAATAGATCACGTCAGGCCACAAAGCAACCCTCAACAAAATCCAAAACATTGAGATAATACAAAGCATCTTCTCTGATAACAATGCCATCAAAGTAGGAATTAACAAAAGGAAGGGCAAGGAAAAAAGAATCAAATACCTGGAAACTGAATAACAACTTGCTTAAAAACCAATGGGTAATAAAAGAAATCAAAGATGGAATAAAAAAATTGTTAGAATCAAAACCTTTGGGACACAGCAAAGGCAGTACTCAGAGATCAATTTATAGCAATAGATTCACAAGTCAAAAAAAAAAAGAAGAGACAAAATCAAAATGCTGGCCCTACAACACAAATAGAAAGAGAACAGCAAAAGAAGCCCACAGCCACCAGAAGAAAGAAAATAATAAAGATCAGAGCAGAAATAAATGAAATAGAGAATAGAGGAACAACAGGAAAAAAATCGACAAAACAGTAAGATAGTTCTTTGAAAGGATTAACAAAATCAACACAATACTGGCCAAACTGACAAAAGAAAAACAGAAGAGGAAGCAAATAACCCAAATAAAAAGCCTGTGAGCAGCCATCCAACATACTCCACTGGTCTCATCTCTTCGGGAGCAAGGGAGAATGAAGAGAACAGGATACAAGGAAAAGATTAGTCTGAAGGACTAACGGACCACAGCTACCAAGGCCTCCACCAGACTGAGACCAGGACAGCTAGATGGTGCCCGGCTACCACCACTGACTGCTCTGACTGGGATCACAACAGAGGGTTCTGGACAGAGCTGGAGAAAGATGTAGAACAAAATTCTAACTCACACACACACAAAAAAGACCAGATTTACTGGTCTAAAGGAGACTGGAGAAACCCCGAGAGTACGGCCCCCAGACACCCTTTCAGCTCAGTGGTGAAGTCACCTCTGAGGTTCGCCATTCAGCTGGGGTGTGGACAGCCCCATAAAACCAAACAGGACTAATGAGGTACAGCAGTCCAGGGACAAGGGCCAGAAGGCAGAAGGGTACAGGAAAGCTGATGATAGGGAACCCAAGGTTGAGTAAGGATAGTGTTGATGTGTTGTGAGGTTGTTAACCATTGACATAGGGCAACACGTGTACTGTTAAAAGAGAAACTATTTTGTTATGTAAGCCTTCATCTAAAGTGAGAAAAGCAGCACAATTGGAAGAGCATAGTTGATGTCACTGAACTGTGCATGTAGAAGTTTTTGAAATGGTGTATCTTTGGCTATGTATATTTTCACCAAAAGAAAAAATGTCGAGAAGGGAGAGGATTGACATGTTGGGGGGTTGTTAACCAATGTCATAAAACAATATGTGTAAAAAAAAAAAAAAAAGAAATGAAATGGGGACATTACAACATACTCAACTAAAATAAAAAAGATCATAACAGAGTACTATGATAAACTGTACTCCAACAAATTTGAAAACCTAGAGGAAATCGACAAATTTCTAGAAACATACTCTGTACCTAAACTAACACAAACTGAGGTCAAAAATCTGTATACACCTATAATAAGAGAAGAGACTGAAAAATAATAATAATAATTAAAAAACTCAGTATAAAAAAGTCCCAGCCCAGATGGCTTCACTAGAGAATACTACCAAACGTTCAGAGAAGAGCTCACACCAGTACTACTCAAACTATTTTAGAATATAGAAAAGGAAGGGATACATCCAAATTCATTTTACGAATCCAGCATAACCCTGATACCAAAACCAGGCAAAGACACCTCAAAAAAAGAAAATTACAGATCAGTATCTCTCATGAATATAGACGCAAACATTCTCAACAAAATTCTAGCCAATAGAATTCAGCACTATTAAAAAAAACAAAAACAAAACAAACCATGACCAAGTGGGATTCAAATCAGGTATGTTAGGATGGTACAACATGAGAAAATCAACCAATATAATCCACGTCATAAATAAAAGAATCATGTAATCATCTCAACTGACGCAGGAAAGGCATTTGATAAAGTTCAACATCCATTCCTGATAAAAACTCTCAATGAAATAGAAGGGAAATTCCTCAACATAATAAAGGGCGTCTATACAAAACTAACAGCCAACATCATCGTCAATGGAGAAAGGCTGAAAACATTCCCCCTGAGAACCAGAGCAAGACAAGGATGCCCTTTATCACTGCTCCTATTTAACATTGTGCTGGAAGTCTTACCCAGAGCAATAAGGCAAGAAAAAGAAATAAAGCTTACCCAAATTGGTAAGGAAGAAGTAAATCTATCCATATTCGCAGATGATATGGTATTATACATAGAGAACCCTGAAGACTCCCCAAGAAAACTATTGGAAATAGTAGAAAGATTCAGCAGAGTAAAGATAAAAATACAAAAATCAGTTAGATTCCTTACATCAATAAAGAGAATTATGAAAAGGAAATCAGGAAAGCAATACCATTTATAATAGCCCCTGAAAAAATAAAATACTTAATAAATCTAACCAGGGATGTAAAAGACCTATACAAAGAAAACTACAAACCACTACTGCAAGAAACCAAAAGAGACCTACATAAAAGGAAAAACATACGACGCTCATGGATAGGTAGATTCAACATTGTGAAAATGTCAATTCTACTCAAAGCAATCTACAAATACAGTGAATCCTGATCCGAATACCAACAGCATTCTTTAATGAGATGGAAAAACTAATCATTAACTTTATATGGAAAGAGGCCCCAGATAAATAAAGCATTGCTGAAGAAGAAGAACAAAGTAGGAGGCCCTGCACTACCTGACCTCAGAACCTACTATACAGCTACGGTAGTCCCAACAGCCTGCTACTAGTACCATGACAGACCCATTGAGCAATGGAACAGTATTGAGAATCCAGATATAAATCCATCTACCTATGGCCACCTGATCTTTGACAAAGGCCCAATGTCCATATAATGGGGGAAAAGACAGTCTTATTTTAACAAACGGTGCTGGTAAAACAGGATGTCCATCTGTAAAAAAATGAAACAGGACCCACACCTCACACCATACATAAAAACTAATTCAAAATGAGTCAAAGACCTAAATATAAAGCCAAAAACTATAAAGATCAAGGAAGAAAAGATAGGGTCAAGGCTAGGGGCCCTAACATATGGCATAAACAGAATACAAACCATAACTAACAATATACAAACACCAGAAGTTAAGGTAAATAACTGGGATTTTCTAAAAACTTATGCTCATCAAAAGACTTCATCAAAAGCGTAACAAGAGAACCTACAGACTGGGAAAAAATTTTGGCTAGGACATATCTTACAAAGGTCTAATCTCTAAAATCTATAGGAAAATCCAACACCTCTATAACAAAAAGACAAATAATCCGATAAAAAATAGGCAAAGGATGTGAACAGATATTTCACCAAAGAAGACATTCAGGTGACTAACAGACACATCAGGAAATGCTTGTGCTCACTAGCTGTTAGAGAAATGCAAATCAAAACTACGATGAGATACCATCTCACCCTGACATTACTGGCACTAATCAAAAATACAGAAAATAACAAATGTTGGAGAGGTTGCGGGGAGATTGGAATTCTCATGCACTGCTGGTAGGAATGCAAAATGGTACAACCATTTTGGAAAACGAGATGGCGCGTCCTTAAAAAGCTAGAAATAGAAATACCATAGGATTCAGCAATCCCGCTCCCAGGAATATACCATAGAGAAATAAGAGCCATCACATGAATAGACATATGCACACCCATGTTCATTGCAGCATTATTCACAATAGCAAAAAGATGGAAACAACCTAAGTGCCCATCAACAGAATGGATAAACAAACTATGGTACATACACACAGTGGAGTACTATGCAATGTTAAAGAACAATGATGAATCTCCAAAACACTTCACAACATGGATGAATCCAGAGGGCATATTATGCTGAGTGAAATAAGTCAATCACAAAAAAACAAATACTATATGAGACCACTACTATAAAAACTCATGAAAAAGTTTACACACAGAAAGAAACAGTCTTTGATGGTTACGAGGGAGGGGAGCGGTGGAGAGGGAAAAGTGCTAACTAGATAGTAGATAAGTGGTAACTTTGGTGAAGAGTTCAAGACAGTACACAATACAGAGGAACTCAGCACAATTTCACCAGGGCAAAGCCATAGAAACTTCTCAAACATATCCAAACTCCCTGAGGGTCCGAGTTGCTGGGCCAAGGGCTGGGGACCATGATCTTGGGGGTCATCTAACTCAATTGGCATAACATAGTTTATAAAGAAAATGTTCTACGTTTGACTGTGATGAGCAGCGTTTTAGGTCTTAAAAGTCTGTGAGCGGCCACCTAATATACATCCACTGGTCCCGTCCCGGTGGGAGCAAAGAAGGAAGACAACCAAAGACACAAGGGAAAGATTAGTTCAAAGGGATAACGGACCACAACGACCACAATCTCCACCAGACCAAGGGCAGAACAACTAGATGGTGCCTGGCTACCACCACTGACTGCTCTGACAGGGATCACAATAGAGGGTCCCCTAGACGGAGCTGGAGAAAAACGTAGAATAAAATTCAAATTCACACACACACACACACACACACACACACACACACACACACACACACACACACACAGAAGAACAGACTTACAGGTCTGACAGAGACTGGAGAAAGTTTGGCCTCTGGACACCTTTTTAACTCAGTACTGAAGTCATTTCTGAGGTTCACCCTTCAGCCAAAGATTAGACAGATATTGGAGCTCTGGGGGCGCAGTGGTTAAGCACTATGGCTACTAACCAAAAGGTCAGCAGTTTGAATCCACCAGCAGCTCCTTGGAAATCCTATGGGGCAGTTCTACTCTGTCCTATAGCATCTCTATGGGTAGGAACTGACTTGATGGCAACAAGTTTTTTTTTAATAAGGGAAACAATAACATATGTAAGAAACGTGCTTTGTAGTTCAATCATGTATATGAGACTAAACGGGCACACCGGCCCAAAAGCAAAGATGAGAAGGCAGGAATGCACAGGAAAACTGGATAAATAGAAACAGGGAAACCGGGGTGGAGAAGGGGAGAGTGTTGACAGATCGTGGGGTTGGCAACCAATGTCACAAAACAATTTGTGTATTAATTGTTTAAAGAGAAGCTAATTTGTTCTGTAAACTCTCACCTAAAGCACAATAAAAAAAAAAAGTGAAAAAAAAATTGTGAGACCCAGATAAAGCAGTGCTCAAAGGAAAATTTATAGCACCAAATGCATGCATTTGTTGTTGTTATTGTTGTTAGTTACCAGCAAGTAGATTCCAACTCATGGTGACCGCATGTGTGCAGAGTCCACAGAGTTCTCAAGGCTAGTAAAGAGACAAGGTCCAAAATCCATAATCTGTGTGCTCAACTCAAGAACTTAGAATAAGTAGATCAAAATAAACTCCAAGCAAGCAAATGGAAGGACATAAGAAAGATAAGAACATAAATCAATGAAATTGAAACAGAAAAACAGGGAAAATCAATTAAAGAGTTGATTCTTTGAAAAGGTCAATAAAATTGACAAACCTTGGCTGCTAATCAAGAGGTCAGCAGTTTGAATCCACCAGTCAGTCCTTGGATACCCTATGGGGGCAGTTCTACTCTATCCTATAGGTTCGCTCTGAATCGGAATCCACTGGACGGCAATGGGTTGGGTTTGGTTTTATGAACAACTCTGGGGGCAATGGCAGTTCAGTGGTAGAATTCCCGCCTTCCTTGAGGGAGACCTGGGTTTGATTCTTGGCCAATGAACTGCAGGTGTAGCCACCAACCTGTCAGTGGAGCCTTGCATGTTGCTATGATACTGAAACAGGTTTCAGTGAAGCTTCCGTTAAGAAAGCCCTAGTGATCTACTTCTGAAAATCAGCCATTGAAAACCTTTTGGATCACTATAGTCCAATCCACAACTGATCGTGGAGATGGCTCAGGATTGGACAGTGTTTTGTTTCATGGCGCATGAGGTCGCTGTGAGTAGGGGACTGGCTAGGCAGCAGCTAACAACAATAACAGAGAGCTCTACACCCATAAGTTTGACTACTTAACTTAGATAAAATGTACTAAATCCTCCAAAAAACATTAACTACTACAATTGATCCATATTAAATAAATAGAGTAGCTCTGAGTCGGAATCAACTTGACGGTGATCGGTTTGTTTTTTTTTTTTAAATCACTATTAAGGAAATTGCATTTATAAATTAAAAATTCTCCAAAAAAGAAATCTCCAGATAGTTTCGCTAGAGAATTCTACCAAATGTTTAAAGAAGAATTAACACCAATTCTACACATTTTTTTCCAGAAAATAGAAGAGGAAACACTTCCCAATTCATTTTATGAAGCTGTTGTTGTTGCTGTGTGCCATCGAGTTGATTATGACTCACAGCAACCCTATATGGCAGAGTAGAACTTCTCCATAGGGTTTTCTAGGCTGTAATTTTTACAGGAGGAGATTGCCAGGTCTTTTCTCCCACAGAGTTGCTGGGTGGGTTTGAATTGCTGAGCTTTCAGTTAGCAGCCAAGCGTTTAACCACTAGCATTACCTAATACCAAAACCAAACAAAGATAGTGCCAAAAGGAAAGCTGCAGACCAATATCCCTTATAATCTGTTATAGATTGAATTGTCTCCCAAATATATATGTTGAAATTCTAACCCTGTACTTGTGAATGTGATTCTGTTTGGAAATAGGGCTTTTCTTGTGTTATGTTAATAAGGTCATACTAGTGTAGGTTGGATCCCAAACCTAATCATTTCTAAGTTATAAAAAAGAGCAGAATAATCGCAGAGACACACAAACGGCGAAGGTGTCATATGAAGACAGACACACTTGGCAGATGCATATACAAGCGCAGGACCTCCAAGTATTACTGGCTACTAGAAGCTAAAATAGACAGAGAAGGACCTCCTGCTGGAACCATCCCCTGAACTCAGACTTCTAATTTCTTGAACTGTGAGAAAAAGATTTTCTTTTCTAAAGCCACCCACTTGTGGTATTTATATTATGGTAGCACTAGGTAACTAAGGCAGGGCCCTTATATAATATTAAAATAACAAATTCCAGTAATACATAAAACTAATTACACACCATGACCAAAAAAACTCAAAATAGTTGCCATCAAGTCAATTCTGACTCATAGTGACCCCATGTGTTTCAGAGTAGCACTGTACTCCAAAGATTTTTCATGGCTGTGACCTTCCTGAGGCAGGTCACTGGCCTTTCTTCCAAGGTGTCTCTCAAGATGGGTTTGAATCACCAACCTTTCAGTTAGTAGCTGAATACTTAACTGTTTTAACCACCCAAGCAGCTACACCATGACCAAGTGGGGTTTATTCCACAAATGCAAGGCTTGTTAAATATTTGAAAAATCAATCAATGTAATTCATCATATTAGTAGGCCTGTGCAATAAGGCAAGAAAGGAAATGAAAGGCATACAGATTGGAAGAGAAGAAATAAAATAGTCGTTATTTGCAGATGACACAATTACGTATGTGGAAAGTCCCAAGGCACTTACAAATGCTTCCTAGAACTAATAGATGAGTTTAGTAAAGTTGCAGGATACAAGATAAACATACAAAATTCAGTTGTACTTCCATATAAACAATGGACATGTGGACACTAAAGTTAAAAATACAATATGATTTACAACTGCTCAAAAAATAAATACTTAGGTGTAAATATAACAAAACACATACAGGACTTGGATGCTGAAAACTGCAAAACACTGATGAAATAATTCAAGGAATATCTAAATAAATGGAGAGACAAACCATAATCATGAATTGGAAGACTCAACATAGTGGAAATGTTGTTTATTCCCAAACTGATATACAGGTTAAATGCAATTTATATCAAAATCCTAGTAAGATTTCTCATAGATATTGACATGATTATTCTAAAATTTATATGAAAAGGGAAAGGATACAAATAGCTAAAACAATTTTGAAATGAATAACAAAATGGAAGGGATTATTCTTCCCAATTTCAAGACTTACTATGTAGCTAGAGTAATCAAGACTATGCAGTATTAACACAAGTAGAGATAGAAAACCTAAACAGACCCATAACAAAATAAGAGATTGAAGATGTCATCAAAAAAATTGCCAACAACAAAGACTAAAAAAAAAAACCCAGGACCAGATGGCTTCACTGGGGAATTTTAACAAACATTCAGAGAAGAGTTGGCACCAATTATACTCAAATTCTTCAAAAATATAGAAGAGGAAGGAATATTCCCTAACTCATTCTATGAAGCCAGCATCACCCTAATACCAAATCAGGCAAAGATATCACAAAAAAAGAGTATTACAGACCAATATCCCTCATAAATATAGATGTGAAAAATTTCAACAGAATTCTAACCAACAAAATTCAACAACATATCAAAAAAATCATACATCACGTTCAAGTGGATTCAAATCAGGAATGCAAGGGTAGTTCAACATTAGAAAATTAGTAATTCACCACATAATAAAACAAAGGAAAAGAACCACACTATCATATCAATTGATGTAGAAAAGGCATTTGATAAAATCCAACACCTTCTCCTGATAAAAACTCTCAGTAAAATAGGAATAGAAGGGAAATTTCTTGACATAAGTAAGGGCATAAATGCAAAACCTACAGGCAACATTATTCTCAGTGGAGAAAGACTGAGGGCTTTCCCCTTGAAAACAGGAATGAGACAAGGATACGCATTATAACCACTTTTGGTCAATATCGTGTTGGAACTCCTAGCCAGAGCAATAAGGCAAGAAAGAGAAATAATAGGTATACAAATGGGAAAGGAAGAAGTAAAACCATCTCTGTTTGCAGATGACATGATCCTATACGTAGAAAACCCTAAAGATTTCACAAGAAAACTACCGGATCTAACAGAAGTATTCAGCAACTTTGCAGGGTACAAAATCAACACACAAACATCAGTTAGATTCCTTTATACCAACAAGGAGTATTCCAAAAAGGGAATTAAGAAAACAATACCGTATATAATAGCCCCCCAAAAGAAAAAATATCTAGGAATTAACCTAACTAGGGCCATAAAAGACTTACACAATGAAAATTACAAGAGACTAAAAGAAAAAAAAAAAACAAAAAACCCAAACCCGTTGCCTTCGAGTTGATTCCAACTCATAGCGACCCTAAAGGACAGGGTAGAACTGTCCCATAGGGTTTCCGAGGAGCACCTGGTGGATTTGAACTGCCAACCTTTTGGTTAGCAGGCATAGCTCTTAACCACTATGCCAACAGGATTTCCAGATTAAAAGAGACCTACATGAAAGAAAGGACATTCCATGCTCGTGGACTGGAAAACTTAATATAGTGAAAATGTCAATACTGCCTAAAGCAGTCTACAGATACAATGCAATCCTGATACAAATTCCAACAATATTCTTTACTGGAATGGAAAAACTAATGACCAGCTTTACATGGAAAGGAAAGAGACCCTGAATAGCCAAAGCACTATTGAAGAAGAACAAACAAGGAGGCCTAACACTCCCCAATAGTAAAACATACTATCCAGCCATTGTAGTAACAACAGCCTGGTACCGGTTCAGTGATAGACATGTAGGCCAGTGGAAGGAATTGAGAACCCAGAAATCAATCCATCCATCTATGGAAAACTGATTTTCAACAAGAGGTCAAAGTCCATTCAGTAGGGAAAAGACAGTTTCTTTAATAAATGGTGCTGGCAAAACTGGATATCCTCTTGCAGAAAAATGAAACAGGACCCATACCTCATATCATACACAAAAACTAACTCAAAATGGATCTAACCTAAAGCTACAGAGTTCCTGGAAGAAAACATAGGGAGAAAATTAGGAGACCCAATTTTTAAAAAAATAGGCTAACAACCCTATTGCCCTCGAGTTGATTCCAACTCATATTGACCCTGAAGGACAGAGTAGAACTGCCTCACAGGGTTTCCAAGGCAGTGGAAGCAGATTACCACATCTTTCTCTCACAGAGAGACTGGTAGGTTCAAACTGTCAATTTTTGGTTAGCAGCCAAGGGCTTAAGTACTGTGCCACCAGGGCTCCTTTAGGCCTACAAACATAATTACAAATGCACAAATAGCAGAAGACAAACTAGATAACTGGGACTTCTTAAAAATTAAATACTTATGCTCATCAAAGGACTTTATCAAGAAAAATGCAGAACAGAACTCAAATTCTTAAAAAGTCCACACTTACTGGACCAGTTGAAACTGGAGGACTCCCTGAAACTATCACCCTGTGATACTCTTTAAACCTTGAACCAAAACTATCCCGAGGTCATGTTTTAGTGAAATAACAGGCTGTTGTTGTTAGGTACTGTCAAGTTGGTTCTGACTCATAGTGATGCTGTGTACAACAGAACAAAACACTGCCTGGTCCTGCACCATCTCACAATCATAGTTATGCTTGAGCCCACTGTTGCAGCCACTGTGCCCATCCATCTCATAGAGGGTCTTCCTCTTTTCTGCTGCCCTTTGACTTTACCAATCATGATGCCTTCTCCAGGGCAGTCCCTTCTGATAACATGTCCAAAGAACATGAGACAAAGTCTCGCTGTCCTTGCTTCTAAGGAGCATTCTGGCTGTACTTCTTTTGGCAGTCCAGATTAACAGATTAGCGCACAAAATAAAGGATATTACCCACACGTAAAGTGCTCCATGGAAACCCTGGTAGCATAGTGGTTAAGAGCTATGGCTGCTAACCAAATGTTGGCAGTTCAAATCCACTAGGTGCTCCTTAGAAACGTATGTGGCAGTTTCACTTGGTCCTATAGAGTTGCTATGAGTTGGAATTGACTTGATGGCAACAGGGAAGGTGCTTCATTAAAAAACCATCTATATGAGACCGAAAGATCAACAGTCACTCTAAAGCAAAGATGAGATGCTAAGGGAGCAGGGAAACTGGAGTGCTAGACACTGGAACAACCAGAATTTTGCTGGGAGAAAAATTTGATTACAAAAGGTTACATACTGTAGGATTCCATTTCTATAAAATTCTTTTTTTAAAAAATAATGTTTTATTGTTTTCAGTGAAGGTTTACACAGCAGTTTAGATTCCCAATCAACAATTTCTAGACAAATTGTTCAGTGACATTGGTTACATTCCTCACAATGTGTGAGCATTCTCTTTATTTCTGTTCTGGTTGTTCCATTTCCATTAATCTAGTTCTCCTGCCTCCTTACATTCTCATCTCTGTTTTTAAGTAATTGTTGACTGTTTGGTCTCAAATAGGTAATTTTTTAAAGGATCACAGTACTTATGGGTGATATTCATTATTGTGTGAGCCAATCTGTTATTTAGCTACAAGCTGACTGTCTTAGTCATTTAGTGCTGCTACAATAGAAAAACCACAAGTGGATGGTTTTAATGAACGGAAGTTTATTTCCTCATAGTCAAAGTAGGCTAAAAGTCCAAATTCAAGGTGTCAGCTCCAGGGGAAGGCTTTCTCTCTCTTGGCCTTCTCATCAGTGTTCCCCCAGACTAGGAGCTTCCTGGCACAGGGACCCGGTCCAAAGGATGCGCTCTGCTCCCGGCACTGCTTTCTTGATGGTATGAGGTCCCCCGTCTCACTGCTCACTTCTGTCTTTTTCAAGAGATTGCCTCAGGACATGATCCAGTCTTGTAGATCAGGTCCTGCCTTACTAACACAACTGCCACCCATCCTCCCTCATTAACATCATAGAGGCAGGTTTACAACATACAGGAAAATCACACAATACCAGGAATCATGGCCTAGCCAAATTGATACACACATTTTTGGGGGGACATAATTCAAACCATGACAGTGACCTCAGGGGTTAGTTTCGGTTCAAGGTTTGAAGAGTATCTTGGGTTAATAGTCTCAGGGAGTCCTCCGGTCTCAACCAGTCCAGTAAGTCTGATTTTTGTTGTTGTTGTTGTTAGGAATTTGAGGTTCTATTCCCCGTTTTTCTCCCATTCTCTCAGGGTACATCTATTGTGGCCCTGATTAGAATGGCCAGTCGTGGTAGCTGGGCACTATCTAGTTCTTCTGGCCTCAGGTAGATGAGACTGTGGTTTGTGTAGACTATTTCTCCTGTAGATTAGTTTCTTCTTTGAGTCTTTGTTTTCCTTTTTTCTCTTGCTCTTGATGAGTAGAGACCAATAGCTGTATCTTAGATGGCTGCCCGCAAGCTTTTAAGACCCCAAACACACATCAAGAATGTTATACATTAAGGATGTAGAACATAAATTTATGAACTATATTATGCCAATTGACTGAGATGTTTCAGGAGACTATGGTTCTAATCCTCAAACCCAGATCTATAACATTCTTGAAATGACAAAATTATTGAAATGGGGAACAGATAATGGTTGCCAGGTGTTAAGAAGAGAGTGGGTATGGGAACAGTGTGGCTATAAAAGAACAACATGAGGGATCCTGTGGCATAGAAATGTTCTGTATCTTCACTGTGCCAATGTCAATATCTTGTTTGTGATATTGTACTATAGCTCTGCAAGATGTTATCATTGAGATAAATTGGGTAAAGGATACATATCTCTGTATTATTTCTTACAACTGTATATGAATCTACAATTATCTCAAGATAAAAGGTTAAATAAAAAAAAACTGGCTTGGATTTTGATTGGGATTGTATTGAATCTGTAGGTCAGTTTGGTGAGAATTGACATCTTAACAATATTGAGTCTTCTGACCCATAAACAAGTTATATCTCTCATTTACTTAGGTCTTCTTTAATTTTTCTCAGCAATATTTTGTATTTCCAGCATCTAGGTGTGAGGTAGGCTGATGTTCATGTCCTGGACCCTGTGAATATGTTACATGAGAAAAGGGAATTTGCAGACGTGATTTAGATTAAGGATATTGAGATGGGGAGATTATCCTGCATTATCTGATGGGCCCAAAGCTGGAGAACCATTCTGGGCTGTGGTCAGAGAGGGAGCTGTGACTATGGAAGAAAGGTCAGGGAGACGCAACGTTGGTGGCTTTGAAGATGGAAGAAGGGTCCATGAGTCAAGAAGCGTGGGTGGCTGAAACAGGCAAGGAAATTCAAAGGATTCTCCTCTATTGCCAGAAAGGAAGGCAGCCCTGCTAACACCTTGATTTTAGCCCAGTGAGACCTGTATCAGACTTCTGACCTATATAATTGTAAGATAATATATTTGTGTTGTTTTAAGCCACCAAGCTCCTGGTGATTTGTTATAGAAGTAATAGAAAACTAATACAAGGTATCTTTCACAATTTTTGTCTTATTTACCCCTATTTTATATTTTTTGATCTTTTTATGATTAGTGGAGCCCTGGTAACACAGTGGTTAAGAGCTCAGCTGCTAACCAAAAGGTCAGCCATTTACGAATCCACCAGCCACTCCTTGGAAACCCTATGGGGAAGTTCTACTCTGTCCTACAGGATCGCTGAGTTGGAATTGACTGGACAGCAAAGAGTTTTTTGGTTTGACTTATTATAATGGGCATACATTAAAATTTGTTTCTGTTACTGGTATATAGAAATATAATTTCTTTTGTATATTGTGTATTGTTACATTGCTAAAGTTACTTATTGGTTCACCTAATTATTTTGTAGATTTCATTGGTTTTTTTAAATAGACTACCATTTCATCTCTATGAAGAGTTTTACTACTTTCTTTCCAATCCGGATGACTTTTATTTCTCTTACTTGCATGATTGCATTGGCCAGAACCTCTAGTACATTTGTTAAATGGGGGTGAAACAAACGTTCCTGTCTGTTCCTAACTTGAGGCAGAATACAGTCTTTCACTAAGTATCATGTCAACTTATGGGTTTTTTTTTTTTGTAGATTTCCTTTATCAGGTTAAGGGAATTCTACTTCTATTCTTAGTTTGCTGAGAACTTTTATCATGAATGGGTGCTGGATTCTGTCAAATGCTTTTTCGGCACCTATTGATATGATCGTATGGTTTTGCTTTCTTAGTTTGTTAATATGGTGAATTACATGGATTGGTTTTTGCATATTAAACCAACCCTCCATTAGCTGAGATAAACCCCAATTGGTCATAATGTTTTTCTTTTTAATACATTGTTCGATTTGATATGCTAAGATTTTGTGAGAACTTTTGCCTTTACATTCATGAAGAATATTGGTTTTTAACTTTCTTTTCTTGTCATGTCATTGTCTGGTTTTGGTATCAGGGTAATGCTTTGCAATGGTTGTGTGAGGGTGAAGCTGATGAGTAACCCTGGCTGGTAAAAGGGGTCAGAAAGTTTTGTGGCCCCTGACAGAGAGCAGACAATCTGTAGTTTTGGTGTCAGGAGCTTATGAAGCTTTAAACATTTGTAGAGGACCTCAATGAGTTTTTGTTTATACGGATTATATGTATTGATATTTGCCATATTAGATGTTAAAATTGTATGGAACGTTAGGTGATGAGTACACCGAAAAAAATAATGAATGCAGGGGGAGGCTCAGGAAGGCAGGGGACTACTCTGTCCAACAACTTGGGGCTTTACCGCAGCTCTAATTCATTTCTCACAGGCTTGGCTGTTTTTCACCCCTAAAACTGATCATGTGTCTTATTAAAAATGAAACAGAATTTCTGTAAAATAAAAAAAGTTGTAGTCAGATTCAAAGATTTGCAA
Source organism: Dugong dugon (assembly GCA_030035585.1). Classification (NCBI taxonomy): domain Eukaryota; kingdom Metazoa; phylum Chordata; class Mammalia; order Sirenia; family Dugongidae; genus Dugong; species Dugong dugon. Next base: position 70,961,171 of record CM057461.1, read on the forward strand.
AACCGGAAGTGCCAAAATGAGAGTCCAAAGTGGTGTTCTGAAGAGGGAGCTAAGCACATGTCTTTTATACACAATTTTGCAGAACTTTGCACAGCTTTGGGAAGAGTATGGGGATACATTTGATTGGTTGACACTCAACATGCTCTGGTAAGACTCACATACCAAGAATTTCTGTTGGCTGGAGTACTCAAACTTAGCCACAGTTTCCTGCGTTCTGGAGGTCATTCCTTCAGTTTCCTGCAACATTCGGGGTGGGCTACCTCAGTATGTTGCAGAATGAGTTATCTTGGTCAAGACTGTGGTCAAGGTCACGTACTCTAAAAAGCAGAAGCATAGACCTAGGACAAAGTGGAGTCTGCTTCAGACCTGTGGAGGCCATTTTAATTATGTCAATCACCTCGGGTTTTTTTTTAATTGTACTTTAGATGAAAGTTTACACAGCAAATTAGTTTCTCGTTAAACAGTTAATACACGTTATCTTGTCACATTGGTTGCCAACCCCACGACATGTCACTACTCTCCCCTTCTGGACCTTTGGTTTCCCCATTACCAGCTTTCCTGTCCTCTCCTGCCTTCTTGTCCTTGGCCCTGGGCTGGTGCCCATTTGGTTTCCTTTTGTTTTATAGGTCTGTCTAATCTGTGGCTGAAGGGTGAACCTCAGGAGTGACTTTATTACTGAGTTAAAAGGGTGTCCAGGGCCATACTCTTGGGGTTTCCCCAGTCTCTGTGAGACCAGTAAGTCTGTTTTTTTTGTATGAGTTAGAATTTTGTTCTACATTGTTCTCCAAGTGCCTCAGTTTTTGAGCACTCTTTCACAGTCTCTGGAGCCCTGGTGGTGCAGTGGTTAAGAGCTTGGTTGCTAACCAAAAGGTCAGCAGTTTGAATCCACCAGCTGCTCCTTGAAAACCCTATGAGGCAGTTCTACTCTGTCCTATAGAGTCACTATGAGTCGGAATCGATTCGATGGCAACGTGTTTTGGTTTTTTTTCAGTCTCTACCTGGAATACTCTTCTCTCTTCTTTGTTACACATTCTCAAATCACAACTCATCACCTCAATAACATTCAACCAATGTTTACTAAAAATCTATTCCATGCTGGTGACCCAAGAGACTTTATTTGTGCTCCACCTGTACTTAGCGATGGCTCTCATTCATACTAAATTTAGACTTTTTAATAACAAAGAAGGTCACCGTGATCATCTTTTGCACACATTGTTGGTAATACTCCTAACTTTTAGAGATAACAAAAAAAACCAATAGCCGTTGATTCATACGGGACAGAGTAGAACCGCCCCATAGGGTTTCCAAGGAGCGGCTGGTGGATTCGAACTGCTGACCTTCTGGCTATTGTTGTTAGGTGCCGTCAAGTCAGTTCCGACTCATAGCGACCCTGTGTGCCACAGAATGAAACACTGCCTGGACCTGCGCCATGCTCACAATCGTTATTCTTGAGCCCATTGTTGCAGCCACCGTGTCAACCCGTCTCGTTGAGAGTATTCCTCTTTTTTGCTGACCCTGTACCTTCCCAAGCATGATGTCCTTCTCCAGGGACTAATCCCTCCCGACAAGATGTCCAAAGTATGTAAGATGTAGTCTTGCCATCCTTCCTTCCAAGGAGCATTCTGGTTGTACTTCTTCCAAGACAGATTTGTTTGTTGTTTTGGCAGTCCATGGTATATTCAATATTCTTCACCAACACCACTATTCAAAGGCGTCAATTCTTGTTCAGTCTTCCTTATTCATTGTCCGGCTTTCACATGACTATGATGCGATTGAAAATACCATGGCTTGGGTCAGGCGCACCTTAGTCTTTGCTTTTCAATACTTTTAAAGAGGCCTTTGCAGCAGATTTGCCCAACGCAATGCGTCTTTTGATTTCCTGACTGCTGCTTCCATGGGTGTTTATTGCTGATCCAAGTAAAATGAAATCCTTGACAACTTCAATCTTTTGGTTAGCAGCCGTAATTCTTAACCATAGCACCTCCAGGGCTCCGGCTTTTAGAGGTAAGTGTTACAAATCCTAATTCAACAAATGAGAAAAGGCACCCTCAGGTGATGCTTAAAATCCACTTTAGATTTTTGGAAGAAAGTCATCTTGCAGACTTCTGCTGGAATTTTAAAAGTCACAATCTTTGTTTTGAGTTGGCATGGAACAACATGTTGCAGGATTTGAAAAATAAATTTTGGACTTGGATAAAATCAGTTAATACACAAAAAGTGGTGTTTAGAACATGTTTGGCAATGTTAAAACACAAATCATATTAAGCCAAACATGCAAATTGATTGAAGTTTATTTAATACACGATTTACGAATCGGGGTCAGATTTCAACTAAACCAAAAAAACCAAACCCACTGCTGTCGAGTTGATTCCAACTCATAGTGATCCTACAGGACAGAGCAGAACTGCCCCATAGGGTTTCCAAGGAGTGGCTGGTGGATTCGAACTGCCAACCTTTTGGTTAGCAGTTGAGCTCTTAACCACTGTGCTACCAGGGCTCCATTTCAACTAGGTGTCAAAAATGTTCCCAAGATAAAAGAACTTCCAAAAATTCTTATACTCCACCTCATTCACATTGCCATGTAAAAAGGCTGGAGAACACTGTTTACGTGATAACAATTTACCCTAAAACACAGCTTCCAGTTAGACCATGGAGTTTGTTTCCGGAAAATGACTGAATTCTTCAAAGCGGCACAATGACTAAGGCAAAATGGTCTACTTACTAGGCTACTGTTCAACTTGAAGGTGACTTTTAGGAGACCAGTCTGCTCAAGGTTCAAAAAAATCACCTTCAGGGCAATGGCCTTGGGTGGGTCACCCCAACTTCATGGACCCCAGAAATCTGGATTCTAGGAGAGTTAAAAATTGTTTATCAGCGGGTACGAAGATTCAATAAATATTAATCCTTATTCTCATCTCTTTTTGTGGATTATGAGATTCTACTGCCTATATTTTTGGGTCACCATCTCAGAAGCACACAGGCAAAAAAATGTCCTCTCTTTGGGAAAGTTTCTAAAATTGAACCTTTCAAGCCTCTTACAGCGGAGGATTGTAGGAGTCAAGTTAGGTAAGGTGTTTAAAGCCCCAGCAGCTATCATTAAATGGAATCCGCAGGAAGGGTAACTAACAACAACAGCTGATAATAGCAGTGATGAAGACAAGGAATTTAGATCCCAGCTTCAGCACTTACTAGCTGCATATAACCTTAAGCAAGTCAATTATTATTTCTGTACCAGAGTTACTTCCTGTATAAAATAACAATAGCATCCACCGCACAGTATTATAATGAGGATTAAACACGGTCCTTCCTGTAGTTGCTTAGAACGTCTGGCACAAAGCAAACAGGAAACATTCATAAGCGCTTATCATTTAGTTGATAAGCTATCATTCATTTGGCGTGTGCACCATACACACATTTTTGGGTTTAGTTTTTGCACGCATTTGTATTTGTACAGCATATATACGCAGTAACTCTGAGAGAACAAGAAACCGCTACAAAGGTTGCCTTAAGCAGGGGGACTTGGGTGAAGTAGGTTTAACTGAGTGGAAGAAAAATTTGCATCCCACCACACACGTTAAAATAACTTATTTACCTTCAGGTAATACAATCTCACAAAGCGCTCATTTTAAAATAAAACAAAATGTGCAGAGAGAAAACTCTCGCTCCCAATCCACCCCTTATTCACAAACTCACCTCACACTTTTTATTTTCCCATGTATTCGTTGAAAATAAAAATGCTTATTATTTATGTCCCTATTTTTAGTCTTCTGCACCTTTTTCTTTTTTTTAAGGCATTCTCTTTTGTAGTGCAGCATTTCCCCCTATCTGCTGTTGTATAAAATAAATATACAAGTTAAATGCCTCACTGCTTGCGCCCTCCCCAAGCTGCCTAGTCTTCCCCGAAGCCCACGTGTTCCGAGGGTCCCTTTCGTGACTGTCCCCGGCGTTGCCTGTCCAGAGGCCCCCGACGGAAACTCGGCCCGCCCTCCCCTGCCCTGTCTTCTGGGCGGGCGCAGGCCCCGGCTCGGCACTCGGCGGCGGCGCCTCAGGCAGCGCGGCGGACAGCCCGGTCTCCGGCGCGTCGCGGACCTCGGAGGACCCCCGGCGACGGCCGTGGCGTAGGGCCAGGTGGACGCGCCTACGGCGACGGTGGGCGCTGTGATTGACTGCGTTTCTTGTGGCCGGGGCTCGCTACTCTGGCTTCCTTGCCTCCCCTGGCTGAGTGCTGTGCCACCGACGCCATGTCTGTGAGCGAGATCTTTGTGGAGCTGCAGGGCTTCCTGGCTGCCGAGCAGGACATCCGAGAGGCGAGCCCCCTTCCTTCCCTCCCCTTGTCTTTTCCTTGCCTCGCCGGGCCACCTCCTCCCTCAGTCTCGGGCGGTGGGGACGCTCCCCGGGCCCTCTTGTTAACGGCTTAGGGTGCTCCACGCCCGATGCTCCTCCTCTGGTCCCGAGCCCCTTTGCCCGACTCGGCTCCTCAGCATCAACTGCCTCATTTGAATGTTAGTTTTCCTCCTTTTCAGCGCTTGTTTTTGTCCAAGGCTCGGTTAGCGCCTGGGACTCATTTAACGTGTGATTCGTGTATTTGTTTTGATCTCTTAAAAGCACATGTGACTCCTCTTTAAGTCGTTCCTATGGTTTCTCGTACAGCATAGGGTGAAAGTCCAGACTGTACTGTGGTCTACAAGATCTCTCCCTCTCTCACCAATCTCATTTTACGCTACTCTTTTTTTGTATATTATGTTCAATTTAACCTCCTTTTTGTTCCTTCAATGCCCCAAATAGTTTCCTGCCCCAGGACTCTTGCATATTCTGTTTGCTCCTGGAATGCGCTGTCCCCACTCTTTCCCTGGTTATCTCATATTCATCTTCTTCACCTCTCAATCTAAATTATACCTTCCCTGTTGTGTTTCCTCGTAGCACTTTAAATTTTTTCTCACCTGCTCGATGATGGTTTTTTAACTCTTCCCTCCCGTACTATAAACTGCAGGAGGGAAGGGACTGTTTGCTTGGTTCGCAGCATTTACGTTGCGCATAGTGAATATTTGCCAAATGAATGGATGAAAAATACTTAAAACTTGTATTGCTTGTAATTGTGCACAAATTATATTCACATACGTCATTTCTTTTAATTTTTATAGTGCCCCTGTGGGATAATTGGGAGGGAGTGGGTGGCTGTTTGAAGTCTACAGATGAGGAATCTAAGACTTTTTAATGCCTGGTTCAGTCAAGGTTCTCACAGAGGAAGTACGTGAAAGAGTTAGGGTTCACACTGTGTACGAAGTGCAGTGCTAGTGAAGATCATTCGTGTTTTGAACGTACATGAAGGTGTGATAGGTCAGTTAGGATGTCTGGTGTATTTGGTTTGAGGCTGTGACTGTAATTATGTTGAATTTAACTCATATTTTGATTTTTAATTTTCTCTAGGAAATCCGAAAAGTTGTACAGAGTTTAGAGCAAACAGCTCGAGAGATTTTAACTCTACTTCAAGGGGTCCATCAGGGTGCTGGGTTTCAGGACAGTAAGTTCTTTGATTTTTACCCAATTTATCACTCCTAGTTAGAAAGTTCATTTCCTTCTGGAAGACATACCAAGCAAGTCTGTTTTATTTTATTATGAAAAATGTCTACCGTGTTTTATGATGTGTAAGAATTGGAGAAGTAAATGAGCTGATCATTTTAAAGATTTTTAGTATCCTGTTATGTTTTAATTAATTTTCCAGTTCTACATCTAAGTGCAGTTTAAATAGGGATGTTTAGTGTGATGGAATTCTACTGATGATAATTGTTAAGTAGCTCCTTTGTGTATTTAGCAGCTTTTATTTGGCTTTTTTTTTTCTTTTTTAAATCCAGTGTTGCAGTGACTGAATACAGTTTAAGATGCATTTGTAGATTGATGATGGTCAATATAAAATGTTCTTAGATCAGAGTGTTTACAGTCAGCCCCTTGAATGAAAATCAGGTGTGTTAAGTTTAGACATGGAACCTCCATTTATGATGTAGCCAGCACAGCTAAAATAGTTGAAATGTGTTTTCGGGTAGAGATTGACGTAATCATGTAACTTACCAGCGTCAGAGGTAAGATGTTTTGTTTCTGTTGGTAAAGCCGTAGAGTCAGCCGCTGACTCGTGGTGACCACATGCACAAGGAACGAGATTGCTGACCAGTCCTGAGCCATTTTTGGAGCAGCCGGCTGGGATCCAGAGGGTTTTCACTGGCTCTGTGCTGTTTGCCTCAGGGATATAGAGTTGGTCAGGGTCAGCCTGATCAAGAGTTAACTGAGTGAGGCTTTTTTTGACCAAATCATCGGAGCTAGAAGCTGTCTTAATTTCTAGGTGTCCTGGGGAGACTGGGTGGTAGTAGCAGCTGATACACAGCCCTTTAGGGGTGAGGTAATTTCAGACAACTTACCAGTGTCTTTCCTTACATATTCCCTTCAGCAGGTTTTTGTTTATTTTCAGCATTAGTTAATCAGTAGGGAAATTAGAGATGATATTTTGAGATAAGAAAGCTGTGTACCGTGCATATGGATATGAAATAAAAGTTGATTTGTTTCTAGGTAGACTACATAGATTATTAAGCCAGAACGGTATTTGAAATTTGCTAAGTCTTTGAATATTATGTTTGATTATTTTTTTGTGATCAGTTCCAAAGAGGTGCTTGAAAGCTCGAGAACATTTTGGTACAGTAAAAACACATCTCACGTCTCTGAAGACCAAGTTCCCTGCTGAACAGTACTACAGGTGTGTAAGAAAAGGAGCATTATTATATTATGTTAGTTAAAAAAAAAAAAAAAAAAGGCAGGAGAAAAATTATATGCACTGAGTGATTGCTTACAACTAGGTAAAAGTTTCCTACCCAGAAGAAACAACGGAATGGATCAAAATGTTAATGGTGGTGGTATTTTAGTGGTGACAAAATCAGTGATTTGGGTTTTTTCGCCTTTGTACTTCTAAAATTTTATTAAGAAATTATTAATTTTGCAATGAGAGATAAATGTCTGCTGTATGGAGGTCAAAATAGAGAATATCTCTTTGCTTTATTCACATTATTGGTGAAGTTGAATGACCAATTGCTGTGCTGTTAGGTTGTGGGATATGTGGCAGAGTATATGTGGAGTTAAGTTTCACCTCAAAGCTTGAATTTTGCTGCCATGTGACTATTTAGCTAATATTTTATGCCATGATTTGTTGAATCTGCAACACCATTAATTTTAAGGTATACCGTTATTTTATGTATCACTAAGAAAGAGAAAAAATATTGCCAGTTACAATTGTGAAACATAGATTATGAAAGGTATCCTGATTTCAGAGATGTTAAACTGAAAAACTCTAAGTTTTAATTGATGGAATATGATACATAAGAATTTCTACTTAATTTAGTTTCTTACTAAAAAAAGATGTTTATTAAGGTGTGTCTTTAGGTAATATATAGGATGTATAGTATAATAGTATAGTGGGTGTATAGTGTAACTTAAGAAGATTCTTTAACACAGGGGTCAGCAAACTACTGGTGGCCTGCTGCCTCCAGGAGCTAAGAATTGCTTTTATATTTTAAAAAGTTGTTAAAAAAGAAAAACATGCAAAGAAGACTATGTGACAAAGACTGAAAGGGGCCTGCAGAGACAAATATTTACTGATCCTTTACAGAAACTGTTTGCTAACCCCTGCTGTAAGGTAGTCCGTGAGGCACAGAGGAGCAGGACAGTAGAATTGAAAGGATCTTCAGAGACCAGCTAACCTGGAGGTCACACACAGGCTGCCTTTGGGCTGGATTGGGCCCTCAGAAGGCTTTGTTGAAAACAGTTTTGAATTTGTCACCACATTTGAAAATCTGCATAGCTTAACTGTTGAGTGGTTGTAAAATTTCCTACTGTTCCTTTTTCAGGCTTCTAGCTCAGTTTACCTACAGTATTCTGAGGTTTTAAGTCCATCTGTTTAGTGATTGCAAGTAGTAATTGTTTCTTTTATGTGTGAATCAAGATTTTCTTGATACCATACACTCATATCAAAATGTAAGAAGAAGTTAGGTGTTGAGACTAATGTGTAATTACAGTTGCAACCGTAACCTTCATTTGCAAATGTTTCGTTTTCTCAGCGTTAACATTGTTCTTATTGATTAAGCTTCTAAACCACAGTCTGTGATCTTTAACTGTTTCATGTCTGGCGGTACATATTGTGACCATGAACTTTTTCAGCTTCTGGGGTTTATTAGTGAGACAGTGGTTAAGTACTCACCTGCTCACCAAAAGGCAGTTCGAATCTACCCGCTGCTGCTTGGAAACCTTAGGGGGCAGGCAGTTCTACTCTGTCCTGTAGGGTTCCTGTGAGTCAGAATTGACAGCAATGGATTTGGTTTTTTTTTTGGTGGGGGCTGTACCACTGACAGTGCCACAATGCAGGGGCCTGTTTGACTGTTTGAAACTGAAGAAGTGGGCATGTGCTGTAAATTACTGTTTTTATAGGGTATTGTATAAGGTGTGTGAAGTTTTGGTAGGAAAAATAAGAAATTTTGAGATTTTTTATTTGCTACATGTATGTACCAATAGACCCCAGTGGGGACTCTGGGGTATTATTAGTGGTACTTCTTATGTACCACCAAACACTTAGGGTAGACTTATGAGAGGGGCAAGAAAAAAAATCCATACTACATACCAAAAATTCAGACACACTCTGATTCAGCATGCTTCCATTAATGAAAACACACAGTATCAACAAAAAATTCAAAGCAGAAAAGAATTGAGTCACCAAAGAGTTAATTGTAAGATTTTTGTATGCACCAAAATTATATCATGCTTTTCACTGATGAAACTTATAATTATTATAAATATGAACTTGTAAAATTTGTACTAAATTCTTGTAATATAGTTGAATCTCATATTGCTCTCATATGTTTTGTATTTTGGGGTTTCACATGAGATTTTATTTGAAAGAAGATTTTCTAAGCCTGTCTTTGTCAAGGCCGCCAAACCCTAATCTCTCGGCCTGAACATGCTTGCTTACGTTAATACAGATTTCACGAGCACTGGAGGTTTGTGCTGCAGCGCTTGGTCTTCTTGGCAGCTTTTGTTGTGTATCTGGAATCAGAAACGCTAGTGACTCGAGAAGCGGTTACGGAAATTCTTGGCAGTAAGTGTCCTCGTTAGTGGTGATCTGCGTATCACGCTCGGAAGCTTACTTTTCGGTGGGACGGGCTGTTGCTTGTACTGTTCGTTAAAACAAAAGATGAGAACACAAAAACAAAATACCTAGTGACTTGCTCTTTTTACTTGGGTATGGTTTGCCAGTGTTTTGTTTCTTTGCACCTCTTAGTTTTCTAAAATTTTAAGCCCACAGAAAAGTTGGGAGAATAATATGATGGATACCTGTTAGCACTCTACTGAGATTCACGACTCGTTAGCATTTTGCCACATCTGCTTAGTTTGTTTTTTACACTATTGTGTGTGTGGATATACATAAACTGTTTGAAAGTAGCAGACATCAGGACTTCTTCCTTAACACTTCAGCATACCCTGAAAACAGTGACATTCTCTGACCTAGCGGCAGCGCCTTGCTGGTATTCCTTTTTGAGAGAAGAATGGAAGAAGGGTTGAATTTTGCTTACAAAGGTCTAGTTGCCAAGGGTCTGAAAACTTGTAAGAAACCAGTTTGGAAGATCGGTTTTTTTTTTTAACTTACTTTGAGAAAAATATTTAAATCTAGGTTTAGATCTTAGTTCTGAATTCCATTCACATGATAATATTAACGCGATATATTTTTCAGTTGAGCCAGATCGGGAGAAAGGATTTCATCTGGATGTAGAAGATTATCTTTCAGGAGTTCTAATTCTTGCTAGTGAACTGGTAAGAAACTTAGTAAATTGCTTTTTTCTTTTCGATCTTCCCATTTCTCTATCCATTTCGTAGATGAGTACAAACATTTAGGAAGTCTGCAATGATTTCCCTAGCCCTCTCACAGTCACGGGGCAGTCAGGACTGTATACGCCGTGTGTTGCATCCGGTTAGGCATCAGAGAAATGCCCAGGTAAAATGATGAGGTAGCTATGTGTGCTTACTCACCTGTGAACATTTAAAAGGTAATAATACCCCTTCCTTTCAGTGTAGTGACAAGGTAGATACATTGCTGATAGCTGTGTTAATTCATATAATAGTTTTGGAGGAAAATTTTATTATCTGATTGTATAAATTGTTCGTGCTTGGTAAAGTAGAGGGTCTGCGAAAGAGAGGAAGACCCTCAGCGAGCTGGTTTGACACGCTGGCTGCCACAGTGGGCTCACGCAACAACGATTGTGAGGATGGCCCAGGACTGGGCAGTGTTCCGTTCTGTTGTACACAGGGTGGTTATGAGTCGGAACTGACTTGACGGCACCTGACAACGTTTTTGCCTTTCATCCCATTAATCTCCTGGGAAATTGTCCTATAAAAATAAATTCAACAGGAGGAAAAAAACGCTGTTATTAAGGTGTTCATGATAGCATTATTTATGAAAAATTGTAGACCATGGAAGGCTTCACAAAAGGGAGATGATTTAGTAAGTTACTAAGTAAACTGGTAACATTAAACAGTTGTTAAAAAAGGTAATTGTGAAGACCAGTATGGAAGTATTAGTGTTTATAATTATGATTGTGTTGCTGTTGGTCTGTGACAGGTTGGAAATAAAAAACCTGGTTCTTCTCCAGGTCTGAGAGACACTGCTGTGGAGCAGGGATCAGCAAACTGTGGTTTGTACTGACTAGTATTATAAAGTTTTATTGGAACACAGCTGCACCCACACTGTCTGTGGCTGCTTTCATTCTACAATAGCAGAGTTGAGAAGTCAAGACAGACTTTGTAGCCCGCAGAGCTGAACATATTTATTGTCTAGCTCTTTAGGAAAAAGTTCGTCTGTCCTTGCTCTATAAGAAAACTCCAGAGTAACATGAAGCGTTTATTCCTGGTGTTCCTTGATCTTTGGCCCTGGGTCCTGCCAGCCTGTGGCTTCTTTCTGCCGTATGTTCCAGGGCTGCCATTATAGCTGTGGTCATTCACATCTTCATTCTTCATTGGTAGGAGGAAACGAGACAAGCGTGCCCCCCACCCCCGGACTTTTCTTTGAAGTTCCACATGTAATGTCTACTTAACATTTCAGTAGCCTATTTGTAGGGCAGAGTCATCTGGGTGGGCATGTTTGTGGCTAAGATGTGAGGAATTCTCCTGAGGAGGATGGGGACAGTGGATGCCAGGGACAGTGGGTATCGGGGACAGTAGATGCCGGGGACACTGGGTGCCGGGGACAGTGGATACTGGGACCCACGGGCAGTCTACGCCACTTGCCGCAGGCTTTTTACCTGGTTGGAGAGACCTAACCAGGAAACTGGCAGCACCTGGTCATGTCAGTGGTCAAGTGTGAGGTGTGTTTAAGGCCATAAGTGGTGGGAATGTGGGAGAGGGTTAGTCTAGGGAACCTGGAAAGAATAGTGGGGAGGATTTTTATGGAGAAGGAAAATCTTGATGTAAACCTTACCTACCCTTCAAGACAGTGTCGTATTGATGTGATTTTGGCTTCTTAGACCATCTCTGTGTGTTACTGCCTTTTGGTGACTGGAGCTGTTGCTCAGTAGGAGAATTCTAGAAATGTAATCACATGGCCTAGATTTGAGGAGATAGCAGAACAGCTGTGATTACTCTGGCCCTTTTTCCTTTTGTACATTGGCAGAAACGAACTGTAAAGTTGACATGTGAATAAATTTAACACTATTGCACAACAGTCAATTTAATACATTAGGGACATTTCAGAAGCTGTTAACTGCAGAACCTTTGTTTGGCTAAAATTGTCTCATTTTCAGTGGGGTTCTTTCCAGTTGAGAAACTTAGATTTCATCTGTGTTCACACACAGAATGCAGAGAACATCGGGGTAGCTGTGTAGGCCTGAGGTTCTCCTCACAGCTGTGACTACGATTTGGGGGGAGCACTTTTGTAATGTGTCCCATTTGTCTTGTGCAGTCAAGGCTGTCAGTCAACAGTGTGACTGCTGGAGACTACTCCCGGCCCCTTCACATCTCCACCTTCATCAACGAGCTGGATTCCGGTTTCCGCCTCCTCAACCTGAAGAACGACTCCCTGCGGAAGCGCTACGACGGCTTGAAGTACGATGTGAAGAAGGTGGAAGAGGTGGTCTACGACCTCTCCATCCGTGGTTTCAATAAGGAGACGGCAGCCGCTTGTGTAGACAAGTAGGAGGCCCTGTCCCTGCTCCTGGCCTTGTTTACCTCAGCGGTTGACTCTTACGGTAGTTAGGATGCCCAGTTGCTAAACACCATGCTTTATTTTCTTAACCGGTTTTGTGGTGTATCAGAAGTGAAACACTTTTTTGGGGGTTAAAAAAAAAAAAGGACAGAATTTTCTTTGTTGTTTCAGTGAATTTGCTCTGTAATCCAGTGTGTGTGTTTCATTTTTGTCAAGAGGTGTAAGTGTCTGTCTCTTGGTAAAGCTCTTTCCTTGCTTATCTTGATGTCCTGATTGAGAAGTTGATCGTCTTGTGTGTGATCCTTCCAGATGTGACCTTTGACATTTTCCATATCCCAGGTTAGCCATCCAGACCCAGGTATAGCCGGGATACAGTATAAAAATTAAAAAGGCTGGTTGCCAAGTAAAGGCAAGGAATACCGGATTTGATATTCTTCCTTCCTTATTTTAAGCCTTGTGAGTAAATCTGTTGCTGAATTTTTCTGCAAGGGAGCTCTGGCCCCAGGGTTCTGTTTCACTGCCATCAAGATAGAAAAGATTCCAACCGCAAACGCAGGCTCGACAGATTATGTGGAAGTTCTTGTGTTAAAGGATTTGGTAAGGTCTTGTTATTGGCTTTGTTTGAAGGAACACGTTGGCAGGTGGGGAGTAGGGCTTAATGTTTTAAAACGCTTCTGCTTTCTCCTGTTGCCTTAACATGCTGCTATTGCAGCAAACTTCTGTTAATTCTAAAAATGGTCTTCACGTACATCTTGAATTCACACGTAGTCTGATGTATTCCTGAACTATGAAGTCCCCACCCCCACCCCCCATTTTTAGCAGCCAGCTAGATGTTTTGATCTGGATGTGTAAAGCCACCCACATGCGTTAATTAGCAATGCCCTGACTAGTGCGTTCTTAGAGACAAATGCCATGCTTTTTGTGGAGTAAAACTATAACCTCTTAATTTATTTTTTTAATTCAGCTTGATTTGTTTTTTTTTTTTTTTTTTAGAGTAAGAAGTTTCGGATTGTTGATGGTTGATGGCTATTCTAATAGAAATATTTACGATTTTGGGCAAGTCATTTACATCCTGCTGCCCCTCCCCCCAGTTCAGATAGTGCTCAGAATACTGACCAGGTAACTTGCTGTTGGCTGTTCAGTTGAAATTATTAAGATAGTGACCTAATTCCCAGTCATTTGGAGAAAGGAAGGTGTTAGTACTTCCGGAATAAGAGGTATGGAGCATTGTCACCTTTTCTCCCCTAATGCTAAGGTGGGCCTCCTGCTTGTACAGAACGGTGTCTGGCATTGCCGTCAGAATGTTTTATCTCAGGCCAAAGGCAGGGCTGACTCGTTTCTCCATCCTGAAGAGGGAAGGAGAAATGAGACATTATTGGATTTTAGAACAATTTTCTTGACATTTCCTTCTGCACAAGAGTTTATGGAATGAAAAGAGTATTGGGTCCCTAAAAGTGCCAAGGATGGTCCCCTGAAATGTGCAGCAGGAGCACTGCTGAAGTGAACATAAAAGGCTTTTCAGTGACGTAATCTGACAGATGCAGTGAGTTTGGCAATGGTCTTCCTTGCCTCTGTAAACAGTGATTCTGCTGGAGAATAGTAAAGTTCTTGGCAGAAGCTGTGGATTTCGGTTTTAACCCATACATTTTAAGTAGGGGAGCACATTCTGGTCTTGTCACTCTATTTGAGAATTTAGAAATGTCATGTTTATAATTATTCAGCTGTATCTGTTGCTGGCTTGTTGTAAAGCAATAAAGTTTTTTTTGGTCTGTTTGTAACTCATTGTGTTGCTATGAGAACGCCTCTGTATGGAGAATAAATTCTGGATATTTTTTGAGGCTGAAGATGAGCAGGGATGATGAGCACATTCAGCTGTGTAATAGTTACAACACTAATCAAAAGACACCAGCCATTCAGAGTTCTTTACTGTAAAGTGCAGGTAATGTTTGCGTGGTCTGCCTTGATGGGGAATTAAAATTATTTTAACTGAAGATGTTGAGAAGACTTGGCTCAGGTTTTGGGATGCCAGATTTATTTATTTATTTTTCAATTTTAGAAAGTCCAGCAGGTTAGAGAAGGTTGAGGTGAATTAGGGGGTTATAGATTTATTCAGAAGAAGAGGAAGAGGACAAGTCATAAGTATTTGGTGAGATTTGCCTTGTCTTAAGCTTGAATAACAGTATGAGTAAATGTTTAAGAGACTTCACTAAAGAAGGAAAACTGATTAAGGCAGGTTTTTGGGATTTTATACGTAGCTAAAGAGATGAGATGAACCTGCAGGTTGCTACTGGTGTGGTTTTATAATTGGGTACTCAGAACTTCTTTCTTTGTCTGGACTAAACTATTTGTTCTTCTTTTCAGATAGAGCATTGTTGTCATCTCTGACACCAAAATAAGACTTTCCCTGAAATAATTTATATCCTTAGTATTCACTGTAATAAGCAGACAGCAGCCCTCACCAAACAATAACGTTTAAGGGAGGCAAAATCGGCAAGTATAGTGATCTGACTGCCTGCATTGCACATGCGGACAGGCTGGGCCTCAAACTTCCAGCCAGCCTTCAGACTGCTAGGAATGAGACATGTACACCCACTGGCATCAGCCATTCCATGGGTGCTGCGTTCATCTGTGATGGAGCCAAACACAAGACACACTGTTGGCAAAGTGAAAGCTGTTATTCATAGAAAGCCAACAGTAAACGGTAACACTGGATTCTCAAAGAGGAAATGCTGGCCCTTCCCCAAATTACCGATGTCCATTCTTACGTCTCTGGGCTGGCATGCCATGGTTCAGGTCATATGCTGTCCTCATGTCACTGCTGCCTCTGCTGCCACACTGCCCAGGTTCTTTCTGCTGATGAGCTTCAGTGGGCCTTGCCTCACTGACTGGAAGACCCCTGTACAGGACCTTCTAAGCTTCTGCTGCTGGGTCCTTCTAGGCCCTGCCACTGGCTCCTGCCATGCTGCCCAGGGATGCGGGAGGAGGGCAGAGGCACACTCAGGCCTCTGTCCTGCACCAGCGTTACAGCTCTTTAGCAACAGGCAAACCTGAATGGAGGTGCCCAGCTTGCTCGCTCTCTGGGTTGGCAAGCCCACTGCAGCCAACTTTCTGTGGGTTGACCAGCCCACTGCCACTCAATCTTTAGTTTTACAGCCCCTTCATCTGGCTCTAGGAGCTCCTCAGCCTAGGGATCCCGGGTCCAAACGACGTGCTCTGCTCCAGACTCTTCTTGATGGTAGTGAACCCAAAACCAAACCACTCGATTTGACTTGGCAACCCTATAGGACAGAGTAGAACTGCCCCATAATGTTTCCAAGGAGCAGCTGGTGGGTTTGAACTGCTGACCTTTTGCTTAGCAGCTGATCTCTGTGGGATTAGCCCTTATATAAAACTAGCGGGATGGCAAAACCGACCAATCCCCTAACTGGACTGCAAGGAGCTCAGTCCTTTTGGGTGGATTTCCAGGCCTCTATTTGCATAGTAGATCAGCCAATCCCTTGCAAGACTGTGGCTCAGCCAGTCATTTTATGGTAGTTACAAGACCATGGCTAAAAGGGCCCTATAAAAGTGATTCATCACACTGCAGCAGAATTGGAAGGTTGAAGGAGGATGGGGTGAGGGAGAGGGAGGAACCTAACATAACTACTGGGTTTCTAACTTGGATAATGTCTTAGTTTCCTAGTGCTGCCATGACGACACAAGTGGGTGGCTTTAAAGAATAGAAATTTATTTTCTCAGTTCAGAACACTAGAAATCCAATTCAGGGCAGCAGCTCTAGGGAAAGGCTCTCTTTTGTCTCTGGGGGAAGATTTCTTTCAGTTGCTGTAGCCTTGGCATTTCTTGGTTTCTTGGTGATCACATGACATCTATTCCTGCCCCCTATCCTGTTTGTGTTTGCTTGCCCCTGTGCCTAATTGGCTCTTTTTATATCTCAAAAGTAATTAGGTTTAAGACATACCCTTCACTGATGTGGTCTCATAACAAAGAAAGCCCTATTCCCAAATGGCATTATGTCCCCAGGTATAGGGGTTAGGATTCTAAAACATTTTGTTGTTGTTATTAGGTGCCGTTGAGTTGGTCCTGACTCATAGCGACACTGTGTACTACAGAAGAAACACTGCCCTGTCTTGTGCCATGCTCGCCATTGTTATGCTTGAGCTCATCGTTGCAGCCACTGTGTCAGTCCATCTTGTTGAGGGTCTTCCTCTTTTTTGCTTACCCTGTACTTTACTAAGCATCACGTCCTTCTCCAGAGACTGATCCCTCCGGATGACATGTCCAAAGTATGTGAGACATAGTCTCGCCATCCTTACTTCTAAGGAGCATTCTGGTTGTACTTCTTCCAGGACAGATTTCTTTGTTCTTTTGGCAGTCCATGGTGTATTCAGTATTTCAAAACGTTTTGAGGGCACACAATTTAATCCATAACAGATGACTAAGTGGACTTACATGTGGTTACTAAGCAGGAATATAGGAGGAAATGCATGTCTGGAGGGTGCTGGGCAGATGATATATTTGCTTTTGGTTTTTTGGATTTATGATGCTTGTGGAGCAGCAGGTGGAGGTGTCCAGCAGGATTTTGAGTATGACGGAAGCTCGGAGCAGACCTGGAGGTGGTTTTGGGTAGTTTTTGCATGCAGGTGATACGTAAGTCGAGAGTGGGTAGGATCTCCCATGGAGAGCATGTAGAATGGGAAGAGGAATGAGCAGAGAAAAAAACTCATGTTAACAGCGTGGTTTAATGAGTTGGGCAGGGGAAATGAAGTCCATGAGAAGATGGAGAAATGGTCAGAGGTTGGCAGAGTACAGGGAGAGTGGTTTGTCACAGAAGCCAAAGGAATAAAGGGAGAATTAAATAATTTCAGGGGATTCTGAGAAGATTGCAGGGTAAACAGACCATCATTTTGATCTTCCCCCACAAATACAACAAGAACTGCAACAAGAAAATGGTGCTTGGCTTTGAGGGACTTTGAATAGGGAAACAGGGCAGCAGTGGGGAACTGCTGACAGGCAAGAATCAATGAGTCAACAAATCCCATATGGTAGAAAAGTTGCTTCTCCCACCATCCCTGCCCCTGCCCCCAGCCACGTGGGCTGCTGGCTGCTATGAACTGGGGAAGTGGCCCCAGCAAAAGAACCTGCTTCCCTAACCACCACACCTCCTGCCTGTACAAAGAGACAGGACCCCAAGCTTCTGCTCTAAAATCAACAAGGTGGATCTCCACGGGGGTCTGTTTGGAGTGTGCCAGTAACTCCCCCCGACTCGGACACTGTCGACTGAAAGCCTACTGTGAATTGCTAAGGAAGTCCCTTGCCATGGAGTCTGCTGCCATAGTCAAAAGTCTACCTGCCTCCCTGTGCACTGCATAGCTCAGCCCTCTGAAACCAACAGGACAGACCTCCATGGGGGTTAGTTTGGGTTACTCTGCCCCCACTTTCGATTGGAACTGAGGACTGCTGACGGAGCTATTGTGTGCTAGGAAGCAGATGTCTTGAGTGGAGGCTGCACTCACAGCCAACAATCTTATTTGGCAGACCTCCATGGGTACTGGAACAGAGCACGACACCCCTCCCCAACCTGGTAACTGTTTGCTGCTGGACTGATACAAATTCCTACAGAAGGTCCCCAGCAGTGGAACCAGGAGGTGGGTCACCTAAGTGGAGGCTGCTCCCCCAACCACCACAGGGCCACTGGGGCTGTGAAACCAACAAGACAGGTATCTCAGAGGTCGTTCTGGGGAGTGCCAGCCTGTCCTCTTCCTGAAACAGAGGAAAGTCAGCCTGTATTTCTCCTGAATGCCAGCTCAGATATAAGCAGCCCCGACAGAGTGGGGAAGGAAGCCACAGGTAAAACCAGAGAGAATCACTCAGCCCCAAAGGGAGCTTGCTGGGTATGGGTTTTCTGACTGAAAACGTGGTTCACTTCCCTGACAAGGGAAGGGAGTAATAACCAGAGAGAGAAGACTGTGCCTTCTGGCAGATAGATTGATTATTGTGCAATATCTCACCTGAGTGGCAGTGCGAACTGGTGGACAGATTGACAACAGCTTGTTCTCTGGTGTGTTTGGGAGACACTGAAGTTGAAAACTGAGGTCTGGAACATTCAAAATGTTATTAAACCAGGGCAGGAGGAGGAGCTATCAAAGAGAGCGACAGGGAATAGTAAGCAAAGGCCAAAACTCTGCCAACCTAAAAGTTTTTGCAGAAAGTAGTGTGGGCAAAAACAGCAAATACTGGGGAAAACTGAGAAAATTTACACCCTTGAAAATTTGAATGCCCCAACAAAAAATCACAAGACGCACAAAGAAGAGAGAAATGGTGGCCCATCCAAATGAAAATGAAGGGAGTGAAAGTACATATATGGAATACTGAAGAATGAAAAAAGTGGAAGAATATAATACAACAACATTAAGTAATCAAAGAGTTAAGGGAAAACATAGACAAAGAACTAATGGAAATAAAGAAAACAATGCAAGAAGAAAATGAGGATCTAGAAAAGAAATAAAAAGAAACCAAACAAATATTGCAACTGAAAGAGACAATAAATGAAATAAGAAACAACAGATTTAATCAGGCAAAAGAAAGAATAAGCAAATTAGAGGATAAGATCATCAAAATTACAGAGGCTGAAGAGCAACAAGAACAGAGGCTCAAGAAGGCTGAGCACAGTTTAATGGAATTATAGGAAAACCAATAGAGACCTAATATATGCATCATGGGAATTCCAGAGGAAGATGAGAGAGAAGGGGACAGAATGAATATTTACAGAGATAATGACAGAAAATTTCCCTGATCTGACAAAGGAAATGAATCTACGAATCCAAGAAGCTCGAAGAACCTGAAGCAGGATAAACCCAAGGAGATCTACACCAAGACTCAAAAAGTACAGATAAAGAGAGAACACTGACAACAGTGAGAAAGAAGCAGTCACATACAAAGTTACCCAATAACATTAAGTGTTGATTTCTACTTAGAAACATTGGAGGCTAGAAGGCAGTGGAATGATATATTTAATGTGCTGAAACAAACTACCTGTCAATCAAGAATATTATCCCCAGTGAAACTGCCCTTCAAGAATGAGGGTGAAATGAAAACATTCCCAGACAAACAGAAACTGAGAGTGTTGATATCCACCTGACTGACCCTACAAAAAAGACTAATGAGAGTTCTGCAGGTGAAAGTGATTCAAAGCCATACATAAGAAGAACGATACCTAATAAAGGGAATTCATGGACAAATGTGAGGGCTAGTAATAAAAGTATTCAGGCTTGACAATTCTAATTGTTACCCCCCCTTCTTTTTTTTTAAAAAAACAAATACATAAAAAACAAGGATAAAATTATGTTACAGGACACACGAAATGTAAACATGTTATTAGTGATAACAACAATGAAAAGGTATAGGGCGTGAGGAATGGTATAGATGTAAAATTTCTCATATGATACTGTGGTTAAATTGGTACCAACTTGCCGTCCAGTCGGTTCCGACTCATAGTGACTGTATAAGACAGTAGAACTTCCCCAAAGGTTTCCAAGGCTGTAATCTTTATGGAAGTAGACTGCCACATCTTTCTCTCTGGAGTGGCTGGTGGGTTTGAACAACCAGCCTTTCGGTTGGCAGCTGTGGATTTAACCACTACACCACCAGGGCCCCTAACTTACCCTAACCCGTTGCTGTCGAGTTGAATCTGACTCACAGCGACCCTATAGGACAGTAGAACTGCCCCAGAGGATTTCCAAGGAGCGGCTGGTAGATTTGAGCTTCCAACTTTTTGGTTAGCACCCAAGCTCTCTTTTTTTTCCTGTATCTTTTTGAAGTCTCACATGGGAAATTTTCCTTAGCTGCATCTTCTCCAGGGAAACTGGTACAATTTCTTTTTTTTTGTATTGTACTTTAGATAAAGGTTTACAGAACAAATAGTTTCTCATTCAACAGTACACACACTGTTTTATGACAGTGGTTCACAACCCCATGACATGTCAACACTGTCCCTTCTCAGCCTTGGGTTCCTTATTGCCAGTTTTCCTGTCCCCTCCTGCCTTCTAGTCCTTGCCCCTGGGCTGTTGTGCCCCATTAGTCTCGTTTTTTTTTATGGGGCTGTCTAATCTTTGGCTGAAGGGTGCACCTTGGGAGTGACTTCATTACTGAGCTAAAAGGGTGGCTGGGGGACATGCTGTCAGAGTTTCTCCAGTCTCTGTCAGGCCAGTAAGTCTGGTCTCTTTTTTTTTAAAATTTTTTTATTGTACTTTAGATGAAGGTTTACCGAACAAATAGTTTCTCATTAAATAGTCAATATTGATATTGTTTTATTGCATTGGTTAACAACCCCACGACATGTCAACACTCTTCCTTCTCGACCTTGAGGACCTTTTTTTTGGTGAAAATATACATAGCTAAAGTTACACCATTTTGAAAGTTTCTACATGTACAATTCCATAACATTGATTACATTTTTCCAGTTGGGCTGCTATTCTCAGTATCCTTTTCCAAATTATTCCATTACCATTATCTTCATCTCACTGTCCTGTAAGCTTCTCGTCAAACCTTTTGAGTTACTGTTGTCAATTTGATTTCACATAGATAATTCTTTTTTTTTTTTTGTACCTTAGATGAAGGTTTGTAGAACAAATAGTTTCTCATTAAACAGTACACATATTGTCTTGTGACAGTGGTTAATAGACCCATGACATGTCAACACTGTCCCTTCTCAACCTTGGGTTCCCTATCACCAGCTTTCCTGTCCCCTCCTGCCTTCTAGTCCATGTCGCTGGACTGCTGTGCCTCACTAGTCCTGTTTTGTTTTATGAGGCTGTCCAATCCCTGGCTGAACGGTGAACTTCAGGAGGGGCTTCACCACTGAGCTAAAACGGTGTCCTGGGGCCATACTCTCGGGGTTTCTCCAGTCTGTCAGGCCAGTAAATCTGGTCTTTTTTTGTGAGATAGAATTCTGTTCTACATCGTTTTCCAGCTCTGTCCAGAACTCTCTATTGTGATACCGGTCAGAGCAGTCAGTGGTGGTAGCCGGGCACCATCTAGCTGTACTGGAGTCAGTCTGGTGGAGGCCGTGGTAGCTGTGGTCCATTAGTCCTCTGGACTAATCTTTCCCTTGTATCTTTAGTTTTCTTCATTTTCCCTTGCTCCTGAAGGGGTTAGACCAGTGGAGAAACTTAGATGGCTGCTCACAGAGCAGCCAAGCTGTTAACCACTGTGCCACCAGGGCTCCAGCACACTGCTGTCGAGTCAGTTCTGACACATAGCGACCCCATAGGATTTCCAAGGCTGTAAGTCTTTATGGAAGCAGACTGTCACATCTTTCTCCCAAGGAGCTGCTGGTGGTTTTCAACCGCTGACCTTTTGGTTAGCAGTTGATTGCTTTAACCACTGCGCTACCAGGGAGCCATGGTGGCACAGTGGTTAAGAGCTCAGCTGCTAACCAAAAGGTCAGCAGTTTGAATCTACCAGCCACTCCTTGGAAACCCCATGGGGCAGTTCTGCTCTTCTTTAGGGTTGCTATGAGTTGGAATCAACTCGATGGCAACAAGTTTGGTTTAACTTACCCTAGGATGTTACAAATAACCCATTGCCGTCCAGTCAATTCCGTCCTATGTAGTGACCCTATAGGACAGAGTAGAACTGCCCCATAGGATTTCCAACGCTGTAAATCCTTACTGAAGCAGACTGCCACATCTATCGCCCATGGAGCTGCTGGTGGTTTTGAACAGCTAACCTTTTGGTTAGCAGCTGAGTGCTTTAACTACTGTGCCACCAGGGCTCCTTAGGATGTTTTAAATACAAGCTGTTAAATGCGATATTCGTGGTAACTGCTAAGAAAACCAAAACCACACCCATTGCTGTCGAGTCAATTCCAACTCATAGTGACTATTGGACAGAGTAGAACCTGCCCCATAGGGTTTTGGGCTCCAACAGCTAAGAAAATATCTAAAAAACATACACAAAAGGAAGCGAGAAGGGAACCAAAATGACTTACTACAATAAATGAACAAACACAAAAGCAAGCAGTAGTAAAGGACAAATACAAGGAAGGCTTTAGGTAAAAAACAAAAAATGATAGAAGTAAGTCACTTCTGATCGGTAATTACAGCAAATGTAAATGGACTAAATGCTCCAATCAAAAGGCAGAGAGTGGCAGAATGGATAAAAAAACATGATCAAACTATATGCTGTTTACGAGAGACAAAGCTTAGACCCAAGGACACAAGTAGGTTGAAAGTGAAAGGATGGAAAAAAAATTTCATGCAAATAATAACCAAAAGAGAGCTGGGGTTGCAATTTAATATCAGACAAAATAGACTTTAAGACAAAATCTGTTATACAAAAATGGACATTATGTAGGGATAAAAGGGTCAATTCATCAAGAAGATTTAACAATCATATATGCATCTAACATTGGAGCATCTAAATATATAAAGCAAACACTGATAGAATTGAAGGCAGAAATAGCACTACAATAATAGTTGGAGGCTCCAATACACCACTTTCAATATTGGACAGAACATCTAGAAAGAAGATCAACAAGGACACAGAAGACCTATATGACTCTATAAAGCAATTAGACTTATAGAACACTCCACCTAACAACAGCACAGTATACATTCTATTCCAGTGCACATGGATCATTCTCCAGGATAGATCACAGGTTAGGTCACAAAGCAAGTCTTGATAAAGTTAAAAAGATTAAAATCATACAAAGTAGTTTCTTTGACCACAATGGAGTGAAGCTAGAAACATAACAGAAAACAAAACAAAACACCTAGAAAATGCACAAACATGGAAATTAAACAACGTACTATTAAACTACCAATGGGTCAAGGAAGAAATCAAAACAAAACTCACAAAATTTTTAGAGTCAAGGAAATAAGGAAAGCACAACATATGAAAACTTAGGGGATACAGTGAAGGCAGTACTCAGAGGGAAAGTTACAGCAATAAATGCCTACATGAAAAAGGAAGAAAGACCTCAGATCAGTAGCCTAACTCAAGAACTCTAGGAACTAGAAAGAGAAGAACAAACTAAGCCTAAACCTACCAGAAGAAAGGCAAAAACAAAGATCAGAGCAGAAAGAAAATTGAAAACAGAAAAACAATAGAATTAACAAAACCAGAAGTTGGTTCTTTGAAAAATTCAGTAAAATTGACAAACCTTTGGCTAGACTGACAAAGAAAAAGGAAAGATGCAAATAACTGAAATAAGAAATGAAAGAAGGGACACTGCAACTGACCTGATATAAATAAAAAAACTATGACAGAATATTATGAACAATTTTATGGTTACAAATTGGATAACCTAGATGAATTGGACAAATTCTTAGAAGCCCTCAACCTACCCAAACTGACTCAAGAGGAAATAGAAAGTCTCAACAGACCCATAATAAGTGAAGAGATCAAATCAGTGATCAAAAACTTGCCAACAAAAAAAGTCATGGACCAGATGGCTTCACTGGGGAATTCTACCAAACATTTAGAGAAGAATTGACAGCAACCCTGTTTAAACTCTTCCAAAAGATAGAGAGAGAAGGAATACTCCCTAATTCATTCTATGAAGCAAACATAACCCTGATACCAAAACCAGTCAAAGACATTAGAATAAAACTACAGGCCAATATCTCTTATGAATATAGAGGAAAAATCCTCAACAAAATACTAGCGAATGGAATCCGACAGCATATTAAAAGTCATACACCATGACTAAGTGGGATTTATTCTAGGAATGCAAGGATGGTTCAACATTAGAAAATCAATCAATGTAAAACACCACATCAATAGAACAAAGGAAAAGAACCACATGATCTCTATGGATGCAGAGACAGCAGTTGATAAAATCCAACACCCTTTCTTGATGAAAAGTCTCAAGAAGATTGAAATAGAAGGGAAATTCCTCAATATAATTCAGGGCATATATGAAAAGACAGCAGCCAATATCATACTTAATGGAGAAAGACTGAGAGCTTTCCCTTTGAATCCGGAACAAAACAAGGGTGTCTGCTCTCACCACTTCTATTCAATATTGTATTAGAAGGCCTCACCAGACCAATGAGACAAGAAGAAAAAAGGCATCCAGATTGAAAAAGAAGAAGTAAAATTGTCTCTATCATTGTTGTTAGGTGCTGTCGAGTTGGTTCTGACTCATATTTGTGGATATGGTACTATAGATAGAAAATCCCAAAGAATTTGGGAGAAAACTTCTAGAGTTAATAGAGGAATTTAGCAAAGTTGCAGGGTACAAGGTCAACGAACAAAAATAGTTGGGTTTCTATACACCAGCAATGAGAAATCTGAAAGGGAAATAGGGGAAATGATTCCATTTGCAATAGCATCAGTGAGAATACCTAGGAATACACCTAACCAGATATGTGAAGGACTTATACAATGAAATTTATAAAACTCTGTTGAAAGTGATTAAAGAAGACTTAAATAAATGGAAAGATATTCCATGTTCATGGATTGGAAAACTTGATATTGTTAAGATGTTAATACTACCCAAAGTGATCTATAGATTCAATACAGTCCTGATAAAAATTCCGACAGCCTTCTTTACAGAAACAGAAAAAGCAATCCTCAACCTTACATGAAATGAGAAGAAGCCCCAAATAACTAAAGCAATGTTGAAAGAGAAGAACAAAGTAGGAAGACTCACATTTCCTGATTTTAAAACATATTATACAGCTATTGTAATCAAAACAGCCTGGTACTTGTGTAACAATAGACACATAGACCAATGGAATAGAATTGAGAGTCCAGAAATAAACCCACACGTCTATGGTCAACTGATTTTTGACAAGGGTGCTGTCTTAGCTGTCTTAGGCTTGGTTCTATAGAGAAGCAAAACCAGAGAAGCACACACACATGCACGCACACACACACAGACACATATATACATAGAGAGAGATTTATTCATCTCAAGAAGATAGCTCATGAGGTTGTAGAGGCTGGCAAGTCCCAAGTCCATGGATCAAGTGTCAGGCTGGAGGCTTCTCCTGACTGATGTAGCTCCAGAGGCTGACAAATCCCAAAATCAGCAGGCAATACAGCATGCCACTGGCTCAAGTCCCAAGAACTGCAGGTCAGAGGATGATGAGCTGGATGCAGGATCAAGAGCAAGCAAAAGTCTGTGAGTTTTGCCAGAATGTCCATATATATTGAATGCAGGCCACATCCTCAAGGAACCTCCCGTTATAACTGATTAACTGATCACATCAGATCACATTACGGAGGTGATTACGTTATATCACAAAATGGAGGATAACTACATCACTACTGTCATGCATTGAATTGTGTCCCCCCAAAATATGTGTCAACTTGGTTAGGCTATGATTCTCAGTATTGTATGGTTCTCCATTTTGTGATTGATACAATTTTCCTATATGTTGTAAATCCTAATCTCTGCCTGTGGTTAATGAGGCAAGATGGGATTATGTTGAAGAGGATTAGGGTGGGATAACACCCTTGCTCAGGTGCATCCCTGATCTAACGTAAAGGGAATTTCCCTGGGGTGTGGCCTGTACCACCTTTTATCTTACAAGAGATGAAAGGGAAGTGAGCAGAGAGTGGGGGACTGCATACCACCAAGAAAGCAGCACCGGGAGCAGAGTGCATCCTTTGGACCTGGAGTTCCTGTATGGAGAAGCTCCTAGTCCAGGGGAAGATTGATGACAAGGACCTTCCTCCAGAGCTGACAGAGAAAGCCTTCCCCTGGGGCTGATGCCCTGAATTTGGACTTCCAGCCTACGAGACTGTGGGAGAATAAACTTCTGTTTGTTAAGGCTATCCACTTGTGGTATTTCTGTTATAGCAGCACTAGATGACTAAGACATAACTGTCAAATTACATCATTACATAAATGCCAAACTACATCATTACATAACTGCCAAACCACTGAGAATCATGGCCCAGCCAAGCTGATTCACAACCTTGACCATCACAGGTGCTAAATCCATTCAAGGGGGAAAGAAGAGTTTCTTCAATAAATGGGAAAATTGTATTTCCACCTGCAGGAAAATGAAACTGGATCCACGATTCACAATATACACAGAAAGAAAATGGATTATGAACCTAAGTATGCAAACTAAAAGCACTATATTCTTAGAGGAAAATGCAAGGGCAATGCTGTCGCGCCTGGCTTTGAACAATGAATGATCTAACATAATAACAAAAGCACGAACAGGAAAAGAGAAAATAAATACATGGGACCTCATAAAGATTAAAAACTTTTGTTCATCAAAAGACTTTACTAAAAAAGTGAAAAGATAAGCTACAGAATGTGAGAATATCTTCAGAAACCATGTATCCATTAAGAATTTAATAAGAAACACACACACATATATACATGTCTTCAACAACCTAACAACGAAAAGATAAATAACCCAATCATAAAATGGGCAAAAGAGTTGAATAGACATTTCACCAAAGAGCACATTCAAATGGCACCAAACATATGAAATGATACTCAGTGTCATTAGCCATCAGAGAGATGCATATCAAAACCACAATGAGATACCATTTCACTCCCACTAGGATGGCTAAGGTTAAAACAAACAAAAAACAAGCAAACAGAAAATAACAAATGTTGGCAGGGATGTGGGGAAACTGCAACCCTTATCCATTGCTGGTTGGAATGAAAATGGTACAGCCATTTTGGAAAACAATGTGGCTGTTGCTCAAAAACTAAAAACAGAACTATACCATGACCCATCAATTCCACTCCTGAATATATACCTAAAGGACTTGAAAGCAGAGACTCAAACAGAGACTTGTACCCCAATGTTCATTGTCGCACTGTTCACAGTAGCCAAAAGGTGGAAACAACCTAAATGTCCATCAACAGATGAATGGATAAACAAAATGTGGTACATACATACAATGGAATAGTTCACGGCCAGTAGGGAAATGAAGTCTTGATACATGCGACAATATGGGTGGATTTTGAAGACATTATGCTGAGTGAAATCAACCCTAAAAGAACAAATATTGTGTGACCTCATTTATATTAAAAGACAAAAAAGGCAAATGTATAGAGAACAAAGTTTAGTGGTTATGAGGGGCAGGGTGAGGGAGGTGAGGGTTATTGCTTATGGAGTGCTGAGTTTTGGTTTATGGTGATTGAAAATATCTCATTTATTAAGGGTAGAGTTGCACATGTGATTATTGTAATTGCTGACAATAAGTTGTACACCTGTAAAATGTTGAATTGGCAAAATTTGTGTGATGTATTTACAATAATGACAAAAAATAAAAAAGAGTAACTGCTGAGGCTGCTTATGTACAGCCAAAAACCTCATGGGATTTGGTTTCTTGGTTTGGAGGTTTAGGATCATGGCTTCATGGGACATCCCAGTTAACTGGCCTAATAACATGTTTAGTCCTTCTGTTTTAACTCCTAGTTCATTGCGTAGTGCCTAGGGTCTTAAACGTTTGCGAGCAGCCATCCATGGTACAACAATTGGTCGCTATTCACCTGGAGCAACAGAGGAAGAAGGAGAGTCAGGAATGTTGTTCTTGTTAGGTGCCATGGAGTTGATTCCTCCTCACAGAGACCCTCTGTACAACAGAACGAAACACTGCCTGATCCTGTGCCATCCTCACATTCGTTGCTATGCTTAAGCCCATTTATTCAGGAATAGGAGGAGGAAATCAATGTGTGACTAACTGCCTCCGTGAACAACTGCCTTCTTTGCCATGAGACCAGAAGAACTGGATGGTGCCCAGCTACCATTCTGACCATTTTGATATTAGATTCTGTAGAATAATCCTGTTGAAAAGGGGAAAAATGCAGAACAGAATTTCAAATTCTAATGGAATCCAGATTTTCTGGAGCCTGGAAGGCTGGATAAACTCTGGAAACTATTGCCATGAGATAATCTTTAAACTTTAAACCAGTCTATCTCCTGAAGTCTTCTTAACACCAAATAGTTTAGCTTAACTGGTAAAGAACGTATATCTTGAGCATTATGGTCTTTTAAGATCTATCTGTACGGGTTCAAATTGACAACAGCAACTAGAAAGATTAGATATGAACCTTAGGGGTCAGTGAGTTCATGTTAACGGGAGGAACAGCTTAGAAAAGGAGGGTGAGAACCCTAGGGGTCAGTGAGTTCATGTTAACGGGAGGAACAGCTTAGAAAAGGAGGGTGAGAATGATTGCACAACTTGAAGAATATAATCAATGTCACTGAATTGTACGAGTAGAAACTTGAATCGGTGTATGTTTTGCTGTGTATATCCTTGTCATGGTTTGAATTACGTCCCCCCCAAAAAATGTGTGTATCAATTTGGCTGGTCCATGATTCCCAGAATTGTGTGGTTGGCCTCCATTTTGTGATTGTAATTTTATGTTAGAGAGGATTAGGGTGGGATTGTAATACCACCTTTACCCAGGTCACATCCCTGATCCAATGTAAAGGGAGTTTCCCTGGGGTGTGGCCTGCACCACCTTTTATCTCTCAAGAGATAAAAGGAAAGGGAAGCAAGCAGTGAATTGGGGACCTCATACCATCAAGAAAGCAGTGCCAGGAGCAGAGTGCGTCCTTTGGACCAGGGTCCCTGCGCAGAGAAGCTCCTAGTCCGGGGGAACACCGAAGAGAAGAAGGCTGACAGAGAGAAAAAGCCTTCCCTTGGAGCTGACACCCTGAATTTGGACTTTTAGCCTACTTTAACTGTGAGGAAATAAATTTCTCTTTGTTAATGCCATCCACTTGTGGTATTTCTGTTATAGCAGCACTAGATGACTAAGACAATGCTCAACAACAACAAAGAAAAACAAATTATAAAAAAGATTACATATATATATGTATATATTTAATTTCACAGCCTGAGTGCTGTTGGAATAGGCTTGGCTATGCTGTGGTAAAAACCCCAGAAACTCATAGGCAGAGAACTCTTGCTAAATGTCCATTTATATTGCACGTCGGCTGGGGGATTTGCTCCACGTTTGGGTGTTGAATAGTTGCTGTGGGACAGGGAAAGAGCTGTGTGTGGGGGAGGAGGGTCTTGCAAAACACATTCTGTGGTTTAGAAGTGATGCCTCCCTTCCTCTCACAATTTGTTGGTTAGAACGACTCATGTGGCTCTGCTAAGCCGCCAAAGGGCCAGGAAGCATGTTCCTAACATGCAGGATGGAAGTCAGACAAACTCAGCGTTGAAGGTTAGGGTGAATGTTTAGTCTGTTTTGTTAAAATGTATAGTAGGAATATTTCTGGTCACACCTAAACTTCTGCAGGCTTGGGAGGGAGAAAAGATGTCTCAGGCCACTCTTAACCTGGTAGATGAGGAGAAGAGGGTAGATCTGTAGTTGTCTCCTGCGTCAGTGAGGTTGTTTCCTGTTGGAGAGTTCTCTGGTATGTGCATTTGTGTTGTGTTTGTGTAAGTGCATTTGAAGTCAACATTTAATGAACTCTTACATATTTAAAGTACTGGGCTTCATATATTCTCCAGATTATCTCCTTTAATCCTTATAACAATCCTATGAGATAGGTTCCGCTGTTTTTCTCATTTGGAACATGGAGAATAGGCTTGTTGTTGTTAGGTGCCTTCAACTCGGTTCTGATTCATAGTGACCTTGTGTCCAATAGAAGGAAACACTGCCTGGTCCTGCACCGTTGCAATTTTTGTTATGCTTGAGCCCATTGTTGCAGCCACTATGTCAGTCCATTTCATGGAGGGTCTTCTGCTTTTTTGCTGACCCTCTACTTTACCAAGCATCATGTCCTCCTGGGACTGGTCCTCCTGATAACATGTCCAAAGTACAAGAGATGAAGTCTTGCCATCCTTGCTTCTAAGGAATATTCTGGCTATACTTCTTCCCAGACAGATTTGTTCATTCTTCTGGCAGTCCATGGTATATTCAATATTCTTCACCAACACCATAATTCAAAGGCATCAATTCTACTTTGGTCTTCCTTATTTATTGCCTAGCTTTCATATGCATATGAGCCGATTGAAAACACCATGGCTTGGGTCAGGCACACCTTAATCCTCACAGTGACAATTTTGCTTTAGAACACTTTAAAGAGGTCTTTTGTAGCAGATTTGCCCAATGCAATGTGTTGTTTGATTTCTTGACTGCTGCTTCCATGGGCATTGATTGTGGATCCAAGTAAACTGAAATCCTTGACAACTTCAACATTTTCTCCGTTTATCATGATGTTGCTTATTGGTCCAGTTGTGAGGAGTTTTGTTTTCTTTATGTTGAGATGCAATCCATACTGAAGGCTGTAGGCTTTGATCTTCATCAGTAAGTGCTTCAAGTCCTCTTCACTTTCAGCAAGCAAGGTTGTGTATTTGCATATCGCAGGTTGTGAATGAATCTTCCTCCAATCCTGATACCCCTTTCTTCATCATAGAGTCCAGCTTCTCGGATTATTTACTCAACATACAGATTGAATAACTTTGGTGAAAGGATACAACCCTGACACACGTCTTCCCTGATTTTAAACGATGCAGTATTTCCTTGTTCTCTTCCAATGACTGCCTGTTGGTCTATGTACAGGTTCCGCATGAGCACAATTAAGTGTTCTGGAATTCCCATTCTTCGAAACGTTATCCATAATTTGTTATGATTCACACAGTCTAATGCCTTTGCATAGTCAGTAAAACACAAGTAAACATCTTTCTGATAGTCTCTGCTTTCAGCTAAGATTCATCTGACATCCTCAACGATATCCCTCGTTATACTAACACCAATTCAACCCTATGAGGTAGGTTCCACTATTTTTCTCATTTTGGGCATGGAGAGTAGGCTTAGAGAGGGTAACTAACTTGCCCAGAGTTCATAGCTACGAAGTGGGGGAGCTGGGATTCAAGCTCAGGTGTTCTGACTACATCCACATCCACCATCTCTTTTGTAACGCTCTTGTATGGCAGCTCTGCATCTCCTGACAAGACAAAGATCAAACCCACAAGTAGTTATGAGCACACACTGTGTATTTGGGCTTTGGACTAGGTGTAGCTAAACATAAAAACTAGTAAGCATAAAAAATAAGTGGAGGACTTGGTCTGCGTCCTCATGATATTTAGGATCTAATTTCAGGGGAGGGGAGTGGTGACAAAGGATATAAACAGGCAAGATGTTAAATATTCAAGTAATATTTGAGTGCCTGCTTTGATTTATTTACTTATCTTTAACAGTTTTATTAAGGTATGGTTTACATGTAAAATGCACCCATTTGAAATGTACAATTAAATGATTTTAGTAAATTTGCTGAGTGGTGCAACCATCACCATAAATCAGTTTTAGAGCAATTTCATCCCCCAATAAATCCTTCATGCCCATTGATAGTTAGCTCCTGTTCCCACTCCCAGCCACAGGCAACCATGAATTGCCTTTCTGTCTCTCTAAATTTACCTCTTCTGGACATCTCATATAAATGAAGTCATGCAATATATGTTCTCTCATGCCTGGCTTCTCAATTTATCTTGTTTTAAAGGTTCCTCTGTGTCATAACGTGTAAGTAGTTTGTTCCTTTTTACTGCTGGTAGTATTCCATTGTATGGCCATTCCATATTTTCTCTCTCCACTCACTAATTGATGGACATTTAGGTTGTTTCCACTTCTTGGCTATTATAAGTAGTGCTGCTGTGAATGTTTGCAAGCAAGTCTCTGTGTGAATATGTTTCTATTTCTCTTGGGTAGATACCTAGGGCTGGTCATAATGGTAATTCTAAGTTCTGCTTTTCAGGAAATTGCCAACCTGTTTTTCAAAGTGGCTGCACCATTTTGCATTCTCACTAACAACAGATGAGGATTCCTTACTATGAATTTAAATTCAAGGCAGTAATAGACAAGATATCATCATAACAGCACTTAAGTGTTAAATAACTTGAGAAGTATTGTGGTAGGAATTTAGGGTGTGTAATGTGAACTGGTTCATGAGAAAGGTAGAATTTAGATGGGCATAGAAGTAGGAGATGGGCGTTTTGTGTGAACAGAATAACAGGAACAAAATCAGCAAAGTATCAGACATTAGTGGGGCTGGGGATGTCATTCTGCTTCAATTGAAGGGAAGGTTGATCTAGTGGGAGAAAAATCTGGAAAGGTTGGATTGTGTTAGATTTAGAAAAGCCTCAGTTGAGACGTTACGGAGTTTGGACTTGGATTGATTAGGTAGTGGGGGACTATGGATTTCTTTAGGCGGCTCTGTCTTTGAATCCTGGCTCTGTTATGCTACCAGTAGGGAGGGACCAGTGGCAGAGGGAAGTCACTACTGTGAGGTGCTGTCTTTGAGGTTATAAGGGTCTGGTTGGGTAGCTGGTAGTGGGTATGACTGGGTAAGGTGCAGATGAAGTAAGGTGCAGAAGAAAGAATTGACTGGACTTGTTGACTTGTTGAATGGAATTGGGGGTAGGAGGAGGAGGGATAAAGAAGAGTCAAAGGTATCTGAGCTTCTGAAAGAATACAAACAGGAAAGCTGAAGATCGTTTCTGGGGGATGATGAGCAGTTCAGTTTTGCAAGTGTTGAGTTTACTGTCATAGCGAGGTGCTGCACAGGTGACTGCATTCTTTGGGCTAGAATTTAAGAGCGTGAGGCCGGAGATGAGGCATTTAGATAGAGTGGATGTTTGAAACTGTGAGTCTGGAGACGCTCTTTGAGGGAGGAAGCAGTGTGGGGAGAGAAGTGGAGAGGTTTGTACTGGTAATCAGCCCATGGAAGTGGTTGAAGACATTTAGGACTTTGAGGGGAAGACGAGGCCTGTGTTTTTCTCTCTCCAGCCCAGTGCTGTCCAAGCAGGAGCTGGAACTGAGAGGAAAGTGATGTACGTGCACGCCTCTTGTATCATGATAGGAATTCTTTACTTACTGGGAAGACCTCAGAAGTTTCTGACTGATGGAAAATAAACCTATGAAAATATGTAGACTTCTCAAACAAATTCCTAATCCTTGGTAGGAAAAAAAGGACAAAGGAGGTAACTTATCTGCCCTCTCCCTTTCATCAGGTATGATCATCTGGTGTCATTTAATATTAATTAACATTTACCCACAGCCATCTGCTCTGGCTCGAGTTCTGCATCCATCCATTTCAGCCCTGTGTTTCAGCAACATAATGCTGGCCTCGCTATCTGGACACACCAGCTGGATCTGCCAGCAAGACCAGTTCAGAAGTCAGAGAAGAGTCCCCTTCAGCTTCCTCTGCCACATCCCTGTTATCCAGCCTTCCACTGATGAGCCTTTTGCTCTTCCTGACAACTGAAGTGAAGCCAAAGTGTTTTTTGCAGTGGGAAGTAGAAAGGGTGGGGTGTTTGTTTTTGCTTTCTGGAGGAAGTCTGCAGAATTGTTTTAATCATTTAATGGATTCTTTTTGGGAGCAGAGTCAATGGATTAGGGCCTTCTACTTTATTAAGAAGCTATTTATTAAGGCCCAGAACCAACACAACCAAGACAAAGACTCAAAATCAGTGTTAAAAATTAGTAAACCTTCAGGCTTTATTTATTTATTTTTTTGCACCAAGAAAATAACTTCCAAATCCCCAAGAGAAAGAAAAAAGAAACAGCAGGGATGGACCCTGATTGTTTTCCTTCAGCTGTTCCTGGGACCAATCTCAGAGGTGGGATTAGGGAAACAGAAGGCATCCCTGCCCAAGAAGATTGTGTGGCTTAGTAAGGCTTTCCACGCCTCATCTACAACCCGACTCCTCAAAGGACAGGGAAATGACTGTGTTGTTTAACAAAACTGGCCAAACAGGCACCTGGGCTCTTACCTCCTTCTTGGGGTGTAGCTGCTTGATGATGCTGAAACTGAAAACAATCTGGAAATATGAGTATTTTCCAAAATACCCTCACTAAGCAAAAATCAAGAAAAGGGTACAAGTCTGCCACAAGCATTTTGTGAGCTGACTCCAGAGGGAGAACTTTGATTACAATCATATATTTTATACACATTGGAAGGACGGAATAGATTGATACTACCTGATGGTCAGTCAAGGGTGTGAGGGCGTTATGGACACACTTTTGGAGAAATATTTAAATGTACATACCATAGCTTTGGTGCCCTGGTGGCGCAGTGGTTAAGAGCTCGCCTGCTAACCAAAGGTCAGCAGTTCAAATCCATCAGCCACTCCTTGGAAACCGTATGGGGCAGTTCTCTGTCCTGTAGGGTCGCTATGAGTCGGAATTAACTGGGCGACAGTAGGTTTGGTTTTCTTTTGGTTTACCATCGCTTTATGATAAAATTTGTATACATATATTTTTGACTTGTGTTTTCTTCTTTGTTTATAAAAGAAATACATAATCATTATAGAAAATTGGGAAATTGCAAAAAATTAGGAAGATGCATATATATTTTTTGCATTGTGGTTTATCATAAATATGCTGTTAACTTTTTAAAAACTTTATTTTGAGATAATTGTGGATTCCACTAATAACTTTTTTTTTTTTAAACAGTTGGTACACATATTGTTTTATGACAATGGTTAACAACCCCACGACATGGCAACACTGTCCCTTCTCAACCTTGGGTTTCCTATTACCAGCTTTCCTGTCCCCTCCTGCCTTCTAGTCCTTGTCCCTGGACTGTTGTGCCCCATTAGTATCGTTTTGTTTATGGGGCTGTCTAATCTTTGGCTGAATGGTAAACCTCGGGAGTAAATTCATTACTGAGCTAAAAGGGTGTCCGGGGGCCATACTCTCAGGGTTTCTCCAGTCTCTGTTAGGCCAGTAAGTCTGGTCTTTTTTTTGTGAGTGAAAATTTTGTTCTCCATTTTTCTCCAGCTCTGTCTGGGACCCTCTGTTCTGATCCCTGGCAGAGCAGTCAGTGGTGATAGCCAGGCACCATCTAGTTGTACTGGACTCAGTCTGATGGAGACCATGGTAGTAGTGGTTCATTAGTCCTCTGGACTAATCTTTCCCTTGTATCTTGTTTTCTTTTTCTCCCTTGCTGTCGAAGGGGTGAGACCAGTGGAGTATTTTAGATGGCTGCTCACAGGCTTTTAAGACCCCAGATGCTACTCGCCAAGGTAGAATGTAGAACATTTTCTTTATAAAGTGTGTTGTGCCAGTTGAGCTAGATGTTCCCCGAGACCGTGGTCCCCACAGCCCTCTGCTCAGCAATTTAGTCCCTCAGGAGTTTGTATGTGTCTATGGAGCTTCCATAACCTTTCCTTGTACAAGTTGTGCTGGCTTCCCCAGTATTGTGTACTGTCTTACCCTTCACCAAAGTTACCACTTATCTATTGTCTATTTAGTATTTCCCCCCACCCCTCCCATCCCTTGTAACCAACAAAGTTTGTTTCTGTGTGTAAGCTTTTTCATGAGTTTTTACAGTAGAGGTCTCATACAGTATTTGTCCTTTTGTGATTGACTTATTTCACTCAGCATAATGTCCTCCAGTTTCATTCATGTTATGAGATGCTTCACAGATTCATCATTGTTCTTTATCGTTGTGTAATACTCCATTGCGTGTATGTACCGTAGTTTTTTATCCATTCATCTGTTGATGGGCATCTAGGTTGTTTCCATCTTTTTGCTATTGTGAACAATGCTACAATGAACATGGATGTGCATGTCTGTTCGTGTGACGACTCTTATTTCTCTGGGATATATTCCTAGGAGTGGGATTGCTGGATCATATGGTATTTCTATTTCTAGCTTTCTAAGGAAGCACCATATCATTTTCCAAAATGGTTGTATTATTACACATTCCCACCAGCAGTGCATAAGAGTTCCAATCTCCCCGCAGCCTCTCCAACATTTGTTATTTCCAGTGTTTTTGATTCGTGCCAGTAATGCCGGGGTGAGATGGTATCTCATTGTGGTTTTAATTTTCATTTCTCTAATGACTGGTGATCGTGAGCATTTCCTCATGTGTCTGTTGGCCGCTTGAATGTCTTCTTTGGTGAAGTGTCTGTTCATTTCCTTTGCCCAATTTTTAACTGGATTATTTGTCTTTTTGTTGTAGAGGTATTAGATTTTCTTGTAGATTTTAGAGACTAGACCTTTGTCTGACTTGTAATGTCCAAAATTTTTTTCCCAGTCTGCAGGTTCTCTTTTTAGTCTTTTGGTGAAGTCTTGTGATGAGCATGTGTTTGATTTTTAGAAGATCCCAGTTATGTAGCTTATCTTCTGGAGTTTGTGCATTGTTAGTTATGGTTTGTATTCTGTTAATGCCGTGTATTAGGGCCTCTAGCATTGATCCTATTTTTTCTTCTATGAACTTTATAGTTTTTGGCTTTATATTTAGGTCTTTGATCCATTTTGAATTAGTTTTTGTATATGGTGTGAAGTATGGGTCTTGTTTCTTTTTTTGCAGATGGGCATCTGTCTTTTCCCCATTTGATGACCTTTGGGCACTTGTTGAAGATCAGGTGACCGTGGGTAGATGGATTTACATCTGGGTTCTCAATTCTGTTCCATTGGTCAGTGTATCTGTACTAATATCAGGCTGTTTTGACTACCATAGCTGTGTACTAGGTTCTGAGGTCAGATAGTGAGAGTCCTCCTACTTTATTCTTCTTCTTCAATAGTGCTTCACTTGTTCAGGGCTTCTTCCCTTTCCATATAAAGTTAATGATTAGTTTTTCCATCTCTTTAAGGAATGTTGTTGGTATTTGGATCGGGATTGCATTGTATTTGTAAGTTGCTTTGGGTAGAATTGTCATTTTCACAATGTTGAGTCTACCTATCAATGAGCATGGTATGCTTTTCCATTTATGTAGATCCCTTTTGGTTTCTTGCAGTAGTGTTCTGTAGTTTTCTTTGTATAGGTCTTTTACATCCCTGGTTAGATTTATTCCCAAGATTTTATTTTTTTAGGGGCTATTATAAATGGTATTGTTTTCCTGATTTCCTTTTCATCGTTCTCTTTATTGGTTTATAGGAATCCAACTGATTTTTGAATGTTTATCTTGTATTCTGCTACTCTGCTGAATCTTTCTATTAGTTCCAGTAGTTTTCTCATGGAGTCTTTAGGGTTTTCTATGTACAGTATCATATCATCTGCAAATAGGGAGAGTTTAACTTCTTCATTATCAATTTGGATGCCCTTTCTTTTTCTTGCCTTATTGCTCTAGCTAGAACTTCCAGCACAATGTTAAATAGGGGTGGTGATAAACGGCATCCTTGTCTTGTTCCAGTTCTCGAGAGGAATGTTTTTAGCCTCTCTCCATTAAGAATGATGTTGGCCGTTGGTTTTGCATAGATGCCCTTTATTATGTTGAGAAATTTCCCTTCTATACCTATTTTATTGAGAGTTTTTATCAGGAATGGGTGTTGGATTTTGTCAAATGCCTTTTCTGCATCAGTTGAGATGCTCACGTGACTCTTTTCTTTCCTTTTATTTATGTGGTGTATTCCATTGATTGATTTTCTAATGCTGAACCATCCTTGCATACCTGGTATGAATCCTACTTAGTCGTGGTGCATTATTTTTTTGATGTGATGCTGAATTCTTTTGGCTAGAATTTTGTTGAGAAATTTTGCATCTATATTCATTAGAGGTATTGGTTTGTAATTTTCTTTTTTTGTGGTGTCTTTGCCTGATTTTGGTATCATGGTTATGCTCTCTTCATAGAATGAATTCGGAAATTTTGCTTCCTTTTCTGTGTTCTGAAATAGTTTGAGTAGTACTGGTATAAGCTCGTCTCTGAATGTTTGGTAGAATTCTCCACGGAAGCCATTTCTGGGCCAGAGCTTTTTGTTGTTGGGAGTTTTTTAATTACCTTTTCAGTCTCTTCTCTTGTTATGGCTCTGTTCAGATTTTCAACATCATTTTGTGATAATTTGGGTAGGTAGTGTGTTTCTAGAAATTTATCCATTTCCTCTAGGTTTTCAAATTTGGAGTATAGTTTTTCATAATACTTTGTTATGATCCTTTTTATTTCGGTTGGGTCTGTTGTAATGTCCCCCATTTCATTTCTTATTTGGGTTATTTGCATCCTCTCCTGTTTTTCTTTTGTCAGTCTGGCCAGTAGTTTGTCGATTTTGTTGATTCTTTCAAAGAACCACATTTTGGTTTTGTTGATTGTTTTTATTGTTTTTCTATTCTCTATTTCATTTATTTCTGCTCTGATCTTTATTATTTCCTTTCTTCTGGTGGCCGTGGGCTTTTTTTCCTGTTCTCCTTCTATGTGTTCAAGTTTTGTAGATAATGTTTTGATTTTGTCCCTTTCTTCTTTTTTGATGTGTGCATCTATTTCTATAAATTGTCCTCTGAGGACTGCTTTTGATGTGTCCCACAGGTTTTTGTATGATGTATTTTCATTCTCGTTTGATTCTACGAATTTTTTGATTCCATCTCTGATTTCTTCTATTACCCAGTGATGTGTACCATTGCACCACCAAGTGACACATTAGAACCACTCAAAGAACTTTTTGATATCCATGACTGGCCCAATCAGAACTGAATCTGGATCTTTTGGAGTATCTTTGGGGGTGGGGCCCTGGTGTCTCTACTTTTTAAAAGCTCTGCAAGTGATTCTAATGTGCAGCCAGCGTTGAGAGTAATTCCTTATTCCTTTCAGATCTGTTCTTCAATCTTTCTGAGACATCTAATTTCTTGGCTTCTTTCTTTTTTCCCAGTGTAGGCAGGGTCTTATTCAGTTACCATGTAATTGATTTTTTTTCCTTGCTCTTCCTGTTGTTAATTTCTACCTCAATGTCATTGTGGTCAGAGAAGAATTATCTCAACGTTTTAGATCTTGTTGAGGATTGCTCTGTGGCCTAAGATGTGGTCTATTCTGGAGAACGTTCCATGTGCATGGGAAAAGATTGTGTACTTTGCAGCTATAGGATGGAGTGTTCTATATATGTCTATGAGATCAAGTTGGCTGACTGTGCCCTTTTGGTCTTCTGTATCTTTGTTGAGTTTCTTTTTCTTCTTTACTGAGAGTGGTGTAGCAGTCTCCTACTATTATTGTGGAACTGTCAATTTCTCTTTTCAGTGCTGTTAGAGTTTGTTTTATGTATTTTGGAGCCCTGTCATTGGGTGCATAGATGTTTATTATGGTTATGTCTTCGTGATTGATTGTCCCCTTAATCATTATATAATGTCTTTCTTTGTCTTTTATGGTGGATTTTGTTTTAAAGTCTATTTTATTTGAGATTAGTATTGCCACTCCTCTTTTTTGGTAGTTGTTTGCTTGATAATATTTTTTCCATCCTTTGATTTTTAATAAATTCACATCTTTGTTTCTATGGTGTGTCTCTTGTAGACAGCATATTGATGGATCCTGTTTTTTTATCCATTCTGTCACTCTCCGCCTCTTTATGGATGCATTGAGGCCATTTACATTCAATGTAATTATTGATAGGAGTGAGTTTATTGCTGTCATTTTGTAGTGCTTTTTTTTGTGGTGCTGATGTTTTCTTTGTTCCTTTTACTCTCCTGTGCTGAATTCCTTTTGTTTGTGGATTTTTAAAAATTTCTTTTGTTTTTGTAGGTTTTGTTTTTACTGAGACTTTATGTTAACTTTTTTTGTGGTTACCTTGAAATTTACCCTTACCGTCCTAAGTTTGAAGCAGTCTATTATTACTTGGTATCACCTTGCCTTCCTCTCCATTGGAAGGTTCTATACCTACACCGTTTATTCCCTCTCCTATTGTTCTGATGTTGTTGTCTTTTACAGATTAACTGCTCTGATTCCCTGTTGTATTTCTTTTGGTTTTGGATAGTCCTTGAGAGTTCATTTCCTAGATTGTTACCTGGCTGGTACAATCCTGCATCCTAGATTCAGCTTGTAAGCTTATGTTTTTTTCTCAGATCGAAGGACTTCTTTTAGTAATTCTGATAAGTTTGGTTTGGTTTTTACATATTCCCTTAATTTCTGTTTATCTGGAAATGTCCTAATTTCACCATCATATTGGAATGAGAGTTTTGCAGGATATATTATTCTTGGCTGGAAATTTTTTCCTTTCAAGGTTATATATATGTCATCCCATTGCCTTCTTGCCTGCATGGATTCTGCGGAATAATCTGAGCTTAGTCTTATTGTTTCTCCTCTGTATGTGACCTTTTGTTTTTCTCGAGCTGCTGTCAGAATTCTTTGTCTTTGGTTTTAGCGAGTGTGATTATGATATGCCTTGGTGATTTTCTTTTGGGGTCTCTCCTATATGAGGTTCGTTGAGCTTCTTGGATGGTCAGCTTTTCATTTTTCATGATATTGGGGAAGTTTTCTGTCAGTAGTTCTTCAGTGATCGTCTCTGTGTTTTCTGTTTTCTCTCCCTGTTCTGGAACTCTGATCACTTGTAAATTGTTGCTTTTGAGTGTATCCCACATAATTCTCAGGGTGTCTTCATTTTTCTTCGTTCTTTTTTCTGATTTTTCCTCAGAGTTGTATCCAAGTGTTTGTCTTCAATTTTGCTGATCCTGTCTTCCACCATTTCAAACTTGCTCCTCAACCCTTCTATGACACTGTCCATTTCTGAAATCTTGTTGTTTATCTTTTGAATTTCTTATTGTTGTTTTTGTATGATTTCTAGTTGTGAATTTATTTTAGCATTTTGTTCCTGTATTATTTATTTTCCTGAATGCTTCCATTTTTTGGTCTGTATTTTCCATAAATTTGTGTGCCTTTCCATGAATTTGTCTATTTTTCCCTCGTTTTTCTCTGCTTTTTGCTTCAACTCTTGGATAACTCTGAATATTAGAGATTTTAATTCCCTATCAGGTAGTTCTAGTGCCTTTTCTTCTACTGGAAAGTGTTTTATTTTGGATGCCTACTGGAACCATCCTGTCCTGTTTTTGTATATGTTTTGATATTGTCTGCTGTCTTCAGGGCATTCAGTTGTTGTTTTCCTCATTTATTGATTGTAGATTTGTTGTTTCATGCTGATTTTTTGTTTTTCTTGGTTATGTCTGAGTAGGCTGGCTGTGTGTTCTTTGTTGTTCGCTCATCTGTGGGCTTGATACTTTTCACCTCCTTCTCCAATTGGCAGGGTCTGTCACTCAAATATGGTACAGCAGGGCAGGTATAGCTGAAGAGGAGTTGCTGGGATGGGTTGTTTGTGGCATGTACTAGAGCCAACAGGGCGGGCTGAGAATTAGTGCAGGGCTGGCTGAGAATCAGTGCAGGGCAGGTTCCAGTAGGCTTTGCCTGTGCTACTCAGAGGTGTGATGTTCAGCGCATGGTGCAGGTAGGCAGGATGGAGGGGGAGATTGTGATGTGTGGAGCTAAGATGGGTTTGGGAAAGAGGAGGGAGAGGAGAGAGGAACAGAAGCCAATACCATACAGACAAACAAAAAAGACTGCTAGGAGAGCTTGCTGTTGGAGTGGAGAGATGAGAGACTGAGAAATGGAGAAAAACAAAAAGGAGAAGTAGAAGAAGAGAGAAAATGAATACATAAAAATTAGAAAGAAAAGCAAATCCCCCAGGGATCACACCGGTGTGGCTACAAGGTGTAGGGAAGTTGCTCCCAGGCCGTGAAGTACAGCCTGGCTAGAAGGGGTAGATGTGTCACTTAGCACCTGGTATTCAGGAGACATGAATTGAAGGTAAGTATAGAGGGACGAGAAACTGAGTAATGAAGAAAAGACAAAAACGGAAAAAGAGAGAAAAGAAAACAAAACAAATAAAAAACAAAACAAAACAAGAAAAACCCCCAAAAAACTGAAAAGAAAAGAAAAACCAAGAGAAAAAGAAATGTCCTCAGGGATCCATCTGTGCATCTGCACAAACTAAGGGGGTAGGTCCCAAGCCACGTGGTACCGCCTGGCTAGAAAGGGCTCCCAATTCGAGAAAAGAAAAAGAAAACAAACAAACAAAAGCCCCAGGATCCCACCTGTGTGGCAGCACGGGCCAGGAAGCAGTTTCACACTCAGGTGGCATTTAACAGCGTTTCAGGAAAAAGCAAAGATGGTGCACAGAGCCAGGTATTTGAGAGAAAGGAGGGGGAGGTGGTGAGAGATGTGGAAGAAATCAAAAGAAGTGGGAAAAAAGCAACACCAGCAGCCAACAAAAGGCACTCAGGGAGCTGGCCACTGCGGGCGGGTGGAATCCAAGCAGCACTGGGGTGAAGCCAGTGCTTCTCAGCCAAGAGACTGTGGCCATGGGAAACAGGGGAGGCCAAGTGAGGGTGAAGAAGGGTGGGGGGTGGGAAAGCCTATATCGTGGGTTACCAGTTGTTCTGTCTCCTGCTGGAAGCTCCGTCAAACTGCTTTCCCGTACCTTCTGTTCACCGATCTCCGATAGGAGTCCAAGATGGCGGATCTGTGCTGCATTAGCTGATAGGGGATCTCTGCATGTATCTCTCCTCACTGTCTGTTCTTTGTTAGTTTCTTATTCCATTTGGTGCTTGGCTGAGTTCTTTATCTCTTCATTTGATGCGTAGGGTTTCTGGATTGATGTTTTCTCTGTTTGCCTTAGTTTTTCGGATCTTTGCTGTGGAGAGACAGCACGGTGCTTCTGTCTATAGTGCCATGTTGCCTGGAAGTCCTTCCACTATTAACTTTTGATCAGAAATATTTTCTTTCTTTCTTTTTTTTTTATTGTACTTTAGATGAAGGTTTACAGAACAGATAGTTTCTCATTAAACACTTAGTACACATATTGTTTTATGACACTGGTTAACAACCATAGGACATGTCAACACTCTCCCTTCTCAACCTTGGGTTCCCTATTACCAGCTTTCCTGTCTCCTCCTGCTTTCTAGTCCTTGTCCTGGGCTGTTGTGCCCCATTAGTTTTTTTTTTTTTTTTTAATGGGGCTGTCTAATCTTTGGCTGAAAGGTGAACCTCGGGAGTGACTTCATTATTGACCTAAAAGGGTATCTGAGGGTCCATACTCTTGAGGTTTCTCCAGTCTCTGTCAGGACAGTAAGTCTGGTCTTTTTTTGTGAGTTAGAATTTTGTTCTACATCCTTTTCCAGCTCCGTCCAGGACCAACTATTGTGATCCCGGGCAGAGGAGTCAGTGGTGGTAGCTGGGCACCATCTAGCTGTACTGGAGTCAGTCTGGTGGAGGCCGTGGTAGCTGTGGTCCATAAGTCCTCTGGACTAATCTTTCCCTTGTATCT
Organism: Dugong dugon; assembly: GCA_030035585.1. Lineage (NCBI taxonomy): Eukaryota > Metazoa > Chordata > Mammalia > Sirenia > Dugongidae > Dugong > Dugong dugon. The sequence goes on from CM057461.1 coordinate 71,004,346, forward strand.
TGTTTTCTTCATTCTCCCTTGCTCCTGAAGGTGTGTGACCAGTGGAGTATCTTAGATGGCTGCTCACAGGTTTTTTAGACCCCGGATGCTACTCACCAAGGTAAAATGTAGAACATTTTCTTTATAAAGTGTGTTGTGCCAGATGAGCTAGATGTTCCCTGAGACCATGGTGCCCACAGCCCTCCGCCCAGCAATTGAGTCCCTCAGGGAGTTTGCATGTGTCTGTGGAGCTCCCAGGACCTTGCCTTGTACAAGTTGTGCTGGCTTCCCCAGTATTTTGTACTGTTTTATCCTTGATCCAGAAGTATTTTCATTTAGCTAAGCACTCATACGAATGGCCTTTCTCTTTCCTGAGCTCCTTCCACAAAGGTCCAGATGCGTTTGTTGGTCTGTAGTTTTCCTCAAGCTCTCTGGAGATGCTCAGGCCCTACAGTCAAGCTTCTGTTCTTTAGCAGCACATTTTACCTTGCCCTTTATACAAAGCTGGCATTATTGAAACATATACTACAATTGGATATTCCTATGGAAACCGGAAAGAATTTGCCATTTTCTGCTTTCTTAAGCACTTGTACATTCCTACGTCACCTGGCTTTCCAAGCCGTCCTGTGAGGTGAGTAAAGCAGGGTTTACACTTTCCCTCTGACACCTCAGAGGCTGAGACCTAGACACGTGGAGGAAGAGTTCTCCCAGTGGTCTGCAAGTGTGTTTCACGTCCTGCTGGCCTGTCCTCTCTGCTGACACCCACCTTGCAGGCCTGTCAGCTTGTTCTCTAGCCTTGGATTCTGATCACCACTTTGACACCCCAGTGTCAAGGGTTCAAAACTGATCTTACACTGCTTTGGAAGATAGTCTGGCAGTGCCTCTGAAAGTTTAACAGAGTTATCAGATGACCTAGCAGTTGTACTCCAAGGTATATACCCAAGAAAGTTGAAAACATACTTCTATACAAATAATTGCACAAGTGTTCACAGCAGCATTACTCATGATAACCCCAAACTGGAAACAACCCAAATGTCCACCAGCTGATGAACTGATAAAATGTGGTACATACATACAATGGAATATTATTCAGCAATAAAAAAGAGTAAAGCACTGATACATGCTACAACATGAGTAGAACTTGAAAACATTATGCTGAGTAAAATAGTCACAAAAGGCCACACATTGCATGATTCTATTAATATGAAACGTCTAGAATAGGCAAATCCATAGAGACAGAAAGATTAGTGTTTGCCAAGGATGGGGGGATGGAGAGTGTGTTAGTTACCTATGACTCCTCTAACAAATTACCACAAACCAATGGCTTAAAATAACAGAAACGTTATCTTCTTTGAGTTCTGGAGGCTCCATTAAAACCATTGCCATCGACTTGATTCCGACTCACAGCGACCCTGTAGGACAGAGTAGAACTGCCCCATAGGGTTTCCAAGGAGTGCCTGGTGGATTTGAACTGTTCCTTTTGGTTAGCAGCATAGCTCTTAACCACTACGCCACCAGGGTTTCCTTCTGGAGGCTAGACATCTGAAATTAAGGTGTCAGCAGGGCCATGCTCTAGTGGAGGTCCTTCCTTGCCTCTTTCCTAGCTTCAGGTGGTTGCTGGCAATCCTTTGTATTCATTGGCTTGAAGCTGCATCACTCCAATCTCTGCTTCTGTCTTCACCTGGCTGCTCCTGTATCTGTCTCTACTCCCTTCTCTTCTTAGAAGGACAGCAGTCATCTTGGATAAGGGCCAACCCTAATGCAGTATATTCCCATCTTACTTTATTGCATCTGCAAAGACCCTATTTCCAAACAAAATCATATTCACAAGTACAGGGGATTAGAACTTCAGCATGTCTTTTTGGGGACACAATGCAACCCATGACAGGGAGTGACTGCAAACAGATATGGGGTTTCCTTTTGGGGTGATGAGAATGTTCTGGAATTAGTGGTGATGGTAGCAACAACTTTGTGAGTATATTAAAAAACCATTGATTTGTACACTTTAAAAGGGTGAATTTTATCATTTGTGAATTATATCTCAACTGAAAAAAAAAAATCTGATCTTGCCATTTGCCTTCTCAAATTGCTCCTTGTGATTTGATGCACCACATGCCAGGCGCCACGCTGGTCCTTTGTATTCCTCAGCTAGACTGTGGTTCAGATCCAGCTCAGCTTGACTAGCCTCAAGCACTTCCCACTGTTTCTCAGGCAGTAAGGCCAGAAACCTGGGAGCCAACATTGACTCCTCTTTCTCCCTTGCCCCGCCACCCTCCACCTGTCCCTAAGCAGAGCCTACCTACTTCCTAGAGGCCTCTTGCACCTTTTTCTACTTTCCGTCCACTCTTCTACCTTCCAAGGTCAGAATGTCATCACTTGTTGCCGGGTCTGTTTCAAGAGCCCGTTGGTCTCCTGTCTTCCAAATTGTCTTTCTTCTAATCCACAAAGTACTCTGCTGCCACAATAATTGTTATGAAGTCTGATTCTGACCACTTGTCCATTCTAAAACATTCAGTGGCTACCTGTGTGCTAATGATTATGTGTAAACTCCTTAGCCTGGTATTCAAGGCTTTTACGATAGTGCTTCTCTCTGCTCCCTTGCCCACTCGTCCCTGAGCTCTACTCGCTAGCACTTCTAGGAGCATGGCCAAAGCAGGTTGGAATTCTCAAAAGGCCTCTTGACCACTCAGGAAAGAGGCCTAACCTTGACACGGGGAAACAACCAGCAGCCTTCACCAAGAAACAAACAAATCAGTTGTTGTCGAGTTGATGCCAACTCATGGTGACCCCATGTGTGCAGAGTAGAACTGCTCCATAGGGTTTTCAAGGCTGTGACCTTTCAGAAACAGATCACTAGGCCTATCTTCCAAGTTGCCTCTAGGTGGGTTTGAACATCCAACCTTTTGGTTAAGTAGTTAAGTGCTTAAACTTTTCGTGCCACCCAGAGACTTCTAAAACTCTGCAACACTTCTTTTGAGCCAGAATCAAACAAGTTACCTAAATTTGTGGATAACAGTGGAGCAGTGATTCTCAGCTGGGGCTGATTTTGTTCCCCGGGGGACATTGGACAATGTCTAGAAATGTTATTGGTTATCATCATTTTGATTTGTGTGTGGGGGTTACTACTGGTATCTATTGGGTAGAGAGACAAGGTATGCTGGTGAACATCCTACAACGAACAAGACAGCCCCCACTCACAACAAAGAATTATCCAGCCCAAAAGTCATTAGTTCCCAGGTTGAGCAATTCTGTACTAGAGCAAATCATTTTACTCCTCAGATGAAGTAGGGAATAACTGAAAAGACGGAGTGACTTCTTCAGATGTGTAATAAGAATTTCTGCATATTGGCGAAGAAAACAAGACTAGGTACACTTCACTGCATCAAGCTTGTGTTATACTGAGTTACGGTTGTGTTACATGCTTGCATTCCCCACTAGGTTTGAGTTCTTTGACAACAGAGTTGGAATTGAATTCCTGCTCGTTATTGAATTCCAGCCCCTTGCACTGGTGACTGGCACATGAAAGTGGCTTAACAGATGTTTTTAGATTGAACGAATGGCTGAAGGACATGCTTCACGTTTATATCTCAGCAATGGGAAACAGTGTTACCCTTTTTGGACTTTTTGAATCTTTGGGGAATAATACAACTGAGAGTGCTAACCCCTCAAGTGTCAAAAGTCTTTATGGAAGCACAGAGAACAAAGAATGTAAGACTAGGATGGCTTATTGGGACCCTGGGTTCTTGCCCCTCTACCCCTGCTCTCAACCTCTACTACAATACCACAGGTGTTGTGTCAATGGGCTAGTGTCTTGACAAGAGCAAGGATGGCAAGGGACCAAGGAGGACACCCTAGAGAGGGGTCAATGGATACTTTACCCTCAGAAAAGATGGGGGATGGATACAGGTTAGGAGATGTGACCATTTCAGTGACTAGGTTGGACACTGAGCATGGCATTGCACTGGAGGCATTGGGAAGGGATCATGTGCATGTATTTGAAGGGAAGGAATCAGGGTGAGGCTTGACATTCAGCTCTCTGCTTATATTAGGACTTACTAGCTTGGTGCTTTGTTCCCATTAACTGGGGGAACTCATATGGAAAAAAAATCCACAGTAAATTCTGTAGTTCAAAGATTATCAATTTCTCTAGAGTCCTGGTGGTGCAGTGGTTAAGAGCTCGGCTGCTAACCAAAAGGTCAGCAGTTCGAATCAACCAGCTGCTCCTTGGAAACCTTATGGGGTAATTCTCCTCTCTTCTATAGGGTTGCTAGGGGTCGGAATTGACTTGATGGCAACGGGTTTGGATTTTGGTTTTGGCACATTGGAATGACCTTCTTCCTGTGTATATCCTGTATGTTGGACATCTGATAATTCCTCATGAGTAGTTAGGGTCTTTAGTTGCAAGAATTATAAACTGCGTTGTTGTTGTTTTAGGTGTCGTCGAGTCAGTTCCAACCCATAGCGACCTTGTGGACAACAGAATGGAACACTGCCTGAGTCTGTGCCATCCTCACAATGGTTGTTATGTTTGAGCCCATTATTGCAGCCATAGTGTCAGTCCATCTTGTTGAGGGTCTTTCTCTTTTTTGCTGACCCTCTACTTTACCAAGCATGATGTCCTTGTCCTGGGGCTGGTCCCTCCTGATAACATGTCCAAAGTATGTCTAACCATCCTTGCTTCTAAGGAGCATTCTGGCTGTACTTTGTCCAAGACAGATTTGCTCCTTCTTCTGGAAGTCCATGGTATGTTCAATGTTCTTCACCAACACCATAATTCAAAGTCATCAGTTCTTCAGTCTTCCTTATTCATTGTCTAGCTTTCGCATGCACATGAGGCAATTGAAAACAGCATGGCTTGGGTCAGGTGCACCTTAGTCCTTCAAGTGACATCTTTGCTTTTTAACACTTTAAGGAGGCTTTTTGCAGCAGATTTGCCCAATGCAGTGTGTCATCTGATTTCTTAACTGCTGCTTCCATGGGTGTTGATTGTGGATCCAAGTAAAGTGAAATCTTTGACAACTTCAATCTTTTCTCCGTTTATCATGATGTTACTTATTGGTCCATTTGTGAGGATTTTTGTTTTCTTTATGTTGAGGTGTAATCTATGCTGAAGGCTATAGTCTTTGATCTTCATCAGTAAGTGTGTCAGGTCCTCTTCACTTTCAGCAAGCAAGGTTGTGTCATCTGCATATTATAGGTTGTTAATGAGTCTTCCTCCAATCCTGATGCCGCGTTCTTCTTCATATAAGTCTATCTTCTTGGATTATTTCCTTGGGATACAGATTGAATAGGCATGGTGAAAGGATACAACCCTGACTGACACACACCTTACCTGACTTCAAATCATGCAGTATCTCCCCTTGTTCTGTTCAAGTAACTGCTTATTGGTCTATGTACAGGTTCCTCATGAGCACAATTAAGTGTTCTGGAATTCCCATTCTTCGCAATGTTATCCATAATTTGTTATGATCCATACAATCGAATGCCTTTGCGTAGTCAATAAAACACAGGTAAACATCTTTCTCTGCTTTCAGCCAAGATCCATCTGACATCAGCAATGATATCCCTTGTTCCGTGTCCTCTTCTGAATCCGGCTTGAGTTTCTGGCCGTTCCTGTTGATGTACTGCTGAAACCACTTTTGAATAATCTTCAGCAAAATTTTACTTGTGTGTGATACTAATAATATTGTTTGATAATTTCTGCATTCTGTTGGATCACCTTTCTTTGGAATGGGCACAGATATGGATCTCTTACTGTCAGTTGGTGAGGTAGCTCTCTTCCAAATTTCATGGCATAGAAGAGTGAGCACTTCCAGTGCTGCATCCGTTTGTTGAAACATCTTAGTTGGTATTCCATCAATTTCTGGAGTCTTGTTTTTCACCAGTGACTTCAGTGTAGCTTGGACTTATTCCTTCAGTACCCTCATTTCTTGATCATATGCTGCCTCCGGAAATGGTTGAACATCGACCAGTTCTTTTTGGTACGGTGACTCTGTGTATTCCTTCCATCTTCTTTTGGTGCTCACTGCGTCCTGTAATATTTTTCCCATAGAATCTTTCACTATTGCAATGCGAGGCTTGAATTTTTCTTCAATTCTTTCATCTTTAGAAATGCTGAGTGTATTCTTCCCTTTTGGTTTTCTAACTCCAGGTCTTTGCACATGTCATTATAATACTTTACTTTGTCTTCTCAAGCTGCCCTTTGAAATCTTCCGTCCAGCTCTTTTACTTCGTCATTTCTTCCTTTTGCTTTAGCTACTCGATGTTCAAGAGCAAGTTTCAGAGTCTCTTCCAACATCCATTTTGGTCTTTTCTTTCTATCCTGTCTTCTTAATGACCTCTTGCTTTCTTCATGTATGATGTTATTTGACAACTTGTCTGGTTTTCGGTTATTAGTGTTCAGTGAGTGAAATCTATTCTTGAGATGGTCTCTAAATTGTAAACCTTAAAAAAGAAACTTATTGGAAGTATTCTGCAGCTAGAATAATCTGTACAAAAGCTTAGGGACTGAACTTTTGAATGGCCAGGTAATAGGTATGATTTTCACAGGCCATTAATTTAGATATGCAAAAAATAAGTTATTTTTTCTGTAACTGATCATAATTTTTATCTTCAAAAATTTTTATATATTAAAATATGTAAATACAAAATTGCCATTTTAACAATGTTTAGGTATACAATTCCATGACATTAATTACATTCACCATGTTGTACAACCATCACCACTACCTATTTCCAAAAAGTTTTTCAAATAGAAACTCAGCACCCCTTAAGCAACAACTCCTCATTCCTCCCTCCTGCCCCTGGTAACCATAATAAGCTTTTCTCTCCATACATTGCCTAATCTAGACATTTAATATAAGTGGGATCATACAATATTTGTCCTTTTGTATCTGACATTTCACTCTGCATAATGTTTTCAAGGGTCATTCATGTCATAGCATGGATCAGAACTTCATTTCTCTTTATGGCTGAATAGCAGTCCATTGTATATGCGTACTCCACATTTTGTTTATTTATTCATCTGTTGTTGGACATTTGGGTTGTTTTCATTTTTTTGGCTATCACAAATAATGCTGCAGTGAACACTAAAGTACAAGTATCTGTTTGAGTCCCTGATTTCAAGTCTTTTGGGTATATACCTAGGAGTGGAATAGCTTGGGTTGTATGGTAATTCTGTTTAACTTTTTGAGGAACTGCAGACTGTTTCCCACAGCATATGCATTTTACCATCCCACCAGCAATGCATGAGGATTCCAATTTCTCTGCAGCCTTATCAACACTAGCTATTTTCCATTTTTCTGATAATAGCCAGCCTAGTGGGTGTGAAGTAGTATCTCATTATGATTGTCTTTTCCCTAATGGCTAATGACATTGAGCATCTTTTCATGTGTGTATTGGCTACTTCTATGTTTTCTTTGGAGAAATGTCTATTCAAGGCCTTTCCTCATTTTTAAATTGGGTTGTTTGTCTTTTTGTTGTTGAGTTGTAGAAGTTCTTTATATATTCTGAATATTAAACTTTTATTAGATATATGGTTTCCAAATATTTTCTCCTATTCTGTAGGTTGTCACTTCACATTGTTGATAAAATCCTTTGATGCACAAAAGTTTTCAATTTTGATGAAGTCCAATTTCTCTATTTTTTGTTTTGTTGCTTGTGCTTCTGGTGTCATATATAAGAATCTACTGTAAAAAATAAGCTTTACCTCTATGTTTTCTTCTAATAGTTTTATGATTTTAGTTCTTATATTTAGGTTACTGATCAATTTTGAGTTAATTTTTGTATATGGTGTGAGGTATGGGTCTAGCTTCATTTTTTTGCATGTGGACATCCAGTTGTCCCAGTACCATATATTGAAGAAACTAGTCTTTCCTCATTGAATGGACTTAGCACTGTTGTCCAACATCTATTGCCCATAGATGTTTGGATTTATTTCAGAACTCTCAATTCTATTCCATTGGCCTGTATGTCTGTCTTTATACCAGTACCACACTGTTTTGATTATTGTAGTTTTACAGTACATTTTGAAATCAGGGAGTGTGATCCCTATTACTTTGTTCTTCTTTTTCAAAATTATTTTGGCTGTTTGGAGTCCCTTGCAATTCCATATGATTTGAAGGACTGACTTTTCCATTTTTGCAAAAAAGGATATTGGCATTTTGATAGGGATTGCATTAAATCTGTAGATCACCTTGGGTGGTATTGATGCATTGTTGTTGTTGTTAGGTGCCGTCGAATCAGTTCCGACTCATAGTGACCCCAGGTACTACAGAACAAAACACTACCCGGTCCTGTGCCATGCTCACAATTGTTGTTATGCTTGAGCCCATTGACATATTAGCAATATTAAATCTTCCAGTCCATGAACATAGAATGTCTTTCCATTTATTTAGGTTTTCTTTAATTTCTTTTAACAATGTTTTATAGTTTTCAGTGTACAAGTCTTTTACCTTCCTTGTTAAATTTATTCCTAGGTATTTTATTTTTTTAGATCTTGGCCTTTTCACTGCTAGCATATAGAAATACATCTGAGTTTTGTGTGTTGATATGGTATCCTGCAACTTGGCAGAATTCATTTACTAGCTCTGTAGCTTTCTTGTGGATTATTTGGGATTTTCTATATATAGGATCATGTTGTCTGTAAATATAGTTTTACTTCTTCCTTTCTGATTTGCATGCTTTTTGTTTATTTTCTTGACTAATTGCTCTGGCTAGGACTTCCAGTACAATATTGAATAGCAGTGATGAAAGTATGCATCCTTGTCTTATTCCTGACCTTAGTGGGTGTTATGGATTGGATAGTTTTTCCCCAAAAGATATGTTGAAGTCCTAACCGCCACCTGTGTATGTGACCCTGTTTGGCGATCGTATTTTCTTTTGTTATGTTAATGAGATCATATCAAGATATGATGGGTCCTAAACCTAATCCCTTCTGAGTGGTATCTTATAAAAAGGGAAAACAGACTTGGAGAGACACATACACAGGGAGAAGACAGATGCCACGTGATATGGAGGCAAATGCAAAGCCATGGATTGCTGGCAGCTGCTAAAAGCTGAAAGAGACAAAGAAGGACCTTCCTCTAGAAGAAGAGCCAATACCTTGAATTAAGACTCCAGCTTCCTAAACTAAACTGTAAGAAAATGAATTTATGTTCTTTAAAGTCACTCATGGACATTATATTTTTTTGTTACAGCAGCACTAGCAAAGTAAGGAAGGAAAGCTTTCAGTCTCTCACTATTGAGTAATTCGTTAGCTGTGGGGTTTTAATAAACACACTTTATCGTATTGAGTAATTTTTCTTCTATTTTTAGTTTCCTGAATGTTCTCATAATGAAAAGGTGCTGGATTTTGTCAAATGTCCTTTCTGCATCAATTGAGATGATCATGTGGATTTTTTTTCATTTGTTCTATTAATGTGATATATTATATTCCTTTATTTTCTTATGTTGAACCACCCTTGCATTACTGGGATAAAGACCACTTGATCATGGTGTATAATTCTTTTAATATGATATTGGATTCAGTGTGGTAGTATTTTGTTGAGGATTTTTGCATCTATATTCATAAGAGATATTAATCTGTAGTTTTTGTGTGATGTCTTTATCTGGCTTTAATATCACTGTAATGTTGGTCTCATAGAATGAGTTAGGAATTGTTCCTTCATCTTCTGTTTTAGATATTTGCATCTTCTTTCTTTTTTTCTTTGTCAGTCTAGTTAAGATTTGTCAATTTTATTGATCTTTTCAAAAAACCAACTTCTGGTTTCATTAATTCTTCCTATTGTTTTTCTATTCTCTATTTCATTTATCTCCTCTCTAATCTTTATTATTTATTTTCTTTCTTCTGGTAGCTTAGGGCTTTGTTTGTTCTTTTTTAGTTCCTCAAAGTGTAAAGTTAGGTTATTGATTTGAGGTCTTTTAAAAATATAGGTATGTGCAGCTATAGATTTCCCTCTAAGCACTGTCTTTGCTGCGTCCCATAAGTTTTCATATGTTGTGCTTTTATTTTCATTTGTCTCTAAGTATTTTCTAATTTATCTTGTGATTTATTATTTGGCTTATTGGTTATTTAATAGTGTGTTGTTTAATTTTCATGTTTGTGAAATTTCCAGTTTTTCTTCTGTTATTTATTTCTAGTTTCATTCCATTGTGTTTGGAGAATATACTTTGTATGATTTCAATATTTTAAATCTACTGAAATTTGTTTTGTGACCTAACATATTGTCTATCCTGGAGAATGATCTATGTGCCTTGTAGAAAAATGTGTATTATGCTGCTGTTGGGTGGAGTGTTCTTTATATGTTTGTTAGGTCTAGTTGGTTTATGTGTTGTTTAAATCCTCTATTTCCTTACTAATCTTCTGTCTAGACGTTCTGTCCATTACTGAATGTGGTATATTGAAGTCTTCAACTATTACTGTAGAACTCTTTCTCTTTTCTATTCTGTCAGTGTTTGTTTCATATATTTTGGGGCTCTGTTGTTAGGTGAATACATATTTATAATTTTTATATCTTTTTGATGACTTGCCCTTTTTATCATTATATGATATCCTTCTCTGTCTTTTGTGACAGATTTTGACTTACAGTCTATTTTGTTTGATATCAATATAGCCACCCAATCTCTCTTTTTTTGTTCTATCTTCATGAGCTATTTTCCCTCATCATTTTAATTTCAGCCTATTTGTGTCTGTGCATCTAAATTAGGTCTCTTGTAGACAGCATGTAGTTGGATCACATTGTCTTATCCATTTTGCCACTCTCTGCCTTTTGATTGGAGAGATTAATCCAGTTACATTTAAAGTTATCACCAATAAGATTGGACTTACTTCTACCATTTTGTCATTTATTTTCTGTGTGTCTTATACCTTTTTTCTTCATTTCCTTTAATACTACCTACTTTTGTGCATAGTTGATTTTTTGTAGTGAACCATTTTGATTCCTTTCTTGTTTTTATATATTAGATATTTTATTTGTTGTATCATGAGTATTACAATTAACATACAAAATTTATAACAACCTAGTTTAAATTGATACCAACTTAACTTTGTTGTTGTTGTTAGGTGCTGTCATGGATTGAATTGTGTCCCTCAAAAATATCTGTCAACTTGGCTGGGTCATGATTCCCAGTATTGTATGTGTACCATTTTGTAATCTGATGTGATTTCCTTATGTTTTGTAAACTCTATCACTATGTTGTAATAAGAGGCATTAGGGGCAGTTATACTGATGAGGTCTACAAGATTAGATAGTGTCTTAAGCCAATCTCTTTTGAGATATAAAAGAGGGAAGCGAGCAGAGATACATGAGGACCTCATACCACCAAGAAAGCAGTGCCAGGAGCAGAGCATGTCCTTTGGACCTGAGGTTCCTATGCTGAGATGCTCCCAGACCAAGGGAAGATTGATTCATCATAAGGACCTTCCTCCAGAGCTGACAGAGAGAGAAAGCCTTCTCCTGGAACTGATGCCTTGAATTTGGACTTGTAGCCTACTACACCATGAAACAATAAATTTGTTTTTGTTAAAAGCCATTCACTTTTGGTATTTCTGTTATAGTAGCACTAGATGACTAAGACAGGTGCCATCAAGTTGGTTCCAACTCATAGCAACCCTTTGCACAACAGAACGAAACACTGCCCGGTCCTGTGCCATCCTCACAATTGTTGCTATGCTTGAGCCCCTTGTTGGAGCCACTGTGTCAATCCATCATTGAGGGTCTTCCTCTTTTTCACTGACCCTCTACTTTACCAAGCACGATGTCCTTCTTCAGGGATTGATCCCTCCTGATAACATGTCCAAAGTAAGTGAGATGTAGTCTCACCATCCTTGCTTCTAAGGAGCATTCTGGTTGTACTTTTTCCAAGACAGACTTAACTTTAATAACATACAAAAACTCTATTCCTATATTGCTTCTCCCTTCTTTATGTTGTTATCACAAGTTACATTCTTATACATTGTATGCCGAGTAACATACATTTATAGTTATTTTTTGTGCATTTGTCTTTTAATTCATGTAGGACATAACAAGTAGAATTACAACACAAAAATACCATAAAACATATTTTTGGCTTCTATATTTAGCCATGAAATTACCTTTACTGGTGTTATGGATTGAATTGTGTCCCCCAAAATATATGTTGTAAATCCAAACCCCTTTACCTGTGGTTATAATCTCATTTGGGAAAGGTTTTCTTTTGTTATGTTAATGAAGCGGTATTGGTGTAAAGTGTGTCTTGAGTCAGTCTCTTTTGATATATCAAAGGATCAGATTAATCAAGCAGAGATGGGGGGAAGATAGATGCCACAACACATGAAGATCACCAGGGAACCAAGGAACAAGGACCTTCCCCCAGGACCAGCAGAGAGAGGAAGCCTTCACCTAGAGCTGGTGCCATGAATTCAGACTTCTAGCCTCCTAAACTGAGAAAATAAATTTCTGTTTGTTAAAGCCACCTACTTATGGTATTTCTGTTATAACAGCACTAGATAAGTAAGACAACTGGAGATTTTGTTTTCTTCATATTGTTTTGAATTAATGTCTAGTGTCCTTTTATTTCAACCCTGTTTTGAGGACTTACTTTAGCATTTGTTGTAGGGCAGTTCTCGTGGTAACAGAACTCCCTCAACTTTTGTTTATCTGGAAATGTATTAATTTCAACCTCATTTTTTGAAGGACAGTTATGCAGAGTATATAATTCTTGCAGACAGTTTTTTCTTTCGGAACTCTAAATATGTCATTCCACTGCCTTCTGACCTCCATAATTTCTGAGGAGAAATCTGTGCTTAATCTTATTGACGATCCCTTGTATATAACTATTTGTTTATCTCTTCTTGCTTTCAAGATTCTCTTTATCTTTGGTTTTCAAGAGTTTGATTATAATATGTCTTTGTGTTGTTCTCTTTGGGTTTATCCTAGTTGGAGTTTGTTGAGTTCCTGGATGTGTAGATTCATGCCTTTCATCAGATTTGGGAAGTTTTAAGCCATTATTTCTTCAGATATTTTTTCCCTGCCTCTTTCTCTTCTTCTGGGACTTCCAATAGCATATATTTATCCACTTGATGGTGTCCCACAAGTTCCTTAGGTTCTGTTCACTTTTCTTCATTATTTTTTCTTTTTGCTCTTCATATGCAATAATTTCAATTGTCCTATCTTTTTGTTCTTGTTTTTGGTTATCTTCAAGTTTGGAGCCCTGGTGGTGCAGTGGTTAAGAGCTACAGCCATTATTCAAAAGATCAGCATTTAGAATCCACTAGCCACCCCTTGGAAACCCTATAGGGCAGTTCTACTCTGTCCTATAGGGTTGCTATGAGTCGGAATCGACAGCAGCAGGTTTTTTTTTTTTTTTTTTGATCTTCAAGCTGGCTGATTCTTTCTTCTGCTAGCTCAAATATGCTGATGAACATCTCCAATGAAATTTTCATTTCAGTTATTGTACTTTATAGCTCCAGCTGTTTGCCTCCTTTTTATAATTTCTATCTCTTTATTGATATTCTCATTTTTTTCTGTATTGTTTTCCTGATTTCCTTTAGTTATTTGTACGTTTTCCCTTAGCTCTTTTTGCATACTTACTATTATTACTTTACTTTGTCTAGAAAGGTCATTATCTGAGCTTCTATGGGGATGATTTTTCTCAATTTTGTTCTTTTGAGTGGGCCATCCTTTTCTATTTCTTTGTGTGTCTTGTTATTTTTTGTTGAAATTGGGACATTTGAATAGTATAAGGTGGCAACTCTGAAAATCAGATTCTTTCCTTCCCCAGGGTTTACTGTTTTTTTTTTTTTTTCTTTTTTAAAATGGTTTAGAGCTGTAGTTGTCCATTTGTTTAGTGACTTCCCCTAGTTATTTTTGCAAAGACTGCCTTCCTGAATGTGGACCCTGAGGTCTCTTTCTTAGCTTGTATTCAGCTAATGTTTTGAAAGAGATTTCCTTGAATGGCGGGGGAAAACAAAAAACAAACAAAACAAAACTTTCCTAGTGTTTTTTTTTTAAAAATAAAAGTTTTTTTTATACATATAGGAACCTGTAAAAAAATAAAATAAAAACCTCATTTCTACCATCTAGAGGAAGCTACTGCTAAAATTTTTGGTTTATATTCTTCCATTTTTTTCTTTGTTTCTGTAAAGTTTCTAGTTTTCATTGTTACAAATAATAATAGTGCAGTGAACATCTTGGTTACAATCTTTGTTTGCATCTTAGGTTATCTTCTGGGAATAGATTTCTAGAACTCAGATGTTTGGATTAAGGGTGTAAACATTTTTAAGACTCTGGATACATAATTTCAAGTTCCTTTCCTGAAAAGTCATCACAGTCACAAGTTTACGCTCTCACCAGCTGTAAGTGAAAGTGATTGCCATACCACATTCTTACTAGTGTTGCTTATTATTAGTTTAAAACAATTGTGTACTTTTACCAATATATCTTTTTACCGTTTTGTTTATTTTTTCCTTAATACTAACATCTAAAAGTATCCACTATTATTTTTATAGTTCTAAAATTTACAAAAAATAGGAGCATATCTTACTTGCTCTTTTTTTTGTTTTACATTTTTAAAATTATTTTTTAGGTAAATTTACATAACATAAAATTAACCATAAAGGGAAGAATCCATTGGCATTTAGTAGCTTCACAATGTTGTGCAACCACCACCTATACCTAGTTCTAAAGTGTTGTCATCACCTCAGAAGGAAACTCTGTACCCATTGAGCAGTTGCTCCCCATCACTCCTCTCTACATGCTGTTTTGTAAACTGCTTCCTTTAAATTTAGAAATATATTGTGAACCTCTGCTTCATTCTATTTTCTCTCAACTTTATTATATAAAATTTTTCATTAATTTAGAAAATTGTATTAGTAATGCTCATTATAAAATCCAAATAATTCATATGGAAATTAAAAAATAATACTGCAATTACACTATATATTTTAAATGTAAATGTAAACATATATATTATATTTATAAATTTAAACAAAGTCTCTTTGTATTATGCACTTTGTTTGCAACTTGCTTATTTCAATCAACATTTTGTCATTATCAGTTAACATGTCAGAACAGAGAGATGTGCCTTATTTTTCCTTTTTAAAAAAATAATTGCATAATATTCTACAGTGTGACTGTATTTTTTTAGTCTTTTTAATCATTATCCCTTTCATAGACATTTAGTTTATCTCGTTTTTTTCCTCTTATAAATTATGCTCTAACAATATGCTACAACATACTTCTTAATGAAATCATAGAATAAGTGAATGTTCCATAGTTCATTTAATGCTATTGTTAAACTTTTAGGTTATGTTCCTTTTCCTTTTTTGCTTTTTAAACAAATCTGGGAGCACATCCAAATATTGCCCTAGGATTACTAAGGTGTGTTTATTTTTAAGACTTTTGATTTATATAGCAAAGCTGTCTTCCAGAAAGATCACCCCAATTTATACTCCTGTCATCAGTGAGGAGAGAGCCTACTTGCCCAGAATCTCCCAGCTGTGGACTTTATACCTAGAAACAACTGGCTGAATGGATAGCAGACAACAAGCTTTTTGTTCCATTTCAGCCACCTCAAATAATGGTGCAGCTTATTGCAAGAATACTGAGATTTCACTGAAATGAAGTCAGCACTTGTGGGAGCTGGGGTTGAGGACTTGGATGTAAGCTCAGGGGCTAAGCTAGAGCCTCTTTCCATTTCTTCTTGAACACTGCGAGGCCCCTCCTGCCTGTTCTCTGCTCTGTGGCTGCTTGCTTCGCCATAGCAGTGGCCCCTTCTCTACTCCTCCATAACCTGGACCTGTCGTGGTGCTGACTCTCTCTTAAATTTTTTTAGAAAAAACATTTTTGAGATTTAACATATGTTTAGTAGAGTGTAGAGATGAATTTTTACCTATGATTATACTCAGATAAAGATAAAGTGCATTGCCAGCAACAATTGTCAGCCAATACCCTCCCCTAAAGGTAGCCACTGTTCTGATTTCCATCACCATAGATTAGTTCTGGTGAACTTGATATAAACGAGATCAGACAATATGCATTCTTTTGTTTCTGGCTTCTTGCACTCATCGTCATGTCTGTGAGATTCATCCGTATTGTTCTGTGTGATATAGATTCTCTCTTTTTCTTTTTGTTGTGTAGTAGCTCATGGTATGAATATGCTGCCATTTGTTAATCCATTCTCTTGTTGATGGGTATTTAACTTGTTTCCAGTTTATAGCTAGTATGAACAAAGCTGCTATCTACATTCTTGTGTATTTCTCTTGGGTCTAGACATAGGAGTGGAATTGCTGGCTTGTAAAACAAGGTCAGTTTAGCTTAAGTAGATGCTGCCACACCATTTTATAAAGTGCTCATATCATATCCTCACCCAGCAGTGTATGAGAGCTCCAGCATCTGGTGCTGGCAGTTTTTTATTTTAAGCCATTCTGGTGGTATGTTATAATATCTCATTGGGGTTTTTATTTCCGTTTACCTGATGCAGTACTATTGAGCACCTTTTCGTATATTTGGATATGCTTTTTTTGTGAAATTGTGCAAGTATTTTGTTCATTTTTAATCAGATTATCTTTTTCTTATTAATTTGTAAGAGTTCTTTGTATATTTGCCATATGAATTCTTTGAGAGATAAATGTGTCAGAGATATCTTTTTCTAGTTTGTGACTTGTCTTTTCACTCTCTTAGCGGTGACTTTAAAGAAACATAAATCCTTCATTTTAATGTAATAAAATTTATCATCTTTTCTTTTATTGTTAGTGCTTTTTATGTCCTGTTTAAAATTTACTTGTCTAACTTTAGGTCATGAAGATATTCACCCATGTTTTCTTCTAGAAGCTTTATTGTTTTACCTTTCACAAGTCAGTCTTCAAACCATCATGATTAATTTTTGTGTATGGTGTGAGGTAGTTGGGATGTGTATGTGTGTGTGTGCGCACACATGCACGTGTGAGAGAGAGAGAGATGAATAAATCTCATTTGTGGCTGACCGGCTGGCAGAATGGCTGGCCTTGAGTCAGCTGTCCATCATGAGCCTGATCAACCAGGGTTGGGACAGTTGTGGAGGGAAAGGCAGCCTCTGTCCTGGATGTTCTAGAGTCTTCCCCAATAGAGGATGCCTGTCCTCTCTGAACTAGATTATTCTTTGATTGTTTGATCACAATGAAATGGAAATTTCTGGGTTGATTCTGGTCAAAGGTTTAACTTGACTTTTTTCTCTGTCAATTGCAATGCCAATTCATATGAAACTATTATTCGCTGAAAGTGGGGCTTTTCAATTGTCAATTGTGGGCTATGGGGAAATTTAAAGGCAATCTTCTTCCTTTATTATTTGGGTTATAAAGAGATCGCTTCCTGGACACACCTCTGTAGAGATAAACATAGGCAAGTATGCAAGAGTCTTAAGCAAAAGGGCTTCACCTGGGGAGCTGCAGACGCTGCTCCTGGTGCTGGGTGTCTTTCTGTCCGTCAGTCAACTTCCTGTTGTGTCCCCACTGCCCTTGGTCATTGGGTGCCCTGGGCTTCTGATTGTAGCTGTGCTCAGACGGGGGCACATGGACAAGAGGTCAGAGAGAGGGAAGGTAAGGTGGTGCTTACTCCCCGCCTCCTGTCTGCAGTCTTGCCATGGGCTGGCTGCAATTCTCAGATGTCACAGCTCTGTCCCATAACCCTTTCCACATAAGCCTTTCTCCAAGTCCTGACAATTGCTTCTCCTCTTGTGCCTTTAGGTCTAAGGTTGGTTAATGTCGCCTGCTGGTTCCACAGTATCTCTGTGGTTTCCCTACATGCTGCTCACACTTTTGTGAATAGTTATCTTATTAAGCTCTTTTCACCTTACCCGACTGAATGTGCCATCTGTTTCTTGTTGAGGCCCTGACAGACAACTTCATTTTCCTCAGTTCATTTACCCAGTTTGGTATCCAGTTTGATATCAGCCGCTTTGGCATACCTTGGGTAAGAGCTGTAGTCGTGATCTATTTGTCCTATGAGAAGGGACATTGGCTATATGTATGTGTGCCAGGGGCCTTGAGTCCCATTTGGAGATTGACTTTGGGGTCTCTCATCATAGTGGAGTAGGTCATGCAGCCTGTCTAGTGAGATCTTCATACAATTTCCATAGAGAGTTTCTCTTCTCTTCTATATCAGTAAGGACTGGATTGAGCTGCATGTAACAGAAACTCCAGATAATGGTGGTTTAAACGTACAGGAGTCGTGCAGATGGTTAATGTGCTTGGCTGCTAACTGCAAGGTTGGAGGTTCAAGTCCACCCAGAGGAGCCTCAGAAGACATTGAAAACCCTACGGAGCACAGTTCTACTCTGACACACATGTGGTTGCCATGAGTTGGAGATGACTTGAGAGCAACTGGTAAACACATAAAGGGTTGTTTTTTCACATAAATAAAGTCCAGAGTTAAGCCATGCAGGGCTGGTCCCTACCACACAGTTATGAGGAACCCCAAAATTCTGTCAGCTGCACTATCATCAGCACGTGGCTCCTGTCTCCAACATGGCTGCTGGAGCTTCAGCCTTAATGTCTGCATTCCAGACCCCGTGAGAGAGGAGCGGGAAAGGGCAGGAAGAGCTCACATCCCGGCACAGAAGCTGTGGTACTGCTTACCTGGAAGCTTCAGGCTCCAGTGCAGGTGTTCCAGGGAACAGGTGGAAGTGTCACTGCCTTTCTGGGGGTGTCGCTGCCTCTCAGAGAGCCTGCAGCATCACTCCTGCCAAGTCTATTGGTTACAAACGAGTCACACACCTGCCCTGATTCAAGGGGAGGGGAATCAGACTTCACCTCTTGGTGTGGCAAGATTCTAAAATAACATGTTGGGCAGGATATTGCCACCTCCACCTTTGGAAGATGTGATCTTCTGCAGCTTCCCTGACTGCAGAACACACTCTTATAATTGTCTTGCTCCTCATGGTGACTCTGATCTATGGAAAGTTGTAAAGGGTCTTGGTTCTTGTCGGGCATGAGGCTTCTATCCAGAAAGGCTCCACAGCCACCCTCTGTGGGTGCTGCCCAGGTGTCGGGAGGATGCGCCCTGGCAGAGAAATTGGTGCTGCCCACAGGCCAGAGGGGCTCCTGCTCTGAGGCTTCTGAGAACTCTGACTCCAGGTGTGGCCCATGGTCAGCTTGTCAGTCTAAGTATTTAGTAGAATCTGGAAGGACCATGGTAGAATTTGTACCCTGAAATATAGTCCACACAGGGAAGGCAGATTACTACTTCATTCTTTCCCTTTAATTATCAGTTTTAAGAATAATGAATTGGTGCCCTGGCAACCCCTACAAGTGACAAATTAGAGTTTTTTCCCAGTTTTTCTCCTCACTGTTATGAAAAAATCAGCCTTATTGAGCTATAATTTAAGTAATAAAATTCACCAATTTTAACCATGCAATTCCAGGGAGTTTGAATACAGTCATGTGACCAGTACTGCAATCAAGATGTGGAACATTTCTGCCAACCCTGAAAGTTTCCTTGTGTTGCCGTCAGTCCCTGCCTGTCTACTCCTGGCCCCTGGGAAACACTGATCTGCTTTCTGTCACTATAGTTACCTTTTCCAGAATTTCATACAAACAAAGTTGCGTAGAATTTAGTCTTCCGTGTCTGGCTTCCTCCACTTAGCATAATGCTTTTGAGATTCATTCATGTTTTGTGAGTATCAGCAGTTTGTTTCTTTTTTATGGTGAGTTGTTAGTTGCCAAGTTGACTCTGACTCATGGCAACCCCATGTGTGTCTGAGTAGAACTGTGTTCCATAGGGTTTTCAGTGGCTGATCTTTTAGAAGTAGATAGCCAGGCCTTTCTTCCGAGGCACCTCCCGGTGGACTTGAATTTCCAACCTTTTAGTTAGCAGCTGAGCACTTAAACATTTGCACCACCCAGGGACCCTAGTTATTGCTAAGTACCTATTGCTGCCGAGTCGATTCCAACTCAGAGCAACCCTTACTGGCCATTTGTATAGCTTCTTTGGAGAGATGTCTATTCAGATAGTCTGCCCATTTTTAATTGGGTTATTTGTTTTTTTTATTATTGAATTGTAAGGATTCTTTACATATTCCAGATACAAGTTCCTTATCAGGTATATGATTTATAAATATTTTCTGACATTTTGTAGCTGTCTTTTCACTTTCTGGATGGAGTCCTTTGAAGCACAAAAGTTTTTAATTTTGATGAAATCTAGTTTATTTTTTCTTTGCTTGCTTTTGATTTCATGTTTCTTTTTGAAAATATAAGTAAACATGTTTCTCTCCTCTTCTTACACAAAATACAGTGTACTGTTCACCTCTTTTGCACTTTGCTCTTTTTTCTTAACCATATTCTTAAGATTACTTCCTATCAGTATTAGAGATTGCCCACATTCCTTTTTACGGCTGTATAGTACTCCATTGTATGGGTGTACTGGAGTTGATCCAACCAATTTCCTGTTGATGGATATTTGGGGTTTTTAGTCTTTTGCAATTACAAGTAGTGCTATAATGAATACCTTTGTGAATAGATCATTTAAAAAGTGTTTGTGTTTCTTTGGGAATGGGATATCTGGTGCAAAGGGTAAATGCATATGTAATTTTTGGTAGAATTGCCAAATTTCCCTCCATAGGAATTATACCATTTTTCATTCTTATCAGCAGTGTAAGAGAGTTTGTGTTTCTTCAATGCTTTGTTGTCAGTGTTTTGTCAAGTTGATAGATCTTTATCATTTTGGTAAGTGGTTTTAATTTGCATTTCCTTTATTGTGAGCTTGGCTGAGCATCTTCTTATATATTTAAGGCCATTTACATTTTTTTCTTATTAATTGCTATGTTGTTGTTGTTGATGTGGGCTATTGGGACGATATCCAACTCATTGAACAGAGTAGAACTGCCCTATAGGGTTTCCTAGGCTGTAATCTTTACAGAAGCAGATTGCTGCATCTTCCTTCCACAGAGTGGCTGGTGAACTGCTGATCTTCCAGTTAGCAGCCAAGCGCTTAACCACTGCACCACCAGGGCTCCTTATTAATTGCTGTGAATCAACCTCAATTACTCTTTTTTCTTGCGTTTCCATTACAGAGGCTTGTCAATTCTACATAAAAAATTATCTCAAATCAACCCCCTTTCTTCCCCTTGCCTGCCATCACCCAGTTCCAACCACCAGGATCTCTTTTCTAATCTCTTCTCCCTACAGCAGCTTTGTTTGAAATCCTTTAATGCATCTGCCCTGCACTTGGATAATCATTGGCAGTGCCGTAAGGCTCCATGCACACTGGCCTCTGCCTGTCTCTCCAGCCTGAGCCTGGCTCTCTTGCCCCCTCCTTTACTGTGCTGCACAGTGGCCACTCAGTGCCTAGAACATGCCTGTTTTATATCCACCTCAGGGCCTTTGTACATCCTCTTCTGCTTGGAATGCTCATTGCCTAACTACTGGCCTGGGACCCACAAGGAACCCTCTGCCATCACCCTCAGGTGAAATTGCAGTCTAGTGGGACCAGGCTGTCCCTGCTGCCTCCCTTGTTACAGAGACACAGCGCCCAGGCCCTGGCTTCTGCGTGTGATCTGTCCTGAAAAACAGTTACATAGCTGCTCTGGGCCTTGGAGAAGGTGGAACGTGGTCATGGGGGCATATGGACTTCCTGTTTGAAAAGAGTGCTAAAAATGGGCTTTGCTTTCTGGGAACTTGTAAGCATCAAAGACAGATCTGAAAGGCAGAAGAGTGAGGTAGAGACACGAAATGACACTTCTCTGCATAAACAAAGACTCATTTTTAAAGCTGCTAATCACAAAGACTAGTCCCTTAGTGGTACAAAAAGTTAATGTGCTCGGCTGCTAACTGAAAAGTTGGAGGTTCAGGTCTACCCTGAGGTACCTCAGAAGAAAGGCCTGGCAGTCTACTTCTGAAAAATCAGCATTGAAAATCCTGTGGAGCACGGTTCCCTTCCGAAACACATGGGGTCACAGGAGTTGGAATGGACTCGATGGTAACTGGTTAGAATCACAAAGAGGGTGTAGAGGATGTGCAGATAAGTTTCAGGGGACTTTAAGGGGAGAGAGGACAGGCTTACCAATGGGATATCCCCCCAACCCCCACCACAGGCTTACCAATGGGATATCCCCCCAACCCCCACCACAGGCTTACCAGTGGGATATTCCCCCAAACCCCCACCACAGGCTTACCAGTGGGATATCCCCCAAACCCCCACCACAGGCTTACCAGTGGGATATCCCCCAAACCCCCACCACAGGCTTACCAGTGGGATATCCCACAGGCTTACCAGTGGGCTATCCCCCCAAACCCCCACCACGGGCTTCCCAGTGGGCTATCCCCCCAAACCCCCACCACGGGCTTCCCAGTGGGCTATCCCCCCAAACCCCCACCATGGGCTTCCCAGTGGGCTATCCTCCCAAACCCCCACCACGGGCTTCCCAGTGGGCTATCCCCCCAAACCCCCACCACGGGCTTCCCAGTGGGCTATTCCCCCAAACCCCAACCGCAGTCAGCCTTAACTCTAACTCCTTATCAAGTAAGTTTGGAGAAACGTGACACATGAGGTATCCTGTTCTGAGGAATAATGAATATAAGAAAAGATGAAATAAGGTAAGATTAAAAAAACTGAAAACAATTTTTTTCTACAGAAACGTATCACGTAGGAAGAGCAAAATCGCCTATAATCCTACCCATTAGAGAGAAGTGCTAGCATCAGTTTGATTATATTCTTGATTTTTTCTGCAGATATACTTTTATGAACACTTTATTTATGAAAAATTTCAAACATATGGAAGAGTTGAAAGGCTTTCACAGTGAACACCTTATATTCACCACCTAGACCCTGCCATTAAAATTTCACTCTACTTGATTTCTCATGGATCTGTCAGTCTAGTTGTTGTTAGTTGCCACTGTGTTGGCTCTGACTCCCGGTGACCTTACGTGTAACAGAATGAAGCGCTGCCCTATCCTGTGCCGTCTTCAAGATCATTGGGATGTCTGAGTCTATTGTCGTGACTATTGTGTGATGCATCTCATTAAGGGTTTCCCTCGTTTCCCTGATCCTCTTTGCTAGCCAGGATGTCTTAGTTTCCTAGTATTGCTATAACAGAAGTACCACAGTGGGTGGCTTTAGTGAACAGAAATTTATTTTCTCACAGTTTGGGAGTTTAGATGTCTGAATTCAGGGCACCAGCTCTAGGGAAGTGTTCTGTCTGTTCACTCTAGGGGAAAATCCTTTTCTCTTTCAGCTTCTCTTCCTCTGTTCCTTGATGATCTCCACATCACATCAATCTTCCCTCATTTGTGCTTCCTTTCTTCCGTGCTTTATCTGCTCCTTTTATATCTCAAATGTGATTGGCCTAAGACAAGTTCTG
This sequence comes from Dugong dugon, assembly GCA_030035585.1. Classification (NCBI taxonomy): domain Eukaryota; kingdom Metazoa; phylum Chordata; class Mammalia; order Sirenia; family Dugongidae; genus Dugong; species Dugong dugon. Next base: position 71,027,635 of record CM057461.1, read on the forward strand.
CACTGATACGGCCTCATTGACATAGCAAAGAAAACTGTATTCCCAAAGAGGATTACATCTACCGGTAGAGGGATTAGGATTTACAACACATAGTTTGGGACACAATTTAATCTATACAATGTTCTTTTCTAGTGACTGGTCTTTCCTGATGATGTGTCCAAAGTAAGCGAGCCAAGGTCTCGCCATTCTTGCTTCTAAGGAGCATTCGATTATATTTCTTCTACAACTGACTTGTTTGTTCTTCTGGCAGTCCATGGTATGTTCAATATTCTTTACCAACCCCGCAATTTGAATGCATCAGTTCTTCTGTCTTCCTTCTTCATTGTCAGCTTGCTCATGCATGTGACATGATTAAAAAGACCATGGTTTGGGTCAGGTGGACCTTATATGCTTTTTAAAAACTAAACCTTTACATACTCTCCTGCAACTTAAAAGGGACACACACACATGCATATGTATTTGTATGTGTGTGTGTGTATGTGGGTATATGTGTATATGTACATGATTACATGTGTGTTATGTATTCCCACGTGGCATCAGTCTTCCCCCATTTGTGGAAAATTTCTGAATGCAGGACTCTCATCTAATGATCTAGTGATCTAACGCTTGCATTGTAAATTGGTTTACTCTAGTAAGCGGCGTGTCAAGTATCTTAAAAATATACAATACTTTTTGTCTAATAATTCTTTCCTTGGGTTTATAGCCTAAGAGACTAATCTTAAATATTGAAAACACTTTAATTAATCGAAGGTGTTCCTTGCAGTGCTGAATAGATTGCAGTGCATTCATGTGATGGAAAACTGTGACGTTTATGATTATGAAAATTATGAAGATTTTATATGGAGAAAAATCACATGATACACTGTTACATGAAAAAGCAATGTATGCAATTACATGTACTCTTTATGCAGTGGGTATTTCCCAGGTGTCCTTGGCCTTCAGGGTCAGTTGGGATGCTGGCTACCTGCAGCTCCTTCTTCTCCCTGTCCCACCCCACCAGCTGAAGCATCCAGCCCCATGTGAGTCCCTTCTTCTAGACATGAAAGGAGGCTAGTCTTAGAAACCGTCATGTTCTCCCTTAACTAGGAGGGCTGTGGGTTGGAGAAATGACTCATCATCACATGGCTGCTCAGCTGTTTGAAGATTGCTCCTCCAAAGTGGAAGGTTCTCCTTCCCTGTTCACTTCCTACTCCCTGGTTGTCTTTGTTGTGGTAGGAACTGTTGGAACAAGCTGCTGGTGGGGTGGTGTCCTAGTTTGCTAGTGCGGCTGTAACACAAATACCACAGAAATCTATCTTCTCACAGTTCTGGAGGCTCTAAGTCCAAATTAGGGTCTCGGCCTTGTCGATTCTTTCCTTGTGAGTAGTCCCGGGCATTCCTTGGTTCTTCGTGACCCTCACAACAGCATCTCTCTTCCCCAGGGTGTGCTTTTGTCTGTGTCTAATCTGCTCTTTTTATAACTCAGAAGGGATTAGGTTTAGGACACACCCTACAATGGTACGAGCTCATGTACGTAACAAAGAAAATCCTATATCTAAACAGGATTGCTTCCACAGGTATGGGGGTAGAATTCCAACACATATTTTGGGGGACACAATTCAGTCCGTAACAAGTGGTGAGGAGACCCACGTCACCTACTGGGGCAAGGTCTCTTGTCTGGATTCTTCTCGCCAGCCCCATCTCTGTCCAGAGACAGCAAGCCCCGGAGAGCTGACTTCTTTATCGTCCCTGTGTCTGCTGCTATTTCTGTGCTGCTTTAGGTGATTCCTAGGCCATCGGTAGCGAAGAAGTTCCCAAAGATCACCAATAATCTTTTTTTTTTTAAGGGGAAGAAGGTGAGTTTTCTTTCCATATGTGAAAGAGTGAAACAGGCCTAGAAAGAAGGCTGGCAGGCAAACCCTAAAGGGTTAACAGTGACACCTAGTTAGTGAGGTTATAGGTGACCTTTTTTCTATCATTCTATTTTTCTTCAATTTTCAGTTTTTCTATAATGAGCATTTATGGCTTTTATAATTGGAGAAAAAAGAGTCGGGGGCTCAGAGAAGTTAGTTAATTAGCCCAGTGTCACACTTGCTGTCTATTCATAGACATATGGTTGGAGCTCAGGGACAAGGGTTGTCTCCCTGAGCCCACAGCCCAGGGAGGAAGGTGCTTGGCAATGGATCTCATTGATCTTCTTTCTTGTCCTCCCAGGAGAAGTATGGGAAAGATCACTGTGACTTCGTCATACTCCAGGTTCTGCCCACACTCAGATGAGAGGGACAGAGATTTGTCTTTCTGGCTAGCTAGTCAAAGGTGACTGTTGCACATGGTATGTACTGTGGACAGAAGCGGCTACATAATTTGCAAGATCCCGTGCAAAATGAAAACGTGGGGCCCCTTGTTCAGAAACTACTGAGAATCTCAAGATGGTGAAGCAGAACTTTAAGCCGAGTTTGAGGCCTTTCTGAGCACAGGGCCCCCGTGTGTACCCAAAAGACTTGAAAGCAGAGAAACAAACAGAGACTTGTACACCAGTATTCATTGCAACACTATTCACAATAGCCAAAAAGTGGCAATAACCTAAATGCCCATCAACAGGTGAATGGATAAACAAAATGTGGTGCATACATACAATGGAATACTACTCAGCCAGTAGGAGAAATAAAGTCTTCGTACATGCTACAATATGGATGGTGCTTGAAGACATTATGCTGAGTCGATCATAAAAGAACAATGTTGTATGATCTCACAAGGACAGGCAAATGTGTAGAGACCAAAGTTTGTTAGTGGTTACCACGGGCGGGAGGGAGGGTGAAGGGGGGGTTAACGGTGATGGAAAAATCACATTGATTAAGGGTAGGGTTACACACTTGATTATTGCAGTTGCTGTCTATAAATTGTACACGTGTAAAAAGTTGAATTGGCAAAAGTTATGTGATAGATATGTTTACAACAGTGACCGAAAAAAAAAAAAAAAAGCTTCTGAGGCTGCTTAGGTACAACCAAGCACCTCATAGAATTTAGTTCCTTGGTTTGGAGGTTTAGGGTCATGGTTTAATGGGACATCCCAGTTAATTGGCCTATTACTGTATTTAGTGCTTCTGTTCTATCTCCTAGTTCATTTCATAGTGCCTAGGGTCTCAAAAGCTTGCAGGTGCGACTAATGGACCACAACGACCACGGTCTTCACCAGACTGAGTCCAGCCCAACTAGATGGTGCCCGGCTACCACCCCTGACTGCTCTGACTGAGATCACAACAGAGGGTCTCAGACATAGCTGGAGAAAAATGTAGAACAAAATTTTAACTCACAAAAAAAGGCCAGACTTACTGGTCTGACAGACACTGCAGAAACCCCAAGAGTATGGCCTCCGGGCACCCTTTTAGCTCAGTACTGAAGTCACTCGAGGTTCACCCTTCAGGCAAAGATTAGACAGATCCTTAAAACAAAATGAGACTAAATGGGCACACCAGCTCAGGGGCAAGGACGAGAAGGCAGGAGGGAACAGGAAGGCTGGTAATGGGGAACCCAAGGTCGAGAAGGGGAGAGTGTTGGCATGTCATGGGGTTGCCAGCCAATGTCACAAAACAATATGTGTATTAATTGTTTAATGAGAAACTAATTTGTTCTATAAACCTTCATCTAAAGTAAAATAAAAAAAATACAGTGCTATTCTTCAAGGTCAGTTTCCCATTATCTTCAGTTCTGAAAGAAGGTTTCTATAAGCATACAAATGCAGCTTCTCTTTACCTCTACCGTGGGCAAAGCCATGTGAAATATTATCAGGACCTACTCTGCTGTTTTGCTATGAGCCTTACAATAATTTACCCACTTCAGAAAGGTTAAGACATGTCACCCAGCAGAAACCTCCTAAGCCTATGAAATAGATTATTTTCCGGTAAAGCTGCTTTCTTTTCTAAGTATACTTTGCACTGGAGAAAATGAAGTTGTCATTTTAGAATGCTTAATAGCACATTCCACTCAACTTTGTAGTTCGAAGAGATGAATCCATTTCTGATCTGTTTTATCACTCAGTCAAGAGGCTTCCAAATTAAGATTACTCTTGTCAGACTCTCACCTATGTAGTAAACTAGGATGTAGTATTTAAAGTAGGCTTTCTTGCATTTGGTTGTTTTGCTGTTGGCGTGCTTTATAGAGCATATAAAAAAATCAGCTATTTCAGATTCAATACCTCTTAACTTTCTGGGAAAAAAAAAAAAAAAAAAGCCTGCAAGCAGCCATCCAAGTCACAACAATTGGTCTCTATTCACCTGGAGCAACAGAGAAAGAAGGAGAGTCAGGACTAGGAGGAGGAAATGGAACGTGTAGCTAATTGCCTCCAGGAGCAACTGCCTCCTTTGCCATGAGACCAGAACTGGATGGTGCCCGGCTACCATTACTGAGCACTTTGATCAAAGATTTTAGAGAATAATCCTAATCAAAGAGGGGAAAATACAGAACAGAATTTCAAATTCCCATAAAATCCAGATTTTCTGGAGCTATGGGGGCCAGATGTACCCATGAAATTATTGCCCTGAGATAATCTTTAAACCTTAAACCAAAAATATCCCCTTGAAGTCTTCTTAAAACCAGACAATAGTTTAGCTTAAAATGTCTGCCTTGTGCATTAAGCTCTTTTAAGAACTATCCATATGGGATCAAAGTGGCAACAGCAACCTGAAAGGTTAGATAGGAATCTTAGGGGGCAGTGAGTTTATGTTCATGGGGGAGGAACAACTCAGAGAAGGAGGGTGAGAGTGGTTGCACAGCTCAAAAGAATGTGATCAGTGTCACTGAGTTGTCCATGGAGAAACCGTTGAGTTGGTGTGTGTTTTGCTGTGTATATTCTCAACAACAACATAATAAAAAACTATCGATACATTAAAAAAAAAAAAGTTATCCCATTCAGTTAGTACCTGTGGTCAGACAAGGCACTAGTTTACTGGTGAGAAAATCAAGGCCCAGGTAGGCTAGGTGGTGTGTACAGGGCCACCCAGGGAGAAAGTGGTTCTATCTTTGGACTACAAAGATGGGGACAGTTCTATCCCTGTGGGTGCCTGCTGCTCCTCCCACCAAGGGGTGGAGTCTGTTTCCTCTCCCCTTGAATCTAAGCTGTCCCTATGACTTCCTTGGATGAACAGAATGTGTTAGGAGTGAGTCAGTGTGGCTCCTTGGCCTAGACCTTCAGAAGACTCCGCAGCTTAGGGCTATCGTGAGATCCAGTTGCTGTATCAAGAAGCTGAGCCCAGCCAGCCCACATAACCATGAGATACAATAATTCATTGTTTTCAGCCATCAAATGTTGGGGTGGTTTCTTATGCAGCCATAGCTAACTGAGAGAGTTTTATTCTCTGAAAGTCATAGGCAATTGTCATTTGGAAACTTTATGCGTTTTTATATTACTTATATTACTCTATGTAATCCTGCCTGACGTTTCTGACAATTTGAGGAATCTTCTCTATTCTAACAGCGGTGGCAGCAGAAGCAGTAGTAACAATGACAGTAAACAGAACATCATCACGACACAAAAAGTTAAGACTTGACAGGTATGGAGTGTGAAGTGTGATTCAAAGAATAAAAATAACGGAACTATAAATGGCATCACAAATTTATAAACTATGAATCCTCACAGATGTTACTTCCTCTGCTCTGAGACAGAAGAAAGAAGCCTCATGAAATAGCTGTTTAATCCGTATTCACCCTTCTTTCTAAGAAGATGTGGCCCCTCATTCTTGGTATCTCACCAGGACTTGTGGCGAAGGGGGGTTGGGAGGGAGTCAGAGTTTCTGAGGTGTCTCCAGGTTTCCCCCATTTTCCTCACCCCTTTATTGCTGTAGAATATCTGAATATGGATAACTCTAGGGCTTAGACCACCTTGCTCAGGCTGGGGTGGGAGACCAGGATAGAGCAGAGACAATGGTGGCAGGGGCCGGCTCTCCAGCACACTGCTTGGTAGGCAAGATTTGAGGTTGTATTCTCTGGTTGTAGCCCCCATTTTCTCGTGGTACAGACTCCTGCCCCTAGGGACACAAGATGGTTGGATGACATACTACTTTTCTCTCATTCTTTATGGGGCCAATTTTAATGAACACCCAAGCAGAAGCACCTTTGACTCCTAGGCTGTGAATAACCATCATTAATAAGGGGTGAGCTGCTTGCCACAGCACCGTTGCTTATTTCCATATTAATGATGCCGTAACTCTCCAGAATGACATCTCAGCCATTCAGATACAGAGACACTCTGAGGCTCTGGACTCAGAGCCTGTGGAGGGGACACGTGATCCCTGGAAGAAACAGTGGCAGGGTGACACTGTTGGGGGAGTGGGGCCTGGGCCCCATCTCCTCTCACCTCCCCACACCTGTCTCCTCCTTGGAGTGATTGGGGTGCATCAGGAAATTCTGTCTGCTTTCAGGTATCTCTTATATGACTCTGTCAATTTATTTGTCTGAGATTTCATTATTTAGAGACTCAGTTAGTTTGAGACTTCAAGTTAGTCCAAACTTCTGGATTCCTATAAGAAAATGCAAACACCATAGTATAGAGTATACAGACTTTGTGTCAGTTTTGAGCTAATCCTGTATTCAGAGTTAATGTCACTTATTCATTTAACAAATATTTAGTGAGCATCTACTACGTGCCAGGACTTGGGAATATTACAGTAGACAAAATAAACAAAATTCCCATTCTCACGAAGTTTCTATTGAAGTTGAGGGAGATAAACAATCGATAGATATGTAAAATATACGCCTCTGAACCATTTTCCTCCAGGGCAGCTGGCACTTCACTTCCCCTTTCTCTGCTTGATATTTCACATGGTATTTATCACCATCTGACAAGCTACGTATATTTTAAATATCCATTTATTGTTTATCTCCCTCCTGACGCATGGTAGATGCTCAGTAAATATTCATTAAATGAATAAATGACGTTAACTCTGAATACAGTATTAGCTGAAAACTGCCTCCAGTTCCATACTCTCCATCCCCTATTCCTGCTTGGTGGGGAATGCAGAGCTGGGGGGAGAATTTGTTGAATCACTTCCTGCCAGAGCATATATATATATGTATATATTTATATACATGTAAATATATGTATATATACATACACATATGTATATATATACAGAGAGAGACAGAGAGTATATACGTGTGTGGCTGTATAATATGTTTGTATATATGTATATATGCCACCACCCATCTGTCAGTTTGTTGTACTGTGGTGGCTTGCATGTTGCTGTGATGCTAGAAGCTATGCCATTGGTATTTCAAATACCAGCAGGTTCGCTCATGGTGGACCGGTTTCAGTGGAGCTTTAAATCTAAGACAGACTAGAAAGAAAGGCCTGGTGATCTCCTTCTGAAAATCAGCCAATGAAAACCCTATGGATCACAACAGAATATTGTTGATGTAGGACAGGGAAACGTTTTAATCTGTTGTATATGGGGTCACCATGAGTCAGAGCTGACTCAGTGCAACCAATAACACCGTATGTTATATACATATATGTATACATACACATATACATACATACATACCCAAATACACACACACACACACACACACATGAACCCTGGGGGTGCAATGTCTAAACATTTGGCTGGTAACCAAAAGGTTGGCAATTTGAACCCACCCAGCGGCTCCGTGGGAAAAAGACCTGCCAATCTGCTCCCATAAAGATCACAACCTAAGGAAACTCTTTAACTCTATTAGGCAGTTTTACTGTCATATAGGGTCACTATGAGTCTGAATCGACTCAAAGGCACACAACAAAAACAATAACGTATATATATATATATATGTGTTATTTATATATGTGGAACCCTGGTGGTGCAGTAGTTAAGAGCTCAGCTGCTAACCAAATGGTTGGCAGTTTGAATCCACGAGTCACTCCTTGGAAACCCTATGGGGCAGTTCTACTGTGTCCTATAAGGTTGCTATGAGTCGGAATCGACTCGATGGCAATGAGTTTGTTTTTGTTTTTGATATATATGATATATGTATATATAAAGAGAGAGAGAGATAGGTAGGTAGATAGATACATAGAGAAGACAAGCATATACACTTTCTCCTCACCTATCGACTATCTCTCTGACATTTCGCATTTATGACAATAGTAAAACATCTACTGACTATTTTGTGCATTAAAAACGTACATCTGGCAGTAATGAACGCCGAGGTGCACGGCAGTTATGTAATGATGTATTTTGGCAGTTACGTAATGATGTAATCTGGCAGTTATATAATGATGTAATTAGGCAGTTATGTAATGATCTAGTCATCCTCCATTTTGTGATCTGATGTGGTCATCTTCCATTTTTGCATAATGTCGATTTTGCGTGACAGCCTGGTCTTTGGAACCTAACCATGTTGATAAGTGAGGAGACAGTGTACACATACACACGTACACACACATTTTTCATAGCAACTATAGAAAAGTAGAAAGGAAAGAAAAAAAGTCCATAATTAATTCCTGCATGTAGTTTTATTTCTATACATGTATTTCAGATGGTTGAATTGGATGTGCACTTGCTATGTGCAGGCCTAAGTTTGGCTTTTGTTCACCTAGCACTAACGTGAGTATTTTCCTTTGCCCATGCACTTTAATGGGCTTATCATTAATCAAACAAAGCTCCTGCCTTTCTGTCTTGGCCGTTAGTGACTCCAGGGACATGCATTTCCGCCTGATGCAGGAGGTATTTGGGAGCCTATGGGCCTTTTGGGCCCTGTTAGTACTGCTCATTTTATTGAGGGATAAAGTTCCTGGTGGGAACATTCACATTTGGAAAAGGAATTTCAGGGATGAGAACAGTTTCAGCTGTTATAGTGTGCTTTTCTGTGGCTTACAATGTCATCCCAAGTTCCAGCTGATCTCTTGGGTTTTCAAGGATGAAGGTTAGATTTGCCCATGGAACAAAATGGAGGATTTTATCCACAAGGATTCCTGGGTGTTGCCCATGTTGAAAAGAGCCGTCAGAGTGGGAGACAGACCTCATTGTCCAGGCACAGGTGGGTCATGTGAGGAATCATGGACTTCAGGAAGAGGAGGCAGTTGCATGAACGGTGATGCGTCTATGGAAGGCAGGGCAGCATGGTGGTGGGGCCTGAGAGAGAGAGAGGGAGCCATGTTGAAAGGCACTGAATGGTGCTCTCTGTAAATTCCCTGAGCTGCATCACAAGGAAATCGATGGGAAAATTCTTAGTTATTATTTTGTATGTTTTTGGCATTAACGAATATTTCGTGGACAGTGGTATTATGCTGAATTCAGCCACAAGGCTGCCCAGTTGTGTACGGGTTACACCTGTGAGTGGGCTCTGCACCACCCAGAAGGGATTTGCATGAGTCACAAGTGACCAAGCCACTCGATCTGCACTGGCACCCCCCAGGGGACTTTTCCACAGGTGAATGACTCTGTGGGGAGTCTGCAGGCCAATTTTTATTGGAGGTTGGCTTGGTAGGACTCTTTTTGGTTGAAGGCACTAAGATGAATTCCCAGCCTGGAAGGTGGAACCGCTTATTCCTCATTGGATAACTGTGTTTATCAATGAACCAGGGGCTTGCTGCTGGGAAGATGACTGAAGGCAAAATGAGGGAGGGTTGTGGAAACACTGATGATTTGCTTTCGTCTGGTGTCTCAGGTGGTCTGAAGTGGCTATGGCTGCCTGTCATGGTCCTTTCTTGTTCTCCTTCTCTTCCATAATTGAACTGTGAGGATTACTTTTTGCTGCTTTCACACTGGTGGCTATGTGTGTGCTGCAGGCCTTGTGGAGGACTATGGCCTTCTGCTGCTCTGCCCTCTAAGGTACAACTCTCAATCTCAGTCCAGGACTTCACTCCTTCTGGCCTTCCCAGGTTTTGGTTCCTGTGAGTTCTCTCCGCTCTCTTCCCATTTATCTGTTGTTCATCTTTTAAGTCACAGTCCAAGCATCTCCTTCTCTAAGAAAACTTTCTAAGCCACCTTTCCTTATTCCCGGCTTGAGTTTTTCACCTAAACCAGGGAAAAATTCGTTTGGAAATGTCAGCAAAGAGTCTGTGCTTGCCCTGTGAAAGACTGGAGGACCCCCACTTTGCAACCACAGTCCTTATGATAGAGGTCTTTGAGGATACCTGGGACACCTCAGTCTGTCACGCACGTGTCTGTGTGTGGGGAAGCTCTCACTCCCTCCCACAGTGCACTGGCTTCCCTCTCTCGTGGTGTTCAGACTTCTCTGCTGTTTACAGGAGTCTTTCTCCCTAGACTGTAAGCTCCTTCAAGGAGGAACCTGGGTGGAATCTCTTTCTGTGTCCCCAGCATCTAGCCCAGGTCTTGGCGCAGAGTAATTGCTTAGTCAGTATCTGTTGACTAGATGCGTGAGTGAACAAATTAATAAATGGATGTGTCTTCTCTCACAACCACTGCTGGACCCAACACAATGGGGTAGTTTCATTTTCCTTTCCACCTTTCTCCCTGCCTGAAACAACCACACAGACCTTTCTTAAAGAGCATTATGTGTCCTGGTGGCGCAGTGGTTAAGAGCTTGGCTACTAACCAAAAGGTCGGCAGTTTGAATCCACCAGCCGCTCCTTGGAAACCCTACGGGGCAGTTCTACCTTGTCCTGTGGAGTTACTATGAGTGGGAATTGACTTGCCATCAACGGGTTTTTGGTATGGGCTTCCTAAGAGTATGGAGAAAAGACATTAGTAGATGAAAAGCCCAAGATGAGAGTTTATAGAATTCCAGTATGATTGCTTTCAGATAAGTTCTTTCTTTACAACCAAGCATTGATATAATTTAGGTGAGTTTCTTAAGTTTTCCCAACTACCTTGATTCCATAGACTCCATTGGAACAAGAGGCAATGGCTGAAAAATGGCAAGTTGTTTAAGTTTCAGGGGATGCCAAGAAGGCAATGAAGCTTGCTGCATCTATTATTTACAAGATACTCCAGAATAAGTTTTAGGTGTATTATTGCATTTAATTTTTATTGTGAAGAAATATGTTTTATAATCCCTTCATTAGAGAAGAGGAAAAGGAGAGTCAGAAAGGAAATTCCAGTCTATTACTTTTGTCCACAAAGTTTCTCTGCTTTATGTAGGAAAATCTGTTCAAGTTACTCCCTGATGGCCTGGAAATCATATAAAAGCATAAAAGGGTATAAAAGATACAGTTTAAAGAACAATGGGGGGGTCTTCTGGTACTAGCCAATATGGAGTAGCCCTTGCTAGTCTTCCCTCTTACAGCTAGAATAATACGTTTACATTAAATAATACATGTACATGTATGTATAATGTACATTATATATATACAATGTACATGTATTGTACACACACACATATATATACAAACACACACACATACATGGGCATAATACAGTAAACAGGAAGGCTCTGAAAGGTGGGAAGAAGGCCGGCAGGCTGCGATGTTGGGATTTGAGGAACACAGAGGAGTATCGAAGGAAAATAATGCCTATGGCAAGCATTGAACTTGCACCCCCGAGGAGGTGTAGCCAGTGTAATGAGTGCTCAGGGGCAATCTCGAAGTTGCGCCTCCCCCCCCCCCCCAATTTCAGGGTGAATAGACGTTGATAGCGGCAGTACGTCAGCAGAAATGCCTTCCTGCCTCTTGTTCGGCCGCCTCAGTAAGACGCCTTTCGTATCTGTGGTGCCTTGGAGTGTTATTTCATGTCTTGTCTTACACCCACTTGGACTTGTGCCGAAGGGCAAGTTCCCCCCTCTGCCCCGCTCGCTACACCTCTGCACCCCTGCCCAAACATCTGACACCCATCTTTTAGATAACTTACCATAATACCAGCTCAAAATGCAAGACAAGCTCTTTAATCTTTTACTTAACACATTATGGCACTACACGAAAATTACAACTGCACCTTCTTTGCTTTCAATGATGGAAATTGGTCTGTGATGTGGTCAGAGTCATTTTTTTGAGTTTCTTCTCTTTCTATACTCAGCAGAGCAAGATCACACAGTCTGCCTTGACCCGTGGCAGCTCTCAAATACAAAAGTATTAGTTTTAACCTGCTGAATGGTCTCTCACAGCTGGTGATGGAAACTGTGATGGTTCATAGGAACTGCTCAGTGGTGCCCCCTTCAAGTGATGCCCAGGACATGTGCCATACCTTCCATACCTTAGATACACCTCTGAAGGAACAGCATGGTAACACGTTTCCTGGGTTTTTCTTTTTGCCTTCCATATATCCCTGATGAGAACTTGGAGACACCTGAGACATAAAGCCACCAACTGGTACAGACACAAAAATTCCCAAGACAAGCCCGTCATGCTAGCCAAATGTCTTAGCCATCTAGTGCTGCTGTAACAGAAATACCACAAGTGGATGGCTTTAATAAAGAGAAATTTATTTCCTCACAGTAAAGTAGCCTAAAGGTCCTACTTTCAGGGTGTCAGCTCCAGGGGAAGGCTTTCTCTCTGTCGGCTCTGGAAGAAGGTCCTTCTCATCAATCTTCCTCTGATTGAGGAGCTTCTCAGGCGCAGGGACCCCAGGTCCAAAGGATGCTTTCTGCTCCTGCTGCTGGTTTCTCAGTATGAGGTCCCCACTCTCTACTTGCTTCCCTTTCCTTTTTATCTCTTGTAAGATAAAAGGTGGTGCCGGCCACACCTCAGAGAAACTCCCTTTACATTGGATCAGGGATGTGACTTTAGTAAGGGTGTTACAATCCCACCCTAATCCTCTTTAACATAAAGTTACAATCACAAAATGGAGGACAACCACCCAATACTGGGAATCATGGCTCAGCCAAATTGATACACACATTTTTTGGGGGGGCATAATTCAATCCATGACACTGAAGGACCAAGAAAAGGGCAGCCCAGCAAAATGGACTGACTGACCGCAGAGAGGGCACCACCACCACCTGTCTGTCAGTATGTCATGCTGTGATGGCTTGCATGTTGCTGTGATGCTGGAAGCTATGCCACTGATATTTCAAATACCTGCAGGGTCACCCATGGTGGACAGGTTTCAGCAGAGCTTCCAGCTGAGACAGATTAGGAAGAAAGGTCTGTTGTGACCTACTTCCAAAAATTAGCCAGTGAAAACCCTGTGGATTACAACAGAATATAGTTTGATATAGTGCTGGAAGATGAGCCTCCTAAGTTGGAAGGCACTCAAAATACACAGTGGTTGCAACAGTGGACTTGATCATACCAACAATTTTGAAGATGATGCATAACTGGGCAGTGCTTTATTCTGTTGTACATGGAGTCGCCGTAAGTAGGAACTGACTTGATGGCCACTAACAACAATAACAAGCAGAAATGATAACCTTTTTGATAATACCTCCCCAGTATGGCCAAGCACCAAAGGAAACATTGCTTCCTCACATGCCAGTGGGGTGAGCGGGAGCTAACTTCATGCCACCCAGCAGCAATGAGGTGGTATGAGTTAGGCACCCTCAGTGCCCTGCTGGTGCCATAGAGCCCACAGAGAGCTGTTGTTGCTGGGGAGGTGTCAGTGGGACCCAGAGGGAAGCTGAACATCTGTCCCACCTGGACCTGCATGCTACACCTAAACAAGGTGACTGCTTGCAAAAAAGAGGATAAAATAGGAACCAGAGTGTCACAGTGTAATACCTCAGATGTCCAGGCTACAACTAAAAATCACTCAAGAACCAGGAAAATGTCAATTTAAATGAGAAAATAGAAACAACAGATGCCAATGCTGAGATGCTACAGAAATTAGAATTATTGGACAAGAATTCTAAAGCAGCTGTTATTAAAATGCTTCAACAAGCAATTATGAACGTGCTTGAAATAAATAAAAAAAAAGAAAAGGAAATTTCAGCTAGGAAATAGAAAATATGAAGAAGAACCAAATGGAAATTTTAGACCTGAAAAATATAATAACTGAAATTAAAAACTGACAGGCTCAATAGCAGAATGAATATAATAGAGGAAAGAATCAGTGAACTTGAAGATAGAACAATAGAAATTACCCACTCTGAACAACAGAGAGAAAATAAACGGAAAGAAATGAACAGAGCTTCCGGGACCTGTGCGACAATATCAAAAGATACAACGTTTGTATCCTCAGAGTCCTAGAAGGAGAGGAGAAAGAGTGTGGGCTGAAAAAAGATTTGAAAAATAATCACTGTGTCATAGATTGAATTGTGTCCCCTAAAAATATCCATCAACTTGGCTGGGTCATGATTCCCAGTATTGTATGCTTGTGTACCATTTTGTAATCTGAGGTGATTTCCTTATGTGAACTCTATCACTATGATGTAATAAGATGGATTAGCGGCAGTTATACTGATGAGATCTACAAGATGAGATAGTGTCTTAAGCCAGTCTCTTTTGAGATATAAAAGAGAGAACTGAGCAGAGACACATGGGAACCTCATACCACCAAGAAAGCAGTGCCGGGAGCAGAGCGTGTCCTTTGGTCCTGAGGTTCCTGTGCAGAGAAGCTCCTAGACCAAACGAAGATTGATGACACGGACCTTCCTCCCGAATTTGGACTTGTAGCCTAGTGGACTGTGAGAGAATAAATTTCTCTTTGTTAAAGCCATCCACTTGTGGTATTTCTGTTAGAGCAGCACTAGCTGACTAAGACAGACTGAAAACTCCGTAAATTTCGCAACAGACATAAACCTACAGATTTAAGAAGCTGAGTGAATCCCAAACAAGATAAACCCAAAGAAATCCACACCAACATACATTAAAATCAAACTTAAAGCTAAAGACAAAAAAATCTCAAAAGCATCTAAAGAGATGAGGTATTAGCTATAAAGAAGAAACAATCTGAAGGACAGAGCATTTCTCATAAGAAGCCTTGTTGGCCAGAAGAAGAGGCATGGATTTTTTTCAGGGGAAAGGACAACTCACTCTAAAATCTCTTTTGCTGCTGCCTTAAATTCATACCATTATTCATTCCTTTATTTAACTACTCCTTCTTCTTGAGCATTACTCAGTAAGTGTGAAGTCTCAACTTCCCAATGTAGATGTTAACTTTTAGCATTAAAACAAAGCCTAGATAATTAAAAAATATATATATTGTGGTTAAATAACTTTTCTAATTGGTAATTGCTGAGCTATGGAAACCCTGGTGGTGTAGTGGTTAAGAGCTATGGCTACTAACCAAAAGATCAGCAGTTCGAATCCACCGGGTGCTCCTTGGAAACCCTATGGGGCAGTCCTGCTCTGTCCTATACGGTCGCTATGAGTTGGAATCGACTCGACAGTAACAGATTCTTTTTTTTGAGCTACGGAAAAACTAATATTTTGAATATTTAGCTTTTATCCTAACTATGTTGGTGAATTCTTGCTAATTCTAGTAGTTTTAAAGCTTGTTCTCTTGTAATTTGTAGATAAACAAGATAGCTGTCATTCTAAAAGCTGTAATTCGTATTTCTCTTTTATGTGTTATAATACTGACTAAAAAAATCTGCAGAAAGTATATATTACAATTACGATAGAAGATAGTCTTGTTTTGTTTTGAATTTTATCAAGAGTGCCTCCAGAGCAGTGTTTCCTAAAGTGTATTCTATGGAAAACTGCGTTTCCAGGATGCTTTGGGGAATGCTTGGTTAAATAAAAAAGGTTTCTTTACAACACAGCTTCTGAGTCTTAGGTATGGTAGGGCTCACCCTGCATCTCTGAAGGGTGGGTACAGTGCTTACATCTCCCCTTCCTCTTTTCTGGTGGAGCCTCAGGGCATCGGTGGAGAAAGTGCACACTTTGGGAAATGCTGCTTTAGAATTTCACTGTGATAGATGCTGTCTGTCAGTTTGTTGCATTGTGGTGGCTTGTGTGTTGCTGTGGTGCTGAAAGCTATGTCATCAGTATTTCAAATACTAGCAGGATTACCCATGGTGGACAGGTTTCAGTGGAGCTCCCAGACTAAGGCAGACTAGGAAGAAAGGCCTGGCAATCTACTTTTGAAAATTAGCCAATGAAAACCCCATGGATCGCAATAGAATATTGTTCGATATAGTGCTGGAAGATGAGCTCCCTGGGTTGGAAGGCACTACACAATAGCTGCAGTGATGGACTTGAGCATACCAATGTCCATGAAGATTGATTTAGGAAATAATACTGGAGTCATTATTCCCTGTCCTTGAGCATAGAGAATGTGACCCAGCTGGAGCTGGGCTCACATGGACTCACAAGGACACATCAAGTTGGCCCTGAGGTATAAAGACAATAGCTAAGATAATCTTGGAAAATATCTTTTAGGGAAAATTTCACGTAACGCGATCAAACACAACCCAAAAAGACTTTCCTCTCTTATCTTTTTCTATTAACATTTAGTGAATAGAAATTTGTTGGACCAGTGAAGACCCTCCTGACTCTCGTTACTGAAACCTCTACCAATGATTGTTAAGAAAGACAATTCAAAATGTAGGATCACAGTTTCTAGCCAATCTGAAAAGGCTAAGCTTTCAATGGTTTTGCTCATTTGTGATTAATATATACTGATACTATGTAATGGTTCTTTGGACTCGGGCAGACATGGCTGTGGCAGCATACTTGTCCATTTCCCACTTCTGCACTTTGGAATATATGCCGAATAAAACTTACTTTTTGCTTTACTAAACTTTGTGATGTTTTTCCCGACAAGATGGCCCAGGACCAGGCACCATTTTGTTCTGTTTTCGTAAGGTTGCTGTGAGTTGGATCCACACTGATGACAGCAACAACAGCAAAGATGCTGTGAGCAGCTGGGTTAAAATCGATAATCTCTGTAATATTTAAAGAACTATTTTCCTAGTCTGCAAGTATTTACTGCAGTTCTCATTAGTTCATGGGATTGGGTTGGTGGAAGCAGGTGATTAAAATAAAATTATTCTTTTTTACTCTCATGTCTTCAAAATGTTTGGAACGAACATCTATTAGTGTTAAGATTAATCAAAACCTCATAAAAGTAGATCCTCTGAAGGAAGAAGAGTGTTAGTGTGGATTTGACGAGAATTGTCCTCTCTGTGAGGAAGGAAGGGGTGGTATGAGAGTCCCCATGTGCAGGGGAGGGAAAAGAAAGCACAGTGGGGGCCTGAGACCCATCACAGACCAGAGGTGGGTCCCACTCAGCACCTCAGGGACCTGGGCTCTCCTCTGCCCATTGCAGTTGCAGCCAAGCTCACCATCAGCAAGTTGAGTGAAAATCTGCTAGCTTGGCTGCTGACATATTTGAGGGATGTAGTCAAATATTCTAGTTAATTCGTCTGACCTTTAACAAACTCAATTTTCATGTAAAATCATATCTGGACTCTTCAGGAAGCTGTTTATTTTTTCTCCTAAGAAGGCAAAAGTTCAATGCTCCTTTTCAAATGGGTATAATTTCTTAAAAGCCCCAAATTAGAGCTTTTAATGGTGTTTTCCTTGTGATTAAATTTCTTTGATTTTGGGCTATTTGGTGGCAGTGTTTGAATTTTCTTCCTTCCGTCTTTCCTCCCTCCCTCCATTCTTCCTTTTTTCCCCCCATTCTTCCTAGAAGAGGGATATTGAGGGGGAGACTTTCTCTCCTCAAACAGTCTTTTCAAAATGCTTTTATTAAAATCACCAGTAGGTAAGATTTAGAGATCCATCAAAGGAAACCAAAAAAAGCGATTGCCATCGATTTGATTCCAACTCATAGCAAGCCTATAGGACAGAGTGGAACTGCCCCAGAGGGTTTCCGAGGCTGTAAAGCTTTACAGAAGCGGACTGCTACATCTTTCTCCTGCGGAGTGGCTGGTGGGTTCCAACCGCCAACCTTTTGGTTAGCAGCCGAACTCTTTTGACCACTGTGCCACCAGGGCACCTATCAAAGAAAAGGAATAATAATAACCAAAAAAACTAGTTGCTTTTTAATTGATTCTGACTCATGGTGACCCCACGTGTTGCCAAGAACTGCACTCCATACAGTTTTCATGGCTGTGACCTTTTGGAAGCAGATCACCAGGCCTTTCTCCCGACGTGTCTCTGGTTGGGTTCAAACTACCAAGTTTTCAGTTAGTAGCCAAGCACTTAACAGTTTGCACCACCCAGAAAAGCCTAATAATAACAACAGCCACTAGTAATAATAATAATAGCAACCCGTAAAAGCCCATTGCCGTTGAGTTGATTTCGGCTCATAGCGACCCTATAGGACAGAGCAGAACTGCCCCATGGGTGTCCAAGGAGCAGCTGGTGGATTCGAACTGCTGACCTTTTGGTTAGTAGCCAAGCTCTTAACCACTGCACCACCAGGGCTGTAATAATAGCAACGGTTAGCAATAATAATGATTGTGGTTAATGTTAGTGTTTATGAGGCGTTTGCTATATGTAAAGCATTATGCTAAGCGCTTTGCAGGCATCATCTCATTTAAGTCTCATAACATTCCTGTGAGCAGTTCTCTCTATTTTAGAGTAGGAAAACAGAGAGGTTAAGTAATTTATTCAAGGTCACACAGCTGATAAACGATAGAGCCAGACTGGAGGAGTCCCCGAGACTGTGGCCCTGAGTTGCTCTTTGAACCTTGAATTGGAACTACCCCTTGAAGTCACCTTTAAACTAAGTAACAGTTTGCTCAAAGAGTAAAGATTGTCACCCTTGAGTATTGCATTAAAAAAAAAAAAAGTTATATAAGACCAAGGAGCCCAGTTCTCCTCTCCTTCCATCTCACCAGGCTGCCTTCCAAATTGCAGTCCCTGAGTAGTGCAAATGGTTAATGTGCTCGACTTTTAACCAAAAGGTTGGAGGTTCAAGTCCACCCAGAGGCAGCTCAGAAGAGAGTCCTGGTGATCTACTTCCAAAAAATCAGCTACTA
The DNA here is from genome assembly GCA_030035585.1 of Dugong dugon. NCBI lineage: Eukaryota > Metazoa > Chordata > Mammalia > Sirenia > Dugongidae > Dugong > Dugong dugon. The sequence continues at coordinate 71,046,355 of CM057461.1, forward strand.
AAAACCCTATGGAGTGCAGTTCTACTCTGACACACATGGGGTCATCATGAGTCAGAATCAACTCAACGGCAACTGTTTTTTTGGTGGCCTTCCAAATGTTACCTTTTTCTAGGCACCAGTTCAACAGTTTTTAGAATGTTAAAAGCATCAGAAATGCCAAGTGAGGAATGAAATTAATGAGGGCCTGACTAAAAGAATCAGCACCAAGCTGCTTCCTGTGAGGTCAAATATACTCCTATTCTCTGACTTGACCATTTCTGACACCACCCGTTCCCTCCACAGCACTCTTCCTCTGTTGGGTTTGATAATTCATTGGAACAGTCACAGAAAACTCATGGAAACAACATAGCTACAATAACAGCTTTAATAGCAGAGACGGGTATAAACAGAAACAAAGATATGCAAATGGTGAGATTTGGCTGGGGTCCCAGCACAGGGCCTCAACATCTCAGGGGGTCCCGCTTCCATCTCAAAGGGGAGAAAACCAGTATTCATTCTCACCTATCAGGAAGCCTTCAAAGAGGAAACTCAATGATGTCACTTGGCCATTGGTTGCTTCTCTCAGCTCTTGACTGTGGTTTCGTCTTTATGCTCTGCTACAACTATCTGGGGAGCCCTGGTGGCGCAGTGCTTAAGCGCTCAGCTGCTAACCAAAAGGCCAGCAGCTCGAATCCACCAGCTGTTCCTTGGAAACCCTGTGGGGCAGTTCTACTCTGTCCTGTAGGGTTGCTATGAGTTGGAATCGACTTGATGATGAAGGATTTGGTTTGGTTTGGTGGCCACTATCTGGATTGGCTTGTTGTCTTTGCTTCTTCTGCTCCCTTTGCAGCCTTGTCTCTGTCACCATCGTAGATGTAGTCAGTGTGGGAGGGTCATAGTGCAGGGTCACCGTCCAAGGGACACACTCCTCTCCTGGCTTTCGTCAATCAGGAAGCCCAATCTGGGGCTCTGTGTTCTAGGGTTTTTATAGACTAGCCCATGTATTGCTTGTTAATGATAAGTGGGCTCCCTAACCAATTCAGGTAAAGGTCAGACTGTGAGGGAGGGGCAGCCAATCCCAATAAAGGTCAACTATAGGCTGGGTCATAAATCCACAAATCACTTGCAAGCCGCTTATGAGGGTAGTAAACTGGCTTGCTGTTAAAGCTCAAAGACATGGCTGGTGGGTCTGTTTATGTTTACAGTTCAACTACCCTTCTGCTTCATGGAAATAACTAGACCCTGATAAAAGCTGAGGAGCCCAGTTTCTTCCCTACTTCAAAGATCATATGTGGTATGTTGTGTTATCTTCTTGGTTGAGTTCACATCAACTGATTTGGTAAGTACTGGGTATTTCCTGACTGAGGAATCCACACAGATACTGTTGGGTCTGTTGCAGAACCAGGCAAGATTTTTCCCTATCCTGAGATTTTCCTCCCCACTTTGGGATTTTATGGTTTCTATGATGTCCTGGGCTTCTCTTTGGCGTGGGGTCCAATCTTAGCTATACTATGTAGTGTGTGTGTGTGTGTGTGTGTGTGTGTGCCTTTTATTAATAACAAGTAACCCTTACATAACATTTGTTTGTGCTAGACAGAGCTTTTAAGCACTCCTTATATATTAACTCATTTATACCCAGTGGCTCTGCAGAAGAAAAGACCTGGTGAACTGCTTCCGTAGTGATTACAGCCAAGAAAATCTCATGGGGCAGTTCTGCTCATAAGCAAAGGAAATTTCAAAACCTAACATGAAGTACTACATAATCATATGTAAACTCAAAGAGGAATTCATTTAAAAACTTCACACTAATTTCTTTTCTTTTTTTATTGTTGCAATTAAATTAAGTTTACATTTCAGATTAGTCTCCCATACAACTTTTTTTACATACATTGTTATGAGACCCTAATTTATCACCCCATTCTGTGACAGCACACTCCTCCTTTCTGCCCCTGATTCCCCATGACCATTCAAGCAGCTCCTAACTCTCTCTGTCTTCCCATCTCACCTCTGGACAGAAGCTGCCCCTTTGATCTCTTGTATCTACTTGACTAAGAGGCACACTCTTCATGAGTATCACTTTATGTCCCACAGGCTGGTCCAATCCCTGTCTGAAAAGTTGGCCTCGGAAATTGTTTTAGTTCTGGGCTGATAGAGATTCCATGGGCCATGCTTTCCAGGGCACCTCCTGTCTCAGTCAGACCATGAAGTCTGGTCTTCTTACTAGAATTTGAGTTCTGCACCCCATCCTTTTACTGCTCCATCAGGACCCCTCTGTTGTGTTCCCTGTAAGGACTTTCATTGGTGGTAGCCGGGCACCATCTAGTTCTTCTGGTCTCAGGCTGATGAAGTCTCTGGTTTATGTGGTCCATTCTGTCTCTTTGGGCTAATACTTTCTTTGTGTCTTTGATGTTCTTTGCTCTCCTTTACTCCGAGTGGTTGGGACCAATTGAAGCATCTTAGAAGGCCGCTTGCAAGCTTTTAAGACCCCAGACAAAACTCACCAAAGTAGGGTGCAGAACATTTTCTTAATAAGCTTTCTTATGCCAATTGACGTAGATGTCCCTGGAAAGCATGGTCCCCAGACCCCCCATCCCTGCTACTCTGTCTCTCAAAGTATTTGATTGCATTCAGGAAACTTCTTAGCTTTGGTTTAGTCCAGTTGTGCTGACTTCCCCTGTAGTGTGTGCTGTCCTTCCCTTCACCTAAGATGATTCTTACCTACTATCTAGTTAGTGAATAACCCTCACCCTCCCTCCCCATCCCCGTAACCATCAAAGAATGTTTTCTTCTGTATTTAAACCTTACCTTGAGTTCTTATAATAGTGGTCTTATACAGTATTTGTCCTTCTGTGACTGACTAAATTCACTCAGCATAATAAGTTCCAGCTTCCACCAAGTTACACGATGTTTTATAGCTTCATTGTTGTTCTTTATCCATTAATATTCCATTGTGTGGATATACCATAATTTGTTTATTCATTCATCTGTTGACGGGCTCCTAGGTTGCTTCCATCTTTTTGCTGTTGTGAACGGTGCTGCAATGAACATGAGGGTGCATATGTCTATTCGTGTGATGGCTCTTGTTTCGCTAGGATATATTCCAAGGAGTGGGATAGCTGGATCGTATGATACTTCTATTTCTAGCTTTTTAAGGAGGTGCCAAATTGATTTCCAAAGTGGTTGTACCATTTTACATTCTCATCAACGGTGTATAAGTGTTCCAGTCTCTCCACAACCTCTCCAGCATTTATTTTGTATTTTTTGGATTAATGCTAGCCTTGTTGGGGTGAGATGATATCTCATTGTAGTTTGATCTGTATTTCTCTAATGGCTAACGATCGTGAGCATTTCTTCAAGTGTCTGTTAGCCGCCTGAATATCTTCTTTGGTGAAGTGCCTGTTCATATCCTTTGCCCATTTTTTAATCGGATTATTTGTCTTTTTGTTCTTAAGGTTTTGCAGTATCTTTAGATTTTAGAGATTAGACGCTGATCAGATTTGTCACAACCAAAATTTTTTCCCAGTCTGTAGGTTGTCTTTTGACTCTTTTGGTGAAGTCTTTTGATGAGCAGAAGTGTTTGATTTTTCGGAGCTTGCATTTATCTAGTCTCTCTTCTGGTGCTTGTGCATTGTTACTTATGGTTCATATTGTGTTTATGCCATGTATTAGGGCTCCTAGCGTTGTCCCTATTTTTTCTTCCATGATCTTTATCATTTTAAATTTTATATTTCAGTCTTTGATCCATTTTGAGTTAGTTTTGGTACATGGTGTGAGGTATGGGTCTTGTTTCAGTTTTTTGGATATAGATATCCAGTTATGCCAGCACCATTTGTTAAAGAGACTGTCTTTTCCCCAATTAATGGACTTTGGGCCTTTGTCAAATATCAGCTGCTCAAAGGTGGATGAGCTTATATCTGGATTCTCAACTCGGTTCCATTGGTCTATGTATCTGTTGTTATACCAGTACCAGGCTGTTTTGACTACCGTGGCAGTATAACAGGTCCTAAAATCAGGTAGCATAAGGCCTCCCACTTTCTTCTTCTTCTTGAGGAACGCTTTATTTATTCAGGGCCTCTTCCGTTTCCATATGAAGTTGGTGATTTGTCTCTCCATCTCATTAAAAAAAGCTGCTGGAAATTGGACCGGGATTGCATTGTATCTGTAGCTTGGTTTGGGGAGAATTGACATTTGCACTATGTTGAGTCTACCTATCCATGAGCAAGGTGTATTTTTCCACTTATGCAGGTCTCTTTTAGTTTCTTGCAGTAGTGTCTTGTAGTTTTCTCTGTAGAGATCTTTTACGTCTCTGGTTAGATTTATTCCTAAGTGTTTTATCTTCTTGGGGGCTATAGTAAATGGTATTGATTTGGTGATTTCCTCTTCAAGGTTCTCTTTGTTGGTGTAAACGAATCCAGTTGATTTTTGTATGTTTATCTTCTATCCTGAAACTTTGCTGAAATCTTCTATTAGTTCCAGCAGTTTTCTTGTGGATTCTTTGGGGTTTTCTGTGTATAAGATCATATAATCTGCAAATAGAGATACTTTGACTTCTTCCTTACCAATTTGGATGCCCTTTATTTCTTTTTCTAGCCGAATTGCTCTGGCTAGGACCTCCAGCACAATGTTGAATAATAGTGGTGAGAGAGGGCAACCTTGTCTGGTTCCTGTTCTCAAGGGGAATGCTTTCAAAGTCTCTCCACTTAGGATGATGTTGGCTGTTGGTCTTCTATAAATGCCGTTAATTATATTGAGGAATTTCCCTACTATTCCTATTTTATTGAGAGTTTTTTCAATCATGAATGGGTGCTGGACTTTCTCAAAAGCCTTTATTGCATCGATTGATAAGATCATGTGGTTCTTGTCTTTTGTTTTATTTATGTGATGGATTATACTGATTGTTTTTCTAATATTGAACCATCCCAGCATACCTGGAATAAATCCCACTTGGTCATGGTGAATTATTTTTTTGATATGTTGCTGAATTCAATTGGCTAAAATTTTGTTGAGGATTTTTGCGTCAATGTTCATGAGGGTTATTGGTCTGCAATTTTCTTTTTTTGTGGTGTCTTTACCTGGTTTTGGTATCAGGGTTATGCTGGCTTCATAGAATGACTTTGAGGTATTTCATCCTTTTCTATTCTCTGACATGCCTTTAGTAGTAGTGGTGTTAACTCTTCTCTGAAAGTTTGGGAGAATTCTCCACTGAAACCTTCAGCGCTGGGGCTTTTTTTTTTTGTTGGGAGTTTTTAAATTACCTTTTCAATCTCTTCTTTGGTTACAGGTTTATTTAGTTTTTCTACCTCTTGTTGGTGTTAGTTTAGGTAGGCAGTGAGTTTCTAAAAACTTGTCCATTTCCTCTAGGTTTTCCAATTTGTTAGAGTATAATTTTTCACAGTATTCTGTTAAGATTTTTTTAATTTCAGTTGGGTCTGTTGTGATATCACCCATCTCATTTCTTACCGGGGTTATTGCTTCCTCTCCTGTTTTTCTTTTGTCAGTTTGGTCGACGGTTTATCAATTTTGTTGATCTTTTCCGAGAACCAGAGTTTGGTCTTGTTAACTCTTTCAATTGTTTTTCTATTCTGTATTTCATTTAATTCTGCTCTAATTCTTATTATTTACTTTCGTCTGGTGCCCAAGGGCTTCTTATGCTGCTCTCTTTCTACTTGTTCAAGTTGTAGGCCTAATGTTTTGATGGTGGCCCTTTCTTCTTTTTGGATGTGTGCATTTATTGCTATAAACTGACCCCTGAGCACTGCTTTTGCTGTGTCCCAAAGGTTCTGGTAGGATGTGTTTTCATTCTCATTTGAGTCTATGAATTTCGTTATTTCATCCTTAAATTCTTCTCTAACCCAGTAGTTTTTGAGGAAGGTGTTGTTCAGCTTCCATGTGTTTGATTTTTTTCCTTGCTTTTTCTGTTATTGATTTCTGCTTTTATGGTTTTATTGTCAAAAAAGATACTTTGTAATATTTCAATGCTTTGGATTCTGTTAAGGTTTGCTTTATGGCCTAATATGTAGTCTTTTCTGAAGAATGTTCCATGTGCGTTGGAAAAGAAAGTATACTTGGCTGCTGTTGGGTGCAGAGTTTGGTATATGTCCATGAGATCAAGTTGGTTGATTGTGGCATTTAGATCTTCTGTCTTTGTTGAGCTTCTTTCTGGATGTTCTTTTCTTCACCAAAAGTGGTGTGTTGAAGTTTCCTATTATTAGTGTGGAGCTGTGTACCTCTCTTTTCAATGCTATTAGAGTTTGTTTTATGTATTTTGGAGCCCTGCCGTTGGGTGCATAAATATTTATTATAGTTATGTCCTCCTGGTGTATTGAGCCTTTAATCATTATATAGTGCCCTTCCTTATCCTTTGTGGTGGATTTCACTTTAAAGTCTATTTGGTCAGAGATTAATATTGCCACTCCTTCTCTTTTTTGTGTTATTTGCTTGATATATTTTTTTCCATCCTTTGAGTTTCAGTTCGTTTGTGACTTTAAGTCTAAGGCATGTCTCTTCTAGGCAGTACATAGGCGGATCATGTTTTTTTATCCATTCTGCCACTCTCTGTCTCTTTATTTGTGCATTTAGTCCATTTACATTCAGTGTAATTATTGACAGGTAAGAGGTTAGTGCTGTCATTTGGATGTCATTTTTTGTGTATTGTTCACAGTTTCTTTGCTCCCCTTAATTTTCTGTGCTGAGTCATTTTTCTTCATGAATTTTCTTTTCATCTGTTTCATTGTTGTTGGTTTTGTATTTGCTGAGTCTTTATGTTTTTATTGCTTTTTATTTTGATGTGTTGGATTGTTAGTTTCCTTTGTAGTTACCTTAATATTTACCCCTATTTTTCTAAGATTAAGCCAGCCTTTTATTTCTTTATATTGCCTTGACTTCCTCTCCATATGAACAATCTATCTACATTTTTTAGTCCCTCTCTTTTGCTTTAATGTTGTCATCTTTTACATATTGACATCTCTGTTTCCCCATTTTCTTTCTTTTCTTAGCTTTATTTTTGTGACTTCCCTATCTGGATTGACATCTGGCTGCTCTGTCCTGTGTTCTAGTCTTGAGTTTTCATCTGATGTTATTTTCTAACTGGAGGATTCCCTTTAGTATTTCTTATAATTTTGGTTTGGTTTTTGCCAATTCCCTAAATTTCTGTTTATCTGAAAGTGCCTTCATTTCACTATCATATTTGAGAGACAGTTTTACTAGATATATAATTCTTGGTTGGCAATTTTTTTCCTTCAAGGCTTTATATATGTCATCCCAGTGCCTTCTTTCCTGTATGGCTTCTACTGAGTAGTCAGAACTTAGTCTTACTGACTTTCCTTTGTAGATGACTTTTCATTTATCCCCAGCCAGTCTTAAAATTCTCTCTTTATCTTTGGTTTTGGCAAGCGTGGTTATAATATGTCTTGGTGACTTTCATAAAAGACATCTTCAAAGTGTTAAAAAGCAAAGATGTCACTTTAAGCCCTAAGGGGTGACTGACCCAAGCCATGGGGTTTTCAACCGCCTCATAGGCATGCCAAAGGTGGACAATGAACAAGAAAAACCAAAGAAGAATTGATACCTTTCATTTGTGGTGGTGGTGAAGAATACTGAATATACCATGAACTACCAGAGGAATGGACAAATCTGTCTTGGAAGAAGTACATCCAGAATGTTCCTCAGAAGCAAGTATGGTGAGACTTTGTCTCATACATTTTGGACATGTTATCGGGGGGCTATTCCTTGGAGAAGTTCATAATGCTTGGTAATGCAGAGGGTCAGTTAAAAAGAGTAAGACCTTCATTGAGATCGACAGGGATGCTGCAACAATGGGCTCAAGCAAAACGATTGTGAGGATGGTGCAGGACCAGGCAGTGTTTTGTTCTGTTGTACACAGGGTCACTATGAGTCAGAACTGACTCGATGATACCTGACAACAACAACATGATTAAAAACTCTGATGTCATACCCAACTAGCGAAACGGGAACTACAGTAGTTATGCATTATGTAAAATAATTGTCCCACCCTTCTTTAATTATGCCAATATATGTTTAGAAGACTATTGTTGGCTGATAGCGTAGGTTTCCATGAAATTATCATTACATTGACATCACTCGGTGATATGGTAGTCAATGGGAGTTTCCTTGCCCCACAAGGCTGTGAATGTTTATCTAAATTATGGGCAGAAATGGATGCTGAGGACAACATGGATGGGCTTTGGTGGGTATTATTTCATGCTTTAGATGATTCACTCTCCACTTTTCTCCACTTTGCTCTGTGCCCTACAGGCCGACCTATATGGACTACATCAGTGGGCTTTCTAACCCCTTAGCTTGTGGTTGGGTTCAGCCGATGGGAAGCCATGGCATGAGATAGTAAGATGTGAGTAAAGTGAAGCTAGTATATTTATTCTCCAATTTTTCTCCAGGAGGCTGCCACATCAGGCTATTTCTCTCCAGGATGATCACAGTTCCTGTTAGGCATCCCTCCCTACACAGAACCTTCTGTCCTCAGCTTCCTGGAACTTCATTCCCAACTCACCTTTGACCAGAGTATTAATGGCCCCAGGGTACTGTACTGTTCCTTGTAGTTTACCTATAGCCAGCCCATATATTTGGAAAATCTCCCTTTATTAAATGTGTATTAGCATATTGTGTATCTGTTTACTGTTTAGACCCTGATTAACATAACAGCCATAGAGTTGCTGGAAACCAAGGAATATCTATTTATTGGAATGTGCTTCGAAAACATTATGAGAACTTTGTCAATACGGATATTTTTATGTCGTTTAGTGGTGAATGCACTTAATGTACCGTGGGCTCTGAAACCAACTGCCTATGTTGAAATCTTAGCTGCCATATGCCTAAGCTCTGTGAATTTAGGCCTTGGATTCCTCATTTATAAAATGGGGATAATGATAGTATACAGGTGAAAGTAAAATGAGTTAATTCAGATAAATTGCTCAGAAATACGCCTAACAATATTGAGTACTCAAGATACGCTGGCTGTTATTCTTGTTAATTTTATTCATAAAGGAAATAGAAAGTTGTGCCTACACTACTATAATTACCACAAATGAGCCAGCAAACACAGGAAACTGGGTGGAGGAAAACATAAAAAAGTCAGTATTTTGATAAAATGTGAGTAATTTTTAATTTTATAAATTTTTGATAGCATTCTTATTTTATTTTGAAAATAAATATACAGGTATTAATTATTGAACCCGTTTTAGACATATTTACACCCTTAAAATACTTAAGAAATGACAGTGTACTAAGAATTTGATAGTAAGTAATGCTGAATTGTTGTTAACCCTAAGAATATATTTGCAGGTTTTCCCAAGAACAAAATCTCCCAGTATCTCTTGGTATTAATTGGATGAGCAGTCTGGGACTTGAAATGTGACACTTAAATCAGAAAAGTGAAAAGATTCTGGAAGGCAAGATTTTTAAAAAAAAGTCACCTAAAGAATAATCATGCAAAATATTGTTACAATTAGATGTTTTATATGGTTCCTCCCACTTATGAGATGCTCAAGTACAAACATAAATGTCATCCTTCTTCTCTGATCAAAAGGTAATTCCTCAACTCTAAAATGACAACACTGTATCAAGCCAGATTCAGAAGAGGACGTGGAACCAGGGATCTCATAGCTGATGTCAGATGGATCCTGGATGAAAGCAGACAATACCAGAAAGATGTTTACCTTTGTTGTATTAACTATGCAAAGGCATTCGACTCTGTGTCATAACAAATTATGGATAACACTGCGAAGAATGGGAATTCCAGAACACTTAATTGTGCTTATAAGGAAACTGTACATAGACTGAGGCAGTTGTTCGAACAGAACAAGGGGATACCGTGTGCTTTAAAGTTAGAGAAGGTGTGTATCAGGGCTGTATCTTTCACCATACCTATTGAATCTATATGTTGAGCAAATAATCCAAGAAGCTGGACAACAGGAAGAAGAACAGGGCATCGGGTTTGGAAGAAGACTCATTAACAACCTGTTATGCAGATGGCACAACCTTGCTTGTAGAAAGTGAAGAGGACTTGAAGCACTTATTGATGAAGATCAAAGACCACAGCCTTCAGTACGGATTACACCTCAACATAAGGAATATAAAAATCCTCACAACTGGACCAATAAGCAACATCATGAGACCAGTACTCCCAGGGTCTGATGAAAACGTAACGGGGGATTCTGCTGTGGAGTTGGACTGTGTGTTGCTTCAGCCAGTGTGTTTCTTATGGTGTGTGGGTGTTTGCTTGCAATCAGCGGATAGTCTCACACTCTGATCCATCTCACGTCCGGGTTTTCCTAACACAGGAGTCTTTAACTGCTCTGTGGCTGGTGACCGATCTTTACAGCTTTTAAGTGACTGACCTGTGCCTGTGAGTAGATTTTGTGGCTTATGGGACCCGGGAGCACTTCAGAAAACAGCCTCCCTAGACTTCATTCAGAGAAAGAATGGAAGTTAAAGTTTAGATAAGACAGAAAACAAAAGTCAGAGGGATGAGTTCAGATGCAGCCTGGGAAAAAACAACTGCTAGATGGCAATCCTGTAATGCTCAAACATCAATAAGAGGGAATATGTGTGAAATGTTCACATCACGAACTGAAAGTAAGAGGGGGCAGCTTATCAATCGATCTGGAAGCCACGCCCCCAAAATGTGGGGCTTGATCCTTGATCTGGGAGTGCTCTTACCTCCAGGTGGGTCCCAAGTGTCTGAGGAAGCAGGGTAGCACAAAGGGTCCGTGTCAGCGCCAAACTCCAGTTCTCCGACTTCTCGAGAAGATGCCTCTGAATCCTGCAGTACAACTACACCCATCTCTGCAAATTCCCCTTTATAGGCCAGAAGAGGAGACAGGAGAGACATTTTCAGTTTGAGTGTCTTCCTTTGGATTAATTTATCCATTCCACAAATATTTAAGTACCTAAAACACAGTATACTAGGTAGTGTTCTTTGCAATGGGGATGTAATATCCCACAAGGCATACCAAATTCCTATCCTCTCAAAGGTTATATTCTACTGAGGAGACAATAGATAATAAATGTAATAAACTAGGAAAATATTTAATGTGTTAAAGGTGATAAGTGTTAGTAATAAAATAGGGCAAGCTTAGAAAGTACGTGAGTGTGAGTCAGAGGGAAGTGTTTGCTGGTTGCAATTTTAAATGGGTGCTCTGGTTAACCCTTACTGAAGATGTGGCTTTTAAGCACTAAGTTTTACAAGGTGAACTACTTAGTTGTGTCAAATTCCAAGATCCTGGGAGCCAGGGGTGGTGCTGGAATAGGCCAGGACAGGGGCAGAGCTGGAAGCTCATCTCTGGGAGCCATGGGGATTTTCCTCTCAATATGGCCATGCTGTCCCACCCTGGAATAGGCTGTAGGATTTCAGGGCTGGCCCCAGGGAGATGGACAGTGGTCAGCCCACCTGTGCACTGCATGGCTTTTCCCTTTGATTTTCTCCTCTTAGACAGCAGACTGGTGTTTCGAGAAGCTGGACTAAGGGAAATGCTCTCCCATGTCCATCTCCAGCCACTTGATGAAGATCCCTTGGCTTTTTCCTTTAACCAGAAGCAGAGCTAAGTTGTTCTGGACAGATCTGGTCAAAGACATGTGGGATGCAGAGTGCCCCAGTGGTGGTCTACACTGATCCTCTTTTCTCAGTTACAGCCTCAAAAGTCCTGGGTCTGGCCCTGTGGGCAGGAAGGACTAAAGTTCTGTTCCTTCATGGGTCTGGCCCTTTGGGCAGGAAGGACTGAAGCCCTCTTCCTCCCTGGGTCTGGCCCTGTGTGCAGGAAGGACTGTAGTCCTGTTCCTCCCTGGGTCTGGCCCTATGGGGTGGAAAGACTGAAGTCCTGTTCCTCCCTGGGTCTGGCCCTATGGGGAGGAAGGACTAAAGTCCTGTTCCTCCATGGGTTGGCCCTGTTGGTAGGAAAGACTAAAGTGCTGTTTCTCTATGGGTCCGGCCCTGTGGGTTGGGAGGACTGTTTCATTGTGGTCTCTGTGTGTATCTGTGATTGTTTCTGAGAGGGAGCCTGTGTTATAGGCCATTTTGAGTCCCTTTTCTCCATTTGCCTTCAAGTGACCCTTCTCCACTTCATTTTTGCCTTTTTTCTATACTTTGGGAGAGATCTTAGTATATTCTTGCCTTAGTTATCTAGTGCTGCTATAATGGAAGTACCACAAGTGAATGGCTTTACAAACAGACGTTTTTCTCACAGTTTAGGAGGCTAGAAGTCCAAATTCAGAGTGTGGGCACTAGGGGAAGGCTTTCTCTCTCTGTCGGTTCTGGAAGAAGGTCCTTGTCTCTTTAGCTTCTGCTTCCCTGTTCCTTGGAGGTCTTCTTGTGTCTTGGCATCTCTCTTGCCCCATCTCTGCTTCGGAGCTTGCTTGTTGGATCATTTTATATTTCAAAAGAGATTGACTGGAGATAACCCTACGCTAATCCTGCCTCATTAATATAACAAAGACAACCATTCCCAAATGAGATTGTAACCAAGGCATAGAGTTTAGGAATTACAACGCATACTTTTAGCGGACACAATCCAATCCATAATCCTGAGGCAGCTGTGTTCATTATAAATGTCTCTCCCCAGTTTGTGGCATTTTCTTTTCTTCCTTTTTATGTTTCAGTAAAAAGTAAAAATACTGAATTTAAAAAGTACCTTCCTTGCAGGATTTTCTAAGAATTCACGTATTGCTTCTTACACACAGAAGGGGCTTTGCAAATGAGAAACTGGTTAATATCGTTTTGAACCCAAATGAGCAGGACTGAGTAGGTGGGGTTGGGCAGAGACTCCTTGACTGTCATTCACCTAAAGAGGCTTTGAAGGCTTGATCATGTCTTAAGTCAAAGGCCTTTACAATCTTGTTGGATAAGCAGGGAAGACTTTCTCCTTTAGAAGCAGATATGCGCCTAGGTTGGGCAGGTGTGAGGCCTTTTCTCTTTGTTCAGCTTTGTGGCTTCAGGTCATGCTGGCCCCTGTCTGTCTCCACGACCAGGCCTTTCTAGCTTGTCCACCTCTCTCCCTTTCAGATTCCCCCAGTACCATGGGCTGTGGTTTCCACCAGATTCAATAGTGTTTTTCAGTAGCTTCTTGCCCCACACAAGCGGGGTAGGTTTTCAGGGTGCATGGCACAAACCCACAGTGCTCTTAGGTATCCTTTAACAGAAATGCTGCTGAGTGGACATAATGGGCTGACTGATCCTAAGAACCAGATGTGGAGATAATCTGGGAATGGGCGGCATTGGCTTCAGGAAGTCTGAACACCTCTGGGGTCAGGTCCCTGAGTCATGCCTAATTGCTGGAAGACTGAAGTGCTTCCAAACCACAGTGTGTTGAATGTCTAGTACACAGGCTGTGGCAGCCCCTGAGGGATTCTCAGGCCTTAGCATAACCAGCATTGGGGAAATTCCTCAAGGGCTGAAAGCAGTGATATTCCTGAGACCTTTATTCTAAGAACCTCAAAGCAGTTCAAACAGTATTGGGAGGTAGAAGGTGAGAAAGCTTGGGGCCTCATTTCATTTTGTTTGGGGTTTTGTTTATAACTTTTTAAAGCAGTCAATTACTGCTAATATTGAATTGCCCTTTGTTAACTGAAGACTGTAAAATCAAATCTGGAGTCTGTATTGAGCTCATTTTGGTAATTCCTCTTCAGTCTGAGCAGAGAACAGTCTAGTGATGAGAGTGGAGGAAACAAATTCCCTAAGCTCGATCAGGACAGGCTTCGCAGCACTAAACCCTTCCCACTGCCTTCTGTCATCCTTGTCTTCTCTGCCTTTCCCTAGACCAAGCAAAGCAGAGGGACCATGGGAAACCTCCCACAGCTAAAATAAGCACCAGAATGACCTGAGGGGCTTTTTAGATGCATAGATCCCTACACCCCGTCTCCTCCCAAGCTCCTGAGCAGCTGGAGGCCCGTGGACCACTCTCTAGCATCTTCCATGGGGCTCTCACAGGGGTGGAGTCTAGAGCAGCACAGTCATGGGAGGGTGGAGGCAAAAGAAGTGATAGACGCCACGGGAGACAATAAAATGGAGGCGAGACCAAAAGCAGTGGCAACACTAGGGGTGCACGGAGGTGCAAATCACACCGGGTGACACTGTCAGAAGAGGTGACACCAAAAGGGCTGTCTATACAATTTTTGTGCAGTGTTTCAGCAGAAATTCATAACTTTTAACAAAAACATCCATGTAATTAAGTTATAACAACAAAAACAGTTTTTGTAAGCTCAGCTTACATATATCAATATACCTACAAGGCAAAACTCTATGTTAATCTACTTTCTGAACCTTCTAATGCTCTCCAGAAACCCTGGTGGCATAATGGTTAGGAGCTACATCTGCTAACCAAAAGGGCAGCTGTTCGAGTCCATCAGGCATTTCCTAGGAACTTTATAGGGCAGTTTTACTCTGTCCTGTAGCATCACTATGAGTGGGAATTGACTCAATGACAACGGGTAATGCCCTCCTGTCAGAGCTGTGATTACCCTGTTTCAATGACCCATGGAATCATGTGGTTTCCTCTGCATGCACTACAAGCACCTGCTGTTTTCTCTACTGCCGGTGTCTTTAAATTTGCTGATTTTGTGGAACTTTCTGGTGTTTTAGCTGCAATATTGTGGTAATTAGTATTTGTGAACTTACATCAACAACTTATTGAGAATGAAGTAGTAACTGAAGGCAAAGAAGGAGTGATATAGGAGAATTACAATTTATGAGTACCATTAACACACAAACACTACTAAGGATTCCTCATGGTCTCCTACAGGAGGAGGTCCATGGGGGTGTGGCACCATGAATTACTGCACTGGGTGACACCAACCCTGGTGACGCCACTGAGGAAAAGATTAAAGAAAGAGAGCCAAAAAGAAAATCTAGGAAAACATGTCATTGGGAAAAACATCCAATGAAAATCATGGCTCCTGGTGCTGGGAGGAGCTGCAGTGTACAGATGACGCAGGCAGGACCTCAGTGCAAAGCAGTGTATTGATCTAGGACTTCATGAGCAAGCTTTCCTTGCAGCGTCTGTTCCAGAATGCTTGGCTGGCTGAAAAACTGTCCCAAAAACTCCAGGCTGGCAAATGGAACACAGGCAAGAGGAACTGCAGCCAGGGAGGTGGCCATGCCCAGCCCTACCTCACCTTCTCCTGTGCGTATAGCTGTTCTGTGAGTCTGGAGATCAGTACACCGTAGTCGTGGCCCCCAAACTAAAAGTTTAGTGAGCAAAACTGAAGCTCTTCTGCCATCCTCTAGCTGAAGGCAAAAGATCTGCCTGTTTTGCTTTGAATGCCAAGAGTAACTTCCTTCCCTGTTATGCAAACTTCCCTTGGAAAACCAGGGGATTTAAATACTTCCAAGGGAGGCACTCTCCAGTCATCTTCCCCTGAGAGAACATTTGAGATAGCAGCTTCTGGTGGGCAGACTGTTTCTTCTAACAAAAGTGAAAACTTCAGTAGATTCAGTTAAGCAGATTGAAGGAGAACGCTGTCTTTTGCTTTCTCTTTCCTGCGGTGAATTGGGAACTTACACTTGCTGCTAACAAAGTCTTGACTCAGCACAACTATGGCTTTGCCTCATTCGTTTTCCAGAATGGGAGAAACACGGTTTCTTTTCTCCTTCAGGGGTAACGTTTGTAAAGTGGTATTCTCAGCCACGCAGCACAGAATGCCCCCTGGAATGCTGTAAACCCTGAACGGCTTCAACTACTTGAAAAGGAGAAAATTCATGCAGTTTATCCAGGTAGACAATGCACAGGCAACCTGTTTAGGTATGTAACACACAGGAATTTTCAAACAAAGTAAATGAATCGTTCTCCCTTCATCCACAGACTGAGAGCAACAAGCTCTTGTTTTCTCTTTCACCCAGGGTAGAAGCTACATGCTCACTTTAAGCGTACAAGGTTTAGTCAGCAAAACTGAACCTCTTCTGCCCTCCTCTGGCTGAAGGCAAACAATCTGCCTGTTTTGCTTTGAAAGCCAGTAGTGCCTTCATTCCCTGTTATGCAAAATTCCCTTTGAAAACCAGGGGATTCCAATACTTGCTAGGTTGGAACTCTCCAGTCTTCTCCCGCTGAGAGAACATTTTAAAAAGCAGCTTGTGATGGGCGGACTGTGTCATATAACAAAACAAAAACTTCAGTAGATTCAGTTAAGCAGCTTGAAGGAGAACCCTGTCTTTTGCTTTCTCTTTCATGTGGTGAATTGGGAACTTACACTTGCTGCTAAAAAGGTTCTTACTCAGCACAACTATGGATTTGCCTCATTCGTGTTCCCGAATGGGAGAAGCGCTTTTTATCTTCTCCTTTACGTATACCGTGTGTAAAGCGATACTCTCAGCCGCGCAGCACATAATGTCTCCTGGGATGCTGGAAACCCTGGACGGCTTCAACTACTTGAAAGGGAGAAAAGTCATACAGTTTATCCAGGTAGACAATGCACAGGCAACCTGCTTAGGTAAGTAACACGCAGGAATTTTCAAAGTAAATGAATCATTCTCCATCCACAGGCTGAGAGCAACAAGCTCTTGCTTTCTCTTTCAGGCAGGGAAGAAGCTACATGCTCGCCTTAAGCACACAAGGTTTAGTCAGCAAAACTAAACCTCTTCTGCCCTCCTCTGGCTGAAGGCAAACAATCTGCCTGTTTTTCTTGAAAGCCAGTAGTACCTTCATTCCCTGATATGCAAAGTTCACTTTGAAAACCAGGGGATTCAAAAACTTGCTAGGCCCGCACTGTCCAGTCGTCTTCCACTGAGATAACATTTGAGAAAGCATCTTTTGGAGGGCGGACTGTTTCTTCTAACAAAACTGAAATCTTCAGTAGATTCAGTTAAGCAGTTTAAAGGATAACGCTGTATTTTCTTTCTCTTTCATGTGGTGAATTGGGAACTTACACTTGCTACTAAGAAAGTTTTTACTCAGCACAACTACAATTTTGCCTCAATTGTGTTCCAGAATGGGAGAAACGCGGTCTCTCTTCTCTTTTAGCGATACGGTGTGTAAAGCGGTATTCTCAGCCGCGCAGCAGAGAATGACTCCCAGAATGCTAGAAACCCTGAATGGCCTCAACTACTTGAAAGGGACAAAAGTCATACACTTCATATAGGTAGACAATGCACAGGCCACCTTCTTAGGTATGTAACACACAGGAATTTTCAAACACAGTAAATGAATCGTTCTCCCTTCATCCACAGACTGAGAGCAACAATCGCTTGCTTTCTATTTCTGGCAGGGAAGAAGCTACATGCTAGGGTTAAGCACACAAGGTTTAGTCAGCAAAACTGAACCACTTCTGCCCTCCTCTGGCTGAAGGCAATCTGCCTGTTTTGCTTTGAAAGTCAGTAGTGCCTTCATTCCCTGTTATGCAAAGTTCCCTTTGTAAACCAAGGGATTCAAATACTTGCTAGGCCCGCACTCTCCAGTCTTCCCCCACTGGGAGAACATTTGAGAAAGCAGCTTGTGCTGGGCGGACTCTTTCTTCTAACAAAACTGAAAACTTCAGTAGATTTAGTTAAGCAGCTTGAAGGAGAATGCTGTATTTTGCTTTCTCTTTCACTTTCATGTGATGAATTGGGAACTTACACTTGCTGCTAACAAAGTTTTTACTCAGCACAGCTACGGTTTTGTGTCAGTCGTGTTCCAGAACGGGAGAAACGGGATTTCTCTTCTCCTTTAGCGATACCGTGTGTAAAGTGGGATTCCCAGCCGCGCAGCACAGAATGCCTCCCGGAATGCTGGAAACCCTTAACGGCCTCAACTACTTGAAACGGAGAAAAGTCATACACTTTTTCCAGGTAGACAATGCACAGGCAACTTTCTTAGGTATTTAACACACAGGGATTTTCAAACACAGTAAATGAATCGTTCTCCCTTCATCCACAGACTGAGAGCAACAAGCTCTTGCTTTCTATTTCTGGCAGGGAAGAAGCTACATGCTAGGGTTAAGCACACAAGGTTTAGTCGGCAAAACTGAACCTCTTCTGCCCTCCTCTGGCTGAAGGCAAACAATCTGCCTGTTTTGCTTTGAAAGCCAGTAGTGCCTTCATTCCCTGTTATGCAAAGTTCCCTTTGAAAACCACGGGATTCAAAAACTTGCTAGGCCCCCACTCTCCAGTCTTCTCCCACTGAGTGAATATTTGAGAAAGCAGCTTCTGTTGGGCGGACTGCTTCCTCTAACAAAACTGGAAACTTCAGTAGATTCAGTTAAGCAGCTTGAAGGAGAACGCTGTCTTTTGCTTTCTCTTTCCTGTGGTGAATTGGGAACTTCCACTTGCTGCTAACAAAGTTTTTACTCAGCACAACTACGGTTTTGCCTCCTTCGTGTTCCAGAACGGAGAAACGCGGTTTCTCTGCTCCTTTAGGGATACCGTGTGTAAAGCGGTATTCTCAGCCGTGCAGAACGCAATGCCTCCTGCAATGCTGGAAACCTGAAGGGCTTCAACTACTTGAAAGGGAGAAAAGTCATACACTTTATCCAGGTAGACAATGCACAGGCAACTTTCTTAAGCATGTAACACAGAGGGATTTTCAAACACAGTAATTGAATCCTTCGCAGTTCATCCCCAGACTGACAGCAAGCTGCTCTTGCTTTCTCTTTCTGGTAGGGAAAAAGCTACATGCTCGGGTTAGGATACAATGTTTAGTCAGCAACACTGAACCTCTTCAGCCCTCCTCTGGCTGAAGGCAAACAATCTGCCTGTTTTGCTTCGAAAGAGAGTAGTACATTCTTTCCGTCTTATGAAATGTTCCCGCTTAAAACCAAGGGACTCAAATACTTGCTAGGCCCCCACTCTCCAGTCTTCTTCCACTGAAAGAGCATTTGGGACAGCTGCTTCTGTTGGGCGGACTGCTTCCTCTAACAAAACTGGAAACTTCAGTAGATTCAGTTAAGCAGCTTGAAGGAGAATGCTGTATTTTGCGCTGTCTTTCATGTGGTGAATTGAGAACTCACCCTTGCTGCTAACAAAGTTTTAACTCAGCACAACTACGGTTTTGCCTCTTTGGTGTTCCAGAACAGGAGAAACACGGTTTCTCTTCTCCTTTAGCGATACCGTCTGTAAAGCGGTATTCCCATCCATGCAGCACAGAATGCCTCCCGGAATGCTGGAAACCCTGAAAGTCTTCACCTACTTGAAAGGGAGAAAAGTCATACAGTTTATCCAGGTAGAAAATGCACAGGCAACTTTCTTAGGCATGTAACACAGAGGGATTTTCAAACACGGTAAGTGAATCGTTCTCCCTTCATCCCCAGACTGAGAGCAACAGTCTCTTTCTTTCTCTTTCTGGCAAGGAAGAAGCTAGATTCTGGTGTTAAGGACATAACATTTAGTCAGCAAAACTGAACCTCTTCGGCCATCCTCTAGCCGAAGGTAAACAATCTGCCTGTTTTGCTTGGAAAGCCAAAAGTACCTTCATTCGTGTGTTATGCAAAGTTCCCTTTGAAAACCAGGGGATTCCATAGTTTCAAGGCAGGCACTCTCCTGTCTTCTCCCACTGAGAGAATCTTTGAGAAAGCAGCTGTTGGTGGGCGGACTGTTTCTTCTAACAAAACTGAAAACTTCAGTAGATTCAGTTAAGCAGCTTGAAAGAGAATGCTGTATTTTGTGCTGTCTTTCATGTGGTGAATTGGGAACTCACCCTTGCTGCTAACAAAGTTTTAACTCAGCAAAACTACGGTTTTGCCTCTTTGGTGTTCCAGAACAGGAGAAACACGGTTCTTCTTCTCCTTTAGCGATACCGTCTGAGAATTCAGCCGCTCAGCACAGAATGCCTCCCGGAACGCTGTAAACCGTGAAAGTCTTCACCTACTTGAAAGGGAGAAAAGTCATACACTTTATCCAGGTAGACAATGCACAGGCACATTTCTTAGGTATGTAACACAGAGGGATTTTCAAACACAGTAAGTGAATTGTTCTCCCTTCATCCCCAGACTGAGAGCAACAGGCTCTTGCTTTCTCCTTCTGGCAGGGAAGAAACTGTTTGCGTTAAGAACACAAGGTTTAGTCAGCAAAACTGAACCTCTTCTGCCCTCTGGCTGAAGGCAAACAATCTGCCTGTTTTCCTTTGAAAGCCAGTAGTACCTTCATTCCGTGTCATGCAAATTTTCCTTTTAAAACTAGGGGATTCAAGTACTTGCAAGACAGGCACTCTCCAGTCTTCTCCCACTGAAAGAATGTTTGAGAAAGCAGCTGGTGGTGGGCGGACTGTTTCTTCTAACAAATCTGAAAACTTCAGTAGATTCAGTTAAGCAGCTTGAAGGAGAACGCTGTACTTTGCTTTCTGTTTCATGCGCAGACTTGGGAACTTACCCTTGCTGCTAACATTGCCTTTTCTCAGGAAAACTGTGGCTATGCCTCATTCGTGTTGGAGAATGGAGAAACGCGGTTTTTCTTCTCCTTTAGCGATATGGTCTGTAAAGCGGTATTCTCAGCCGCACAGCACAGAATGCCCCCCTGAACACTGTAAACCGTGAACGGCTTCAACTACTTGAAAGGGAGAAAAGTCATACACTTTATCCAGGTAGACAATGCAAAGGCAAGCTTCTTAGGTATGTAACACAGAGGGATTTTCAAACACAGTAAGTGAATCCTTCTCGCTTCACCCCCAGACTGAGAGCAACAACTCTTGCTTTCTCTTTCAGGCAGGGAAGAAGCTACTTGCTGATGTTAAGCACACAAGGTTTAGTCAGCAAAACTGAACCTCTTCTGCCCTCCGCTGGCTGAAGGCAAATAATCTGCGTGTTTTGCTTTGATAGACAGTAGTACCTGCTTTCCCTCTTATGAAACGTTCCCGCTGAAAACCAAGGGATTCCAATACTTGCTGGGCCCCCACTCTCCAGTCCTCTCCCACTGAGAGAACATTTGAGACAGCTGCTTCTGGTGGTCGAACTGTTTCTTCTAACAAAACTGAAAACTTCAGTAGATTCAGTTAAGCTGCTTAAAGGAGAACGCTGTATTTTGCTTTCTCTTTCATGCGCTGAATTGGGAACTTACACTTGCTGCTAACATAGGCTTTACTCAGGAAAATTGCGGCTCGTCCTCATTGGTGTTCCATAATGGGAGAAACGCGGTTTCTCTTCTTTAGCGATACCGTCTGTAAAGTGATATTCTCAGCCGAGCAGCACAGAATGCCTCCCGGAATGCTGTAAAGTCGACTACCACATTTTTCTCCCGTTGACCTGCTGGTGGGTTCAAACCTCAGACTTTTCGTTTAGCAGCCAAGCGCTTTAACCACTGGATCGTCAGGGCTCCCTCAGTCCTCTTAAGTAGAATTTATGACCTGTGAAAATTCCTCCAGATGACCCTGACAGGCACCTCATACAAGCACAACCCTACCCCATGATCTCTGTAACGGACTAGTCAGCATAAATCCCTTGTCTAATTGATGCTTCCCCTTTGTAGACTACTAGGAAAATTTTTACTGACATGCACTTGTCTAATCTGAGAGACAACCACACGTCTCCCAAGTACTGTCCCTCTGGGGAAGCAGGGACTGATGTTGGGATTATCACACCAGGATGGCTGAAGATCTTTCCTTTCTTAAAGCTGTTGTTTTTGTTAGGTGCCACTATATAGAAGGTTCCAACACATAGTGACCTTGTGCATAACAGAACAAAACTTTGCTGTGTTCTGCGCCATGCTCACAATTGTTGTTTATGTTTGAGTCTATTGATGTTATCCCTCATAAATATAGCACGTGTCCAGAGTCTACCAAACCTACTCTAGAGGTCATATCACTGTCACTTACTGTGTGACCTTGAGCTGTCTGTTATGCTATTTGTAACATGGAGATAAGTACAATACCTACCACATGAGAATTCCAATTACACTGAGGATCAAAAAGCTTCATGTTGTAAAGCATGTGGAAGAGTGACTGCCACATAGTTATTACTATGTGAGTCTTATCACTTATTTAAATTGAAAGTACCCATGATATACCAACTATGTACAGTTTCCTCATGAGCACAATTGTTATAGAACTTCCATTCTTCACAATGTTATCCATAATTTGTTATGATCCACACAGTCAAATGCCTTTGTGTAGTCAATAAAACACAGATAAACATATTTCTGGTATTCTCTGCTTTCAGCAGTGATCCATCTGACATCAGCGAAGATATTCCTCATTCCACATCCAGAATGCTCCTTAGTAGAGAGGGTGGTGAGTCTTCATCTCTCATACTTTGGACAGGTTATTAGAAGGGATCAGTCCCCAAGAAGGACATCATGCTCTGTGAAATAGAGGGTCAGTGAAAAAGAGAAAGATCCTCAAGGAGATGGATTGACAAAGTGGCTGCAACAAAATGGGCTCAAGCATAACAATGGTCGTGAGGATGGTGAAAGACCAAATTGTGTTTCGTTCTGTTGTACACAGGGTCACTATGAGTCGGAACCGACTCAAAGGCACCTAGTAACAACAATAATGGTATACCATGGTAGTACACTGTTTCATAAGAAACTATTTGTAGGGTGGCCTGTGAACAGATTATAAATACCTGAGAACCACACCTGTATTCAAAGATTCCCAGTGGATTTCCTTTGTCTTCATCCAGAAGATTAAACTCCCATGAAATGCGTGCTTTGTAGTTCAGAATGAAATCCACTTTGAAAAGCAATTGCCATATTTTTCCAAAAAAAGAAAAAAAAAAAAAAAACACCCTCCTTCTATCTATTTTCAACCAACCCCTTACCCCGCGAGGTATTTTCATAAGCATACTATGCTGTTTTTCTTACAGCAACATGTGGGCAATAAAAGGCATACCAACACTTATGAAAATACTTCCCGGGGGGAAGGAGCAGTTGGCAAACAAGCATAGAAGCCACGCATTATTTTCATAAAAATAGGGTATGCTTATTTTCCTTTCTGCCATGCTGTAGATGGAAGAGGTGGCACAGTGGTTAAGTGGTTGCCTGCTAACTGAACGGTCAGTGGTTCGAACACCCCAGCCACTCTGCTGAAGAAACATGTGACAGTTTGCTTCAGTAAAAATATATAACTTTGGAAACCTTGTGAGGCAGTTCTACCCTTTCTTATAGGGTCGTTGTAAGTCGCAATCAATTGAAGAACAACAGGTTTTTTTTGCTTTTTTGTTTTTTTAATCTCTCTAGATATTCCCTCCTATTTGCTCCCTTAACTACATGCACTTCCTCTATTTCACCTTGTTATAATTTTCCAGGTCTTTACAAATACTCTGTCACTGTAGACAATGATCATGTACCCTTGATGCCTAGTAGAGTGTCTACCACAGAACATATAATTGCTGAATGAATTACTATATTTTATTAATTCATGTCTATATATAAGGTAGGTGTGTAAAACTTCTGGGAAAAATATATTTACAGTGAAATAAACTTACTAGTACCTGATGCAGAATCATAAAAATACTCCTAATGTCATCTAAACTGACATTAATCCATCCAAGAAATGCCTCAGGCTTCTGCATAGAATCGTTGTTAATTTTTGGTTCAATCGCAAGTAATTTTATTATAAATTCTTGTCGGTGAAGATTTATTTCTTTTGATTCTGGTGGAACTTTCAGGTTTATAAGACTGCTCTCCTCAGAGGGTTCTTCTGAAAGAGTTTTCTGGTACTATCAAACTCTGTGATTCCTGTGAATTAGCAAAATAATACCTGTGATATAAATTTCTAATAAATACAGTCATAATTATGAAAATATTCTTGCTATTGATTATATTCTTCACCAAACTGCCCCTAAGTGACTTTTAGAGACTTCACTTGAGAAATGAGTCCAAGGTACTTATGAGCTAGTGGTCATAATACAGGCATTTATTAGCTGACTTTAAATATTCAATGATGTAATGAATAAAAAACTTGAGACTTAAAATTGTTTAAATAAAACCTCAGTGAGTTTTCATGACTTTCTTAAACATATCTCCCAATATATGAAAAAAGAATCAAAGCTGAAATTAATTGTAATCTATAGTAATTAATGCTTAATAATCAGTTTTATCAGAAATTATTTATGGGACCCACCAGTAAGTTTAGACTGTATTTAGCATGTGTATATCTGAGAGCCCAGAAGTGAAACCAAAACCAAAAAAACCCTCTGCCTTGGGGTTTATTCAAACTCAAAGCGACCCCTTAGGGATTCCATAGCTGGAAATCTCTATGCAGCAGATTGCAACAACTTCTCCCACAGAGCCACTGGTGGATTCCAACAGCCAATCTTTCTGTTAGCAGCTGAGCACTTTAACAGTGTGTCACTAGGGCTCCATCCCAGAAGTGAAGCTAAGAACAAAAACCTTGAGTCCACAGGCAATGTGGTGTTTAAGAAATTACTAAGACACATTTTAAGGAGTTTTGCAGTTAAAGGGAATCATGACTTGGGCATTCTCTGACTGAACATAGGCTGTAGTGAATGCTCTTTTGTTTTATGGATGGGGGTTATAATCTGTTTGAAAATTGTTGGAACTGATCCAGTACAGGGAATAACTGGTAGAGTTGTGTTCTTTCTCCTGCAAGTGTGAGGGCCTTAGTAGACAAAGAGGGGATCTAGAAATAAGTGGAAGGTTATTTAAAGAAAAGCATATAGTTCATTTCAAGAGGAAAGGCACAGATACAAGTAGATTTGTAGGTTAAAAGACTTGCATCCTATAAATTTGGCTTGTTTCTATAATAGAAAGTTTAGTAATTTGGACCTGCTTTTGAACTGCTTTGCCTCTAGAAGCATAAACAATAGACGATAGAAACAGATTCATTTGGGGAGCCAGATAGTGTAAAATGGGGCAATCTCTCAAAAAACTAAGTTTACTATGCCCGAAGAAATTAATGATGAAGAATTTTGCCAGATAACTAAGAATCAGTCTTAGCAGGAGATTTTGACATTCCTCCAAGAATAAGTAATAAGCATGGGAGAAAGGTAGAAGCATGTATTTTACTATAAAGACACTAAAAGACTCATAGAACTTCACATACAGTCAATCTTTTTAAGTTAATAACAAGCTTCCTAAGGACCAAGTCAACCTTCTTTGGCATAGTCCTGTGTGCTCAAATCCTTGAATTTAGATCACATTTAAGGCTCATTTTTCACTCCTCCTAAATCCATATGCCATAAGATTAAGAAAGTGTTGAGAATGACAGTAAGAAAAGTCTAACACTCATCAGTATTAAAGAAAGATCACAGTTGAAGTTTAAAACTAGTTTATGGTTAATTGGAATGTGCTATTTATTGTAAAAACAATTAGTTTTTATCTACCTGAAAGATAGATCAAGAATCTTCATTATATCTCTATGTTTTACTTTTACACTTAATTGTGTTGGAATGTTGGTACTGAAATTAATCAATAGTGCCTACAAGCAGAGAAGGGAGAAACATGGAAGTAATATATAGGTAAAAAGTAAAGTAAAACAAGTTTCTAAAACAACTTAGAAAAAACACTTACTTCCTGTTGATAAATTTTAATTCTGCAAAGTTGTTGGGACACTACAAGAAGCTGCATATGGATGTCATACTTAATACCACTTAATTCAAAAAAAGGAGGATTTCTTCGGGTTGTTTCATTTAAAAAAAAACTGTCTCAAATTTTCAATATAAAAAAATACTTGCCTAATGTTGTTATTATTACCTAAATGTAATGACAGAAAACTACAAGTTGGATGATGTAAATAAACTTCACATTTTGCAATTTGTACCATTACTGTTTAAGAAACTCTTTTAGATATTTGACTTAGAGTACTTAATAGTTATGATAATAAAAAATACTAGAATACAAAATTTAATCATTTTTTATTAGAACAGCCATGCTTGTAACCCATAAATGAAGGAATACTTTAACTCAGTTTGGAGAACGTGCAATTCAATAATTTTAAATACTCTCCTTGCTTTTTATTCTATAAACCATTGCATATTTAAAGATCTAATCATCCCCAGAATGTTTTGTTCTACACTAGAACCTCTTTGTGCCCCATTTTCTTCTCTAAAAAGGGGTATTACATTAGCATCAGCCTGGTGGTGTTTGAATATCAATGAGCTAAACATGTGAATCATTTGTCTGCACGTAGTGAGTGTTCCTTATATGCGAGCTTTTTATTGATGTTTTAGAACTACATAGTATGAGATGACAGATTCTGCTGAATCTCTTAATCATAAAAATACTAACTGGCAAGCAATAAAAAAGCATTATCTAGATGGAACTTTTCTACAGAAGGCTAACATCAGCACAAAGCACCAGAAAGGCATGCATATTCTTAAATCTATACATAAACTAACCCAGAGTTGATTAGCAAGGTTCTTTGATTCTCTGGTGTTCCTGTTATCAATCTCTTGATTTGTAAACTAAGTTGGAACAAACTATGTAACCTCCTGTCTGTTCTCAATATAAATCTCTGGAGTCTAAGAATATCACTTCCTGACCATGTCATATGACTACACACTTATGAGTTTGTTTTCAAATTAAAAATATTGTGGGAGTTCTGGTTAAGATGACAGCTCAGCTAGACACACTGTAACATCTCCCTACAACAAAGACTTGAGAAACTAGGTAAAAGAGTCACAAATAACAACTTTAGACCCCTCAACATCAAACAGTGGGCTGAAGAATCGGATGAAACAACAACTGGAAAGACAGCTAGAAACTAGTGGGAACACAGAGAACCACAGAACATCTCTTACCTGCCTGCAGTTCAGCACAAAGTGGCCATTTAGAGATGGCAGCATGTATCATCCCTGGGTGTGATGGTTAAGATTGCGTGTCAACTTGGCTGGGCCACAATTCTCAGTGTTTATATGTGATTGCCCCCCACCCCCCATGATGGAATCTGCTTTGAGTAGCCAATCGGTTGAAAGGGAGTTTCCTTGGGCGTATCGCCTGCATTAGTATATGTGGACATTCTGGCTTTTGTCATCTCTGGATCCTGCAGCTGCCTCCTGTTGGTCTGACCTCCGGTTCTTGGGAATTGAGCTAGCAGCTTACCTGCTGATCTTGGGATTCATCAATCTTCACAGCCTGTGAGCAAGAGCCCTGCTCTCCAACATGCCATTGTTGGGTTCACCAGATCTGTGGATATGTGAATCAGGAGAAGCCTCTATCCTGATCCACAGACTTGGGACATTCTGGCCTCAGAATTGCATGAGCCATTTCCTTGATATAAATTTCTCTCTATATATTTTTATGTTTTACTGGTTTTACTTCTTTAGATAACCCAGCCTAAGACCTCAGGTTAGAAGCCCAGAAAGACAACTTCAAGGAAAACACAGATGGAGGCAAAGGTACTTGGTAAACAAACTTGGAAGGAAAATAGGTAAGGAGAACTTGTCCTTGGTCTGACCAAGTCCAAGAGGCAACATATGGGAGTGTTATAACTTTGACATTAGGGAAATATGAGGAAGTGCTACTGGAACAAATGAAGGTAGTCTGAATCACTGGAGCCTCTGGATGACGGATAGATACGACAGGGAAAGCACCTCTGCAGAAGGTCAAAGGGAAACAGAAAGAGGGAGAAGGAGAGATCCAGTGTCCCTAGTGACTGCAGAGAAGGGAGGGAACTAGGGCTGGTATTGCTGGTCAGGAAAATGTCTGGAGATGCTCTTTGAGTAGTAGCCAGCAGAGCAACAACTAGAAATATCCCTGAAACCACCTCAGGTCACTCTTCATTTTCTCCCCTTGAACACTTCTCCCCCTGCTCAGCCTGGCTACCTAGCTCTGGTTCCCTGTGCCCCTGCCCTTACTCAGATGATTTGCCTGTCCCTGTGTCTTGTGCCCGCTCCCTTCTATCTGATACCTACCCACCCCTGCTTGGCCTGCCTGCACAGGCCCTGGTCCCTACCCCAGCCCAGGGCCCATCCTGTTCTCCAGGGGCCACACTAGACATTCACGACAAAGAAGGGAATGAGCTATTCCTCCTAAACTGTGAAGGAATCCTGACCACCAGACACCTAGTGGCTCACATCAGGGAAGGGATCTGCTCTCACACCTCCATCCAGTCCTCTAATGGAAGTCATACATGCCTAAAGACATAGGATCCCTGGGTGTGTGCAACACACCATACTCATAAATAAGAGAAAACCATACTCAGCCAACTGACAGAAACAGAGTCACACATAGACCAGTAACATAAAACAATTAAAAAATAAAAATAAAAGGAAGCAATGTAATTGAAAAAAGAAGAGGCCAAGCTCCTAATATATTAAACAAATCAACCAAACAAATAAAAAACAAGTCAATTAAACATATGATATATATGTTTATATATGTATATAATAAGGTTTTTTTATGTATAATAGAGATTTTTACTATATAGATATACATAAAATATTTAATTCTTCAAAGACAACAGGAAATTGCAAATCACTTGAAGAGGCAGGAAGAGATGGCTCAAGCAAACAAACAACAACCTAAGGTAAAAACAAATGACAGCATCACTCTGATACCAAGACATGTGAAGACATCACAACAGTAAAATAAAGTTAGAAACTGACTACATAGATTCTGAAATACAAAGTTTAAATTAACAACATCAAAACAAAAGGTGGAATGATTGCTGTAGTTAAAGAAGTTCCATATGGATTAAATCCATCAGTTAAGAGACAGAGAGTGGCAGAATGGATGAAAAAAAATGACCCAGCAATATGATGCCTACAAGAGATATACATTAGGCACAATGACATAAGTAGGTTAAAAATCAAAGGTTGGGAAAACAAAACATACCAAATAAATAGGAACCAAAAGAGGGCAGGAGTGACAATATTAATACCTGACAAAATATACTTTAAGTCAAAATCTATTATAAGACAAAAATAAGGGCAGTATATCATGATAAAAGTTCACTATATGATGATAAAAGGGTCAATTCACCAGGAAGAAATAACAATTATAAATGTTTTGGGGCCCAATACCAGATCCCTTAAAGCAAACTTTAACAGAACTGAAGAGAGAAATAGACATTTCTACAATAATAGTAGGACCTTCTAATATACCACTGTCAATGATAGATAGAACTACTAGCAATAGAATAAATAAAGATATACAAGACTTAAATAACACTATTAACCAATTGGACCTAACAGGCATATATATAGCATACTACACATCAGTAGCAAAATACACATTCTTCTTCAATGCACTTGGAACACTATCCAGAAAAGATCATGTCTTAGGGCACATAACAAAATTCAATAAATTTTAAAAATCTGAAATCATAGAAAACATCTTCTTTGGCCATTATACTGTGAAGGTAGAAATCAATAACAAGAAGATAAACAGCCAAGGAACATACAGACACAGTAGTAGTGGAACTTAAAGAAGTTATTCAAGAACATAATGCCAAATTTAATAGGCTGCAAGAATTCATAGAGAAACAGCAATCAGAAATCCAGAAGATTAACAATAAAATTTCAGAATTAGACAACTCAATAGAAAGTCATAGGAGCAGAATTGAGGCAGTAAAAGTTAGAATTAGTGACATTGAAGATAAAGCTCTTGACGCCAACTTATTTGAAGAAAAATCAGATAAAAGAATTAAAAAGAACGAAGAAACTCTAAGAGTCACGTGGGACTCTATCAAGAGAAATAACCTATGAGTAATTGGAGTACCAGAACAGGGCGGGTAACAGAAAATATAGAGAAAATGGTTGAAGATTTGTTCACAGAAAACTTCCCTGATATCATGAAAGATGAGAAGATATCTATCCAAGATGCTCATCGAACCCCACATAAGGTACATCCCAAAAGAAAGTCACCAAGACATATTATAATCAAACTTACCAAAACCGAAGATAAAGAGAGAATTTTAAGAGCAGCTAGGGATAAAAGAAAAGTCATCTACAAAGGAGAGTTAATTAGAATACACTTGGCCTACTCAGCAGAAACAATGCAGGCTAGAAGGCAATGGGATAACATATTTAAAGCCTTGAAGGAAAATAACTGCCAGCCAAGAATTATATATCCAGCAAAACTGTCTCTCAAATATGATGGCAAAATTAGGGTATTTCCAGATAAACAGAAGTTCAGGGAATTTGCAAAAACCAAACCAAAATTACAAGAAATACTAAAGGAAGTCCTACAGTTAGATAATCAGTAACACAGGTTAACAACACAAGACTAGAACACAGGACAGAGCAACAAGATATTGACTCAGACACAGAAATTGAAAACACATCAAAGCTAAAACATTGGAAATAGGGAAACAGATATCAATATGTAAAAAAGGATAATATTAAAACAAAAAAAGAGGGACTTAAAAAATAGAGATATTGATTTCTATACAGAGGGGAAGTTAAGGCAATATAAAGTAATAAAAGACTGGTATAAACTTAGAAAAATAGGGGTAAATACTAAGGTAACCACAAAGGAATCTAACGATCCTACAAATCAAAATAAAAAGTACAAAAACATAAAGACCCAGCAAACACAAAATCTACAACAAAGAAAAAGATGGGAAAAAAAAAACATAAAGAAAAATGACTCAGCACAGAAAATTGAGAACAAAGAAACTGTGAATAGCACACAAAAAGAGATATCAGGATGACAGCAATAAACTCATGCCTATCAATAATTACGCTGAGTGGAAACAGACTTAATGCACCAATAAAGAGGCGGAGAGTGGCAGATTGGATAAAAAAGCATGATCCATCTCTTTGCTGCCTACAAAAGATGCACCTCAGACTTAAAGACACAAACAGGCTAAAACTCAAAGGATGGAAAAAATATATCAAGCAAAAAACACTCAAAAAAGAGCAGGAGTGGCAACATTAATCTCTGACAGAATAGACTTTAAAGTAAAATCCACCATAAAGGATAAGGAATGGCACTATATAATGATTAAAGGGTCATTACAACAGGAGGACATAACTATAATAAATATTTAAGCACCCAACAACAGGGCTCCCAAATACATAAAACAAACTCTAACAGCTCTGAAGAGAGAGATAGGTCCACAATAGTAGTAGGAGACTTCAACACGCCACTTTCGGTGAAGGACAGAACATCCAGAAATAAGCTCAACAAAAACATGGAAGAGCTAAATGCTACAATCAACCAACTTGATCTCATAGACATATACCGAACACTGCACCCAACAGCAGCCAAGTATACTTTCTTTTCCAATGCTAATGGAACATTCTCCAGAATAGACCACATATTAGGCCATAAAGCAAACGTTAACAAAATCCAAAAGATTGAAATGGTACAAGGCATATTTTCTGACCATAAAGCCATAAAAATGGAAATCAACAACACAAAAAGCAAGGAAAAAAAATCAAAGAGATGGAAACTGAACAACATCTTGCTCAAAAACTACTTGGTTATAGAAGAAATTAAGGATGGAATAAAGAAATTCATAGAATCAAATGAGAATGAAAACACATTTTACCAGAACCTTTGGGACACAGCAAAAGCAGTGCTCAGAGGTAAGTTTATAGCAATAAATGCACACATCCAAAAACAAGGAAGGCTCAGAATCAAAGCATTAACCCTACCACTGGAACAAGTAGAAAGAGCAGCAAAAGAAGCCCACAGGTGTCAGAAGGAAGGAAATAATAAGAATTAGAGCAGAATTAAATGAAATAGAGAATAGAAAAACAATTGAAAGAGTTAAGAAGTCCAAAAACTGTTTCTCTGAAAAGATCAACAAAATTGATAAACCATTGGCCAAACTGACAAAAGAAAAACTGGAGAGGAAGCAGATAACCTGTATAAGAAATGAGATGGGTGATATCACAACAGACCCAACTGAAATTAAAAGAATCATAAGAGAATATGATGAAAAATTGTACTCTGACAAATTTGAAAACCTAGAGGAAATGGACAAATTTCTAGAAACTCACTACCTACCTAAATTAACACAAAAAGAGGTAGAACAACAAAATAAATGCATAATAAGAGATTGAAAAGGTTATTAAAAAACTGCCTACAAAAAACAAGCCCTGACCTAGATGACTTCACTGGAGAATTCTACCAAACTTTCAGAGAAGAGATAACACCACTTCTACTAAAGGTATTTCAGGGCATAGAAAAGGAAGGAATACTCTCAAACTCATTCTAAGAAGCCAGCATAACCCTGATACCAAAACCAGGTAAAGACACCACAAAAAAAGAAAATTACAGACCAATATCCCTCATGAACATTGACACAAAAATCCTCAACAAAATTTTAGCCAATTGAATTCAGCAACATATCAAAAAAAATAATTCACCATGATCAAGTGGGATTTATACCACGTATGCAGGGATGGTTCAACATTAGAAAAACAATCCACGTAATCCATCATATAAATAAAACAAAAGACAAGAACCACATGATCTTATCAATCGATGCAGGAAAGACATTTGACAAAGTCCAACACCGATTCATCATAAAAACTCTCAACAAAATAGGAATAGAACGGAAATTCCTCAATATACTTAAGGGCATTTATACAAAACCAACAGCCAACATCATCCTGAATGGAGAGACTTTGAAAGCATTCCCCTTGAGAACAGGAACCAGACAAGGATGCCCTTTATCACCACTATTATTCAACACTGTGCTGGAGGTCCTAGGCAGAGCAGTGTGGCTAGAAAAAGAAATAAAGGGCATCCAAATAGGTAGGGAAGGAGTCAAAATATCTCCATTTGCAGATGATATGATCTCATACACAGAAAACCCAAAGGAATGCACAAGAAAACTACTGGAACGAATAGATTTCAGCAAAGTTTCAGGATACAAGATAAACATACAAAAATCAATTGGATTCCTTTACACCAACAAAGAGAACCTTGAAGAGGAAATCACCAAATCAATACCATTTACTATAGCCCCCAAGAAGGTAAAATACTTAGGAATAACTCTAACCAGAGACGTAAAAGATCTCTACAGAGAAAACTACAAGACACTACTGCAAGAAACTAAAAGAGACCTGCAGAAGTGGAAAAATATACCTTGCTCATGGATAGGTAGACTCAACATAGTGCAAATGTCAATTCTACCCAAAGCAAGCTACAGATACAATGCAATCTCGATCCAAATTCCAGCAGCATTTTTTAATGAGATGGAGAAACAAATCACCAACTTCATATGGAAAGGGAAGAGGCCCCAAATAAATAAAGCATTACTCAAGAAGAAGAAGAAAGTGGGAGGCCTTACACTACCTGATTTTAGGACCTATTATACTGCCACGGTAGTCAAGACAGCCTGGTACTGGAACAACAACAGATACATAGACCAATGGAACCGAGCTGAGAATCCAGATATAAGCTCATCCACCTTTGAGCAGCTGATATTTGACAAAGGCCCAAAGTCCATTAATTGGGGAAAAGACAGTCTCTTTAACAAATGGTGCTGGCATAACTGGATATCTATATCCAAAAAACTGAAACAAGATCCATACCTCACGCCATGTACAAAAACTAACTCAAAATGGATCAAAGACTTAAATATAAATTCGAAAACTATGAAGATCATGGAAGAAAAAATAGGGACAATGCTAGGAGCCCTAATACATGGCATAAACACAATACGAACCGTAAGTAATAATGCACAATCACCAGAAGAGAGACTAGATAAATGGGAGCTCCCAAAAATCAAACACTTCTGCTCATCAAAAGACTTCGCCAAAAGAGTCAAAAGACAACCTACAGACTGGGAAAAAATTTTTGGCTGTGACAAATCAGATCAGCGTCTAATCTCTAAAATCTACAAGATACTGCAAAACCTCAACAAGAAGACAAAAAACCCAACTAAAAATTGGGCAAAGGATATGAACAGGCACTTCACCAAAGAGGATATTCAGGTGGCTAATAGACACATGAAGAAATGCTCATGATCATTAGCCATTAGAGAAACGCAGATCAAAACTACAATGAGATATCATCTCACCCCAACAAGGCTAGCATTAATCCAAAAAATACAAAATAAATGCTGGAGAGGTTGTGCAGAGACTGGAACACTTATACACCGTTGCTGGGAATGTAAAATGGTACAACCGGTTTGGAAATCGATTTGGCGCTTCCTTAAAGAGCTAGAAATAGAAGTACCATACGATCCAGCTATCCTGCTCCTTGGAATATACCCTAGAGCAACAAGAGCCGTCACACAAATAGATATATGCACACCCATGTTCATCGCAGCACTGTTCACAATAGCAAAAAGATGGAAGCAACTTAAGTGCCCTTCAATGGACGAATGGATAAACAAACTATGGTATATCCACACAATGGAATATTATGCAACGATGAAGAACAATGATGAAGCTGTGAAACATCGTATAACTTGGTGGAAGCTCGAACTTATGCTGAGTGAATTTAGTCAGTCACAGAAGGACAAATAAGACCACTATTATAAGAACTCAAGAAAAGGTTTAAACACAGAAGAAAACATTCTTTGATGGTTACGGGAGTGGGGAGGGAGGGTGAGGGTTATTCACTAACTAGATAGTAGATAAGAATCATCTTAGGTGAAGGGAAGGACAGCACACACTACAGGGGAAGCCAGCACAACTGGACTAAACCAAAGCTAAGAAGTTTCCTCAATACAGTCAAATACTTTGAGAGACAGACTAGCAGGGATGTGGGGTCTGGGGACCATGCTTTCAGGGGACATCTATGTCAATTGGCATAACAAAGCTTATTAAGAAAATGTTCTGCATCCTCCTTTGGTGAGTGGCCTCTGGGGTCTTAAAGAATTGCAAGCGGCCATCTAAGATGCATCAATTGGTCCCAACCACTTGGAGTAAAGGAGAACAAAGAACACCAAAGACACAAGGAAAGTACTGGCCCAAGAGACGGAATGGGCTACATAAACCAGAGACTTCATCAGCCTGAGACCAGAACTAGATGGTGCCAGGCTACCACCAATGAACGTCCTGACAGGGAACACAACAGAGGGTCCCTGATGGAGCCATAGAATGATGAGATGCAGAACTCAAATTGTAGTAAGAAGACCAGACTTAATAGTCAGACTGGAGGTGTCCCAGAAAGCATGGTCCCTTGTCTCTCTATCACCCCAGAACTAAAACGATTTCTGAGGCCAACTCTTCAGACAGGGATTGGACTGGACTGTGGGACAGAGAGTGATACTTGTGAAGAATGTGCCCAAAGCGGTGGCTTCTGTCCAGAGTTGAGATGGAAAGGCAGAGAGAGTTAGGAGCTGGTTGAATATTCATGGGAATCACCGCAGAATGGGGTGAGTGGTTGGGGTCTCATAAGATTGTATGTAAAAAGAATTCTGTATGGGAGACTAACTTGAAATGTAAACTTCATTTAATTACAATAAAAAAACTGTAAAAAAGAACTGTAATAAAAAAATAACACGAAGATAAACATGAAAAAACGGAAACCTAAATATATGTTGTAAAGTAAATAACACACTATTGAAAAACCATTGGGTCGCAGAAGAAGTCAAAAGTAAAATTAAAAAAAAAAATACTAAGAATCAAATGAAATTGAAAACACAGCATACCTAAACCTTTGGGAAACAGCAAAAGCGGTGCTCAGAAGGAAATTCATAGCAATCAATGTCTACATTATAAAAGAAGATGCAAAGCAAATAAGTTAACCAGAAAACTTGAAGAAATGGAAATGGAAGAGCAAATGGGGACCAAAGCCACCAGAAGAAAGAAAACAATAAAGATCAAGGCAGAAATACATGAAATAGAAAAAAACAATCAATAAGACAAGAAGCTGGTTCTTTGAAAGGATCAATAAAACAAATCACTAGCTAGAATGACAAATGAATATGAGACATAAACAACCAAAATAAGAAATAAAAGTGGAGACATACAACAGATCCAACTGAGATAAACAAGATAGCATAGAAACAAAATTGTACACCAACAAATTTGAAAACCTAGAAGAAATGGACAAATTCCTGAAAACACACTACCTACCTAAACTAATACAGAGAGAGAAAAGCTAAACAGATTCCTAACAAAAGAAGAGATTAAAGATGTCATCAACTAATTCCCTTGCCAGAAAAAAAAAAAACAAAACTAGGACCAGATGGCTTCACCAGGGAATTTTACCAAATATGCAGAGAAGCGTTGACACTATCTTTTTTTTTTTTTTTTTTTGCCATTAAGACTTTTATTGGAATAAGAGTAAAAGAGTACCTAAGCTTTTAAGACAGCACATGATACAAGGTGAAGAAAGGCCGGGGGACTAGTGAGATACCTGCATCTAAGAAGTCAGACGTTGCAAAGCTTAATAAACATTATAAAGACTCACATTTCTTTCTGACTCCATCCTGAAACACTCACAGATTCAGAGTCCTTGCATGTTCTGCATATAATAGTACACTTCTTACACCACCTATTTTAAGTGAAAGAAGGAGTCATTGTTATACTTTCCACTCTATCATATTATTAGTCTCAATGTCCATCAATTTCTCATCCAATTCTTTTATATTCATACAAAGTATGTTTTTTATAAAATAATTAATGTAATAGGTTGTATATAAAATGTAGCCTACTTGTTACATAAGACACATTTTTACCTCAGTAAAAACTTTCATTTCTCTAAATATGATGACTGTCTTAGTCATCTAGTGCTGCTATAACAGAAATACCACAAGTGGATGGTTTTAACAAAGAGAAGTTTACTTCCTTACAGTGAAGTAGGCTAAAAGTCCAAATTCAGGGTGTCAGCTCCAGGGGAAGGCTTTCTCTGTCTCTCTTGGCCTTCTCATCAGTGTTCCCCCAGACTAGGAGATTCTCTGTGCAGGGAACCTGGTCCAAAGGATGCGCTCTGCTCCTGGCACTGCTTTCTTGATACTATGAGGTCCCCCTGTCTCTCTGCTCACTTTTCTCTTTTATATCTCAAGAGATTGCCTCAGGACACAATCCAATCTTGTAGACTGAGTCCTGGCTTACTAACACAACTGCCACCCATCCTCCCTCATTAACATCATAGAGGCAGGATTTACAACATATAGGAAAATCACACAATACCAGGAATCATGGCCCAGCCAAATTGATACACACATTTTTGGGGGGACATAATTCAATCCATGACAACCACGCTAAAAATAATTTTCTCAATCTAAGGAAAGATAAGGAGTTTAAATATACAAACGTTTTTTATTGTGCATTAGATAAAGGTTTACAGAACTAGCTTCTCATTAAACAGATAGTACAAATATTGTTTTATGACATTGGTTAACACCCCCACGACATGTGAACATTCCTTTCTCAACCTTGGGTTCCCTATTACCAGCTTTCCTGTCCCCTCCAGCCTTCTAGTCCTTGCCCCTGGGCTAGTGTGTCCCTTTAGTCTCACTTTGTTTTATGGGCCTGTCTAATCTTTGGCTGAGTGGTGAACCTCAGGAGTGACTTCATTACTGAGCTAAAAGGGTGTCCAGGGGCCATACTGTCAGGGTTTCTCCAGTCTCTGTCAGGCCAGTAAATCTGGTCTTTTTTTATGAGTTAGAATTGTGTTCTACATTTTTCCCTAGCTCTGTCTTGGGCCCTCTATTGTAATCCTTGTCAGAACAGTCAGTGGTGGTAGTTGGGCACCATCTAGCTGTACTGGACTCAGTCTGGTGGAGGCCATGGTAGTTGTGGTCCATTAGTCCTTTTGACTAATCTTTCCCTTGTATCTTTAGTTTTCTTCATTATCCCTTGCTCCCAAAGGAGTGAGACCAGTGGAGTATGTTTGATGGCTGCTCAGAGGATTTTAAGACCACAGATGCTACTCACCAAAGTAAAATGTAGCACATTTTCTTTATAAACTATGTTACTTGAATTGAGCTAGATGTTTCCCAAGACCGTGGTCCACACAGCCCTCAGCCCAGCAACCCAGTCCCTCAGGGAGTTTGGATGTGTCTATGGAGCTTCCATCGACTTGCCTTGGACAAGTTGTGCTGGCTTCCTCAGTATTGTGTACTGTCTTACCCTTCACCAAGGTTACCATTGATCCATTGTCTAGTTAGTGTTTTTCCATCCCCACTCCTCAACTGCCTTGTAACCATCAAAGATTGTTTATTTTTGTATGTAAACTTTTTCATGACTTTTTACAGAGTGGTCTCGTACAATATTTGTCCTTTCGAGATTGACTTATTTCACTTAACATAATGCCCTCCAGATTCATCCACGTTGTGAGATGCTTCACAGATTCAACATTGTTCTTTATCATTGCATAATACTCCATTTGTGTGTACCTACCATAGTTTCTCAGTTCATCTGTTGATGGGCATTTAGGTTGTTTCCATCTTTTTGCTTATGTGAACAATGCTGCAATGAACCTGGGTGTGCATGTCTATTCGTGTAATGACTCATTTCTTTAGGATATAGTCCTAGGAGTGGGATTGCTGGATCATACAGTATTTCTATTTCTAGCTTTCTAAGGAATACCATATGGTTTTCTGAAATGGTTGTACCATTTTGCATTCCCACCAGCACTGCATAAGAGATCTGATCTCCCTGCAGCCTCTCCAACATTTATTTCCTGTTTCTTAACTTGTGCCAGTAATGCTGGGATGAGACGGTATCTCATTGTGGTTTTGATTTGCATTTCTCTAATGGCTGGTGATCAAAAACATTTCCTTAGATGTCTGTAAGCTGCTTTAGTGTCTTCTTTGGTGAAGTATCTGTTCATTTCCTTTGCTGATTGTTTAATTGGATTACTTGTCTTTTTGTTCTAGAGGTGTTGGATTTTCCTGTAGATTTTAGAGACTAGACCTTTCTCTGATTTGTAATAGCCAAAATATTTTTCCCAGTCTGTAGGTTCTCTTATTACTCTTTGAAGTCTTCTGATGAGCGTAAGTATTTAATTTTTAGAAGATCTCAGTTATCTAGCTTATCTTCTGGAGTTTGTGTGCTATTGGTTATAGTTTGTATCTTGTTAATGCTGTGTATTAGGGCCTCTAGCATTGATTCTATTTTTTCTTCTATGAACTTTATAGTTTTTGGCTTTATATTCAGGTCTTTGATCCATTTGGAATGAGTTTTTGTGTAAGGTGTGAGGTATGTGCCCTGTTTTATTTTTTTGCAGACGGACATCCAGTTTTGCCAGTACCATTTGTTAAAAAGACAGTCTGTTCCCCATTTGATGGACTCTGGGCCATTGTCGAAGATCAGGTGACGGGAGGTGGATGGATTTACATCAGGGTTCTCAATTCTGTTCCATTGGTCAATGTCTCTGTCTTTGTAGCAGCACCAGGCTGTTTTGACTACTATAGCTATATAGTAGGTTCTGAGGTCAGATAGTGCAAGTCCTCCTACTTTATTCTTCTTCTTCAATAGTGCTATACTTATCTGAGGCTTCTTCCCTTTCCACATAAAGTTAATGATGTGTTTTTCAATTTCTTTAAGGAATATTGTTGCTATTTGGAACGAGATTGCATTCTCTTTTTAAACCGCTTTGGGTAGAATTGTCATGCTTACAATGTTGAGTCTACCTATCCACGAGCATGGTATGTTTTTCTGTTTATGCAGATCTCTTCTGGTGCATGCAGTAGTGTTTTGTAGTTTCCTTTGTATAGGTCTTTTACATCCCTGGTTAGATTTATTCCTAAGTATTTTATTTTTTTAGGGGCTATTGTAAATGGTATTGCTTTCCTGATTTCCTTTTCATCATTCTCTTCATTTGTGTATAGGAATCCAACTGATTTTTGTATGTTTCTCTTGTATCATGCTACTTTGCTGAATCTTTCTGTTAGTTCCAGTTTTCTCATGGAGTCTTTAGGGTTTTCTATGTATAGTATCATATCATCTGCAAACAGGGACAGTTTAACTTCTTCATTATCAATTTGGATGCCCTTTATTTCCTTTTCTTGCCTTTTTGCTTTAGCTAGGACTTCCAGCACAATGTTAAATAGGAGTGGAAATAAAGAGCATCCTTGTCTTCTTCCTGTTCTCAAGGGGAAAGTTTTCAGCCTCTTTTCATTAAGAATGAAGTTGGCTGTCTGTTTTGCATAGATGTCATTCATTATGTTGAGAAATTTCCCTTCTACACCTATTTTATTGAGAATTTTTATCAGGAATGGGTGTTGGACTTTGTTGAATGCCTTTTCTGTGTCAATTGAGATGATCATGTGCTTCTTTTCTTACCTTTTTTTTATGTAGTGGATTATGCGGATTGATTTTCTAATGTTGAACCATCCTTGCATACCTAATACGAATCCTACTTGGTCATGGGGTATTATTTTTTTGATGTGATGCTGAATTGTATTGGCTAGAGTTTTGTTGAGAATTTTTGCATCTATATTCATGAGAGATATTGGTCTGTAATTTTTTTTGTAGTGTCTTTGCTTGGTTTTGGTATCAGAGTTATGCTGGCTTCATAGAATGAGTTTGGAAGTATAGCTTCCTTTTCTATATTCTGAAATAGTTTAAATAGTCCTGGTGTAAACGCTTCTCTGAATGATTGGTAGAATTCTCCAGTGAAGCCTCCTGGCTTTTTTGTTGTTGGGAGTTTTTCTTTTTTTTTTTTTTATTAACTTTTCAATCTTTTCTCCTGTTGAGATTTTCAACATCATTTTGTGTTAGTTTGGGTAGGTAGTGTGTTTCTAGAAATTTATCCATTTCCTCTAGGTTTTCAAATTTTTTGGAGTATAGTTTTTCATAAGACTCTATTATGATCTTTTTTATTTCAGTTGGGTCTGCTGCAATGTCCCCCATTTCGTTTCTTATTTGGGGTATTTGCATCCTCTCATTTTTTTTTTTTTTTTTTGGCAATTTGTCCTGTGGTTTGTGGATTTGGTTGATCTGTTCAAAGAACCAGCTTTCGGTTTTGTTGATTCTATTTTTTTTTATTCTCTATTTAATTTATTTTTGCTCTGATCTTTATTATTTCCTTTCTTCTGGTGGCTGTGGGCTTTTTTTGCTCTTCTCATTCTATATGTTTGAGTGGTGTCCCCTTCTTCTTTTTTGAAGCATGCGTCTCTTGCTATAAATTGACCTCTGAGGACTGCCTTTGCTGTGTACCAAAGATTTTGGTATAATGTGTTTTCATTTTTGTTTGATTCTATGAAATTTTTTTATTCCATCTCTGATTTCTTCTATTACCCAGTGGTTTTTAAGCAGGGTATAATTCAGTTTCATATAATTGGTTTTTGTTTCCATGCTCTTCTTGTTGTTAATTTCTAATTTTAATGTGTTGTGGTCAGATAAGATTCTTTGTATTATCTCAATGTTTTGAATTTTGCTGAGGGTTGTTCTGTGGCCTAAAATGTGGTCTATTCTGGAGAACTTTCCATGTGCTTTAGAAAAGAATGTGTACTTAGCAACTGTTGGGTGAACCAATCTATATATGTCTATAAGGTCAAGTTGGCTGATTGTGCCCTAGAAGAAATGGACAAATTCCTGGAAAAACACTCTACCTACCTAAATGAACACAAATAGAAAGAGAAAAGCTAAACAGACCCATAACAAAAGAAGGGACTAAAGATGTCATCAAGTAACTCCCAATAACAACAACAAAAGCACAGAACCAGACAGCTTCACCAGGGAATTTTACCACACATTCAGAGAAAAGTTAACACCAATTCTACTGAAACTCTTCAAAAACATAGAAGAGAAAGGAATGCTCCCTAACTCATTCTACGAAGCCATCATCACCTGGATAGCAAAGTCAGGTAAAGACAACACGAAAAAGAAAATTACAGACCAATATCCCTCAGGAATGTAGACACAAAAATTCTTGACAAAATTCAGGCAAACAGAAATTAACGACATAGTCAGAAAATAATACGTCATGATCAAGTAGAATTCATAACAGGAATGCGAGGGTGGCTCAAAATTAGAAAATCAATCAGTGCCATTCATCACATAAAACCAAGTAAAAGAATCACATGATCATTTCATTTGATGCAGAAAAGGCTTTTGATGAAACCTACCACCCTTTTCTGACAAAAGCTTTCAGCAAAATAGGAATAACAGGGACATTCCTTGACATAATTGAGGTTATATAAGCAAAACCATCTTCCAACATTATTCTCCATGGAGAAAGGATGAGACCCTTTCTCTTGAGAATTGCAATGAGAAAAGGATGCCCATTATCACCAGTCTTATTCAGTACTGCACTGGAAGTGCTGGCCATTGGAAAAAGGCAAGAAAGAGAAATAAAGGGTATCTAAATTGGAAAGGAAGTAATAAAACTATGCCTATTTGTGGATGACATAATCCTTTACACAGAAGATGCCCAAGATTCCAAAGGAAAGCTTCTGAATCTAATAGAAGATTTCAGCAATGTTGCAGGTTACAAGGTCAACACACCCATTATTAGTCGGGTTTCTTTACTCTGAAAAGGAAATCAATAAAATAATAACCTTATAATGGCCCCCCAAATGATAAAATACCTAGGAATGAACCTAAACAAGATGTAAAAGACAATGAAAGATATAAAACACTAGTACAAGAGACTAAAAGTTGTTGTTGTTAGGTGCCATCAAGTCAGTTCCTACTCGTAGCAACCCTATGTACAACAAAAGGAAACACTGAAACACTGGTCCTGCGCCATCCTAACAATCATTGTTATGTTTGAGCCCATTGTTGCAGCCACTGTGTCAATTGTCTCCTGGAGAGTCTTCCTGTTTTTCGTTGACCCTCTACTTTACCAAGCATGATGTCCTTCTCCAGGAACTGATCCCTCCTGATAACATGTCCAAAGTACCTGAGATAAAGTCTCACCATCCTTGCTTCCAAGGAGCACTCTGGCTGTACTTCCTCCAAGAAAGACTTTCTAACTACCTCTGGAAGTCCATGATATGTTCAATAACCCTCGCCAACACCATAATCGAAGACATCAGTTCTTCTCAGTCTTTCTTACTCATTGAAAAGAAAATCAAGAAAACAATACCATTTATAGTAGCCCCTAAAAAAATAAAATACTTAGTACTGTCACTAACCAGGGATGTAAAAAGCATGTACAAAGAAAACTACAAGACACTAATGCAAGAAACCCAAAGGGGTCTCCATAAATGGAAAAACATATCATGGTCATTGATAGGTAGAATCAACATTGTTAAAATGACAATTCTACCCGAAGCAATTTACAAATACAATGCAATCCCAATCCAAATATCAACAACATTCTTTTTTTTTTTTTTTTTTGGTTTTATTCTTGTTGTTTATTGTTGTAGTTTAAATGAAGTTTACATTTCAAGTTAGTCTCCCATACAAAAATTTATACATACCTTGTTACCTGACCCTAATTGCTCTCCCCATACTGTGAGAGTGCCCTCCTCCTTCCACCCTGATTCCTCATGCCCATTCAACCAGCTCCTAAACCTGCCTTCCCACCTCACCTCTGGACAGAAACTGCCGCTTTGGTCTCTTGTATCTACTTGGCACACTCCTCACGAGTATCACTTTATGTCCCACAGTCCAGTCGAATCTGAAGAGTTGGCCTCAGAAACTGTTTTAGTTCTGGGCTGATAGAAAATCCGGAGGCCATGCTTTCCGGGGTTCCTCCAGTCCCATTCAGACCATTAAGTCTTGTCTTCTTACTAGAATTTGAGTTCTGCACCCCACCTTTCTCCTGCTCCATCAGGGAATGTCTGTTGTGTTCCCTATCAGGGCAGTCAGTGTGGGTAGCCAGGCACCATCTAGTTCTTCTGGTCTCAGGCTGATGGAGTCTCTGCTTTATGTGGCCCTTTCTATCCTTTGGGCCAATACTTTCCTTGTGTCTTTGATGGTCTTCATTTTCCTTTACTCCAAGTCGTTGGGACCAGCTGATGCATCTTAGATGGCCGCTTGCAAGCTTTTAAGACCCCAAACAGCACTCACCAAAGTAGGATGCAGAACATTTTCTTAATAAGCTTTCTTATGCCAATTGACCTAGATGTCCCCTGAAAGCATGATCTCCAGACCCCTACCCCTGCTACTCTGTCCCTCAAAGTGTTTGATTGTATTCAGGAAACTTCTTAGCTTTGGTTTAGTCTAGTTGTGCTGACTTCCCCTGTAGTGTGTGCTGTCCTTCCCTTCACCTAACATAATTCTTATCTACTATCTACTTAGTAACTAACGCCCTCCCTCAATACCCTCGTAACCATCAAAGAATGTTATCTTCTGTGTTTAAACCTTTTCCTGAGTTCTTATAATAGTGGTCCCATACAATATTTGTCTTTCTGTTTCTGACTAAATTCACTCAGCATAATGTCCTGCAGATTCCTCCATGTTATAAGATGTTTCACGGCTTCATCACTGTTCTTTATCATTTATTGCATAGTATCCCATTGTGTGGATATACCATAATTTATTTATCCATTTGTCCATTGATGGGCACCCAGGTTGTTTCCATCTTTTTGCTGTTGTGAACAGTGCTGTAATTAACATGGGTGTGCATATATCTATTCATGTGACAGCTCTTATTTCTCTAGGATATATTCCAAGAAGCGGGATAGCTGGGTCGTATAATACTTCTATTTCTAGCTTTCTAAGGAAGCGCCAATTTGATTTCCCAAGTGATAGTACCATTTTACATTCCCACCAACAGTGTGTAAGTGTTCCGGTCTCTCCAGAACCTCTCCAACATTTATTATTTTGTGTTTTTTGGATTAATGCTAGCCTTGTTGTGGTGAGATATCTCATTGTAGTTTTGATCTGCATTTCTCTAATGGCTAAATATAGTGAGCATTTCTTCATGTGTCTGTTAGCCACTGAATATCTTCTTTGATGAAGTGCTGTTCGTATCCTTTGCCCATTTTTTAATCGGGTTATTTATGTTTTTGTTGTTGAGGTTTTCAGTATCTTGTAATTTTAGAGATTAAACGCTGATCAGATTTGTCGTAGCCAAAATTTTTTTCCCAGTCTGTAGCTTGTCTTTTTACTCTTTTGGCGAAATCTTTTGATGAGCATAAGTGTTTGATTTTTAGGGGCTCCCAGTTATCTAGTCTCTCTTCTGGTGCTTGTACACTGTTACTTGTGGTTCCTATGCTGTTCATGCCATGTATTAGGGCTCCTAGCGTTGTCCGTATTGTTTCTTCCATGATCTTTATCGTTTTTATTTTATATTTAAGTCTTTGATCCATTTTGAGTTAGTTTTTGT
Organism: Dugong dugon; assembly: GCA_030035585.1. NCBI lineage: Eukaryota > Metazoa > Chordata > Mammalia > Sirenia > Dugongidae > Dugong > Dugong dugon. Next base: position 71,091,245 of record CM057461.1, read on the forward strand.
GCATGGTGTGAGGTATGGTCTTGTTTCAGTTTTTTGCAGATGGATATCCAGTTCTGCCAGCACCATTTCTTAAAGAGACTGTCTTTTCCCCACTTAACGGACTTTGGGCCTTTGTCAAATATCGGCTGCTCATAGGTGGATGAATTTATGTCTGGATTCTAAATTCTGTTCCATTGGCTTATGTATCTGTTGTTGTACCAGTACCAGGCTGTTTTGACTACTGTGGTGTTATAATAGGTTCTAAAATCAGGTAGTGTTAGGCCACCCACTTTGTTCTTCTTCTTGAGTAATGCTTTACTTATCCAGGGTCTCTTCCCTTTCCATATGAAGTTGGTGATTTGTTTCTCCATCTCATCAAAAAATGCCATTGGAATTTGGGTTGGGATTGCATTGTATCTGTAGATCGCTTTGTGTAGAATTGACATTTTCACAATGTTGAGTCTTCCTATCCATGAGCAAGGTATGTTTTTCCACTTGTGCAGGTCTCTTTTGCTGTCTTGCAGTTGTGTCTTGTAATTGTCCTTGTACAGGTCCTTTACATCTCTGGTTAGATTTATTCCTAAGTATTTTATCTTCTTGGGGGTTATTGTAAACGGTATTGATTTGGTGATTGCCTCCTCAACGTTCTCTTTGTTGGTGTAAAGGAATCCAACTGATTTTTTTTTTAAAGTTTAGAAGTCCTTTATTTCTTATTAACAGCATCAACAATTTTATTTTTTCCATTTTATACTGTTTGTATGAGCTGAGGAGAAACCAAAATAAAATATTCAAATAATTGAACACACACTGTTGTCTGTACAAAGATGGTGATAATGCTAAAATAGAACTTATTGGTTGCGTGGCAACACCAATGAGCTATAACTCAAAAATTTATGTTGATATATATATATATATATATATATATATATATATATATATAAAGGTCCAAATATGATGGATAAAAACGAATGCTAAATGATAAAGGAAATGTTATAGGTGATAGTAACTATATTTTTTTAAAAATATATTTTATTGTACTTCAGGTGAAGGCTTACAGAACAAATAGTTTCTCATGAAACAGTAGTACACATGTTGTTTTATGACATTGGTTAACAACCCCACAACATATTAACCCTCTAACTTCTCAACCTTTTTTTTTGGTGAAGATACACACAGCCAAAGATACACCATTTCAAAAATTGCTACATGCGCAGTTCAGTGCCATTGACTATGCTCTTCCAATTGTGCTGTTATTCTCACTTAAGATGAAGGCTTACAGAACAAAATAGTTTCTCATTTAACAGTTACTACAAATGTTGCCCTATGACAATGGTTAACAATCTCACAACACATCAACAATATCCTTACTCAACCTTGGGTTCCCTATCACCAGCTTCCTTGTCCGCTTCTGCCTTCTGGCCCTTGTCACTGGACTCCTGTACCTCGTTAGTCTCATTTGGTTTTACGGGGCTGTCCACTCCCAGGCTGAACAGTGAACCTCGGAGGTAGCTTCACCACTGAGCTAAAAGGGTGTCTGGGGGCCATACTCTAGACGTTTCTCCAGTCTCCTTTAGGCCAGTAAATCTGGTCTTCTTTTGTGAGTTAGAATTTTGTTCTCCATTTTACTCCAGCTCTGTCCAGGACCCTCTGTTGTGATCCCAGTCAGAGCAGTCAGTGGAGGTAGCCAGGCACCATCTAGTTGTACTGGACTCAGTCTAGTGGAGGCCATGGTAGTTGTGGTCCATTAGTCCTTCAGACTAATCTTTTCCTTGTATTTTGTTTTCTTCATTCTCCCTTGTTCCCAAAGTGGTGAGACCAGTGGAGTATCTTAGATGCCGGCTCACAGGCTTTGAAGACCCCAGACGCTACTCACCAAGATAGAATGCAGAGCATTGTCTTTATAAGCTGTGTCATGCCAATTGAGCTAGATGTTCCCCGAGACCATGGTCCCCACAGCCCTCCACCAAGCAATTCAGTCCCTCAAGGAGTTTGCATGTGTCTGTGGGGCTTCCATGACCTTTCCTTGTACAAGCTGTGCTAGTTTCCCCTGTATTGTGTACTGTCTCACCCTTCACCCAAGATACCACTTATCTATTGCCTATTTAGTATTCCCCCCCACCCCTCCCATCCCTGGTAACCAACAGAGATGGTTACATTTTGTGTGTGAACTTTTTCATGGGTTTGTACAATAGAGGTCTCATACAATACTTGTCCTTTTGTGATTGACTTATTTCACTCAGCATAATGTCCTCCAGTTTCATCCATGTTATGAGATGGTTCACAGATTCACTGTTGTTCTTTCTCGTTGCATAGTACTCCATTGTGTGTATGTACCATAGTTTGTTTATCCATTCATCTGTTGATGGGCATCTAGGTTGTTTCCATCGTTTTGCTACTGTGAACAATGCTGCCATGAACATAGGTGTGCATATGTCTATTCGAGTGACGACTCTTATTTCTCTAGGATATATTCCTAGGAGTGGGATTGCTGGATCGAATGCTATGTCTATTTCTAGCTTTCTGAGGAAGTGCCATAACATTTTCCAAAATGGTTGTATCATTTTGCATTCCCACTAGCAGTGCATAAGTGTTCCGATCTTCCCGCAGCCCCTCCAATAGTTGTTATTTCCAGTGTTTTTGATTCGTGCCAGTAATGCCGGGGTGAGATGGTATCTCATTGTGGTTTTAATTTGCATTTCTCTAATGGCTAGTGATCGCGAGCATTTCCTCATGTGTCTGTTGGCCATTTGAATGTCTTCTTTGGTGAAGTGTCTGTTCATTTCCTTTGCCCATTTTTTAATAGGATTATTTGTCTGTTTGTTGTAGAGGTGTTGGATTTTCTTGTAGATTATGGAGATTAGACCTTTGTCTGACTTGTAATGTCCAAAAATTTTTTCCCAGTCTGTAGGTTCTCTTTTTACTCTTTTGGTGAAATCTTTTGAAGAGCATAGGTGTTTGATTTTTAGAAGATCCCAGTTATCTAGCTTATGTGTTGGGGTTTGTGCGTTGATGGTTATGGTTTGTATCCTCTTAATGCCATGTATTAAGGCCTGAAGGGTTGGTCCTATTTCTTCTTCTATGGACTTTATAGTTTTAGGCTTTATATTCAGGTCTTTGATCCATTTTGAAGTAGTTTTTGTATACGGTGTGAAGTATGGGTCCTGTTTCATTTCTTTACATACGGATAACAAGTTTTGCCAGCACCATTTTTAAAAAGACTGTCTTTTCCCCATTTGATGGACTTTGGGCCCTTGTCAAAGATCAGGTGACCGTAGGTGGATGGATTGACATCTGGGTTCTCAAGTCTGTTCCATTGGTTGATGTATCTGTCATTGTACCAGTACCAGGCTGTTTTGACTACCGTAGCTGTATAGCAGGTTCTGAGGTCAGGTAGTGTGAGTCCTCCAACTTTAATCTTCTTCTTCAGTAGTGCTTTACTTATTTGGGGCTTCTTCCCTTTCCATATAAAGTTAATGATTAGTTTTTCCATCTCTTTGAAGAATGTTGTTGGTATTTGGATCAGGAGTGCATTGTATTTATAAATTGCTTTGGGTAGAATTGACATTTTCACAATGTTGAGTCTGCCTATCCATGAGCATGGTATGTTTTTCCATTTATGTAGATCCCTTTGGGTTTCATGCAGTAGTGTTTTGAAGTTTTCTTTGTATAGGTCTTTTACATCCCTGATCAGATTTATTCCTAAGTATTTTATCTTTTTAGGGGCTATTGAAAATGGTATTGTTTTCCTGATTTCCTTTTCATCGTTCTCCTTACTGGTGTATAGGAATACAACTGATTTATGAGTGTTTATCTTGTATCCTGCTACTCTGCTGAATCTTTCTATTAGTTCCAGTAGATTTCTCGTAGAGTCTTCAGGGTTTTCTATGTATAGTATTATATCATTGGCAAACAGGGACAGTTTAACTTCTTCATTACCAGTTTGGATGACCTTTATTTCTTTTTCTTGCCTTATTGCTGTAGCTAGAACTTCCAGCACAATGTTAAATAGAAGTGGTGACAAAGGGCATCCCCAACTGATTTTTTTTTATATATATATTTTATTGTACTTCAGGTGAAAGCTTACAGAGCAAATAGTTTCTCATGAAATAGTAGTACACATGTTGTTTTTTTTGACATTGGTTAACAACCCCACAACGTATTAAGCCTCTAAATTCTCAACCTTTTTTTTTGATGAAAATTACAGATGGCCAAAGATACACCGTTTCAAAATTTTCTACATTCACAGTTCAGTGACATTGACTACGCTCTTCCAACTGTGCTGTTATTCTCACTTAAGATGAAGGCTTACAGAACAAAATAGTTTTTCATTTAACAGTTACTACACATGTTGCCCTATGACAATGGTTAACAATCTCACAGCACATCAAGAATATCCTTACTCCACCTTGTGTTCCCTATCACCAGGGGGCTTCCTTGTCCCCTTCTTTCTTCTGGACCTTGTCAGTGGACTATTGTACCTCTTTAGTCTCCTTTGTTTGTTTATTTATTTATTTATTTTTATTTTATTTAAACACCATTTCAAAACTTTTTACTTACACATTTAAGTGATATTGACTATGCTCTTCCAATTGTGCTGCCATTCTCGCCCAAGATGAAGGCTTATAGGACAAAACAGCCTCCCATTTAATAGTTACTACAAATGTTGCCCTATAGCAGTGGTCAACAATCTCACAATACATCGACAGTGTCCTTATTCAATTTGTGTTCCTTATCATCAGTTTCCTACTCTCCCTCTGCCTTCTGGCCCTTGTCACCGGACTCCTGTACATCGTTAGTCCCATTTAGTTTTACTGGGGTGTCCATTCCCAGGCTTAACATCGAACCTTGAAGGTAACTTCCCCTCTGAGCTGAAAGGGTGTCTGGGGGCCACACTCTCGAGGTTTCTCTAGTATTCTTTAGGCCAGTGTATCTGGTCTTCTTTTTTTTTTTTTTTTTGGAAGTTAAAATTATGCTCTACATCCTACTCCAGCTCTGCCCAGAACCCTCTGTTGTGATCCTGGTCAAAGGAGTCATTGGTGGTAGCCGGGCACCATCCAGCTGTACTGGGCTCAGTCCCGTGGAGGCCTTGGTAGCTGTGGACCATTAGTCCTTCGGACTAATCTTTTCCTTGTATCCTGTTCTCTTCATTCTCCCTTGTTCCCGAAGGGATGAGATCAGTGGAGTATCTTAGATGGCCGCTCATAGGCTTTTAAGACCCCAGACACTACTCACCAAGGTAGAATGTAGAGCATTATCTTTATAAGTAGTGTTATGCCAATTGAGCTAGATGTTCCCCGAGATCATGGTCCCCAGAGCCCTCCGTCCAACAACTCAGTCCCTCGGGGGGTTTGGATGTGTCTATAGGGCCTTCATGACCTTTCCTTGTGCAGGTTGTGTTAGTTTCCGCTGTACTATGTACTATCTCATCTCTCACCCAAGTTACCACTTACCTATTACCTATTTAGTATCCCCCCCCCCCCCATCCCTGGTAACCAACAAGGATTGTTACATTTTGCATGTGAATTTTTTCATGGGTTTTTACAATAGAGGTCTCATACAATATTTGTCCTTTTGTGATTGACTTATTTCACTCAGCATGATGTCCTCCAGTTTCATCCATGTTATGAGATGGTTCACAGATTCATTGTTCTTTCTCGTTGCATAGTACTCCATTGTGTGTATGTACCATAGTTTGTGTATCCATTCGTCTGTTGATGGACATCGAGGTTGTTTCCATCGTTTTGCTATTGTGAATAATGCTGCCATGAACATAGGTGTGCATATGTCTATTCGAGTGATGACTCTTATTTCTCTAGGATATATTCCTAGGAGTGGGATTGCTGGATCGAATGGTACGTCTATTTCTAGCTTTCTGAGGAAACGCCATATCATTTTCCAAAATGGCTGTATCATTTTGCATTCCCACCAGCAGTGTATAAGAGTTCCCGTCTCCCCGCAGCCCCTCCAACATTTGTTATTTCCAGTGTTTTTGATTCGTGCCAGTAATGCCGGGGTGAGATGGTATCTCATTGTGGTTTTAATTTGCATTTCTCTAATGGCTAGTGATTGCGAGCATTTCCTCATGTGTCTGTTGGCCATTTGAATGTCTTCCTTGGTGAAGTGTCTGTTCATTTCCTTTGCCCATTTTTTGATAGGATTGGTTGTCTTTTTGTTGTAGAGGTGTTGGATTTTCTTGTAGATTATGGAGATTAGACCTTTGTCTGACTTGTACTGTCCAAAAATTTTTTCCCAGTCTGTAGGTTCTCTTTTAACTCTTTTGGTGAAATCTTTTGAAGAGCATAGATGTTTGATTTTTAGAAGATCCCAATTATCTAGTTTATCTGTTGGGTTTTTTGTGTTGATGTTTATGGTTTGTATCCTGTTAATGCCATGTATTAAGGCCTGAAGTGTTGGTCCTATTTTTTCTTCTATGAATTTTATAGTTTGAGGCTTTATATTCAGGTTCTTTGATCCATTTTGAAGTAGTTTTTGTATATGGTGTGAGGTATGGGTCCTGTTTCATTTTTCTACAAATGGATATCCAGTTTTGCCAGCACCATTTGTTAAAAAGACTGTCTTTTCCCCATTTGATGTATTTTGGGCCCTTGTCAAAAATCAGGTGACCGTAGGTGGATGGATTTACATCTGAGTTCTCAATTCTGTTCCATTGGTCAATGTCTCTGTTGTTGTACCAGTACCAGGCTGTTTTGAGTACTGTAGCTGTATAGTAGGTTCTCAAGTCAGGTAGTGTGAGTCCTCCAACTTTATTCTTCTTCTTCAGTAGTGCTTTACTTATTCGAGGTTTCTTCCCTTTCCATATAAAGTTAATAATTAGTTTTTCCATCTCTTTGAAGAATGTTGTTGGTATTTGTATCGGAATTGCATTGTATTTGTAGATTGCTTTAGGTAGAATTGCCATTTTCACAATGTTGAGTCTGCCTATCCATGAGCATGGTATGTTTTTCCATTTATGTAGATCCCTTTGGGTTTCATGCAGCAGTGTTTTGTAGTTTTCTTTGTATAGGTCTTTTATATTCCTGGTCAGATTTATTCCTAAGTATTTTATCGTTTTAGGGGCTATTGAAAATGGTATTGATTTCCTGATCTCCTTTTCATCGTTCTCTTTACCGGTGTATAGGAATCCAACTGATTTTTGAATGTTTATCTTGTATCCTGCTACTCTGCTGAATCTTTCTATTACTTCCAGTAAATTTCTCTTGGAGTCTTTAGGGTTTTCTATGTATGGTATCATATCATCTGCAAACAGGGAGAGTTTAACTTCTTCATTACCAATTTGGATGCCCTTTATTTCTTTCTCTTGCCTTACTGCTCTAGCTAGAACTTCCAGCACAATGTTAAATAGGAGTGGTGATAAAGGGCATCCTTGTCTTGTTCCTGTTTTCAGGGGGAATGTTTTCAGCCTTTCTCCATTAAGAATGATGTTGGCTGTTGGTTTTGCATAGATGCCCTTTATGATGTTGAGAAATTTCCCTTCTATACCTATTTTATTGAGAGCTTTTATCAGGAATGGGTGTTGGACTTTGTCAAATGCCTTTTCTGCATCAATTGAGATAATCATGTGATTTTTTTCTTTCCTTTTATTTATGTGGTGGATTACGTTGATGGATTTTCTAATGTTAAACCATCCTTGCATACCTGGTATGAATCCTACTTGGTCGTGGTGTATTATTTTTTTGATATGATACTGAATTCTATTGGCTAGAATTTTGTTCAGAATTTTTGCATCTATATTCATGAGAGATATTGGTCTGTAATTTTCTTTTTTTGTGATGTCTTTGCCTGGTTTTGGTATCAGCGTTATGCTGGCTTCATAGAATGAATTTGGAAGTGTTGCTTCCTCTTCTATGCTCTGAAATAACTTGAGTAGAACTGGTACGAGCTCTTCTGTAAATGTTTTGTAGAATTCTCCAGTGAAGCCATCTGGGCCAGGGCTTTTTTTGGTTGGGAGTTTTTTTATTACCTTTTCAATCTCTTCTCTTGTTATGGGTCTGTTCAGATTTTCAATATCACTTTGTTGTAGTTTGGGTAGGCTGTATGTTTCTAGAAATTTATCCATTTCCTCTAGGTTTTCAAATTTGTTGGAATATAGTTTTTCATAATATTCTGTTATAATCCTTTTTATTTCAGTTGGGTCTGTTGTAATGTCCCCCATTTCATTTCTTATTTGGGTTATTTGTGCCCTCTGCTGTTTTTCTTTTGTCAGTCTGGCCAGTGGTTTGTCGATTTTGTTGATTCTTTCAAAGAACCAACTTTTGGTTTTGTTGATTCTTTCTATTGTTTTTCTGTTCTCTATTTCATTGATTTCTGCTCTGATCTTTACTATTTCCTTTCTTCCGGTGGTTGTAGGCTTTTTTTGTTGTTCTCTTTCTGTTTGTTTGAGTTCTGTAGTTAATGTTTTGATTTTGTCCCTTTCTTCTTTTTTGATATGTGCATCTATTGCTATAAATTGTCCTCTGAGGACTGCCTTTGCTGTGTCCCAAAGGTTTTGGTATGATGTGTTTTCATTTTCATTTGATTCTAGGAATTTTTTAATTCCATCTCTGATTTCTTCTATTACCCATTGATGTGTAAGCAGATTATTATTCAGTTTCCATGCGTTTGATTCTTTTTCCTTGCTCTTTCTAGTGTTAATTTCTACCTTGATGGCATTGTGGTCAGAGAAGATACTGTGAATTATCTCAGCATTTTGGATCTTGTTGAGGATTGCTCTGTGGCCTAAGATGTGGTCTATTCTGGAGAACGTTCCATGTGCATTGGAAAAGAATGTGTACTTTGCAGCGGTTGGATGGATTGTTCTATATATGTCTATGAGGTCCAGTTGGCTGATTGTGTCCTTTAGGTCTTCTGTATCTTTGCTGAGTTTCTTTTTAGTTGTTCTGTCCTTTACTGAGAGTGGTGTGTTGAAGTCTCCTACTATTATTGTGGAACTGTCAATTTCTCTTTTCAGTGCTGTTAGAGTTTTTTTTATGTATTTTGGAGCCCTGTCATTGGGTGCATAGATATTTATTATGGTTATGTCTTCATGATGGATCATCCCCTTAATCATTATATAGTGTCCTTCTTTGTCTTTTATGGTAGATTTTGTTTTAAAGTCTATTTTATCTGAGATTAGAATTGCCACTCCTGCTCTTTTTTGGTAGTTGTTAGCTTGATATATTTTTTTCCATCCTTTGATTTTTAATAAATTCACATCTTTGTTTCTAAGATGTGTCTCTTGTAGACAGCAAATAGATGGATCCTGTTTTCTTATCCATTCTGCCACTCTCCGTCGCTTTATGGGTGCATTGAGTCCATTTACGTTCAGTGTAATTATTGATAGATGTGAATTTGTTGCTGTCATTTTGTAGTGCTTTTTTTTGTGATGCTGAAGTTTTCTTTGTTCTTCTTACTCTCTTGTGCTGAGTTCCTTTTGTTTGTGGATTTTGTGTTCATTTCTTTTGTTTTTGTAGGTTTTGGTTTTGTTGAGACTTTATGTTTTTCGTCTTTATTTTTATGAGTTGGTTTGTTAACTTTTTTTGTGGTTACCATGAATTTTACCCTTATCTTTATAATTTTGAAGCAGTCTACCGTTACTTGGTATCGCCTTGCCTTCTTCTCCTTTAGAAGGTTCTATACCTATGCCGTTTGTTCCCTCTTTCATTGTTTTGATGTTGTTGTCATCCTTTGATTGATTTCTCTGATTCCCTGTTGTATATCTTTTGTTTTTGGAAAGTCGTCTGTAGTTTAGTTCCTAGAATGGTATCTGGTTCATGTTAACCTGCGTCCTAGGTCCTAGGTCCTGCCTGAGGGCTTAAGCTGTTTGTCCTCAGATCGAAGAACTCCCTTTAATAATTCTTGTAAGTTTGGTTTGACTTTTGCATATTCCTTTAGTTTCTGTTTATCTGGAAATGACCTAATTTCACCATCAAATCTGAATGAGAGTTTTGCAGGATATATTATTCTTGGCTGACAATTTTTTTCTTTCAAGATTTTATATATGTCATCCCATTGCCTTCTTGCCTGCATGGTTTCTGCTGAATAATCTGAGCTTAGTCTTATTGTTTCTCCTCTGTATGTGACTTCTTGTTTTTCACGAGCTGCTCTCAGGATTCTTTGTTTGTCTTTAGTTTTAGCGAGTGTGAATATGATATGTCTTGGTGATTTTCTTTTGGGGTCTCTTCTATATGGGGTTCGTTGAGCTTCTTGGATGACCAGCTTTTCATCTTTCATGATATTGGGAAAGTTTTCTGTCAGCAGTTCCTCAATGATCCTCTCTGTGTTTTCTGTTTTCTCCCCCTGTTCTGGTATGCCAATCACTCGTAAGTTTTTGCTTTTAATTGTGTCCCACATAACTCTCAGGGTCTCTTCATTTTTCTTTGTTCTTTTTTCTGAGTTTTCCTGAAACAGAGTTGTATCCAAGTGTTTGTCTTCAGTTCCACTGATCCTGTCTTCCATGGTTTCAAATCTACTTCTCAGCCCTTCTATGACACCGTCCATTTCTGAAATCTTGTTGTTTATCTTTTGGATTTCTAATTGTTGTTTTTGTATAATTTCGAGTTGTGAATTTATTTTGGCATTTTGTTCTTGCATCATCTTCCTGAATTCTTCCAATTTTTTGTCTGTATTTTCCATAAATTTGTCTATTTTTTCCTCATGTTTGTCAGCTTTTTGCCTCAGTTCTTGGAAAATTCCGAGTATTAGTGATTTGAGTTCCGTATCAGGTACTTCTAGTGCATTTTCTTCCACAGGAGAGTTATCTGGTGTTTTAATTTGGACGCCTATTGGAGCCATCTTGTCTTGTTTTTGTAAATGTTTTGATATTGTTTGCTGTTTTCGGGGCATTCAGTAGATATTTCTCTCGTTTATTGATTGTAGATTTTTTTTTTTTTTTCGTTCTTGTGGTACAGCTGGGCAGATCTAGTTGAGGAGGAGCCACTGGGATGGGTTGCTTGTGGCACTCACCGCAGCCACCAGGACGGTCGGTAGTCAGTGCTGGGCAGGTTCCAATAGGGCGTGCCTGCACCGCTTGGTGATGTGATGTCTAGTGCACGGTGCAGGTAGGTAGGGTGCAGCGGGAAGATGGTTATGTGTGAAGCTAAGCTGGATATGGGAGAGAGGAGAGAGGAGGAGGAGCAAAATGTGTACAAACATAAAAGAATGCTAGGGGAGCTTGTCGTTGGAATGTACAGATGAGAGACTATGGGATGGAGGAAACCAGAAGGGGGAAGAGAAAGAAAAGGAAAGAATGACCAAATAAAAATCAGAAAAGTTAAAGAACTGCAAAGTTCCCAGGGATCCCACCGATGCAGCTATGAGGTCTGGGGGAGTCGGTCTCAATTTTCACAGCTCAGCCTGGCCAGAAGGTACAGAGGCATACATCGCCTGGAATTCAGGGATCAGAAAGAGAAGGAAGAGATAGAGAGACAAGAAATTAAGCAATGAAGAAAGACAAAAGAGAAAAAGAGGTAAAAGATGACAAAACTAATCAAAAAAGGAAGAAAAATAAAATTGAGAGAAAAAAAAAAAAGGGCAACACCAGCAGTCAGTGCCTACAAATGGGACCCAGAGAGCCCCCACTCAGGGGCGCGAATTCCAAGAAGCCGGTAGTCTCGGGGTTAAGTGACCGTGGCCACGGGAAGCAGAGGGGCCAACGAACAAAGGCCCCAGGATCCCACCCGCGCGGGAGCCCAGACCTGGAAACAGCCACACGCCCGAACGCAGCCCTACAGCCCCGCAGGAGAGAGCAGAGACGGCACTCGGAACCAGGCACCCAGGCAAAAGGAGGGGGAGGCGGCAGAAAAAGGCTCGCTAGCGGCCGGCAAACGGCTCCCAGAAAGCCTCCAGCCCGGGTGCGTGGAATCCAAGCACCGGTGCCCCCCTGCTCAGGGACTCCGGCCACGGAAAGCAGAGGGGCGAACAAACAAAGGCCCCGGGATCCCACCCACGCGGGGGCCCAGACCTAGAAACAGCCACACGCCCGCACGCAGCCCTACAGCCCCGCAGGAGAGAGCAGAGACAGCACTCGGAACCAGGCACCCAGGCAAAAGGAGGGGGAGGCGGAAGAAAAAGGTTCGCTAGGTGCCAGCAAACGGCTCCCAGAAAGCCTCCAGCCCGGGCGTGCGGAATCCAAGCACCGGCGCCCCCCTGCTCAGGGACTCCGGCCACGGAAAGCAGAGGGGCGAACGAACAAAGGCCCCGGGATCCCACCCACGCGGGAGCCCAGACCTAGAAACAGCCACACGCCCGCACGCAGCCCTACAGCCCCGCAGGAGAGAGCAGAGACGGCACTCGGAACCAGGCACCCAGGCAAAAGGAGGGGGAGGCGGCAGAGAAAGGTTCGCTAGCTGCCAGCAAACGGCTCCCAGAAAGCCGCCAGCCCAGGCGCGCGGAATCCAAGCACCAGCACCCCCCAGCCCAGAGACCCTGGCCACGGAAAGCAGGGGATCCCCAGCTGAGGCGGAGAGGGGTGGGTGGTGGGAGAGCGCGCACCGCAGTTTACTGGTCGTTCTGTCTCCGACCAGATGCTCTGCAAGGTTGCTCTCCCGTTTGCTGGTCTCCGATAGGAATCCAAGATGGTGGATCCGCGCTGCGTTAGCTGGTAAGGAATCTCTGCCTGAGTCTCTCCTCGCTCTCCGTTCTCTTTTAGTATTCTCACTCCGTTTGGTGTTTGGCTGCGTTCTTTATCTCTTCATTTGGTGTTCTAGGGTTTCAGGATTGTTGATTCTCTGTTAGGCTTAGTTTTTCGGATCTTTGCTGTGGAGGGACTGCGTGGTGTTTCTGCCTAGAGCGCCATCTTGCCCCCGACCCCGTCCCAACTGATTTTTGTATATTTATCTTGTAGCCTGAAACTTTACTGAAATCTTCTATTAGTTCTAGTAGTTTTCTTGTGGATTCTTTGGGTTTTTCTGTGTATAAGATCATATCATCTGCAAATAGAGATACACTTACTTTGTCCCTACCAATTTGGATGCCCTGTTTTCTTTTTCTAGCCTAACTGCTCTAGCTAGGTCCTCCAGCACAATGTTGTATAAGAGTGGTGATAAAGGACATCCACGTTTGGTTTCCATTCTCAAGGGGAATGCTTCCAAACTCTCTCCATTTAGGATGATATTGGCTGTTGGCTTTGTAGAAATGCCCTTAATTATGTTGAGGAATTTGCCTTCTATTCCTATTTTGTTGAGAGTTTTTATTATGAATGGGTGTTGGACTTCGTCAAATGTAAAGGCATCGATTGATAAGATCATGTGGTTCTTGTCTTTTATTTATGTGAGGGATTACATTGATTCCAACAACATTCTTTAGAGATGGAAAAACTAATCATTAACTTTATATGGAAAGGGAAGAAGCCCCAGATAAGCAAAGCAGTATTGAAGAAGAAGGATAAAGTAAGAGGACTCACTACCTGACCTCAGAACCTGCTATACAGCTACGGTAGTCAAAACAGCCTGGTATTGATACAACGACAGATACATGACCAATGCATCACAATTGAGAACCCAGATGTAAAGCCATCTACCTACCATCACCTGATGTTTGACAATGGCCCAAAGTCCATCAAATGGGGAAAAGATAGTCTTTTTAACAAATGGTGCTGGCAAAACTGGATGTCCATCTGCAAAAAAATGAAACACAACCCATATCTCACACCATACACAAAAACTAATTCAAAATGGATCAAAGACCCAAATATAAAGCCAAAAACTATAAAGTTCATAGAATTAAAAATGGGATCAACGCTAGAGGCTCTAATTCACTGCATTAACAGGATACAAACCATAACCAACAACACACAAACTCCAGAAGACAAGCTAGATAGCTGGGATCTTATAATAGTTAAACACTTATGCTCATCAAAAGACTTCAACAAAAGAGTAAAAAGAGAACCTACAGACTGGGAAAAAATTTATGGACATTTCAAATCAGACAAAGGTCTAATCTCTAAAATCTACAGGAAAATCCAACACATCTACAACAAAAAGACAAATAATCCTATTAAAAAATGGGTCAAGGAAATGAATAGACACTTCACCAAAGAATATATTCAAGCAGCTAACAGACACGTGAGGAAATGCTTGGGATCACTAGCCATTAGAGAAATACAAATTAATACCACAATGAGATACCATCTCATCCCGGCATTACTGGCACAAGTCAAGCACACTGGAAATAACAGATGTTGGAGAGGTTGCGGGAAGATCGGAACACTTATGCACTGCTAGTGGGAATGCAAAATGATACAACCATTTTGGAAAATGATATGGCACTTCCTCAGAAAGCTAGAAATAGACATAGCATTCGATCCAGCAATCCCACTCCTAGGAATATATCCTAGAGAAATAAGAGTCGTCACTCGAATAGACATATGCACACCTATGTTCATGGCAGCATTGTTCACAGTAGCAAAACGATGGAAACAACCTAGATGCCCATCAACAGATGAATGGATAAACAAACTATGGTACATACACACAATGGAGTACTATGCAACGAGAAAGAACAACAGTGAATCTGTGAACCATCTCATAACATGGATGAAACTGGAGGACATTATGCTGAGTGAAATAAGTCAATCACAAAAGGACAAGTATTGTATGAGACCTCTATTGTACAAACCCATGAAAAAGTTCACACACAAAATGTAACAATCTCTGTTGGTTACCAGGGATGGGAGGGGTGGGGGGGAATACTAAATAGGCAATAGATAAGTGGTATCTTGGGTGAAGGGTGAGACAGTACACAATACAGGGGAAACTAGCACAGCTTGTACAAGGAAAGGTCATGGAAGCCCCACAGACACATGCAAACTCCTTGAGGGACTGAATTGCTTGGTGGAGGGCTGTGGGGACCATGGTCTCGGGGAACATCTAGCTCAATTGGCATGACACAGCTTATAAAGACAATGCTCTGCATTCTATCTTGGTGAGTAGCGTCTGGGGTCTTCAAAGCCTGTGAGCCGGCATCTAAGATACTCCACTGGTCTCACCACTTTGGGAACAAGGGAGAATGAAGAAAACAAAATACAAGGAAAAGATTAGTCTGAAGGACTAATGGACCACAACTACCATGGCCTCCACTAGACTGAGTCCAGTACAACTAGATGGTGCCCGGCTACCTCCACTGACTGCTCTGACTGGGATCACAACACAGGGTCCTGGACAGAGCTGGAGTAAAATGGAGAACAAAATTCTAACTCACAAAAAAAAGACCAGATTTACTGGCCTGAGAGAGACTGGAGAAATCCCGAGACTATGGGCTCCGGACACCCTTTTAGCTCAGTAATGAATTCACTCCCGCGGTTCACCACTCAGCCAAAGATTAGACAGCCCCATAAAACAAAACGAGACTAATGGGGCACAACAGTCAATGGACAAGGACTAGAAGACAGGAGAGGACAGGAAAGCTGGTAATAGGGAACCCAAGGTTGAGAAGGGACAGTGTTGACATGTCGTGGTGTTGGTAACCACTGTCATAGAACAATATGTGTACTAACTGCTTAATGAGAAACTATTTGTTGTGTAAACTTTCACCTAAAGTACAATAGAAAAAGCTTAAAAAAGAGCCAAGCTGTCTTAAAAGCCTGTGAGCGGCCATCTAAGATACTCCACTGGTCTCATCCCTTAGGGAGCAAGGGAGAATGAGGAGAACAGGATTCAACAAAAAGATTAGTCCAAAGGACTAATTGTCCACAGCTACCAAGGCCTCCACCGGACTGAGTCCAGTACAGGTAGATGGTGCCCGGCTACCACCACTGACTGCTCTGACCAGGATCACAACAGAGGGTTCTGGACAGAGCTGGAGAAGGATGTAGAGCATAATTTTAACTCCCCCCTGCCCCCCCCAAAAAAAGACCAGATTTACTGGCCTAAAGAATACTGGAGAAACCTCAAGAGTGTGGCCCCCAGACACCTTTTCAGCTCAGAGGTGAAGTTACCTTTGAGGTTCGATGTTAAGCCTGGGAGTGGACAGCCCAGTAAAACTAAATGGGACTAACGAGGTACAGGAGTCCGGTGACAAGGCCAGAAGGCAGAGGGGGAGTAGGAAACTGATGATAAGGAACACAAATTGAATAAGGACACTGTCGATGTATTGTGAGATTGTTGACCACTGCTATAGGGACAACATTTGTAGTAACTATTAAATGGGAGGCTGTTTTATCCTGTAAGCCTTCATATTGGGCGAGAATGGCAGCACAATTGGAAGAGCATAGTCAATATCACTTAAATGTGTAAGTAAAAAGTTTTGAAATGGTGTTAAAATAAAATAAAATTAAAAAAAACCAAAGAGACTAAAGAGGTACAGTAGTCCAGTGACAAGGGCCAGAAGACAGAAGGGGACAAGGAAGTCCCCTGGTGATAGGGAACACAAGGTGGAGTAAGGATATTCTAGATGTGCTGTGAGATTGTTAACCATTGTCATAGGGCAACATGTGTAGTAACTGTTAAATGAAAAACTATTTTGTTCTGTAAGCCTTCATCTTAAGTGAGAATAACAGCACAGTTGGAAGAGTGTAGTCAATGTCACTGAACTGTGAATGTAGAAATTTTTGAAATGGTGTATCTTTGGCTATCTGTATTTTCATCAAAAAAAAAAAAAAGGTTGAGAATTTAGAGGCTTAATGTGTTGTGGGGTTGTTAACCGATGTCATAGAACAACATGTGTACTACTATTTCATGAGAAACTATTTGCTATGTAAGCTGTCACCTGAAGTACAATAAAATATATATATATATGAAAAAAAACACTTATGAAACACTTCCAAATATACTAAAACATCTTAAACATGATAATACGCTACATAATGATAATAATACAGTGATAATAAAAGCGCATGGGTTACTGTACTGAAAAAAAAAAAAAAAAAAGACCCAAGCTGCTCCCTGTTCTACTTAAAATTCCTGAATCGATTCAGCAGCAATTTTTTTCATCTCCTTAGATACTCCCTGCTATTTTCTTCCCTAACTACCTGCAACTTCCTGTATGACACATTGCTGTAATTATCCAGGTCTTCATGGGTAATCTATCACTGTAGACAATGATCGTGTACTTAGATGCATAGCAGACTGTCTACCACAGAGCAAATCATTACTTAATAAATTAAGTATTTTAGTAAGTCATGTCTATATATTCGGTAGGTGTGTATAGCTTTTGGGAAAATAGTGAAATTACAGTGAAATAAACTCACTAATATCTGATGCAGAATCATAAAACCTGGTGATGTCTGCGAAACTGACATTAGGGAATCCAAGGCACATCTGAGGCATCTGCATAGAAGCATTGTTCATTTTTAGTTCGATCTGCTCAAGTAATAGTGTAATAAACTCTTGCTGGTGCGAACTTCTTTCTTTTGACTCTGGTGGAATGTCCATGTTTGTAAGACTTCTCTCCTCACAGATGCTACTGTAGAGTTTTCTGGTACTGCAATATCTTCCACTAAACTCCATGATTCCTGTGAAATGGCAAAATAAGAACAGTGCTATAGATTTCTTCCAAATACAGAAGTCATAACTATGAAAATGTTCTTGCTATTTATTATGTTCTTTACCAGTCTGCTCCTATGTGATTTTTAGAGACTTCACTTGAAAAATGAGTCCAATGTACTGTCGTGTGATTGTTTACTTTGTGTGGCCTTTCTAGCCATGGTTTTGGAACCTCCACTTAGGTGCTTGGGCGGGACTGTGTGATAGGGTGATTGTGGCCCACCAAGGGGATTGGTCAGTTTTGGCTTAAAAGAGAGCTAATTCCAGAGCAGAGAAGAGCATCTAACCACCATGAAGGAAGAACAGCCAGGAGTGGAGAGCGCTTCCTTTGGACCCAAGATTCCTGCTCTGAGAAGCTCCTGGAAGCAGAAAACAGAGAGAGAGGAAGCTGTAACTCTGAAGAAGGTCAGAGGTGATGGCAGGAGAGATCTGGCAGCAGAGACCTGGCAGCAGGTGTCAGTGCCTTGGACTTCCTGGCCCATTGAGACAGAAAGCTGAGTGCCTTTGGGGAGAGGCCTATGGCCAGGGAGAGTCACGCCTGTGAGCATCATTGGGAAGAGGCTGTCCTGATGGAAGCACTGTATACTGAGTGTCCTTGAGCATGATTTGTAACTGTAACTTCCCCAATAAACCCCATAATCCTGAGTATGGTCTGTGATTTCTGTGTGGCCATTGCAATGAATTTTTGAACCTAGCAGAGAAGTAGAGAATGTTGTGCGAGGGACAGCTGGTGTCAGAATTAGTAAAGATGGTGGTGGAAAGAGTATGCCTCTCTGATTTCCACCTTATGGGAGTCGGTCTTGCACTCTATAGCTTGGTTCTCCTTCCCTCTTGTGGGGTTGGAGTAGGTCAGACGCTGCCCACAAGCAGTTTTCACAGTTAGTGTCATCAGCAGCTTTCTTTGCAATGGCTCCAGACTCATGAAAGCAGGGAACTTTGTAAGAGAAAGAACAAAGGGGTGTGGGAAGTGAAACTTTTGAATCTTGGATGGTTGTTTTTGTTGTTGCTACCTGTAATGGCTGAAAAGCTGCACCTGGAGTGGTCTGGGGCAAAAAGCCAGGCCAGATAAGCAGGAGGATTGATAGGGGCTAGGGTCTTCTCCTTCCACCCAGCCAGAGGCCCAAAGCCATATTCATTTAAATGGGAAGATAGTTAAAGTGTAGAGAAGACTAAACTGGAATGTTTTAAAAGGGTTATGTGTGTAGGATTATGCAGGCATCTAATGTACTATGGATATCGAAAGTTTCTCCTACTTAATGTTGTAAAGCAGACCTAAATGTACACTAGAAATTAATATTGGGTATTATAGATTATAGAGAACATGTAACTCCGCCTCAGCCATTACTTGATTGGTTATGCTAAAGGAAGAACTAGGATTTGCCGAGAGAAACACAGGCTGTTGATTTGAATGTGGTAGACCTGTGTATAGAGTGGGGACTTAGGTTGAAAACCTGAGCCGCGCCCAGATTTTCATTTGAAAAGACATTCAGGACCACCCAGAACTGCTGAGAGAACAGAAGACTTGCATTTGAAGCAAGGATCTGCAGAAAAAAGTGACTTTTTTTTTCAAATTTCAAGCAAGCAGTTTGCTGTTGGATGCATCAAGGCAGGAAAAGTCAGTGTCCATCAAAAACTTCCAGGCCTGGAAGTTAAGGGAGCTGGCAAGTAGACAACTTGGTCTGCTCACTTGTGGTTACCACCTGGGTCTGCTAATGATTGGAAGTGGAGGAATTGCAATAATAAAGAGACAGGCTGAGTTTGAACATGTTCCATTGGCACCCTTGGATCCAGCCCATGGGGGCTAGAGATGAGAGAGAGGAAGGGCTGGCTGGTCAAGAGTAAAAGGAGTTGTTAGACTCCTGAAGTTTACAGGTGAAACCTGTTGACCTCACCCAAGGGATCTAAGGATGAGAGTGTGTGAAGAGGCTGTCTGAAGTGCCAAGAAGCGTGCGTGAACTCTTGAGCCTGAGGCTGCTACCATTGTGACCTAGCTTGGATGGCTAGGGATGAGCTGACCAGAAGCTGACCAAATGAAGAGAAAGAAGTTTGACACTGTGAGCTGGTATAGATTGCTGCAATTTGATGCTTGCTCTGGACTGGACTGGACTTTGCTTCTAGATGCAGATGCTCTAAGTCCCACCAGAACAGGAGATTCTTCAAGACCAAGGAACATGCTTACCTCCTCAGAGTGCTGGTTTAATATGTGTGGGCAATTTAAACACTGGCTATCTAAAACAGGGACAGATAAAGACATGAAGTGTCTGGCTTACACAATTTCATGAATAGCTTACATTAAATGAGAGGTACAAGGGAGAATCTCCACTGAAGAGATTCCTCTTTTCCTGATGGGGCTAGGGAAGAGAGGGTAGGGATGATGCTGATAGAATTATATGATTCAGCTGTGAGTGTTGATTGTTGACTGGGTTAATTGTGATTGTGAAATCTGTATTTGTAGAAGCTGTAAGTGTGAAAGAGTGCACTAAGGGGGAGGCTCTGTTGGACTCGAGTAGAATGGCCGAACCTAAAGCCCCATTTGCTATGCTGATACCTCGTGAGGATCAGACCAAGGGAAAAATCTTCTCTCAGTTAATTTTATTAGAGGCCAGAAAGGGTGAAGACAAGGTGACTTTAGGAGAATCTGACCAGATCGGACGAACACCTGCAGCAGACCTGAATGGCTGGTACCTGAGTAATCTCATCCTGTGGACTCTTCGCCCTATTGAAAGACTAATTATTAATGATGGTTTTGGACTGGTAAAAAAATTGGGAGAGAGAAGTTATCCTCCAAATATGAAAGAACCATGGCTAGAAAGCCAAGAGGTGGCCTACGTGGTAGTTGATTACTTTTGTGTGGCCTTTCCAGCCATGGTCTTGTAACTCCCACCCAGATGATTGGGTGAGATTATGTGATAGCATAATTGTGGCCTACCAAGGGGATTGGTCAGTTTTGCCTTAAAAGAGAGCCAATTCCAAAGCAGAGAAGAGGATCCTACCACCATCAAGAAGGAAAGCCAGGAGCGAAGAGCTCGTCCTTTGAACCTGAGGTCCTTGCACTGAGAAGCTCCTGGAAGAAGACTGAGAGAGAAAGAGAACAAGCTGTAACCCTGAAGGCAATGAGAAGTGGTGGCAGGAGAGACCCTGCAGCAGAGACCTGGCAGCAGGAGTTGGCACAGTGGGCTTCCAGACCCATAGAGAGAGAAAGCTGAATGTCTTTGTGGAGAGGCCTAGGGCCAGGGAGAGTCATGCCTGCGAGCATGGTTGGGAGGAGGCTGTCCTGATGGAAGAACTGTATTCTGAGTATCCTTGAGCCTGAACTGCAAGTGTTACTTCCCCTGTAAACCCCAAAATCATGAGTATCATCTGTGAGCTCTGTGGCCATTGTGATGAATTATTGAACTCAGCGGAGAAGTAGAGAGTGCTGTGCCAGGGATGGCTGCTGTCTGAATTGTTAAAAAAATGGTGGAAGGAGCAGGCATGTCTGACCTCCACTTCATAGGAATCGGCCTTGGGCTGATGTTGGTGATTCTCTCTCCTCCTCCTGAAGTAAGACAAAGTCTGATGCCTGCCGTGCATATTTTTACAATTTTTAAACTTCACAATGTCTACAAAGGATTGTTTTCGTGTGTGGTATTTTGTTGTTGTTTTGGTCTGATTTTGTTTAATTTTCTGTCATTGGTACATTATGGTCACTGAACATGCCTCTGTATAGATAACTGCCTTAGAAACCCTGTGGATAGTTCTGTTCTGTCCTATAGAGTCATAGAGTCGCTATGAGTTGGAATCAACTTGATGATAATGCGTTTGGCTGTTGTTTTTTTTTTGGTCTTATAGTTTTAGATTATTTTAATATGTCTAAATTCAATTTGTTTTTAAAACCCAAGTCACATTCTCCTACTATAACCAATTAGCTATGTGCCCTGTCATTGACTTAAAGTGAAAAACTATTCATTAAAGTACATACAAATGATTTTAGGTCATTATGCTAAGGAATCAAAGTCCAAACCTTGATGATGTTTTCCATCTCCTTTTTACATTGTTGTTCTAGACATTCAGTTGTGTTGCTTCCTTCAGGAACACTTCTAGATTCAAATCTTACGTGCAAAGTATGACAGACCAAGTTTCAGATGAAAATATTATATTGTATGGTTAAAGTTTCCCTATCTGGTTAATGTGCAAATTCAACGAACAAACTTCAGACTTTGTTCCAGATATTACCTTGCTGATGGAAGTAGCTGTAGAGTTTGTGTTTTTACAATAAACACTTAGATCTGCATTGCCTCATGTCTCTTTTGGAACACCATTGTCAGAGGATGGGGACCCAGATTAATCTCTGAACACTGACTAGACTGGGTATGATTCAACAATATCTCGAGCACCATCTGTGTGTGAAGCTAGTGCAGATTAGAGCAAAATTGTGTTAACCTCTAGTTTGGAAGGAAAACTGGCAAGATTGGTGGCTACTAATGCTTTTATCATCTTGCAAAGTCACATATTGCAGTGTAAATACAGAGCTACATTTTTATTTAATAACATCATCATCTCTTCAAATTTCCACTCATTTAATCTTTGTCTGAATAAATCCAGGAACATCTTTTAAGACACATTTAGCAAGATTCATAATTGTTGTCATAGAACTCAGGGATCAATTCACAGCATCAAACTTTTATATACAGAAGCCTTGGGCACCTCAGTGGGAGGGCCTGATTTGAGTTTAAATGTACATCAAAGAAAAATCAGAAGCAGTCAGACATCCTGACTTATTTTTCAGGGTAGTAAACATCTGAGTCAGGACCTTCTTCGTAAGATCCATTGTTTTGTTCTTTTTTTGGGGTCTTCAACCATTTTAGTTGATCTCAATTTGAACAGCATTTCATTTGTGGCGATAGTTCTGGTCTCAAGAAATTCTTTTTACCTTGACTTTCCCTTTTCCAGTGCTTAGTGAAGACATTCATTTATTCACCGTTCATTCAACAAGTATTTGAGGGCCTAAGATTTGCCACAGGGTTCTCAGGCACTATGCAACAGCAATGAGTGAAAATAAACTCCTTTTGTTAAGGAGCTTATATTCTAGTAGGAAGAAAAAGACATATCAATTGCTGATGACGTGTTGAAAAAGAAAGGAAAATAAAGCATGTGGACTGACGGACAGAGGTGTGGTGGAGGTTGATCAGGGAATACCTCTGGGTCATATTTACAGATCTGAAAGAAGGTGACAATGATCTATGAGACTATCTAGCGAAAGACATAGCAGAAAAAGGGGGCAGTGAAGACAAATGCTCCAGGCAAGAGCATGCTTGTATGCTCAATGCATTGAGGAGACCAGTTTGACTTCAGAAGTTGTAAAGGGGAAAAGAATAAAGGATGAGGTCAAGGAGGTCAGCAGGAGGCAAGTGACCCAGAATCTCATAAGTCATGGAAAGGAGATTGGATTTTACTCTGAGTGAGATGGGAAGCAATTAGAGGCATAGGAATCATGTGACTTGCATTTAGAAGGATAATTCTGGTTTTATGGGTAGAAGCAGGGAGAAAAGCATAAGGAGCTTAGAGATGCAGATAACTGGTTGAGAGTAGAAATGGAGGAGGTGAATAGTAGTCTAATTCTGGGAGTATTTTGATATGAAGACTTCAGTACTTGATACCAAATGTTATGTATGAGACAAGAAAGGAATGGCTTTATGAGTTTTGAACAATAATTGAATTGCTGATTTGCTAATATGGGAAAGATTGAGGGAGATGGAAGATACCAAGACTTTGGTTTTTGCTCACATATTTGACATGCCCCTTAGACATCTTGATTTAACAATGGAGAGGATAGTTGAATATACAAGTTCAGACTACCACGGGGAGACTGAGATCACATGAGAAAAGACTATAAACGAAAGCAGAAGAGATCCAGGATCTGAGCTTTGAAGCACTAAAAGAAGGAGATGGGCAGGGAGTAGCCAGTAATGGGGGATCACTGAGTGTGGGAGTCAAAGGAAGAGTATCAAGGAGAAGGAAGCAATCCAGTCAGACATAGTCAGGATGAGAATGTAACAGTAACTGTTCGACTTGGCAACGTGGTAGTTATCATATTCTTGATAACCTTTTTAAGGAGTTTTGCAGTTAAAGAGATTCATAAATTGGGCACTCTCTGGCAGAATGTAGGGAGTGATCCTTTGTTTTATCGTTGAAGGCTACATCTGTTTGAATATTGTTGGAACTGATCCAGTACATGAAAAACTGCTAGAGGTGTGTTCTTTGGCCTTCAAGTGTGAGGGCCTCAGTAGGCAAAGAGAGAGGACCTAGAAATAAGTGGAAGTTTGTCTAAAAAAGGCACATAGTTCATTTTAAGAGGAAAGGCATATATAGTTCCACAGATACAGGTAGATTTTTTGATTAAGACAGTTGTATCGTATGTATTTGTCTTGCATCTGTAATGAAAAGCTTGGTAATTTGGACCAGCTTTGGGATTGCTTTGCATCTGGAGGCATAAACAATATACTATAGAAACAGATTCATCTGGGGAGTCAGATAGTGTATACCTTGTGACACTTTTTAGTGTCTATAGGGTCACTGTGACTTGGAATCGGCTAGACAGCACCAGGTATAGGGTTTATAGGTAAAATACTTTATTTCTTAGGAAAAGAGAAAAAAAGTACTACTGGGAAATGAGAATCTCGATCTGAGATTTCAAAGTAGGGGTACAGTGTAGTGGACCCTTTCATGGGGATATCCTTAAATTCTTGGACAGAAGAAAACATAGAAAAATGAAATTAGGCTCAAAAGAGTTGAAACAAACAAGCAAAAAAAAAAAAGGTTGAAATCACACCCTGATCTGTCACTTTCTCCTCAAGCCTCTTGTCTCTCAAGTTCCCTTTTTCATTCATGTTCTTATTCACCTGTCTGCAGGCATGGGTTTTGTTCAGTCTCCCTGTGGTAGGATAGATACAGTGTGTCTGGGGTCCTGTTAGCTCCCAGCAGGCCCAGGGCACTGCAGGTCCACATCCTGTCTGTGAAGGAACAAACAAGGACTCCACCGGTGCTTCAATGGTCAGCTACATGTTTCCCACTGACTGCTGGACATTCTCACTGGGTGTTTTGAAATTATTCCAAATCAATTGTATTAGTGGAGGAAGCATTGGGCCTGTGTGATTTTGGGGAAGTTATTCTCCTCCAAAAAGGTCAGTCTCCAAACTTTAAACTTTGATGTGGTTTTCCAAATGTTTTCTTTTGACCTACAACCCTTTAGTCAAATGAATAAACATAGGTGTGTTTAGAGCGGGCTGAGGTCATTGAGGGGACAAGAAGCAGACCCCAGGCACTTCAGTCTTTTCCTGTAGCCATGTCCCAAGCCTCAGGGTGGTCCTTGCTAGAGGACCCTGGGGGTCCTAGCAGCACTTGCAGTAGCCAGTAGCCTGGCTGATTCCTCAGATCCTTTGCAGGTTTTGCACTCATTGGGTCTGTGGGTCTATATCCGAAATCTAATCCTTCAACCTCAGCCTCAGGTCAGTTGCTTCCTTGAACATCTCTGTGTTCATTTGAAGTGCCAGCCTTCACCCATATGTCATTCCTATAGGAGGCCCAGGCTCCTATAATTCTCTAATGGCACCCAATGGGAAGGGTTTGTGCCCATACTGTCCACTCTTCAGCCAAGCCTGGACATGTCTCCATCCACAGTCCTGTACAGCCTGGCCATCTTCCTCTTCCCATTATTCCCTTGTCAGCTAAGGCTCTCATGGCCACAAGTCTGGACTGTCCTAATGTCCTTCTTACACCTACTCATCTGTCTTTCTTCTCCTGAGTCCTGCACAAGTTTTCCAGATTAAGCCTTTTAGAATAGAATTTTCTGTATGCCACTTTCCTCCTCACAGCCTTTCAACAGCCCCCAGTGCACATGAAATGAAATCCTAATGTCTTGGTCCAGTATTTCAGGCGTAGCACCCTGTGTTTAGACCTACCTTATAGCTGTGTCCACTGTGGCTCTGACCATCACATTCGTCAGCCAGGATGGTTTATAAATGCCTGCAAACAATTAGGAGGGGGATAGTAATTAGGGGCAGGGGAAAGCGGATGTGACAACACAAATCTTAGATGAATATTTTCTCATCATTTGTAAGAAAGCATCACTCATACACGAAAGAAATTATTACCTTTATTAGCTTAAAGGCTGAAATGTAGAATGAACAAATTAGGAAATTATTCCTCAATATGATACAAGTTGTGGTGTCAACACAGAAAATCTATCCCAACTCCAGTTCATTTTGAGAAGCTGCTCTAATAAAATGAAGAATCAGAAAGACTACCAAGACCAAACTTAGCAGCTTGGGGAGAATGAGAGGATTAAGTGAGCAATGCAAATGCCATTTTCTTAAGTGAAGAAAACTCAATTTCTAAGCCAAAAGTGTGCAATGTGCTTGCATTTTATGAAAAAAAGAAAAAAGAAAAACACAACATATAGAGTGTAAACTATCTACAAGAATCTGTCCTACTACACTTTTTTTCTTCTTTGAATGAACTGTAGTGTTACACTGAATAATTCCTTTGGTAATGAGAAAAAAGCAAATGAACAAATCCTACTTTTATGTACCACTTTTGAAGTAGAGTTTACAGAAAATCAAACTGGAATCAGATAACTGGTCTAGATTCAATTACCCACTCACAGGAAATACAGACAACAGAGGAGGCTGTGAAAGGCCCCCACAGGGACATGATCAGCAAAATCCAAAATGTGACTAACTCCACAGGACACGTAAACCTCCTTAAATAGATAAATTGGAGCGATGAGAGGTAGAAACAGAAAGACAGATTTCAGAAACATATTAGCCAATTTATAAGCCAATTATAATGTGTGAAACTTACTTGCACCCTGACTCAGTCTGTAAAACAATCATTCCTGACATTCACTGGACAATTGTAAAGTTGATCTCTGACTGCCTATCTAATGATATTAAGGAATTATTGTTCTTGTTTTAGGTCTGATGATGATGTTCTATGCATTAAAAGTCTTACTTTTCAGATAGAGCCTACATATTTACAGTTGTAATAACAAGGCTTCCAGGATTTGCTCCACAGGCACATTGGAAGGAGGGAGGGAGGCAGATGGGTTGGGGTCTAAGGAAACAGGGTCAGCCATGGCTCATCGAATGCTGAAGTTGGGTGATGGCACATCTACATACATACATATTTATAAATAAATGATAAATTTCTCAAAAAGCATCATACAGGAATAACAACTTTTCTTTGATTTCAGCTAGTCCCTGGAAATCTCAGGAAGCCAACACTGGGGTCTGCAAATTACAGATGAACAGCAAAAGGTAATAGCATGCTGCAATAGTAATCTATATTTTCAGCTTTTCAATGATTCAAAAAAAAAATAACTCCAATTTTATCCAAACTTGTAAGTCTGGTGAGTGTTAGAAAAATACATGTAAAGGAAGCTGACTACTTACCATCTTCACAAAGATTACAAAAAGTGTTTTCTTGACTGATGTCTTCTAGTCCATCCTAAAGATATCAGAAGACTTTTAGAAAATTCTGATCATAAGCAAAGGAAATTTCAAAACCTAACATGAAGTACTGCATAATCATATGTAAACTCAAAGAGGAATTCATTTCAAAACTTCACACTAATTTCTTTTCTTTTTTTTTATTGTTGCAATTAAATGAAGTTTACATTTCAAGTTAATCTCCCATACAAATTTATTTTTACATACATTGTTATGAGATCCTAATTTCTCACCTCATTCTGCGACAGCACACTCCTCCTTTCCACCCCTGATGCCCCATGACCATTCAACCAGCTCCTAACTCTCTCTGTCTTCCCATCTCACCTCTGGACAGAAGCTGCCCCTTTGGTCTCTTGTATCTACTTGACTAAGAGGCACACTCTCCATGAGTATCACTTTATGTCCCACAGGCTGGTCCAATCCCTGTCTGAAAAGTTGGCCTCGGAAATTGTTTTAGTTCTGGGCTGATAGAGATTCCAGGGGCCATGCTTTCCGGGGCACCTCCAGTCTCAGTCAGACCATTAAGTCTGGTCTTCTTACTAGAATTTGAGTTCTGCACCCCATCCTTCTACTGCTCCATCAGGGACCCTCTGTTGTGTTCCCTGTAAGGACTTTCATTGGTGGTAGCCGACACCATCTAGTTCTGGTCTCAGGCTAATGAAGTCTCTGGTTTATGTGGTCCATTCTGTCTCTTGGGCTAATACTTTCCTTGTGTCTTTGATGTTCTTCGTTCTGCTTTACTCCAAGTGGTTGGGACCAACTGAAGCATCTTAGATGGCCGCTTGCAAGCTTTTAAGACCCCAGACACCACTCACCAAAGTAGGATGCAGAACATTTTCTTAATAAGCTTTCTTATGCCAACTGACGTAGATGTCCCCCGAAAGCATGGTCCCCAGACCCCCCATCCCCGCTACTCTGTCTCTCAAAGTATTTGATTGCATTCAGGAAACTTCTTAGCTTTGGTTTAGTCCAGTTGTGCAGACTTCCCCTGTAGTGTGTGCTGTCCTTCCCTTCACCTAAGATGATTCTTATCTACTATCTACTTAGTAAATAACCCTCACCCTCCCTCCCCATCCCCGTAACCATCAAAGAATGTTTTCTTCTGTATTTAAACCTTTTCTTGAGTTCTTATAATAGTAGTCTTATACAGTATTTGTCCTTCTGTGACTGACTAAATTCACTCAGCATAATAAGTTCCAGCTTCCACCAAGTTACACGATGTTTTATAGCTTCATCGTTGTTCTTTATCCATTAATATTCCATTGTGTGGCTATACCATAATTTGTTTATTCATTCGTCTGTTGATGGGCTCCTAGGTTGCTTCCATCTTTTTGCTATTGTGAACAGTGCTGCAATGAACATGTGGGTGTATATATCTATTCGTGTGATGGCTCTTGTTTCTCTAGGATATATTCCAAGGAGTGGGATAGCTGGATCGTATGGTACTTCTATTTCTAGCTTTTTAAGGAGGCGCCAAATTGATTTCCAAAGTGGTTGTACCATTTTACATTCCCAGCAACAGTGTATAAGTGTTCCAGTCTCTCCACAACCTCTCCAGCATTTGTTATTTTGTGTTTTTTGGATTAATGCTAGCCTTGTTGGGGTGAGATGATATCTCATTGTAGTTTTGATCTGTATTTCTCTAACGGCTAATGATCGTGAACAATTCTTCATGTGTCTGTTAGCCACCTGAATATCTTCTTTGGTGAAGTGCCTGTTCATATCCTTTGCCCAATTTTTAGTTGGGTTTTTTGTCTTCTTGTTGAGGTTTTGCAGTATCTTGTAGATTTTAGAGATTAGACGCTGATCTGATTTGTCACAGCCAAAAATTTTTTCCCAGTCTGTAGGTTGTCTTTTGACTCTTTTGGCGAAGTCTTTTGATGAGCAGAAGTGTTTGATTTTTGGGAGCTCCCATTTATCTAGTCTCTCTTCTGGTGATTGTGCATTATTACTTACGGTTCGTATTGTGTTTATGCCATGTATTAGGGCTCCTAGCATTGTCCCTATTTTTTCTTCCATGATCTTCATAGTTTTCGAATTTATATTTAAGTCTTTGATCCATTTTGAGTTAGTTTTTGTACATGGCGTGAGGTATGGATCTTGTTTCAGTTTTTTGGATATAGATATCCAGTTATGCCAGCACCATTTGTTAAAGAGACTGTCTTTTCCCCAATTAATGGACTTTGGGCCTTTGTCAAATATCAGCTGCTCAAAGGTGGATGAGCTTATATCTGGATTCTCAGCTCGGTTCCATTGGTCTATGTATCTGTTGTTATACCAGTACCAGGCTGTTTTGACTACCGTGGCAGTATAATAGGTCCTAAAATCAGGTAGTGTAAGGCGTCCCACTTTCTTCTTCTTCTTGAGTAATGCTTTATTTATTCAGGGCCTCTTCCCTTTCGGTAGGAAGTTGGTGATTTGTTTCTCCATCTCATTAAAAAATGCTGCTGGAATTTGGATCGAGATTGCATTGTATCTGTAGCTTGCTTTGGGTAGAATTGACATTTTCACTATGTTGAGTCTACCTACCCATGAGCAAGGTATATTTTTCCACTTCTGCAGGTCTCTTTTAGTTTCTTGCAGTAGTGTCTTGTAGTTTTCTCTGTAGAGATCTTTTACGTCTCTGGTTAGATTTATTCCTAAGTATTTTATCTTCTTGGGGGCTATAGTAAATGGTGTTGATTTGGTGATTTCCTCTTCCAGGTTCTCTTTGTTGGTGTAAAGGAATCCAATTGATTTTTGTATGTTTATCTTGTATCCTAAAACTTTGCTGAAATCTTCTATTAGTTCCAGTAGTTTTCTTGTGGATTCTTTGGGGTTTTCTGTGTATAAGATCATATAATCTGCAAATAGAGATACTTTGACTTCTTCCTTACCAATCTGGATGCCCTTTATTTCTTTTTCTAGCCTAATTGCCCTGGCTAGGACCTCCAGCACAATGTTGAATAATAGTGGTGAGAGAGGGCAACCTTGTCTGGTTCTTCCTCTCAAGAGGAATGCTTTAAAATCTCTCCACTTGGGATGATGTTGGCTGTTGGTCTTGTATAAATGCTGTTAATTATACTGAGGAATTTCCCTTCTATTCCTATTGTATTGAGAGTTTTTTTTTTTAATCATGAATGGGTGCTGGACTTTCTCAAAAGCCTTTATTGCATCGATTGATAAGATCATGTGGTTCTTGTCTTTTGTTTTATTCATGTGATGGAGTACACTGATGGTTTTTCTAATGTTGAACCATCCCAGCATACTTGGTATAAATCCCACTTGGTCATGGTGAATTTTTTTTTGATATGTTGCTGAATTCAATTGGCTAAAATTTTGTTGAGGATTTTTGTGTCAATGTTCATGAAGGATATTGGTCTGCAATTTTCTTTTTTTGTGGTGTCTTTACCTGGTTTTGGTATCAGGGTTATGCTGGCTTCATAGAATGACTTTGAGGTATTTCATCCTTTTCTATTCTCTGACATGCCTTTAGTAGTAGTGGTGTTAACTCTTCTCTGAAAGTTTGGGAGAATTCTCCACTGAAACCTTCAGCGCTGGGGCTTTTTTTTTTGTTGGGAGTTTTTAAATTACCTTTTCAATCTCTTCTTTGGTTATAGGTTTATTTAGTTGTTCTACCTCTTGTTGGTGTTAGTTTAGGTAGGCAGTGAGTTTCTAAAAACTTGTCCATTTCCTCTAGGTTTTCCAATTTGTTAGAGTATAATTTTTCACAGTATTCTGTTAAGATTTTTTTAATTTCAGTTGGGTCT
Source organism: Dugong dugon (assembly GCA_030035585.1). Taxonomy (NCBI): domain Eukaryota; kingdom Metazoa; phylum Chordata; class Mammalia; order Sirenia; family Dugongidae; genus Dugong; species Dugong dugon. The sequence goes on from CM057461.1 coordinate 71,121,938, forward strand.
GTTGTGATATCACCCATCTCATTTCTTACCGGGGTTATTGCTTCCTCTCCTGTTTTTCTTTTGTCAGTTTGGTCGACGGTTTATCAATTTTGTTGATCTTTTCCGAGAACCAGAGTTTGGTCTTGTTAACTCTTTCAATTGTTTTTCTATTCTGTATTTCATTTAATTCTGCTCTAATTCTTATTATTTACTTTCGTCTGGTGCCCAAGGGCTTCTTATGCTGCTCTCTTTCTACTTGTTCAAGTTGTAGGCCTAATGTTTTGATGGTGGCCCTTTCTTCTTTTTGGATGTGTGCATTTATTGCTATAAACTGACCCCTGAGCACTGCTTTTGCTGTGTCCCAAAGGTTCTGGTAGGATGTGTTTTCATTCTCATTTGAGTCTATGAATTTCTTTATTTCATCCTTAAATTCTTCTCTAACCCAGTAGTTTTTGAGGAAGGTGTTGTTCAGCTTCCATGTGTTTGATTTTTTTCCTTGCTTTTTCTGTTATTGATTTCTGCTTTTATGGTTTTATTGTCAAAAAAGATACTTTGTAATATTTCAATGCTTTGGATTCTGTTAAGGCTTGCTTTATAGCCTAATATGTAGTCTTTTCTGAAGAATGTTCCATGTGCGTTGGAAAAGAAAGTATACTTGGCTGCTGTTGGGTGCAGAGTTTGGTATATGTCCATGAGATCAAGTTGGTTGATCTTCTGTCTTCGTTGAGCTTCTTTCTGGATGTTCTTTTCTTCACCAAAAGTGGTGTGTTGAAGTTTCCTATTATTAGTGTGGAGCTGTGTACCTCTCTTTTCAATGCTATTAGAGTTTGTTTTATGTATTTTGGAGCCCTGCCGTTGGGTGCATAAATATTTATTATAGTTATGTCCTCCTGGTGTATTGAGCCTTTAATCATTATATAGTGCCCTTCCTTATCCTTTGTGGTGGATTTCACTTTAAAGTCTATTTGGTCAGAGATTAATATTGCCACTCCTTCTCTTTTTTGTGTTATTTGCTTGATATATTTTTTTCCATCCTTTGAGTTTCAGTTCGTTTGTGACTTTAAGTCTAAGGCATGTCTCTTCTAGGCAGTACATAGGCGGATCATGTTTTTTTATCCATTCTGCCACTCTCTGTCTCTTTATTTGTGCATTTAGTCCATTTACATTCAGTGTAATTATTGACAGGTAAGAGGTTAGTGCTGTCATTTGGATGTCATTTTTTGTGTATTGTTCACAGTTTCTTTGCTCCCCTTAATTTTCTGTGCTGAGTCATTTTTCTTCATGAATTTTCTTTTCATCTGTTTCATTGTTGTTGGTTTTGTATTTGCTGAGTCTTTATGTTTTTATTGCTTTTTATTTTGATGTGTTGGATTGTTAGTTTCCTTTGTAGTTACCTTAATATTTACCCCTATTTTTCTAAGATTAAGCCAGCCTTTTATTTCTTTATATTGCCTTGACTTCCTCTCCATATGAACAATCTATCTACATTTTTTAGTCCCTCTCTTTTGCTTTAATGTTGTCATCTTTTACATATTGACATCTCTGTTTCCCCATTTTCTTTCTTTTCTTAGCTTTATTTTTGTGACTTCCCTATCTGGATTGACATCTGGCTGCTCTGTCCTGTGTTCTAGTCTTGAGTTTTCATCTGATGTTATTTTCTAACTGGAGGATTCCCTTTAGTATTTCTTATAATTTTGGTTTGGTTTTTGCCAATTCCCTAAATTTCTGTTTATCTGAAAGTGCCTTCATTTCACTATCATATTTGAGAGACAGTTTTACTAGATATATAATTCTTGGTTGGCAATTTTTTTCCTTCAAGGCTTTATATATGTCATCCCAGTGCCTTCTTTCCTGTATGGCTTCTACTGAGTAGTCAGAACTTAGTCTTACTGACTTTCCTTTGTAGATGACTTTTCATTTATCCCCAGCCAGTCTTAAAATTCTCTCTTTATCTTTGGTTTTGGCAAGCGTGGTTATAATATGTCTTGGTGACTTTCATAAAAGACATCTTCAAAGTGTTAAAAAGCAAAGATGTCACTTTAAGCCCTAAGGGGTGACTGACCCAAGCCATGGGGTTTTCAACCGCCTCATAGGCATGCCAAAGGTGGACAATGAACAAGAAAAACCAAAGAAGAATTGATACCTTTCATTTGTGGTGGTGGTGAAGAATACTGAATATACCATGAACTACCAGAGGAATGGACAAATCTGTCTTGGAAGAAGTACATCCAGAATGTTCCTCAGAAGCAAGTATGGTGAGACTTTGTCTCATACATTTTGGACATGTTATCGGGGGGCTATTCCTTGGAGAAGTTCATAATGCTTGGTAATGCAGAGGGTCAGTTAAAAAGAGTAAGACCTTCATTGAGATCGACAGGGATGCTGCAACAATGGGCTCAAGCAAAACGATTGTGAGGATGGTGCAGGACCAGGCAGTGTTTTGTTCTGTTGTACACAGGGTCACTATGAGTCAGAACTGACTCGATGATACCTGACAACAACAACATGATTAAAAACTCTGATGTCATACCCAACTAGCGAAACGGGAACTACAGTAGTTATGCATTATGTAAAATAATTGTCCCACCCTTCTTTAATTATGCCAATATATGTTTAGAAGACTATTGTTGGCTGATAGCGTAGGTTTCCATGAAATTATCATTACATTGACATCACTCGGTGATATGGTAGTCAATGGGAGTTTCCTTGCCCCACAAGGCTGTGAATGTTTATCTAAATTATGGGCAGAAATGGATGCTGAGGACAACATGGATGGGCTTTGGTGGGTATTATTTCATGCTTTAGATGATTCACTCTCCACTTTTCTCCACTTTGCTCTGTGCCCTACAGGCCGACCTATATGGACTACATCAGTGGGCTTTCTAACCCCTTAGCTTGTGGTTGGGTTCAGCCGATGGGAAGCCATGGCATGAGATAGTAAGATGTGAGTAAAGTGAAGCTAGTATATTTATTCTCCAATTTTTCTCCAGGAGGCTGCCACATCAGGCTATTTCTCTCCAGGATGATCACAGTTCCTGTTAGGCATCCCTCCCTACACAGAACCTTCTGTCCTCAGCTTCCTGGAACTTCATTCCCAACTCACCTTTGACCAGAGTATTAATGGCCCCAGGGTACTGTACTGTTCCTTGTAGTTTACCTATAGCCAGCCCATATATTTGGAAAATCTCCCTTTATTAAATGTGTATTAGCATATTGTGTATCTGTTTACTGTTTAGACCCTGATTAACATAACAGCCATAGAGTTGCTGGAAACCAAGGAATATCTATTTATTGGAATGTGCTTCGAAAACATTATGAGAACTTTGTCAATACGGATATTTTTATGTCGTTTAGTGGTGAATGCACTTAATGTACCGTGGGCTCTGAAACCAACTGCCTATGTTGAAATCTTAGCTGCCATATGCCTAAGCTCTGTGAATTTAGGCCTTGGATTCCTCATTTATAAAATGGGGATAATGATAGTATACAGGTGAAAGTAAAATGAGTTAATTCAGATAAATTGCTCAGAAACATGCCTAACAATATTGAGTACTCAAGATACGCTGGCTATTATTCTTGTTAATTTTATTCATAAAGGAAATAGAAAGTTGTGCCTGCACTACTATAATTACCACAATTGAGCCAGCAAACACAGGAAACTGGGTGGAGGAAAACATAAAAAAGTCAGTATTTTGATAAAATGTGAGTAATTTTTAATTTTATAAATTTTTAATAGCATTCTTATTTTATTTTGAAAATAAATATATACAAGTATTAATTATTGGACCCATTTTAGACATAGTTACACCCTTAAAATACTTAAGAAATGACAGTGTACTAAGAATTTAATAGTAGATAATGCTGAATTGTTGTTAACCCTAAGAATATATTTGCAGGTTTTCCCAAGACCAAAATCTCCCAGTATCTCTTGGTATTAATTGAATGAGCAGTCTGGGATTTGACATGTGACATTTAAATCAGAAAAGTGAAATAATTCTGGAAGGCAAGATTTAAAAAAAAAAAGTCACCTAAAGAATAATCATGCAAAACATTGTTACAATTAGATGATTTATGTGGTTCCTCCCACTTATGAGATGCTCAAGTACAAACATAAATGTCATCTTTCGTCTCTGATCAAAAAGTAATTCCTCAACTCTAAAATGACAACACTGTATCAAGCCAGATTCAGAAGAGGACGTGGAACCAGGGATCTCATAGCTGACGTCAGATGGATCCTGGATGAAAGCAGACAATACCAGAAGGATGTTTACCTTTGTTTTATTAACTATGCAAAGGCATTCGACTCTGTGTCATAACAAATTATGGATAACACTGCGAAGAATGGGAATTCCAGAACACTTAATTGTGCTTATAAGGAAACTGTACATAGACTGAGGCAGTTGTTCGAACAGAACAAGGAGATACCATGTGGTTTAAAGTTAGAGAAGGTGTGTATCAGGGTTGTATCCTTTCACCATACCTATTGGATCTATATGTTGAGCAAATAATCCAAGAAGCTGGACAATAGGAAGAAGAACAAGGCATCAGGTTTGGAAGAAGACTCATTAACAACATGTTATGCAGATGGCACAACCTTGCTTGTAGAAAGTAAAGAGGACTTGAAGCACTTATTGATGAAGATCAAAGACCACAGCCTTCAGTACGGATTACACCTCAACATAAGGAATATAAAAATCCTCACAACTGGACCAATAAGCAACATCATGAGACCAGTACTCCCAGGGTCTGATGAAAACGTAACGGGGGATTCTGCTGTGGAGTTGGACTGTGTGTTGCTTCAGCCAGTGTGTTTCTTATGGTGTGTGGGTGTTTGCTTGCAATCAGCGGATAGTCTCACACTCTGATCCATCTCACGTCCGGGTTTTCCTAACACAGGAGTCTTTAACTGCTCTGTGGCTGGTGACCGATCTTTACAGCTTTTAAGTGACTGACCTGTGCCTGTGAGTAGATTTTGTGGCTTATGGGACCCGGGAGCACTTCAGAAAACAGCCTCCCTAGACTTCATTCAGAGAAAGAATGGAAGTTAAAGTTTAGATAAGACAGAAAACAAAAGTCAGAGGGATGAGTTCAGATGCAGCCTGGGAAAAAACAACTGCTAGATGGCAATCCTGTAATGCTCAAACATCAATAAGAGGGAATATGTGTGAAATGTTCACATCACGAACTGAAAGTAAGAGGGGGCAGCTTATCAATCGATCTGGAAGCCACGCCCCCAAAATGTGGGGCTTGATCCTTGATCTGGGAGTGCTCTTACCTCCAGGTGGGTCCCAAGTGTCTGAGGAAGCAGGGTAGCACAAAGGGTCCGTGTCAGCGCCAAACTCCAGTTCTCCAACTTCTCGAGAAGATGCCTCTGAATCCTGCAGTACAACTACACCCGTCTCTGCAAATTCCCCTTTATAGGCCAGAAGAGGAGACAGGAGAGACATTTTCAGTTTGAGTGTCTTCCTTTGGATTAATTTATCCATTCCACAAATATTTAAGTACCTAAAACACAGTATACTAGGTAGTGTTCTATGCAATGGGGATGTAACATCCCACAAGGCATACCAAATTCCTATCCTCTCAAAGGTTATATTCTACTGAGGAGACAATAGATAATAAATGTAATAAACTAGGAAAATATTTAATGTGTTAAAGGTGATAAGTGTTAGTAATAAAATAGGGCAAGCTTAGAAAGTACGTGAGTGTGAGTCAGAGGGAAGTGTTTGCTGGTTGCAATTTTAAATGGGTGCTCTGGTTAACCCTTACTGAAGATGTGGCTTTTAAGCACTAAGTTTTACAAGGTGAACTACTTAGTTGTGTCAAATTCCAAGATCCTGGGAGCCAGGGGTGGTGCTGGAATAGGCCAGGACAGGGGCAGAGCTGGAAGCTCATCTCTGGGAACCATGGGGATTTTCCTCTCAATATGGCCATGCTGTGCCACCCTGGAATAGGCTATAGGATTTCAGGGCTGGCCCCAGGGAGATGGACAGTGGTCAGCCCACCTGTGCACTGCATGGGTTTCCCCTTTGATTTTCTCCTCTTAGACAGCAGACATGTGTTTCGAGTAGCTGGACTAAGGGAAATGCTCTCCCATGTCCATCTCCAGCCACTTGATGAAGATCGCTTGGCTTTTTCATTTAACCAGAAGCAGAGCTAAATTGTTCTGGACAGGTCTGGTCAAAGACATGTGGGATGCCGAGTCAGCCCCAGTGATGGTCTACACTGATCCTCTTTTCTCAGTTACAGCCTCAAAAGTCCTGGGTCTGGCCCTGTGGGCAGGAAGGACTAAAGTCCTGTTCCTCCATGGGTCTGGCCCTGTGGGCAGGAAGGAATGAAGACCTGTTCCTCCCTGGTCTGGTCCTCTGGGCAGGAAGGACTGAAGCCCTGTTTCTCCCTGGGCCTGGCCCTGTGGGGAGGAAGGACTAAAGTCCTGTTCCTCCCTGGGTCTGGTCCTGTGGGCAGGAAAGACTGAAGTCCTGTTCCTCCATGGGTTGGCCCTGTGGGTAGGAAGGACTAAAGTCCTGTTTCTCTATGGGTCTGGCCCTGTGGGTTGAGAGGACTGTTTCGTTGTGGTCTCTGTGTGTATCTGTGATTGTTTCTGAGAGAGAGCCTGTGTTATAGGCCATTTTGGGTCCCTCTTCCCCAATTTGCCTTCAAGTGACCCTTCTCCACTTAGTTTTTGCCTTTTTTCTATACTTTGGGAGAGATCTTAGTATATTCTTGCCTTAGTTATCTAGTGCTGCTATAATGGAAGTACCACAAGTGAATGGCTTTACAAACAGACGTTTTTCTCACAGTTTAGGAGGCTAGAAGTCCAAATTCAGAGTGTGGGCACTAGGGGAAGGCTTTCTCTCTCTGTCGGTTCTGGAAGAAGGTCCTTGTCTCTTTAGCTTCTGCTTCCCTGTTCCTTGGAGGTCTTCTTGTGTCTTGGCATCTCTCTTGCCCCATCTCTGCTTCGGAGCTTGCTTGTTGGATCATTTTATATTTCAAAAGAGATTGACTGGAGATAACCCTACGCTAATCCTGCCTCATTAATATAACAAAGACAACCATTCCCAAATGAGATTGTAACCAAGGCATAGAGTTTAGGAATTACAACGCATACTTTTAGCGGACACAATCCAATCCATAATCCTGAGGCAGCTGTGTTCATTATAAATGTCTCTCCCCAGTTTGTGGCATTTTCTTTTCTTCCTTTTTATGTTTCAGTAAAAAGTAAAAATACTGAATTTAAAAAGTACCTTCCTTGCAGGATTTTCTAAGAATTCACGTATTGCTTCTTACACACAGAAGGGGCTTTGCAAATGAGAAACTGGTTAATATCGTTTTGAACCCAAATGAGCAGGACTGAGTAGGTGGGGTTGGGCAGAGACTCCTTGACTGTCATTCACCTAAAGAGGCTTTGAAGGCTTGATCATGTCTTAAGTCAAAGGCCTTTACAATCTTGTTGGATAAGCAGGGAAGACTTTCTCCTTTAGAAGCAGATATGTGCCTAGGTTGGGCAGGTGTGAGGCCTTTTCTCTTTGTTCAGCTTTGTGGCTTCAGGTCATGCTGGCCCCTGTCTGTCTCCACGACCAGGCCTTTCTAGCTTGTCCACCTCTCTCCCTCCAAGATTCCCCCAGTACCATGGGCTGTGGTTTCCACCAGATTCAATAGTGTTTTTCAGTAGCTTCTTGCCCCACACAAGCGGGGTAGGTTTTCAGGGTGCATGGCACAAACCCACAGTGCTCTTAGGTATCCTTTAACAGAAATGCTGCTGAGTGGACATAATGGGCTGACTGATCCTAAGAACCAGATGTGGAGATAATCTGGGAATGGGCGGCATTGGCTTCAGGAAGTCTGAACACCTCTGGGGTCAGGTCCCTGAGTCATGCCTAATTGCTGGAAGACTGAAGTGCTTCCAAACCAGTGTGTTGAATGTCTAGTACACAGGCTGTGGCAGCCCCTGAGGGATTCTCAGGCCTTAGCATAACCAGCATTGGGGAAATTCCTCAAGGGCTGAAAGCAGTGATATTCCTGAGACCTTTATTCTAAGAACCTCAAAGCAGTTCAAACAGTATTGGGAGGTAGAAGGTGAGAAAGCTTGGGGCCTCATTTCATTTTGTTTGGGGTTTTGTTTATAACTTTTTAAAGCAGTCAATTACTGCTAATATTGAATTGCCCTTTGTTAACTGAAGACTGTAAAATCAAATCTGGAGTCTGTATTGAGCTCATTTTGGTAATTCCTCTTCAGTCTGAGCAGAGAACAGTCAGCTCACTGCTAGTGATGAGAGTAGAGGAAACAAATTCCCTAAGCTCGATCAGGACAGGCTTCGCAGCACTAAACCCTTCCCACTGCCTTCTGTCATCCTTGTCTTCTCTGCCTTTCCCTAGACCAAGCAAAGCAGAGGGACCATGGGAAACCTCCCACAGCCATGCTCAGGAAGGGAGCCTGCTCACTGCTGCCTTCTAAAATAAGCACCAGAATGACCTGAGGGGCTTTTTAGATGCATAGATCCCTACACCCCGTCTCCTCCCAAGCTCCTGAGCAGCTGGAGGCCCGTGGACCACTCTCTAGCATCTTCCATGGGGCTCTCACAGGAGTGGAGTCTAGAGCAGCACAGTCATGGGAGGGTGGAGACAAAAGAAGTGATAGACGCCACGGGAGACAATAAAATGGAGGCGAGACCAAAAGCAGTGGCAACACTAGGGGTGCGCGGAGGTGCAAATCACACCGGGTGACACTGTCAGAAGAGGTGACACCAAAAGGGCTGTCTATACAATTTTTGTGCAGTGTTTCAGCATAAATTCATAACTTTTAATAAAAATATCCATGTAATTAAGTTATAACAACAAAAACAGTTTTTTTTAAAAAAATATTTTATTGTACTTCAGGTGAAGGCTTACAGAACAAACAGTTTCTCATGTAACAGTAGTACACATGCTGTTTTATGACTTTGGTTAACAACCCCACAACATTTTAACCCTCTGAATTTTCAGCTTTTTTTTTTTTGGTGAAAATACACATAGCCAAAGATACACCATTTCAAAACTTTTTACGTACACATTTAAGTGACATTGACTATGCTCTTCCAATTGTGCTGCCATTCTCACCCAAGATGAAGGCTTACACGACAAAATAGCCTCCCATTTAACAGTTACTACAAATGTTGCCCTATAACAGTGGTTAACAATCTCACAACACATCAACAGTATCCTTACTTAACTTGTGTTCTTTATCATCAGCTTCCTACTCCCTCTCTGCCTTCTGGCCCTTGTCACTGGAGTCCTGTACCTCATTAGTCTCATTTGGTTTTACTGGGCTGTCCACTCCCAGGCTGAACAGTGAACCTCGAAGGTAACTTCACCTCTGAGCTGAAAGGGTGTCTGGGGGCCATACTCTTGAGGTTTCTCCAGTTTCCTTTAGGCCAGTAAATCTGGTCTTTTTTTTTTTTTTTTTTTGGGAGTTAGAATTATGTTCTACATCCTTCTCCAGCTCTGTCCAGAGCCCTCTGTTGTGATCCTGGTCAGAGCAGTCAGCAGTGGTAGCCGGGCACCATCTAGCTGTACTGGACTCAGTCCAGTGGAGGTCTTGGTAGCTGTGGTCAATTTGTCCTTTGGACTAATCTTTTCGTTGTATCCTGTTCTCTTCATTCTCCCTTGCTCCCGAAGGGATGAGACCAGTGTTTTATCTTAGATGGCCGCTCACAGGCTTTTAAGACCCCAGACACTACTCACCAAGGTAGAACGCAGAGCATTATCTTTATAAGTAGTGTCATGCCAATTGAGCTAGATGTTCCCCGATACCATGGTCCCCAGAGCCCTCTGTCCAACAACTCAGTCCCTCGGGGAGTTTGGATGTGTCCATGGGGCCTCCATGACCTTTCCTTGTGCAGGTTGTGTTAGTTTCCCTTGTACTGTGTACTGTCTCACCTCTCACCCAAGATACCACTTATCTATTGCCTATTTAGTATTTCCCCCCCTCCCCTCCCATCCCTGGTAACCAACAGAGATTGTTACATTTTGTGTGTGAACTTTTTCATGGGTTTGTACAATAGAGATCTCATACAATATTTGTCCTTTTGTGATTGACTTATTTCAGCTCAGCTTACATGTATCAATATACCTACAAAGCAAAACTCTATGTTAATTTACTTTCTGAACCTTCTAATGCCCTACAGAAACCCTGGTGGCATAGTGGTTAAGAGCTACGTCTGCTAACCAAAAGGGCAGCTGTTCGAATCCATCAGGCATTTCCTAGGAAACTTTATAGAGCAGTTCTACTCTGTCCTGTAGAGTTGCTATAAGTGGGAATTGACTCAATGACAACGGGTAATGCCCTCCTGTCAGAGCTATGATTACCCTACTTCAGTGACCCATGGAATCATGTGGTTTCCTCTGCATGCACTACAAGCACCTGCTGTTTTCTCTACTGCCGGTGTCTTTAAATTTGCTGATTTTGTGGAACTTTCTGGTGTTTTAGCTGCAATATTGTGGTAATTAGTATTTGTGAACTTACATCAACAACTTATTGAGAATGAAGTAGTAACTGAAGGCAAAGAAGGAGTGATATAGGAGAATTACAATTTATGAGTACCATTAACACACAAACACTACTAAGGATTCCTCATAGTCTCCTACAGGAGGAGGTCATGGGGGTGTGGCACCATGAATTACTGCACTGGGTGACACCAACCCTGGTGACGCCACTGAGGAAAAGATTAAAGAAAGAGAGCCAAAAAGAAAAATCTAGGAAAACATGTCATTGGGAAAAACATCCAATGAAAATCATGGCTCCTGGTGCTGGGAGGAGCTGCAGTGTACAGATGACGCAGGCAGGACCTCAGTGCAAAGCAGTGTATTGATCTAGGACTTCATGAGCAAGCTTTCCTTGCAGCGTCTGTTCCAGAATGCTTGGCTGGCTGAAAAACTGTCCCAAAAACTCCAGGCTGGCAAATGGAACACAGGCAAGAGGAACTGCAGCCAGGGAGGTGGCCATGCCCAGCCCTACCTCACCTTCTCCTGTGCGTATAGCTGTTCTGTGAGTCTGGAGATCAGTACACCGTAGTCGTGGCCCCCAAACTAAAAGTTTAGTGAGCAAAACTGAAGCTCTTCTGCCATCCTCTAGCTGAAGGCAAAAGATCTGCCTGTTTTGCTTTGAATGCCAAGAGTAACTTCCTTCCCTGTTATGCAAACTTCCCTTGGAAAACCAGGGGATTTAAATACTTCCAAGGGAGGCACTCTCCAGTCATCTTCCCCTGAGAGAACATTTGAGATAGCAGCTTCTGGTGGGCAGACTGTTTCTTCTAACAAAAGTGAAAACTTCAGTGGAGTAAGTTAACCAGCTTGAATGAGAACACTGTATTTTGCTTTCTTTTTCATGCAGTGAATTGGGGACATACACGTCCTGCTAACATAGGGTTTACTTTGCGAAACTATATCGCTACTGCTGCTGTATACCAGAACTGTAGAAAAGCGCTTTGTTTTTTCTTCAGCGATGCTGTTTGTAAGGCCGCATTCTCGGCAGCATAGGATAGAGTGCTTCCCAGAAAGGTGTAAACCATCCAGGGTTTCACGTAGTCGAAAGGGAGAAAAGTCAAACTCTTTCCCCAGGGTGAGAATGCACAGGCCACAATCCTAGGCATGTAACACAGAGGGATATTCAAACACACTAAGTGAATCGTTCTCACCTCATCCACGAGTCTGAGAGCAACTATCTTTTTTTTCCTCTTTCTTGTGGTGAACAGGAAACATGCACGTGCTTACAGTACAAGGTTTAGTCAGCAAAACTAAACCGCTTCTGCCGTCCTTTAGCTTAAGGCGTGACAATCTGACTTTTCTTCCAAGCAGGCGAAAGATACCCTCTTTCCCTGTAATGCAAAGCTCCTTGGAAAGAAAGGTCATTCAAGTACTTGAAAGGAAGACACTCCCCAATCTTCTTCTTTTGAGAGAAAGTTTGTGGAAGCTTGTAGATGGTGTGAGGACTGTGTTTTATGAAAAGTGATAACCTAAGTTAATCAGCTTGAATGAGAACACTGTATTTTGCTTTCTCTTTCATGCAGTGAATTGGGAACATACACGTCCTGTTAGCATAGTGTTTGCTTAGGGAAAATACATCTCTACCGCTGTGGTATACCAGAACCGGAGAAACGCGCTTTGTTTTCTCTTTCAGATATGTGACCTGTAAGGCCACATTTTTGGCTGCTCTGAGTAGCGCACCTCCTGGAAAGCAGTAAACCCCGCAGGGCTTCATGTAGTTGAAGAGGAGAAAAATCAAAGTTTTCCTCAGGGAAAGAATGCACAGGCAACATTCCTGGGCATGTAACACAGAGCGATTTTCAAACACAATAAGTGAATCCTTCTCACCTCATCCACCAGACTGAGAGCAATTGTCTTTTGGTTTCTCTTTCTTGCAGTGGAGGAAAGATGCACGTGCTTACAACACAAGGTTTAGCCAGCACAGCTGAACTGCTTCTGTCGTCATTTAGGGAACAGGGACACGCTTTCCTTTCAGACACTCAGGGGCAGCTGTCTGCAACCTGCTTTGCTCAGTGCATGACCCCCTACTGTATCCAGATACCTGTGCCTACAGCAATCAGCCATGCTTCTGTCGCACTGTAGGTGAGAGCCTGCACCATGCACTTGGTGACCAACTGCTTGCACACCTGAGCTGAATCCATACAGGAAAATTTAGTGGACTTCTGGCACACATACTTAATTACAGATCTAACTACCTGGTGACAGGACATTAAGGTTCAAAGATGCCAATAATCAAACTAGCACACATGAGCAGCCTATTTGGGCATATCAAAACAAAACAAAAAGCTAAGACACACTTAACAAATACAAAATAATTTTATAATAGCTTATTGATTTCTCAGAGACAGCAGTCAATATCAAATCACGTAAAGAGGCAGTCCATGATGCCTTCAACAAGCTCCCAAAATAAAGAATCAATAAATTTCCTGGAGGAAGAGAATTTCTTGGAATTACCAGAGAGAGAATAAAAAAGATTAATATACAGAACACTTCAAGAAATTATAAAGGAAATTCATCAAAATGCAGAGAACTCAAAAGAACACACAGTAGTGGAACTTGAAAAAATTATTCAAGAGCATAATGACAAATTTAATAAGCTGCAAGAATCCACAGAGGGATAGCAATCAGAAATCCAGAGGATTAACCATAAAATTTCAGAATTAGACCACTCAATAAAAAGTCACAGGAGCAGAATTGAAGCAGTAGAATCAGAATTAGTGACATTGAGGATAAAGCACTTGATACCAACTTATTTGAGGAAAAATCAGATAAAAGAATTAAAAAGAATGAAGAAACTCTAAGAGTTTTGTGGGACTGTATCAAGAGTAATAACCTATGAGTGATTGGAGTACCAGAACAGGGCGGGGTGGGGGGGAGCGGATAACAGAAAATATAGAGAAAATGGTTGCAGATTTGTTGACAGAAAACTTCCCTGATATCATGAACGATGATAAGATATCTATCCAAGATGCTCATCGAACCCCACATAAGGTACATCCCAAAAGAAAGTCACCAAGACATATTATAATCAGACTTACTAAAGATAAAGAGAGAATTTTAAGAGCAGCTAGGTCTAAAAGAAAAGTCCTCTACAAAGGAGAGTCAATTAGGATAATCTTGGACTACTCAGCAGAAACCATGCAAGCAAGAAGGCAATGGAATGGCATACATAAAGCCTTGAAGGAAAAAAATTGCCAGCCCAGAATTACATATTCAGCAAAAATGTCTCTCAAATATGATGGCGAAATTAGGGCATTTCCAGATAAACAGAAGTTTAGGGAATTTGAAAGAACCAAACCAAAATTACAAGAAATACTAAAGGGAGTCTTCTGGTTAGAAAATCAGTAACAACAGATAACAATGCAAGACTAGAACACAGGACAGAGCAATGAGATATCGACTTAGATAGGGAAGTCACAAAAATACAACAAAGCTAAAACATTGAAAATACAGAGATATAAATATGTAAAAAATGACAATATTAAAAAAAGGACTTAAAAAATGTAGACATAGAGGTTTCATATGGAGAGGAAGTCAAGGAGATTGGTATAAACTTAGAAAAATAGGGGTAAATATTAAGGTAACCACAAAGGAAACTAACAATCCTACAAATCAAAATAAAAAACTAGAAAAATATAAAGACTCAATAAAGACAAAATCAACAGCAAAGAAAAAGATGAAAAGAAAATACATAAAGAAAAATGACTCAGCACAGAAAATTAAGGGGAACAAAGAAACTGTGCACAACAGACAAAAAAGACATCAAAATGACAGCACTAAACTCATACCTATCAATAATTATGCTGAATGTAAATGGACTAAATGCACCAATAAAGAGACAGAGAGTGGCAGATTGGATAAAATCACGATCCGTCGATATGCTGCTTACGAGAGACACACTTTAGACTTAAAGACACAAACAAGCTAAAACTCAAAGAATAGAAAAAAGTATATCAAACAAACAACACTCAAAAAAGAGTGGGAGTGGCAATATTAATCTCTGAAAAAATAAACTTTAAAGTAAAATCCACACAAAGGATAAGGAAGGACACTATATAATGATTAAAGGCTCAATACACCAGGAGGGCATAACTATAATAAGTATTTATGCACCCAATGGCAGGGCTTCAAAGTACATAAACTCTAACAGCACTGAAAAGAGAGCCCCACAATCGTAGTAGGAGACTTCAACATGCCACTTTTGGTGAAGGACAGAACATCTAGAAAGAAGCTCAACAAAGACACGGAACAGCTAAATCCTACAATTAACCAACTTGATCTCATAGACATATACCGAACACCACACAACAGCAGCCAAGTATACTTTCTTTTCCAACGTACATGGAACATTCTCCAGAATAGAGCACATATTAGGCCATAAAACAAGCCTTAACAAAATCCAAAACATCAAAATATTACAAAGCATATTTTCTGACCATAAAGCCATAAAAGTAGAAATCAACAACATAAAAAGCAAGGTAAAAAAATCAAACACATGGAAACTGAACAACACCTTGCTCAAAAACTACTGGATAGAAGAAATTAAGTATCGAATAAAGAAATTCATAGAATCAAATGAGAATGAAAGCACATTCTACCAGAAACTTTGTGACACAGCAAAAGCAGTGCAATAAATGCACACATCCAAAAAGAAGAAAGGGCCATAGTCAAAACATTAACCCTACAACTGGAACAAGTAGAGAGCAGCAAAAGAAGCCCTGAGGAGTCAGAAGAAAGGAAATAATAAGAATTACAGAAGAATAAAGTTAAATGGAGACTAGAAAAACAATTGAAAGAGTTAACAAGACCAAAAACTGGTTCTTTGAAAAGATCAACAAAATTGATAAACCACTGGCCAAACTGACAAAAGAAAAACAGGAGAGGATGCAGATAACCCATATAAGAAATGAGATGGGTGATATCACAACAGACCCAAGTGAAATTAAAAGAATCATAACAGAATACTATGAAAAATTGTAGTAAAAAATTTGAAAACCTAGAGGAAATGGACAAATTTCTAGAAACTCACTACCTAGCTAAACTAATTCAAACAGAGGTAGAACAACTAAATAAACCAATAACAAAAGAAGAGATTGAAAAGGTAATTTAAAAACTACCCCACCCCCAAAAAACCCTGGGCCAGATGGCTTCACTGGTGAATTCTACCAAATTTTCAGAGAACTGTTAACACCACTTCTACTAAAAGTATTTCAGAACATAGAAAAGGATGGAATACTCCCAAACTCATTCTATGAAGCCAGCATAACCCTGATACCAAAACCAGGCAAAGACATCACAAAAAGAGAAAATTACAGACCAATATCCCTCATGAACATTGATGCAAAAATCCTCCCCAAAATTCTAGCCAATAGAATTCAGCAACATATCAAAAAAATAATTCACCATGATCAAGTGGGATTTATACCACGTATGCAGGGATGGTTCAACATTAGAAAAACAATCAATGTAGTCCATCACATAAATAAAACAAAAGACAAGAACCACATGATCTTATCAATCGATGCAGGAAAGACATTTGACAAAGTCCAACACCGATTCATCATAAAAACTCTCAACAAAATAGGAATAGAACGGAAATTCCTCAATATACTTAAGGGCATTTATACAAAACCAACAGCCAACATCATTCTGAATGGAAAGACTTTGAAGGCATTCCCCTTGAGAACAGGAACCAGACAAGGATGCCCTTTATCACCACTATTATTCAACACTGTGCTGGAGGTCCTAGGCAGAGCAGTGTGGCTAGAAAAAGAAATAAAGGGCATCCAAATAGGTAGGGAAGGAGTCAAAATATCTCCATTTGCAGATGATATGATCTTATACACAGAAAACCCAAAGGAATGCACAAGAAAACTACTGGAACGAATAGATTTCAGCAAAGTTTCAGGATACAAGATAAACATACAAAAATCAATTGGATTCCTTTACACCAACAAAGAGAACCTTGAAGAGGAAATCACCAAATCAATACCATTTACTATAGCCCCCAAGAAGGTAAAATACTTAGGAATAACTCTAACCAGAGATGTAAAAGATCTCTACAGAGAAAACTACAAGACACTACTGCAAGAAACTAAAAGAGACCTGCATAAGTGGAAAAATATACCTTGCTCATGGATAGGTAGACTCAACATAGTGAAGATGTCAATTCTACTCAAAGCGATGTGCAGACACAATGCAATCCTGATCCAAATTCTACCAACATTTTTTTCTTGAGATGGAGAAACTAATCACCAACTTCATACGGAAAGGGAAGAGGCCCTGAATAAATAAAGCATTACTGAAGAAGAAGAACAAAGTGGGAGGCCTCACACTACCTGATTTTAGAACTTATTATACCCTCACGGTAGTCAAAACAGCCTGGTATTGGTACAACAACAGATACATAGACCTATGGAACAGAATTGAGAATCCAGACATAATTCCATCCACCTATGGGCAGCTGATATTTGACAAAGGCCCAAAGCCCATTAATTGGGTGAAAAGACAGTCTCTTTAACAAATGGTGCTGGCGTAACTGGATATACATCTGCAAAAAACTGAAACAAGACCCATACTTCACACCATGCACAAAAATGAACTCAATATGGATCAAAGACTTAAATATAAAATCAAAAACGATAAAGATCATGGAAGAAAAAATAGGGACAATGCTAGGAGCCCTAATACATGGCATAAAAAAATATGAACCATAAGTAACAATGCACAAGCACCCGAAGAGAGACTAGATAAATGAGAGCTCCTAAAAATCAAAGACTTATGCTCATCAAAAGGCTTCACTAAAAGAATAAAGAGACAACCTACAGACTGGGAAAAAAAATCTGGCTATGACAAATCTGATTAGCGTCTAATCCCTAAAATCTACAAGATACTGCAAAACCTCAACAACAAAAAGACAAATAACACAATTAAAAATAGGCAAAGGATATGAACAGGCACTTCACCAAAGAAGATATTCAGGCAGCTAACAGACACATGAAGAAATGCTCACAATCATTAGCCATTAGATAAATGCAAATCAAAACTACAATGAGATATCATCTCATCCCAACAAGGCTAGCATTAATCCAAAAAACACAAAATAATAAATGCTGGAGAGGTTGTGGAGTGACTGGAACACTTATACACTGTTCGTGGGAATGTAAGATGGTACAACCACTTTGGAAATCGATTTGGCACTTCCTTAAAAAGCTAGAAATAGAAGTACCATACGATCCAGCAATCCCACTCCTTGGAATATATCCTAGAGAAATAATAACCGTCACACGAATAGATATATGCACACCCATGTTCATTGCAGCACTGTTCACAATAGCAAAAAGATGGAAACAACTTAGATGCCCATCAACAGACGAGTGGATAAACAAATTATTGTATATCCACACAATGGAATACTACTCAGCAATAAAGAACAATGATGAAGCTGTGAAACATCTTATAATGGAGGGCATTATGCTGAGTGAATTTAATCAGTATCAGAAGGACAAATATTGTATAAGACCACTATTATAAGAACTCAAGAAAAGGTTTAAACACAGAAGAAAACATTCTTGATGGTTACAAGGGCGGGGAGGGAGAGGGAGGTTTATTTACTAACTAGATAGTAGATAAGAATTATCTTAGGTGAAGGGAAGGACTGCATACACTACAGGGGAAGTCAGCACAACTGGACTAAACCAAAGCTAAGAAGTTTCCTGAATAAATCAAACACTTTGAGAGACAGAGTATCAGGAGTAGGAGTCTGGGGACCAAGCTTTCAGGAGACATCTAGGTCAACTGGCATAACAAAGCTTATTAAGAAAATGTTCTGCATCCTACTTTGGTGAGTGGCATCTGGGGTCTTAAAGCTTGCAAGCAGCCATCTAAAATGCATCAATTGGTCCCAACCACCTGGTGTAAAGAAGAATTAAGAACACCAAAGACACAAGGAAAGTATTAGCCCAAGAGACAGAAAGGGCCACATAAACCAGAGACTTCATCAGCCTGAAACAAGAAGAACTAGATGGTGCCCAGCTACCACCAATGACTGTCCTGAGAGGGAACACAAACGAGAGTCCCTGATGGAGCAGGAAAAAGGTGTGGTGCAGAACTCAAATTCTAGTAAGAAGACCAGACTTAATGGTCTGACTGAGACTGGAGGAACCCCGGCAATCATGGCCCCTGGATTCTCTATCAGCCCAGAAATGAAACAATTTCTGAGGCCAACTCTTCAGACAGGGATTGGACCGGACTGTGGGACATAAAATGATACTTGTGAGGAGTGTGTCTCTTAGCTCAAGTAGATACAAGAGACTAAATGGGCAGCTTCAGTCCAGAGGTGAGATGGGAAGGCAGAGAGTGTTAGGAGCTGGTTGAATGGACATGGGGAATCAGGGGTGGAAAGGGGGAATGTGCTGTTGCAGTACGGGGAGAGCAATTAGGGTCACATAACAATGTATGTAAAAATTTTTGTATGGGAGACTAACTTGAAATGTAAGCTTCATTTATACTACAACAATAAAAAAATTAAAAAATAAAACAATAACCAAAAAAGAACAAGAGTGGCAAAATTAATCTCCTATAAAATAGACTTTAAAGCAAAATCGACCACAAACCAAAAGGAAGGTCAATCTATAGTGACTAAAGTTTCAATCCACCAGGAGGACTTAACCATAATAAATATATATCTATCCAATGACAGGGCTCCAAAATACATAAAACAAACTCTAACAGCATTGAAAAGAGAAATAGTTGCAAAATAATAGTAGATTTCAACACACCAATTCTGGTGAAGGACAGAACATCTAGAAAGAAACTCAATAAAGATACAGAAGATCTAAATGCCACAATCAACTAACTCGACCACATAGACATATACAGAACACTCCACCCAAAATCAGCAAAGTATATATTCTTTTCCAATGTACATGGAACATCCTCCAGAATAGACCACATTTTAGCCCATAAAGCAAGCCTCAAGAAAATCCAAAACATTGAAATAATATAAAGCATCTTCTCTGATCATAATGCCATAAAAGCACAAATCCGTAAGAGAAACATCAAGGAAAAAAATCAAATACATGGAAACTGAACAACACCTTCCTTAAAAACTGCTAGGTAATAAGAGAAATCAAGTATGGAATAAAAAATTCATAGAATCAAATGAGAATGAAAATATAACAGTAAACACACATATCAAAAAAGAAGAAAGGGCCAAAACAAAACACTAACATTACAACTGAAACAAATAGAAAGAGAAGTGCAAAAGAAGCCCACAGGCATCACAAGGAAGGAAATAATAAAGATTAGAGCAGAAAGAAATGAAATAATGGGGAAAAAACAATAGAATCAACAAGACCAAATGTTGGTTCTTTGAAAAGATGAACAAAATAGACAAATCAGTGGCCAAACTGACAAAATAAAAACAGGAGAGGAAAGCGAGTAACATGAATAAGAAATGAAACACGTGATATTGCAACAGACACAACTAAAATAAAAAGAATCATAATAGAATGCTCTGAAAAATTGTACCCCACAAATTTGAGAATCTAGAGGAAATGGACAAATTTCTAGAAACATATTACCTACCTAAACTAACACAAACTGAGGTAGAAAAACTAACCCTATCCATAACAAAATAAGACATTGAAGAGGTAATAAAAAAAACTCCCACCACCACCACCAACAGCAAAAAAGTCCTGACCTAAACACTTCACTGGTGAATTCTACCTTTCAGAGAAGAGCTCACACCAGTACAACTGAAATTATTTCAAAACATAGGAAAAAAAGTAATACATCGAAATTCATACTATGAAGCCAGCATAACCCTGATAACAAAGCCAAGCAAAGACACCACAAAAAAAGAAAACTACAGACCAATATGCCTCATGAACATAGAAGCAAAAATTATTAACAAAATTCTAGCCAATAGAATTCAGCAGCATATCAAAAACATAATACATCATGACCAAGCGGGAGTCATTCAGGGATAGTTCAACATTAGAAAATCAATCAATATAATCCACCACATAAATGAAACAAAAGAATCACATAATCATCTTTATTGACAAGGAAAGTGTATTTGACAAAGTCCAACACCCATTGTTGATAAAAACTCTCAGCCAAATAGGAATAGAAGGAAAATTCCTCAACATAATAAAGGGCATTTATACAAAAACCAACAGCTCACAACATTCTAAATGGAGAGAGATTGAAAGCATTCCCCTTGAGAACAGGAACCACACAAGGATGTCTTTTATCACCACTCTTATTCAACATCGTTCTGGAAGTCCTAACTACAGCAATAGGGCAAGAAAATAAATGAAGTGCATGCAAATTGGTACAGAAGAGGTAAAACTGTAACTATTCACAGATGATGTAATCTTATACACAGAAAACCCCAAAGCATCCACAAGAAAGTTACTGGAATTAATAGAAGATTTTGGCAAAGTAGCAGGATAGAAGCTTAACATTAAAAAATCAGTTGAATTTCTCTATACCAACGAAGAGAACTTCAAAGAGGAATTCAACAAATCAATGCTATTTACAATAGCCCCTAAGAAGATAAAATACTTAGAAACGTAAAACCTATACAAAGAAAACTACTAAACACCACTGCAAGAAATGAAAAGAGACCTACCTAAGTGGAAAAACATACCATGCTCATGGATAGGAAAACTCAACATTGTGAAAATGTCAATACTCCCCACCAAAGTAATCTACAGATACAATTCAATCCCAATCCAAATTCTAATAGCATTCTTTAAAGACATGGACAACAGAACCACCACATTTATACAGAAAGGAAGAGACCCCCTATCAGCATAGCAATAATGAAGAAGAAGAACAAAACAGAGGCTTCACACTACCTGATCTCAGAACCTATTATACCCCACGGTAGTCAAAACAGCCTGGTATTTATACAACAACAGACACATAGACCCAATGTACAGAATCGAGAACCCTGACGTAAATTCATCCTACTATGAGCAGCTGATATTTGACAAAGGTCCAAAGTCTATTGAATGAAGAATAGACAGTGTTGTTAAAAAATGGTGCTGGCATAATTGGATGTCCATGTATGAAAAAATGAAACAGGGCCGATACCTCACACCATACACAAAAAAATAACTCCAAATGGGTCAAAGATGTAAATATAAAACCTAAAACGATAAAGATCATAGAAGAAAATATAGGGATAAGATCAGGGGTCCTACTACATCGCATGAAGAGAATATACACCATAACTAATAATGCTGCCTTCTCAAAGTAGAGTCGACTTTACTGTCGTGGATGAATTCAAGCTCTTGGTACCTTCATTTACTGATGTGGCACGACTCAAAATGAGAAGAAACAGCTGCAAACATCCATTAATAATCAGAAAGTGAAATGTATGAAGTATGAATTTAGAAAAATTGGAAATCATCAAAAATGAAATGGAACATATAAATATGGATATCCTAAGCATTAGTGAGGTGAAAAGGACTTGTTGTTAGGTGCTGTCGAGTCGGTTCTGACTCATAGAGAATTCATGTACAATAGAACAAAAATCTGCCCGGTCTTGTGCCAACCTAACAATCGTTGTTATGCTTGAGCCCATTGTTGCAGCCACTGTGTCAGTCCATCTCTTTGAGGGCCTTCCTCTTCTTTGCTGACCCTCTGCTTTACCAAGCATGATGTCCTTCTCCAGGGACTGATCCCTCAGATAACATGTCCAAAGTATGTGAGACGTAGTCTCACCATCCTTGCTTCTAAGGAACATTATGGTTGTACTTCTTCCAAGACAGATTTGTTTGTTCTTTTGGCAGTCCACGGTATAGCCAATATTCTTCGCCAACACCACAATTCAAAGACATCAATTCTTCTTCTGTCTTCCTTATTCATCACCCAGCTTTCGCATGCATATGAGGTGACATATTTGCTTTTTAACACGTTAAAGAGATCTTTTGCAGCAGATTTGCCCAATGCAATGCGTCCTTTGATTTCTTGACTGCTGCTTCCATGGCTGTTGATTGTGGATCCAAGGAAAATGAAATCCTTGACAACTTCAATCTTTTCTCCGTTTATCATGATGTTGCTTATTGGTCCAGTTGTGAGGATTTTGGTTTTCTTTATGTTGAGGTGTGCAATCCATACTGAAGGCTGTAGTCTTTGATCTTCCATCAGTAAGTGCTTCAAGTCCTCTTCACTTTCAGCAAGCAAGGTTGTGTCATCTGCATAATGCAAGTTGTTAATGAGTCTCCATCCAATCCTGATGTCCCGTTCTTCATCATAGAATCCATTTTTCTCAGATTATTTGCTCACTATACAGATTGAATAAGTATGGTGAAATGATACAACCCTGAGACACACGTTTCCTGACTTTAAACCACGCAGTATCCCTTTGTTCTGTCCAAAAGACTACCTTGTTATCTATGTACAGGTTCCTTATGAGCGCAATTAAGTGTCCTGGAATTCCTATTCTTCACAATGTTATCCATAATTTATTATAATCCACATAGTTGAATGCCTTTGCACAGTCAATAAAACACAAATAAACATCTTTTTGGTATTCTCTGCTTTCATCCAGGATCCACATAACATCAGCCACGATATCCATGGTTCCACCTCCTCTTCTGAATCTGGCTTGAATTTCTGACAGTTCCCTGTCGATACACTGCTGCAGCCACTTTTGAATGACGTTCAGCAAAATGTTACTTGTGTGTGGTATTAATGATATTGTTGGATAATTTCCACATTCTGTTGGATCACCTTTCTTGGTAACAGGCATAAATATGGGTCCCTTCCAGTTGGTTGGCCAGGTAGCTGTCTTCTAAATTTCTTGGCATAGACGAGTGAACACTTCCAGTGCTGCATCTGTTTGTTGAAACATCTCAATTGGTATTCTGTCAATTCCTGGAGCCTTGTTTTATGCCAATGCCTTCAGTGCAGCTTGGATTTCTTCCTTTAGTACCATTGGTTCTGGATCATATGCTACCTTCTAAAATGGTTGAACATTGTCCAATTCTTTTTGCTATGTGACTCTGTGTATTCCTTCCATCTTCTTGTGATACTTCCTGTGTCATTTAATATTCAATACTGCAACTCGAGGCTTGAATTTTTTCTTGAGTTCTTTCAGCTTGAGAAATGTCAGGCGTGTTGTTCCCTTTTGGATTTCTACCTCTATGTTTTTGCATATGTCATCATAATGCTTTCCTTTGTCTTCTCAAGCCACCCTTTGAAATCGTCTGTTCAGCTCTTTTACTTCATCATTTCTTCCTTTCACTTTAGCTACTCGATGTTCAGGAGCAAGTTTCAGAGTCTCTTCCGACATCCACTTTGGTCTTTTCTTTCTTTCCTATCTTTTTAACGACCTCTTGCTTTCTTCGTGTATGATGTCCTGATATCATTCCGCAACTCATCTGGTCTTTGGTCATTAGTGTTCAACTTGTCAAATCTGTTCTTGAGACAGTCTCTAAATTCAGGTGGGATACGGTCAAGGTTGTACTTTGGCTCTTGTGGACTTGTTCTAATTTTCTTCAGTTTCAACTTGAACTTGCGTATGAGCAATTGATGGTCTGTTTCACAGTCGGCCCCTTGTCTTGTTCTGACTGACCATATCAAGCTTTTTATCATCTCTTTCCGTAGATGTAGTCAATTTGATTCTTGTGTATTCCATCTGATGAAGTCCACACGTATAGTTGGTGTTTATGTTGTTGAAAAAAGGTATTTGCAATGAAGAAGTCGTTGGTCTTGCAAAATTCTATCATGTGCTCTCTGGCAACATTTCTATCACCAAGGTCATATTTTCCAACTACTGATCCTTCTTCTTTGTCTCCAGCTTTCACATTCCAATTCCCAGTAATTATCAATGCATCCTGATTGCATGTTCAATCAACTTCAGACTGCAGAAGTTGTTAAAATCTTCAATTTCTTCATTTTTGGCCTTAGTAGATGGTGCATAAGTTTGAATAAGAGCTGTATTAACTGGTCTTCCTTGTAGGCATATGGATATTATCCTATCACTGACAGTGTTGCACTTCAGGATAAATCTTGAAATGTTTATTTTAACAATGAATGCAATGCCATTCTTCTTCTATTTGTCATTCCCGGCATGGTAGACCATATGATTGTCGTATTCACAATGGCCAACACTAGTCCATTTCAGCTCACTAATGCCTGGGATATCCATGTTTACGTGTTCCATTTCATTTTTAATGATTTTCAATTTCCCTAGATTCATACTTCGTACATTTATTCCACATTCCAATAATTAATGGATAGTTACAGCTGTTTCTTCTCATTTTGAGTCATGCCGCATCAGCAAATGAAGATACCAAAAGTTTGACTCTATCCATGTCATTAAGGTCGACTCTACTTTAAGGAGGCAGCTCTTCCCCAGTCATGTTTTGAATGCCTTCCAACCTGAAGGGCTCATTTTCCTGCAGTATATCAATGTTCCACTGCTATTCATACAGTTTTCACTGGCTAATTCTTTTCAGAAGTAGAGTGCCAGATCCTTCTTCCTAGTCCGTGTTAGTCTGGAGGCTCAACTGAAACATGTCTGCCATGTGTAACCCTGCTAGTATTTGAATACCAGTGGCATAGCTTCTGGCATCACAGCAACACACAAGCCCCCACAGTACAACAAATTGACAGATTTGTGGGGGCAGATTATATTGCAGATGTATGCTGCAGTTATATACTGCAGATATGTACTACACAGCAGATATATATTTCAGATATATACTGCAGATACATACCACAGATATGTAATGCACAGCAGATATATATTATAGGTATATACAGATATATATATATAGTGGATATGTACTGTAGATATGTACTGGACTGCAGATACGTATTGCAGATATATACTGCAGATGATATATGCTGCTGGTAAATACTACAGACATATACTGCAGATACATACTGAAGATATATACTGCACTGTAGATATATACTGCAGATATACACTGTAGTTACATACTGCAGATATATAACATATATACTGTAGAAGTATAGTACAGATATATAGTGTACTTATATACTGCAGGTATATACTGAAAATATATATTGTAGATACATACTGTACTTCAGATATATACTGCAAATATATACTGTAGATATATACTAAAGACATATGCTCTATTGCATATAGATACTGCAGATACACTGTGCAGATTTATACTGCAGATATATACTGCAGATATACACTGCACAGCAGGTATATCCTGCAGATATGTATTGTAGATCTATACTGCAGATATATATAACAGATATACAGTGCAGATATACATGCAGATATATAGTGCACTTATTTAGTGTAGATATATACTGCAGATGTAGATTGCAGATATGTAATACTGCAGATATAGAATTCGGATATATACTGCAGGTATATATTGTGGATACATACTGCACTGCAGATGTATACCACAAATATATACTCCACTGCATATAGATACTACAGATATATACTGTAGAAATACACAGCAGTTATATATTACAGATTATACTGCAGATATTTAGTACTGCAGATATATACTGTAGATATGTACTGCACTGCAGATATGTATTACAGATATACACTGGAAATATATACTGAAGTTATATATAGCAGATATACACTGCAGATGTATACTGAAGACATACTGTGGATATACACTACAGATATATACTACAGATGTATACTTCAGATATTTAATACTGCACACATATACTGCAGATATGTACTGCACTGCAGATATGTATTGCAGGTATATACTGGAGATATACACTGAAGTTATATATGGCAGATATACAGTGCAGATATATATATATGTACATATATATACAGAAGATATACACTGTGGATATACACTGCAGATATATACTACCGGTATATACCGCACTGCAGATGTGTACTGTGGATATATACTGCAAACATATACTGCAGACATATACTGCTGATACATACTACAGATATACACTGGGGACATATACTACAGATATATACTGCACTGCAGATATACATTGCAGATAGATACTTTAGATATATACTGCAGATATTAGATACTGGAGATACATACTGCAGATATATAAGGCAGATACATACTGCACTGCAGAATACTGCAAACATATACTGTAGATGTATGCTGAACTATATATATAGTGCAGTATATGCTGCAGACGTATAGTGTGTATATATACTGCCAATATATACTGCAGATATATATGGCAGGTAGATACTGGAGATACATACTGCAGATACATAGTGCAGATATATACGGCAGATACATGCTGCACTGCAGATATGTTCCGCAGATATATATTGCAAACATACACTGCAGAGATATACTGCAGATATATACAGTAGCTATATAGTGCACTGCAGATATATACTACAGATGTATACTGCAGTTATATACTGTAGATATATTCTGCAGATATTTGCTGCAGTGATATACTGCAGTTGTATATTACAGATACATACTGCAGAAATATACTGCATATGTATACTGCAGACGTATAGTGCAGATATACACTGTAGATATATACTGCACTGCAGATGTATACTGTAGATAAGTTTATATATGAAATATTTTTATGTATGAAATATTTTATCTTGAAAAACATCTTTGTGTATGAAAAAAGTCTTTACGTGTGAAACCCGTGTTTATGTGTGAAACACATCTTTATAATGAAACATGTCTACTTGTGAAACGTATCATTTTGTTGCAATATGACTTTAGTGTGATAAATGTTTTTATGGGTGAAACACGTCTTTATGTGTGAAACACGTCTTTTTGTGTGAAACATGTCTTTATGTGTGACACACATCTTTATGTGTGAAACATTTATGCAAGTATGAAAAATGTACATGAAAAACAATTATAAAAGAAATATAGTTATAATGGAATTATACTCATATACAAATACACTGATATGTGAAATATTTGTACACATGAAAATTTTTGATACATTTTTATGCATAAAATATTTTATATAAGAAATAATTTTATATTTAAAATATTTTTACATATGAAATATTTTATATAAGAAATAATTTTATACATGAAATGTTTTTATAGATGAAATGATTTTTATATGTAAAATTTTTATATATGAAATATTTCTATACATAAATATTTTTATACACAAAAATTTTATATATGAAATATTTTTACATAGGAAATACTTTTACAGATAAAATATTATTACATAGGATACATTTTACATATGAATTATTTTTAGATATGAAATATTTGTATATAAGAAATAACTTTTATGTGAAATTTTTATACATAAAATGACATATATGAAATATTTTTATATATGAAGTGTTTTATATATGAAATAATTTTTATGTGTGAAATGCTTTTATAGATGACATACTTTTATATAAGATACATTTTTATACTGGAAATACTTTATACATGAAATATTTTTATATATAAAATGTCTCATATACAAAATATTCCTATATATTAAATATTTGTATATGAAATATATTTATATATAAAATATTTTTGCATAAGAAATATTTTATCATATGAAATATTTACTATTCAATATATTTATAAATTAAATATATTTAAATAAGAAATATTTTTACATATCAAATATTTTTATCCAAAAAATGTTTCTATAAAAGAAATGTTTTTACATATGAAATTTTTTATAAATCATGTATTTTTCATATGAAAAATTTTTATGTATGAAATATTTTGTTTAAAATAGTCTTTATGTGTGAAACATGACTTTATGTTTGAAACACGTCTTTATATGTGAAACACTTCTTTATGTTGAAATGCGTCTTTCTGTTGAAACACATCTTTATGTGTGAAACACAGCTTTATGTGTGAAAGATTTATATAAGTCTGAAACAGATATATGAAGTAGAGTTATTAAAGAAACATATTTATAATTGAAATATAGGCATATATGAAATATAGTTATATATGAAATATTTGTTACATGAAATTTTTTGATATATGTTTTTATGTATGAAATATTTTAAATATGAAATATTTTACATGTGAAATACTATTATATAAGAAATAATTGTATACATGAAATGATTTTATAGATGAAACAATTTTATAGATATAATGGTCTTTATATGTGAAATAGTTTTACACATAAATTGGTATACACCAAATATTTTTGTATTTGATATATTTTTAAATACGAAATGTTATATTTTAAATGTTTTTACATATGAAATATATTTATATATTAAATATGTATATAATGTTTTAATATTAGAACTATTTTTATATTTGAATAAGTTCTATATATTAACATATTTATATATGAAATATTTTCATATTTGAAATAGTTTTCATATGAAATATTTTACATAAAAATATATTTGTGTATGAAATATTTTTATTATGAAGTATTTTATAAATGAAATATTTGTGTATAATAAATATTTTACATAAGATATAGTTTTTCATATGAAATATTTTATATAGAAAATGTTTTTATATATGAAATGTTATACATGATGTAGTTTTATATGAAATGTTTTTCTATATGAAATGTTGTATATGACACATTTTATACATGAAACATTTCTATGCATGAAATAAGTTTTATATATGAAATATTTTTCTATTTGAAATATTTTACATATGAAATGTATTTATGTAGAAAATTTTCACATATGAAATACTTTTATATATGTAATACATTTATAGATGAAATATTTTTATAACAAATAATTTTACATGTGAAATGATTTTGTAGATGCAATGATTTTCATATATGAAATGCTCTTACGTATGAAATGTTTTATGCAAAAATATTTTTATACATAAATATATTTTTATGCATGGAATATCTTATACATGAAATATTTTAACATAAGAAATATTTTTAAATGGGAAAAAATTTTACATGTGAAATATGTTTACATATGAATTATCTTTCATAGGAAATATATTTACATATGAAATAGTTGTACCTAAGATATTTTTATATAAGAAATATTTTTATATACACAATGTTTTTATATAAGAAGTCTTTT
Source organism: Dugong dugon (assembly GCA_030035585.1). Taxonomy (NCBI): domain Eukaryota; kingdom Metazoa; phylum Chordata; class Mammalia; order Sirenia; family Dugongidae; genus Dugong; species Dugong dugon. Next base: position 71,151,432 of record CM057461.1, read on the forward strand.
TATATATGAAGTAGTTTTAGATATGAAATGTTTCTATAAATAAAAAGATCTTTATATATGAAATGTTTTTATATATGACATGTTTTTATCTATGCCACATTTTTATCCATGAAACATTTTTATGCATGAAATATATTTATATTTATGAACATATATATAAATATATATGAAATGTATATATGAAAATATTCACATATAAAATATTTTTATATATGAAATACTTTACATATGAAATATATATTAAATATATTTATAAATGAAATATATTTACATAGGAAATATTTTTATATATCAAATATTTTTATATATGAAATGCTTTTATATAAGAAGTATTTTTATGTGTGAAATGTTTTTATACATGATAAACTTAATATGAAATTTTTATATATCAAATATTCTATGTATGAAATGTCTTTATATAGGAAATATATTTATATATCAAGTATTTTTAGGTACAAAATATTTTCATATGTGAAATATTTTATGTGTGGAAAAACATCTTTATATGTGAAACACATCTTTATGTTGAAACATGTCTTTACATGTGAAACATGTTTTTATGTGTGAAACAAGACTTTTTGTGTGAAACAAGTCTTTATGTGTGAAAAATTCTTTACGTTGAAACGTGTTTTTATGTTGAAGTACGTCTTTATGTTGAATCATGTATATTTATTGAAACGTCTTTATGTGTGAAACTCTTCTATGTTGAAACACGTCTTTATGATCTTTATGAGTAAAACACATCTTCATGAGTAAAATAAGTCTTTTTGTGTGAAACATATCTTTATGTTGAAGCACATCTTTAAGTGTGAAATTCAAGTTATGTGTGAAATACATTTTTATTTTCAAACATGTCTTTATGTTGAAACACATCTTTACATGCATAACTTGTCCTTATACTGAAACATGTCTAATGTGTGAAACATGTCTTTATGTTGAAATATGTATTTATGTTGAAACTAGTCTTTAAGTGTGAAACTTGTCTTCATGTTGAAATGTGTCTTTACGTGTGAAACATCTTTATGCTGAAACAAGTCTTTATGTTCAAACATGTCTTTATGTGTGAAACTCAAGTTAATTTTAAACACGTCTTTCTGTGTGAAACACGTCTTTTGGTGTCAAACATATCTTTATGTGTGAAACATATCTTATATTGTGAAACATGTTGTCATGGTTTGAATTATGTCCACCCAAAAATGTGTGTATCAATTTGGCTGGGCCATGAGTCCCAGAATTGTGTGGTTGGCCTCCATTTTGTGATTGTAATTTTATGTTAAAGAGGATTAGGGTGGGATTGTAACACCACCTTTACCCACGTCACATCCCTGATCCAATGTAAAGGGAGTTTCACTGGGGTGTGGCCTGCACATAAAAGGAAAGGGAAGCAAGCAGAGGGTTGGGGACCTCATACAATCAAGAAAGCAGAGCTGGGAGCAGAGCAGGTCCTTTGGACCAGGATCCCTGTGCAGAGAAGCTCTTAGGCTGGGGGAACACTGAAGAGAAGGCTGACAGAGAGAAAAAGCCTTCCCCTGAAGCTGACACCCTGAATTTGGACTTTTAGCCTACTTTAACTGTGAGCAAATAAACTTCTCTTCATTAAAACCATCCACTTGTGGTGTTTCTATTATAACAGCACTAGATAACTAAGACACATGTCTTTTTGTGTTAAACAGATTTTTATGTTTGAAACATGTCTTTATGTTGAAGCACATGTTTACCTTGAAATACATCTTTATGTGTGAAACTTGTCTTTATGCGTGAAACACTTCTTTATATGTGAATCACGTTTTTATGTTTGAGCCACGTATGTAAGTATGAAACATGTATAGGAAATGTAGTTATATATGAAATATTTTTATATATGAAAAATTTTGATGTAAGATATATTTTTATGAATGAAATGCTTTACATATGAATTATTTTTATATATGAAGTATTTTTACATATGAAATATTTTTATATATGAAAAATTTTGATGTAAGATATATTTTTATGAATGAAATGCTTTACATATGAATTATTTTTATATATATGAAGTATTTTTACATATGAAATATTTTTATATATGAAAAATTTTGATATAAGATATATTTTTATGAATGAAATATTTTACATATGAATTATTTTTATATTTGAAATATTTTACACATGAACTATATTTATATATGAAATACTTTTATATAAGAAACATCTGTATATAAGAAATAATTTTGTAGATGAAATAATTTTTATACATGAAAAGTTTTTAGGTATAAAATATTTTTATACATGAATTATCTTTATATTTGAAATACTTTTACATATGAAATATTTTTACATATGAAATATATTTATATAAGAAATATTTTTATATATGAATTAATTTTACATATGAAATATTTGAAAAGAAGAAATTTTTATATAAGAAACATTTTTACGTGAAATATTTTAATATGTAAAATATTTTTAAATATGACACATTTTTATACATGAAATATTTTTATGCATGAAGCATATTTTATATTTGAAATATTTTATATATGAAATATTCTTATATAAGATGTATATGAGATATATTTATATAAAAATATTTTAAATATTAAATATTTATATATTAAATATATTTTTAATGAAATATATTTGCATATGATATATCTTTACATATGTAATATCTTTATATAAGAAATATTTTTGATGCAGAACCACCCAGAACTGCTAAGAGAACAGAAGATTTGCTTTGGAAGCAAGGATCTGCAGAAAGAAGGATATGCCGTTTCCAGATAAGAACACCTGCCTGAGGTGATGGTTCACCCATTTCAACCTGGAGATTGGATCCCGCTGCATGCCTGGAAAGAAGAGCCTCAATAGCCCAGGTGGAAAGGATCCTTCAAAGTTCTTCTCATTACCCATACCGTGGTCAAACTGAAAAGAGTCAAACCTTGGATTCACCACACCCAGCTGAAAGTGGCACCTACCCCAGGCCCCAACCCCACAACGACAACTTTTCAGGATAACCGGAACCGTTAGCCTTTATAAGACCTGAAGTATCTGTAAGAGACTCTGAGATTTTAACCTACAGAGTTTGTTAACTGTATTTTTTTACTTCCTGTTCATATTTCACCTGTTTAAGATAGTAGGTCTCTTAAGCTAGACCCTGTTTCATGCAAATATGAAGCTGTGGTACCTTGTCTTCATTCTTCTCCTAACTCTGTCCCTCACATGCTCTTGGTATACTAAGACATTCGCTAAATTAGCACGATCAGTAGCAAGTGCGACCAGAATGACTAAATGTTAGATTCGTCAATACAGCAGAAAGCTACTTGACTTTATGTTCCTAACCAAGATAGGTCAAATATCTTTGACTGACTCACCTCCTGGTTACCTAGCTACAGTTAGTTAAAGTATTTGTTTACTATTTTTATTTCTTTAAATGTAACAGGAATTTTTGTCTGCTCTTTTATACAATATGATCCCCTACATTGAGGAGCCATTGCCCAATTTAAAAGATGCTTTCCACAACGCAGGGAATATGGCTTATCACCATATCCCCAAAGAGAAAGAGGGATTGATAGCTAAAGCAGCCAGGATCTGCTTGGCCATTAGCAAACAAAACCTTAGGGGATGGCAATGGGTGTGGCTCAGCTGGGAGTTGCTCGGATCAAGAACCTGCCCCCTCCTGTCCATTGTCCTCAAAGTGCTGGGTGTGGCTCAAGACAGTAAAACCCAGTTTACTAGCTGAAAGGACAAAGAAAAACTGCAATTTGTCTTCCTGTGCTTGCATGCCATGATAACATATATAGTCCTTAATGTTTGTATGTACTTCCTTGTGAGAGATGGTATAAAAGGTTTTGCCTCTCTTTGTTTGGAGAGCTTGATTTGAGGTATACACCTCCTTGCTCCTTGCCTGAGTGCTTGCAATAAACGCTCTTCCTCCCTCCTTAAAAAAAAAAAACATTTTTATGTAAGAAATATTTTAATATATGAAATATTTTTATATATGAAATGGTGTGCATATAAAATTTTTATACATGAAATTTTTTAATGAAATATCTGTATGCATAAATATTTTTATATTTGAAATATTATTATACATGAAATACTTTATGTATGAAATATTTTTACATATGGAATATTTTTACAAGTGAAATATTTTTTGCATATAAAATAGCTTTACATAGAAATATTTTACAAATGAAATATGTTTAAATTATAAGACATTTATATAAGAAATATTTTTAAATATGGGATATTTATATATATGAAATACTTTTATATAAGAAATATTTTTACATAGGAAATATATTTATATGTGAAATATTTATACATAAGACATTTTATATAAGAAATAATTTTTATATGAAAATATTTTTATATATACAATATTTTTATATATGAAATGCTTTTATTTATGAACTAGTTTTATATAAGAAATGTTTTTATATATGAAATGATTTTTACATGACATGTTTTTAGATGACACATTTTAATACATGAAATATTTTTATGCACAAAAAATTTTATATATAAAAATTTTTATATTTAAATATATTTATATATTATATATGAAAAATATTTATATATAAAATATAAAGAAAATTTTACATACAAAATGTTATTATATACTAAATACATTTGTGAATAAAATATTTTTACATATCAAATATTTTTATGTATAAAATACTTGTATGTAAGAAAAATTTTTATATATGAAATGTTTATATAAGAAATGCTATTATGTATTGAATGTTTTTATATATGTAAAGTTTTAATATGAAATTTTTATATATCAAATAATTCTATGTATGACATGTTCTTTTATATGAAATACTTTTATATAAGCAATGTTTTTATATATGAAATATTTTTAATATGAAATTTTTATATCTAAAATATTTATGTATATGCAATATTTTTCTGTTTGAAATTATTTATAAATGGAATATATTTCCACACAAAATATTTTTACATAGGCAATATGTAAATGTCATATTTTGGTATATGAAATATTTTTATATACAAAATAATTTTATACATGAAATGTTATTATTGGAGAAATGTGTTTATAGATGAAATGATATTACAGATGAAATGATTTTCATATATTAAGTATTCTTATGTATGAAATGTTTTTATACACAAATTTTTTAAACCTGAATTATTTTTATGTATAAAATATTTTATTTATGAAATATTCTTATATATAAAATATATTTATATGTAATTATTTTTATATGGAAATATTTTATGTCAAACACAACTTTACATGTGAAACACGTCTACATGTGTGAAACATGCCTTTATGTGTGAAACACGCCTTTTATGTTGAAACGTATTTATGTTGAAACACATCTTTATTACGAAACACGTCTTCATGTTAAAACACATCTTTAAGTTGAAACACATCTTTATTTGGGAAACTTGTCTTAAGTATAAAACTCTTTTATGTTGAAACGCATCTTTATGTGTGAGACAATTCTTTATGTGTGAAACATGTCTTTTTGAGTGAAATACTTCTTTTTGTGTGAAACAGGTCTATATGTGTGAAACATCTTTATGTTGAATCACTTTTATGTTGAAACACATCTTTATGATGAAACATGTCTTTATATTGGATCACATCTATATGTTGAAACACATCTTTATGTGGGACAACGTCTTTATGATGAGTCACATCTTTAAGTTGAAACACGTGTTTATTTGGGAAACTTGTCTTTAAGTATGAAACTCTTTTATGTTGAAACACATCTTTATGTGTGAGACACGTCTTTACATGTGAAACGTCTTTTTTAGTGAAACACGTCTTTTTGTGTGAAACAGGTCTATATGCGTGAAACATCTTTATGTTGAAACACGTCTTTATGTTGAAACATATCTTCATATTGAAACACATCTTTATGCTGAATCACGTCCTTATGTTTAAACTTGTCTTTAAGTTGAAACATGCCTTTATATTGAAAAAACATCTGTGTGTTGAAACACGTCTTTATGTGGGAAACACGTCTTTATGATGAATCATGTCTTTATGTTGAAACACGTCTTTATGTGGAATCACGTCTTTATGTTGAAACACATCTTTATGTAGAAACGTGTTTATGTCGAAACACATCTATATGTTGAATCATGTCTCTATGTTTAAACATGCCTTTATGTTGAAACCTGTTTTATAACATCTGTATGTTAAAACATGTCTTATGTGTAAAACTCGTCTTCATGTTAATGGAAGTCTTTATGTGTGAAACTCGTCTTTATGGTGAAACACAACTTCATGTCTGAAACAAGTCTATGTTGAAACACATCTTTATGTTGAAATCCATATTTATGTGGGAAAAATATCTTTATATTAAAAAATGTCTTTATGTGTAAAACTCGTCCTCATGTTAAAGCAAGTCTTTATGTGTGAAATTCATCTTTATGGTGAAAAACGACTTTATGTGTTGTGATTATTAAGATTGTGTGTCAACTTCTATGGGTCCAGTGGTGTGAGTCATGTTAAGATATTTCTTCTAAAGTGAAAGATAAGTTATTGCATCTGGCTGCTTCCCCAACTAAAAAGGAGGTACAATGCCTAGTGGGCTTCTTTGGATTTTGGAGGCAACATATTCCTCATTTGGGTGTGCTACTCCAGCATATTTATCAAGTGACTCGAAAAGCCGCTAGTTTTGAGTGGGGTCCAGAACAAGGGAAGGCTCTGCAACAGGTTCAGGCTGCTGTGCGAGCCGCTCTGCCACTTGGGTCGTATGATCCAGGTGATCCAATGGTACTTGAAATGTCAGGGGCAGATAGAGATGCTGTTTGGAGTCTTTGGCAGGCCTCTATCAGTGAATCACAGTGCGGACCCTTAGGATTTTGGAGAAAAGCACTGCGATCCTCTGCAGATAACTACTTTCCTTTTGAGAAACAGCTTTTGGCTTGTTACTGGGCCTTAGTAGAGACTGAATGCTTAACCATGGGACACCAAGTCACCATGCAGCCTGAACTGCCCATCATGAACTTGGTGTTGTCTGTCTGACTCACAGAGTCATAAAGTTGTATGTGCACAGCAGCACTCCATCATTAAATGGAAGTGGTATATATGAAATCAGGCCCAATCAGGACCTGAAGGCACAAGTAAGTTGCATGAAAAAGTAACCCAAATGCCCATGGTCTCCACTCCTGTCACATTACCTTCCATTTCCCAGTCTGCACCTATGGCCTCATGTGGAGTTCCTTATGATGAGTTGACTGAAGAAGAGAAAACTCATGCCCGGTTTACAGATGGTTCTGCATGATATTCAGGCACCACTTGAAAGTGGACAGTGGCAGCACACTACATGCCCCTTTCTGGGAACTCCCTGAAGGACAGTGATAAAGGGAAATCTTTTCAATGGGCAGAACTTTGACCAGTGCACCTGGTTTTTCACTTTGCTTGGGAGATGGCCAGATGTGTGATTGCATACTGATTCATGGGCTGTGGCCAATGGTTTGGTTGGATGATCAGGGACATAGAAGGAACATGACTGGAAAATTGGAGATAAGGATTTATGGGGAAGAGGTATGTGGATAGACCTCTCTGAATGGGTCAAAGAAGTGAAGATATTCGTGTTTCATGTAAATGCTCAACAAAGGGTGACCTCAGCAGCAGATGATTTTAACAGTCAAGTGGATAGGATGACACATTCTGTGGAAACCAGTCATTTTCTTTCCCCAGCTACTCCCATCATTGCTTAATGGGCTCATGAACAAAGTAGCCATGGTGGCAAGAATGGAGGTTATGCGTGGGTCCAGCAATATGGACTTCTACTCACCAAGGCTGACTTGGCTACAGCCACTGCTGAGGGCCCAGTTGGCCAGCAACAGAGGTCAACACTGAGTCCTCCATAGGGCACCATCCCTCGAGGTGATCAGCCAGCAACCTGGTGGCAAATTGATTACACTGGACCACTTCCATCATGGAAAGGTCAGCGTTTTGTCCTTACTGGAATAGACACTCTGGATATGGATTTTCCTTCCCTGCATGCAATGCTTCTGCCAAAACTACCATCCATGGACTTATAGAATGCCTTATCCACCATCATGGTATCCTACACAGCATTGCCTCAGATCAAGGGACTCACTTCACAGGAAATAAAGTGTGGCAGTAGGCTCTTGCTTATAGAATTTACTGATCTTACCATGTTCCTCCATCATCCTGAACCAGCTGGGTTGATATAACGATGGAATAGCCTTCTAAAGACACAACTATGGCACCAATGAGGTGGAAATACCTTGCAGGTTTGGGACAATGTTCCCCAGGGGGCTGTATGTGCTCTAAACCAGTGTCCAATATATGGCACTGTTTCTCCCATAGCCAGGATTCATGGGTCCAGGAACCAAGGGGTGGAAATGGGGGTGGCACCACTCACTATTACTCCTAGTGACCCACTCACCAGATTTTTGCTTCCTGTCCCCGCAACTTTATGCTGTACAGGTCTAGAGGTCTTAGTTCCAAAAGGAGGAATGGTCCCACCTGGAGACATGTCACTGATTCCATTGAACTGGAAGCTAAGAGTGCCACCTGGCCTCTTTGGGCTCCTTATGCCTCTGGATCAACAGGCAAAGAAGGAAGTTACCATACTGGCTGGTGTGATTGATCCTGATTACCAAGAGGAAACTGGATTTATATTACATAATGGAAATAAAGAAGAGTAGGTCTGGAATGCAGGAGATTCCTTAGGGCGTCTCTTAGTACTGCCATGCCCTGTGGTTAAAGTCAATGGAAACCTACAGCAACTCAATTCCAACGTGAATACTAATGGCACAGACCCTTCAGTAATGAAGGTTTGGGTCACCCTACCAGGCAAAAAACCATGACGGGCTGAGGTGCTTGCTGAGGACAAAGGGAATACAGAATGGGTGGTGGGAGAAGTTAGGTCTAAATACCAGTTACAGCCACATGACTAGTTGTAGAAATGAGGACTGTAATTGTTATGAGTATTTCTGCTTTGTATGTGTGAATCTAATATTTTTGTTTTCTTCATTTATAAAATACAAGACGTAAACAGGGTTAGTGCATTTTTGGCTGTATGCATGTCATTTGTATCATGTTAGGCACAAGTATGACTTTATAATTTTCATTATTCAGAGATTATGTATGGTTTAAGAGATATGTACATGTACCAAATTGACAAGAGGTGGACTGTGATGGTTAAGATTGTGTGTCAACTCAGCTGGACCATGATTCTCAGTGTTTATATGTGATTACTCCCATAATAGAATCTACTGTGAGTAGCCAATAATTTGAAAAGGAGTTTCCTTGGGGGTGTGGCTTGCATCTGAATATAAGCAGACATTCTGGCTTTTTTGCTTGCTCTGAATCCTGTGACTGCCTTCTGTTCATCTGACCTCTGGTTGTCGGGACTTGAGCTATCAGCTTATCTGCTGATCTTGGGATTTGTCGATTTTCACAGCCTGTGAGCAGGAGCCCTGCTGTCAGACCTTCCGATCTTGGGTTTGCCATCCCCTGTGGCTACATGAATAAAGAGAAGCCTCTATCCTTATCAACGGACTTGGGACATTCCAGCCTCTACAATCATGTGAGCTATTTCCTTGATATAAATCCCTCTATATATACATTTTTACAGTTTACTGGTTTTGCTTCTCTAGGGAACCCAGTCTAAGACATGTGTGAAACAAGTCTATGTTAGAACACGTCTTTACGTTGAAACACATCTTTATTTTGACACACTTCTTTATGTGGGAAACATTTCTTTATGAAGAATTAGATTTTATGTTGAAATAAGTATTTATGTTGAAATACATCTTTATGTCAATACATGGCTTTGTGCTGAAACCCATATTATGTGGGAAACACGTCTTTACGTAAAAAATGTCTTTATGTAGAATCACGTCTTTGTGTTGAAACACGTCTTTATATTGATACACATCTTTATGATGAAACCTGTATTTGTGTGGGAAACATGTTTCTATATTTAAAAATGTCTATATGTAAAACCCGTCTTTATGTTAAACAAGTCTTTATGTGTGAAACTCATCTTTATGGTGAAAAACAACTTTATGTGTGAAACAAGTCTATGTTGAAACATATCTTTATGTAAAACATGACTTCATGTTGAAATATATCTTTATGTGGGAAACACGTCTTTATGATGAAACATCTTTATGTGTGAAACTTGTCTTTATGGTGAAACACGACTTTATGTGTGAAACAAGTCTATGTACACGTCTTTATGTTGAAACATGCCTTTATATGGAAATATTTCTTTATATTGAAACAGATCTTTATGTTGAAACACATCTTTATGTTGAAATATGTCTTTATATTAAAACACGTCTTTATGTGGGAAATGCATCTTTATGATGAATCATGTCTATGTTGAAACATGTCTTTATGTTGAATCACATCTTTATGTTGAAATATGTCTTTATGTTGAAACATATCTTTATATTGAAACATGTATTTCTGTGGGAAACACGTCATTATGAAAAATCACGTTTTTATGTTGAAACACGTCTTTATGTGTGAAACTTGTCTTTATGGCAAAACATGACTATATGTGTGAACTAAGTCTTTGTTGAAACACGTCTTTATGTTGAATCATGTCTTTCTGCTGAAACACGTCTTTATGTTCAAATACATCTTCATGTTGAAATACTTCTTTATGTTGGAACATGTCTATGTTGAATCACATTTTTATATTGGATCCCATCTATATGTAGAAACACATCTGTATGTGGGACATACGTCTTTATGATCAATCTCGTCTTTATGTTGAAACATGTCTTTATGTGGGAAACATGTCTTTAAGACTAAAATTCGTCTTTCTGTTAAACATGTCTTTATGTGGGAAACTTGTCTTTACGGTGAAACACAGCATTAATTGTGAAACAAGTCTTTATGTTGAAGCAAGTCTAAAGGTTGAAACACGTCTTTATGATGAATCACATCTTTCTGTTGAATCTGGTCTTTATGTTGAAATGTCTTTATGTGTGAAACACGACTTTATCTGTTAAACTCATCTTTATGTGTGAATCATGTCTGTTTGTGTTAAACACATCTTTATGTGTGAAACCCATCTTTACGTTGAAACAAGCCTTTATGTGTGAAATACACCTTTGCATGTGAAACACATCTTTATATGTGAAATATGACTTTATGTGTGAAACACAAATTTATGTGTGAAACACAACTTTATATGTGAAACGTCTCTTTATGTTGAGATATACCTTTATGGTGAAACACAACTTTATGTGTGAAAAATGTCTCTGTGTGAAACACGTCTTTATGTGTGAAACACACCTTTATGTGTGAAACATGTGTATTTGTGTGAAGCATGTTTTTATGTGTGAAAGACTTCTTCATGGTGAAACATGTCTTTATGGTGAAAAACACCTTTATGTGTGAAACACATCTTTATCTGTGAAACACATCTGTATGTGTGTGTGAAACCCATCTTTTTTGTGAAACACATCTTTATGCATGAAAAATATCTTTATGGGTGAAACGTGACTTTATGGGTGAAATGTGACTTTATTTGTTAAACACATCTTTTTGTGTGAAACGTGTCTTTTTGTGTTAAACACATCTTTATGTGTGAAACACATCTTTATATTGAAACACATCATTATGTTTGAAACACTTCTTTGTGTTTAAAACAGGCTTTATGTGTGAGAAAATCTTTGCGTAAAACATGTTTTTATGTGTGAAACATATCTTTAAGTGTGAAACTCATCCTTATTTTGAAACACGTCTTTATGTGTGAAACACGTTTTTATTTTGAAACATGTCTGTATGTTGCAACACGTCTTTAAATTGCAACACATCTTTAAATTGCAACACACCTTTATGTGTAAGACATGTCTTTATGTGTGAAACATCTTTATCTGAGAAATATGTATGTCTGTGTGAAAAAAGTATATGAAATATAGCTATACATGAAATATAGTTGTATTTGAAATGCAGTTATAAATGACAGTTTTATTTGAAATATAGTCATATATAAAATATAGTTATATAAATATTTTACATAATAAATATTTTTATATATGAAATATTTTATACATAAAATGTTATGAAATATTTTTATATATGATATGGAATATACATGGAATATACATGGAATAGTTATATATGAAATATATTTATATAAGAAATTTCATGTATGAAATACGTTTACATATAAAATGGTTTTACATATGAAATATTTTATGCATGAAATATTTGTACATAAGAAATATTTTATTTTAGAAATAATTTTATATATGAAATGTTTTTATATATAAAAAACCAAAAACCAAACCCACTACCGTTGAGTCAATTCCGACTCATAGTGACCTTATAGGACAGAGTAGAACTGCCCCATAGGGTTCCAAGGAGTTCCTGGTGGATTTGAACTGCTGACCTTTTGGTTAGCAGCCATAGTTCTTAGCCACTACACCACCAGGGTTTCCTTTTATATATGGCATATATATATATATGACCCATTTTTATAACTGAAATATTTTTATACATGAAGCATTTTCATATATGAAATTTTTGTATATGAAATATATATGTGAAATATTTTTATGTGAAATATTTTTATATATAAAGTATTTTTATGCAAGAAATATTTTTATATATTAAATAGTTTTGTATGTAAAATGTTATTATATATGAAATAATTTTATGTATGAAATGTTTTTCCGTATGAAATGTTTTATATATGAAATATTTTTATACATGAAATGTTTTAATATATGAAACTTATTTATACATGAAATATTTTATATAAGAAATGTTTTCATATATGAAACATTTCATATATGAAATGTTTTCGTATATGAAATATTTTTGTGTGTTAAACACATCTTTTTGTGCGAAATATGTCTTTTGTGAGAAACATGTTTTTATGTATGCAACATGCCTTTACGTTTGAAACACTTTTGTAAGTGTGAAATATGTATATGAAATATAGTTACATAAGAGTAATTATATATGAAATATTTCTATATATGAAAATTTTTATATGATACAGTGTAATACATGGAATATTTTATGTAATTAAATATTTTAATATATGAAATATTTATATATCAAATATTTTTATGTTTGAAACATTTTATACATATGAAATATATTTATACATGAAGTATTTTTACGTGAAGTATTTTTATACAAAAAAAATTTTATATACGAAATTTTTTATACTTGAAATGTTTTTATACATGATGTATTTTATACATTAAATATTTTTATACATGCAACATTGTTATACAATGAAATATTTTTATTTATGAAATATTTTATATGTAAAATATATTTCTGTATGAAATATTTTTATATAAGAAAAATTTTTGTATATGAAATATATTTAAATTGGAATTTTTACATATGAAATATATTTACATATGAAACATTTTTATATATCAAATATTATTATGTAATAAAATGTTTTTATATAGCAAACATTGTGGAATGATAAATATTTTGTATAAGAAATTCTTTTATACACAAAATGGTTTTGTATATGAAATGTTTTCGTATATGAAATGTTTTTACATATGAAGTAATTTTACGTATGAAATGTGTTTGTGTATGAAATGTTTGTGTATATGAAATAATTTTTAAACATGAAATGTTTTTATATATTAAATATTTAATATATGAAATGGTTTACATATGAAATAGTTTTATGTATGAAATATTTTATATATGAAATATTTCTTATGTGAAACATGTCATTATGTGTAAAACACATCTTACACGTGCAACACGTGTTTATGTGTGAAACAGGTATGTAAGAGTGAAACACATATATGAAATATATAGTTATTTTATAGCAATTTTTGAAATATAGTTATACATGAAATATTTATATATATTAAATTTTTTGACATAAGATATATATTTGTATATGGAATATTTTATATATGAAATATTTTTATTTGAAATATATTTATATATGAAATATTTTTAAATATGAAGTGTTTTATGTAAGAAATAATTTTATATATGAAATGTTTTCATACATGAAAAGTTTTTATACATGACATATTTTTACATGAAATATTTTTATACTTGAAATATTTTTATTTATGAAATATTTTATATATGAATTATTTTTATATATGAAATGTATTTCTATATGAAATATATAAGAAAATTTTTCCATATAAAATATTTTTAAAGTGAAATATTTTTATATATGAAATATTTTTACATAAGAAATACTTTATATAAGAAGTATTTTTACCTAAGAAATAATTTTGTATATAAAATGTTTTTATAAATGCAATGTTTTTATATATGAAACACTTTTATACATGATTTTTACACATGAAATTTTTCATACATGAAGTATTTTTATGCATGAAATAGTTTCATGTATGAAATATATTTATATACAAAATATTTTTATATAAGAAATATTTCACATATGAAATATTGCATTGGAAATATTTTTATATAAGAAATATTTTTATCTGAGAATTAATTTTATATATAAAATGTTTTTATGTATGATGCATTTTTATACATGAAATACTTCTACATATGAAATATTTTTATCCATGAAATTTTTTATACCTGAAAAATTTTTATATATGAAATATTTTTGTATAAGAAATATTTTTATATATGAAGTAATTTATTTGTGCAATTTTTTATATGAAATCTATTTATATATAAAATATTTTACATTAGAAATATTTTTACATATGAAATATTTTTATACATGCAATATATTTACATACAAAATATTTTTATATGTGTAATATATTTACATATGAAACATTTTTATATATGAAATATTTTATGTTGAAACACATCTTTCTGTGTGAAACATGTCTTCACATGTGAAAGACGTCTTTATCTGTGAAACAAGTCTTTATGTGTGAAACTTGTCTTTATGTTGAAATGCATGTCTTTATGTGTGAAACATGTTTTTATGGGTGAAACACTCCTTTATGTTTGACACATCTTTTTGTGTGAAACACATCTTTATGTGTGAAACATGTCTTTAAGTATGAAACTTGTCTTTATGTTGAAACATGTCCTTATGTGTGAAATATGTATGTATTTTTTCTTCTTTTCTCAGTTTCTTGTCTCTCTCTACCTTCCTTCCTTACTCTTCTCCTGAACACCTGATGCCATGTTCCGTCTCTGCTCCTTCTTGATGGGTTGTGCAGCACTGCTCAGCTGGGGATCTGCTTCCCATGGGCTCCCTTGGGACATTATTTTTCTTTCTTTTTTTTAAATCTCAGTTTCTTGTCTCTTTCTACCATCCTTTCTTCCCTTCCTCCCAACCACCTGGTATTTTTTTCTGTTTCTTGTCTCTCTCTACATTCCTTCCATTCTTTTCTCCTGACTACCTGGCTGCATGTGCCTTTCTGTCTCTCTCTTTTTAAAAAATCTAGTTTCTTATCTCTCTCTGCCTTCCTTTCTTCCCTTTCTCCTGCCCACCTAGCTACGTGTGTCATATTTGTCCTTCCTTGACAGGCTGTGCCTCACCACCCATCTAGAAAGCCACCAGGACATGGCTTACCTGCGTCTGTGCCACTCCAGTGGCAGGTTCCCTCAGGACTTTTGGGGCGGCTCCTTTTTCTCTCACCTCTTTCTCCTCTTTCCCGCACCCATTTAGCTCCACAAATCACAGACTCCAACCCTTCCTCCTGCTTATCTGCAATGTGTGCTGAACATCGCACCCCCGAGAAGCACAGGCACAGTCTACCAGAACCTGCCCTGCACTGACCCAGCCCTGTTGGCCCCTGTACGTGCCACAAGTGACCCATCCCAACCCCTCCCCCTCCACTGAGCCTGCCCTGCTGCACCATAACTGAGTGACTGGCCCTCCCTATTGGACTAGGTGGTGAGAAGTAGCGTGCCCACAGATGAGCAAACAACAAAGAATCCCAGCCCACCTGCTCAGATATAACCAATAAAACAGAAAAGCAGGATGAAACAAACAAATCTACAATCAATAAATGAAGAAAACAATTCCTGAATGTCCCAAAGACAGCAGACAATAAAAAAAAAACAGGCCATGATGGTTCCAGTAGGTGTACAAAATAAAACATCAGATGACATTCTAGTAGAAGAAAAGGCACTGGAACTACCTGATAGGGAATTCAAATCTCTAATATTAAGAGCTATCCAAGAGTTGAAGGTAAAAGAAGACAAAAATGAAGAAAAAAAAGACAAAATCATGGAAAAGACAGACAAAACAATGGAAGAATTCAGGAAAATAATACAGAAACAAAATGTCAAACTAAATTCACAACTAGAAATCATACAAAATCAGCAATTATAAATCCAAAAGATAAACAAGTTTTCAGAAATGGACAGTGTCATAGAATGTTTGAGGAACAGGTTTGAATCAATGGAAGACAGGATCAGTGAAATTGAAGACACATCTTTGGATACCACTTTGAGGAAAAATCAGAAAAAAGAATGAAGACAAAATGAAGCCCTGAAAACAATGTGGCATGTGATCAAAAGCAAAAATGTGTGAGGCATTGGAGTTACAGAACAGGGAGGAAGAACAGAAAACACAGAGACAATCATTAAAAAACTGCTGACAAAAAAACTTCCCTAATATGAAAGATGAAAAGCTGACCATCCAAGAAGTTCAATGAACCCCATATAGGATAAACCCAAAAAAGAAAATCACCAAGGCATATCATAATCACACTCACTAAAACCAAAGACTCGAGGCTTGAATTTTTTCTACAGTTCTTTCAGCTTGAGAAATGCTGAATGTGTTCTTCCATTTTGGTTTTCTATCTTCAGCTCTTTGCACATGTCATTATAACACTTAATTTTGTCTTCTCGAGCCACCCTTTTATATCTTCTGTTTGGTTCTTTTACTTTATCATTTCTTCCTTTTGCTTTAGCTACTTGATGTTCAAGAGCAAGTTTCAGAGTCTCTTCTAACATTCATTTTGGTCTTTTCTTTCTTTCCTGTCTTTTTAATGACTTCTTGCTTTCTTCATGTATGATGTCCTTGATGTCATTCCACAACTCGTCTGGTCTTCAGTCATTAGTGTTCAACACATCAAATCTATTCTTGAGATGGCCTCTAAATTCAGGTGGGATATGTTCAAGGTCATACTTTGTCTCTCGTGGACTTGTTCTAATTTTCTTGTTTCAAGTTGAACTTGCATATGAGCAGTTGATGGTCTGTTTCACAGCTAGCCCTTGGCCTTATTCTGACTGATGATATTGAGCTTTTCCATTGTTTTTTTCCACAGATGTAGTCGATTGATTCTTGTGTATTCCATCTGGAGGTCCCTGTGTATAGTCACCATTTATGTTGTTGAAAAAAGGCATTTGCAATGAAGAAGTCGTTGGTCTTGCAAAATTCTATCATGTGATCTTTGGCATCATTTCTATCACCAAGGCCATATTTTCCAACCACCGATCCTTCTTTGTTTCTGAATTTCGCATTCCAATCACCAGTAATTATCAATGCATCCTGGTTGCATTTTTGATCAATTTCAGATTGCAGAAGCTGGTAAAAATCTTCAATTTACTCATCATTGGCTTTAGTGGTTGGTGTGCAAATTTGAATAATAGTTGTATTAACTGGTCTTCCTTGAAGGCGTATGGATATTATCCTATCACTGTACTTCAGGATAGATCTTTAATTATTCTTTTTGACAATGAATGCAATGTCCTTCCTCTTCAAGCTGTGATTCCTGGCATAGTAGACTGTATGATTGTCTGATTCAAAACATGGTCAATACCAATCAATTTCTAGGCTCAGTAATGTCTAGGATATTGATGTTTATGCATTCCATTTCATTTTTGATGATTTCCAATTATCTTAGATTCATAATTCGTACATTCCACATTCTGATTATTGATGGATGCTTGCAGCTGTTTCTTCTCATTTTGAGTATTGCCACATCAGCAAATGAAGGTCCTGAAAGCTTGACTCCATCCACGTCATTTAAGGTTGACTCTACTTTGAGGCCAAAGCTCTTCCCCAGTCATCTTCTGAGGGTCTCCCAACCTGAGGGGCTTATCTTCCAGCACAATATCAAACAATATTTTGCTGTTATTCATAAGGTTTTCAGTGGTTAATTCTTTTCAGAAATAGTCAGGTCCTTCTTTCTAGTCTGTCTTAGTCTGGAAGCTCAGCTGAAACTTGTCTGCCATGGGTGACCCTGCTGGTATCTGAATATCAGTGACATAGCTTCCAGCATCACAACAATACACAAGCCCCCACAGTACAACAAACAGACACGTGGAAGATGGAAGGAATACACAGAGTCATTATACCAAAAAGAATTGGTCAACATTCAACCATTTCAAGAGGTAACATATGATCAGGAACTGACAGTACTGAAGGAAGAAGTCCAAGATGCACTGAAGGCATTGGCAAAAAACAAGGCCCCAGGAATTGAAGGAATATCAACTGAAATTTTTCAACAAATGGATGTAGTGCTGAAAGTGCTCATTCACCTATGACAAGAAATTTGGAAGACAGCTACCTGGCCAACCGACTGGAAAAGATCCATATGTATGCCTATTCCCAAGAAAGGTGATCCAACAGAATGCAGATATTATCAAACAATCTCATTAATATCACATGCAAGTAAAATTTTGCCGATGATCATTCTAAAGCAGCTGCAGCAGTATGTCGACAGGAAACTTCCAGAAATTCAGGCTGGATTCATTAGCAGATGTGGAACCAGGGATATCATTGCTGATGTCAGATGGATCTTGGCTGAAAACAGAGAATACCAGAAAGATGTTTACCTGTGATTTATTGATTATGCAAAGGCATTTGACTGTGTGGATCATAACAAATTATGGATAACATTGTGAAGAATGGGAATTCCAGACCAATTAATTGTGCTCATGAGAAACCTGTACATAGATCAAGAGGCAGTTGTTCAGACAGAACAAGGGGATACTGTGTGGTTTAAAGTCAAGAAAGTTGAGTGTCAGGGTTGCAGCCTTTCACACACATATTCAATCTGTATGCTGAGCAAATAATCCTAGAAGCTGGACTCTTTGAAGAAGAATGGGGCATCAGGATTGGAGGAAGATTCATTAACAACCTGAATTATGCAGATGGCACAACCTTGCTTGCTGAAAGTGAAGAGGACTTGAAGCACTTACTGATGAAGATCAAAGATCACAGCCTTCAGTATGGATTACACCTTAATATAAAAAACAAAACTCCTCACAACTGGACCAATAAACAACATCATGATAAACAGAGAAAAGATTGAAGTTGTCAAGGATTTGATTTTACTTGGATCCACAATCAACACCCATGGAAGCAGCAGTCAAGAAATCAAAAGATGCATTGCATTGGGAAAATCTGCTGCAAAAGACTTCTTTAAAATGTTGGAAATCAAAGATGTCACCTTGAAGACTAAGATGTACCTGACCTGAGCCATGGTATTTTCAATTGCATCATATGTATGTGAAATCTGGACAATGAATAAGGAAAACCGAAGAAGAACTGACACTTTTGAATTGTGGTGTTGGCGAAGAATATTGAGTATAACATGGACTGCCAAAAGAACGAATAAATCTGTCTTGAAAAAAGTATAATCAGAATGCTCCATAGAAGCAAGGATGGTGAGACTATGTCTTACATACTTTGGACATGTTATAAGGAGGAATCAGTTCCTGGGGAAGGTCATCATGCTTGGTAAAGCGGAGGGTCAGCAAAAAAGAGGAAGACCCTCAACAAGACGGATTGACACAGTGGCTGCAACAATGGGCTCAAGCATAACAACAATTGTGAGGATGGTGTAGGACCGGGCAGTGTTTCGTGCTGGGAACTGACTTGACGGCAGTTAGCAACAACAACAACAAAACCAAAGACAAAGAAAGAATCCTGAAAGCAGCTTGAGAAAAATGAAAAATCACATACAGAGGGGAAACAATAAGACTAAGCTCTGTTTACTTAGCAGAAACCCTACAGGCAAGAAGGCAATGGGATGACATATAGAAAACCTTGAAAGAAAAAAATTGCCAACCAAGAATAATATATTCTGCAATACTCTCGCTCAGATATGACAGTGAAATTAGGACATTTCCAGATAAACAGAAATTAAGGGAATATGTAAAAACCAAACCAAACTTAAAAAATTATTAAAGGTAGTCCTTTGGTTAGAGAACAAACAACATCAGATGACAGCCTGAATGTTGGATGCAAGACCACATCAGCCAGATATCAACCTAGGTAATGAAATCTTAAGGATAAATCAAAACTAAAATATTTACAACAGGGAACCAGAGAGGTTAATCTGTAAATTACAACGTTGAAGAATAAAAGAAGGAATAAACAGTGTAGATACAGAACTCTCAAATCTAGAGGAAGTCAAGGTGATACCAAGTAATAAAAGACTGGTTCAAACTCAGGAAGGTAAGAGTAAATTCAAAGTAACCACAAACAAAGTTAACAAAACTACTCATTAAAATAAGAAAACATAAAGTCTCAGTAAACACGAAATCTACAAAAAAAAAAAAAAAAAATGAAAAAAGTCCACAAACAAAAAGAATTCAGCATGGGAGATTAAAAGGAACAAAGAAAACGTCAGCACCACAAAAAAAAAAAAAAAAAAAAAAAGGAGTACAAAATGACAGCAATAAGCTCATACCTATCAGTAAGACCACTGAATGTAAATGGCCTAAATGCACCCATAAAAAGACAGAGAGTGACAGAATGGATACAAAAAACAGGATCCATGAATATGCTGTCCACAAGAGACACATCTTAGAAACAAAGACATAAATCTATTAAAAATCAAAAGATGCAAAAAAATACATTCAAGCAAACAGCTACCAAAAAACACCGGGAGCAGCAATACTAATCTCAGATAAAATAGAATTTAATTCAAAATCCACCATAAAAGACAAAATATATAAAAGACAAAAGACATAAATATTAAAGGGACAATCCATCATGAAGACATAACCATAATAAATATCTACGCACCCAATGACAGAGCTCCAAAATACATAAAACAAACTCTAACAGCACTGAAAAGAGAAATTAACAGGTCCACAATAATTGTAGGAGACTTCAACACACAACTGTCAGTAAAGTACAGAACATCTAGAAAGAAACTTAACAAAGATACAAAAGATCTAATGGCCACAATCAGCCAACTTGACCTCACAAACATATATGGAACACTCCACCCAACAGCAGCAATGTACACATTCTTTTCCAATGCACACGGAATGTTCTCCAGAATAGACCACATCTTAGGCCACAAAGCCGCCCTCAACAAAATCCAAAACATTGAGATAATACTAAGTCACAACATCATCAACGTAGATATTAACAATGGGAAGAGCAAGGAAAAAAATCGAATACATGGAAATTGAATAACACCCCACTTCAAAACCACTGGTTAATAGTAGAAATAAAAGATAGAATCAAAAAATTCCTAGAATCACATTAGAAAGCAAACACATCATACCAAAACCTTTGGGACACAGAAAATGCAGTGCTCAGAGGTCAATTTATAACAATAGATGCACACATAAAAAAGGAAGAAAGGGATAAAATCAAAACATTAGCTACACAACTTGAACAAATAGAAAGAGAATAGCAAAAGAAGTCCACAGCCACCAGAAGAAAGTAAATAATAAAGATTAGAGCAGAAATAAATAGAGAATAGAAAAACAATGGAAAGAATCAACAAAACCCAAAGTTTGTTCTTTGAAGCGATCAATAAAATTGACAAACCATTGGCCAAAATGACAAAAGAAAAACAGGAGAGGATGCAAATAACCCAAATAAGAAATGAAATGGGGGACATACAGACCCAACTGAAATAAAAAGGACAATAACAGAGTACTATTAAAAACTATACTCCAACAAATTTGAAAATCTAGAGGAAATGGAAAAATTTATAGAAACACATTACTCATCCAAACTAACACAAACTGATGGTGAAAATCTGAATAGACCCATAATAGGAGAAGAGATTGAAAAAGTAATAAATAAAAACTCCTAACAACAACCAAAAACAAACCGTGGCCAAGATGGCTTCACTGGAGAATTCTACCAAACATTCAGAGAAGAGCTTACACCAATACTACTCAAACTATTTCAGAACATAGAAAATGAAGCGACACTTCTGAATTCATTCTATGAAGCCAGCATAAGCCTGATACAAAAACCAGGCAGAGACACCACAAAAAAAAAAAAAAAAAAAAAAAAGACCAATATCTCTCATGAGTATAGATGCAAAAAATCTCAACAAAATTCTAGCCAATAGAATTCAACATCATATCAAAAAAATAATTCACCACCAAGGGGGATTCATACCAGGTATGCAAGGATGGTTCAACATTAGAAAATCAATCAATGTAATCCACCACATACATAAAATGAAAGAATCACATGATCATCTCAATTGACACAGAAAAGGCATTCAACAAAGTCTAACACCCATTTCTGATAAAAACTCTCAATAAAATAGGTATAGAAGGGTAATTCCTCAACATAATAAAGGACATCTATACAAAACCAACAGCCAACATCGTTCTTAATGGAGAGAGGCTGAAAATATTCTCCTTGAGAACAAGAACAAGACAAGGATGCCCTTTATCACCAGTCTTATTTAACATTGTGCTAGAAGTCCTAGCTAGAGTGATAAGTGAGAAAAAGAAATAAAGGGCATCCAAATTGGTAATTAAGAAGTAAAACTGTCCCTATTTGTGGAAGACTTGATACTATACATAGAAAATCCAAAAGACTCCTGGAGAAAACTACTGGAACTAATAGAAAGATTCAGCAGAATAGCAGGATATAAGATAAACATACAAAAATCAGTTGGATTCCTATACACCAATAAAGAGAATGATGAAAAGGAAATCAGGAAAACAATATCGTTTATAACAGCCTCCCCCCCCAAATTAAAATACATAGGAATAAATCTAACCAGGGTTGTAAAAGACCTATACAAAGAAAACTATAAAACACTACTGCAAGAAACCAAAAGAGATCTACATAAATGGAAAAACATGTCATGCTCTTGGATAGGAAGACTCAACATTGTGAAAATGTCAATTCTACATAAAGCAATCTACAAATACAAGGCAATTCCAATCCAAACACCAACAGTATTCTTTAAATAGATGGAAAAACTAATCATTAACTTTGTATGGAAAAGGAAGAGGCCCTAGATAAGCAAAGCGCTATTGAAGAAGAAGAATAAAGTAGGAGGACTCGCAGTACCTGACCTCAGAACCTACTATACAGCTACAGTAGTCAAAACAGCCTGGTACTGGTACAACGACAGATACATTGACCAATGAGAACCCAGACGTAAATCCATCCACCTGATCTTTGACAAGGGCTCAAACTCCATCAAATGGGGAAAAGACAGTCTTTTCAACAAATGGAGCTGGCAAAACTGAATGTCCATCTGCAAAAAAATTAAATAGGACCCATACCTCACACCATACACAAAAACTAATTCAAAATGGATCAAAGACCTGAATATAAAACCAAAAACTATAAAGATCACAGAAGAAAAAAATAAGATCAACTTTAGAGGCCCTAATACACGCGTTAACAGGATACAAACCATAATTAACAACACACAAACTCAGAAGACAAACTAGATAACTAGGACCTTCTAAAAATTAAATACTTATGCTCATCAAAAGACTTCAGCAAAAGAGTAAAAAGAGAACTTGCAGACTTGGAAAAAATTTTTGGTCACGACAGCTTCAACAAAGTTCTAATCTCTAAAGCCTACAGGAAAATCTAAAACCTCTGCAACAAAAAGACAAAAAATCCAATTTAGAAAATGGGCAAGGGAAATGAACAGACACTTCACCAAAGAAGACATTCGAGCAGCTAAGAGACACATGAGGAAATGCTTGCGATCACTAGCCATCAGAGAAACGCAAATCAAAACCACAGTGAGATAATGTCTTACCCCAGCATTACTGGCACAGATCAAAAAAACAGAAAATAACAAACGTTGGAGAGGCTGCAGGGAGATTGCAACTCTTATGCGCTGCTGGTGGAAATGCAAAACGGTACAACCATTTTTGAAAATGATATGGCATTTCCTTAGAAAGCTAGAAATAGAAATATCATACGATCCATCAATCCCACTCCTAGGAATATACCCTAGAGAACTAAGGGCCGTCACAGGAATAAACATATACACACCCATGTTAATTGTAGCAGTATTCACAATAGCAAAAGGATGGAAACAACCTAGGTGCCCATCAACAGACGAATGGATAAACAAATTATGGTACTTACACACAATGGAATACTATGCAAAGATAAAGAACAATGATGAATCTGTTAAAAATCTCACAACACCGATGAATCTGGAAGGCATCATTCTGAGTGAAATTAGTCAGTCACGAAAGGACAAATATTGTATGAGAAAACTATTATAAGAAATCAAGAAAAAGTTTAAACACAGAAAAAAGCATTCTTTAATGGTTACAAAGGCGAGGAGGGAGGGGTAGGGGAATTCACCAACTAGATAGTAAACAAGGATCAACTTCGTGAAGGGAAGGACGACACACACTGCAGGGGAAATCAGCACAACTGGACCAAAGCAAAAGCTAAGAAGTTTCCTGGACACATCTAAACACTTTGAGGGACAGAGTAGCTGGGGCTGGGGCCTAGGGCCCATAGTTTTGGAGGACATCTAGGTCAATCGGCATAACAACGTTTATTAAGAAAATGTTCTGCGTTAGACTTTGGCGAGCGGCATATGGGGTTCTTAAAACCTTGCTAGTGCCATTTAAGATGCATCAATTGATCCCATTCCACTTGGAGCAAAGAAGAATGAGGAAAACAAAAGACTCAAAAAAAATATTAGCCCAAGAGACTAAAGGACCACATAAACCAGAGACTCCACCAGCCTGAGACCAGAAGAACTAGATTCTGCCCGACTACCGCAAATGACCACCCTGGAACACAACATAGAGCCCGGATGGAGCAGGAGAACAGTATGGAGCAGAACACAAATTCACGTAAAAAGACCAGACTTAATGGTCTGACAGAGACTTGAGGAACCCCCAAAACTATGGCCTCCAGATGCTGTGTTAACCCATAACTGAAACCATTCCAGAAGCCCACTCTTCAGACAAAGATTACACAGGACTATAAAACAAAAAATAATACACAT
This sequence comes from Dugong dugon, assembly GCA_030035585.1. NCBI lineage: Eukaryota > Metazoa > Chordata > Mammalia > Sirenia > Dugongidae > Dugong > Dugong dugon. Next base: position 71,176,512 of record CM057461.1, read on the forward strand.
GAGGAGTGTGCTTCTTAGTTCAATCAGATACACCAGAACAAATGGGTGGCTCTTGTCCAGAGGTAGGATGAGAAGGCAGGAAAGGACAGGATGGACAGAGAGAAACTGGGGAGGAAAAGGAGAGTGTGCTGTCACATTGTGGGGATTGCAACTAATGTCGCAAAACAATATGTGTATAAATTTTTGTATGACAAATTAACTTGAGCAGTAAACTTTCACCTAAATCACAATAAAAAAAAAAGAAAAGAACAAATCTTGGAGAGGCCGCGAGGAGACTGGAACTCTTATGTACTGCTTGTGGGAATGCAAAACGTACAACCATTTTGGAAAATAATATGGCGTGTCCTTAAAAAGCTACAAATAGAAACATCATATGATCCAGAAATCCCACTTCTAGGAATATATCCTAGAGAAATAAGACCCATCACATGAATAGACATATGCACACCTATGTTCATTGCAGCATTATTCACAATAGCAAAAAGATGGAAACAACCTAAGTGCCCATCAACAGACAAATGTATAAACAAACTATGGTACATACAAACAATGGAGTACTACACAACGATAAAGAACAATGATGAATCTGTGAAAAATCTCACAATGGATGAATCTGGAGGGCATTACGCTGAGTGAAATAAGTCAATCACGAAAGGACAAATATTGTATGAAACCACTACTATAAAAACTCATGAAAAGGTTTACACACAAAAAGAAACAATCTTTGATGGTTACAAGAGAGGGGAAGGGTGCAGAAGGAAAAACACTAAATTGACAATAGGTGAGTGGTAACTGGTGAAGGATAAGACAGTACACAATACTGGGGAAGCCAGCACAAGTTGCACAAGGCAAGGTCATGGAAGCTCCACAGACACATCCAGACTCCCTGAGGGACTGAATTACTGGGCTGAGGGCTGGAAACTACTGGTCTTGGGGAACATGTAGCTCAACTGGCATAAACATACTTTATAAAAAAAATGTTCTACATCCTATTTTGTTAAGTAATGTCTGTCTTAGTTATCTAGTGCTGTCATAACAGAAATACCACAAGTGGATGGTTTTAATGAACAGAAATTTATTTCGTCACAGCCAAAGTAGGCTAAAAGTCCAAATTCAGGGTGTCAGCTCCAGGGGAAGTCTTTCTCTCTCTGTCAGCCTTTTCATCAGTGTTCCCCTGGACTAGGAGCTTCTCGGCACAGGGACCCCTGTCCAAAGGATGCGCTCTGCTCCTGGAACTGCTTTCTTGATGGTATGAGTCCCCCTGTCTCACTGCTCACTTCTGTCTTTTATATCTCAAGAGATTGCCTCAGGACACAATCCAGTCTTGGAGATCCAGTCCTGCCTTACTAACACAACTGCCACCCATCCTCCCTCATTAACATCCATAGAGGCAGGTTTACAACATACAGGAAAATCACACAGTATCAGGAATCATGGCCTAGCCAAATTGATACACACATTTTTGGGGGGACATAATTCAAACCATGATAGCGTCTGAGGTCTTAAAAGCTTGTGAGCAGCCATCTAAGATACTCCAATGGTCTCACCCCGTCTGGAGCAAGGGAGAATGAAGAAAATCAAAGACACAAGGGAAAGATTAGTCCAAAGGACTAACAAATCACAAGTACCACAGCCTCCACCAGACTGAGTCCAGCACAACTAGATGGTGTCTGACTACCACCACCAACTGCTCCGAGAGGGATCACAATAGAGGGTCCCAGACAGAGCTGGAGAAAATGTAGAACAAAATTCTAATTCACAATAATACAGACCACAGTTATTTGTCTGACAGAGACTGGAAAAACCCTGAGAGTATGGCTCCAGGAGACACTTTTAACTCAGTATTGAAGTTACTGCTGAGGTTCACCTTTCAGCCGAAGATTAGACAGGCCAATAAAACTAAATGAAAGTAAATGTGCACATAAGCTCAGGGGCAAGGACAAGAAGTTAGTTTATAAACCATGTTATGCCCATTGAGCTAGATGTTCCCTGAGACCATGGCCCCCAGCCCTCAGCCCAGTAATTCGGTCCCTCAGGGAGTCTGGATGTGTATGGAGTGTCCATGACCTTGCTTTGGTCGAGTTGTTCTAGGTTCCTCAGTATTGTGTACTGTCTTACCCTTCATCATAGTTACCACTTCCTGCGGTAAAACAGGAAAGGGCAACCCATCATACATGTCTAAAACAAAGTGTGAAGAATTAATAAACTTAATAAGTGATAAAGTTCAATCAACTATTTTCAGTGAAATAAATATAGCTTGATATTTCAAGGTATTTGTAGATTCTACTTCTGAACTTTCTCATACAGATCAGCTGAGTATTGTTTTAAGATACGTATCTCCAACAGATGGAAAACCTGTCAAGCAATTTATCACATTTACTAGCTTAAAATGTTACACTGGTGAAGAAATTGCAAATCAAGTATTCTGTTATTTATGTGAAGTTTGCAAAATTTATTTTTCTAAGAGCAGAGGCCAGTCCTATGACAATGCTGCCAATAATGTCAGGGCATTATAAATGTATGCAACAGAAAATTTTAGAACATAATCAATATGTCATTTTCATATCATGTGCTTTGCATTCACGTAATCTTGTAGGACGTAGTGCAGTAGATTGTTGTCCGGAAACAGTTGTTTTTTCTTCCTACTGTTTACTCATTTTTTTGCCACCTCTACTCACCAATGGGCAGTTCTTATAACATATTTAGGCAATGATGGAGTTTTAAAAAGTCTTTGTAACGCACGTCGGGAAGCATATGCTATAGCAACCAGTGCAATCCTGGAATAGTACACTCATATTCTAGATGTCTTAGAAAATATTGCTGAAGACCAGACACAAAAAGGGGATATCAAAAGAGAAGCTGAAAACATCGCCTACAGAATGCAAAACCAGAGTATGTACTTATGTTGGTTATGTGAAATAATATATTGCAACATTTTCATCAGACAAGTTCAAGCTCTCCAAGACTCAAAAGTAAATTTAAAGATATGCACAGATCTCTACCAGTCATTAACAGGGCATTTACATAATTTAAAAGATTCTGAAAAATAAAACAAATACTGCCAAATACTGATTATCAAGTAGTTCACTATCGCAGAAGCATTAGAAAGAAACAAGTACACGATGGTAGTGCTCCGGAAGTATTACTGAGGGCCAAAGAGCAATCTTGTGTAATCGTATACAACACCATCATTGACACACTTAAATCTTGCATGAAAAGAAGGATGAAAGCATATGGAGTTCTTTCAAATAGATTTTCCATCTTAAAAAATGTAGATAAACCTGATGAAGAATGCATGAAGGCATCCGAGAAATTAGTGGAGGCTTATGCTTATGACTTGAATACAAACTTTTACAAAGAAATGTGACAATTTCATTCTTAGACGAGAACTAAGTTTACAGATTTAGGAAAGACAATGTTTGTCATACTGTGTGGTTTGTGTGCTGCTGTGATGCTGGAAGCTATGCCACCAGTATTTCAAATACCAACAGGGTCATCCGTAGTTGACAGGTTTCAGCTAAGCTTTCAAACCAGACTAAGACACACTAGGAAGAAGGAACTGGTGGTCTACTTCTGAAAAAATTAGCCAGTGAAAATCTTATGAATAGCAGCGGAACTCTGTCTAATATAGTGCCAGAAGATGATCCTCTCAGGTTGGAAGGCACTCAAAATACGACTCAGCAAGAGCTGCCTCATCAAAGTAGAGTTGACCTTAGCGATGTGGATGGAGTCAAGCTTCAGGACCTTCATTTGCTGATGTGCTCAAAATGAGAACAAATAGCTGCAAATATCCATTACTAATTGGAACATGGAATGTAAGAAGTATGAATATAAGAAAACTGAAGTCATCAAAAATAAAATGGAATGCATAAAGATCAATATTCTAGGCATTAGTGAGCTGAAATGGACTAGTATTGGCCATTCTGAATTGGACAATCATATGGTCTACTATGCCGGGAATAACAAATTGAAGCGAAATGGTGTCATGTTCATTGTCAAAAGGAACATTTCAAGATCTATCCTGAAGTACAACGCTGTCAGTGATAGGATAATAGCCACACATCTCCAAGGAAGACCAGTTAATATGACTACTATTCAAATTTGCACACCAACTATTAATGCCAAAGATAAGGAAATTGAAGATTTTTACCAACTTTTGCAGTCTGAAATTGATCAAACACGCAATCAAGATGCATTGATAATTACTGGTGATTGGAATGCAAAAATTGGAAACAAAAAAGAAGGAACAATAGTTGGAAAATATTGCCTTGATGACAGAAACAATGCTGGAGATCACATGATAGAACTTTGCAAGACCAACAACTTCCTTGCAAATACCTTCTTCCACCAACATAAAAGGCAACCATACACATGGACCTCACCAGATGGAATACCCAGGAATCAAATTGACTACATCTGTGAAAAGAGACGATGGAAAAGCTTAATATCATTCAGAACAAGGCCAGGAGGTGACTATGGAACAGACAAAGTTGAAGCAAAAGAAAACTAGAACAAGTTCATGAGAGCTGAAGTATGACCTAGAGTATATTCCACTTGAATTTAGAGACCACCTAAAGACTCATTAAACACTAATGACCAAAGACCAGATGAGTTGTGGAATGACATCAAGGACATCATACATGAAGGAAGCTAACGGTCATTAAAAAGATAGGAAAGAAAGAAAAGACCAAAACGGATGTCAGAAGAGACTCTGAAACTTGATCTTGAATGTAGAGTAGCTAAAGTTAAAGGAAGAAATGATGAAGTAAAAGACCTGAACATGAGATTTCAAAGCATGGCTCGAGAAGACAAAGTATTATAATGACATGTGCAAAGACCTGGAGATAGAAAACCAAAAGGGAAGAACACGTTTGGCAATTCTCAAGCTGAAAGAACTGAAGAGAAAATTCAAGCCTTGAGTTGCAATAGTGAAGGATTCTATGGGGAAAATAGTAAACGAAGCAGGAAGCATCAAAAGAAGATGGAAGGAAGACACAGAGTCACTGTACCAAAAAGAATTTGTTGACATTCAACCATTTCAGGAAGTAGCATATTACCAAGAACTGATGGTACTGAAGGAAGAAGTCCAAGCTGCACTGAAGGCATTGGTGAAAAACAAGACTTCAGGAATGGACAGAATACCAATTGAGATGTTTCAACAAACGGATGCAGTGCTGGAAGCGCTTACTCATCTAAGCCTAGAAATTTCTAAGACTACCTGGCCAACTGACTGGAAGAGATGCGTATTTGTGCCCATTCCAAAGAAAGGTGATCCAACAGAACACAGAAATTATCAAATAATATCATTAATACCACACACAAGTAAAATTTTGTTGAAGATCACTCAAAAGTGGTTGCAGCAGTATATCGATAGAGAACTGCCAGAAATTCAAACTGGATTCAGAATAGGATGTGGAATGAGGGATATTATTGCTGATGTCACATGAATCTTGGCTGAAAGCAGAGAATAGCAGAAAGATGTTTACCTGTGTTCTATTGACTATGCAAAGGCATTTGACTGTGTGGATCATAACAAATTACGGATAACGTTATGAAGAATGAGAATTTCAGAATACTTAATCGTGCTTATGAGGAACCTGTGCATAAACCAGAGGCAGTTGTTTGAACAGAAAAAGGGGATACTGAGTGGTTTAAAATCAGGAAAGGTGTTTGTCAGGGTTGAATCCTTTTACCATACTTATTCAGTCTGTATGCTGAGCACATAATCCAAGAAGATAGGCTATGTGAAGAAGAATATGGCATCAGGATTGGAGGAACTCTCATTAACAAACTGTGATATGCAGATGATACAATTTTGCTAGCTGAGTGTGAAGAGGACTTGAAGCACTTACTGATGAAGATCGAAGACTACAGCCTTCAGTATGGATTACACCTCAGCATAAAGAAAAAAATCCTCACAACTAGACCAGTAAACAACATCATGATAAAAGGAGAAGAGATTTAAGTTGTCAAGGATTTCATTTTACCTGGATCCACAATCAATACCCATGGAAGCAGCAGTCAAGAAACCAAATGACACACTGCACTGGGCAAATCTGCTGCAAAAGACCTCTTTAAAGTGTTAAAAAGCAAAGATGTTACTTTAAGGACTAATGTGTACTGGACTCAAGCCATGGTGTTTTCAATCACCTCATATGAACATGAAAGCAGGACAATGAACAAAAAAGATGGAAAAAGAATTGATGCCTTTGAATCATGGTGCTGGTGAAGAATGTTGAATGTACCATGGACTGCCAGAAGAATCAACAAATCTGTCTTGGAAGAAGTACAGCCAGAATATTCCTTAGAAGCAAGGATGGCAAGACTTCATCTCACATATTTTGGACTTGTTATCAGGAGGGGTCAGTTCCTGGAGAAGGACATCATGCTTGGTAAAGTAGAGGGTCATCGAAAAAGAGGAAGATCCTGGACGAGACGTATTGACACAGTGGCTGCATCAAGGGGCTCAAGCATAACAAGGGTTGTGAGGATGGTGCAAGACTGGGCAGTGTTTCCTTCTGTTATACATAAGGTTGCTATGAGTCAGAATTGACTCGATGGCACCTAAGAACAACAACAGGCATGTATGATTCCATAAAGAGGATAAAATACAATGGGTATTTCCCAATGTTGAAATTGTTTTATGCATATTCCTAACTGTAATGACCACAGACTGCACAACAGAAAACTCATTTTCGTCCCAAAAGAGACTCAAAAACCCTCAGCATACAATAATGATTCAAGAAAGACTCATTTTGTTACCCTGATTATGTATGGAAGTAGATATTTTTTGGCAACTTAATTGTGAAGAAATCATTGAATAATGGTAAGAGCAAAGAATAGAAAGAAATGTTTTTAATTATTACATGTTAGAGATGAAAGATCTATCTAAAAGTAAAACATAGCAATTTATTGTAATATTTGTTTTCTGATCATTAAACTTTCTTTTATGACATCTTTTCATTTGTTCATTTATAATTATAGCATTTATTATGAAATAAGCATCAAAATTGAAGTAGGAGCTGTTTAAAGCAAAATTGGTGAAAATCATTTTTCGTTATGGGAGAGCAACAGAATTTTACATTTACTAAGTTCCCTGACTCATTTTCTTCATTGTAGAATACGTAGAATATTCTTTTTATAGAAAATGTGGTATATAGTAACAATTTCAGTACCTTGCATGCACTAAAAATTTTATAATCCATTTCATCTCATTCTGCTGAAATATTATACACCACTTTTGCATTCAATTGCTAATATTATAGTCACATTTAAAAAGAAGTTACATCATGGATAGCTAAGACACACACACACACACACACACACACGTAACCTGTTACCGTTCAGTTGATTTTGACTCATAGCAATCTATAGGACAGAGCAGAACTACTGCATAGGGTTTCCAAGGATCAGCTGGTGGATTCGAACTGCCGACCTTTTGGTTAGCAGCCGAGTTCTCGACCACTGTGCCACCAGGGCTCCTATATATGTATATGTATGTATGTGTGTATGTATGTATATCACATATCCCATTCTAATGCATAATTAAGCAGAGGAGGCGCACCACAGAATATCAGTGTTTAGGCCCCTCATACGCCTTAATCCGGCTCTACTGCTAACCTAAAGGTTGGCAGTTCTAACCCACACAGCAGCTTCAGAGGAGAAAAGACCTGGTGGTGATCTGCTCCCATAAAGATTACAGTCTGGGAAACCCTAGAGCAATTCTACTTTGTCGTATAGGGTTGCTGCAACAACATAATGTATAAGATATCAAATATAATTAGATTATTGACAGACAAAACAACTAGCTAATGGTGTGATGAAAACTGACAGTTCCATCAGGACACAGAACGATGGGGCTTATGGTTTCCCGGGCCTGTTTCTCAGGGTTTAAAATGAAGAGAAAGCCCAGTTTGACCAGAGGCCGCCTAGTGGTGGAAAACTTAATTTCTAGAACCGTTTTCTCCAAGTTGGAAAAAACCTCTATTCTTTTCCCATACCAGCAGTTGAACCCAGGCCGCCTGAATAAAAACCAAGATTCCTGACCGATAGACCACATGAGCACCACAGGAAGAGCTCTTCCCGTTACTGTATACATCGCTTGCATCAGTTCGGCCTCGGCAATCCACCCCAGTCGTGGCTGCGTGTCATGCCATCTGCCCTACCCTCGTGGACATTCGTCCTGAACTTGGCTTCTTGAGCCCGATACCCTGACCCGCTTTCTTCCAGAACTGGCTACAGTTGGAATAAAGGGGGGCTCGTAGACGGCGCGCGGGAACCGCCTCCTCCTCCGGGGAAGTCTCCGAGAAAACTGAAGCGAGGGCAGAAGTGATGATGGGGAATGCTCACAGAACTTTGGGGTCCTTAGCTACTTTGCAGATTGAATGCCACGCCGCATACCAACTTCAAACAGCAAATGATTTAGCACGATTGATTCTTTGTTCAGGAAAGCTCTTACTTGACCTTCAACATCAAAACTCATCATAAAGGACACCACCAGACACCAACGTTCCACATAAATATCTTTTCCTGGTGAAGAATTTATAGTTAAAAGCCAAAACTGTGCTGTTTCCTTATTTAGGTTTCAAAATCTCACTAGCTGACACTTGATAAACAGCAGAATTTTGTCTGAAATTCAATGCTCTTTGTTGAGGGAATGTTCTTTTCTTCAGTCTCAGGGGTTCTTTTTAAGTGCTTCCATTAGGTGTTTCACTGGCAACTCAAGCTCGCAGTGGCCAAAACCGATTTGGGAACATCCCCCCAACCAAACCTCAAATCTGTCCTATCGGAATTAAAATATATGTTAACAGCTCAAGAATTAAAACTGTGTGATGCTGGTGAGCAACTAACAGGAAGATCAATGAAACAAAAGGGATATTTCAAAATTAAAGCCAATGCACACTGGGATTGGAGTCCTGGTGGTTAGAGCTCGCCTGCTAATCAAACGGTCAGCAGTTTGAATCCACCAGCAACTCCTTAGAAAGTCTGTGGGGCGGTTCTACTCATCCTATAAGGTCGCTATGAGTCAGAATTGGCTCGATGGCAGTGGGCTTGGTTTTTTTTGTTTGTTTTGTTTTATACACTGGGATTAAGGAGTCCTGGTGGTGCAGCAGTGAAATGCTTGGCTGCTATCTGAAAGGTCCATAGTTCAAACCCACCAAAATCCAAAAACCAAACTAGTTGCCATGGAGTTGATTCCGACTTATAGCGACCCTATAGGACAGAGTACAACTGCCCCATAGGGATTCCAAGGCGCAGCTGGTGGATTCAAACTGCCAGCCTTTGGAGCAGTTCTATTCTGTCCTACAGGGTCACTATGAGTCGAAATCCACTTGTTGGCGTTTTTGTTTGTTTGAATACACTGGGATTAAGTGAAAGATAAAGGCGGTATCTCAAATTAGGGGTGAGGGTGGAGTCATTAACACACAGCATGTAGACATGAGGATAGAAAAGACAAAACTTGGATGCAGGACTCCCATACCCCAATAGAAAGAAACCTCAAAAGTTCTTGAGGCAAACACCTGAGAATTCCCTCATTGCCTCATCATGTTGCCGAGTGGAAACCCTGGGTTTTGCTTGGCACAACTCGTCACAGCCAATAAACAAGTGGCCAAGTGGGAGATCAGAAAAGCGCCTTTATTTTGTCGGCCAAGGAAAAGGAAGACTCAGGGCTGTGCCTCCAAGGCTGATCCCCTTCAAGCAGGTGTCCAGAGCTTGGGGATGGCTATGCATATTCTTCAGAAAAGGGTTTGATTCCCCAGGGTGGAGGAAGAGGTCAATTTTCTCTCATGAGCATGTTAAGTCTCTAACCAGAGGTGGGGTGCTTATATGTATTTTGCACTTAATGAGCTAACAGGTAATTTAAAGTGCTAAGATGGCATTGGAAACCTGCTAAAACTGGTTGGGGCCAGCTATGGCTGTTCTGTGGTTACCATGTCAAGGACAATTTATGGCCCATTCTGTGGTTATCTTGTCAAGGACAATTTCAGAAGAATGTGTGGCCTATTCAGCTTGGTGTAGGAGGATAAGCCAGAGCAGGTGTCTCCTAGAAGGGCTGAGCTCTGAAGCTGCCTGTCTCATGCCCTCCTCTTATTTGAACCTTGATGATTATTGGTCAATGTTCATTCTAAACCACTGTAAGGCAGCCCATTTTGCCTGGTAGGGAGACTCTGGTGAGGTCACAAGCTAGGTGTTAGATTCTGGAATTTCACGGAGGTTAACTCTTTGTTGCACTATTATCATATTTATCGCTGAAATGCGGAAAGATATAAATAAACCTGGTCAAACAATTTAGTAAGCAAGGTAGGAACAGACACAGCAGAAAAATAAAAACTAGTGGAGTCACCAAGGACCAAAGCCAATCGAAGTTGGGAAATATGGATATAATCCAGCCCCACCAACAAGTTGCTGCTTCGGCTTTTGTTTAAAGTCTAGGTCTTGTCCAGTTAGCTACCTTGTCCATTATCTGTAAATTCAGCTCAACCTCATGAGAGGTATTAATTCACACACAGCAGGAGGTGTTTAGGTATTCTAGAGGAATGGGAGATCTTCATGGATGGCTCATTGAGGATGCCGGAAGTTGGAATGGGTGGACATATCTAACAATTGTTAAAGTGTCCTTCTCTAGCCAAAAAGTTAGTTACCTTGAGGAAAGAATTTCCAACACAGTGTGGGTTTTAGGAAAATGGGGCAACCAGCAGCCTAGTCAGAAGTAGACTTCTTAACGAGATTAGGGGTAACATTACATTTACCCTGTTTGAGGACACTTGTAACACAAAGAATTAAGATAATCTGGACCTTACCATATTATCCACTCTTTCTAGGGAGCTGGTGGACTTACAGAAACAAGAATACGGACACTAGCACAAGCGAGACATAGAGAGTTCAGAAAATTCTAATTTGCTTGAGCAGGGTATATAGGAACAAGAGACAAAACAGTAACACTAAAATTATCAGCAGTGCTAGGAGTCTTTAGGGGATTTTACCCATGCGGGAGGATGCCTGGAAAACAGGTACTTAAGGTCTTTGACAGGTTCATAGCTCTAGTTTTCACAGTTTTGGTGGGTTTGCAGCACTTCAAGCAGTCTGGTCCACTTTTCCTGGAGGGGCTCAGCTTTCCAGGTCGTTAGGAGGACCCAGTCATCGGACTGAAAAGCGTGAAGCAGTACTTCGGTCTCAGGTGGATGGCAGCTGAGAGTGTACCTGTGGAGAGAAGACAGAGTCGCCAAGACTGACAATGTTTTATGATTTGTAAATCTCCAGTCACACAGTTAGCTGAGTTAACACTTAATTGCATGTCAGGGTTAACCCGGACGGGGTGATCATACAGCAGCTCAAAGGGCTGATTTTTTAGCTTTCTCCGAGGGGCAGCTCTAGCTCTCAAGGGGACCACGGGTAGTACTGTTAGTCTAAACGAGCTTTGTTTCTTTCCCTTTTAAAGCCTGGTAGAGAGGTTTTGCAATGAACCCAAAATTTGGGCGCTAAATGCAGGAAAACCCTGTCATTCCCAGGAAGCCTCTTAGCTGTTTTCTGCTAGTAGGGGCAGCCATTCGGCAGATGGCGTCTTTTCTTGCCGGTGACAATCCGCGTTTACCGGCTCTAATTTTGAACCCCGAGTATGTAACTTCTGGGCCTCTTCTTTTGACACTCGATATCCCACGTTACCCAGGGAGATTAAGAACCTCGATGGCTCTCGGAATCTCAATGGTATTCTGAAGTGAATTGAACTCATCTTTGATGGCAATGGGATTATCCACATATTGGCAACATATAGTGAGGGTCAGCTGGCATAATTCTCGTGTCAGCGCTGCTCCAAATGGGGTTGGACTGTTTTTGAACACTTGGGGGTAAAACTGTCCAGCAAAGTTGCTGTTTGAGTCCTGAGAGCAGGGTTTTCCACTCAAAAGTAGAGATTTCTTGGCTTTTTCTGCTACTGGAATGCAAAACAAACAGACCAAAAACAAAAAACAAACAAAAAAAAAACCCTGCAGCTTTCAAGTCCAGCACAGTAAAACAAATGAAGGCTGAGGTGGGCAGGGGAGACTGTGGAGAGCAGGGTGTAGTGCCAGGGCTGCCTTTTTTAACCATTACAGGGTGAGTTGACCCCATATCTACCAGGAACTTTACGGGCTTTCTTTTTACTTTTATTACAACCAGAGGTTCTGGTGGAGGCTACCCTCCAGTTCCCCTCAGTCTGACTCATCTTCTAGTGGCATGACTAGGCACGGGGTAGCCTCCCTCTTTCTTTGTTCCTTTGCTTAGTATTTTAGACGCTCTCACTTTCGACACCCTTTTCCTCTACACCAGCTGCACTGGTCTACTTCTAAAGTGGTGCAGGGCCTTCTCGGCTCCTGCAGCGTTGGCCTCCCTCTTTCTTTGTTCTCTTGGGGAATGGCCTTCAGCCTGCAAGGTGGCTGCCAGCCAAGAAGTCTACCTCATGCCCTTGGTATGCAACTTTTTTTCTTTCTTGCTCCTTATCTTGGTTAGACTAACCTTGGTAGGCCAGTTCCACTAGCTGAGAGATTTTTAACTCTATGTCTCCTTCTACTTTCTGAAGCTTTTTAAAATATATCAGGGGCATTTTGCCCTATAAAGATTATATTGACCATTTGGGCATTTTCAGGGCTCTTGGGATCCGCATCAGTGAACTGTCTGAAAGCAGCATAAACTCTTTCCAAAACTGGGAGGGGTCCTCATTAGACTCCTGTTTAACTCCATGCACTTTGCTTAAATTTTTGACTACTCCTTTCTTAAAGAGACCGTCTCCATGGTAATGTGTATTTGCCCCGTTGTGGTGTTGGGATCCCAGCTGGGACTGGCAGTGCGGAAGGCATCGGCCCCTTTTAAGTTTGCAGCCTGTAACTCATGCTGCCTGTCTACCTCAGCCGGAGCCTTCTCAAACACTATGTGGCGCTCTTCCAGGGTGAGAAGCATATCACACAGGGCGTGGCAATCCGCCCAAGTGGGGTTGTGAGGGCAGAAAATGGAGACAAAAAGATCTTACATTCGCTTAGGGTCCTCTCTATACCCAGGGCTGTTGTTTTTCCAGTTATAGAGATCACTGGTTGTGAAGGGCTGATGAACCTAGACCATTCTGGCATCTGTCTGGGACCTGACATAAAGGGTGTACGCTATCAGGTTTTCTTTCAGGCTTCTGACCACACCCCTCAGAACCATGGCCTCCCTGAGAATCTTATCCCCTTCTTTCACAGCCTTTTCTATTGGCTGAATTGGGGCATCCAAAAGCTGTTCCACTTCGCATATGGGGCGGCAAGCCCACTGGCAGGATGGAAGGACCTAGGAAGGGTGGATACAAAGGTTGAGGGGGCTTAACAGTGGGGGCTGTCACCAATGTGGAGGCTCTGTTGGGTAGAGGCAGGGCACAGGGAGGGGCAGGAGCTGGAAGATCCTCCTTGGGATCAGGAGGGAGGACTGCCAGTCATGATTTGTCCCTTTCTGAACTGAGATTTTACATTTTTTTCTGTAAATTTTTGTTCTGATAGAATCATGAAAGCTTTCACCTAATACTTTTCATCTCAGTTACCCTCTCGAATACAGAAAAGATCAAGTTGGAGGACAGTATTACAATTTAGAGACCCATTTTCTAGTCACTTTTTTTTTTAATCTGACAATTCATATTGAGGCCATGTGGTGTTACAGAAGAAAATCATTTTTTCATAGGGTCTGGCCTGAAATATTCCCAGTTCTTAAGGATGCATCTCAGTGGGCTGCATTCCAGGATCCCTTGATCGTTCCCCATTCTCCAGACACACACACACTTATACATTCACACAACCTAATCCAGTGCACCAACCTAATAACAGGTACCTAGAGCCTTTTACGCCCTCAGTGGTCAATTCCTCCCATTTCTTGGGACTCTTGTAAGGCATGACCTAGGAATTACCCTGTTACTTACCAAATAACCCCAGATACTTAGAGCCTTAATGTGCTCAACAGTCAATTATTCCTGCTTTGGGGACTCTTCAAAGGCCTTAGCTAGGTAATTACTGTGATGGTTAAGACTGTCAACTTGGCTGGGCCATGATTCTGTATTTACATGTGATCACTCCCATGATGGACTCTGCTGTGAGTAGTCAATCAGTTGAAAGGGAGTTTCCTTGGGGGTGTGGCCTGTATCCAAATATAAACAGAGGTTCCGGCTTTTTTGCTCACTCTGGATCCTGCAGCTGCCTCCTGTTCATCTGACCTCCAGGTCTGCCAGCCCCTGCAGCTTTGTGAATCAAGAAGCGGCTTCCAGTCTTGCCTGCCAATCTTGGGATTTGTCCATCTTCACAGCCTGTGAGTGGAAGCCCTGCTCTCCAATCTGCTGATCTTGGGTTCACCAGTCCCTACAGCTACATGAATCAGGAAGCCTTGTGGTCTTGCCTGCCAGTCCTGGAATTTGTCAGTCTTCATAGCCTGTGAACAAGAAACCTGCTCTCCGACCTGCTAATCTTGGGTTTGCCAGCTTCTACAGCTACATGAATCAAGAAAAGCCTCTATCCTGATCCACAGACTTGGGACATTCCAGCCTCTACAATCCCATGAGCCGTTTCCTTGATATAAATCTCTCTATATATATTCATACGCTTTACTTGTTTTGCTTCTTTAAAGAACCCAGCCTAAGACACTTAATGAATAACCCAGGTGTGTTTCATGTCTCCCACGGAGCCACCGTTAGGTCCAAGGTGGGTTGGCCTCTAGGACTGCCTTGAGGTCCCCAGCATGGCCCATCTCAGCAACCAAGTGATGACTCCTGGCTGCTTGCCAGAAATGTTGCCGGGTAGAAACCCCAGGTTTTGCTTGGTGTGACTCGACATAGCCAATAAACAAGAGGCCGAGGTGGGAGATCCGAAAGGCACCTTTATTTCATTGGCCAAGGAAAAGCAACAGTCAAGGCTGCTGCCTCCGAGACTGCTTGCAGGCAGCTTGGGGAGGCAGGCTTTTACAGAGAGCAGACAAGGAAATGTAAATTTATCATGGATATTCAGGATCGACTTTTGCGCAGGAGTCCAGAGCTTGGGGGTGACTATGCATTTTCTTTAGACAAGGGTTTGATTCCCCAGGATGGAGGAAGAGGTCAATTTTCCCTCATGAGCATGTTAAGTCTCCACCAAGAGGCAGGGTGCTTATATGTATTTTGCACTTAATGAGCTAAAAGGTCACTTAAAGTGCTAAGATGGTGTTGGAAACCTGCTAAAACCAATTGGGCCCGGCTACAGCCATTCTGTGGTTATCTTGTCAAGGGCAATTTCAGAAGAATGTGCAGCCTATTCGGCTTGGTCTAGGAGGATAACCCAGTGTAGGAAGATAACCCAGAGCATGTGTCTCCTAGAAGGGCTGAGCTCTGAGGCTGCCTGCCTCTATCAATTACAATCCCAAATACAAAATTCATAAAAGAGCTGATTGATAAATTCAACTCTATTTAAAAAATAAATAAAAACGATTTAAATGCAAGAGCTGGGTGATAGCTATTATAGTGTTCACCATAGTTATTTATTAAGCTAATTAAATGTCCCGTGCAGTGTTTTGTAATGTTTTATCTTACAATAAGAAAATTTTTTAAAAACACCATGGAGCAAAATCAAAAAACAAACTAGGAAAAAATTATTTTTATCTCTTATTATGAACAAAGGAGTAATTTCCCCCAAACATAAAGAGCTCCTAGAAATTGCTAAAAAGATAAACAACTCAGTAGAAAAATAAAGCAAGGACACACACAGAGTTTCCAGAAAAAGAAACACATGAAAAGAGGCTATGTCTCACTCCTGGTGAGGCAGGAGGCAGATTTTTAAAAACTTAAGTTTCTTCCTAGAGTTTCCTTGAAAATCTAAGTCAGATCTTTTTTACTTGAAGGCATAAAACCTGCCAAGGGCTGCCCATCTACTCAGGTGTTTTTGTTTACTTAGTATCACACTGTCCTAATCTGTCAGCCATGTATGTTACTTTCCTCACTGGAAATCAGTTTTCAGGATCTAGTGAACCCTGTGGCACAGCTGTTAAGTATCTGGCTGCTAACCAAAAGGTTGGCAGTACAAATCCACCAGTTGTTCCCTGGAAACCCTACGGGGCAGTTCTACTCTGTCCAATAGAGTCACTATGAGTTGGAATTGACTCGATGGCAATGGGTTTGTTTTTTTCACAGGCAGTGAACCCGAAGCACCTATTTCTTGCCTGTCCCTGGGACAAGGCTGTACAGTGTTTCACCCTATAACTAAACCACAGCTGATTTATCCACGAGGCTGTTTCTCTTTCTTCACTAATGTGAACAGACTTGCACCTGCCCCATGCGAGTGTGTCCTATGTGAACACGGGCCTAGAAGCGGTTTAAAAGTTGTGACTTTTAACATTACTCAGTTTGCCTCTTCAAACTTTCACACTAACAAAGTTGGAAACATAAAGATCAGGGGAATTTTAAGGAAGGGGCGATTAGCTGAGGTGGAGCAGGGGCAATCTGTAAAGGAAGAAGGCCGGATGTAAGGTTGTCATGTCTGAGTGTCTGAGTGTTCACTGCCCTGACTCAGGCGGCACCAGGCTCGAGCTGCCTGAGTTTCTCTTGGAGCCCCTGGAACTGGCTTCGACCCCAGTTGATGCGAATCTGGAGGCTGGCCATGTCTGCAGCCAGCTGCAGGCCTGCAGGCAGAAGAGAGAATGTCATAATGGTGTCCCCCGAACTCCAGACGGATGTGCCCAACTGCCCACTCAGCATCTCCACCTGGACATCAGGTAGACACTGCACACTGACCACATCCAGACCCAACTCCTAGCTTCCTCTCAGCTGCTGCCCACTGCATTCCCACCACAGGTAAGGACAGCTCCATCCTTCTGGGCATTTCAGATGGAAACTGGGCTGATCCTAAACTTCTGTCCTTGTCTTACACCTACATCTAATCTGTCAGAAATCCTGGGCTTCTACTCTCAATACATGTGCAGGATCCCACTGCTTATTCCTACCTCCACTGCCTCCACCTTCATCTCACACCGGGCTGCTCCCCGGAACCTGCTTCTGCCCTATGCCTTCCAGGCTATCCCCACCCAACAGCCACAGGAATCCTATTACCCTGCAAGTCCAATCATGCCATCCTCTACTCAGAGCAACCCGATGGCTCCCAAAGTCCTCACTGGGGCCTACACAGTCTTCAAATCATCTAGATCTGGGCCCTTCTCTGCCCTCAGCTCCTAGTACTCTCCATGGCACTGACTCCACTCCAACCTACTGGCCTCCTCTTTGCTGTTCCTGGAACACACCAGACACTTTTGCCCTGGCTGATCCCTCTGCCTGGAACACTGTTACCCCAGATAATCTGCACAGCTTTCTCCTTCATCTCCTCAGGGAGGCCTTCCCTAGCCACCCTTCATAAAATAGTCCCCCAGGCCACTCCTGTCCCACTCCATTCACCACACTGTCCTATTTTTTCCTAACAATTTCCACTACCTGGTATTATATTAAGGGCCTACTGTCTTATTTGCACACTGGTTTTCTTCCCTCCATAAATAAACACTCCATGAAGGATATTTGTCTCTTTTGTTCCCTCCTGTATCCCCAGTACCTAGTGTGATCCTGGAACACTGCCAACAGACAGTAAAAAAATTTTTTTAAAGAACAATAAATGTCCAACCAAAGTTTGTGATTGAAGACAACCTACAAAGCCCTTTGCAAACTAACCCCAGGCATGGCATCTCAAGTCTCCCTGTGGATAGTCGGAGTTCGTCCCCGGGCCACATGGTCCACTGGCAGGGTCCACTCACCCTCCTGGAAGCTGGCTTGGGCCTGCCGCAGACTGTGAGGAACCAGGATCCCAAACCAGTTCAGGGGGTCCTCAGGGGCTGCAGAGGGCTCTGGCTTTGAAGTCCTGGAGAGACCCTTTCGCCTTCGCAGAGCTGGGGAAAGAAAGGCTGGTGGCTGAGGGTTTTACTCCCTGGCCCTTGTCTTCTTGGTGACAATGTTGAACTTTCTGAGCCTTGTGATCCCAGAAAACAGCAATGGCTGAGAAATCCCAACAATCTTTTGTGTTCCAAGAAATAGCTTACAGAAAAGAATCACCCTTCCCCATATGACTTAGACAAGATTCTCTGTCCACTCTTTCTTATGACTCCCATAACACTTACAGATGCCCCCTTGTTTACCTGTGACAAAGCCAAACACAGACTTTTCCCCTTTTGCTTGAACTTGTCGACAGGTCAGACACAGACTCTTCGACTGTTTTTTGTCCCATGAATGATTAACTGAGATTAGAAGTCTGTCCCCTTGAAACCAGCTAGACACAGAGACAAACATTTCCAGTTCAGCTGAGCAAGACTGTCCCGGATTGCAAAACAATCCCAACTGTCTATCCCTCCATCAAAGTCTAAACAAAAACCAAACCCGTTGCCATCGAGTTGATTCCGACTCATAGCGACCTTACTGGACAGAGGAGAACTGCCCCATAGGGTTTCCAAGGAGCAGCTGGTGGATTTGAACTGCCAACCTTCTGGTTAGCAGCCAAGCTCTTAACCACTGTGCCATAGGGGCTCCATATCAAAGTCTATGGCAAAACCAAAACCACCCTGCTGAGACATTTTGATCTTCTGATCCGGGGTGCTCTATCACAACAGCCTGAATAAAAGTGTCACGGATTGAACTGTGTCCCCCCAAAATATGTGTCAACTTGGTCAGGCCATGATTCCCAGTACCGTGTGGTTGTTCTCTATTTTGTGATTTTTCTATGTGTTATAAATCATAATCTTTGCCTGTGGTTAAAGAGGATTAGGGTGGGATGTGACACCCTTCCTCAGGTCACATCCCTGATCCAATGTGAAGTGAGTTTCCCTGGAGTGTGGCCAGCACCACCTTTTATCTTACAAGAAATAAAAGGAAAGAGAAGCAAGCATCGAGTGGGGACCTCACAGCACCAAGAAAGAAGCACCAGAGCCCGTCCTTTGGCCTCAAGGTTCCTGCTAAGAGAAGCTCCTAGTTCAGGAGAAGACTGACGAGAAGGACTTTCCTCCAGAGCCAACAGAAAGGGAAAGCCTTCCTCTGGAGCTGATGCCCTGAATTTGGACTTCTAGCCTACTAGACTTGAAAAAATAAATTTCTCTTCGTTAAAGTCACCCACTTGTGGTATTTCTGTAAGAGCAGCACTAGATAACTAAGACGAAAAGCATCTCCTTAATTGTCCCGTGCATTTCGTTTTCTACGTTGGGAAGACACCCTGTCTGGAACGAGTGGGCGCTCACCTGGCTCACGGGGGCCCACTTCCTCTGGGGTGTCGGCGACGGCTCTCACCACCCACAACTTCTGGGGTCCGTCCTGGGTCTCGCTGAAGGACAAGGAAGGATGGATTTTTGGAGGCCCCGGGCTGGTCCCGTTGTTTCCCCCACCTCTCCTGCTCCAGCCTGGCCTCGGCTTCCATGGCTCCTCACCTGGTGCGGACGTAGCAATGAGGCTCCATGCGGGAGGCAAACTGCAGAGGTCCTACCGACTTGGCACCCATGGCGTAACGAGCCTTGGAGAGCGAGAACCAGCCCTGAGGAGACAAAGAGCGGTGAGCCTCAGCTTATCTCCAGGTAGCCACTCGCCTGCTCACCCGCCCCAAGGTCCCACCTCCTCCACCCGGGCGTTCAGAGCCTCCCGCTTTGCCTCTAGCTCCTCCAGGTCCCGGAGCAACTGCAGCAGCAGCAAGTCGGACGCCGCCCGCAACTCTGGTCCCGCCATGGGCTACACAAACAGATCCTAAGTGTGCTGAGGCCCAGCTCTGGAGCCGGCCTCCTTTCAGCTCGCCCAATCACCGCCCGCCGCTCCAGGTAACAGCCAATCGGCACACGAAACCCTCGGAGGGTCTTCCTAGCCGCGGTTGCCCTTGAAGGGCGAGCGCTCCTAGGAAGGGAGCACAGGAAGGCCCGATTCGCGTGTCTATTCGATTAGTGCCCGAAGGGGACCAGACAGTCGGCGCAGGCTTTGGTGATTCCAAACCGCTTCCAGAATCGGTCGTATTTTAAACTCAGGCAACCGCTGTGGGAATGAAAGAAAGGGAAAATGGATGGCAACAATTTTGATTAAGGGAGGAACTTAATTCCAGCTGACAACCCCCTAGTCAATCGCTGTGCCGCTTTTACAATTGCTGGACTGTTTCGATCCTCCAATTATGATTGTTTCAGCGGCTTGCCGCCTTAAAATCAGGCATCCTACACGGCTGCACCAAGTTGTGAAGCCGCGGAACGACATCTTTACTAATGGCTGGCCTAACCCGTGTGACGACTTAGCCTACTGGCTGCTCCATAGAGCACGCGCTGCCGGACTGGCCAATCGCCTTGAACGCCCCTCGCCATCTTAACATTGGGCATTCCCGTAGGCAACAGACAGTAGTGAAGCCTCTAGCGACCTTCTTGGTTGAGGGCGGAAGCCAAGGCTACATTGCGCCGGCGACGACCGCAGATTCTCTTAGACCGACGTGGGAGCGTCGCTCAGGATGGTAATAGAAATGGGCTTACCTTTAGTGGCTAGGGCTCCCCGAGGCAGAAACGTAGCGGGGGGTGGGGGTAAGGAGGGGTGAGGGGTGGGGTGGAAGCAGATGGGGGAACCTGCCCACGGGAAGAAGTCCAAGGGCACGAGGCGTGGAATGATATTTCGAGGTAGCGCCAATATGAAAGGCGCCTGACAGACAGTCGGGCAAGAGGAAGGAAGGCGTTTCAACGGATTCGTAGCCGCTATCGGCGTCTATTTATCTTGAAGTTGGGGCAGGGAGAGCTCAATTTAGAGATTGCCCCTGGGCGCTCGAGTTCGGGGATGGGGGGCAGCGCAATTTAGAGATTGCGCTTGGGCTTTCGTTACCCTCGTTACGCCCCTGCCCGGAGGGCTGGATATGTGACCCCTGGGACTCCGGGGCGGGTGGACCCTGGGTTCCGGACGGGTGTGGAAGATGAGGAGGCTGACCTGACTCGCGTTGTCCCAGCTGCGCCGCGAGGCCCGCCTGCGCCGCGAGTACCTGTACCGCAAGGCCCGCGAGGAAGCGCGGCGAACAGCCCACGAGAAGAAGGAGAGGCTCCGGCGCGCGCTCGAAGGTATCGCCGCCCCAGCCGGGGAGGGAGGCAAAGTCTTTGGACTTTAAAAAAAGAAGTAATTGTAAACATCGCGCGGGAAAATGACCCGCTTTTATAAACGCTTCTGTTAGTATTTCTTTGTGTTAGTGCGGTTAAGCATCTTTTCAAGTATCCACCTACTAGTGTTTTACTTGCCTGTTGGGTTCTGGTGTTTGTTGATTTACCAATGTCCCTTCCAAGTGATTCTGTTATCATTTATGCTGCAGTATCCAGGTTTTGGAACCCTGGTGGCATAGGGGTAAAGAGCTCCGCTGCTAACCAAAAGGTCGGCAGTTCAAATCCACCAGCCGCTCTTGGAAACCCTGTAGGGCAGTTCTACTTTGTCCTGTGAGTCAGAACTGACACAAAAGCACCTAACACCAACACCAACATTCAGGTTTTGGAGTCTCTGGATGGTGCAAACAATTAAACGCGCTCGCCTGCTAACTAAAAAGTTGGATGTTTGAGTCCACCCAGAGGGGAAGAAAGGCCTAGCAGTCCACTTCCAAAAATCCAGCCATTGCGAACCCTATGGAGCATTGTTCTGTTTTTTTTTTTTTTTTAATTCCAATTTACAGTTTACTTATTAACTTTGTTTACATTGCATCTGTTGTTGTTAGGTGCCATCGAGTTGGTTTCAACTCATAGCTACCACATGTACATCAGAATGAAACACTGCCCGGTCCTGCGCCATCCTCACAATAGTTACTATGCTTGAGCCCATTGTTGCAGCCACTGAGTCAGTCCATCTCGCTGAGGGTCTTCCTCTTTTTCGATGACCCTGTACTTTACCAAGCATGATGTCCTTCTCCATAGACTGATCCTTAATAACATGTCCAAAGTATGTGAGACACAGTCTCACCATCCTTGTTTCTAAGAAACATTCTTCTTGTACTTCCAAGACAGACTTGTTGCTTCTTTTGGCAGTCAGTGGTGTATTCAGTATCTTTGCCAACACCGTAATTCAGAGGCATCAATTCTTCTTCAGTCTTCCTTATTCATCGTCCAGCTTTCGCATGCATATGAGGCCATTGAAAACACCTTGGCTTGGGTCAGGCACAACATAGTGTTCAAGGTGACATTTTGCTTTTTAACACTTTAAAGAGATCTTTTGCAGCAGATTTCCCAATGCAGTGTGTTGTTTGATTTCTTGACTGCTGCTTCCATGAGTGTTGATTGTGGATCCAAGTAAAATGAAATCCTCGACAACTTCAATCTTTTCTCTGTTTATCATGATGTTGCCTATTGGTCCAGTTGTGAAGATTTTTGTTTTCTTTCTGTTGATGTGTGATCCATCCTGAAGGCTGTAGTCTTTGATCTTCATCAGTAAGTGCTTCAAGTCCTCTTCACTTTCAGCTAGCAAGCTTGTGTCATCTGCATATCGCAGGTTGTTAATGAGTCTTCCTCCAATCCTGATGCCATGTTCTTCACATAGCCCAGCTTCTCGGATTATTTGCTTAGCATACAGATTGAACAAGTATGGTGAAAAGATACAACCCTGACACACACCTTTCCTGATTTTAAAAGACACAATATCCCCTTGTTCTGTCCAAACGGCTGCCTCTTGGTTTATGTACAGGTTCCTCATGAGCACAATTAAGTGTTCCAGAATTTGGATTCTTGAAATGTTATCTATAGTTTATTATGATCCACACAGGTGAATGCTTTTGCATAGTCAATAAAACACAGATAAACATCTTTCTAGCATTCTCTGCTTTCAGCCAGGATCCATCTGACATCAGCAGTGATATCCCTGGTTCCACGTCCTTTTCTGTATCTGGCTTGAATTTCTGGAAGCTCCCCGTTGTTGTATTGCAGCAGCTGCTTTTGAATGATCTTCAGCAAAATTTCACTTGCGAGTGATGTTAATGATATCGTTCGATAATTTCCACATTTGGTTGGATCACCTTTCTTGGGAGTAGTTACAGATATGGATCTCTTCCAGTTGGTTGGCCAAGTAGCTGTCTTCCAGATTTCTTGGCATACACGAGTGAGTACTTACAGTGAGGCATGTGTATGTTGAAACATCTCAGTTGGTATTCCATCAGTTCCTGGAGCCTTGTTTTTTGCCAGTGCCTTCAGTGCAGCTTGTACTTACTCCTTCACTACTGTGGGTTCCTGATCGTATGCTGCGTCCTGAAATGGTGGAACGCTGACCAGTTCTTTTCAGTATAGTGACTCCGTGTATTCCTTCCGTCTCCTTTTGATGCTTCCTGGGTCGTTCACTATTTTGCCCATAGAATCCTTCAAAATTGCAACTTGAGGCTTGAATTTTTTCTTTAGTTCCTTCAGCCTGAGAAATGCCAAGCATGTTCTTCCATTTTGGTTTCCTATCTGCAGGTCTTTGCACGTGTCATTATAATACTTTATTTTGTTTTCTTGAGCCACCCTTTGAAGTCTTCAGCTCTTTTATGCCATCATTTCTTCCATTCACTTTAGTTAGTCTACATTCAAAGCAAGTTTCAGTCTCTTCTGACATCCATTTTGGTCTTTTCTTTCTTTCCTGTCTTTTTAATGACCTCTTGCTTTTTTCATGTATGATGTCCTTGATGTCATCCCACAACTCGTCTGGTCTTCGGTCATTAGTGTTTAGCACGTCAAATCTATTCTTGAGATGGTCTCTAAGTTCAGGTGGGGTATACTCAAGGTCGTACTTTGGCTCTTGTGGACTTGTTCCAATTTTCTTCAGTTTCAACTTGAACTTGCATATGAGCAATTGATAGCCATGTAGTTCTTCCCAGTTTTTAAATTTTTACATAGCCCTGTAGATATTTTCCACCCATGGTTTTTCTCCTTGCTACCTTCTTCAGTATGCGACTGCGAGAATATTTTTTTCTCTTTTAGTGCTGTTACGGTTCTCTTACATTTTTAGAATTGTTAATCACTGCAGAATTTAATTTTATTTGTGTTTTGAAGTAGGAATCTAGCTTTGCAGTCCACCCGCCCAACACACGTGGCCGTCTGTTGTTTTAGTGAATAGTCTCTCACACATGCCTGATTGAAATTGCTACATTAATCCCTATTTTGTTGGTTCTTTGTTGGTTGAGCTTTATGTTTTTTATCTGTTGGTTCAGCACCCTCCAATACCTCTGATTATTTTAAATTCACTTTGATGTTCCTATGTTTTAGGCGTACAGATACAGAAAGTGTGTACGTGCATGCAAACTTTTATGTTAAGAGGCATAACATTAAACCACTGTGACTTATCTACCTACCTTAAGAAATGAAAAATCATCAATACATTGAAATTCAGTAATATTTTCATCAACTTAGATAACTACTATATTGAACACTGTTTAAATCATTTCTTTGCTGTTCTTTGTATTTACAGCACATCTATTTGTATCCCTAAACCATACTGGCTGAGTTTTAGTTTTAAAATAGTATCCAGTGATATGTGTTCTTTTGTAGCTTCGTTTTTTTATTCAGTGTTGTTCTAAAACCCATTCTGCAGGATGTTTATTAGTTATCTAGTGTTGCTATAACAGACGCCAGGGCCCTTTAATAGAAGTACCGCGAGTGGGTGGCATTAACAAACAGAAATTTATTTTTGAAGTTAGGAGGGTGGAAGTCTGAATTCACTGCTCCAGCTTTAGAGGAGGGCTTTCACTCTCTGTCAGCTCTGGGGGAAGGTCCTTTTCTCTTCAGCTTCTATTCTTTGGCTCCTAGGTGATCTTGTAGCATGGAATCTATCTTCCCCCACCTCTCTTTGCTTAATCTGCTTCTTTTATGCCTCAAAAGAGATTGACTCAAGACCCTCCCTACACTAATGTTGTCTCATTAATATAACAAAGAAAACCCATTTCCAAATGGGATTATAACCACAGGTATAAAACCGATTACCCTGGAGTCCATTCTGACTCATAGTGACCCCATAGGGCATAGTAGAAGCCCTGGTGGCACAGTGGTTTAAAGTGCTTGGCTGCTAATTGAAAGGTCAGCAGTTTGAGCCCACCAGGCCACTCTGCAGGAGAAAGATGTGGTAGTCTGCTTCCGTAAAGATTACAGCCTTAGAGACCCTATGAGGCAGTTCTACTCTGTCCCGTAGGGTCCCTAAGAATTGGAATCAACTCAGTTGCAACGGGTTTAGGACAGAGTAGAACTGCTCTGTAGGGTTTCCAAGGCTGTAATCTTTATGGACCATCAATTGCTCACATGCAGGTTTAAGTTGAAGCTGAAGAAAATTAAGTCCATAAGAACCAAAATATGACCTTGAATATATTCCACCTGAATTAGGAGACCATTTCAAGAATATATCAAATGCATTGAATATTAACGATCAAAGACCAGACAAGTTGTGGGATGACATCAAGGACATCATATATGAAGAAAGCAAAAGGTCATGAAAATAACAGGGAAGAAAGAAAAGACCAAAATGGTTGTCAGAAGAGACTGAAACTTGCTCTTGAATGTAGACTAAAGTGAATGGAAGAAATCATGAAGTAAAAGAGCTGAAGAGAAGATTTCAAAGGGCAGCTCGAAAAGGCAAAGTAAAGTATTGTAATAAAATGTGCAAGACCTGGAGTTAGAAAACCAAAATGGAAGAGCATGCTCGGCATTTCTCAAGTTGAAAGAACTGAAGCAAAAATTCAAGCCTCAAGTTGCAATTTTGAAGGATTCTATGGGTGAAATAGTGAACAACCCAGGAACCATCAAAAGAAGATGGAAGCAATACACAGAGTCACTGTACCAAAAAGAATTGGTCGACATTCAGCCATTTCAGGAAGTAGCATAAGATCAAGAACCAATGGTATTGAAGGAAGAAGTCCAAGCTGCACTGATGGCATTGTCAAAAACAAAGCTCCAGGAACTGGCAGAATACCAGTTGAGATGTTTCAACAAGTCGCTGCAGTGCTGGAGATGCTGACTTGTTTATGGTTAGGAATTTGGAAGACAGCTACCTGGCCAACCAACGGGAAGAGATCCATATCTGTGCCTATTCACAAGAAAGGTGATCCAACAGAATGCGGAAATTATCGAACAATATCGTTAATTTCACACACAAGTAAAATTTTGCCGAAGATCACTCAAAAGTAGTTGCAGCAATACATTGACAAGGAACTGCCATAAACTCAAGCTGGATTCAGAAGACGATGTGGGAACGAGAGATATTATTGCTGATGTCACATGAATCTTGGCTGAAAGCAGAGAATACCAGAAAGATGTTTATCTTGTGTTTTGTTAACTAGGCAAAGGCATTCGACTGTGTGGATCAAAACAAATTATGGATAATATTGCAAAGAATGGAAACCAGAACACTTAATTATGCTCATGAGGAACCTGTACATAGACCAAGAGGCAGACAGAACAAGGGGATGCTGCGTGGTTTAATATCAGAAAAGACGTGCATCAGGGTTGTATCCTTTCACCATACTTATTCAGTCTGTATACTGAGCAAATAATCCGAGAAGCTGGACTATCTGAAGAACACGGCATCAGGATCAGAGGAAGACTCGTTACCAACCTGTGATATGCAGATGATACAATCTTGCTAGCTGAAAGTGAAGAGGACTTAAAGCACTTACTGATGATCAGAGACTACAGCCTTCAGTATGGATTACACATCAACAGAAAGAAAACAAAAATCCTCACAACTGGACCAATAAACGACATCATGATAAACAGAAAAAATTGAAGCTGTCAAGGATTTCATTTTACTTGGATCCACAATCAACACGCATGGAAGCAGCAGTCAAGAAATCAAACAACACACTGCATTGGGAAATCTGCTGTAAAAGACCTCTTTAAAGTGTTAAAAAGCAAAGATGTCACCTTGAAGACTGTGTTGTGCCTGACCCAAGCCATGGTGTTTTCAGTCGCCTCATATGCATGCAAAAGCTGGATGATGAATATGGAAGACCGAAGAAGAATTGATGCCTTTGAAATGTGGCACAAATCTGTCTTTGAAGATATACAGCCAGGATACTCCTTAGAAGCAAGGATGGCAAGACTACATCTCACATACTTTGGGCATGTTATCAGGAGGGACCAGTCCCTGGAGAAGGATATTATGTTTGGTAAAAAAGAGTAAGACCCTCAGCGCCTCAGCAAGATGGATTGACACAGTGGCTGCAACAGTGGGCTCAAGCATAGCAATGATTGTGAGAATGGCATAGTACCAGGCAATGTTTCATTCTGTTGTCTGTAGGTTCACCATGAGTTGGAACTGACTCAACAGCACCTAACAACAACAGTAGTCATTATGGAAGCTGACTGCCACATCTTTCTCCTGCAGAGCAGCTGGTGGTTTCAAACCACTGTTCTTTTTGTTAGCAGCCAAGCACTTTACCACAGTGTCACCAGGGCTCCTTAACCACAAGTTAGGCTTACACAACAATAAAGAACAATGATGAATCTGCGAAACATCTCACGACACGGATGACTCTGGAGGGCATTATGCTTAGTGAAATAAGTCAATTACAAAAGGACAAATATTGTATGAGACCACTACTATAAAAATGAAAAGATCTACATGCAAAAAGAAACAATTTTTGCTGGTTACGAGGAGGGGTGGGGAGGAGGGAAAAACACTAAGTAGACAATAGATAAGTGGTAAATTTAGTGACGAGTAAGACAGTACACAATGCTGGGGAAGCCAGCACAACTTGTACAAGGCAAGGTCATGGAAGCTCCATAGACACATTCAAACTCCCTGAGGGACCAAATTACTGGGCTGAGGGCTGTGGAGACCATGGTCTTGGGGAACATGTAGCTCAACTGGCATAACATAGTTTATAAAAAAAACGTTCTACAGTCTACTTTGGTGAGTACCATCTGGGGTCTTAAAAGCTTGTGAGCGGCCATGTAAGATACTCCACTGGCCTCACCCCTTCAAGAACAAGGGAGAATGAAGAAAACCAAAGACAAAAGGGAAGGATTAGTCCAAAGGACTAATGGACCACAAGTACCACAGCCTCTACCATACTGAGTCCAACGCAACTAGATGGTGCCCAGCTACCTCCACTGACTGCTCTGACAGGGATCACAATAGGGATCCCAGACAGAGCTGGAGAAAAATGTAGAACAGTAATTAAAAAGAAAAAAAGAATACATATTTTGGGGGAACACTATTCAATCTATGACATTCATCCATTTCCCAGTGGTTAGCACTGAGCTTGTTTTCAGTTCTGTGTAGTTAACGAATAGTGCCGCTGCTGTGAACAAGGGTTCCTCTCTTATGTGCACGGGTTCCTCCAGGGCATAATGTAGGGAAATGTTGAGTCCTGGGAGTGTATGTTCCTCTTCAGTTCACCTTTATACAGTGATATCAGAGGTTTCCCAAAGTGGTCATGCCCACAGCCCAGCCCCTCTGACCCAGAGCCAGCTCTGGCCATGCTCCTTTAGGCATGATTAGCTATTTGTTTGTTGGAAGGTTTCAGGCTCTCTGGTCTAGCTTCATACAGAAACAGCAGTCCATGTTTATTCTTAAAAAGATTTGTTATGAAGTTTTCATATATGCTACAGTATGGATGGAGCTTGAAGACATGCTGAGTGAAATAAGTTAATTACAAAAGGACAAATTATTGTATGACCTTACTTACATAAAAGGAAAAGAACAGGTAAATGTGTAGAGACTAAACTATTAGTGGGTCGGTAAGGGGGGGTTGTTGCTTATGGAGTACTGAATTTCGGTTTATGGTGATGGAAAACTCAGATTGATTAAGGATAGGGTTGTACAGCCAATTAATGTAATTGCTGTCAATAAGTTGTACACCTATAAAAAGTTGAATTGGTAAAAGTTGTGTGGTAGGTATATTTACAAAAATGACAAAAAAAAAAAAAAAAAAAGCTGCTGAGGCTGCTTATGTACAACCAAAAACCTCATGGGATTTGGTTTCTTGGTCTGGAAGTTGTAGGGTCATGGTTTCGTAGGACATTCCAGTTAATTGGGCTAATAATGTGTTCAGTGCTTCTGTTCTACCTCCTAGTTCATTGTGTACTATCTGGGATCTTAAAAGCTTGCAAAGGGCCATCCAAGCACAACAGTTGGTCTCTATTTGCCTGGAGCAACAGAGGAAGAAGAGTCAGGAATAGGAGGAGGATATGCAAAGTGTGGCTAACTGCCTCCGTGAATAACTGTCTCCTTTGCCATGAAACCTGAAGAACTAACTGGATGGTGCCTGGCAACCATTACTGAACATTTTGAGGAAAGATTCTAGAGAAGAATCCTGATCAAAAGGGGATAAATGCAGGACAGAATTTCAAATTCTCATGGAATCCAATTTTCTTGAGGCGTAAAAGCAGATGAACGCTGAAACTACTGCCCTAAAATAATCTTTAAAGCTTAAACCAACTATGTCCCCTGAAGTCTTCTTAAAACACAAACCATAGTTTAGCTTAACTAATAAAGAATGTCTACGTTGAGCATTATGCTCTTTTAAGATCAATCTGTACGGAATCAAATCATCAACAGTAACTGGAAAGATTAGATAGGAACGTTAGGTGGCAATGAGTTTATGTTAATGGGGAGGAACAACTCAGAAAACCAGGGTGAAAATGGTTGCACAACTCGAAAAATGTAATTATTGTCACTGAATTGTACATCTAGAAACTTGGTGTATGTTTTTGCTGTGTATATTCTCAACAACAACAAAAAATTATTTTAAAAAATTAATTTTTTCTAACTGAAAGCAACACATACTTGTAATAAAATATTTTAGAAAGACCTCAAGTCATGAGAATCAAGGGCCATAAGAAATGAAAGTCCTTATAACCACTGTTAATGTATTGGCATATAGACAAATAAGTTTTGCTCCTCCCCACCCCCATCATGTATCACTGCTGTGCTCAGAAAGGAGTAAGAAAGGTATTGATACGTATGTTTGCTACATAGTGTTGTATAAACTGAGGGCTCCGTGTACGTGTCTCAGCCCCTCTGTCTTCCTCCTCCAGAGAACCGCCTGATACCCACCGAGTTACGCCGGGAGGCTCTAGCCTTACAGGGATCCTTGGAGTTTGACGACGCTGGTGGTGAAGGTGACTGTGTGTGGCCCTCTCCAACCCTGTAAACTGACTCTTCTCTCTACACTTGAGCCCTCTAGCCTCCATGTCCTTCCCCAGGCATGCTGAGTACTTTTCTACCTTGGGGAAAAGGCTGTGCTGCTCCCACTTCTGTGTTCCTGGGACTCATTTCCCAAATGCCCCTGTGGCTCTGCACAGATGTCACTCCCCAGAGGGGATCTTCTGGCCTCTCCCGACTTCATTTTTGTGACATGTACAATAGCAGCCCGTTTACCCTTTGCTGTGTCTGTTAGTGAACTCTCCCCTTAGAATGTGAGCTCTGCAAGGGCAGGATGATGTCCATTTTGTTGAGTGTTGTGTCCCTAGCCCATCATTGGCACCCAGGTGTTTCGTTCATTGTGTCATTCAACAAATATGAGAAGAATCACCAACATTGTAAATACTTGTTGAGGGACAGGAGTCTGTCACCTCTGACCTTAGGAGAATCTAGACTTGTACTGTCTAACATGGTAGCCGTGTGACCATTATAAAATAAAATAATTCAGTTCCTCAGTTGCACTGGCCACATTTCTCATGCTCAGTAGCCTC
Organism: Dugong dugon; assembly: GCA_030035585.1. NCBI lineage: Eukaryota > Metazoa > Chordata > Mammalia > Sirenia > Dugongidae > Dugong > Dugong dugon. The sequence goes on from CM057461.1 coordinate 71,207,118, forward strand.
CTGTGGATGGTAGGTGCCTGTTGCACAGTGCAGGTGTGGAACATTCCCATCGTTGAAGGTTTTGTGGAGCAGCACTGCTCTAGATAGGTTTAGCCCACCCTCAAGTTAGCATTTCACTCCTGAGACAATACCAAGTTCTTGCTCTTCATGCTCCTGACAGGTGTAACCAGCCACGTGGATGATGAATATCGATGGGCAGGGGTTGAGGATCCCAAGATCATGATCACCACCTCCCGAGACCCCAGTTCCCGCCTCAAGATGTTTGCAAAGGTACTGGTGGGTAGGGAATGAGTGGGAGACATTACAGCAGGAATGGACCAAGTAGGCTTACCCGATTGTTCTTGGGACTGGCCCTGACTGACGTGTTCATGTGCAGGAGCTAAAGCTGGTGTTTCCAGGAGCACAGCGCATGAACCGAGGCCGGCATGAGGTGGGTGCGCTGGTGCGAGCCTGCAAAGCCAATGGAGTCACTGACCTACTGGTTGTTCATGAGCACCGGGGCACACCTGGTGAGCCTGGGCAGAAGGGAGTGTGGGCATAAGACAGGTGCTCTGAGGGCAAACGGTTTCTGACGGCCCACCTGGCCCTGCCAGTGGGGTTTATTGTCAGCCACCTGCCCTTTGGCCCCACCGCATACTTCACGCTTTGCAACGTCGTCATGCGGCATGACATCCCTGACCTGGGCACCATGTCAGAAGCCAAGCCCCACCTCATCATGCATGGCTTCTCCTCCCGCCTGGGCAAGCGGGTGAGTGTGGAGGCTGTGGGTGAGGGTGGGACGTAGGCCTGGCCAGGCACTCACCACTTTCCTTCTCTTTGCCCCAGGTCTCTGACATCCTGCGGTACCTGTTCCCTGTACCCAAAGATGACAGCCACAGGATTATCACCTTCGCGAACCAGGATGACTATATCTCCTTCCGGTGGGTTTGTGGGCCAGGCCCCCAGTGATCATCTCTTGACCTTTGCGTCCTTTGTACTGTTTCTTTTTGACCCACAGCTGCTCCCACCCCTCACTCCAGGCACCACATCTACAAGAAGATGGATCCCCACAACGTGGAGCTGACCGAGGTTGGACCTCGCTTCGAGCTGAAGCGTGAGTCTGGGCTTTATCCCACATTTCAGTAGGAAGGGAAGGGGTGGCTGGTTGTGTAGGTGTTGATGTCCCCTCTCCTTTCCCCTCCCAGTGTACATGATTCGCCTGGGCACCCTGGAACAGGAGGCCACTGCCGATGTCGAGTGGCGCTGGCACCCATACACCAATACTGCACACAAGAGGGTCTTCTTGAGTGCTGAGTGAGCCTTGCCTGTTGGTCAGAGACATGGACTTGGAACCCAAAAAGTGGAATTGTCACAGACCCACGATGCTATAGACATGGGTTTTGTAGGAGAGATGCAGTCAAAATAAATCCTCTGTGTCATTTTGCCTCCATCTGCCTTTGAATGCGTCAGGACAGGGCCCTAGGCCAGGCCGATTCTGAAGGAAATGTCTGGTGGCTCCCCCTAGGGTGCGGAGCCTGATGGGTGTAGGCATAGTCAGACCTGGTATCTTGAGGAGATTGAGGTCAGTTTAGGTCTGGAATTTGGGCTTGTGTTTGAAATAAGGCAGGCCCTATGCCCCAGGCTTACCTTTTAGCCACAGGGAGGGCCTGGTACCACGGTGGGGGGGGGGGGGGTTGATTCTAATCTCACCTCAGGAGCCAAGGGCCCTGTGACAGCTCATTGAGTCAGGGAGTCGGTTAGACTCAGGTGGTAGGGCCTGGTCATGCTAGCTGCATTTACAATGAATGAGTGTGAGCCGTTGGGAGATGGGAGCAGAGGAGGATGTGGCCCGATTCAGGTTTGGGCAAGTGGACTTCCCCTGAGGTGCCAGGGCAGCTGGGGCATACCTTGCTTTTTCCTCAAGACCTCCTCCAGGCACACCTCCTCGTCATTCACTGGAGGCACAGTGGGGGACCACTCACTATGCATACCTCCACCTCTCATGTCAGGGAGAGGCCTGCCAGAGGTCACACAGGGAAGGGCCAGTGCAGCCCAGGAGAGGCTGCGATCTCCTGCTCCTTTCACACTTAGCCCCCCTGGGGATCACCTTAGGCAAGCCCCTTCCTTCTCTTTATCCACAATCCTTGTATGTTCCAAAGGGCCCTGGTTTGACACAAAGTGGGTTTCAAGACCATGCAAAATGCACATGATTTTTCATGGAAGGGAGTGATAAAAATAAAAAATAAATATATCACATCAGGTAGGGATAGGAGCCATGAAGAAAAAGATGGGTAGGTGGCAGAGATGGGGAGTGGGGGAGGCCTCTTAAATAGCTGAATGATGGAATGAGGCAGCAAAGGCCACCTGGATGACCTGGGGGAAAGCACTGCAGGCAAAGGCTGCAGCCTATGCAAAGGCCCTGTGGTGGACAGTGCTCATAAGGGTTCTAGGAATAGGAGTGACCCAGTTGGGGAGGGGGGAGCAAAAGAGAGGGGCAGGGTGCTCGCTGGGCCATAGCATTCAGAGATTGTAGGAGATGGGACCTTTCTGTGACCTTTTCTGGCTCTGCTTATGTCAGTCCAGTTTCTTCTGCAGAGCATTCCACGGCTTCTCCCAGCTTCCCACAGCCTTACTCCATCCTCACTGAAGAATATGCCATTAAATTTTCTTTGTAAATTGTGGAAATTTCCAAACACGTGTAAAAGAATAGTATGATGCCCTATATTAGATTCCTTTGGCTGCCTTAACAAATTATCACAAACTTGGTGGGTTAAAACAACAGAAATTTATTCTCTCACGGTTCTGGAGGCCAGAAGTCTGTAATCAAGGTGTCTGCAGGGTTACACTCCCTCCCAGTGCTTAGGGGAGATCTGCTTCAGGCTTTTCTCCCAGCTTCTGGTGATTGCCAGCAGTCTTTGGCATTCATTGGCTTGAAGCTTTCTCATTCTCATCTCTGCCACTGTCTTCACGTTGCTTCCTCCTCATCTGTCACATCTGCTGCGTGTCTCTTCTAAGGACGTTGTTATTAGATTTGGGACCCAGCAGGGTAATCCGGGATGATCTCCCCATCTCAGGATCCTTAACTTAAATCTCAAGTACAAAGATCTTTTTTCCAAATAAGGTCACATTCACAGGTTTTTGGGATTAAGATGTGGCCATATCTTTGGGGTGGGGACACCATCCAATCCACTGCATACACACATAACTAACCTTCAATAGTCATGGGCTTCTTGCATTTCCTGTTTCACATAACCCCTCACACCCTTGCAGATATCACAGGCATTGTTCTGGGGTTAGCACCCCAAGGTCCAGGGCTGTGTTAAGTGTTTCCTCAGCACGAAACAAGTGCTTAATCAATCGTGTGTGCTTTAATAATTGGAGCACAGAAGGCTCACTTAGAGCAGGGCTTGGCACTGAGGGGCTAGCTCTCAGCCAAGGAGAGACAAACAGGATGCAAAAATGCACTTCACTGTGGCCTCCACTATGTTTTTCTTCATGTATTTTCATCTTTTTCATTGTTGATTTTGTGTTTGCTGAGTATATTTTTCTAGTTTTTTATTTTGACTTGTAGGATTGTTAGTTTCCTTTGTGGTTACCTTAATATTTATCCGTATTTTTCTAAGTTTATACCAGTTTTTTATTTATATTGACTTGACTTCCTTTCCATATGAAAAATCTGCCTTTTTTTTTTAAGTCCCTGTTTTTTGTTTTAAGGTTGTCATCTTTTACATATGGACATCTGTTTCCCTATTTTCAGTGTTTTAGCTTTGAGTTACTTTTCTGACTTCCCTATCTGGGTTGATGTCTGGTTGTTCTGTCCTATGTTCTAGTCTTGGGTTGTTATCTGATGTTACTGATTTTCTAACTGGAGGACTCTCTTTGGTATTTCTTGTAATTTTGGTTTGGTTTTTGCAAATTCCCTAAACTTCTGTTTATCTGGAAATGCCCCAATTTTGCCATTATATTTGAGAGGCGATTTTGCTGGATATATAATTCTTGGCTGGCAGTATTTTCCTTCAAGGCTTTATCTATGTCATCCCATTGCCTTCTTGCCTGCATGGTTTCTGCTGAGTAGTCTGAGCTGCTGCTGCTTTTTTTAAAAATTATTACAGTCCATTTATTTTGATAATCTATTTTTCATAAATTTTAAACCCTGGAAATTTCAAGATATGGTAATTCCATCTATTCCTACTGAAAAAAAAGAAAAAAAAAGTGTTACATATCATGTGAGCACAGGGATGCAATAAATGGGTTTCAATGAAGTAGCTTAAAGTGGCCACCCAAAATTTCATAGGAAGCAGGTCTTATGGTGTAACCAAAGAAACCAAACCCATTGCTGTCGAGTCAATTCTGACCGATAGTGACTCTATGGGACAGAGTAGAATTGCCCCATGGGGTTTCTAAGGCTGTAATCTTTATGGAAGCAACTGCCACATCGTTCTTCCTTGGAGTGGCTGGTGAGTTTTAACCGCCAACCTTTTGGTTAGCAGCTATGCATTTAACCACTGGGCCACCAGGGCTCCTCCTTTGGTATAGAAGTCAGGTTTTTTTTACTGCCATATTTGATCATGTATGGCAGTGATTCTCACCTTGTGGGATTGGAGAGTGAGGAGTAGCAGTGATTGTGAATGTTTCTGTGTCATGACAGACATCATGGATGAGTGGGTTGTACATTTGGGTAACATGGAGACTATGAGGTGCTACTCTTGTGCCAGACACTATACTATTTCTTTTTTTGTCAGTACACATATTGTTTTATGACATTGGTTAACAACCCCATGACATGTTAACCCTCTCCCTTTTTGACTTTATTTTGGTGAAAATATATATAGCCAAAGATACACCATTTCAAAAATTTCTACTTGCACAGTTCAGTGACATCGATTACATTCTTCCAGTTGTGCTGCTATTCTCACTTTAGATAAAGGTTTACAGAACAAAATAGTTTCTCGTTAAACAGTACACGTTACCCTATGACAATGGTTAACAACCCCATTACACGTCAACACTGTCCTTACTCAACCTTGGGTTCCGTATCATCAGCTTTCCTGTCTCCTTCTGCTTTCTAGTCCTTGTCCCTGAACTGCTGTTCCTCATTAGTACCATTTTGTTTTATGGGGCTGTCCAGTCCCCAGCTGAACGGTGAACCTCGGAAGTGACTTCACCACTGAGCTAAAAGGGTGGCTGGGGCCATACTCTTGGGGTTCCTCCAGTCTCAGGCCAGTAAATCTGGTCTTTTTTTGTGTGTGTTAGAATTTTGTTCTACATCCTTCTCCAGCTCTGTCCAGAATCCTCTATTGTGATCCCAGTCAGGGCAGTCAGTGGTGGTAGCTGGGCAGCATCTAGCTGTACTGGACTCAGTCTGGTGGAGGCCTTGGTAGCTGTGGTCTGTTATTCCTCTGGACTGATCTTTTCCTTGTATCCTGTTCTCTTCATTCTCCCTTGCTCCCGAAGGGGTGATACCAGTGGAGTATCTTAGATGGCCGCTCACAGGCTTTTAAGACCCCAGACACTACTCACCAAGGCAGAATGTAGAGCATTATCTTTATAAGTAGTGTCATGCCAATTGAGCTAGATGTTCCCCCAGACCATGGTCCCCACAGCCCTCCACCCAGCAATTCAGTCCCTCAGGGAGTTTGGATGTGTCTGTGGAGCTTCCATGACCTTTCCTTGTACAAGTTGTGCTGGTTTCCTCAGTATTGTGTACTGTCTCACCCTTCACCAAAGATACCATTTATCTATTGCCTATTTAGTATTTCCCCCCCACCCCTCCCATCCCTCATAACCAACGAAGATTGTTGAAGCAGTCTATTATTATGTGGTATTGCCTTGCCTTCCTCTCCAGTAGAAGGTTCTATACCTACACCATTTATTCCCTCTTTTATTGTTCTGATGTTGTCATTTACAGATAAACTGCTCTGATTCCCTGTTGTATTTCTTTTGGTTTTGGATAGTCCTTGAGAGTTCATTTCCTAGATTAGTATCTGACTAGTACGATCCTGCATCCTAGATTCAGCCTATGAGTTTAAGTTGTTTGTTCTCAAATTGAAGGACTCCCTTTGATAATTCTCATAAGTTTGGTTTGGTTTCTACCTATTCTCTTAATTTCTGTTTATATGGAAATGTCCTAATTTCACCATCATATTTGAACGAGAGTTTTACAGGATATGTTATTCTTGGCTGGCAATTTTATTTCTTTCAAGGTTTTATATATGTCATCCCATTGTCTTCTTGCTTGCATGGTTTCTGCCGAATAATCTGAGCTTAGTCTTATTGTTTCTTCTCTGTATGTGACTTTTTGTTTTTCATGCACTGCTGTCAAGATTCTTTGTCTTTGGTTTTGGCGACTGTGATTATGATATGCCTTGGTGATTTTCTTTTGGGGTCTATCCTATATGGGGTTTGTTGAGCTTCTTGGATGGCCAGCTTTTCATCTGTCATGATACTGGGGAAGTTTTCTGTCAGCAGTTCTTCAATGATCCGCTTTGTGTTTTCTGTTTTCTCCCCCTTGTTCTGGAACTCTGATCACTCGTAAATTTTTGCTTTCGATTGTATCCCACGTAATTCTCAGGGTCTCTTCATTTTTCTTTGTTCTTTTTTCTGAGTTTTCCTTGAACAGTGTTGTATCCAAGTGTTTATCTTCAATTCCGCTAATCCCGTCTTCCACTGTTTCAAATCTGCTCCTCAGCCCTTCTGTGACACTGTCCATTTATGAAATCTTGTTGTTTATTTTTTGGATTTTTAATTGTTGTTTTTGTATAATTCCTAGTTGTGAATTTATTTTGGCAGTTTATTCCTGCATTATTTTTGTGAATTCTTCCATTTTTTTGTCTGTATTTTCCAGGAATTTGTCTGCCTTTTCCATGAATTTGTCTATTTTTTCCTCATTTTTGTCTGTTTTTTTTGCTTCAACTCTTGGGTGATTCTGAGTATTAGAGATTTGAATGCCCTATCAGGTAATTCGAGTGCCTGTTCTTCTACTGAAAAGTCATCTGGTGTTTTACTTTGGACGCCTGCTGGAACCATCCTGTCCTGGTTTTGTAAATGTTTTGATATTGTCTTCTGTCTTCGGGGCATACAGTAGTTATTTTTCTCATTCATTGATTGTAGATTTGTTTGTTTCTTCCTTTTTTTTTTTAATTTGACTATGACTCAGCAGGTGGGCTGTGTTTTCTTTGTTGTTTACTTGTCTGTGGGCACTATACTTTTTGCCTCCTTCTCCAGTTGGCAGGGTCCGTCGCTCAGATATGGTACAGCAGAGCAGGTCTAGCTGAAGAGTTGCTGGGATGAGTTGTTTGTGGCACTTACTACAGCCACCAGGGCGGGTTGGTAAGCAGTGCAGGGCAAGTTCTGGTAGGCCTTGGTGGTGTGATGTTAAGTGCACAGTGCAGGTAGGCAGGATGGAGGGGGGAGATTGTGATGTGTGGAGCTAAGGTGGGTATGGGAGAGAGGAGAGAGGAACAGGAGCCAAAAACATACAAACAAACAAACGAGTGCTACAGGAGCTTGCCGTTGGAGTGGATAGATGAGAGACTATGAAATAGAGAAAAACAAAAAGGGGAATAAGAAGAGAAGAAAAGAATGAATAAAAATTAGAAAAAAGAACAGCAAAGCTCCTAGGGATCCCACTGGTGCAGTTACAAGGTCTGGGGAAGTTGTTCCCAGGTGTTGAAGTACAGCCTGGATAGGAGGCATAGAGGTGTCACTCAGGTATTCAGGGGACAGGAAGAGAAGGAAGGTATAGAGAGACAAGAAACTGAGTAACGAAGAAAGACAAAAACGGAAAATTAGGGAAAACAAAACAAAACAAATTTTAAAAGAAAGAACAACCCCCTCCCCCCCGAAAAGAAGCAAACAAAGAAAACCACAAGAAAAGAAATGTCCTCAGGGATCCCTCTGTTTGCCTGCGGAAGCTGAGGGGGTAGGTCCCAAGCTGCGCAGCACTGCCCGGCTAGAACAGGCTCCCAACTTGAGAAAAGAAAAAGAAAACAAACATACAAAAAAAAGCCCCAGGATCCCACCAGCGTGGCAGCACGGACCAGGAAGCAGTTCCACAGCCCCTCAGGAAGAAGCAAAGATGGCGCACGGAGCCAGATATTTGAGCGAAAGGAGGGGGAGGTGGTGAGAGATAAGGAAGAAATCAAAAGAAGCAGGAAAAAGCAACACCAGCAGCCAAAAAAATGGCACTTAGGGAGCTGGCCAATGCAAGCAGGTGGAATCCAAGCAGCCGGTGAGTGCTTCCCGGCCAAGAGACTGGCCGCGGGAAGCAGAGGAGGCCGAGTGGGGGTGAAGAAGGGTGGGGGGTGGGGAAGCATATATCGCCAGTTACCGGTTGTTCTTTCTCTTGCTGGAAGCTCTGTGAAGCTGCTTTCTCGTACCCCCTATTTGCTGGTCTCTGATAGGAGTCCAAGATAGCGAATCCGTGCTGCCTTAGCTAATACCTCTGTCCATATATGCCTCCTCGTTCCCTGTTCTCTGTTAGTTTCTTATTCCCTTTGGTGCTTGGCTGATTTCTTTATCTCTTCATTTGATGTTGAGGGTTTCAGGATTGCTGTTTTCTCTGTTTGGCTTAGTTTTTCAGATCGTTGCTGTGGAGGGACAGCTTGGTGCCTCTGCCTAGAGCGCCAAGTCCCTGAGCTTATTCTTATTGACTCTCCTTTGTAGATGACTTTTCGTTTATCCCTAGCCGCTCTTAAAATTCTCTCTTTATCTTTGGTTTTGGTAAATTTTATTATACGTCTTGGTGACTTTCTTTTGGGATCTACCTTATGTAGGGTTTGATGAGCATCTTGGATAGGTATCTTGTCATCTTTCACGATATCAGGGAACTTTTCTGCCAACAAATCTTCAACAATTCTCTCTGTATTTTCTGTTATCCTTCCCCGCCCCCCGTTCTGGTACACCAATCACTCATAGGTTATTCTTCTTGATAGAGTAACGCATAATTCTTAGGGTTTCTTCATTTTTTTAAACCCTTTTATGTGATTTTTTTTCAAATAAGTTGGTGTCAAGTGCTTTATCTTCATTCTCACTAATTCTGACTTCCATTGCCTCAATTCTGCTCCTATGACTTTCTATTGAGTTGTCTAATTCTGAAATTTTATTGTTAATCTTGTGGATTTCTGATTGCTGCTCTCTATGGATTCTTCCAGCCTGTTGAATTTGTCAGTAGCTGTTCTCTAATCTTTTTAATTTCTTCTAATGTGTGTTCTGCGTTTTGCTTAATTTCCTTCCTAATTTCTTAAAGTGTTCTGTATATTAATCTTTTGTATTCTGCCTTTGGTAATTCCAAGAAATTTTCCTCCTCTGGAAGATTTCTTGATTCTTTATTTTGGGAGCTTGCTGAAGCCATCATGGATTGCCTCTTTATGGGATTTGATATAGACTGTTGTCTCTGAGCCCTCAATAAGTTATTATATTTATTTATTTTATGTTTGCTTACTGTGTCCTAGCTTCTTGTTTTGTTTTGATATGCCCAAATAGGCTGCTTGTATGAGCTAGTTTGATTATTGGCACCTTTGAAGCTCTAATGTCCTGTCACCAGGTGGTTAGATATGTTACTACATATGTGAGCTCAGGAGTCCGCCCATTCCTCCTGTATGGATTCAGCTCAGGTGCCCAGGTAGGTAGCCACCAAGTGTGGTGTAGGCTCTCACTTACAGTCCTAGACAGGCATCTGGTTGCAGTAGGGGGACACACACTGAGCAAGGCAGGGGGCTGACGGCCGCCCCCAAGTGTCCAGAAGGAAGGCGTGTCCCTGTTCCCTAGAGCATGTAGGTGGGTGGGTTTTGAAGCTGGCCTGTGAGCACCTAATGCTATTGGCTGTAAGGACTGGAGGGCACCTCTTATTCATGGGCCCCTATCGCAGGTGGCTAGGTGGCATGGGTGGAGCCACCAGTCCTCAGGCCTCTGATGTGGGTAGGTGAAGACCCTGCTTAATGGGCAGAGCAGTGTCAAGAACCTGCCACTTCACAGCTGAAACAGTTGAAGTTAGACTTCTGGTATATACCCTGTTGTACTGCGGTAATGAGGTCCTACGCTGTTGAGATGGGCCCATACGAGTCTATGCAGGGGGAAAGGCACTCGAAGTCCGTGGATCCCTTATGCCTGTGCCTAGGCAAAGGAGCTGTGCCTACCCTGGGTTCCTGGCTTAGGGGAGCTCCATTTATTTTTTCCCATTTGTTAATTTGTTCACTCTCCAAGGCAGGGAGAGTGGCTCCAGGGGTGTGATGGATCCTACTTCCGGCCCAGGGGACTCAGCAGTTACTGAAGCTGGTCTGGGACCCAGTGCAGAGCAGGGAGCGGGGAGGTAGATGGGAAAGAGGTTTTTCCCTAAGGGGGGTGTTTTTGATCCGCGCATTAAGCCGTACGTAATTACTTACCTTTTGCTGATCCAGGGCTGCTTCTCACTGGTTCTGGGTGGCCATGTAGACTGGCTGGCACTGGGTCTTCCCCGTCGTGGAAAACATGCCTCCCAAGCACGCCTGCTTGCCTGCCTCACCACACACCCCCGAGCAGCTCAGGCATGAAGGGCTCAGGCTCTTGCTGGGTCAGGTCTGGCAACTCCTTGCTGCTTCCGAACCATCTTTCCCTCCCCCTGCCACTCCGTCCGGTTCCTCAACTCTGCCTTTGATGTTCAGGGCTCCCAAATTGCCATATATAATCGAATTACTTGTTTTTTTGGGTCTTTGACGTAAGAATGTCCACTGGAAGTGTCCGACGACTACACCATCTTGGCTCCGCCTCTCTACTATGTTAAAATAAAGCTTCTTAGTGTAATTTTTTCAAATTCCTCAGCTAACCTGGCAGCTTCACCAGTGGTGGAGGACTTTATAAAGGCCAGTTAGATACCATCAGGGTGGATGGTATCTAGTATCAGTGACACTCTGGGACAGGACCTTTCATATTACACTGGTGGTAGAACTAAGGACAAAGACTTCGTGGTAGGCACTGTGGAAGAGTGTTTTTAGCATTTTAAATGTGGTTCCACTTCCTGAGTCACCATCCTAGGTATCACAGGAGAACATATGGATACAGTAATCAGAAATGGTCATTGGGACAGACTCTTTCTTAGGACAGCATGGGAGTGGCTTTATCTAGATGCTTGTGCAGGGGATTTTTTTAAGTGAGGCAAAGAAAATAACAAAAGAAACTAGTTGGGGAGGAATGTCACATATGATGTCTTGTGTGTTGGGCAGATGATGTCTGGAGAATCCCTGCCTAATTGATGACTGTGGCAAGGAGACTTGGATTTTAAGGGTGGTACAGTGCATCTCTTTCTTTGATATTTTTATTAGGAAAATAGGTATAATTTTGAAATGGAAAAGCAAGGGAGGAGTCAAAAGTTGGAGCAGGGTCTAATGCTCACTTGTTAGCTTCCTGGGGTTGGTGGTGGGACTGTGGTTGTGGAGGAGCACACTCTTATTTTTATGAATCAGCCTACATCATATCTTCAGGAATGTTAAGTGGGGACACCAAGTGAAGGGCATATGGGAGATCTGTGTCCTATATTTGCAGTCGTTATGTAAATTTGAAATTGTTTCAACAAAAAAAAGTTACTGAAGTTTTTAAGGAATTACTGTTAATCTTGTTGGATGATGTGGGAAGGTTACTTTAGAAAATATTCGTAGTAAAAGACATGCTGAAGTATTTGAGAGTGAAATATCAGCCTGGTATTTGCTTGAACATATTTAAGCAAAACACTAATAGTCAGATTTAGATGATGCTCTCTTTCTTTTTTTTCCTTTTATGCACGTTCGGAAATTTTCTTAATAGTTAAAAAATAATTACAAATGCCCTTCCTTATCCTTATTAAAGCAGCTTTCTTGTTTTTCTGTTGTTTCAAATTATAAATATTCAAATAAGGTCTACAAGGAGACATGCCAACCTGTTAATAGTTTAAAAGCCAGTGAGATTTAGGGCAAGGGGTAATGGAGATGTTTATTCTACATCTATCTATTTGAAATTTTTAGGCATGAGCATATATTTGTTACTTGTGTAAAAAAAAGAAAGGGTAGAATTAAAGCATAACATGAAATGCATTTTAGGCAAAAGTCTGTCCTATAAAACTGGCAGCAGTTATTTCTGGCAGGGTGAGTAGGAAAAATGGTGCTGGTGAGGGGAGACTTTAATAATATAGTCCATATTCTTCCATGCTTTTACTAATGGAAAAGTTAAAACTGCAAAAAAAAATTAGTGCATTGCAACTTAATTTGTATAAAATTCCCAGAGGAACAAATAGGTATAAAGAAGGTGGCCAGCCTCACCACCAAACATTTCAAGAGAATTTCAAGACCTGTGATCTACAACATGATTTTTATGGCTCCAAAGAATTTTTTCTTAGGATGTCCTATGGTTTATGTAACTAATCCATTTTATCTTTAGGTTGCTTCCAGTTTTTCACCATTATAAACAATACAGCAATGAACATCTTGCCCACCATCCTTATTATATCCTTAAAAATAATTATTTCCTAGAAGTGGGATTTTCTGATTCAGGGAGATGCACACATCTAAGCCTTTTGATATTTACTGCCAGAAAGTTTGTAGCAAACAGTTTTTACCTATCAAGTTGCAAAAAATGAAAAAAATCTGAGTACGATTTGTAAAAAAAAAAAAAAAAAAACAACCAAACCCACTGCTGTTCAGTTGATTCTGACTCATAGCAACCCTATAGGACAGAGTAGAACTGCCCCATGGGGCTTCCAGGGAGCGGCTGGTGGATTCGAACTGGTAACCTTTTGGTTAGCAGCTGATCTCTTTACCACTGCACCACCAACGCTCTATGATTGGTAAAGGTTTGGAGAATTAGACTTGTAATAGGTGAAGACTTCTTTAGAAGAAAATTTCATTAATACCAGTACAGTTAATCAAACATCTGATTCAGTGGATAGACTTACAGGGATTACCTAACATGCACACTCCAAAATGTCTGTACTTATTAGCCATCAGAGAAATGCAAATCAAAACCACAATGAGATACCATTTCACTCCCACTAGGATGGCTAAGGAACCTTGGTGGCACAGTGGTTAAGAGTGTGGTTACTAACTAAAAGGTTGGCAGATCAAATCCACGAGCCATTCCTTGGAAACTTTATGGGGTGTAGTTCTCCTGTGTCCTATAGGGTCACTATGAGTCAGAATTGACTTGTTTTAGAATGGCTAATATAAAGAAAATGGAAAATAACAGGTGTTGGAGGGGATGTGGAGAAATTGGAACCCTCATACATTGTTCATGGGAATGCAAAATGATACAGCCATTGTCAAAAAGTCTGGTGGTTCCTCAAAAAGTAGAGGTAGATCTGCCATATGACGCAATAATTCCACTACTGGGTATATACCCTAGGGATCTAGTAGAAGTGACATGACAGATAATACACACCTGTGTTCATTACAACACTATTCACAAAGCAAAAAGACGGAAACAACCTAAGTGTCCATCAACAGGTGAATAGATAAGTAAAATGTGGAACATACATACAATGGAATACTACTGAGCAATAAAGAAAAATGAGTTCCTGAAACATCTTGGAACATGAATGAATCTGGAAGACGTGGAGTGAAATAAGTCAATCACAGTCAATCACAAAAAAAAAAAGTGTATGTCATGGACTGAATTGTGTCCCCCAGAAGTATCTGTCAACTTGACTATGTCATGATTCCCAGTATTGTATGATTCTGTACCATTTTGTAATCTGATGTGAATTCCTTATGTGTTGTAAGCTATCACTATGATGTAGTAAGATGGATTAGCAGCAGTTATATGATTAGGTTTACAAGATTACTGTCTTAAGCCATTCTCTTTTGAGACATAAAAGAGACAAGCGAGCAGAGACACACGGGAACCTCATACCACCAAGAGAGCAGTGCTGGGAGCAGAGCATGTCCTTTGGACCCAAGGTTCTTGTGCAGAGAAGCTCCCAGACCAAAGGAAGACTGATGACAAGGACCTTCCTCCAGAGCTGACAGAGAAAGCCTTCCCCTGCAGCCGGCGCCCTGAATTTGGACTTGTAGCCTACTGGACTGTGAGAAAATAAATTTCTCTTGTTAAAGCTATTCACTTGTAGTATTTCTGTTATAGCAGCACTAGGTGACTAAGACAGAATTTGGTACCGTGAGTGGGGTGCTGCTCTAACAGATACCTAAAATGTGGAAGTGGTTTTGAAACTGTGAATGGATAGAGGAGCTGCAGCGGCAGAGGACCTGCTGCAGTAGAGAAATGGAAGCAGCAGAGAACCAGCAGCAGCAGAATCAGCAGACCAGCGAGAGATGGCACTGGAGCCAACCCATGGAGCGAGAGAGCTGAGTGTTGGTGTGCACGAGGCTTCCTGGCAGAGTGGGGTGCCTCTGGGCTCTTATCAGTGGAGCTGAGCTACAGAGCTTTTGGAACACTTGCCCCAGCAGGGCAGATGCAGGGATGAGGCCCAAACCGAAAGGCCAAGAAACCAGGAAGCAGAAGCTGAAGAGACAAGGAAAACACAGGAAGCTGAGCTGCCTCAGTCTCAAAAGGTATGGCCAAGACCTCTGGGGTTTCAAGAAGTGGAGCCATGGCTTCTGGTGTTTCACAGGGTGGAGTTGTCACTCCAGTGGGCTAGGAGAATGGTGCATCTAAAGCCGAGGGAACAGAGTTGCTGTCCCAGTGGGCCTGGAAGGCGGAGCTGAAGCCCAGGGCCGAGGGGTCTCCACTCAGAATCCGGAGACTGTGGCCAATACCTAGAGTCTGGAGGGCAGTGCTACTGTGTGAACCGTCTCAGAGAACAGAGGATTATTTTCAAAGCTTTGAGGGCTAATGTAATATGTTCTGCTGACTTGCTTGGTGCCTGTTATCCCTTCTTTCTTTCCAGTATTTCCGATTTGTAATGGAAACGTCTAGCTTGTGCCTGTTCTGCCATTATACCGTTGGAAGCAGATAACTTGTATTTTAGATTTCACAGATGAAGAGGAATTTTTGGATTTTGGACTTGGAGTTGATTTAAGACTGATGATATGATATGATGGGGTGAATATGTTTTACATGTGGCAAGGACATGAATTTTTGAGGGCCAAAGTGTGGAATGTCATGGATTGAGTTGTGTTCCCCAGAAATATCTGTCAGCTTGGCTAGATCATGATTCCCAGTATTGTATGATTGTGTACCATTTTGTAATCTGATGTGATTGTAAACTCTATGTTTATGTGTTGTAAACTCTATCACTATGATTTAATAAGATGTATTAGCAGCAGTTATACTGATGAGGTCTACAAGATTAGATAGTGTCTTAAGCCAATCTCTTGAGATATAGAAGAGAGAAGCGAGCAGAGACACAGGAAACTTTATACCACCAAGAAAGCAGTGCCAGGAGCACAGCATGTCCTTTGGACCTGAGGTTCCTGTGCAGAGAAGCTCCCAGACCAAGGGAAGACCGATGACAAGGACCTTCCTCCAGAGCCGACAGAGAAAGCCTTCCCCTGGAGCCGGCACCCTGAATTTGGCCTTGTAGCCTACTGGACTGTGAGAGAATAAACTTCTCTTGTTAAAGCCATTCACTTGCGGTATTTCTGTTATAGCAACACTAGATGACTAAGACAGTGTATGTTCTCACTTTCATGGAATGACATGAACAGGTAAATATACAGAAATAATGTTCACTAGTGACTACCAGGAATGGGGCAGTGGGGAGGGGGAGTTCACTCTCTAGAGAGTAAACAGTTGTTATTTTTGGTGATGGAAAAGGTAACACTGAATGAGGTTGAAGTGTGCACAGCTTGATGAAAGTAAATTATGTCAGTAAATAGTACACAAGAAAAAAGGACCTGTTGGTAATTGCAATGGCATATATAATTTTAAAACAACACATGTAGGATTGTTAGTTTCCTTTGTGGTTACCTTAATATTTACCCCTATTTTTCTAAGTTTAAACCAGTCTTTTTCTTTCTATCACCTTGACTTCCTCTCCATATGAAAAATCTGTCTGCATTTTTTAGTCCCTCTTTTTGTTTTAATGTTATCATCTTTTACATATTGACATCTCTGTTTCCCTATTTTCGGTGTGTTAGCTTTGATTTATTTTTGTGACTTCCCTATCTGGGTTGATATCTGATTGCTCTGTCCTGTATTCTAGTCTTGGTTGTTATCTGATGTTACTGATTTTCTAACTGGAGGACTGCCTTTAGTGTTTCTTCTAATTTTGGTTTGGTTTTTGAAAATTCCCTGAACTTCTGTTTATCTGGAAATGCCCTAATTTTGCTATCATATTTGAGAGACAGTTTTGCTGGATATATAATTCTTGGCTGGCAATTTTTTTCCTTCAAGGCTTTATATATGTCATCCCAGTGCCTTCTTGCCTGCATGGTTTCTGCTGAGTGGTCTGAACTTATTGACTGTCCTTTGTAGATGACTTTTCATTTATCCCTAGCCACTCTTAAAATTCTCTCTTTATCTTTGGTTTTGGCAAGTTTGATTATGTCTTGGCGACTTTCTTTTGGGATCTACCTAATGTGGGGTTCGATGAGCATCTTGGATAGATATCTTGTCATATTTCATGATAATCAGGGAAGTTTTCTGCCAACAAATCTTCAACAGTTCTCTCTGTATTTTCTGTTATCTTTCCCCTCCCCTTTCTGGTACTCCAGTCACTCGTAGGTTATTTCTCTTGATAGGATCCCACATAAGTCTTAGGGTTTCTTCATTTTTTTAATCCTTTTATCTGATTTTTCTTCAAATAAGTTGGTGTCAAGTGCTTTATCTTCAATCTCACTAATTCTGACTTCCATTGCCTCAGTTCTGCTCCTATGACTTTCTATTGAGTTGTCTAATTCTGAAACTTTATTGTTAATCTTCTGTATTTCTGATTGCTGTCTTTCTGTGGATTCTTGCAGCCTGTTAAATTTGTCGTTATGCTCTTCTCTAATCTTCTTAAGTTCCTCTATTGCAAAGTCTGCTTTTTGCCTAATTTCCTTCCTGATGTCTTGATGAGTTCTGTATATTATTAATCTTTTGTATTCTGTGTCCAATAATTCCAAGAAATTTTCTTCCTCCAGAAAATTTCTAGATTCTTTATTTTGGGAGCTTGCTGAAGCCATCATGGATTGCCTCTTTATGTGATTTGATATTGACTGTTGTCTCCAAGCCATCAAGTTATTGTATTTGTTTTATGTTTGCTTTCTTTGTCCTAGCTTCTTGTTTTGTTTTGATATGCCCAAACAGGCTGCTCCTGTGAGCTAGCCCAGTCACCAGCACCCCTGAAGCTCCAACATCCTGCCACCAGGTGGCCAGAAATGCCACTAAGTATGTGAGCCCAGGAGTCTGCCCACTCCTCTTGAATGGATTCAGCTCAGGTGTCCAAGTAGTTGGCCACCAAGCGTGTGGTACAGGCTCTCATCTACAGTCCTAGACAGGCATGGGTGATTGGTGTCAGCACAGGCATCCAGCTGCAGCAGGGGGACACACACTGAGCAAGGCAGGGGGCCGACAGCCACCCCCGAGTGTCCAGGAGGAAAGCGTATCCCTGTTCCATAGAGCACGTAGGTGGGTGGGTTTTGCAGCCAGACTTTGAGCACCCAGTGCTATTGGCTGTAAGGACTAGGGGGCATCTCTTGTTCTTGGGCCCCTGTTGCAGGAGGCTAGGTGGTATGGGTGGAGCCACCAGTCCTCAGGCCCCTGATGTGGGTAGGTGAAGACCTTGCTTAATGGGCAGAGCAGTATCAAATGTCACAAACCTGCCACTTCACAGCTGAAACAGCTGAAGTTAGACTTCAGGTATATACCCTGTTGTACTGTGGGAGTGAGGGCCTACACTGTTGAGATGGGCCCACAAAAGTCTGTGCAGGAGGAAAGGCACTCGACGTCCATGGACCACTTATGTCTGTGCCTAGGCAAAGGAGCTATGGCCTACCCTGTGTTCCTGGCTTAGGGGTGCCAGCAGATTATTTTTTCTCCTGTTTGTTAATTTGTTCCCTCTCCAAGGTCAGGAGAATGGCTCAGGGCACATGACAGGTCCTACTTCCAGCCCAGGGGACTCGGCAGTTGCTGAAGCTGTCCTGGACCCAGTGCACAGCAGGGAACAGGGAGGTAAATGGGAGAGAGGCTTTTCCATAAAGGGGGGTTTTTCTGATCAATGCTGTAGGCCAGACGCAAGTACTTATCTTTTGCTGATTGAGGGCCGCTTCTCGCTGGTTCTGGATGGTCTAGTAGACTCTCTGCTGCTGCGTATCTCTCAGTTTTGAAAACGCCTCCTGAGCGCTGCTGCTTGCCTGTCTCACTGCACACTCTGAGCTGATCCAGGCTGAAGGGCTCTGGCTCCCGCCGGGTCAGGTCTGGCAACTCCTCGCTGCTTTCAAACTGTCTCTCCCTCCCCTTGCCACTCAGTCCAATTCCTCAACTTTGCCTTTGATGTTTAGGGCTCCTAGATTGTCAGATATAATCGATTAACTTGTTTTTTTGGGTCTTTGTTGTAAGAGGGACCACCGGATGCATCTGACTACTCTGCCATCTTGACCCCTCCTTAAGATGTATAATTTTTTTAAGCATGTTTACAGAATTGTGCAATCACCACCGTGAACTTCATTTTTGTTCCCCCTAAAAGAAGCCCCATACCCATTAGCTGCCACTCCCCATTCCTCTCCAACCATTCTCCTACGCCCAACCCCTGACAACCACTGATTTACTTTCTCTATGGATTTGCCTGCTCTGGACATTTCATATAAATAGAATCGTACAATATGTGGTCTCTTGTTACTGGCTTCTTTAACTTAGCATAATGTTTTCAAAGTTCATCCACGTTCTAGCATGAATCAGTATTTTATTTTCTATTGCCGAGTAACGTTATATGGATATACCACATTTTATTTATCCATCCACTCATCTGTTTATAGAATTTGGGTTTTCCACTTTTTGGCTATATGAGTAATGCTGCTGTGAACATTTGTGTACAAGTCCTAAGTTTCCTTTAATTTACAGGTTTTTATCTTTTTCTTTGGAAACTTTTCAGTTAGGAAACTGGTTTGTCTTGTGCAGTTTCCAAAGACTGGATGTTGCTGATCTTATCCCTGTGGTGTAATTTAACATTTTCCTCTGCCCTTGTATTTCCTCTGAATTAACATTAAAGAAGCTCAATCAGATACAGGTTCAGCTTTTTTTGTCAGGAACCCTTGACATGGGGGTTTTGTGTTCTTTCATCAGGAGGCTCATAATGTCTGGTTTTCGTTTTTTTGATGCCATTAGTATCATTGCTTAGATCCATTAATTCATTAGGGATTTGAAACTTGTTGCTTATAGTTTTCAAGAATGTGAAACCTTTTTTTGCACTGTAGCTTCAGATTCATTATTATTTGCATATATGAAAGCAATTTGAATTTATATATATGCACGTGTGTATTATATATATATATGTGGTGTGTTTAACTAGATAACTTATTAAATTTTAAGCTCTTATGGTTTTTCATAAGATTTTCAAAGATTCTCTAGAACTTTCCAGCTGATTATGCCATCTGCTAGTTGCAATGTTTCTGACTTGTTTCTGGTTTTATAGATCTTCCTTTTTTCCCTGCCACATTTAATTGGCTAGGACTTCAGGAGACCCTTGGCTAGCTGCAGCAGCAGTGGGAGTGCACCCTCATGTCCATGATGTCTTTACTGGAATGTGTGTGTATCACTTTTCAGGGAGAATCTTGACTGTCAGGGCCTGACTCCCTAGTACACACACCCACCTCAGGGCGTGGCTGGGCCCTGTAGCGTCCCTCTCTAACAAGAGACCTGCCCCTCTGCTCACCCTCAGCCCCAGTGGAGAGGAAGGAGTGTGGAGCCTACTGGAGGGGATTCTTTCCCCGCAGTCCCCAATTTGCTCTTACAGGATTCTGTAGTTTAGGTTTCCATTTCCTTCAAAGAAGGCTGGAGATCTGCTGGTGATGGTGAAAATGCTTCAAAGTAGTCATGTGTTGTCTGTGTCTGAGGCCCAGCCTGGGGCTTGGGGTCAGATAGATTATTCCATGCACTTTCTCTTTTAAAATGTGATTTTGTGAACCAAAAATACCTCATGGTTCAAAATTCAAGAAGTAAGGGGATAGAAGACAAAAATTTCCCAAATCCACATGCCCACTCATCCCTGCTAGCCCACCATTTTCTTTCCCTACAGGCAGGTAATAACTGGTTTTAGACTCTTAGGTGTCCTAGAGAGGTTTACACTCCCCCAAGTATGGGTGTGCACTTCCCTTCAGTGGCATAACTGGGTAATAGAGGTCGATGCAGATGGATCTGCTCCTCAATTTGCTTTTTGTGGAGACCTTGCTCAGCCATGATGTTGTAGGGTATGCATTCAGGGCTCTCAGCATACAGGACCCCAGCCAGTCTCAGCTTTAAAAAAACACCACCAGCTGGTCTTATCAAAATAAAGGGAACCTTACTCCACCTAAGTCCAGGGCTGCACACGTACGAGGTGTCCTGGGGCTGGACTAGAATCAGATGATAGACACTGCAGGGTGAGGCTGCAGGGCCATCTGCTCAGCTCTGGCCACAGAGGCCCTGGGGCTCTGTCAGCATCACTGTCAGAGCCCATGTCTGCCTGGAGCTCACAGGAGCCTGAGCTTCCAGCTTGGAGGGCCCAGGGCTGTTTGTTTACTCCAAGTATATGTGCCAGCACCAGGGGCTTATCCTGTGCATAGATCAAGATGAAGATGCCTAGGCCCTGCCCTGGAGAACAGTGGGGACAGCCTGGGGGAAAAGATGGTATGAGCATTTTAAGGACATGGTTTTTTGAAGATGGGAAAAGGGTTTTCCATTCTATTTCCAAGGTTTCCTCCTAGCTCCCTGAAGCAGAATTACAAGGCCATTTCCAAGGGCAGGAACCCAGCTTCCACAAAGACTGGGCATAAGGTAGACTTGGGGGCTGGGGGTAAGGCCAAGAAATGGTAGGGTGGCTTTTCTCCTCCAGCTCCCAGCTGCTGACCCTTTACCCAGAGACGGACCAGAAGGAATCCTATATTCAAAATGCTGAAACCCCTGAGGAGAGAGGAGACTAACAAACGCTCCACTAAAAGGCCATTGGTTCCCAGTCACTGGTGGGTGCAGGCTGCCTCTTGCAACTGGAGGGGGTGGTATTTTTCCTACTTGCCAAGTGGGGCCAATGCCAGACTTGTGAATGGGCCTAGGAGACAGCC
Source organism: Dugong dugon (assembly GCA_030035585.1). NCBI lineage: Eukaryota > Metazoa > Chordata > Mammalia > Sirenia > Dugongidae > Dugong > Dugong dugon. The sequence continues at coordinate 71,228,228 of CM057461.1, forward strand.
CACCTAGTCCACAGTTTCTTCACAGTGGAGCAATGGAAGAATTTTTTCACATTTCTTTTACCATCCATTGGCCTAATTTAAAAGGAAGCCAGCCATACTATAGGGCTTACAGTCTCAAACTATCTCCCCATAAGACTCTTGGGTCAGTTTCTCCGCTGTAGAGCTGCTATTTTCCTTTTGTGCCAGTGGCTTAGGCCAGCCTCCTCATGGCATGTGGAGGCAGCCAGAGCACCCTCCAGGCCCCTGTCCTGTTTGCCCTGCTGAGCGACCAGTGCAGCTGCCCTCTGAGCTGTCCTCTGCGTGTGGTTATCTGTGTGCTTGGGGTCTGCATGTTTGCAGTGCCAGCTGTTGCCACTGCTTGGGACTGTTGGCAGACGGTGAACAAGAGGGCCACTGGCAGAGCAGATCCCACTGCAAGAACACCATCTTGCAGTCATCTCGGGGGAGGGAGTAATAGGGTAGCCCAAGGGCTGCTGGAGGGGACTTCGGTGTCTTCCCCATGCCCCACACCCAGCTAGAGTGAAGCAAAGGGCAAGCTGGGCAAGTTTAGGTGTTTGGAGAAACATGATGGGATGGTCAGAGTCAGGAGGATAGGTGGGTGAAACGCTCAGAGGGGTGGACATGGAATGGGGATAGACATCTGGCCAGAAAAACAAAGCACCCAATCCAGATGGAAGCATTACAGGTTGACCACAGCCTCGCCTCTCATGTCCACAGGCTACAAGGCGGCATCTGGCTAATTATTCAGATCCCCAGCCAGACAGATGAATCCTCAAACAGACCCCGAGCCAGTCAAACAGATACACAGACCCCAGCTAGAGAGACACAGGAAACCCTGGTGGCGTAGCAGTTAAGAGCTACGGCTGCTATCCAAAAGGTTGGCAGTTCAAATCCACTAGGCCCTCCTTGGAAACCCTATAGGGCACTTATACTCTGTCCTATAGGGTCACTATGAGTTGGAATTGACTCCCTAGCAGCAGGTTGGTTTTTTTTTTTTCTTTTAGCCAGACAGACAAACTTCTAGCTGGACAGATAGAAGCTTAGGGAAACAGACTCTCAGCTAGACAGACAGATGGACAAGTGGACAGGTTCTCAGATGGAAAGACCCCCACCCAGACAGCCAGATAGACCTGTGGCCAGACAGACACATGCACACCCCCACCCCCAAGCCAATTTGAAGTTGACTCCCAGCCAACTAGAAGACAGAACCTCCTGGAAAGGTACCCCCTCCCCCTCCTCTCCCCCCTCGCAACTGAATAAAAAGATGTTCCCCTGCTGGAGAGACAGCTGCTTTACCCTCACCCAGTCAACCAGACAGCCAGACTTCAGCAAGACAGGCAGGCTTACCCTCAGCCAGCAAGATAGACCCCCAGCCTGTGAGAAAGACTCAGCAGGATGGACAGATTCCCCCAAGCAAGCTGGACAGACAGATCTTCAATCCTCGTGGACAGATAGATGCTCAGCCAAACAGATAAACAGATTCCCATCCCCCCAGTCAAACAGTCCCTTAGCCCCCAGTTGGACAGCAGATCCTCAGCCAGTCAGGTAGAGACTTTCCTAGTCACTGTGTCAGGCCCCTCATCCCCTGCTTACCATCATAGATAACTTGGATGACCCAGTGATCCCCAGTGCTGCCACTGCTCCCCACTCCTTCCCAGGTACCACTCCCTGTTCTCATGACCACTGACCTCCCAAGGACCCCTCCACTTTGACAATGACATCCACTACCACCAGCATCCACAAAGACCTTTCATGACCCCACCATGACTCCCTTAGTCATCCAGTGCTGCTATAACAGAAACACCACGAGTGGATGGCTTTAACAAAGAGAAGTTTATTTCCTCACGGTAAAGTAGGCTAAAAGTCCAAATTCAGGGCGTCAGCTCCAGGGGAAGGCTTTCTCTCTTTGTCAGCCTTCTTATCCATGTTACTCCGGACTAGGAGCTTCTCTGCGCAGGGACCCTGGTCCAAAGGATGCGCTCTGCTCCCAGCACTGCTTTCTTGATGGTATGATGTCCCCAACTCTCTGCTTGCTTACCTTTCCTTTTATCTCTTGAGAGATAAAAGGTGGTGCAGGCCACACCCCAGGGAAACTCCCTTTACATTGGATCAGGGATGTGACCTGGGTAAAGGTGGTATTACAATCCCACCCTAATCCTCTTTAACATAAAATTACAATCACAAAATGGAGGCCAACCACACAATTCTGGGGATCATGGCCCAGCAAAATTAATACACACATTTTTGGGGGGACATAATTCAAACCATGACAATGACCCTCCCCCACTTACTCTAGTATCCACTCACCCCAAATAACTGCCATTAGCACCCACAAATATTAAGGGACTCAGATATCCTCCATGATTCCCCCAAGGAGCCTCCATATTTTCTCAAAGTTCACTGATACCTCTGTATCCCCAAAGACCACTGATCTCCTCACTGAGTCTCCAACAACCTGTGAGCATCCACAGAACCTCAGTGATTCCAGTGACATTCACTATTATGCCCTGAGTAGGAGCTCAGTGACCTTCTCTGACTCTAGACCCTGCAATTAAAGTAACACTCCAAATTTCAGTGGCCCCTCACTTACTTCAGTGTCTTTCACTGACACTTCCTTGTCCCAAATTAACCACTCATCTCCCAGTGATTACCATTAACATCCACTGACAGCCCCTCTGTGTCCAGTAGAACCTCCCACTGACCTTTCATGAATCCACTATTAAACTTCTGTCCTAAACGATTGCTATTGACCCTAGACCACCCTTTAAACCCTCAAAGACTAAACTGATAAATGATGATAAACACAGTTCTTCAGTGACCAACCCCCCCCCCCCCCCGCCATGCTCCTCAATCAATTAAACATCCCCAATCACTTAATCCCCATTGACCCATTTGACTACTCAATCATTTAAACTGGGGTCAGCAAACTACAGCCAGTGGGCCACAAAAAATAAATCTAAAGAATATTTCATGACAAATGAAAATTATATGAAATTCAAATTGCAGCATCCATAAATAAAGTTTTACTTGGAACTTGCCATATAGTCCACAAAATTGAAAATACTACCTACTCCTTTATAGGGTCCCAATGAATCACGAATCAACTCCACGGCAACGGGTTTAGTTGTTTGGTTTGGTCCTTTAAGAGTTTGTGCATCCCTGACTTAAATCAACATTTTGATCCTTCAATGGATTAAATTGGCAACCTGATAACTTTGATCCAGTTGATCCCTCAATGACTTAAAGTACATCTGAGTTTCTCCAGTGACCATCCTTTGACACTTAAATGACCTCAGACTCCATTGGTGCTCTCTCTAATGACCTCCCCACCAAAACTGCTACCATGCCCCGGGTGAGGGCCAGGCTCACGCATCTACCCAGGCCCGGCCCTTGGCGGGTCCCTAGGCGCCCGTCCATTCTCTCCAGCCTCACCTAGGTGACTCAAGGGCGGGGCAGCAGCGGCTTCTCTATCCTTCTCTTGCACATTATCTGAAGATAGCAGAAAACTAAACTCTTTAAAGAGTGTTGAGAGTCTCACCTCCCCCTCGCCCCCCAATACCACTTACAGTGCCTCAGTTCTCAGTTTCCCGGCAAGTTATCCGGGTTGAGATTCTCAAAATAGCACTGAACCCTGGCGCCCCAGCCCCTCCCAGCCTCAGGAAAGGAAGGAAACTTAGGAAATAATCACCTACAGAAGCACCTGCTTTAACCTGGTCTTTTCCACACTAGGGGTGGCTAGGTGTCATTACTCGGGTCAAGTTGGGTGGGCCCGCCTCCGCTGGCCTCCCTCGTACCTGGCTGGAGCGCGAACGACGCGACGGCCGCACTCCATGAGTCTGCCGGACAAGAGGAGTAGCAGAATCCGCGCACTCAACTCCACCCTCTGCCGCGCCTGCGGCCCGTCTCCCATGCCAAGTTGCCAGAGACTAGGCCGACTCTGGAGACCCGGGGCGCGAAGGGGCTGTGGGCTGGGCCACGGGCTTTTCATCCAGCGCACGCGCCTCAGGGTCAACCCGGGGAGTGGATCCCGGAGTTGAGGCGAGGCTGTACTGGAGGAAGCGTCAGTGGGAAAATGCGGCCGCAGCCAGGCCAGCGCGGCAGCCGGATAAAAGGGAAACGCCTGCGCTGGACTCACTTCGCTCAGCCTGGACTGTGGGCGCTAGGGACTCTGGAGGCAACCCCCGACCCCGGGCGCCTGTGGGCGGGGTTTGGAAGGGCTCTGAGTGTCACTGGCAGAGGAGCGCGCCCTGCTTGCCGCTGCGCGCTTTCGTTGGCTGGCAAGGACAGAAGCTGGGGGCGGCAGTCCGAGTGGACCTCGCAGGCCCGTGGCGTCATGAATCGCAGCCTGGACTCGGCGCGGAGCTTCCCGGAGCAGCTGGAAGCGCGGGGCGGCTGTAAGACTGCGGTCCTCGCTGGCGAGTTCAGCTTGAGTGAGAGAATGTGGACAATGTAGCGGCACGCTCGGGCTCCTCTGGACCGCCCGGACACCTGTCCCTTCTGGGCTTCCTGCCGCGCTTTGCCTTCTCTCTCTCGGAGTACCGGGGGTGTCTCTCTGCCTCTTCTCTGTTTTTCCCTCGCCAACACCGAGCCCCCCCACCCCACGCGTCTTTGTCTTCACCTCTTGTCCGTGGCCGGCTCGAGCGGCGCCCGCAGGGCCGCGGGGGCGAAGTCCCCCACCGGGGACGGGCGGGTCCCCTTGCACACCCACGGGATTCTCGCTTCCCGCTGGCGTTCCCGGAGCAATCCCGCAGCAGTGCAGCGGGGAAGCGGCCGGTAGGAGCTCACCTATGGCTATATGGACCGCTGACCCCATGGCCGCTTCAGGCGACCCGGCGGTCACCCCTGTGGTCGTGGAGGAAGAAGAAAGTGTGAGCAGGGGGAAGAGGAACCAGGAGGACTGAACGTGGGGGAGGGTGTGGACGCCGGGCCCTTTCCCAGCTGCAACCGGGGCGCGTTACCTGGTGCCTCCTTCAGTGAAATGGGGACGTTAATGACCAAACTGGCCTAAGGTTTAAACTAGTGTTGTGAGAAAAAGCGCTTGACACATCTTGAACGCTCACTTCATAGGAGCTTTTGACACTAGTTATAAAGATTCTAAACATTACAGTGGGGTAATGCATAGCCACGCCAACCAAAGACTAAGGCAGTGTCTTAGGTATGACAAGTATATACATCATGAAACCTTATGTAACAAATATAGAAACACACTGTACAAATACATAGACGCAATATACGGTGACTTGTATATCAAATTTAGAAATATGAAATGTGTAATAGGTACATAATAAATTCACATAAAATACCTAATAAACCAAACCCGTAGCGACCCTATAGGACACAGCAGAATTGCCCCATTGGGTTTCCAAGGCTGAAATCTTTACAGAAGCAGACTGCCACATCTTTCTCCTCCTAGCAGGCTGGTGGGTTCCAACGCCCAACCTTCTGGTTAGCAGCCAAGCCCTTTAACCACTGTGCCATCAGGGCTCCCTAAAATATGTAATAAACATGTAAAATAAATACAAGTATGAATAAAGTATACAAAGACATTTGTATAATTTTGTAAAGTAAAATATATAAAATAAATTTGATAAATATGTACATAAACAAGGAACCCGGGTGGTGCAATGGTTAAGTGCTGGGCTGCGTGGTTCAAACCCACAGCAACTTCACTGTAGAAAACATGCGGCAGTCTGCCCAATTGGGCAGTTCTGGTCTGTCATATATGGTCAGTATGAGTCAAAATCGATTTATCAGCACACAACAACAGTCTTTTATATAATAAATGACTATATAATTATTAAGTACAATAAAATAGATAACGGATCCAAATTTATGAAATAATTTTATTAATATAGTATAGTGAATATGTAAAAATAAATATAATTATTGTAAATAATTTACACAATAAACATGTAACTTCATAAAAATACAACAAAAATTATAATTTATAAATTGAAGTTGTTTAATATGTTCATAAAGAAATATAACATAATAAATAGATAAAATTTGTGGTGCAATGAATCCCTTTTGTGTGACCTTTCTCTCTATGGTCTTGTAACTCCCACTCAAGTGACTGGGTGGAAATGTGCAAATAAGGTAATTGTGGCCCACCAAAGGGATTGGTCAGTTTTACCATCCCACAAGGCTTAAAAGAGTCAATTCCAGAGCAGGAGAGGATCTCGCCACCACCAAGAAGAAGGGCCAAGAGCAGAGCATGTCCTTTGGACTCGGGATCCCTACACTGAGACCCGCCTAGACCCAAGAGACAGACAGACAGAGAGAGCTGTAACACTGAAGATGGCAAGAAGTGGTCAAAGAGAAACTGCAGCAGGAGAGACCAGCAGGAGAGCCTGGCAGGAGATGGTGTGGTGGGCTTCCTGGCCCACGGAGCGAGAAAGCTGAGTGCCTTCGGGCAGAAGGCTTGAGGCTTGCTGGTGGAGTAGGGTGCCTCCAGGCACTTGGTAGAGCTAGGTCTGCTGACCCAGAGAGCTAGAGCTGAAGCTTACTGGCTGGGTGGAGTACCTCGGGGCACTTATTGGCAGAGCTTAAAGAGCTTTGTAACACTTGCCTGAACAGCGAAGAGGCTGAGGGGCCAGAGAGAGGCATGCTTTCAAGCACGGCTGGGAAGAGGCTGTCCTGTTGGAAGAACTGTATCCTGAACGTTCCTCAACCTGAATTGTTACTTCCCTAAGAAACCCCATAATCATAAGTATTGTCTGTGAGTTCTATGTGGCCATTGCAATGAATTATCAAACCCAGCAGAGAAATGCAGAGTGCCGTGTGAGGGATGATTATTGCCAGAATTGGTAAAGATGGGGGAGAGAGGAGGTATGTCTGACCTCCTCCTCATTGGAATCAGCCTTGGGCTGTTGATCTTGATTCTCCTTCTCCCTTGCGAAGTTAGAGGTCAGACACCACCCCCACGCTATTCTTACAAAAGTCTGAGATAAATCTGTAAATAATTTAGACAAATTAAAAAAAAAAATGCCTTCGAGTGGATTCCAGGGTAGAACTGCCCCATAAGATTTCCAAGGTTGTAAACCTTATGGAAGCAGACTGCTGTATCTTTCTCCCTTGGAGCGGCTGGTAAGTTGGAACTGCCAACCTTTTGGTTAGCAGCTCAGCAGGGCATTAACCACTGCACCACCAGAGCTCTCCATAAATATAAAAATAGGTATTGTAAATATAAAACACTAAATAAGAAGTGTATAATGAATGTAAAATGCATAATTCTTTATGCAAAATGAAAACATACATAATACATGTGAACATGTAAATACCCATGTGGTAGATGACATCATGCCTGTGTAGCACTGTTAGTGACAGTGCATAAGACCTGGTGGAGTTGCTTATCCTCTCTGGGCCTTGGTTTTTCATCTGTATAGTGGTACTCATTATACTAGGATGTCTGTGGGCTTAAATGATCCCATGAGCATGAGTAAAGTGGTGATTGGCACACAAAAGGTGTTGGTAGGTGTTAGTTATTATCATAGTGATTATGAATACCTGATGATGATGGTAATATACTATTTATTAATTATAACAATATAACAGTCATAAAGTACATGTGGTATCTTGTTATATATAGTCTTAGTTATCTAGTGCCGCTATAACAGAAATACCACAAGTGGATGGCTTTAACTGAAATTTATTTTCTCACAGTTTAGGAGGCTAGAAGTCCAAATTCAGGGTGCCAACTCCAGCGGAAAGCGTTCTCTCTCTGTCAGGTCTGGAGGAAGGTCCTTGGAAATCTTCATGTGGCTTGGCATCAATCATCCTCCATATCTGCTTGCTGGCTTGCTTATTTTAATCTCTTTTGTATCTCAAAAGGGATTGACTCAAAACATGCCCTACACGAATTCTGTATCATTAACATAACAAAGACAACCCATTCCCAAATGGGATTATAACCAAAGGCATAGAGGTTAGGAATTACAACACATTTTGGGGGAACATAATTCAATCCATAACACACATGCATTATATGTTATATTTTATATACATTGTATATTGTCATATGTTTATATTAAATATTACATAGTATATTGTATTACAGCTATTACTGTTTATAACAGTGTATAACATGGATTGAGCCCTCATTATATATGTGACCTGTGCTGACAGACCTAGTTTATTCCTTACTCTGCCACTTCCTGTCTGTATAACCTTCGAAAACCGTTCAAGCACTTGGTGCCCCAGCTTTCTCACTGGCACAATGGGGATGTTAGTAACAGTACCTGCTTTGTAGGGAGCGTGTGATCATTATATGCACTGAGCACAGAACGTGACACAGAGAAGGTGCTCTGGGTCATCATCATTATCATCATTATTAGCCAGGCTCTGTGCTAACCGTGGATTCTAAATTCGTCACTTGCCTTTGTATCCCCTGAGTGTTCCATTGTCACCAGGACTCTGACGTGGCTCTTCTCTTTCTCCTCTCTCCACCTGGTCTGCTCACAGTGCCTCCCTAGGACATCCGGGCTTGCTCAGCCTCCTGGAAGACTGAGGGTGTCTGCTCCACAGAGGCAGCCAGTCAGGTGGGGAACATGAAGAACCGCTACAAAGATGTGCTGCCCTGTAAGTCAGGGAGTCGTCCAGAGGGAGCTGGTGGCACTGTGCACATGCCCTCTGGGCGGCAGTCCAGGTGTCAGCAGGGACCTTGGGTTGCCCATCCTTAGCACCCAACTCTCCTTGGAGAAACTTGCCTTGGCTACATTTCTCCTGAGCAGCTGCAAGGACACCTCTGTGGAATCTTGGGCCTTTACTGTTTCCCTCTGACTTTTGTCCAGAGGATTGTCAGGGCCTCTGTGACCCCAAACTCCACCTTTCTCACCTTTCTTGCTGGCAGATGATCAGACGAGAGTAATCCTCTCCCTGCTCCAGGAGGAAGGACATAGCGACTACATCAATGGCAACTTCATCCAGGTCAGGCTAGGGGTCTGGAGGAAGGAGAAGGTGGGAACGGAGTGGTAGGGGAGCAGTCTGTAGTGAACTTAGCCTTTACCAGGGTGCAGATGGAAGCCAGGCCTACATCGCCACACAAGGACCTCTGCCTCACACGCTGCTAGATTTCTGGCGCCTGGTCTGGGAGTTTGGGGTCAAGGTCAGTTTGGGAAGAGGGTGGGGTAGTACTAATGCTGTGAGTCTTCCCTTGCCATGTTCCATGACTCTGGGCATCTCCTCTCATCAATGACCTTATTAGTTCCCCCTTGATCCTATTCCCATGGACCCCCTAACCCAAATCACCTCCCTCTCTTGTCTAGGTGATCCTGATGGCAGGTAGAGAGATGGAGCAGGGGCAGGTAGGTGCCTTCAGCCCTCCAGAATGTGCATGTCTTTGTGCAGGGAGGAGGGAGATGGGATCTTATTTGCTCCTCCCTGAACCCAGGACCAGAGTGCCCAGTTCTTGGAGTGACCCCACTGTGGCTCTATGGAAAGCTCACTATTACTTTGTTTAGTTTTTTGTTGATTTTTTCCTTCTCATTTCTGTTCCTCCTCCTCATCCCCCTAGTGTTGGCAACACCCTTCTTGCTGGCTTCCCACACCACTCCATGCCATAGACCATAGGCCCAGTATCATCTGGCTCCCCCTTACATATCTAATCTTTTCCCAACACACTCCCCTTTCTTTACTCCACTGTAGTCACTCTGGCCTCTGCTATTCCTCAAATGTGCCAGATGTGGCTCTGACTCAGGGCCTTTGCCTTGGCTCTTCCCTCTGCCTGGATCTCTCCATCATGACCTTCAGGTCTTTGCTCAAACATCATTTTTTCAATGAGATCTTTCTGGAGCCCCATACCATTTAAAACTCCCAGCACTCCCAATCTCCTTCCCCTGTCCTACTTTTCCCTTTTTTCCCCACAGTTCTTACTGTATGACTGAATCTATCTTGGCAAGAGTTCTGTGTGCACTTGAAAAGAATGTTTATTCTGATAACATGCTAGATAATCTACAAATGTATTATGATCATTGTCAATCCCGTTTCCTTGGTTACAAGGAAAGCTCCACAAGGGCAGGGGTCTTTGTCTGTTTTGCCCATTGGCATAGTCACTTAATAAATGTATGTCAACATTCAGGGCACATAGCTTGATATGGACATCAAGTCTGTGGTTTCTACATCCTCACCTGCTCCATTGGTGGGTTGGGGTGGACGTAGAATTGCCCTGGGGTAAATGGCTAATCAGGGAGTCTGCATTCCTGATTGTGGTAATTTGTGTTTTTTCTCTCTTTCTCAATTTCATCAGTCAAGCTGGAGTAAAGATTGACAAACTACAGCCCACGTGCCAAATCTGTCCTGCTGCCTGTTTTTGTAAATAAAATGTATTGGAACACAGCCACCCTGTTGTTTACATATGCCTGCTTGCACACTACAATTGCAGACCTGAATAGTTGCAACAGAGACTGTATGGCCTTTTACAGAAAAAGTTTGCCAGTCCCTGGGTTTGTGAATTTTATTAATTTTTTCAAAGAACCACCTTTGGGTTTTATTGATTTTTCTCTATTGTTTGTTCATTTTCTATTCCATTGATTTCCTCTCCTATCTTTATTGTTTCCTTCCTTCTGCTTATTTAGAGTTCATTTGCTCTTCTTTTCCTAGCTTCTTAAGGTGGAAGCTTAGATCATTGATTTTTCTTTTTTCGTACGTATCTAATGTTATTAGTTTCTCTCCAAGGACTTCTTTAGCTTCATTCCAAAATATTTCACAATTTCCTGTGTGATTTCTTGTTTGATCCATGGTGTTTGATCATGGGTGTTACCTAGTTTCCAAACATTTGAGGACTTTCCACATATCTGTTATTGATTTCTAATTAATTCCATTATGGTCAAAGATTTCAATCTTTTTAAATGTATTGAAACTTTACATGAATATGGCCATGAATATGGTCTATGTTGGTAACTGTTCTGTGTATACTTTAAAAGAATGTGTATTCTGCCTTTGGTGTGTGGAATATTGTATAAATATCAATTAGGTCAAGTTGTTAGTGTTGTTCAGATCTTTCATATCTTTACTGACTTACTTTCTCTTCATGTTCCATAGAGGAGTGTTGAATTCTCCAACTGTCTATAATGTCAGTTAAGTTTGTCAGTAGTGTTATACAAATCTTTTATGATTCTTACTAAATGTTGTCTATTTGCTCTATTATTTGGTCAAAGAGGAGTGTTGAAATCTTCAACTATAATTGTAGAACCCACCAGTGGCTCATGGGAGAAAGATGTGGCAGTCAGCTTCTGAAGAGATTACAGCCTTGGAAACCCTGTGGGGCAGTTCTACTCTGTCCTATTGGGTCATTATGAGTCAGAATTGACTCAACGGCAACATTTTTTTAAAATTATTATTATACTTTTTGGCTATTATGAATAATGCTGCTATGAACAGTCATGTACAAATTTTTGTATAAACATATGTTTTCATATTTAGAAGTGGAATTACTGTGTCATATGGTAATTCTATGTTCCCTAGGGACTAATGATGCAAACATATTTTCATGTGCTCTCATTGCCTATTTGTATATCTTCTTTGAAGAAATGTCTATTCAGATTCTTTCCCATTTTTTAATTGTGTTATTTGTCTTTTTTATTATTGAGTTGTGAGAATTCTTTATATATTCTGGATAAAAAAGCCAGTTGACATTGAGGCAATCCTGACTCATGATGACCCCATGTGTATCAGAGTAGAACTGTGCTCCATAGGGTTTTTAATGGCTGATTTTGCAGAAATAGAACACCAGGCCTTTCTTCTGAGGCACCTCTGGGTGGATTTGAACCACCAACCTTTCAGTTAGCAGCTGAGTGCTTACCTCTTTACACCACCCAGTAACTCCTATGTTCTGGATAAAAAAACACCCACAACCAAACCCATTGCCATCGAATTGATTCCAACGCACAGTGACCATATAGGACAGAGTAGAACGGCCCCATAGGGTTTCCAAGGCTGTAATCTTTATGGAAGTCAACTACCACATCTTTCTCCTGCAGATTGGCTGATAAGTTGGATCCGCCGACCTTTCTGTTAGCAGCCAAGTGCCTAACCATTACACCAGCAGGGCTACTTATATTCTGGATAAGAAAAAAACAAACCCACTGCTGTCAAGTTGATTTGACTCATAGTGACTCTAAAGGACAGAGTAGAACTGCCCTATAGGGTTTCCAAGGCTGTAAATCTTTATGGAAGCAGACTGTCACATCTTTCTCCCGTGGAGTGGCTGGTGGGTTGAAACCTCGACCTTTAGGTTAGCAGCTGAACACCTAACCATTGCACCACCAGGGCTCCTTATATTCTGGATACTAGTCCCTTCTTAGATATATGATTTGTAAATATTTTTTTCCCAGTCTGCGGGCTTTTTTACTTTCTTAATGGTGTCCTTTGAAGCACAAGTGGGTTTTTTTAAAATATTTTATTGTGTTTTTGGTGAAAGTTTACACAGCAGATTGGTTACATTTTTCATGTGTCAGCGTTCTCATTATTTCCATTCTGGTTGTTCTGTTTCCATTAATCTAGCTTCCCTCCTCCTGCCACTTCTCATCTTTGGTCTAGGGTAAATGTTTACCATTTGGTTTCATTTAGATGATTATTTAGAGGAGCACAGTACCCACGGGTGATGTTATTTATTTTTTGAGCCTATCTGTCATTTGGCTGAAAGGTGACCTCTGGGAGTGGCTGGAATTTCAAATTTAAAGGGAATCTCAGGGCGATAGTCTTGGGGGTTCCTCTAGTCTCTACCAGTCCAGTTAAGTCTGGTGTTTTTTAAAGGAATTTGAGGTTGTTTTTCTTTTAATTTTTTTATTGGAAGTACAAGTGTTTTTAATTTTAATGAATTCCAATTTATCATATTTTCATTTGTGCATTTGGTGCTGTATCTAAGAAGCCATTGTCTAACCAAAGGTCATAAAGATTTACCACTATATTTTCTTCTAAGTGTATTACAGTTTTAGCTCTTACATTGGGGTCTCTGATCCATTTTGAATTATTTTTTGCATAAGGTGTGAGGTAGAGGTCCAAATTCATTCTTCTGCATGTGCGTGTCCAGCACCCTTTTTTGTTTCCCAATCACTGGTGTTTTAGTTTCCTAGGGCTATAACAAAGTACCACAAACTGGGTGGCTTTAAACAACAGAAATCTATTCTATCACAGTTCTGGAGGTTGAAAGTTCTAAATCAGGGTGTTGGCAGTGTTGATTTCTCCTGAAGGCTCAGAGAGAAAATCTATTCCATGCCTCTCTCTTAGCTTCTGGTGACGGCTGGCAATCCTTGGCATTCCTTGACTTGTAGATGCATCACTCCAATCTCTGCCTCTATCTTCACATGATATGTCTCTCTGTCTTAATGTCCCTACTCCTCCTTTATAAGGACATCAAACATATAGGATAAGGGCCCACTCTACTCCAGGATGACCTCATGTTAACTAATTGCATCTGCAACAACATCATTTCCAAATAAGGTCACATTCACAAGTACTGGGACGTTAGGACTTAAACATACCATTTTGGGGCACACAAACTAACCCATAACAAGTGGTTTTGGCATCCTTGTCGAAAATCAATTGACCATAAGTTTAAGGGTTTATTTCTGGACTCTCAATTCTATTCCATTTATCTATATATCTATCCTTGGGCCAGTACCACCTATCTTGTTTACTCTAGCTTTGTCATGGTATATGTCCTTTTTATACATTGCTGCATTTGGTTTGCTAGTATTTTATAGAGGATTTTTGTTATGTATATTCACAGGAGACATTGGCCTATAGTTTTCTTTACTTGTAACGTCTTCGGTTTTGGTATCAGGGTAACACCAGCCTCACAAAATGCATTGAGAAGTGTTCTCTTCAAGTTTTTGGAAGAATTTGTCAAGTTTTGTGTCATGGATCTGATTGTGTCCCCAAAATATATATGTCAACTTTGCGAGGCCGTGATTCCCACTATTGTGTGATTACCCTCCATTTTGTGATGTATTATACATTCTAGCCTCTATGACTGTGGTGATGGTCCCATTAGGGAGTGAGCTGTCCGTTAATGTTAGTGAGATAGGATTAGCTCATGTTAAAGAGGATTAGGTCATGTTTGTTATGGTAATGAGTCAGAATTAAGGTGGGATGCAACACCCTTACTCAAGTCACAGCCCTGATCTGATGTAAGGGAGTTTCCCGGTGGCCTGCAACACCTTTTATCTTGTAAGAGATAAAAGGAGAGAGAAGCAAGCAGAGAGAGAGAGACTTACCACCCAACGGAAGAGCCGAGAGAACCACATCCTTTGGACCTCAGACCCTGCACTGAGAACCTCCTAGATTCAGGGGGAGACTGATGCCAAGACGTGGAAATTTCCAAGGAAAGCTGGGCCCACAGATGCTGAAAGGAGACAAGGACGTTCCCCAGAGCCGACAGAGTAAGCCTTCTCCTAGAGCTAGCACCCTGAATTCAGACTTCTAGCCTCCTAAACTGTGAGAGGAGCCCTAGTGGTGCAGTGGTTAAGAGGCTGGCTGCTAACCAAGATGTTGGCAGTAGGAATCCATCAGCCGCTCCTTAGAAACTCTATGGGGCAGTTCTACTCTGTCCTATAGAGCTGCTATGAGTCGGAATCGACTTGACAGCAACAAGGTTTTTAAACTGTGAGAGAATAAATTTGTTTGTTAAAACCATCCACTTGTGGTATTTCTGTTATAGTAGTACTAGAAAACCAAGGCAGTTTGGTATTAATTCTTCCTTGAATGTTTAGTAGACTACACTAGATTATCCTTTAAAGCAGGTTAAAAATGAGAAAATTATTTTTATATTTAATCACATATTTACCTTTGCTTTACCCTTCATTCCTTTGTGCAGATCCTTGTTTTCATCTGGTATCACATTCTTTTTTGTGTGAAAAACTTCTAATATTTCTTATAGTGCAGGTTTTCTTAAAATAGTGGTCTTATACAATATTTGTCCTTTTGTGACTAAGTTCACTCAGCATAATACCTTCCAGATTCCTCCATGTTATGTTTCATGGATTCATCATTGTTCTTTATCATTGGGTAGTATTCCGTTGTGTGAATATACCACAATTTGCTTATCCATTCGTCTGTTGATGGGCACGTAGGTTGTTTCCATTGTTTTGCTATCATGAACAATGCTGCAATGAACCTGAGTGTACATATATCTATTCATGTGACAGCTCTTAAGTCTCTAGGGTATATTCCAAGGAGTGGGATTGCTGGATCATATGGTACTTCTATTTCTAGCTTTTTAAGGAAGCACCAAATCGATTTCCAAAGTGGTTGTACAATTTTACATTCCGACCAACAGTGTGTAAGTGTTCCAGTCTCTCCACAACCTCTCCAACATTTATTATTTTGTGTTTTTTGGATGAATGCTAGCTTTGTTGGGGTGAGATGGTATCTCATTATAGTTTTGATTTGCATTTATCTAAAGGCTACTGATCGTGAGCATTCCCTCATGTGTCTGTTAGCCACCTCAACGTCTTCTTTGGCGAAGTGACTGTTCATATCCTATGCCCATTTTTTAATTGGGTTGTTTGTCTTTTTGCTGTTGAGGTTTTGCAGTATCTTGTAGATTTTAGAGATTAGATGCTGATCGGATTTGTCATAGACAAAAATTTTTTCCCAGTCTGTAGGTTGTCTTTTTACTCTTTTGGTGAAATCTTTTGATGGGCGTAAGTGTTTGATTTTTAGGAGCTCCCATTTATCTACTTTTTCTTCTGGTGTTTGTGCATTGTTACTTATGGTTCGTATTCTGTTTATGCCCGTATTAGGGCTCCTAGCGTTGTCCCTATTTTTTTTTCCATGATCTTTATCATTTTTGATTTTATATTTAGGTCTTTGATCCATTTTGAGTTCATTTTTGTGCATAGTGTGAGGTATGGGTCTTGTTTCAATTTTTTGCAGATGGATATCCAGTTCTGCCAGCACCATTTGTTAAAGAGACTGTCTTTTCATTAATTAACAGACTTTGGGCCTTTGTCAAATATCAGCTGCTCATAGGTGGATGAATTTACGTCTGGATTCTCAATTCTGTTCCAGCGGTCTATGTATCTGTTGTACCAGTACCAGGCTGTTCTGACTACGGTGGTGGTATAATAGGTTCTCAAATCAGGTAGTGTGAGGCCTCCTGCTTTGTTCTTCTTCTTGAGTAATGCTTCACTTATCTGCGGCCTCTTCCCTTTCCATATGAAGTTGGTGATTTGTTTCTCCATCTCATGAAAAAATGCTGTTGGAATTTGGATCGGGATTGCATCGCTTTGAGTAGAATTGACAGTTTCACAATGCTGAGTCTTCCAATCCATGAGCAAGGTATGTTTTTCCACTTATGAAGGTCTCTTTTTGTTTCTTGCAGTAGTGTCTTGTAGTTTTCATTGTACAGGTCTTTTACATCTCTGGTTAGATTTATTCCTAAGTATTTTATCTTCTTGGGGGCTATTGTAAATGGTATTGATTTGGTGATTTCCTCTTGGAAGTTCCTTTTGTTGGTGTAGAGGAATCCAACTGATTTTTGTATGTGTATCTTGTATCCTGAAACTTTGCTGAAATCTTCTATTAGTTCCAATAGTTTTCTTGTGGATTCTTCTGTGTATAAGATCATATCATCTGCAAATAGAGATACTTTTACTTCTTTCCTACCAATTTGGATGCCTTTTCTCTTTCTAGCCTAATTGATCTGGCTAGGACCTCCAGCACAATGTTGAATGTAAGAGGGGTGATAAAGGGCATCCTTGTCTGGTTCCCATTCTCAAGGGGGAATGCTTTCAAACTCTCTCCATTTAGGATGATGTTGGCTGTTGGCTTTGTATAAAATGCCCTTAATTATGTTGAGGAATTTCCCTTCTATTCCTATTTTGTTGAGAGTTTTTATCATGAATGGGTGTTTTATTTTGTCAAATGCCTTTTCTGTATCAGTTGATAAGATCATGTGGTTCTTGTTTTTTGTTTATGTGATGGATTACATTGTTTTTCTAATGTTGAACCATCCCTGCATACGTGGTATAAATCCCACTTGATCATGGTGAATTATTTTTTTGATATGTTGTTGAATTCTCCTGGCTAGAATTTTGTGAAGGATTTTTGCATCAATGTTCATGAGGGACATTGGTCTGTAATTTTCTTTTTCTGTGGTGTCTTTACCTGGTTTTGGTATGAGGGTTATGCTGGCTTCATAGAATGAGTTTGGGAGTATTCCACCCTCTTCTATGCTCTGAAATACCTTTAGTAGTTCTGAAAGTTTGGTAAAATTCTCCAGTGAAACAGCCCGGGCAGGGCTTTTTTTGTTGGGAGTTTTTAAAATTACCTTTTCAATCTCTTCCTTTGTTATAGGTTTAGTTAGTTGTTCTACCTCTGATTGTGTTAGTTTAGGTAACTGGTGAGTTTCTAGAAATTTATCTGTTTCCTCTGGGTTTTCAAATTTGTTAGAGTATAATTTTCATAGTATTCTTATTCTTTTAATTGCAGTTGAGTCTGTTGTGGTATCACCCATCTTGTTTCTTATACGGGTTATTTGCTTCCTCTCCTGTTTTTCTTTTGTCAGTTTGGCTAATGGTTTATTAATTTTGTTGATCTTTTCAAAGAACCAGCTTTTGGTCTTGTTAACTCTTTCAATTGTTTTTTCTATTCTCTATTTCATTTAATTCTGCTCTAATTCTTATTATTTCCTTTCTTCTGGTGCCCAAGAGCTTCTTTTGCTGCTCTCTTTCTACTTGTTCAAGTTGTAGGGTTAATGTTTTGATTTCGGCCCTTTTTTCTTTTTTTGGCCTAGTATGTGGTCTATTCTGGAGAATGTTCCATGTGCACTGGAAAAGAAAGTATACTTGGCTGCTGTTAGGTGGAGTGTTCAGTATATGTCCATGAGATCAAGTTGGTTGATTGTAGTATTTAGATCTTCTGTGTCTTTAGTGAGCTTCTTTCTGGATGTTCTGTCCTTCACCGAAAGTGGTGTGTTGAAGTCTCCTACTATTATGCTGTTAAGAGTTTATGTATTTTTGGAGCCCTGTCATTGGGTGCATATATATTAGTTATGTCCTCTTGGTGTACTGATCCTTTAATCATTATATAGTATCCTTCCTTATCCTTTGTGGTGGATTTTACTTTAAAGTCTATTTTGTCAGAGATTAATATTGCCACTCCTGCTCTTTTTTGTTGTTTGTTTGATATATTTTTTTTCCATCCTTTTAGTTTGTTTGTGTCTTTAAGGTGTTTCCGTTGTAGGCAGTATATAGACGGATTGTTTTTTATCCATTCTCGTGCACGTTTTCTTGTGGATTTTATCAGCTTTTTTTAATCTAAAAAGTTCTTTTTTTTTATTTCACCATCTTTAGGATGTCACAGTATTGTCCTGTGGCTTGCATAGTTTCTGGGAAAAAAATCTTTTGTAACTCTTATCTTCCTTCTGTCTTTTTGTATGTGATGATTTTAAGATTTTCTCTTCATTGCTGATTTTCAGTAATTTGAGCATGATGTGACTCATTGTGGTTTTATGTTTATTCTGCTTGTGCTTCATTGACCTTTTCCTATTTCTTTGTCTAGTCATTTTATAGGATCTTGATGTTTTGAATTATACATACACAAATATTGGTTTTTTGCCTTCTGTTAAAGAATTAACTTTTTCTGGAAGCCAGTTAAGGTACATTTGGATGTTGGATTGTTTTTATGTTGGTTTTTAAGCTATTTTATGTATAGCTAGAGTAGCCTTTATTCTAGAGCCAATTTGCTATACTTCTAACGTGTGGCCCTTCTGGGTTCCCTACTGTATGCTCCGTGTAATCAATGAGGTATCACCACTGTGGCTGCAGGGAATGTAAATGATTTCTGTCCCTTTTTGAGGTCTAGTAAATGTTCATCATACAGTTCCCTATTTGTTATTCTTTCATGGGAAGTTATTCTTGCCTGACTTCGTGGGGTTTCGATTATATATATGCTCTGATTAGTGTTCAGCCAAACACTCAAGGGGACCTCTATGCAAAATTCTGGGAAGTTTGTTTGTGAGCATAGCTCTCTTTTAAGAACTCTGCCTTGCAAATTCTAGCTGAGCTGTGATGTCTGGCTTCTCAACTCAAGTGGGTTCATTGGACTTTGCATGTGTTTCAGCCTGGTGACTACCTTAAAGGCAGTAAGCTGGAGTAGTCATAGGGTTTGACTCATTTGCTTCCCTTTGTTGAGTGATCACTGTCCTGCAATGCCTGCTGTCGACAATGTCTGAAAATAGTGAGCCATGCATTTTGCCCCGTTTTTTAGTTGCATATAGTGGAGAGTATTCTGGACTGTCTTCCTCCTGCACAGTCAGAACTCAAGTCTCCATTGAGTCTGCATATGTTGAATCTGAGCAGGCTCTGCCAGCTGACCTCCATTATAGTAGCAGCTGCTTGTGCTTCTATCAGCAGTACCTAGGGTGTCTTGTGGGAGTGTGGACCTACTAAGCTGGAGCTCTGAATCAGACTCTCCCTTGTCACTCCCTGCCCTTTCTTGCTTGCCTTTTCGAGAAAAAGTGCGAGCGTTACTGGGCCCAAGAACAGGAGCAGCTGAAGAATGGGCTCTTCTGCATCATCCTGGTGAGCTTGGGGGGAGGTGGAACTGGGGTTCTGCAGAATCTTGGATGCTGTGGGAGATTTCAAGATGCCCAGGGTGGGAATCCTTTAGGGCTGGATATGAAAGGATGAAGAGTTTTCCCACCTTCCTCTGAGAGTACTGCAGGGAACTCTCTGGTGTTAGCCTACAAATATGGTCAATACTCATTATATACAGAGCCATTATTATCATTTTTATTTTGGGTATGATCATGGTGGTTGTTGTTGTTAGGTGCCATCGAGTTCATTCTGACTTGTAGCAACCCTGTGTACAACAAAACAAAAACACTGCCCAGTCCTGTGCCATCCTCACAATCATTTTTATGCTTGAGCCCATTGTTGCAGCCACTGTCCATCTATCTCACTGAGGGTCTTCCTCTTTTTCACTGATCCTCTACATTACCAAGCATGATGTCCATATACATACACATATACACACACATATATATATATGGAGCCCTAGTGGTGCAGTGATTAAGCATTCGGCTGCTAACCAAAAAGGTCAGCAGTTCCAATCCACCAGCCACTCCTTGGAAACCCTGTGGGGTAGTTCTACTCAATAGCAATGGGTTTATATATATACCAAAAACCCGTTGCCATCAATTCCGACTCATAGTGACCACGTGTGTGTGTGTGTATATATATATATGTGTATATATATATGTATAATTTGGTGGTTGATAAATTCAATGAAACTTTTTAGAACAAAAAAGTCTTTTCTTCACTGTAAATGGGCTTGTTTGGGTTTTTATAATAGTTCCTCTTTCTCCCTTCTGTTAAATGTTTCCTTCTTGAAAGCCATAGAGAATATTTGGGTAAATGCATTTTTTAAAATGTTTTTAAAATTTCATTTGTAATCAATAATGCTTTGTTTTCTATAATTACGTGTCTTTTGGCACCCTAGTGATCTTTATTCTCCTTCCCCTTCCCACTTGCTCCACATACCCAAAGGAGATGCAGCTGAATGCAGACATTATGCTCAGGACCCTCCAGGTTACATTCCAGGAGGTATTGAAAGGGGTAGAGGAGGTGAAGGGGCTTCCACATGGGGGGGAGCTGTTTCCTGTTTCCTTGTCTGTAAAATGGACATTAACAATAGTACCCACCTCCTCAGTTATTTGGAGGATTTAAATGGAAGATGCTTAAAACTGGCATGTACTAGGAGCTCAATAAATGTTTTTTTTTTTTTTTAATATATATTTTATTGTACTTCAGGTGAAAGCTTACAGAGCAAATAGTTTCTCATGAAATAGTAGTACACATGTTGTTTTTTTTGACATTGGTTAACAACCCCACAACGTATTAAGCCTCTAAATTCTCAACCTTTTTTTTTTTATGAAAATTACAGATGGCCAAAGATACACCGTTTCAAAATTTTCTACATTCACAGTTCAGTGACATTGACTACGCTCTTCCAACTGTGCTGTTATTCTCACTTAAGATGAAGGCTTACAGAATAAAATAGTTTTTCATTTAACAGTTACTACACATGTTGCCCTATGACAATGGTTAACAATCTCACAGCACATCAAGAATATCCTTACTCCACCTTGTGTTCCCTATCACCAGGGGGCTTCCTTGTCCCCTTCTGTCTTCTGGACCTTGTCAGTGGACTATTGTACCTCTTTAGTCTCATTTGTTTATTTATTTATTTATTTATTTTTATTTTATTTAAACACCATTTCAAAACTTTTTACTTACACATTTAAGTGATATTGACTATGCTCTTCCAATTGTGCTGCCATTCTCGCCCAAGATGAAGGCTTACAGGACAAAACAGCCTCCCATTTAATAGTTACTATAAATGTTGCCCTATAGCAGTGGTCAACAATCTCACAATACATCGACAGTGTCCTTATTCAATTTGTGTTCCTTATCATCAGTTTCCTACTCTCCCTCTGCCTTCTGGCCCTTGTCACCGGACTCCCGTACATCGTTAGTCCCATTTAGTTTTACTGGGGTGTCCGTTCCCAGGCTTAACATCGAACCTTGAAGGTAACTTCCCCTCTGAGCTGAAAGGGTGTCTGGGGGCCACACTCTCGAGGTTTCTCTAGTATTCTTTAGGCCAGTATATCTGGTCTTCTTTTTTTTTTTTTTTTTTGGGAGTTAAAATTATGCTCTACATCCTACTCCAGCTCTGCCCAGAACCCTCTGTTGTGATCCTGGTCAGAGGAGTCATTGGTGGTAGCCGGGCACCATCCAGCTGTACTGGGCTCAGTCCCGTGGAGTCCTTGGTAGCTGTGGACCATTAGTCCTTCGGACTAATCTTTTCCTTGTATCCTGTTCTCTTCATTCTCCCTTGTTCCCGAAGGGATGAGATCAGTGGAGTATCTTAGATGGCCGCTCATAGGCTTTTAAGACCCCAGACACTACTCACCAAGGTAGAATGTAGAGCATTATCTTTATAAGTAGTGTCATGCCAATTGAGCTAGATGTTCCCCGAGATCATGTTCCCCAGAGCCCTCCGTCCAACAACTCAGTCCCTCGGGGGGTTTGGATGTGTCTATAGGGCCTCCATGACCTTTCCTTGTGCAGGTTGTGTTAGTTTCCCCTGTACTATGTACTATCTCATCTCTCACCCAAGTTACCACTTACCTATTACCTATTTAGTATTCCCCCCCCCCTCCCATCCCTGGTAACCAACAAGGATTGTTACATTTTGCATGTGAATTTTTTCATGGGTTTTTACAATAGAGGTCTCATACAATATTTGTCCTTTTGTGATTGACTTATTTCACTCAGCATGATGTCCTCCAGTTTCATCCATGTTATGAGATGGTTCACCGATTCATTGTTCTTTCTCGTTGCATAGTACTCCATTGTGTGTATGTACCATAGTTTGTGTATCCATTCGTCTGTTGATGGACATCGAGGTTGTTTCCATCGTTTTGCTATTGTGAATAATGCTGCCATGAACATAGGTGTGCATATGTCTATTCGAGTGATGACTCTTATTTCTCTAGGATATATTCCTAGGAGTGGGATTGCTGGATCGAATGGTACGTCTATTTCTAGCTTTCTGAGGAAACGCCATATCATTTTCCAAAATGGCTGTATCATTTTGCATTCCCACCAGCAGTGTATAAGAGTTCCCGTCTCCCCGCAGCCCCTCCAACATTTGTTATTTCCAGTGTTTTTGATTCGTGCCAGTAATGCCGGGGTGAGATGGTATCTCATTGTGGTTTTAATTTGCATTTCTCTAATGGCTAGTGATCGCGAGCATTTCCTCATGTGTCTGTTGGCCATTTGAATGTCTTCCTTGGTGAAGTGTCTGTTCATTTCCTTTGCCCATTTTTTGATAGGATTGGTTGTCTTTTTGTTGTAGAGGTGTTGGATTTTCTTGTAGATTATGGAGATTAGACCTTTGTCTGACTTGTACTGTCCAAAAATTTTTTCCCAGTCTGTAGGTTCTCTTTTAACTCTTTTGGTGAAATCTTTTGAAGAGCATAGATGTTTGATTTTTAGAAGATCCCAATTATCTAGTTTATCTGTTGGGTTTTTTGTGTTGATGTTTATGGTTTGTATCCTGTTAATGCCATGTATTAAGGTCTGAAGTGTTGGTCCTATTTTTTCTTCTATGAATTTTATAGTTTGAGGCTTTATATTCAGGTCTTTGATCCATTTTGAAGTAGTTTTTGTATATGGTGTGAGGTATGGGTCCTGTTTCATTTTTCTACAAATGGATATCCAGTTTTGCCAGCACCATTTGTTAAAAAGACTGTCTTTTCCCCATTTGATGTATTTTGGGCCCTTGTCAAAAATCAGGTGACCGTAGGTGGATGGATTTACATCTGAGTTCTCAATTCTGTTCCATTGGTCAATGTCTCTGTTGTTGTACCAGTACCAGGCTGTTTTGAGTACTGTAGCTGTATAGTAGGTTCTCAAGTCAGGTAGTGTGAGTCCTCCAACTTTATTCTTCTTCTTCAGTAGTGCTTTACTTATTCGAGGTTTCTTCCCTTTCCATATAAAGTTAATAATTAGTTTTTCCATCTCTTTGAAGAATGTTGTTGGTATTTGTATCGGAATTGCATTGTATTTGTAGACTGCTTTAGGTAGAATTGCCATTTTCACAATGTTGAGTCTGCCTATCCATGAGCATGGTATGTTTTTCCATTTATGTAGATCCCTTTGGGTTTCATGCAGCAGTGTTTTGTAGTTTTCTTTGTATAGGTCTTTTATATTCCTGGTCAGATTTATTCCTAAGTATTTTATCTTTTTAGGGGCTATTGAAAATGGTATTGATTTCCTGATCTCCTTTTCATCGTTCTCTTTACTGGTGTATAGGAATCCAACTGATTTTTGAATGTTTATCTTGTATCCTGCTACTCTGCTGAATCTTTCTATTACTTCCAGTAAATTTCTCGTGGAGTCTTTAGGGTTTTCTATGTATAGTATCATATCATCTGCAAACAGGGAGAGTTTAACTTCTTCATTACCAATTTGGATGCCCTTTATTTCTTTTTCTTGCCTTACTGCTCTAGCTAGAACTTCCAGCACAATGTTAAATAGGAGTGGTGATAAAGGGCATCCTTGTCTTGTTCCTGTTTTCAGGGGGAATGTTTTCAGCCTTTCTCCATTAAGAATGATGTTGGCTGTTGGTTTTGCATAGATGCCCTTTATTATGTTGAGAAGTTTCCCTTCTATACCTATTTTATTGAGAGCTTTTATCAGGAATGGGTGTTGGACTTTGTCAAATGCCTTTTCTGCATCAATTGAGATAATCATGTGATTTTTTTCTTTCCTTTTATTTATGTGGTGGATTACGTTGATGGATTTTCTAATGTTAAACCATCCTTGCATACCTGGTATGAATCCTACTTGGTCGTGGTGTATTATTTTTTTGATATGATACTGAATTCTATTGGCTAGAATTTTGTTCAGAATTTTTGCATCTATATTCATGAGAGATATTGGTCTGTAATTTTCTTTTTTTGTGATGTCTTTGCCTGGTTTTGGTATCAGCGTTATGCTGGCTTCATAGAATGAATTTGGAAGTGTTGCGTCCTCTTCTATGCTCTGAAATAACTTGAGTAGAACTGGTACGAGCTCTTCTGTAAATGTTTTGTAGAATTCTCCAGTGAAGCCATCTGGGCCAGGGCTTTTTTTGGTTGGGAGTTTTTTTATTACCTTTTCAATCTCTTCTCTTGTTATGGGTCTGTTCAGATTTTCAATATCACTTTGTTGTAGTTTGGGTAGGCCGTATGTTTCTAGAAATTTATCCATTTCCTCTAGGTTTTCAAATTTGTTGGAATATAGTTTTTCATAATATTCTGTTATAATCCTTTTTATTTCAGTTGGGTCTGTTGTAATGTCCCCCATTTCATTTCTTATTTGGGTTATTTGTGCCCTCTGCTGTTTTTCTTTTGTCAGTCTGGCCAGTGGTTTGTCGATTTTGTTGATTCTTTCAAAGAACCAACTTTTGGTTTTGTTGATTCTTTCTATTGTTTTTCTGTTCTCTATTTCATTGATTTCTGCTCTGATCTTTACTATTTCCTTTCTTCCGGTGGTTGTAGGCTTTTTTTGTTGTTCTCTTTCTATTTGAGTTCTGTAGTTAATGTTTTGATTTTGTCCCTTTCTTCTTTTTTGATATGTGCATCTATTGCTATAAATTGTCCTCTGAGGACTGCCTTTGCTGTGTCCCAAAGGTTTTGGTATGATGTGTTTTCATTTTCATTTGATTCTAGGAATTTTTTAATTCCATCTCTGATTTCTTCTAGTACCCAGTGATGTGTAAGCAGATTATTATTCAGTTTCCACGTGTTTGATTTTTTTTCCTTGCTCTTTCTAGTGTTAATTTCTACCTTGATGGCATTGTGGTCAGAGAAGATACTGTGAATTATCTCAGCATTGTGGATCTTGTTGAGGATTGCTCTGTGGCCTAAGATGTGGTCTATTCTGGAGAACGTTCCACGTGCATTGGAAAAGAATGTGTACTTTGCAGCGGCTGGATGGATTGTTCTATATATGTCTATGAGGTCCAGTTGGCTGATTGTGTCCTTTAGGTCTTCTGTATCTTTGCTGAGTTTCTTTTTAGTTGTTCTGTCCTTTACTGAGAGTGGTGTGTTGAAGTCTCCTACTATTATTGTGGAACTGTCAATTTCTCTTTTCAGTGCTGTTAGAGTTTTTTTTATGTATTTTGGAGCCCTGTCATTGGGTGCATAGATATTTATTATGGTTATGTCTTCATGATGGATCATCCCCTTAATCATTATATAGTGTCCTTCTTTGTCTTTTATGGTAGATTTTGTTTTAAAGTCTATTTTATCTGAGATTAGAATTGCCACTCCTGCTCTTTTTTGATAGTTGTTAGCTTGATATATTTTTTTCCAACCTTTAATTTTTAATAAATTCACATCTTTGTTTCTAAGATGTGTCTCTTGTAGACAGCAAATAGATGGATCCTGTTTTCTTATCCATTCTGCCACTCTCCGTCGCTTTATGGGTGCATTGAGTCCATTTACGTTCAGTGTAATTATTGATAGATGTGAATTTGTTGCTGTCATTTTGTAGTGCTTTTTTTTGTGATGCTGAAGTTTTCTTTGTTCTTCTTACTCTCTTGTGCTGAGTTCCTTTTGTTTGTGGATTTTGTGTTCATTTCTTTTGTTTTTGTAGGTTTTGTTTTTGTTGAGACTTTATGTTTTTCGTCTTTATTTTTATGAGTTGGTTTGTTAAGTTTTTTTGTGGTTACCATGAATTTTACCCTTATCTTTATAATTTTGAAGCAGTCTACCGTTACTTGGTATCGCCTTGCCTTCTTCTCCTTTAGAAGGTTCTATACCTATGCCGTTTGTTCCCTCTTTCATTGTTTTGATGTTGTTGTCATCCTTTGATTGATTTCTCTGATTCCCTGTTGTATATCTTTTGTTTTTGGAAAGTCGTCTGTAGTTCAGTTCCTAGAATGGTATCTGGTTCATGTTAACCTGCGTCCTAGGTCCT
The DNA here is from genome assembly GCA_030035585.1 of Dugong dugon. Lineage (NCBI taxonomy): Eukaryota > Metazoa > Chordata > Mammalia > Sirenia > Dugongidae > Dugong > Dugong dugon. Next base: position 71,254,702 of record CM057461.1, read on the forward strand.
AGGTCCTGCCTGAGGGCTTAAGCTGTTTGTCCTCAGATCGAAGAACTCCCTTTAATAATTCTTGTAAGTTTGGTTTGACTTTTGCATATTCCTTTAGTTTCTGTTTATCTGGAAATGACCTAATTTCACCATCAAATCTGAATGAGAGTTTTGCAGGATATATTATTCTTGGCTGACAATTTTTTTCTTTCAAGATTTTATATATGTCATCCCATTGCCTTCTTGCCTGCATGGTTTCTGCTGAATAATCTGAGCTTAGTCTTATTGTTTCTCCTCTGTATGTGACTTCTTGTTTTTCACGAGCTGCTCTCAGGATTCTTTGTTTGTCTTTAGTTTTAGCGAGTGTGACTATGATATGTCTTGGTGATTTTCTTTTGGGGTCTCTTCTATATGGGGTTCGTTGAGCTTCTTGGATGACCAGCTTTTCATCTTTCATGATATTGGGAAAGTTTTCTGTCAGCAGTTCCTCAATGATCCTCTCTGTGTTTTCTGTTTTCTCCCCCTGTTCTGGTATGCCAATCACTCGTAAGTTTTTGCTTTTAATTGTGTCCCACATAACTCTCAGGGTCTCTTCATTTTTCTTTGTTCTTTTTTCTGAGTTTTCCTGAAACAGAGTTGTATCCAAGTGTTTGTCTTCAGTTCCACTGATCCTGTCTTCCATGGTTTCAAATCTACTTCTCAGCCCTTCTATGACACCGTCCATTTCTGAAATCTTGTTGTTTATCTTTTGGATTTCTAATTGTTGTTTTTGTATAATTTCGAGTTGTGAATTTATTTTGGCATTTTGTTCTTGTATCATCTTCCTGAATTCTTCCAATTTTTTGTCTGTATTTTCCATAAATTTGTCTATTTTTTCCTCATGTTTGTCAGCTTTTTGCCTCAGTTCTTGGAAAATTCCGAGTATTAGTGATTTGAGTTCCGTATCAGGTACTTCTAGTGCATTTTCTTCCACAGGAGAGTTATCTGGTGTTTTAATTTGGACGCCTATTGGAGCCATCTTGTCTTGTTTTTGTAAATGTTTTGATATTGTTTGCTGTTTTCGGGGCATTCAGTAGATATTTCTCTCGTTTATTGATTGTAGATTTTTTTTTTTTCGTTCTTGTGGTACAGCTGGGCAGATCTAGTTGAGGAGGAGCCACTGGGATGGGTTGCTTGTGGCACTCACTGCAGCCACCAGGACGGTCGGTAGTCAGTGCTGGGCAGGTTCCGATAGGGCGTGCCTGCACCGCTTGGTGATGTGATGTCTAGTGCACGGTGCAGGTAGGTAGGGTGCAGCGGGAAGATGGTTATGTGTGAAGCTAAGCTGGATATGGGAGAGAGGAGAGAGGAGGAGGAGCAAAAAGCGTACAAACATAAACGAATGCTAGGGGAGCTTGTCGTTGGAATGTACAGATGAGAGACTATGGGATGGAGGAAACCAGAAGGGGGAAGAGAAAGAAAAGGAAAGAATGACCAAATAAAAATCAGAAAAGTTAAAGAACTGCAAAGTTCCCAGGGATCCCACCGATGCAGCTATGAGGTCTGGGGGAGTCGGTCTCAATTTTCACAGCTCAGCCTGGCCAGAAGGTACAGAGGCATACATCGCCTGGAATTCAGGGATCAGAAAGAGAAGGAAGAGATAGAGAGACAAGAAATTAAGCAATGAAGAAAGACAAAAGAGAAAAAGAGGTAAAAGATGACAAAACTAATCAAAAAAGGAAGAAAAATAAAATTGAGAGAAAAAAAAAAAAGGGCAACACCAGCAGTCAGTGCCTACAAATGGGACCCAGAGAGCCCCCACTCAGGGGCGCGAATTCCAAGAAGCCGGTAGTCTCGGGGTTAAGTGACCGTGGCCACGGGAAGCAGAGGGGCCAACGAACAAAGGCCCCAGGATCCCACCCGCGTGGGAGCCCAGACCTGGAAACAGCCACACGCCCGAACGCAGCCCTACAGCCCCGCAGGAGAGAGCAGAGACGGCACTCGGAACCAGGCACCCAGGCAAAAGGAGGGGGAGGCGGCAGAAAAAGGCTCGCTAGCGGCCGGCAAACAGCTCCCAGAAAGCCCCCCGCCCGGGCGCGCGGAATCCAAGCACCGGCGCCCCCCAGCTCAGGGACTCCGGCCACGGAAAGCAGAGGGGCGAACAAACAAAGGCCCCGGGATCCCACCCACGCGGGAGCCCAGACCTAGAAACAGCCACACGCCCGCACGCAGCCCTACAGCCCCGCAGGAGAGAGCAGGGACGGCACTCGGAACCAGGCACCCAGGCAAAAGGAGGGGGAGGCGGCAGAAAAAGGTTCGCTAGGTGCCAGCAAATGGCTCCCAGAAAGCCTCCAGCCCGGGCGCGCGGAATCCAAGCACCGGCGCCCCCCTGCTCAGGGATTCCGGCCACGGAAAGCAGAGGGGCGAACGAACAAAGGCCCCGGGATCCCACCCACGCGGGAGCCCAGACCTAGAAACAGCCACACGCCCGCACGCAGCCCTACAGCCCCGCAGGAGAGAGCAGAGACAGCACTCGGAACCAGGCACCCAGGCAAAAGGAGGGGGAGGCGGCAGAGAAAGGTTCGCTAGCTGCCAGCAAATGGGTCCCAGAAAGCCGCCAGCCCAGGCGCGCGGAATCCAAGCACCAGCACCCCCCAGCCCAGGGACCCTGGCCACGGAAAGCAGGGGATCCCCAGCTGAAGCGGAGAGGGGTGGGTGGTGGGAGAGCGCGCACCGCAGTTTACCAGTCGTTCTGTCTCCGACCAGATGCTCTGCAAGGCTGCTCTCCCGTTTGCTGGTCTCCGATAGGAATCCAAGATGGTGGATCCGCGCTGCGTTAGCTGGTAAGGAATCTCTGCCTGAGTCTGTCCTCGCTCTCCGTTCTCTTTTAGTATTCTCACTCCGTTTGGTGTTTGGCTGAGTTCTTTATCTCTTCATTTGGTGTTCTAGGGTTTCAGGATTGTTGATTCTCTGTTAGGCTTAGTTTTTCGGATCTTTGCTGTGGAGGGACGGCGTGGTGTTTCTGCCTAGAGCGCCATCTTGCCCCCGTCCCAATAAATGCTTTTTTGAAAATTCTTTTCCTGTGTTCCAGAAATCCCGTTCTGTGTACCAGCTGCAGTTTATCTCCTGGCCAGACCACGGGGTCCCTAGCAACCCTGACCATATACTCACCATGGTGGAGGAAGCCCGGCGCCTTCAGGGATCTGGGCCTGGGCCCCTCTGTGTTCACTGCAGGTTTAGGGAATAGACTTTGTGGGGGTCTTGTGAGGCAGAGGGCAATGAGGGGTGAAGTGCAGGGCTTGGAGCCAGTATAGAAGTCTGAGTGCCTGTTTTGAGAAACCTTGAGGCCATAGTTGCTCACACTGTATCGACTGAAATTATCAGCATTTATTGAGCACTACCTGCCTGTTCATAAGCACACAGTTAGTGCTCAATGATTGCAGGCAATTTTTTTTCCTTTTAAATTATAACCTGGAGATTCTCAGAATCAAGAAGTCCCACAGAGGATCCCTCCATTAGGGCCCTCACCCCAATCCCAAATGTCCCATTTAAAAGGGGTCATGAGTAGGTCCTGACTGAGTTTGCTCTGATTCTTGCTTGTCAGTGCGGGCTGTGGGCGAACAGGTGTCCTGTGCGCTGTGGATTATGTGAGGCAGTTGCTCCTGACCCAGGTACAATGAGGCCATATGTATGTGTATGTGTGTGGTGCGTGTCCCATGTCCATGTGGTCCCACACGTGTCTCATCTCTCTGCCCAGACGATCCCACCTAACTTCAGCCTCTTTGATGTGGTCCTTGAGATGCGGAAGCAGCGGCCTTCGGCTATACAGACGGAGGTGCAGCCACAGGCTTCTCATTCCCAGGGACACAGCTAGGCTTCCATCCCTCCTCCCCTCCTTGCCTCATCTTCCCTTCTTGATGATGCTCCTCCCTACCCAGGAGCAGTACAGATTTGTGTACTACACGGTGGCTCAGATGTTCTGCTCAGCACTCCAGAGTGCCAGCCTGCACTATGAAAAACTCAAGGAGGCAGAGGTTCCTTCTCCACTGTCTTCCTGTCCATCTTAAACAGCCTTCAATACCCTCTGAGGCCAGGACCCAGAGCAGAGGTTTACTGTGTCCACCATCACAGCACCCAGATGCTGGACTCGTTCTTGGAGCAGGGGCTGGTCTCTGCCATATCTACCCTTGCCCTCTTCCTCTCTACCTTATCAAACTGTCCCCTGTGAAGCGTACTCCACATGTACCCACCCTGATCTCCACCCCAGCCAGTTTCCTCAGATGTCTCATTCGCTTCCCCTCCTGTCTTTCCCCGGAACTGTTCCCCACTCTATGATGATGCCCTCTCCCTCCGGACTTCCCAGGCACTCCCTGCCATACCCTGCCTACTTGGTGGAGTACTCAGGTACCCAGCTCCACCTCTCTATTCTTCCCTTTCCACTTTCTCATGCTCCAAGGCTAACCCTTTCCTTGCTGTTCATTTCATCAAATATTTGCTGATACTTTCTTTGAATTGAGCTCTAAGGACTCTCTCTTATTCCAGAGATCCCATTGCCTCTGCCTCTAGAGTTAGTCCTACATTCTGAGGTTAGCCCTTTCCTTGCTACCACAGTCATTAATTCAGCAAATATTTCCTGATGCCGCCTACTTGTCAGTCAGGATCCATGTGGTGTGCTGCGGACAGATGTGGAGTTGACCCTCCAGTCACACCAGAAACTTCATGCCTCTAGCCCTTGAGATTAGTCCTCCGTTTTGAGGCGATCCCTTCGTTACCTTTTAGATGCCATTTCCTCATTGTTTTATTCAACAAATATTTACACAGAAATGACCACCCTCCAATACCCTGCCCCATTTAGCTTCAAGGCTGGCCCTTTCCTCCAAGACTAGCCTCTTTTTACTATCGTTCATCCACCTGACTTTCGCTGAGCCTTACAGAAACAAGACCCCCTAACCCAGATATCCCTTCCTCTCCCGCCCAACTCTCCTATCCTGCGCTTGGCCTCAGATGAGAAGGAGTGGTTTGCACACTGAGCACTTCCCCCACCCTGCGGTTTCACTTCCTCCGGGTCCGGGGCCCTCGCGCTCTTACCGCCCTCCCCGTCCACAGGAGCATCTCGGTGCCCGGGGCCCCTGCCCTCGCCATGGCCGACACGTACGCGGTGGTGCAGAAGCGCGGGGCCCCTGAGGTCGCCAGGCCGGAGGCGAGTGGGGGTAGGGTGGAGGAGGCGCCTCTCTACAGCCAGGTGACGCCGCGCGCCCTGCGGCCCGGGGCTGACACGGCTGACGTCGCGACCCGGGCGGAAGACGCACGGCGGGCGCTGACCGGTCACGGTGAGTTTGGGTCTTTGCGCGGTAGCTGCAAGAGGCCAGCACCCCACCTGCTTTCTCAGGCTGTCCATCCTCTCAGGACGAGGGGAACGCAAAAGCCTCTCGCGGCGAAGAGGACCCCTTTCCCAGAATCCGGCCTGGCCACGTCCCGGAGGTTGACGTCGGGCTTCCCGGGTCACGCCCCTTGGGAGTACTACCCGTCACAGTGGGCATCTCGGGAACGCCTGGCCACACATCGGAAATTTCTCCAGGCCCGATCGTGGTCCCAAGGGTGGGTCCCAGTTTCTCTGGCGACGCCACTTTGTCTTGGACTTGCCCCAAAGGTGGATGTCCTCGTGTTGGCCACACCCCCGACGCATCTACCCTCCCTACGGGATCCGCCCACGCTCGCCCCTTGCTCCGCCCCAGCTCCATTTCCCAACGGTTCGTGCTGGACTCTGAAAGTTACGTCTCCGCCGTTTGGTGGGGTCGCGTGACTCCAAGGTGAGGCGTGAGCTGACTCATGGGTGTCTCCTGCCTTAGCTCGTGCCATCCAAAGCCCAGTCTGGCCCGGCGCCTACGAGGACGTGGCGAATGGAGTTCAGAAGAGTGGACTAGGTAAGTCAGACAGAGTCTCGAGTCGCAGGGACCCTCCGCAGCTTTAAGTGAAGCCCAGGACTTTGGGATTTAGGGCTGGGAGCTTATCTTGTGGATGTGGCTAGAGTAAACCAGGAGGGCATTGAAGCATGGGGGTGGCACCCTCCATAACTCAGCTTCCCCAAGTGTCCCAAGGTTTTTGTGACCTATAGCGCCCTTCCTCTCCCAGGCTTCAACCTGCGCATTGGAAGACCGAAAGGGCCCCGGGACCCACCTGCTGAGTGGACCCATGTGTGAATGGAGTAGCCGCGCCTGCCTGTTGCCCTTCGTTACTGCCTGGACTGCCCTGCCAACTGCCGTTGCTTTTTTATGCAAAATGGTGGGAATGGGAATCCTGAGTCTGGATCAAAATAAAAGTTTCTAAGGGTGGGGAACGTGGGGACTTTGTCTCAATGATTATGGCATAACTGGTGGGGCTGCACTGAGCAGATTCAAGAAAGAATATCAGGAATGGGCCCAACCCCAAGGGTCTGGGTAGCTGGGTTCCCCAGTGTGAGGGGGAAGATGGCTAGATTGGTCTCCTGGAGACTGCCTCCCATTACCAGTTATGGATTGGTCCATCCCTGAGTATCTGAGATTCTGGTGCTCAGACAGACCCTCAGATGTCCACACGGAGAGGTGAATGGACCCTGAGAAAGACAGATGGACCTGCAGCTACCCAAACAGGTATTAGCCATGCATAACCACAGCCAAGTAGGCTGACCCTCCCCTGACAGGCAGACAGATCCCTGGCCAGAGAGAGAGACAGACTCCCATGTGGGCAGACAGACTGATAAATCTCTGACCTGAAAAAACAGATAGCCAGACCTTCAGAGGAGCAGTCCCCAGATAGGTTGTTGGACCCCCAACTGGAGAGACAGACCAACCTCAGAGAAATTACCAGACAGTACCCCCAAAAGACAGACACCTCTCCTGCTCCATTTAGATGTACAGACAGATGGACTTCTAGCTGGACAGACTCGCAGATAGATATAGATAGATTTGCAGCTGGACAAACACAAAGACATCACAGCTGTGCAGACTGTCAACTATACAGACCCCTCATCTCCAGGTGAGCAGATAGACTGACAGACTTATTAATCAGACTCTCAACTAGCCACACAGACAGACCCCTGACTACACAAATACCCTAGTCAACGAGAAAGACTCCCAACTAGCCAGATAGGTGGCCAGACCCCACCAACTTCACAGAGCCCACACCTTGGCAAACAAACTGGTGCATCTCCTGTTGGGTGAGCAGCCAAATGGCTCCTACTCTCCCCTCTTACAGATAGACATCCAGACAGCAGATGGATCCTCACGTAGACAAGCATTTGGAACCAGGCAAAGCTGTCTCCTAGCTGGGCAGACAGCAGACTGGCAGATCCTTCAGACAGACTCCCTGCTAGCCAGGCAGATGAATCCCTAGCCCTTCAAATAGATGGGCTCCCAGCCCCTGACATAGGCGGGTATCCTGTCGGATGGATGAACTCCTAGCTGGGTATTCAGACGCCTAGCCTAATGGATGGGTGGACTGCCTTCTGGACAGATAGGGACCCTCAACCAATCAGACACATGATCCCCCAAATGGACAGGCCCCCTATATGAGTAGATCAGCACATCTTTAGCTATTTAGATGCTAGACCCTCAGCCAGTCAGACTTCCCTCTTTGGACAGTCAGACCCTGGCCAGACAGACTCCCCAAACAGACAGATCCCTGGCCCTTGAGCTGGACAGACACAACAGACTGCCAGCTTATCAGACAAATCTGGAATCATCTAGACAGACTGCTAGCATGACAGACAGATGGGCTGACACACCGATAGGCAGACAGACCCACCTCTAGAGTGACTGACAGACTTCCTCCTAATGAGACAGATTGACGATCCTCCAAGCAGATAGACTCAGCTGGACCCCAGATAGACTGACTCCGAGCTTGTCAAGGCCCTCTGACAGACACACAGACACCTGGCTGTACAGACATGCAGACCTCCAGCCAGAAAGATAGCAGCCAGACAGACCCTCAAGAAGACGCCCAGCAAGCCAGCTGGACAGACTTGACAGTTTACATTCAGATAGACAGAACATCAAACCATACATATCTCTAGCTGGACAGAAAGACGAGCAAATTTGCATATGATGCTCCAAAACTGATCTTGCTCTGTGAGCCTTCCTCCCAATGTAGTCTTCTTCTCAAACAGATCAGTATCTATTCAGCAATGTTAGGTTCATCCAGGCAGTCTCCAAGTGATTGCTTCCAATGCAGTGCCCTCCCCAGGCTGTTGAAAAACTACCCTGTGTCTATAATGTGCACGGTTCACACCAAGGCCTCAACCAGCCACCTGTCCAGTCTCATATAGTTATTGTAAGAATTCAGTGAAATAGTGCATATAAAGTGCTTAGTTCAGGGCCCAGCATTGTGTTCAGTATATGTTAGGCCATAATCAGCTCTGGGCCCTGCGTTCAATATCAGTCCTGGAACAAGTCATTTGCCCTTTAGGGGCTGGGAAAATGAAAATGAAACTTGTTTTCATTGATTTCAGCAAGACTTCCTGGCAATGACTGTAGGTTGTCATGGTCTGTATGGTTCCTGCACTAGAAGCAACTCAACCAATGGAAATCAGGAATTGCAGAGAAACATAGGGATTCTCCAGTTTAACAGAAACAGGAAACCCAAGTTCCAGCACCATTGGGAATCCAAAGTCTCAGATGAATATTGGAGCTGACATGGCTAGAGAAAGGTAAGAAGGAGACTCCAGAGCTGCTGGTAGCAGAGGAGAGTTAAAGTGTCATTTAGAATGAAATCAACCTCAAAACCAGAAATACTAACTTCATTTGACAATGGAGATCAGAAGAGGAAAAGCAGTGGTGCCCAGAAGAGGGGGGCTATGACAGAAAGAGGAGGGACATTTCCCCACTGAGGGAAAGGAAACCAATGCCAATTAGAGCTTTCTCCTGGATTGTGATCTGAGACCAATACCAGCTCAGCCTAATTTCCTACTAGAAACCAGACTATGCAACTATAGTTGACAGACCCAGGTAAGATTTTTTAGGGATTAGATTTGAGACTGGACTGTTTGCAGTTCTTAGCTGCCCATTCTGGATAGAAGGAAGAGCAATTTTGCTGAAATTGAACAGAACAGGTCTTTGTGACTAGCTGACTGAGAATATGCCTGTCAGAAAAGAGAAATGAGTCAGCATGCAAAGGCAAGAGTATGCAGGAGAGCCTGGGCTGGTGCAGTGCACTGAATTACTTAATATGGCCCTTCTAGCCATGGTCTTTGTGACTCCCGCACAATGATTTGGTGTGACTATGCAAATAAGATGCTAGTGGCCCACTAGAGGGATTGGACAGCTTGCTAATAATGCATATAAGGTGCATGGAACCCTTGCAGGGGTGGAGTCATGCATATAAGGTGTATAGAACTCTAATGAGAGGATTGGTCAGTTTTGCCATCTTAAAGGGAGCCAGTCCCAGAAGTGGAGTGCTGTAACACTGGAGACGGCCATAGACAGAAGCGGCAGCAGAGAAATGAGAGCCATAACTCTTTTGTGTGACGTTTCTAGCCATGGTCTTGTAACTCCCACCCAGGTGATTGGGTGGGACTATGTGATAGAGTAATTATGGCCCACCGACAGGATTGGTCAGTTTTGCCATCCTGCTGGGCTTGAAATGAGCCACCCCAGAGCAGAGGCAGGAAGGAGAGGATCCCACCACCACCAAGGGAGAACAACCAGGAGTGGAGAGCATGTCTTTTAGACCTGGGATCCCCATGCTGAGAAGCTCCTGGACCCAGGAGACAGAGCGAGCTGTAACCCTGAAGATGGCAAGAAGTGGTGGCAGAGAAGCAGTGGCAGGAGAAACTGCACAGTGGGCTTCCCAGCACAGTGCTCGAGAAAGGTGAGTGCCTTTGGGCAGAGGCAGAGGGCCAGGGAGAGGCGTGCCTGCCAGCATGGCTGGGAAGATGCTGTCCCAATGGAAGAAGTGTATTCTGAGCATACCTCAACCTGAACTGTAACCTATTATTTCCCTAATAAACCCCATAATCGTGAGTATTGTCTGTGAGTTCTGTGTGGCTATCTCAATGAATTATCGAACCCAGCAGAGAAGTAGAGAGTGCTGTCGGAGGGACAGTTGGTGTCAGAATTGGTAAAGACAGTGGGGAGAGGAGGCATGTCTGACCTCCACCTCATGAGAATCAGCCTTGGGCTAGGCTGATGATCTTGATTCTCTCTCCTCCATGTTGTGAAGTTAAACAAGGTCTGTTGCCACTGTGGCACTTCTACCATTAGCATCAGAAGTAGGATTCGTTCCAGTAACTCCAGACTCATTAAAGTATGGAACTTTGGAAGGGAAGGAAAAAGCGTGGAAACTGAAACTTTTATATACATTTTTTATTTTTATTTTATTTTATTGTACTTTAAGTGAAAGTTTACAATTCAAGTTAATGTCTTATACACAAATTTATTCATATATGTTATGTGACCCTAATTGCTCTCCTTAGACTATGACAGCACACTCCTCCTTTCCACCCCAGATTTCCCGTGTCCATTCAACCAGCTCCTGACCCTCTCTGCCTTCTCATCTCACTTCCGGACAGGAGCTGCCCATTTAGTCTCATGTATCTACTTGAGCTAAGAAGCACACGCTTCATGAGTATCATTTTATATCCCATAGTATAGTCTAATCTTTGAAGAGTTGGCCTCGGGAATGGTTTTAGTTCTGGGTTGACAGAGAGTCCGTGGGCCATGCTTTCTGGGGTTCCTCCAGTCTCAGACCATTAAGTCTGGTCTTTTTACTGGAATTTGAGTTTTGCACCCCACTTTTCTGCTCCATCAGGGACTGTCTTTTGTGTTCCCTGTCAGGGCAGTCATTGGTGGTAGCCAGGCACCATCTAGTTCTTTTAGTCTCAGGCTGATGCAGTCTCTGCTTTATGTGGCCCTTTCTGTCTCTTGGGCTGCTACTTCCCTTGTGTCTTTAGTGTTCTTCATTCTCCTTTACTCCAGGTAGGTTGGGACCAATTGATGCATCTTAGATGGCCAATCGCTAGCTTTTAAGACCCCAGACGCCACTCACCAAAGTAGGATGCAGAACATTTTCTTTTCTTCTTCTTCTTTTTTTTTTTTTTTTTACCTATTAGTCTCTTTAATCTTTTGGAAATCTCTTCCAGAGTTAGCTACTTCCATTTGTAGGTCATGAATGTGTAAGGATCCACTTCCAATGTTGGTACTGCTATGAGCATGGTCTCTCCCTTTACTTCAACTCAGAATTAAGATTTTTGATTCTTTTTATAGTCCAGTCCCAGGAGTAGTTTAACTGTAGAAGTTATCTGAAGACAATCTCATGCTTTATAGTAGTGTTCTACGACCAGGCTCTAGCTTCTCCAGGAACACTACAGAGATGAATTAAGTTTAAATATATTAAACTCAGAAGCATTCTCTCAAGTGAGTTTAAATTCATTTTATTCTTAGACAAGCTGCATTTTTTTTTCTAATAAATAAATAAAAAATAAATCAAGGTCAAAATAAATGAAGAGCTCAAGATGACATCAGTCCCGTTTGTCTAAGTCCTGGTGTAGTGTGGATGAAGAGCAGCAGCCAGTTAGGATGACAGATGATAGATCCAAATAATTACCAAATCTGTTAACATTTCTCCATTTCTAAACCATCCTTAAAGAAAATCATATATGGGGTCACACCATCCCCACGGTAGTCCAGCAGAGCAACCATGCCATCTGGATTCATGTTTTCACCAATAAAGAGCCGGTAGTTTTTGAAATTAGCAAGGATGTGCTTGATTTTTCCTGCAGCCCCTGTCATAAAAGGTTTTACTCTTCCAGGTCTCTGTTCTTCAAGTTTCCCTTTGATAGATTTCATGTAATCTTTGATGTGCTACTTGCAGGCTGCTTTTGTGAAGCTGATTTCCTGCAAGTGATAGTTGATGACAGTATCAACACCAGTGATTACTGTGCTTTCGGTTCCTTCACCATTGGGGCCTTCAGCTGAGGTATTTCCACCAATGAGCGAGACATCAATGTTACTCTTTGTCCTACTGACCATCTTCCCTTCCACCTCCAGGTGCAGTCCGTCTGCAATCTCCTGGATCTTGTAAATGTCGGAGAACGTCTTATCATGGCTGATGAGGTCCCGGTAGTTAATCATGATGGCGGCTGAGGAGAGATGATGGCGGTGCTAGCTTAAGGAGCCCAGAATGAGCGTGGTGCAGCTGCAGCTGCACGGGCCCTTGAGGGGAGGCGGGAGTGGGCAGAAAAAGCAGAACATTTTCTTAATAAACTTTGTTATGCCAGTTGACCTAGATGTCCCCTGAAAGCATGGTCCCCAGACCCCCACCCCTGCTACTCTGTCACTCGAAGTGATTGGTTGCATTCAGGAAACTTCTTAGCTTTGGTGGAGTCCAGTTGTGCTGACTTCCTCTGTAGTGTGTGCTGTGCTTCCCTTCACCTAAGATAATTCTTCTCTACTGTGTAGTTAGTGAATACCCCTCTCCCTCCCTCCCCACCCTCGTAATCATCAAAGAATGTTTTCTTCTGTGTTTAAACCTTCTCGAGTCCTTATAATAGTGGTCTTATACAACATTTGTCCTTTTAGGACTGACTAAATTCACTCAGCATAATGCCTTCCAGTTTCCTCCATGGTATGTTTCAGGGATTCATCCTTGTTATCATTGCATAGTATTCCATTGTGTGAATATACCATAATTTGTTTATCCATTCATCCATTGAGGGGCACCTAGGTTGTTTCCATCTTTTTGCTACCATGAATAGTGCTGCAATGAACATGGGTGTGCATATGTCTATTCCTGTGACAACTCTTTAATTCTCTAGGATATAATCCAAGGAGTGGGATTGCTGGATCATATGGTACTTCTATTTTTAGCTTTTTAGGAAGCGCCAGATCGATTTCCAAAGTCTTTGTACCATTTTACATTCCCACCAACAGTGTATAAGTGTTCCAATCTCTCCACAACCTCTCCAGCATTTATTATTTTGTGTTTTTTTGATGAATGCTAGCCTTGTTGGGGTGAGATGGTATCTCATTGTAGTTTTGATTTGCATGTAATGGCTAATGATCGTGAGTATTTTCTCATGTGTCTGTTAGCCGCCTGAATGTCTTCTTTGGCGAAGTGCCTGTTCATATCCTATGCCCATTTTTTAATTGGGTTATTTGTCTTTTTGTTGTTGAGGTTTTGCAGTATCTCGTAGATTTTAGAGATTAGATGCTGATCGAATTTGTCGTTGCCAAAATTTTTTTCCCAGTCTGTAGGTAGTCTTTTGACTCTTTTGGTGAAGTCTTTTGATGAGCATTAAGTGTTTGATTTTTAGGAACACCCAGTTATCTAGTTTCTCTTCTGGTGTTTGTGCATTGCTACTTACAGTTCATATTCTGTTTATACCATGTATTAGCGCCCCTAGCGTTGTCCCTATTTTTTCTTCCATGATTTTTATCGTTTTTGATTTTATATTTAAGTCTTTGATCCATTTTGAGTTCGTTATTGTGCATGGTGTGAGGTATGGGTCTTGTTTCAGTTTTTTGCAGATGGATATCCAGTTCTGCCAGCACCATTTGTTAAAGAGACTGTCTTTTCCCCAGTTAACGGACTTTGGGCCTTTGTCAAATATCAGCTGCTCGTAGGCGGATGAATTTACGTCTGGATTCTCAATTCTGTTCCATTGGTCTATGTATCTGTTTTGTACCAGTTCCAGGCTGTTTTGACTACCGTGGTGGTATAATAGTTCTAAAATCAGGTAGTGTGAGGCCTCCCACTTTGTTCTTCTTGAGTAATGCTTTAGTTAACTGGGGCCTCTTCCCTTTCCATATGAAGTTGGTGATTTGTTTCTCCATCTCATGAAAAAATGCTGTTGGAATTTGGATCAGGATTGCATTGTATCTGTAGATTGCTTTGGGTAGAATTGACATTTTCACAACGTTGAATCTTCCAATCCATAAGCACGGTGTGTTTTTCCACTTATGCAGGTCTCTGGTTTCTTGTAGTAGTGTCTTGTAGTTTTCATTGTGTAGGTCTTCTACGCCTCTGGTTAGATTTATTCTTAAGTATTTTATCTTCTTGGGGGCTATCGTAAATGGTGTTGATTTGGTGATTTCTTCTTGGAAGTTCTCTTTGTTGGTGTAGAGGAATCCAGCTGATTTTTGTATGTTTATCTTGTATCCTGATACTTTGCTGAAATCTTCTATTAGGTCTGATTTAAGAAATAATATTGCAGTTATTATTCCCTGTACTTGAGCATAGAGAATGTAACCCAGCTGTAGCTGGGCTCACAGGGACTCACAAGGACACATCAACTGGGCCCCGAGGTATAAAGACAATAGCTAAGATAATCTTGAAAATATCTTTTAGGGAAACTTTCACATAAAGCCAATCAAACAGAACACAAAAGATTTTCTATTCTTATCTTTTTCTATTAGCATTTAGGGAATAGAAATTTGTTGGACCAGTGAAGACCCTCCTGACTCTTGTTACTGAAACCTGTACCAGTGATTGTTAAGAAAGATGATTCAAAATGTAGGATCACAGTTTCTAGCCAATATGTGAAAAGGTGATGCTTTCAAAGGTTTTGCCCATTTGTAATGTTAATATATACTGATGACTCTGTAATGTTCTTTGGACTCGGGCAGACATGGCTGTGGTAGCATGCTTGTCCATTTTCCCCACTTTTGTCTGTTTTCTGTATTTCCTTGAACTTGGACAGACATGGCTCTGGCAGCATGGTTGTCCATTTCCCACTCTTTCCCCTTTGCATATATGCCGAATAAAAGTTTATTTTTGCTTTATTAAACTTTGTGATGTTTTTCCCATACAATAGGTCCAGTAGTTCTCTTGTGGATTCGTTGGCATTTTCTGTGTATAAGATCATATCATCTGCAAATGGAGATACTTTTACTTCTTCCCTGCCAATTTGGATGCCCTTTATTTCTTTTTCTAGTCTAATTGCTCTAGCTAGGAGCTCCAGCACAATGTTGAATAAGAGTGGTGATAAAGGGCATCCTTGTCTAGTTCCCATTCTCAAGGGGAATGCTTTCAAACTCTCTCCATTTAGGATGATGTTGGCTGTTGGCTTTATATAAATGCCCTTAATTATATTGAGGAATTTCCCTTCTATTCCTACAAAAAACTCTTTGTTGAGAGTTTTTATCATGAATGGGTGTTGGACTTTGTCAAATGCCTTTTCTGCATCTATTGATGTGGTTTGTGTCTTTTGTTTTATTTATGTGATGGATTACATTGATTGTTTTTCTAATGTTGAACCATCCCTGCATACGTGGTATAAATCCCACCTGATCATGGTGAATTATTTTTTTTTATATGTTGCTGAATTCTGCTGGCTAGAATTTTGTGGAGGATTTTTGCATCAATGTTCATGAGGGACATTCGTCTGTAATTTTCTTTTTTTGTGGTGTCTTTACCTGGTTTTGGTATCAGGGTTATGCTGGCTTCACAGAATGAGTTTGGGAGTATTCCATCCTTTTCTATGCTCTGAAATACTTTTAGTAGTAGTGGTGTTAACTCTTTTCTGAAAGTTTGGTAAAATTCTTCAGTGAAGCCATATGGGCCATTGCTTTTTTTTGTTGGGTTTTTTTAAATTACCTTTTCAATCTCTTCTTTTGTTATGGGTTTATTTAGTTGTTCTACCTCTGTTTGTATTAGTTTAGGTAGGTAGTGAGTTTCTAGAAATTTATCTATTTTCTCTAGATTTTCAAGTTTGTTAGAGTACAGTTTTTCATAGTATTCTGTTATGATTCTTTTAATTTCAGTTGAGTCTGTTGTGATATTACCCATCTTATTTCTTATATGGGTTATTTGCTTCCTCTCCTGTTTTTCTTTTGTCAGTTTGGCCAGTGGTTTATCAATTTTGTTGATCTTTTCAAAGAACCAGTTTTTGGTCTTGTTAACTCTTTCAATTGTTTTTCTATTCTCTACTTCATTTAATTCTGCTCTAATTCTTATTATTTCCTTTCTTCTGACACCTGAGGGCTTCTTTTGCTATTCTCTTTCTGTTTGTTACAGTTGTAGGGTTAGTGTTTTGATTTTGGCCCTTTCTTCTTTTGGATGTGTGATTTATTGCTATAAGCTGACCTCTGAGCACTGCTTTTGCTGTGTCCCAAAGGTTCTGGTAGGATGTGTTTTCTTTTTTCATTCTCTTTGATTCTATGAATTTCTTTATTCCTTCCTTAATTTCTCCTATAACCCAGTAGTTTTTTAGGAAGATGTTGTTCAGTTTCCATGTGTTGATTGTTTTTTTCCTTGGTTTTTCTGTGATTGATTTCTACTTTTATGGCTTTATGGTCAGATAAGATGCTTTGTAATATTTTGTTTCTGTTAAGGCTTGCTTTATAGCTTAATATGTGGTCTATTCTGGAGAATGTTCCATGTGTGTTGGAAAAGAAAGTATACTTGGCTGCTGTTGAGTGGAATGTTCAGTATATGTCTATGAGATCAAGTTGGCTGATGGTAGCATTTAGATCTTCTGTGTTTTTATTGAGCTTCTTTCTGGATGTTCTGTTCTTCACTGAAAGTGGTGTGTTGAAGTCTCCTACTATTATTGTGGGGCTGTCTAGCTCTCTTTTCAGTGCTGTTAGAGTTTGTTTATGTATTTTGGAGCCCTGTCATTGGGTGCCTAAATATTTATTACAGTTATGTCCTCCTGGAGTCCTGACGCTTTAATCATTATATAACATCCTTCCTTATCCTTTGTGGTGGAATTTTACTTTGAAGTCTATTTTGTCAGAGATGGATATTGCCACTCCTGCTCTTTTTTGAGTGTTGTTTGCTTGATATATGTTTTTCCATCCATTCAGTTTTAGCCTGTTTATGTCTTTAAGTCTAAGGTGTGTCTCTTGTAGGCAGCATACAGATGGATCATGCTTTTTTATCCAATCTGCCACTCTCTGTCTCTTTATTGGTGCATCAAGTCCATTTATGTTCAGCATAATTATTGATAGGTATGAGTTTAGTGCTGTCATTTGGATGTCTTTTTTGTGTGTGTTGTTGACAGTTTCTTTGTTTCACTTAATTTTCTGTGCTGAGTTGTTTTTCTTTATGTATTTTTTTTCCATCTTTTTCATTGTTGTTGATTTTGTATTTGCTGAGTCTTCATTTTTTTTTTTTTACTTGTAGAATTGTTAGTTTTCTTTGTGGTTGCCTTAATATTTACTCCTGTGTTTCTAAGTTTAAACCAGTATTTTATTTCTTTATATTGCCTTGACTTCCTCTCCATATGAAAAATCAGTGTCTACATTTTGTAGTTCCTCTTTTTGGTTTTAATGTTGTCATCTTTTATATATGACGTATCAATTTCCCTATTGTCAGTGTTATAGCTTTGATATATTTATGTGACTTCCCTGTCTGGGTTGATATCTGGTTGCTTTGTCTTGTGTTCTAGTCTTGAGTTATCTGATGTTATTGATTTTCTAACCAGAGGACTCCTTTTAGCATTTCTTGTAATTTTGATTTTGTTTTTGCAAATGCCCTAAACTTCTGTTTATCTGGAAATGTCCTAATTTCACCATCGTATTTGAGAAACGGTTTTGCAGGATGTATAATTCTCGGCTGGCAATTTGTTTCTTTCAACACTTTATATATGGCATCCCATTGCCTTCTTTCCTGCATGGTTTTTTCTGAGTAATCTGAGCTTATTCTTATTGACTCTCCTTTGTAGATGACTTTTCGTTTATCCCTGGCCACTCTGAAAATTCTTTCTTTGTTTTTGGTTTTGGCAAGTTTGATTATAATATATCTTGGTGACTTTCTTTTGGGAACTACCTTATGTGGGGTTTGATGAGCGTCTTGGATAGATATCTTCTCTTTCATATCAGAGAAGTTTTCTGCCAACAAATCTTCAACAATTCTGTCTTTATTTTTTGTTATCCCCCCCGTTCTGGTACTCCAATCACTCGTAGGTTATTCTTCTTGATAGAATATGACATAATTCTTACAGTTTCTTCATTTTTAAGAATTCTTTTATCTGATTTTTCCTCAAATACATGGATGTCAAGTGCTTTATCTTTAATCTGACGAATTCTGACTTCCATTGCCTCAATTCTGCTCCTATGACTTTATATTGAGTTGTCTAATTCAGAAATTTTATTGTTAATCTTCTGGATTTCTAATTGCTGTCTCTCTATGGATTCTTGTAGCTTGTTAAATTTGTCATTATGCTCTTTTCTAATCTTATGTTCCTTTTTTGATTTTTCTCCATGTTCCCTGGCTTAGTCTGTGTTTTGCTTGATCTCCTTCCTGATGTCCTGAAGAGTTCTGTATATTAATCTTTTGTATTCCATCTCCCGTAATTCCAAGAAATTCACTTCCTCCAGAAAATTTATTGATTCTCTATTTTAGGAGCTTGCTGAAGCCATCATGGTCCACCTCTTTATGTGATTTGATATTGACTGTTGTCTCCGTGCCATCAATAGATTATTATATTTATTCATTTTATGTTTGCTTACTTTGTCTTAGCTACTTGTTTTGTTTCGTTTTGATATGCCCAAATAGGCTGCTCATGTGAGTTAGTTTGATTACTGGTGCCTTTTAAGCTCTAATGTCCTGTCACTAGGTAGGTAGATCTGTTACTAAGTATGTGAGCACAGGATTCTGTTCACTTTTCTTGTATGGATTCAGCTGAAGTGACCAGGTAGTGGGTCACCACGTGTGTGGTGCAGGCTTTCATCTACGGTCCTAGACTGGCATGCTTGATTGGTGTAGACACAGGTATCTGGCTGCAGTAGGGAGTCAGCGCTGAGCAAGGCCGGGAGCTGACGGCTGCCCCCGAGTGTCTGGGAGGAAAGCGTCTCCCTGTTCCCTAGAGCTCGTAGGTGGGTGGGTTTTGCAGCTGGACTGTGAGCACCCAATGCTGTTGGCTGTAAGGACTGGGGAGCACCACTTATTCTTGGACCCTTGTCACTTGTGGCTAGGTGGTATGGGTGGAACCACCAGTCCTGAAGCCCCCAATGTGGGTAGGTCAAGGCCCTGCTTAATGGGTAGAGCAGTGTCAAATGTCACGAACCTGCCACTTCACAGCTGAAACAGTTGAAGTTAGATGTCAGGTATATACTCTGTTGTACTGCGGTAATGAGGACCTACGCTGTTGAAATGGGCTTACACAAGTCTATGCAAGGGGAAAGGCACTCAACATCCATGGACCCCTTATGCCTGTGCCTAGGCAGAGGAGCTGTGCCTACACTGAGTTCCTGGCTTAGGGGAGCTGGCAGTTTATTTCTTCCCCTGTTCTCCAAGGCTGGGAGAATGGCTCAGGGCATGTGATGGGTCCTACTTCCAGCCCAGGGGACTCAGCAATCACTGAAACCATCGCAGATCCCGTGCAAAGCAGGAAGTGGGGACGTAAATGGTAAAACACCCCAAAGAGGGGTGTTTTTGATCCACACAGTAGGCCAGACACAAGTACTTATCTTTTGCCGATCAAAGGCTGCTTCTCACTGGTTCTGGATGCCCGAGTAGATTCTCTGCTGCTGGGTCTCTCCTGATGTGGAAAATGCCTCCCAAGTGCCACTGCTTGGCTCACTGCGCACCACGAGCTGATCCAACTTGAAGGTCTCTGGCTCCCACGGGGTCAGGTCTGGCAACTCCTTGTTGCTTCAGAACCGTCTCTCCCTCCCATTGCCACTCACTCTGATTCCTCAACTTTGCCTTTGATGTTCAGGGCTCCTGGATTGTCATATATAATTGATTCACTTGTTATTCAGGTCTTTGTTGTAAGAGGGACCACTGGATGTGTCTGACTACCCTGCCATCTTGGCCCTCCCTCGAAAATGAAACTTTTGATTCTTAGATGGTTATTTTGGTTATTGTTAATCTGTTATGGCTGAAAGGAAAGTAAGAGATGTTATGCTGCAGCTGAGGAGGGAAAAGCTTCATTTGGAGTGGCTTGGGGCAAAAGCCAGGCTATTTAAACAAGATGATTGACAGTAGGTCAGAGTCTTCTGGTTTCACCTACCAGAGGCCAAGGCCATATGCGTATGAATGGGAAGATAGTCAATGGATGGAGAAGAGATGAAACCAGAATGTTTAAATAAGGTTTCTGTGTTTATTTGAATGTGCTCTGAATATTGCTTGAAGAAATATTTATTCTACCTAGTGGTATAAAGGAAACCTAAATGTATGATGGAAATGAATATTGGGTATTGTAGATTACAGAGAGCATGTAACTCCACCTTCAGCCAATACTTGATTGGATATGCTAAAAGGGGGACTAGGATTTTCCCTAGGGTTACACAGGCTGTTTGATGTAGTAACCCCGTGTATAGGATACTGGGGGCTTAGGTAAAAAACCTGAGCCCCACCCAGAATCTTTTGGAGCCAGGAAATTTGCATTTGAAAAGACATGCAGACCCACCCAGAACTTCTGGGAGAGCAGGAGATTTGCATTTGAAGGAAGGACTTGCAGTGGGGAAAAAAAAAAGACTGTTTTGCTTTTTGAATTTCGAGGAAGTCATTTGCCCTTTCTAGACTGAGGCAGGAAAAGTCAGTGCCCATCAGAAGAACCCCTTTCTAAGACTGGAAGTTAAAGGTAACTGGTGAGTAGACAGTCTGGTGTACTTGCTTGAGGTGAACACCTGGGTCCACTTGATGAGTGGAAGTGGGGAAATACAGCAATGAACAGATGGGCTGAGTTTGGACATATTCCATTGGCACCCCTTGACCTAGCCCATGGAGGCTAGGGAAGACAGAGATACAGAGAAGGGGCTGGCTGATCTGAAGTGCAGGGAGTTGTGTAGACTCCTGAGCCTACAGGTGGTGCCTGTTGACCTATCCCACGGGGGCTAGGGATGAGAGAGAGAGAGAAGGGTCTGGCTGGTCTGAAGTGCAGGGAGGTATGCAGAATCCCAAGGCTATGGTTGTTACCCATTGACCTAGCCTTTGGGTGATAGGGATGAGCTGACCAGACCCAGAATGAATGAAGAGAGAGAGAGATGTTTGACACTGTGAGTTGGTGTAGATTGCTGCAGGTTGATGGCTTGCTCTGGATTGGACTGTGCTTATAGATGCAGACGCTTAAAGTTCTAACTGGAACAGAAGGTTCTTCAGATCAAGGAACGTGCTTGTCTCCTCAGAGTGCTGGTTTGGTAGGGATGAGCAATTTAAATATTGGCTGTCTATAATGGGGAAATAAAAGCATGAAGTAGCTGGCTTACATGCTATCATGAGTGTGCTTACACTCAAAATGAGGGATCAGGAAGAATCCCCACTGAATAGCTTCCTCTTTTCCTGATGGGTCTGAGGAAGAGAGAGTAGGGAAAGATGCTAACAGAATTATATAATTCACTTGTGAATATTGATTGTTAACAGGGTTAATTGTGATTGTAAAAATTGTAATTGTAGAAACTGTTAGTGGGAAAGAATGGACTAAGGGGGAGGCACTGCTGGAGTGGAGTACAGTGGCCAAACCTAAGGTCCCTTAAAGATTTTGCTATGCTGATACCTTGAGAGAGGCTCAGAGCAAGGAATAAATCTTCTCTCAGTTAAATTTGATCAGAGGCCAAAAACAGTGATGATGAGACGACTTTTGGAGAACCTGACCAAATCATCTGGAGACCTGCAGCAGACGTGGATTGCTGGTGTCTGAGTAGTCTCACCCAGAGGACTCTTTGCCCTACTGAAGGATTAATTGTTAATGATTGGTGTCATGGTTTGTATTATGTCCCCCCAAAAATGTGTGTATCAGTTTGGCTAGGCCCTGATTCCTGGTACTGTGTGATTTCCCTGTATGTTGTAAGCCTGCCTCTATGATGTTAATGAGGGAGGATGGGTGGCAGTTGTGTTAGTAAGGCAGGACCTGATCTCCAGGACTGGATTGTGTCCTGAGGCAATCTCTTGAGCTATAAAAGACAGAAGTGAGCAGTGAGACAGGGGGACCTCATACCATCAAGAAAGCAGTGCCAGGAGCAGAGCGCGTCCTTTGGACAGGGGTCCCTGCGCCGAGAAGCTCCTAGTCTGGGGGAACATTGATGTGAAGGCCGACAGAGAGAAAGACTTCCCCTGGAGCTGACACCCTGAATCTGGACTTTTAGCCTACTTTGACTGTGAGGAAATAAACTTCTCTTAGTTAAAACCATCCAAACTTCTCTTAGTTAAAACCATCCATTTGTGGTATTTCTGTTGTAGCAGCACTAGATGACTAAGACAACTGGTTTGGACTGGTAAAATATTGGGAGGGGAAAGTTATTCTCCAAGTATGAAATGACCAATGACTAGGAGAGCCAGGGGGTAGCCTGCAGTGCAGTGAATTACTTAATATGGCCCTTCTAGCCATGGTCTTTGTGACTGCCACAAAATGATTGGGTGGGACTATGCAAATAAGTTGCTTGTGGCCCACCAAGGGGATTGGACATATTGCTAATAATGCAAATAAGGTGCATGGAACCCGTGTGGGGATGGGACCATGCAAGTAAGGCATATGGAAACATAATGAGGGGATTGGCCAGTTTTGTCTTCCTGCTAGGCTTAAAGGGAGCTGTCATGGATTGAATTGTATCCCCCTAAAATGTGTCAACTTGGCTAGGCCATGATTCCCAGTATTGTGTGATTGTCCACCATTTTGTCATCTGATGTGGTTTTCCTATATGTTGTAAATTCTATCTCTATGATGTTAATGAGGTGGGATTATCGGCAGTTATGTTAACGTGGCAGGACTCAATCTATAAGATTAAGTTGTGTTTTAAGCCAATCTCTTTTGAGATATAAAAGAGAGAAGCAAGCAGAGAGACATGGGGACCTCATACTACCAAGAAAGTAGTGCCAGGAGAATAGTGTATCCTTTGGACCAGGGGTCCCTGTGCTGAGAAGTTCCTAGTCCAGGGGAAGATTGATGGCAAGGACCTTCCTCCAGAGCTGACAGAGAAAGCCTTCCCCTGGAGCTGATGCCCTGCATTTGGATTTTTAGCCTACTAGACTGTGAGTAGTAGACTTATTGAAATACCACTTGTGATATTTCTGTTACAGCAGCACTAGATAACTAAGACAGGATCCAATCCCAGAAGCAGAAAAAGGAGACCTCACTACCATCAAGAAGAAGAAGAGCCAGGAGCAGTGCGCATCCTTTGGACCTGGGGTCCCTGCATTGAGAACTTCCTAGACCCAAGAGACAGCTGTAACACCAGGGATGGCCATAGATGACAAGAAGTGGCGGCAGAGAAACGACAGCAGCAGAACCAGGACGGACTGTCATGAGACGGCACAGTGAGCTTCCTACAGTGGGTGTGCTAACCCATGGAGCTAGAAAGCTGAGTGCCTTCGGGCAGGAGGCTTCTTGGCAGAGTAGAGTGCCTTTGGGCACCTATTGGAGGAGGTAAAGAGCTTTGTAACAATTACCTGAGCAGGGTAAAGGCCAGGCTGAGAGGCCACAGGATCAAGGGGCTGAGAACTAAGAGAGAGGTCTGCCTGCAGACACGACTTACAAGCTGTCCTGACTGAAGAACAGTATCCTGAATTGTTCCTGATCCTGAATTGTAACCTGTTACTTCCTTAATAAACCCCATAACTATGAGTATAGTTTGTGAGTTCTGTGTGGCCATTGCAATGAATTATTGAACCCAGCAGAGAAGTAGGGAGTGCTGTGGGAGTGATGGGTGGTGTCACATTTGGTAAAAAGGTTGGAGGGTGGAGGTATGTTTGACCTCCACCTTATAGGAATCAGCCTTGGGCTAGACTGATGATTTTGATTCTCTCTCTTCCCCCTTGTGAAGTTAGACAAAGTCTTTTGCCACTGCACCATTTTTACAGCTGGGCTGTGTACATATTTTATCTCATTTAATCTGTAAAACAATATCAAAAACAAAAAAAAACCAAACCCATTGCTGTCGAGTCAATTCAGACTCATAGAAACCCTATAGGACAGAGGAGAACTGCCTGATAGCATTTCTGAGGAGCAGTTGGTGGATTTGAACTGCCAGCCTTTTTAGTTAACAGCTGAACTCTTAACCACTGTGCCACCAGGGCTCCCAAAACAGTATTTTACTGAATGAGGTTCAAAGAATACAGCTGTTAATTTGAAATTTAATTTCAGATCTAGGCGACACCAAAGCTGTTGATTATATAAGGCCATAGTGGTCTCAGTGTTTGGTGGTATATAATACATGGCCCTGAGCAAATGAGTTCCCAAATCATTAAATAAATACTAATAGCTAACACTGAATGGGTACTTGCTGTGCATATGTGCTGATTCAGTAATCTCTGGAGTAATCCCATAATAAAGGTAATGTTCTCATGCCCACTTTACATTAGTAATAACTGGAGTGAACAAAGGATCATTTATTTCTTTAATCTGTGAAAGGTTGTGTATCATAGTGGTTAATAGCTTTGACTCAGTCATTTATTAGTCGTGTGATCTTGAGCCAGCTTATTTCTCTCTGCCTCAGTATCTAGTCTGTAAAACAGGGATAATAAAGTTACTTCTGTTGTAGGGTTGCCACATTTATGATTGCCCAGAGTGAATCTGGAGGTGACTTCCTGAAAGGTGGTGGTGTGAGCAGTTCCGTACTCCCATTCTCCTAAAGGATCACCAAGGAAAACAACCATATATCAGTAGACTCAACTTTGTAGAACTCTGAAAAGCAGTTGGAGCATTGCAACAACTAAGTGAATGCTGAATCAAGAAACAGACTGTTTTTAAGTGGTAGGAAAGCTGTGGTTTTATACTGCCGGTGGCCTGCCTCCTTCTTGGCTTGGTGGCAGCAGTGGTGGATGGTGGTTTGTACTCTCAGAGAGAGGGACTGATACCTGATTCTGGATTGAGCAGAGCAGACTTTACTAGAGGCTAATTGTGTGTGTGTGTATGTGTATTCTGATCTGTTTGGGGCTGCCTGAAAGACTGAAGCGGGGTGTGTTTCTCTTGGTTTGACCTGCCCTGGGGTGGTGGCGGTAGGGGGTAATAACTGAAGGCTACCTGCAGCCACCTGGGGCTAAACAGTGTGGTTGGAGCATACAGTTATGCCTAAAGGCTAAAGGAGAACCCAGAATGAGAGTTTCTTGCAAAAATAAGCTCTTTCAAAAGTCTTCTGTATAAGGGAGAATTAAGAAAGCCACACATATGCTCAGGGAAAAAGTTATGAGCCAAAAACACTAAAGAAGACCTGTACTTTCACCTTGGGCAGATCCCTAAGTGTACTTCAGACTAATCTAAATGTTGAAAGAGGGCCTGACACAGAGCCAGTTTGCAAAGAAGAGAGGTCCCTTTCTCACTGGAGTACAAGAAAATCTCTTTTGAAGCACTAGGTTGACATGGGCTGGGGAACAGAGTCCCTCCATTACCGCACAAATCCAGCAGGACAGTCATTGCACAAATATTTGGGGGGGTGGGGTCTCTGGGCAAATGGAATACTACAACCTTCAGCAATTAAAACAACAACAAAACCAAACCCTGGGGAAGGGGAAGAGTCTGAGTTCTAGAGCTAACACATTCCCAGTTTCAACAAAAAATGACGAGCACAAAGAAATATGCAAGGATGATCCATTCCAAATAACAAAAACAATCTCTATGGAAGCCCAGATAATGGGTAGACTATAAGACTTAAAAGAATAATAATTAAAAATGCTCAAAGAACTAAAGAAAAACACAAAAAACTAAAGGAAATCAGGAAATTGACACAAGAACAAAGTGAAAATATCAGTAAGAGACACTGTAAAAGGAAACAGAACTACTGAAGCTGAAAATACAGTAACTGAAATGAAAAAGTCACTGAAAAGGCTCAACAGGAGATTTGAGCTGACAAGAATCGGTGAACTAGAAAGATAAAATTATTGAAATTATTGAGTCTGAGGGGCAAAAAGAAAAACAAGTGGACAGAATTTAAAGGACTTGTGAGACAGCACCAAGTGGACAAAAAAACACATTGTGGGAGTCCCAGACAGAGGAGGGAGAGAGAGAGAGAGAGAGAGAAAAGGACAGAAAGAATATTTGAAGAAATAATGGCAGAAAATGTCCCAAATTTGACAAAAGACATGAATCTACACATCGAAGATGTGCAACAAACTTCAAGTAGGATAAACTCAAAGAGATCCACGTTGAAACACGTTGTAATCAAGCTGTTTGTTATGGGTTGAATTGTGCCCACCAAAAATGTGTATTGTAAATCCTAACCTGTATGCCTGTGGTTATAAACCCATTTGGGAATGGGTTGTCTTTGTTATGTTAATGAGGCAGGATTAGTTTACAGTGTATCTTGAGTCAGCCTCTTTTTTTAATCTCATTTGAGATATTAAAGAGATTAAATGCAAACTAGCAAGCAGAAATGGGGAAAGAGATGCCAAACCACATGAAGATCGCTCAGGAGCAGAAGCTCAAAGAGACAAGGAGTTTCCTCCAGAACCGATAGAAGGAGAAAGCCTTCCCCTAGAGCTGAAACCCTGAATTGAGACTTCTAGCCTCCTAAACTGTGAGAAAATAAATTTCTATTTGTTAAAGCAACTCATTTATAGTATTTCTGTTATAGCAGCATTAGATAACTAAGGCAGAATTTGGTACTGGAAGAGTGAGGTGCTGCTCTAACAGATACCTAAAATGTGGAAGTGGTTTTGGAATTGGGTAATGGGTAGAGGCTGGAAGAGTTAAGGTACCTAATAGTAAAAGCCTAGATTGCTTCGAAGAGACTGTTGGTAGAATTATGGATGTCAAAGGCCATCCTGAGGAAGGCTCCAAAGGAAGTGAAGAGAGATACAAATGGCACCAGCAACAGAATATTGCAAGAAATGTGGATATTAAATGTGCTTCTGGTGATGCTTTAAAAGAAAATAATGAACGTGCTTGGATGATGGAAGAAGGATGATGCTTTTTATACAGTGACAAAGAACTTGTCTGAATTATGTTCAAATGTTTGGTGGAAGGTGGAACTTTTAAGTAATGAACTTGTATATTTAGCTGAGGAGATTTCTAAGCAAGATCTTAAATGGGCCGTGTGGTTTGTCCTTGCCACTTAAAGTAAAATGTGAGAGGAAAGAGATGGACTTAAAAATGAACTGTGCAAAATGGAAGCAAAAGTTAAAGATTTTGAAAATTCTCTTGTACAAACTGAGGACATGTATCCTAGAATTTTCACCAAGGAGGTGCCTACGCATCTTTTATTAAAAGAGGTTAAGCCTTTGATTGATGGATCTAACCAATTACCACAGCAGAAAACCCATCAGCTTAGACTGAAGGGGACAGAGAAAGAATAAAAGGAAAGAATGCTGTCTGCCTCTTGGAATTCTACAGGCACGAAATAGGCCAAAGGAGCTACATCTGTTGACTTCCAAGAAAAGAAAAGGACCATCCCTGGAGCAGCTCGGAGATCAGCAGAACTGTTGGAAGGAATACAGGGAAGGAGGGTCTTTTCAGTTCCAAAGGCTGGGGCCGTGGTCTCCTGCATCTCAAAGGGTGGGGACACAGCCTTCTAGATTTCAAAGAGTCAGATGTTTGCCAGCTTGGTTCCAGAGTGTGGGACTACCTTTCATGAGTGCCAGTGACATGGGGCCACTGCCCAAAGCTGAGGGGGTGGTGCTGCCAAGCCCAAGGGACAGAAGACTAGGAGAATGGGGCCGCCCAAAGCCGAGGGAGCAGAGTTACCATCTCAGTAGGCATGGAAAGCAGAGCCGAAGCCCACGGCAGAGGGGCTTCCACCCAGCATCCAGAGGCAGTGGCCAACACTCAGAGTCTGGAGGTTGGGGCCATTGCACATATAGTCTCAAGAGAACAGAAGGTTATTTTTAAACCTTGAGAGCTAATGTAATTTGTTATGCTTGGTTTTGAACTTACTTGGTGTCTGTTATGCCTTCTTTTCCTCCAGTTTCTCCAGTTTGTAATGGAAATGTCTACCTTGTGCCTCTTCCATCATTGTACTTTGGAAACAGATACCTTGTAGTCTGGATGAAGGCTTCCTCAAGAACCAAAGATCAGACCATGGGACAAGTGCAGGATCAAGAGAGAGTGTGAGCTTTGCCAGAACATCCATATATTATTGGGTGCAAGCCACATTCCCAAAGAATCTCCCTTTCCAACTGGTTGGCTGCTCACATCTGATCACAAAGTGGAGGATGATTGTGTAATATCTGCCAGAACACTGAGAATCATGGCCTAGCCAAGTTGATGCGTAATATTAACTATTACAATCATGTATAAGGGATCCTCAGTAAGAAAATTTGCAGATTTCTCCTCAGAAACCATGAAAGTGAGAAGGCAGTGGGATGAGATAATTAAAGTGCTGAAAGAAAAAAAAAATGTCAACCAAGATTTCTATATCTGAGAAAACTGTGTATCAAAAAAGACAAAATTAAGACATTCCCAGATAAATAAAAGCTGAGAGGGTTTGTTACAACTAGACATGTCCTATAAGAAATGCTAAAGGTAGTCCTTCAGATTGAAATGAAGGACACTGGACAGTAACTCACAGCCATATGAGGAGAAAAAGATCTCCAGTAAAGAAAATTTCATGGAAAATACAAGGGATATAATTATGATATTTTTGGTTTGTAACTCAAGTAGTTATGGCCTGTTGTGTGTCATTGAGTCAATTTTATATAACAAATGCATAAAAGGTATAAATTTGTGTTTTTAGGCACATAATATATAAAGATTTATGATAGCATACATAATGGGAGGAGAAGTGGTATAGCAAGAGAGCTTTTGTATGTTATTAAAGCTAAGTTGATATCAATTTAAACTAGGTTTTAAATTTAGAATATTAAATTCATCTTCATGGTGACATAAAATGGCTCAGCTGCTGTGGAAAAGTTTGACAGTTCCTTAAAATGTTTAACATAGAATTACCATATGACCTAACGATTTCATTTCTGTCTATATACTCAAATACTTGAAAGCAGGGGACTCAGACAGATATTTGTACACCTATGGTCATTGCAGCATTATTTGAAATAGTCAAAAGGTGGTAACGACGTAAGTGCCCATCAACAGCTAAATGTATAAACTAAATGTGGTGTATACATACAATGGTATGTTATTTTCATAGACTGGGTTCTCTAGAGCAGCAAAACCAGTAAAGCGTATAACTACATATAGAAAGAGATATATATCAAGGAAACAGCTCATGCAATTGTAGAGGCTGGAACATCCCAAGTCAGTGGATCAGGATAGAGACTTCTTCTGTTTCACATAGCTGTAGGGGCTGGCGAACCGAAGATTGGCAGGTTGGAGAGCAGGGCTCCTGCTCACAAGTTTTGAAGAATGACGAATTCCAAGATCAGCAGATCAGCTGGTAGCTCAAGTCTCAAGAACCTGAGGTCAGATGAACAGGAGGCAGCTGCAGGATCCAGAGTGAGCAAAAAGCCAGAACATCTGCTTATATTTGGGTGCAGGCCACACGCCCAAGGAAACTCCCTTTCAACTGATTGGCTACTCACAGCAGATCCCATCATGGGAGTGATCACATATAAACACTGAGAATAATGGTCCAGACAATTTGACACACAATCTTAACTATCACAGTTATTCATCAATTAAAGAGAAACGAAGTTCTGATATATGTTACAATATGGATGAGCCTTGGAAACATGCTGAGTGAAATAAGTCAGATAGAAAAGGACAAATGTATGATCTGACTTATAAGAAATATCTAGAACAGGCAAATGCATAGAGACAAAATTTATTAGTGGGTATCGGGCTGAGGGGAGAGGAAATGGAGAGTTATTGTTTAAGGGGTACTGAGTTTCTGTTTAGGGTGATGAAAAACGTTTGGAAATGGATAGTGCTGATGGTCACACAGCATGGTCAATGTAATTAATGTCATTGAATTGTACACTCAGTAATGGTTAAAATGGCAAATGTTTTGTTATATATATTTTACCACAATAATATTAAGTAAAAAAGGTGAATTTGGATATTTACAATAGATACAGATAGGAAGATTTTTAAAAAAACTCTTCAGTGATTATTCTCAGGTTAAAAGAAAATTCTGTATAGGTGGGATGTTAATATCAAAAGCTCCACCTCAGTTATAAATAAGTTAAAGTAAATTAAACAGCCAGTGGATCCGTTATTTGATAATAGCTTCATTTTAAATCAGTGGGCAAAAAATGGTTTATTCAACATACTTATTGAGATAATTAGTAATCATTGAGAAAACCAAAGTTGAGCCATACTTATACGTTAAATCTGGATAAATTCCAAATGCATCAGAGAATTAAATGTAAAATATTAAAACATAAAAGTATTTAGAGAAATCATGAAAACATTTCTTGATAACCTTGGAGTGCGGAAGTCCTTGCAAACTATGGAAAAAAAACAGAAGCCTAAAAGAAAACTGATAAATTTTAATATACAAAAACAAAATTTCAGCCTTACAAAAATCACCATAAGAGAAAATTGGAAAAAAATTTACAACTGAGATCAAACAGAAGGTTAATTTTCTAATATATAAAAGCTCCTGTGAATCAGTAAGAGCCAAAATCCCAAAATAAAAAGTGCAAAATGCATAATAAGAAAAATGAAAACTAGAATTATACTGAAACAACTGTTGTCACCATATTAGCAGAGATGAACAGTTTAATAACAGAGTGTTGCTAACGTGAGGAAACAAATGTTCTCATATATTGCCAATTGGGTGTATAAATTTGTACAACCTACACAGAGAGCATTTTAACAATAGCTTTTAAAATTAAAAATGCACAGTCTCTTTCATCCATAAATTTCATTTCTAGGAATTTATATTACATGGGTACTCACAGAACTTCAAAATTACAGTTACCCCAGAGTTTTCTCAGTAGGATTGACCTTCAGTTGCCCACAGTGGGAGCTGGTATGAGTCGGGGTCGACTGTACCACAACTGTTTTTGCTTTTTTTTCCCTAAATTTACTGTAGCATTATCTATAGTAGCAAAATATTGGAAACACTTAGAATGTTCTTCAGTGAGGTTCCGGTAAAATAAATGTTATGAAGGAGTATCATGCAGCTGTAAAAAAGGAATGAGGATGCCTCTATGTACTGATGTGGACAAATCTCAAAATCACTTTATAAAAGGAAGAAATACGAGACTATATTAACTTCTATGTTAAAAAGAAAAAAAAATTTATATGAACGCATATATGTTTTCCTTGTATTTACGTAAAGGATCATTGAGAAAACACAAGAAACTTGACAGGGGACTGGATGATGGGTCCTCCTGCACTCTGTGCCCCTGAGCACTGTGTTCAGCTGACCTGGTTTCCTTTAGTCCCTTCAACATTCCAGCTCAGGATATTTGTGTTTGCTGTTCTGTCACCTGGGACGCTGTTCCCCTGAGCCTCCTGCAACCTACTCCCTTCATCCTCCAGGTCTCAGGGTCTCTGTAGATGCTGCATGTCTGCCATCCCCCATGTGCCTGCCTGTACCACTTGAGTCCTGTGTCTTACTGCCACCACCTGTACTTCTCTGCCAAGGACTCACCTTCTCCTGCCCCCTCCTTAATGCACCCATGGTTGACCACAAGTGCCTTGGAATTAACCTCCCCATACACCCAGGAGCAGCAATCAGTGAATGGCAGGGGTAATGCATAAATACTAGCCCCCTTGTCCCTCAGTAGGGATAACTCTAAGGTGTGTATTTTTCAAGAGTTCCCAGAGTTTCCTCAGTAGGATTGACTTTCAGCTGCCCACAATGGAAGGTGACTTGACAATGTACCCATTACCTTCCCTTTCCTGTCTCACTTTCCCCCTGGACCTTCCAAATAAACACCTTGCATTCAAACCTTTTTCTCACAGTTTGCATCTGAGCAGAACCCAAACTATTAGTGAACCCCACTTCCCTCTCCAGACACTGCCCATTTCTTTGTTTCCTCAAAAAAGTTGACTCCAAGTTCTATCTCCTTCTCCTCTTCACTAGCCCTCTCCCCACTACTCAGATAAACTGCTGCCAGTAAGGTCTGTGATGTCCTCCATGTTGCTGAACCCCAGGGCTGTCATACTCATCATTTAGCAGCATTTGATTCTCCTTCTTGAAACACTATTCATTTGAATATCTGGACCTCGTACTTTCCTCCCTCCTCACGGCCACTCTCTCAGTCTGTTTCTATGTGTCTTTGTCTCCCTGATCCACTTAACTTTGCATTACCCCAGCCCTTGGTCCATGGTCCTCTTCTCTATTCAAACACACTCCCTTAGTGGTTGCATCCAGTAGTAAGGCTTTGAAATTCCTTCTAAACACTGGCAACATCAAATTTTTTAATCTCAAGCTCCAACATAGACCACCGAACTCCAAATCTCGACATCTCCACTTGAACAACTCAAACTTAACATTTCCGAAACTGACATCCTTATGCTCCCACCCAAACTGACTCTGCCTGTCTTCTTTTCATCTTAGTTTTGGCTAAGGCCCAAAATCCTGGAATCAGTCTTGTTTGACTCTTTTTCTCTTGTGTAATCTGTAAGCAGATCCTATTAGTTCTACCTTCAAAACGTAACCAGAATCTGACCACCTCTCATTGCCTCCTCTGTTACTACCTGCTCCAGCCCACCATCATTTCCTGCCTGGGTTAAGTGGTAGCCTTCCTAGACTGATCTCCCTGCTCCCACCCTTGATTTGCTGAAGTCTATTTTCAGCACAGAAACTAGACTGATCCGTTTGTAACTTAAGTCAGCTAATGACACTTCGGCTCAAAACCCTTCTCCCCACTTGAATAAACACCAGTGACCTGATAATGGTCTCCACGGCCCCACACAGAGTGGCCCATGTCATCTCTTCAACCTCACCTTCTGAAGTGCTCTTGCTTCCTAACCTTATTCTGCCCACTTCTGGGAGACAATTCTCCCTGGATCTCTAGCGCTTCTGCACGTCCAGCCTCTCAGCAAAGGGGAATGGCTAGCTTTTCAAGGGTAATTGAATAAAAACAGAAGACAGAAAATAGCCCAGATAGTGGAGTCCCACTCTCCAGAGGAAATCAGCCTGCGTTTCAGGGTAATGTACCTGAAGACACCTTCTCTCCCCAAGACACACTTACTTTCATTCCAGCATAATGAGTAATTTCTCTCAGGAAGGGATGATAGGCAGGCCACCAGCAACCTGATAAAATCTCAGAGTCTCCTAATTTCAGGGTTCCTCTCCTGTGATGCAAACCTGCAGCATGCACAAGTGACATCCAGCCCAAATTCGCATTCCCTTGTGGGAAGAGGGGTGTGGGAAACCGAAGCTTGATGCTACTCAGGCTGCTGCTTTTGCTGTGAATAATAAACCATCTGTTTTTTGATTGAGAGGTCTGGTGTTGTATATATATTTGTATATGTACTTGAAACTGCATGGGGCTAGCTTCTGCTTTACCTTTACTCCAGTGCTTCTGCACATCCACCCTTTCAGCAAAGGGCACTGGCTAACTTTTCAAGAGTGATTGGATAAAAACAGAAGACAGAAAATAGCCCAGATAAATGGAGTAAACTCTCAGCCTTTGTGGTTTATTGCCTCCTTTCTGTTCTAGTCTCATCAAGCCCTCTCCTGCGTCAGGCATTTGAACTGGCTATTCTTTTGCCTGGGATGCTTTTCTCTCAGATGCTACTTCTAATATATTAGAAAACTTACCTCTTAATGGTGTTTACTGTCTGTTTCTTCTGACCAGCATGTCAGCTCCATGAGGACAGGACTTTTTGTTTTGTACAAGCTACATTCCCAGCACCTAGAACAGTGTCTGGTGCTTTGTAGATGTGCATGTTAATTGCTCTTACACCATTTATTCCCAGGCTTCCTAATTTCCAGTGAAACACAGTGCTTTCCCTCGAATGTGCCTTTAACCTTTACTAACTGTGTCTTTGCTTATGTTGATCATTGCCCCAGGCTAACATAAAAACTATCCTCTTGTTAAGAAACAACTCATGTGGGAGAGACAGTCCTCTATGGGTCCCTTGCTCTCCTACACATCTTCCCCAGGTGTAGTGGGTTGACTAGTGGCGCCAAGAAAGATAAGTCTGTGTCCTAACCCCTGTGACAGTGAACTTATTTGGAAAAAAGGGACTTTGCTGATGTTAAAGACCTTGAGATAAGATCATCTTGGATGAAATGTGGGCCCTAAACCCAATGACAGGTGTCCTTATAAGAAGAGAGGACACAAAGACACAGAGGAGAAAGCCACATGAAGATGGAGGCAGAGATTGGAGTGATATATGTACAAGTCAGGGAAGACCAAGGTGTGGCAACCACCAGAAACTGAAAGATGTGGAATGGATCCTCCCTTGGAGCCTCCAAAAGGAACCAACACTGTCAGCATATTGATTTTGGACTTCTAGCCTCTAGAACTGTGACAGAATAAATTTCTGTTATTTTACCACGTTGATGGTAATTTGTTACAGCAGCTACAGAAAACTAATCACTGGTTATGCCAAGAACACAAGCCCTGCCACTCTACCTGGGCTATTTCTCAGAGCTGTGGTTGCAGCAGGAACCCTGAGGGATGTTTGTCTCCCTGTGGAATGTTCACCAAGTCCAGTGTTCCTCTCCTGGGATGCAGCCCACTGCATGGGCACCCCCTATCTGGGCTCTTTCATGTGCCTCTCCCGCCCATGGGACTTGGGGACAGGGAAGCCAACACAAGCATGATGCTCATGCTGCTTAGTTTCTGACCCAGAAGTCTCATCATGTCTTCCAGCATCCATGAAGGAGCAATAGATTGACTTGTCAGTTTGTCAGTAGGGTAGTATGAGATCATACCTCCTTAAGTAAGACCTTGTCAGTTCCAGTGGGCAGGAGTTACTCCTTGCTGCTGCTTGTTTTCAGTGTTGTCTGACTACTTTTCTATATATGATGTTTGTTTGTCTTACTCCTCCTCCTAGATTGTGAAGTCCCTGAGAGAAAATTGTCCCTGGCTAGGTTTGTTGTTTTTAATCCCACACAGCATATGGCCCACTCTTGTCTAACAGGCAGTAAGGAATGTTCTTTGAAGCAGAGACTCAGAGAGGCCTGTGGCTTTCCCATGGCACAGAACTGCTTTACATAGTCATGAATACTTTGTTTCAATTTCCTAACCCTTAGTTCAATGCTATTACCTCTTATGTCCATGCTTATATATCCCATTACCTTCAGAAATGAAACATGGTACTAAATGTTGCCGCTGGATGTTGAGTGGTGGATGTCTGACCTCAAGCAGCAAAAGGAAGGAAGCTGAAGAATTTCCACTAGCCTGTGGATCCCAGACCATTCCCCAGAGCTTCTCAAATGTTAATATCCCCTGGGGACCTTGTTGAAAAGCAGACTCAGGCTCAGGAGGTCTGGTGCTGCCTGGACACCTTTCCTGTCCTCTTTCCCTGCCTCCCATCTACTGTCACACAGAAGGCAGTGCTCCCACCAAAATACTCGCACAGTCCCCAGCTCACAGCCTTCCTAGAGTCAGCGTCTCCCTCATTCCACAAGACCCAGCTCCCATCTCACCTCACTGATGAAGTGTGGAGCCTTCTCTCTCACCAGACTTGCCCCTTCCCTCCTCTGCCTTCTTTGCTGCGTACCTGCCACCGGCTGGCATGATGCTATGGCTGCATTTAATTTTTGTGAGAGGGACGCACCTTGCTCTGCACAGAGCAGTGTTTGGTAAATGTGGGTTTGAACTCAGTAAATGTAATTACTCAGTTGTGTAATCAAAAAGATAGTCTTCTTGGAAAGCCTGTGGAATGCTATTTGCAGCCTCAGTGAAGGTCATATGAGAAAATAACTAAGCAGCTACTGTCCACCAGTCAGTGTTTGATACTAGGTAAATTTAGCCCAAACTTACAAGATTAATATATAACAATCCATTAAGTTAAAATTATTTTTTTAATTAAAAGCGTGAAAAAGTTATTGCATATTCTTTTAGAATATTCAAAGTAGCGCAGGGGACATGATCCCTTAAGAAAATATGAGAAAGATAAGTGTTTGCAAAGCCATAGCAGAATTCTAATCAATTTCAGAAACTTTGAGAGCTGAGAAGAGTGACCAAACATAATCAAATGCAAAATGCACTCAAAAATGATTTCATGGGATTCCACAAAGCTCAAGCAAACTGATGGCCTTGCAGCCTTGCCTTTGAGGGTGACTTCTCCAAGAGATCTATCTGCCTGTATGTCTGGGGATTGATGACTAATGAGGTCAGCAGGCTGACTCATATGATCTCTCTTGCTCCCAGACTTTTTCAGGTACATGAAATGGGAATTTTCACATTATCTTGCTTAACTTTTCTCGGAGAGCAGAACTCCAGTCTTAGAAATCTTTGGGTTTTTTCATGAGTTTAGTACAGAGTTTTTGGTCAGTATTTACTGAATTTAATAGGAAGGGAAGAATCTTGGTGAGAAAGGGCATTAAAGAGCAGTTATGCCTAAAAGCCTAAAGTTGAACTTTCTCCACCCAGACCTTCTTCAAGCAGGTGAAAGGGCTGCACCAGAGTTTGGGATCAGCAGCTCTGCAGCTACCAGGAAATATTTCATATTTGCATTGTCAGGTATATAGGGGATGCTGTTGAGTAAATCAATCAACATCCAAAATATCAATGATGACTTTGTATATTTTGGTGGAGCTTTTGCATTCTCACTTTTGGGTTTGTTCTGGGGAAGGGAATTTCCTCTTGATTAGGACTTCGCAGCTTAGAACAGAAGACTCAACCATATTCCTATTTTTTCCAAACCCAACAGATGTATTCAGACTTATGCAGAGGGAAACCAGTATGGGTGAGATGCTGTGAGAGTCGCTGGGGAAACATATCCAAAGCATGGTCTCTGTAGCATGTGAAACATGGCTGCATTCCGTCATATATTTACGCTGTCTACTTCTCTCCAGTAACTGTTCCTGGAAGACCTGACTTCCCAGATGGACCATCTCCAGTTCTGATATTTGGGAGACAGGGAGATCCATGCTTTCCTCTGAACCTGGAGATAAAAGTATTTGGCATCCTACTGATTAAGGCTGAGCAAAGCCCACTCCAACCCCATAACAAAGTAATGAGAGTGGAAGTGCTGAGTCAGCAGCAAAGAAGAAGCTGGGCTTGAGTGGGCAGATCCCCACTCTGAGGGAAGGCCTCAGAGGTTTGTTCAGGCTTTTAGCATAGATGAGCTTCAGAAAGTCTGTTGATCCCATAAGGACACTTATTTCGTAAAATCTCATGCCTTAAGTGATATTTGGTTCATGAATTGGGATTTATATGCCATATGTATAAACAGCAGAATAAAATCCTAAGAAATTTTCCTTAAGTGACTGAATTTCCCTGTTTTTCAGATAGTTTGATGATTAGTAAAGACCTAATCAAGAGTTTTTGAGTTGAAAGGGGACTTTCATTACATTAAAATAACCAGACTTCAAGAAATTTAGAATTCACACCAAATATGTACACAGCTCTCATCATTAGACTCATATATCTTCCCCATAAGGTTATTTTTAAATAATATTTGTCTCTTTCTGGAACCACAGCCCATCAGTTTCTCGTACTGTGGTGGCCTGTGTGATGCTGGAGGCTATGCCACAAGTATTTCAAATACCAGCAGCGTCACCCATGGTTGATATGTTTCAGTGGAACTTCCAGACTAAGAAAAAAGACCTGGCGATTTA
The DNA here is from genome assembly GCA_030035585.1 of Dugong dugon. NCBI lineage: Eukaryota > Metazoa > Chordata > Mammalia > Sirenia > Dugongidae > Dugong > Dugong dugon. The sequence continues at coordinate 71,292,102 of CM057461.1, forward strand.
CTTCCAAAAATTAGCCAATGAAAACCCTATGAATCATAACAGAATATTGTCCGATATAGTGCTGGAAGATGAACCCCCTAGGTTGGAAGGCACTCAAAAAATACAGTGGCTGCAGCAATGGACTCGATCATACCAACGATTGTGAACATGGCACTGGGCCAGGCAGCATTTTGTTGTACATGGGGTCACCATGAGTTGAAGTGAACTCAGTGGCAACTAACAATAGCAACTTTCTGGAAAGACAAGTTTAGATGCCTAAGGAATTTCATGTCTGGAAAATGCTTCTAATTGAAGGTGTGTTAAAAAGTAATATAGATTCCCCAAGACAGAATGTTGGCTGGGCCTAGAGGAATAATGAGTGAATTTCTATAATGGCTCTACTATTTGCTGGAAAAAGACAAAATATATTTCATGGAACATCTCTACCAATTTGAGGAGTCTTTTTTCCCCTGCTCCACCAACAACTGCACACTTTTTCTAAAGTCAGCTATGCTACATTTTCCCGAAGTCTTAAGTTTCTTGATATAGCTTTGCAGAAGACCCATGTTACTGTTTTCTTTCAAGCAATTGAGTTCTGTGGTTCTAAAATGAATAGATATTTTTAGTTCTAATATGGAATTGAGGACAAGATGTTTTGGGAAGAGAGAGGTGAAAAATAATGGTATGATGAACTAGAAATACGATGTTTTCTAGAAGAGAGCAAAGAAAGACGGGGGACAGGTAGTGGTGACAAGGAGCCCATTTAGGAAACATACCCATGGATGTGAACCAGGATGAAGGCAGCAAAAATGAAGGTGAAAATGCAAAGGCATAAAAGCAAAAACAAAACAAAAAAGAAACATTGATGACCAGGTCTGATTAAGTGTAGGCAGGCAAGTTAAAAAGTTGATTTCCTGTCAGCTGACATTTCTACCAAGCTAGAGTGTGTCTATTGCAGAGCATTTCTGTCCCTCAAGGCAGCAAAAGCAGGAGCAACATTGTAAAGTGGGCCTAGGACTCTTGGAGGAAAACTATGTCTAATATCTCTAGTAGGACTGGCTGATTAATTATGTCTTACACACCCATGCCGTTCCTGTAAGTCCTGAGAATGACTCAAGAGGATGCTCCAGCATCAAAGCAGGTGACAGTGCACATATTGTGTGGGCTCTTGATGTTCATAAGGGCTGCATCTGGGTTCAGGCCAGTGATGGCAGAACAGAGGTGCAGGGCATTTTAGAGAGTTCCAGAGTTGCCAGCCTTGTTTCTGGTGCGATTGGGTGTGCTGGTTTAAGTGACAGAAATTGCTTCAATGACTGGCCCCACTGGGTCTCATTCCACATTCACACCTACAGAGGTGAAACTTCAAATATTTGGAAGGAAGATAGAGTGACATCTGGAGGAGCATGAAGGGTAGGGGGCAGAAGTCAACCCAGGTGGGGCAGGTGCAGCGCTCAGCCCAGAGCCCCCAAGTTCATGGCCTGTTGAGATGAAAGGATGTAAGGAAGATCAAGCACTTGACGCACTCAGGGAGTGTCTTAGTTATCTAGGGCTGCTACAACAGAAATACACACATGGATGGCATTAAAGAGAAATTTATTCTCTCACAGTCTAGGAGGTTAGAAGTCTGAATTCAGGGCGCCAGCTCTAGGGGAAGGCTTTCTCTCTCTGTTGGCTCTGGAGGAAGGTCCTTGTCATCAATTGTCCCCTGGTCTAGGAGCTTCTCAGCACAGGGACCCTAGGTCCAAAGGATATGCTCTGCTCCTGGCACTACTTTCTTGGTGGTGTGAGGTCCCCTTGTCTCTCTGCTCACTTCTCTCTTTTATACATCAAAAGAGATTGACTCAAGATACAATCTAATCTTGTAAATTAAGTCCTGCCTCATTAACATAACTGCCTCTAATCCTGCCTCTTTAACATCCTAGAGGTAGGATTTACAACACCTAGGAAAATCACATCAGATAACAAAATAGTGGACAATCACAATACTGGGAATCTGGTCTAGCCAAGTTGACACACATTTTTGGGGGACACTGTTCAATCCATATCAGGGAACATGGTATTCTAGTGTCTCTGGGAGGCCTGGGAGGAGGTGAATACCTGTGCAAGGTGCTGGGTGCATGCTGAAGCCTGCTTGCACCGAGCCTGCGGATAAGCTGTGGCTTGGACACTGACCTGAAACTTGTGCATTCTGGTCTGGTTTGTCTGCCTGGTTGAGAGCTGTTTGACTTGAGGGGGATTTTGACTGCAGTAGAAAACTCAGACTTAAAAAGCGAGCAGAGATACTTCCTGTGCTTAGATGTCTAGTTATGGAGAGGCCTTGCTGGAAATTAAGGTGCAAAATGTAAAATATACATTGTAGATGGCTCATAGGCACAGATGCAGGATTTTGTTGCAGCCTAAGAGAGACCCTGAGCCAAAGGATCCAGATTCCTGACCCACAGAAACCATGAAATAATAAATGTTATTATTTTAAGCCTTTAAGTTTTGGGACAGTTTGTTTTGCACAATAGATACATAATAGAAAATATTTTACCTGGGAGGATGTGACCTATCTGGAGCCCCCAAAGGTGGATCTATTAGAGCAGGAGCCCTCAGGGCTTGGTCAGCCCCATCAAGGGGTATTCTTGGTGGGCATAGATCCCTCATCATGCCTACTAGGAGCATGACTCTCACCAATATTCTCCTCACCTGGCTGCAATTCCAGGTTCAGCCAGATCCCTTCCAATGCTGAATCAGGTCTTTCTGGGGCCAGAAGCCCCTGAGAAATCACTAAGTTTTACTCTCACTGGAGAGGCTTGTACTCTGCTAACAAAGTGGGGTTATAACTGCACACAAGCCATCGTAACAGTTCTCAAATCGTGAATATTACTATTTGGTCCATGGAAGCCTTTTCGATTTTGGGTAGCTGGAAAAAAAAAATTCTGGACTTCACGAAGCCTGGTCCAGGGGCTTAAATCAATCTTCCTGTATGACATTCTGTCATCTTCCTTTAACATCACCATGAGTCATAGAGAAAAAAAGATGGACTAGGAATGGGGTCTCTCCCCCAGGGCGTCAGTACTCAAGAGGTATGTTTGGGGGACATTTTCTCTATTAATAATCATGCTGAAATGTATATACATTTTTGTTTGTATGTGTATCTGTTTGCTTATGATTGATCCCCAAAAGTAAACTCCTTGGGTTAAAAGGCAGCAAGAAAGAGAACAGCAGCCCCTGATATCCAGGAGATAGCTGACCTTATGGCTGGGCCCTGGGTTCTCATGGTGAACACAACATATCACAGAACATCCACACGAGACAAGGCCACTCTGTGACCTCAATGGATCAAGACAAGAACAAGCCCACTCCATCTCATGTCTGAGCATAGACAAAACAGGAACATCATCCAGGCCACAAACATGACCAGACATTCCCTATCCCAGCTAGTGAGTGACTGCCTTTTTTTTTCCCCCCGTTTACAGCGTTAGCCTTACTTCATTCCTCCTGCCTTCTAGATAAAGATACCTAATCATAGAATTGGAGCCCTGGTGGTGTAGTGGTTAACAGCCTGACTGCTAACCAAAAGGTCATAAATTTGATGTACCAGCTGCTCCTTGGAAACCTTGTGAGGCAGTTCTACTCTGTCCCATAGGGTTGCTGTGAGTTGGAATTGACTCGACAGCAATGGATTTGGTGTTTTTTTTTAATCATAGAATTGCATCTACTTCCTGACAGCATCCATCACAGCCTGCTTCCTTAGACCCTACCCCAAGCCACCTAAACAAGCCTGAATCCTACAGTAAGTCCCTTCTAACACCTCTTTATGGAGATGCCCCATAGTTCCCCTTGGCATGTGGTCGTCTTCTTCACTGCAATAAAATGTAATAAACCCAACTTGTTTAATTACAGTGTGCTCCTGAAGTTCCAGAGGGAATATCAAAGGGAGTGCAGTGTGGAAATAGTGGTTTGGTTGTGCAGCAAGAGGCACGATTAATAAAGGGTAGTCTCTAACTTCTGACTATATTGTCTTATTTGTATACTTAGAAAATATTACATATTCAAATTGCCAAAATGATTTTTAAATTAAACTTGGTATAATGTGGTAGCAATAGTGTCATCCCTTGTATAACTTCAGGGAGAATGAGGATCACCATGAGCATCAGCCCAAAGCTGATTCTTATGAGGTGGAGGTCAGACATACCTCCACTCCCCAACCTTTTTACCAGTTCTGACACCAGTGTTTCTCCTCATGGCACTCTCTCCTTCTCTGCTGGGTTCAGTAATTCATTGCAATGGCCATACAGAGTTCAAAGACCATACTCACAGTTATAAAGTTTATTAGGGAAGTAACATGGGATCAGGATTAATTTAGAAGGAATAGGAACAGGATCAATGTCAGGAAGCACACATGCAAGGTCTGGCCCTCACAAGTGGTTCCATCTATTTGCATAATAACTGACATTTTCTGCTGGCAGGGACTGGCTTCTTCCCTGGGCAAAAGTAAAAAACTTTTCCAAAGGACTAAAGCAGCTAGTCCTCTGGAAAAGCCTACAAGGAAGGCCAGTTAATATGACTTATTCAAATTTACGCACCAACCAATAAGGTCAAAGATGAAGAAATTGAAGGTTTTTACCAACTTCTGCAGTCTGAAACTGATTGAACATGCAATCAGGATGCACTGATAATTACTGGTGAATGGAATGCGAAAGTTGGAAACGAAGAAGGATTAGTAGTGGGAAAATACAGCCTTGGTGATAGAAATGATGCCAGAGATCACGTGATAGAATTTTGCAAGACCAACGACTTCTTCATTGCAAATATGTTTTTTAAACAACATGAACTCTATACACGTGGAATTTTTTTTTTTTTGGAGTTTGTTTTTGTTTGTTTATATATATTTTTGGCTTTTTTGTTGCTGCTCTTGCTCTCCTTTCCTTCCTTTTCCTTTCTCCTGCCCAGCTAGCTCCATGTGCCATCCCGTCCTCTTCTTAATTGGCTGTGATTTTTTTGGTTTGTTTGCTTTGTTCTTTTTTTTTTTTCCCTGTTTCTTCTCTCTCTCTCCTTTCCTTTCTCCCACCCACCTAGCCCTGTGTGCCATCCCCTCCCCACCTTCTTGGCTGGCTGTGCTGTATTTCTCAACGGGAGAGCCTCTGGCACACATCCTTCCCAGGTCTGCACTGCTCTGACAGGCTGCCTCCCTCAGCACTGTATCTTTTATTTTTCTTTATCTTTCCCCTTCTCCCTTCCACCTAGTCCCTGCGCTGCCTCCACCCCTTCCTGATGGGCTGTGCTGCGCCACCCCCAATGGTCGGCTCCCCCCCACCATATATTTTTGTAGTTTTAATTTATTATTTTTTGTTTGATGGTTTCTCCTCTCTTTCCCCTCTTTCCTTTCTCCTGCCCACCTAACCTCGTGCACCACCCACACCCCTTCTCGACAGTCTGAGCCACACTGCTCAGAGAGCCACTGGCACATGGCCTTGCTGGATATGCCCTACCCCCACTCGCCAAATCCTATGGTGTTGCCATTTTATTTACTTTTATTTCTTTTTCTATCATTCTTTTTTTTTTTTTTTTTGCTTTTTTCCCCCTCTTCTCTTCTTTTACTCACCCGCTTAGTTCCACACAGCACATCTTCTCCTTTCCCTACTGCCTATCTGCACTGTCTGCTTATTGCTGCACCCCTGAGCAGCATGACCCTACCTGCACTGCCACCCAGCCCTGCCCCATCAGCCCCAGTTCATGCTGCAAACTACCCATCCCCACCCCTCCAACACTGCTGGAGCTGCCCACCTGCCCCATAGCTGAGTGACCAGCCCTGCCCACCTGGACAGGGTGGTGAGAAGTATCATGCCCATAGACAAGCAAGCAACAAAACACACCCAGCCAGCCTTCCCAGACATAACCAAATAAAAAATCAGGGTGAAACAATCAAATACACAGTCAATAAACAGCGAAAATAATTCCTAAGTGTTCCGAAGACAGAAGACAATATTAAAACATACAAAAATAGGAAAGGATGGCTCCAGAAAGCAACCAAAATAAAACACTGGATGACCTTCTGGTAGAAGAAAAAGAAGTAGAACTACCAGATAGGGAATTCAAAACTCCAATATTCAGGGTTCTCCAACTGATCAAGGAAAATGCAGACATAAATAAGGAAAAAAATAGACAAAATCCTGGAAAATACATACAAACTAAGGGAAAACACAGACAAAGCAAGAGGAAAATTCAGGAAAATAATACATGAACAAAATAAATAAACACTTAGAAATCATACAAAAACTACAATTAGAAATCCAAACGATAATAAGATTTCAGAAATGGATAGTGCAATACAAGGTTTTAGGAGCAAATTGGAAACAATAGAAGACAGGATCAGTGAAATTGAATACAAATCCTTGGCTAGCACTTTGAGGGAAAATCAGAGAACAAGGAAAAATGAAGAAACCCTGAGAATGATGTGGGATACAATCAAAAGCAAAAATTTCTGTGTGATCAGAGTTCAAGAACAGGGAGAAAAAATGGAAAACAGGATCGTTAAAGATTTGCTGACAGAAAACTTCCCTAATATCATGAAAGATGAAAAACCAGGAAATTCAACAAACCCGTATAGGGCAGACCCCAAAAGAAAAACACCAAGACATATCATAACCACACTCGCTAAAACCAAAGACAAGGAAAGAATCCTAGAGCAGCTCAAGAAAAACAAAAACTCACATACAGAGGGGAAACAATAGGACTAAGCTCTGATTACTCAGCAGAAACCATGCAGGCAAGAAGGCAATGGGGATGACATATAAAATCTTGAAACAAAAGAACTGCCAAGAATAATATATCCTGCAAAACTCTCACTCAGATATGATGGTGAAATTAGGACATTTCCATATAAACAGAAATTAAGAGAATATGTAAAAACCAAACGAAACTTACAAGAATTATTAAAGGGAGTCCTTCAGTTTGAGAAGAGATATCACCAGACAACAGCCTGAATCTAGGATACAGGACAGCATCAGCCAGACACAAACCTAGATAATGAACTCTCAAGGATAAAACAAAACTAAAAAAATTACAACAGGGAACCAGAGAGGCCAATCTGTAAATGACAGTGTCAGAACAATAAAAGAGAAAACAAATAGTATAGGTATAGAACTTTCAAATGGAGAGGAAGTCAAGGAGTTATCAAGTAATAAAAGACTAGTTTAAACTTAGGAAGATAGGAATAAATTTCAAGGTAACCACAAAGAAAGTTAACAAACCTACTCATCAAAATAAAGAAGAAAAACTAAGTTTCAGTAAACATAAAATCTACAAAAAAATGAAAGAAACAAAAAACACAAACAAAAGGAATTCAGCACAGAAGAGTAAGAAGAACAAAGAAAACGGCAGCACTACCAAAAAAAAAAAAAAACACTAAAAAATGACAGCAATAAACTCACACCTATCAATAATCACATTGAACAGTAATGGCCTAAATGCACCCATAAAGAGACACAGAGTGACAGAATGGATTAAAAAAAAAAAAAAGACCCATCAATATATTGTCTACAAGAGACACACCTTAGAAAGAAAGATATAAATATATTCAACATCAAAGAATGGAAAAATACATATATCAAGATTACAGCATCAAAAAAGAGCAAAAGTGGCAATACTAATCTCAGATAAAATAGACTTTAAAACAAAATCCACCAAAAACAAGAAAGGACATTACATAATGAATAAAGGGATTATCCACCATGAGGACATAACCATAATAAATATCTGTGCACCCAATGACAGGCCGCCAAAATACATAAACCAAATCTAACAGCACTGAAAAGAGAAATTGACAGTTCCACAATAATAGTAGGAGGCTTCAACACACCACTCTCTGTAAAGGATAGAACATCTAGAAAGAAACTCAGCAAAGATACAGAAGATCTAAAGGCCACCAACTTGACATCATAGACATATATAGAACACTCCAACCAGCAGCAGCAAAGTACACATTCTTTCCCAAGGCACATGGAATGTTCTCCAGAATAGACCACATCTTAGGCTACAAAGTAACTCTCAACAAAATCTAAAATGCTGAGATAATACAAAGCATCTTCTCTGATCACAATGCCATAAAAGCAAAAATTAATCACAGGATGAGCAAGGAAAAAAATATCAAATGTATGGAAACTGAATAACACCTTGCTTAAAAACCACTGGGTAATAGAAGAAATCAAAGATGGAAAAAAATAATTCCAAAAATGAAAACATGTCATACCAAAACGTCTGGGACGCAGCAAAGGCAGTGCTCAGAGGTCAATTTATAGCAATAGTTGCACAGATCAAAAAATAAGAAAGGCAGAAAATCAAAAAGTTAGCTATACAACTCCAACAAATAGAAAAAGAACAGCAAAAGAAGCCCATAGCCACCAGAAAAAGGAAATACTAAAGATTAGAACAGAAATAAATGAAATAGAGAACAGAGAAACAATAGAATCAACAAAACCAAAAGTTGGTTCTTTGAAAGGATAAAATCGACAAACCATTGGCCAAATTAACAACAGAAAAACAAAAGAGGACACAAATAAACCAAATAACAAATGAAATGGGGGACATTACAACAGGCCCAACTGAAATAAAAAGGATCACAACAGAGTGCTATGAAAAACTATTTTTTGACAAATTTGAAAACCTAGAGGAAATGGACAAATTTGTAGAAACACACTACTTACCTAAACTAACACAAACTGGTGTGGGAACTCTGAACAAACCCATAACAAGAGAAGGATTGAAAAAGTAATTTAAAAATCTCTCAACAAGAAAAGCCATGGCCCAGATGGCTTCACTGGATAATTTTACCAAACGTTCATAGAAGAGCTTGCACAGTACTACTCAAACTATTTCAGAACATAGAAAAGGAAGGGATACTTCCTAATTCATTTTTTGAAGCCAGCATAACCCTGATACCAAAACCAGGCAAAGGTACCAAAAAATAAAAATGAGAGGAAGCAAATAACCTGAATAAGAAATGAGATGGGTGATATCACAATAGACCCAACTGAACTTAAAAGAATCATAACAGAAGACTATGAAAAATTGTACTCCAGCAAATTCGAAAATCTAGAGGAAATGCACAAATTTCTAGAAACACACTACCTACCTAAACTAACACAAACAGAGGTAGAAAAACCAAATAAACCTATAACAAAAGAAGAGATTGGAGAGGTAATTTAAAAAACAAAACAAAACTCAACAACAACAACAAAAAAAACCCTGTCCCTGACAGCTTCACTGGACGATTCTACCAAACTTTCAGAGAAGAGTTAACACCAGTACTTCTGAAGGTACTTCAGAGCATTCAGAGCATAGAAGAGGATGAAATACTCCCAAAGCAATTCTATGAAGCCATCATAACCCTGATACCAAAACCAAGTAAAGACACCACAAAAAATAAAATTACAGACCAATATCCCTCATAAACATAGATGCGAAAATCCTGAACAAAATTCTAGCTAGTAGAATTCACCAATATATCAAACAAATAATTTATCATGACCAAGTAAGATTCATACCAGGTATGCAGGGATGGTTCAACATTAGAAAAACAATCAATGTAATCCATCACATAAGTAAAACAAAAGACAAGAACCACATGATCTTATCAATCAATGCAGTAAAGGCATTTGACAAAGTCCAACACCCATTCATGATAAAAACTCTGAGCAAAATAGGAATAGAAGGGAAATTCCTCAACATAATAAAGGGCATTTATACATAGCCAACAGCCAACATTATCCTAAACGGAGAGAGTCTGAAAGCATCCCCCTTGAGAACAGGAACCAGGCAAGGATGCCCTTTATCACCACTCTTATTCAACATTGTGCTGGAGGTCCCAGCCACAGCAATAAAGCAAAAAAAGAAGTAAAGGGCATCCAAATTGGTAAAGTAAGGGAGAAGTAAAAGTATCCTGATTCGCAGGCGATATAATCTTATACACAGAAAACCCCAAAGAATCCATAAGAAAACTACTGGAACTAATAGAACATTTCAGCAAAGTATCAGGATACAAGATAAACATACAAAAATCGGTTGAATTCCTCTACACCAAAAAAGAGAACTTCAAAAAGGAAATCACCAAATCAGTATCACTTATAATAGCCCCCACAAAGTTAAATTACTTAGGAATAAATCTAACTAGAGACGAAAAAGACCTATATAAAGAAAATTATGAGACACTACTGCAAGAAACCAAAAGAGACCTACATAAGTGGAAAAACATACCATGCTCATGGATAGGAAGACTCAACATTGTGAAAAATGTCAATTCTACCCAAAGCAATCTACAGATACAATGAGATCCTGATCCAGATTCCAACGGCATTTTTTAATGAGGTGGAGAAACAAATCACCAAGTTTATATGGAAAGGGAAGAAACCTCAGATAAGTAAAGCATTACTGAAGAGGAAGAACAAAGTGGCAGGCCTCACACTACCTGATTTTAGAACTTATACTGCCACAGTAGTCAGAACAGCCTGGTATTTGTACAACAACAGATACATAGACAAATGGAACACGAGTGAGAACCAAGACATAAATTCATCCACCTGTGAGCAGCTGATATTTGACAAAGGCCCAACGGCTGTTAAATGGGGAAAAGATAGTCTCTTTAATAAATGGTGCTGGCATAACTGGATAGCCATCTGCAACAAAATGAAACAGGACTCATACCTCACAGCATGCACAAAAACTAAAACAAAATGGATCAAAGATCTAAATATAAAATCAAAAACGATAAAGATCATGGAAGAAAAAATAGGGACAACACTAGGAGCCCTAATACATGGTGTAAACAGAATACGTTCATAACTAACAATGCACAAATACAAGAAGTGAAACTAGAATAACTGGGAGCTCCTAAAATTCAAATGCTGATGCTCATCAGAAGTCTTCACCAAAAGAGTAAAAAGAGAACATACAGACTGGAAAAAAATTTTTTTACTACGACATATCCAATAAGCGTCAAAGCTCTAAAATCTACAAGATACTGCAACACCTCAACAATAAAAAGACAACCCAATTAAAAAATGGGCAAACAATGGGAACTGACACTTCACCAAAGAAGACATTTAGGTAGCTAACAAATACATGAGGAAATGCTCAGGATCTTTAGCCATTAGAGAAATGCAAATCAAAACTACAAGATACTATCTCACCCCAACAAGGCTGGCACTAATCCAAAAAACACAAAATAATAAATGTTGGAGAGGTTGTGGGGAGACTGGAACACTTATGCACTGCTGGTGGTAATGTAAAATGGTACAACCACTTTGGAAATTGATTTGGCACTTCCTTAAAAGGCTAGAAATAGAAGTACCATATGATCAAGCAATCCCAGTCCTTGGAATATACCCAAGAGGAATAAAAGCTGTCACATGAATAGACACATGCACACCCATGTTCATTGCTGCACTATTCACAATAGCAAAAAGATGGAATCAACCTAGGTGCTCATCAGCAGATGAATGGATAAATATATTACATACACACAGTGGAATACTACCCAACAGTAAAGGACAATGATGAATCTGCAAAACATGTCACAGCATGGATGAATCTGTAGGACATTAAGCTGAGTAAAATTAGCCACAAAAGGACAAATATTGTATGAGACCACTATTATAAGAACTCAAGGAAAGGTTTAAACATAGAAGAAAACCTTCTTTGATTGTTACAAGGGTGAGGAGGGAGAGAGAGGAGAATTCACTAACTAGATAGTAGACAAGAATCATCTTAGGTGAAGGGAAGGACAACATACAATACAGGGGACATCAGCACAACTGGATTAAACCAAAAGCTAAGAAGTTTCCTGAACACAACCAAACACTTTGAGGGACAGAGTAGCTGGCACTGGGGTTTGGGGACCATGGTTTCAGGAGACATCTAGGTCAATTGGCATAACAAAGTTTATTAAGAAAATGTTCTGCATCCCACTTTGGTGAGTGGTGTCTGGGGTCTTAAAAACTTGCAAGCATCTATCTGAGTTGCATCAATTGGTCCGAATCCACTTGGAGCAAAGGAGAATGAAGACACAAGGAAAATACTAGCCCAAGCGACAAGATGGCCACGTAAACCAGAGACTTCATCAGCCTGAGACCAGAAGAACTAGACGGTGCCCGACTACTACAATGACCACCCTGACAGGGAATACAACAGATGGAGTGGGAAAAAAGTGTAGAGCAGAACTCAAATTCATGTAAAAAGACAAGACTTAATGGTCTGGATGAGACTGGGGGAACGCCCGAAGCCATAGTCCCCAGATGCTCTGTTAACCCAGAACTAAAACCATTCCTGAAGCCCACTCTTCAGACAAAGATTAGACTGGACTATAAAACATAAAATAATACTCGTGAAGAGAGTGCTTCTTAGTTCAAGCAGATAGAGGAGACCAAAATTATGTCTCCTTTCTGGAGGCAGGATGAGAAAGCAAGAAGGGACAAGAGCTGGGGTAGAAGGGGGGAATGTGCTGTCACATTATAGGGATTACAACTAGTGTCACATAAAAATATGTGTAAAAATTTTTGTATCAGAAATTTACTTGAACTATAAACTTTCACCTAAAGCACAATTAAAAAAACAACAACAAAAAAACAGCCTGCTAATGATACAACAACAGACACACTGACCAATGGAACAGAGTCAAGAACCCAGATGTAAATCCATCCACCTTCAGTCACATGATCTTCGACAAATGCCCAAATCAATTAAATGGGGAAAAGACAGTCTTTTTAACACATGGTGCTGGTAAAACTGGATGTCCCTCTATAAAAAAATGAAACAGGACCCATACCTCACACCATACACAAAAACTAATTCAAAATGGATCAAAGATCTAAGTGTAAAACTAAAAATTATAAGGATCATAGAAGAAAAAATAGGGTCAATGCTAGAGGCCCTAATACATGGCATAAATAGCATACAAACCATAACTAACAGTACACAAAGATCAGAAGATAAATTAGATAACTGGGATCTTGTAAAAATGAAACACTTATGCTCATCCAAAGACTTCGCCAAAAGAGTAAAAAGAGAACCTACAGACTGGGAAAAAAAATTTGGCTATTACAAATCAGACAAAGGTCTCATCTCTAAAATCTACAGGAAAATCCAACATCTCTACAATAAAAAGATAAATAATCCAGTTAACAAATGCGCAAAGGATATGAACAGGCACATCACCACAGAAGACATTCAGTTGACTAACAGACACTGAGGAAAAGCTTGCAATTACTAGCCATTAGAGAAATGCAAATGAAAAGTACAAGGAGATACCATCTCAACCTGACATTACTGGAACAAATAAAAAAAAATAGAAAATAACAAGTGTTGGAGAAGTTGAGGGGAGCTTTTAACTCTTATGCACTACTGGAAGGAATGTAACGTGGTACAACCATTTTGGAAAACGATATGCCACTTCCTTAAAAAATAGTGTGATGGTTAAGATTGTGTGTCATCTTGGCTGGGCCATTATTCTCAGTGTTTTAATGTGATCACTCCCATGATTGAATATACTGTGAGTAGCCAGTAAGATGAAAGCGAGTCTCCTTGGGGGTGTGGCTTGCATCTGAATATAAGCAGATGTTTTGGCTTTTTCACCACTCTGGATCCTGCAGCTGCCTCCTGTTGTCTCATCTCTGGTTCTTGGGACTTGAGCTGTCACCTTATCTGCTGAACTTGGGATTCATTGATCTTTACAACCTGTAAGTGGAGCCCTGCTCTCTGACCTCTTGATCTTGGGTTTGCCAGCCCCTGCAGCTATGTGAATCAGGAGAAACCTTGTGGTCTTGCCTGCCGATCTCGGAATTTGTCAACTTTCACAGACTGTGAGTGGGGGCCCTGCTCTCCAATCTGCCAATCTTGGGCTCACCAGCTTCTGTGGCTGCATGACTTGGGAGAGGCCTCTACCCTGATGCATGGACTTGGGACATTCTAGCCTCTACAATTGCTTGAGCTGTTCCCTTGATATAAATCTCAATATATGTATATATTTATATGTGTTACTGGTTTTGCTTCTCTAGAGAACCCAGACTAATACAACTAGAAATAGAAACACCATATGATCCAGCAATCCCACTGCTAGGAAAATATCCTAGAGAAATAAGAGCCATCACACGAATAGACATATGCACACACATGTTCATTGCAGCATTGTTCACAATAGCAAAAAGATGAAAACAACCTAAATGCCCATCAATAGATGAATGGATAAACCAACTATGGTACCTACACACAATGGAATACTACATAATGATAAAGAACAATGATGAATCTGAAATACCATCTCACAACATGGATGAATCTGAATGGCATTATACTGAGTGAAATAAGTCAATCACAAAAGGACAAGTACTATATGATACCACTATTATAAAATTCATGGCAGACTTCTGGCCAACACGGCACTATAGACAGAAGCACCATGCTGTCCCTCCACAGCAAAGACACGAAAAACTAAGTCAAAGACAAATGTCAATCCTGAAACCCTAAGCAAGAAATGAAGATATAAAGAACTCAGCCAAACACCGAGTGGAATAAGAAACTGACAGAGAACAGAGAGTGAAGAGAGATACTTGCAGATGTCCTCTATCAGCCGGTGCAGCACGGATTCGCCATCTTGGACTCCTGTTGGAGATTGACGAACAGGGAGTACAGGAAAGCAGCTTCACAGAGGTGCCAGCAGGAGACAGAACAACCGGTAACCAGTAATGTATGCTTTTCCACCCCCCAACTTTCTTCACCCCCACTTGACCTCCTCTGTTTCCTGCAGCCACAGTCTCTTGGCTGGGAGGCACCAGCTTCAGCCCTGTGCTGCTTGTATTCCACCCGCCAACACTGGCCAGCTCCCTGAGTGCCATTTGTTTGTTGCTTTTTTCCTCTTCTTTTGGCTTCTTCCATACCTCTCACCACCTCCCCAGCCTTTCTCTCAAGTACCTGGCTCCATGTGCCATCTTTACTTCTTCCTGAAAGGCTACGAAATGCCACTCCACTGTTGAACTGCTTCCCAGCCCGTGCTGCCATGCTGGTAGGATCCCTAGGGCTTTTTTTGTTTGTTTTGATTTGTTTGTTTGCTTTCTTTTTCTTTTCTCAGCCTTGGAGCCTCAGTCTGTGCAGCTGTGCAGTGGGATCCCTCGGGACATTTATTTTGTTTGTTTTTCTCTCTTTTTCCCTTTTAGTCTTTCTTCATTTCTCAGTTTCTGGTCTGTCTCTACTTACCTTCTCTTCTTGCCTCCTGAATACCTGATTCTGTGTGACACCTCTACCCCTTCTAGCCAGGCTGTACTTCAAGGCCTGGTAGCCACTTCCCCAGTCTTCGCAGCTGCACCAATGGGATTCCTGGGGGCTTTTTTCCCCCTAATTTTTATTCTTTTCTTCTTTTTTTCCTTTTTGTTTCTCTCCATTTCTCGGTCTCTCATCTCTTCATTCCAATGGAAAAATCCCTTAGCACTCTTTTTTGTTTGTTTCTTTGTTTATTTTTGGCTCATGTTTCTCCTCTCTCCTCTTTCCCATATCCATCTTAGCTCCACACATCAAAATCTCCCCCCTTTCCTGCGTACCTGCACTGTGCACTGAATATCACACCCCCAAACAGCACAAGCATGGCTACTGGAACCTGCCCTGCACTGATTCCCGGCTCACCCTGTTGGCTCTAGTATATGCCACAAACAACCCAACCCAGCAACTCTGCTTCAGCTGAGCAACAGACCCTGCCTTACTGAACAAGGAGGTGAAAAGTATTGTGCCCACAGACGACCAAACAACAAAGAATGCACAGCCTGCCTGCTCAGACATAACCAAATAAAAAGCAGGCCCAAAAAACCCAAATCTACACTCAGTAAATGAGAAAATAATTACTGAATGTCCCGAAGACAGCAGACAATATCAAAACATATGAAAAAACAGGACAGGATGGTCCCACTAGAGATCCAAAATAAAACACCAGATGACTTTCCAGTAGAAGAAAAGGCACTAGAAATACCTGGTACAGAATTCAAACCTCTAATATTCAGAGCTGTCCAAGAGTTGAAGCAAAAAGCAGACAAAAATGAGGAAAAAATAGACAAATCCATGGAAAAGGCAGACAAATTCATGGAAAATACAGACAAAAAATGGAAGAATTCAGGAAAATAATACAGGAACAAAATGCCAAAATAAATTCACAGCTAGAAATCAGAGAAAAACAACAATTAGAAATTCAAAAGATAAACAACAAGATTTCAGAAATGCACAGTGTCATAGAAGGGCTGAGGAGCAGGTTTGAAACGATGGAAGACAGGATCAGTGAAATTGAAGAAGAACACTTGGATACAACTCTGTTCGAGGAAAAATCAGAAAAAAGTGAAGAATCCCTGAGAATTATGTAGGATACAATCAATAGCACAAATCTGTGAGTGATCGGAGTTCCAGAATGGGGAAAAAATGGAAAACACAGAGATTATTGAAGAACTGCTGACAGAAAAACTTCCCCAATATCGTGAAAGATGAAAAGCTGACCCTCCAAGAAGCTCAATGAACCCTATACTGGATAGACCCCAAAAGAATATCACGAAGACATATCATAATCACACTCACTAAAACGAAAGGCAAAGAAAATCCTGAGAGCAACTCAAGAAAAACACAAAGTCACATTAGAAGGAGAAACAATAAGATTAAGCTCGGATTATTTGGCAGAAACCATGCAGCAAGAAAGCAATGGGATGACATATATAAAACCTTGAAAGAAAAAAATTGCCAGCCAAGAATAATATATCCTGCAAAACTCTCATTCAAATATGATGGTGAAATTAGGACATTTCCAGATAAACAGAAATTAAGGGACTATCTAAAAACCAAACCAGAGTTAACAAGAATTATTGAAGGGAGTCCTTCAATCTGAGAACAAACAACATCAGACCACAGGCTGAATCTAGGATGCAGGATCGTACCAGCCAGATACCAACCTAGGAAATGAACTTTCAAGGAATATCCAAAACCAAAAGAATCACAGCAGGGAACCAGAGAGGTTAATCTGTAAATGACAACATCAGAATAATAAAAGAGGGAATAGGTATAGAACCTTCTAATGGAGAGGAAGGCAAGGTGATACCAAGTAATAATAGACTGATTCAAACCTAGGAAGATAAGGGTAAAACCTACTCATCAAAATAAAGAAGAAAAACATAAAGTCTCAGTAAAAACAAAATCTACAAAACAAAAAGAAATGAAAAAAATCCACAAACAAAAGGAATTCAGCACAGGAGAGTAAGAAGAACAAAGATAACAGTGCCACAAAAAAAGCACTGCCAGATGACAGCAATAAACTCACACCTAAATAATTATACTGAATGTAAATGGTCTAAGTGTACCCCTAATGAGACAGAGAGTGACAGAACGGGGTGGGGGGGTACCAAGATCTATCAATATGCTGTCTACAAGAGGTGCAACTTAGAAACAAAACATAAATTTATTAATAATCAAAGGATGTAAAAAAATATATCAAATGAACAGCTACCAAAAAAAGAACAGGAGTGGCAATACTAATCTCAGATAAAATAGACTTTAAAACACAATCCACCATAAAAGACAAAGAAGGTCACTATATAGTGATTAAAGGGACAATCCATCATGAAGACATAACCATAATAAACATCTCCACACCCAATGACAGGGCTCCAAAATACATAAAACAAACTCTAACAGCACTGAAAAGAGAAATGGACAGTTCCACAATAGTAGTAGGAGACTTCAACACACCACTCTCCGTAACAGACAGAACATCTAGAAAGAAACTCAACAAAGATACAGAAGGCCTAAAGGGCACAATCAGCCAACTTGAACTCATAGACATATATAAAACACTCCACCCAAAAGCTGCAAAGTACACATTCTTTTCCAATGCACATGGAACATTCTCCAGAATAGACCACATCTTAGGCCACAGAGCAACCCTCAACAAAATCCAAAACACTGAGATAATACAAAGTATCTTCTCTGACCACACTGCCATCAAGGTAGAAGTTAACAACAGGAAGAGCAATGAAAAAAATAATTTACATGGAAACTGAATAACACCCTGCTTACAAACCTCTGGCTAATAGAAGAAATCGGAGATGTAATAGAAAAATTCCTAGAATGAAATGCAAATGAAAACACATCTTACCAAAACCTTTGGGACACAGCAAAGCCAGTCCTCGGAGGACAACATATACCAATAGATGCACACATCAAGAAGAAGAAAGGGACAAAACCAAAACATTAACTACACAACTCGAACAAATAGAAAAAGAACAGCAAAAAAAGCCCACAGCCACCAGAAGAAAGGAATAATAAAGATCAGAGCAGAAATAAATGAAATAGAGGATAGAAAAACAATAGAAAGAATCAACAAAATCAAAAGTTGGTTCTTTGCAAGGATCAACAAAATCGACAAACCACTGGCCAAACTGACAAAAGAAAAACAGGAGAGGATGCAAATAACCAAAATAAGAAATGAAATGGGGGACATTACAACAGACCCAACTGAAATAAAAAAGGATCATAACAGAGTATTATGAAAAACTATAATCCAACAAATTTGAAAACCTAGAGGAAATAGGTAAATTTCAAGAAATACACTACTACCCAAACTAACACAAAGTGATGTTGAAAATCTGAACAGACCCATAACAAGAGAAGAGATTGAAAAAGTAATAATAATAATTAAAAAAAACAACTCCCAGCCAAAATAAAAAGCCCTGGCCCAAATGGCTTCACTGGAGAATTCTACCAAACATTCAGAGAAGAGCTTATACCAGTACTACTCAAACTATTTCAGAACATAGAAAATGAAGCAACACTTCTGAATTCATTCTATGAAGCCAGCATAACCCTAATACCAAAATGTTGCAAAGACACCACAAAATAGAAAATTAGAGACCAATATCTCTCATGAATATAGATGCAAAAATTCTCAACAAAATTCTAACCAATAGAATTCAACATTATATCAAAAAAATAATACACCATGACCAAGTAGGTTACATACCAGGTACGCAAGGATGGTTCAACATTAGAAAATCAATCAACGTAATCCACCACATAAGTAAAAGGAAAGAAAAGAATCACATCATCATCTCAATCAACACAGAAAAGACATTCGACAAAGTCCAACACCCATTCCTGATAAAAACTCTCAATAAAATAGGTATAGAAGGGAAATTCCTCAACTTGATAAAGGGCATCTACACAAAACCAACAACTAACATCATTCTTAATGGAGCAAAGCTGAAAACATTCTCCTCGAGAACAGGAACAAGACAAGGGTGTTCTTTATCACCACTCCTATTTAACATTGTGCTGGAAGTCCTAGCCAGAATAGTAAGGGAAGAAAAAGAAATAAAGGGCATCCAAATTGGAGAGGAAGAAATAAAACTGTCCCTATTTGCAGATGATATGATACTACGTATAGAAAACCCAAAAGACTCCATGTGAAAACTACTGGAACTAATAGAAAGATTCAGTAGAGTAGCAGAATACAAGATAAACATACAAAAATCAGTTGGATTCCTATACACCAATAAAGAGAACGATGAAAAGGAAATCAGGAAAACAATACCATTTATAATAGCCCCTAAAAAATAAAATACTTAGGAATAAATCTAACGAGGGATGTAAAAGTCTGTCTTAGTCATCTAGTGCTGCCATAACAGAAATACCACAAGTGGATAGTTTTAACGAAGAGAAATTTCCTCACAGTCAAAGTAGGCTAAAAGTCCAAATTCAGGGTGTCAGCTCCAGGGGAAGACTTTTTCTCTCTGTTGGCCTTCTTCTCTTCAGTGTTCCCTCAGACTAGGAGCTTCTCTGCGCAGGGACCCCAGTCCAAAGGATGCGCTCTGCTCCCAGCACTACTTTCTTGATGGTATGAGGTCCCCCTGTCTCACTGTTCACTTCTGTCTTTTATATCTCAAGAGATTGCTTCAGGACACAATCCAGTCCTGTAGATCAGGTCCTGCCTTACTAACACAACTGCCACCCATCCTCCCTCATTAACATCATAGAGGCAGGTTTACAACATACAGGAAAATCACACAGTACCAGGAATCATGGCCTAGCCAAATTAATACACACATTTTTGGGGGGACATGATTCAAACCATGATAAAGACCTATACAAAGAAAACTACAAAACTTTACTGCAAGAAACCAAAGAGATTTATATAAATGGAAAAACATAATGCTTATGGATACGTAGACTCGACATTGTGAAAATGACAATTCTACCCAAAGCAATTTACAAATACAATGCAATCCTGATCCAAATACCAACAACATTCTTTAAAGAGATAGAAAAACTAATCGGTAACTTTATATGGAAAAGGAAGCATCCCCGGATAAGTAAAGCACTATTGAAGAAGAAGAATAAAGCAGGAGAACTTGCACTAGCTGACGTCAGAACTTACTATACAGCTGCGGTAGTCAAAACAGCTTAGTACTGGTACAACGACAGATACATTGACCAATGGAACAGAATTGAGAACCCAGATGTAAATCCAACCACCTACAGTCACCTGATCTCTGACAAGTGCCCAAAGTCCATCAAATGGGTAATGGACAGTCTTTTTAACAAATGGTGCTGGCAAAACTGGATCTCTATCTGCAAAAAAATGAAAACAGAACCCATACGTCACATCATATACAAAAACTAATTCGAAATGGACCAAAGACCTAAATATAAAGCCAAAAACTATAAAGTTCATAGAAGAAAAAAGAGGATCAATGCTAGAGGCCATAGTACATGGCATTAGCAGGGTACAAACCATAACCAACAACACACAAACTCCAGAAGATAAGCTAGATAACTGGGTTCTTCTAAAAATGAAACACTTATCAAAAGAGTAAAAAGAACCAACAGACTGGGGAAAAAATTTTGGCCATTACAAGTCAGACAAACGTCTAATCTCTAAAATCTACAAGAAAATCCAACACCTCTACAACAAAAAGACAAATAATCCAATTTAAAAATGGGTAAAGAAATGAACAGACACATAATAGACACATAAGGAAATGCTTGTGATCACTAGCCATCAGAGAAATGCAAATCAAAACCACAATGAGATAACATCTCACCCTGGCACGAATCAAAAAAACTGAAAATAACAAATGTTGGAGAGGCTTCGGGGAGATCGGAATGCTTATGCACTGCTGGTGGGAATGCAAAATGATACAACCATTTTGGAAAACGATATGGTGCTTCCTTAGAAAGTTAGAAATAGTAATACCATATGATCCAGCAATCCCACTCCTAGGAATATATCCTAGAGAAATAAGAGCCTTCACACCAATAGACATATGCAAACCCATGTTCTTTGCAGCGTGGTTCACAATAGCAAAAAGATGGAAACAACCTAGATGCCCATCAATAGATGATTGGATAAAACATGGTACAATACACACAATGGAACAATGATGAATCTGCAAAGCATCTCATAACATGGATGAAACTGGAGGACATTATGCTGAGTGAAATAAGTCAATCACAAAAGGACAAATACTGTATGAGACCACTACTGTAAAAACTCATGAAAAGTTTTATACACAAAAAGGAACAATCTTTGATGGTTACAAGGGAGGGGAGGTGTGTGTGGGGGGAAACACTAAATAGGCAATAGATAAGTGGTAACTTTGGTGAAGGGTAAGACAGTACACAGTACTGGGGAATCCAGCACAACTTGTACAAGGCAAGGTCATGGAAGCTCCATAGACACATCCAAACTCCCTGAGGGACTGAATTGCTGGTTGGAGGGCTATTGGGACCATGGTCTCGGGGATCATCTAGCCCAACTGGCATAACATGGTTTATAAAGACAATGTTCTACATTGTAACTTGGTGAGTAGTGTCTGGGGTCTTAAAAGCCTGTGAGCAGCCATCTAAGATACTCCACTGGTCTCACCCCTTCGGGAGCAAGGGAGAATGAAGAAAACAAGATACAAGGGAAAGATTAGTCCAAAGGACTAATGGACCACAGCTACCACGGCCTCCACCAGAATGAGTCCAGTACAACTAGATGGTGGCCGGCTACCACCACTGACTGCTATGACAGGGATCACAACAGAGGGTTCTGGACAGAGCTTGAGAAAAATGTAGAACAAAATTCTAACTCACAAAAAAGACCAGACTTACTGGCCTGACAGAGACTGGAGAAACCCCGAGAGTATGGCCCCTGGACACCCTTTTAGCTCAGTAATGAAGTCACTCCCAAGGTGCACCCTTCAGCCAAAGATTAGACAGCCCCATTAAACAAAACAAGACTAATGGGGTACAACAGCCCAGGGACAAGGACTAGAAGGCAAGAGGAGACAGGAAAGCTGGTAATAGGGAACTTAAGTCAAGAAGGGAGAGTGTTGACATGTCACAGGGTTGTTAACCAATGTCATAAAACAATATGTGTACTAACTGTTTAAAGAGAAACTATTTGTTCTGTTAACCTTCATCTAAAGTACAATAAATAAAAAAAAAAACTCATGATAAGTTTTACACACAGAAAGAAACAATCTTTGATGGTTACTAGGGAGGGGAGGAATGGGAGGGAAAAACACTAAATAGACAATAGGTAAGTGGTAACTTTGGTGAAGGGTGAGATAGTACACAATACTGGGAAGTTAGCACAACTTGACCAAGGCAAGGTTAAAGAAGCTTCATAGGCACATGCAAACTTCCTGAGGGACCTAATTACTGGGCTGAGGGCTACGGGGACCATGGTTTCAGGGGACAACTAGCTCAATTGACATAACATACTTTATAAAGAAAATGTTCTACATCCTACTTTGGTGAGTAGCGTCTGGGGTCTTAAAAGCTTGTGAGTGGCCATCTAAGATATTCCACTGGTCCCACCCTGTCTGGAGCAAGGGAGAATGAAGTAACCAAAGACACAGGGAAAGATTAGTCCAAAGAACTAATGGACCACAACTACCACAGCCTCCACCAGACTGAGTCCAGAACAACTAGATGGTGCCCAGCTACGACCACCGACTGCTCTGACATGGATCACAACAGAGGGTCCCAGAAAGAGCTGGAGAAAAATGCAAAACAAAACTCACAAAAAAGACCAGACTTACTGGTCTAACAGACTGGAGAAACCCTGAGAGTAAGTCACTCCTGAGGTTCACCCTTCAGCCAAAGATTAGACAGGCTCAGAAAACAGAACGAGCCTAACTGGGCACACCAGCCCAGGGGCAAGGATGAGAAGGCAGGGAGGCACAGGAAAGCTGGTAATGGGGAACCCAAGGTTGAGAATGGGGAGGGTTGACAAGTAGGGTTGGCAGCCAATGTCACTAAACAATATGTGCACACATTGTTTAATGAGAAACTAATTTGCTCTGTAAACCTTCATACAACGTACAATAAAAAAAATCAAAGGATGCATTGCATTGTGCAAATCTGCTCAAAAGACTTCTTTAAAGTGTTAAAAAACAAAGATGTCACTTTAAGGACTAAAGTGAACCTTACCCAAGCCATGGTGTTTTCAATTGCCTCATATGCATGTGAAAGCTGGACAATGAATAAGGAACACCGAAGAAAAATTGATGCCTTTGAATTATGGTGTTGGCGAAGAATATTGAATATACCATGGACTGCCAAAAGAACGAACAGTTCTGTCTTGGAAGATGTACAGCCAGAACGCTTCTTGGAAGCAAGAATGGTGAGAGTTCATCTCACATACTTTGGACATGTTATCAGGAAGGATCAGTCTCTGGAGAAGGACATCATGCTTAAAGAGTAGAGGGTCATCAAAAAGAGGAAGACCCTCAACTAGATGGATTGACAAAGTGGCTGCAACAATGGACTCAAGCATAGCAATGATCATGAGGATGGTGCAGGACTGGGCAGTGTTTCATTCTCTTGTACATAGGGTTGCTGTGAATCAGAACTGACTCTACGGTACCTAACAACCACAACAACAAGGCAACTGTAACAAGGGCAACTGTAACAAATCCTCAAGGCCCCGGAGAAAAATCTCCCAAGCTGTTTTTTTTTTTTTGTTGTTGTTCCCTTTTTCACAGAACCAGTGCGAAAGGCTGCATAAAGGAACTTCTTTCACCAGATGTGGTAGGCTGATTCTAATGTTCATCTGTAAGAGAAAATGGTCAAAAACAGCTAAGAAACATTTGAACAATTTTGAGAGCTATCACAATTAAAATGCCACAGAGATAGACCGAGTAATGGAACAAAATCTTAGATCTAGAAAAAGCCAGTGTACATCTGGGAATATGGTACATGTTGAAGGAGGTATCTTAAATGTGTGGGAAAAGGAGAGCTAGATCAATAATTGGTGTTTGAAGAACTGATTACAAAGTTGGAAAAAATTTGGTGGCTCTGTTTTACACTATAAACAAGTATAAACTTCACGAGAATTTAAAAAACTAAACATTTTGTAAAGTTATAAAGGTACATTAGAAAACATAGGAGAATATTTTATACCCTTGGCGTAGAACATGCCTATTTATCTATCTTCTCTTTCTCTTACTTACCTATCTTATGTGTGACTATGTTTGAAAATTATACATGACCAAAAGAAAATGAAAAAGAATAAATGAATTTTTCAAAGCTAAAAAAGTATGTAAGCTGAAATTGGATTACATTTCTCTTTAATAAATAAGAAATACCTTATTTGAAATGGGTTCCCTAGATGAATTCTCAGGCCAAATTTCAAGACCATTATCCATTTTGGGAAATACTGATGCGTACCACAGGTGGTATAGGAAACCAAGAGGTATACAAGAGCTGACTGGTGGACTGGGAAATTCTCCCTACTCAGCCACATAGCATTGGTATTAAACACATAATCTTCACTATCTATCTACATTAGACTGGGTCATGGAGAAAATTATATCTCATTTTGTGCAAATCTATGCACATTCGGATTTGTAAGCAATCTTTTAGGAGGTGATGACTGCTTTTACCAAACTATCCAAGAATACTTTCTGTTGTATCTAGGTGCCAGGAACAGCCGGAGGGTTCTGGTTAGGCTGATCCAATTGCAAGGAACAGACATATACTCCAGGTCTGACAGGTACTGATGACCACGTGGGGAAGCCAGAAGCAATAAAGACTCTTCTCAGTGGCTGCACAGCCAGACTTCACACAGGCCTGGGATGCTGGTCATGGCCATTCAGATGCAGCTGTGAACTCGGGAGTTCCGGTTATTTTGCCACGCTTCAAAAACAGGCACTTTCTTATTCCTCTTTTCTGTTTCTCCCATTATTTCTCTCTTTCTATTCTTTCTTGTATTGCACACAAAATCCCCGAGAATTGATTTATTTGATCCAATTAGCCCCAGTCCAACATGATATACTCTGATTTGTTAGAGTTCTCAAAGCAGGTCCCATTACAGGCTGCTGGTCTTCCTTAGCTCCAGCTTCTAGAGATCACTGTCTAATGCAGTAGTCACTAACTATATATGACTATTTAAATTTATGTTTATTAAAAGTAAATAAAATGAAAAAATCCAGTCCCTTAGTTTCAGTAGCCACATTTCAGGTGTTCAATAAGTACATGTGGCTTGTGGTGGCCAGGCTGAATAGCCAAGTTCAGAACATTCCTGCCATGACAGAAAGTTCTACTGGACAGCTCAGGTGGACTCAGCCACAAACACAGTGGCTGGGTTTTGGGACACAGGCACAGCAGTATTTGCACGTGGGCTTGTATCTTACCTATGTGGACAGCAGTCAGAGCTTTGTGGTTGTTCCATTCGTGAAGGTTGGTTCATGCAGGCTGGAGCAGAGGTGGTGAAAGCACTGGACCCAGAGTCAGGGCTAGGGTCCATGCCTACTCCACACCTTTGCTGACTCACATTCTTTGGGCTTCATTTTCTCATCCATAAAACTAGAAGGTTAAAGGAGAAGATTTTTTATTTCTCATCCAGCTTCTAGCACAGCCTGGAGAAGCTCAGTGACTTATTCAGTGAGAGAAGCAAAATGATCATTTCCTGATAGCTAGACCAACATTTTGGTCACCAAAGGACTCAGTGAGAGATAAAGAACATGCTCACCGGTGAATCCTTATGGGAAAGAAAATACTGTGGCCCCATCAATAATTTTCCAGGTGACTCCATCTGAACACATTAAAAAAATATGTTGTTTTTAAGCAAGACGTTTTCTTTTTATTTAATGTTTTACATTTCAAAAGTAATATAGTTAACATTATATTACTAAATTGTGCATGCATAAAATGTTGAAATGGCAAATGTTTTGTTACATATATATTTACCACAATAAAAAAGCAATATATTCTTTACTTTTTAGATAGTTTAAAGGATATAAAGTGGAATGTCACAGATGCTTCTCTCCACAGACAACCTACATTAAGTTTTTTTGTATATCTTTTCAGAAATTCTCTCTGTATACACAGTGGATAAGTGCGAGTCTTTAATACAAATGAACTCGTATTCTATTTACATTCTATTATACTCAGCAGTAAACTTCAGACATGTTTCTGCCCTGGTGCTTGCAGACCCATCTCCTTCTCTAAGTGGCAGTGTTCTGTTGTATGAACCAGTTGACTTTGACTCATGGTGGCCCCATGTGTGTCAGTCTAGAACTGTGCTCCAAAGGGTTTTCAATGGCTGATTTTTCAGCAGAAGAGTGCCAGGCCTTTCTTTCAGGGAACCTCTGGGTGGACTCAAACTGCCAGTCTTTTTGGTTAGCAGCCAAGCCCGTGGATAATTTGCACTGCCCAGAAGCTCCTCTGCTGTATAAGCAAATCATCATTTACTTGACCAGATTTTCCAGGGATGGACATGGGAAATGCTTCCAGTCTCCACTGATAAACATTATGCTGAAGTGATACTTCTGTCCATTTATCTTTGTGCATTTGGGTGAGTGATTCTGGAGGATAGTTTTAGAAGTGGAATTGCTGGGTCAAAAGGGATTTACAGTGAAACCAGTGAGAGCCAGATCTCAAGGGACTGCCTTATTTTGCTGAGTCTCACAAGTTTTCTGCCTCTGACAGGGTGCAGTCTTTTTACTTTTCTATTGCTATTAGTGGACATATTTTGAGTTTTCCTTCTCTGACAGGTTTCTACCTTACACAGATTTCAGCTTTCACAGGTTTTACTGCACATTTTAGGTTTTGAAAGCCACTGTCAGATTATCCTCCCAGATTGCTGGGTGGCTGTCATGGGTTGAATTGTGTCCCCCCAAAATATCTGTCAGCTTGGCTAGGTCATGATTCTCAGTATTGTATGATTGTCTGCCATTTTATCATCTGATGTGATTTCCCTGTGTGTTGTAAATGCTATTGCTGTGATGTAATAAGATGGATTAGCAGCAGTTATATTGATGAGGTCTACAAGATTAGATAGTGTGTTAAGCCAATCTCTTTTGAGATATAAAAGACAGAAGCGAGCAGAGACACATGGGAACCCCATACCACCAAGAAAGCAGTGCCAGGAGCAGAGTGCATCCTTTGGACCTGAGGTTCTTGCGCTGAGATGCTCCCAGACCAAGAGAAGACTGATGACAAGGACCTTCCTCTGGAGCCAAAGAGAGAAGGCCTTCCCCTGGAGCCAGCACCCTGAATTTGGACTTGTAGTCTACTAGACTGTGAGAAAATAAATTTCTCTTTGTTAAAGCCACCCACTTGTGGTATTTCTGTTATAGCAGCACTAGATGACTAAGACAGAATTTGGTACCAAGAGTAGGTTACTGTTGTAATAGATACCTACAATGTGGAAGTGGTTTTGAAAGTGTTAATGGATAGAGGAACAGCAGTGGCAGAGGACCAGCAGCAGCAGAGAACCTGCAGTGGCAGAGAAGTGGCAGCAGCAGAGAACCAGTAGCAGCAGAACCAGAAGACCAGCACGAGATGGCACTGGAGCCGACCTATGGGGCGAAAGACCTGAGTGCCTGTGTGCAGGAGGCTTCCTGGTGGACTGGGTGCCTCTGGGCACTTATCAGTGGAGCTACAGAGCTTTGGAACACTTGCCCCAGCAGAGCAGATGCAGGGTGTGAGGCCGGAAGAAACAAGAGGCCAAGAAACCAGGAAGCAGAAGCTGAAGAGACAAGGAACACAAGAAGCCAAGCTACCTCAGTCTCAAACGGTATGGCCAGGACCTCTGGGGTTCCAAAGGGTGGAGCCATGGCCTCTGGTGTTTCTAAAGGTGGAGTTGCCACTCAGATGGACTAGGAGAATGGTGCACCTAAAGCCAAGGGAGCAGAGTTTCTGTCCCAGTGGGCCAAGGGCCTTCCACTCAGAACCTGGAGAGTGTGGCCAATACGTAGAGTCTAGAGGGCAGGGCCATTGTGTAAATTGTCTCAGAGAACAGAAGATTATTTTCAAAGCCTTGAGGGCTAATGTAATGTGTTCTGCTGACTTGCTTGGTGCCTGTTATCCCTTCTTTCCCTGCAGTTTCTCCCATTTGTAATGGAAATGTCTAACTTGCATCTGTCTTGCCATTGTACTTTTGGGAGCAGATAACTTGTGTTCCAGATTTCACAGATGAAGGGGAATTTTTTGATTTTGGGGCTTGGAATTGATTTAAGACTTCTGTTATGATGTGATGGGGTGAATATGTTTTACATGTAGCAAGGACATGAAAGTTTGGGGGCCAAAAGGTGGAATGTCATGGATTGAATTGTGTCCCCCCAAAATATCTATCAACTTGGCTGGGTCATGATTCCCAGTATTGTATGATTGTCTACCATTTTATCATCTGATATGATTTCCTTATGC
The DNA here is from genome assembly GCA_030035585.1 of Dugong dugon. Lineage (NCBI taxonomy): Eukaryota > Metazoa > Chordata > Mammalia > Sirenia > Dugongidae > Dugong > Dugong dugon. Next base: position 71,320,779 of record CM057461.1, read on the forward strand.
ATTGTAAATGCTATCACTGTGATGTAATAAGGTGGATTAGCAGCAGTTATACTGATGAGGTCTGAAAGATTAGATAGTGTGTTAAGCCAATCTCTTTTGAGATATAAGAGAAGCGAGCAGAGAGACATGGGGACTTCATCCCACCAAGAAAGCAGTGCTGGGAGCAGAAGGCGTCCTTTGGACCTGAGTTTCCTGCACTGAGATGCTTCCAGAACAAGGGAAGACTGATGACAAAGACCTTCCTCCAGAGATGACAGAAAAAGCTTTCCCCTGGAGCTGATGCCTTGAATTTGGACTTGTAACCTACAGACTGTGAGAGAATGAATTTCTCTTTGTTTAAGCTATCCACTTGTGGTATTTGTGTTATAGCAGCACTAGATGACTAAGACAGTGGCACAAATGATTTGTGCTCTGCTGGTAACCAAAAGGTTGGTGGTTCGAGTCCACCCAGAGTGTTTCAGACAAAAGGCCTGGCAATCTGCTTTTGTAAAGATTACAGCCAAGAAAATCCAGTGTGATGCTTTGTAAGAGCATGGGGTCACCATGAATAGGAATCAACTGGATGGCACAATAATAACGACAAAGTCTTGCAAAGAGTATAATGAAAGCAGCTGCTTCTCCTTACCTTTGGGGAGTAGTATAAAACTTTTTAGTCCTTGCTTACAAGATAGGTATCTTGTTTTGCTTGAATTTACATTTTAACTATGGGTGAGGTTGAGCATTTTTCATGTTTATAAAACCAAAAACCAAATTCTGACTGATAGCAAGTATATTTCTTTTCTTTGAGATAACATTAATACTTCTTGTCACTTTTATCTTGCTGTTTTTCATCCCCTTTTTGGAAAAAGTTTTTTGTATATTAAGAACAAAGGTCACCAATATTTTTACGGGCTAAGAGGCTTCAAGATTAGTGAGAATGGGCAGTTAAGAAGTGATGAAAATGTGTATGCTTTGATCCATTTATCACTTCTAAGAATTTATACTTCCAAAATAACTAAATAGTTTAGTAGGAGACAAGAGCTATGTGTTCACTGATATTCATTTTAAAAAATGCAAACAACTAACATATAACCCTTAAAAATAAAAAAACTATTTTGAGACCATATGCAACATGGAAAATGCTTCTAATATGATATTGAGTGAAATAAGCCAAATGCAAACTATTTACACGATGATAACAGCTACAGAAAAATGTGAGCCAAATAGCTTCATGCAAATGGTCTCTTCCTGGAAGGGAATATGGAAAAATGAAAACAGTGATGTATAAGGGAAATGGAATTGTAGGAGACCCTTCTATGATAAACGTTGAACTAAACAAGAGAGAATGTGTAGAAAGGCTTTACAAAGACAAAGGCAGCAAAGAAGCCCACAAGTCCTAGAGGGCGGTCCAGAGGCCAGGGGCGGCGTGTGCCAGGTGCAAACTGGAGACAGCGAGCTGTGGAGTCGTGTAGAGCAGGGACTACATTCCACCACATGCTTATGTTCATGTACTCAGCACTCAGACCTGGAGGGACACCACAGGTTTGTCTAATGTACGTGGTGTGTGCAGCGTGTGCGACAGCTGCACCGGCCTTCTCTCCATCCTGGCCACATCTCGCACCATCACTCACTGGTACTTCATGACTTTTATCACGATTGTCTATGATCTCGTTCAGTTTTGCTACTAATTGACTTTAAATCAATTCATTCTTTTCACCTGGTCACGTCTTAAATAATAGTGTCACTTGTTATGTTTTCCTAAAGCATATTAAAATTAATACAAAACTATTAAAAAAAAAAAACCTTTTCATCAGAGTTCCCAGTAATCACCTTGTTACCCCAGGAGCACACGCACCAAAGTTTGGAAAATGCAAGGGACTAGAGGAACTACATTTTTGCTTAAAACTTTTGTTCTGTCTAAAATAAACTAAGTTTATATTGGACTCAAATTAGCAGAGGTACTTCAGGGACACAGCTTCTTCTTGGGCTTGAACATGCACCCAGTGCCAGAACGGCAAGCATGCAAAGGGTACAGAGCTGCACTGGGGTAGGGCCAGTCCCCCACCTGCCAGCCACGCTCTCAGCCACAGACCCTAGTTAGAAAACCCAGTGCAAGAATTATTCGCAAAAGTGATTGTTTCTTTCCTTTAAAAATCTCTTACCCAAATCAAGTAGTGTAAGATAAATGTTCTTAGGAATCAACCTCCTTGAACAAAACACCGGATCTGGGAAAACTCTTAGAGGCAAATAGTACAGATGGTGGATGACAATCATGACATCCAGATTTGGCTACAGCTACCCCAGCACCCAGAGCACATCTGCTTAATCCCTGAAGAAAGATGGAGAAATAACTACTACTGAGAGTGGGGATGCTAGGTACACCTTACACTGCCACATTATTTGATTCTACTGTTTTCCTCCTGAAGGTATGCTGACATAGGAAAAGTCAGAGTCATTGTCTGGAGCACACCATTATAAAAGGGTTCTGCTCTAATCAAATGTTATTCTGTAGATTTTACTTATTACCTTTTTTTATATTACTACACACTGTTTCATTGCCAATTTTTTTTAATTTATCAATTTAAAATTCAACTCAAATTTGCATGCCAGTGGAATAGGAAAAAAGACAAAGATTGAGGAAGAGGGGGACTGGTAGAGCTAGTTGACACTGTAGGGACAATGAGCACCAGCATGTGAGCTAGTTGACACTGTAGGGACAATGAGCACCAGCATGTGAGCTAGTTGACACTGTAGGGACAATGAGCACCAGCATGTGACTTCATGTCCACTACAGTTGCTGCAATTCCGTGACAAGGCTGCAGGGATCGTGCAGTGGGCACCCCCACACACACTGGGTTCAGTATCCCAGACAGGCAAGTCTATGCCCTATTTTTAATGATTTCCAAGGAAGTAGATTTTATCACCTCTTTTCATCACTCTGACCAATGCTGATAAACTCTCACTACCAGAAACTCTTTTATCAAAGACACATTAATTCCTTATGTTGGGCTTGCAGCCATATCTTTTTATAAGCTCTTATTTTCCATCTGAGCTCAAGACTGAGTGTCTTGTGTGGCAGTCTTCAAATTTAGAAGAGAAGTTGGAGGCCTAGTCAGCCTGGTCAGCCTGTAAGGGAGCATCCATGTGAGGCTGGAACGTCTGAATTCTTAATTCTTGGTCTCTTAACCAGGTAGACTGACCAGAGGAGCAGGTCTGCCAACCACCATCATGCTCTTCTCCAATACTGGATCTGAGGGGGTCTGAGGGCTTCACAGAATCCTGCATATTCTGTCTCCCAAACAAAGGGCACACAGTAGGAATCTGGCAGATCCGATCTTTAGATTCATGTTGATTCATGTGGGACTCACAGGTGGAGGAGGAATCCCCCATGCTTTTCCATGTGTGCTGCTCTTGATCCATACCCGCCTCCATCTGTATTCTGCATTTATTCTTTCTCCTTAGTCAGTTGCATTTGAAAGGAAAACAAATGCATGATCAGGTAAAGAAAATGGCACAGGGTAAAACTATGAAAATGGTCCAGACTCCAGACTCAGGTTCTCTCTTTAGCGTAAGTACTACTACAAATTTCTCATCCATCCTTCCAGAAATACTCTAAGCCTGTATAAGTTGTGTGTATGTGTGTGAAACTCTCTTTTTAAAACAATCGAAGCATATTATGCCCATTGTTGTGTATCCAGTAAATCCTTTGTTATTTCTCTGGAGTAAGTTAGGTTTTCCACGTACATGGCAAGATTCCAGAGCTGGATTATGAATGCTCACAAGGGTCTCAATGGTCATGAGGGTCCATTTCTTTATCCAGAAGCAGACAGGACTGGCCATCTTTCTTTCCTTTTTATTGAGGTATTAAGTAGATCAAGAGCATGTTATAGACCAGTGTTTCCTCATGTAGGATGCTGTATCAGTTTCCTATTGGTGCTGTAACAAATTACCACAAATTTCATGGCTTAAAACAGCACAAATTTATTATATTACAGTTCTTTCGGTCAGAAGTCTGACATAGGTCTCATTAGACCCATCACTTCTTAATAATTTTACTATTATTTATGTTCATAAGGTTATCTATATCTATTTTATCTGTATTGTTGAAATGCTATATAAATCAAGGTGTTAGAGGGCTGTATTCCTTTCTGAGGCTCTAGGGGAGAATCCATTTCCTTGCCTTGTCCAGCTTCTAGAGGCTACCCACATTCCTTTGCTTGTAGCCCCTTTTACCATCTTCAAAGCCAGCAGTGAGGCATCTTCAGATCTCTCTCTCTTTGATCTTGTTTCCATACTCACATCTCTTTATCTGACTCTGACCATCTACCTCTGTCTTCTACATTTGAGGACGCTAGAACCACCTGGGTAATCCAGGATCATCTACCTATTTTAAGGTCAGCTGATTAACAATCTTGATTCTATGTGCAATCTTAATTTCCCCTTTGCTATGTAATTTAACATGTTCACATGTTCTGGGGATTAGGATGTGGACATCTGTGCAGGGGCATTATTCTGTTTACCACAGATATTAATTGATATTACATTTTAAAAAAAAGGAATGGAATTTTGGGGTTGTTTTTTTTTTTCAGTTTTATTTTCAAATAGACACACAGCCTTTGACATGGAAAAGTACACTGTGACTTTCCAAAAGAGGAATATAGTATTCAGTGTTCTCCAAAGTGATGTGACCATAGAATCCCCTTCCACAGAGTTACTATCAGACTAACTGTTGGAGGATCCCATGTTGGAAAACTGTGATAGACAAAGGGCACCCTGGGCTTTTAACAAGGCATTTGACAAGGTCCCTCGTGATAACTTTGTGTGGAGAAATGTGGGTGGGATGATCTTGTTATTAAGTGGATTTCTAACTAGTTGAGAGCCAATAAAAGGAATGATGTCAATCTGGGAACAGGGTTTACAGTGGAGTGCTACAGGGCTCCCTCCTTGTTCAATAGTTAAATGAAGATATTTTCAATTGGTGTGAAGCTAGAGACAGTGAATAATCTGAGTAGCCAAGACCTTGACAAGCTTGCAAGATGCCAGAGATTGCTCCAGGATAACAGCTCCATTGAGAATAGTGTAAAACAGCCACACTGAAAACCTCTCCTTCCTAGATTGCATCCTGGACAGCAGCAGGAAAGAGATTAATGCCTGACCCAGCTCTTTGTGTGATAGTCAGGTGGGTGGATCTCTCCCACCTCTGAGGGCTCAAGCACTGCTGAGAATCTTTGATGTTTTTAAAGCTTCACTATTTAGGAAAAAATGCTTCAAGATGAGCTGAGGTGGTACTTTAACATTTCTTCAATTATAACTGAGATTTTCCTCTAAGCATAAAACTTCAGTGTTCTCATTTGTTTTTTCATTTCCTAACTCCAGTACTGGACTGCATACTTTCAGTCCAAATTACCAGTTATTACAGAGTAAGAGATTCATCATCCATTTGACCGATATATAAAAGCATATTGTTTGCTAGGTACTCTGCTGGATACTGGAAGACTGTGAAGATGGAAGGTGCATAGTACCCAGTCCTTGCCCCTAACTCGTTTACTGTACAGACCCTCCCAGTTTCCTACTCAGAGTCTGTCCCATCCCTCCAACCCACTTCTCCCCCTACCTCCTTTGCTAATGAGTAACAAATGTACCAGCCCCAGGAGAGGAACCCTGAACGGCTTCCCATTCTCCTTGCAGCTGAGGGGTAGTCACAAGACTCAGCTCTGGCCAAGGAGATATAAGACTCTCAGGGAAGTGGTTTCTGGCAAAGAACTTTTTCTATCCACAAAATCAGAATCTTGTAAGGAGAGAGTCTTTGTCCCTGGTCCTTCCTTATTGATTGGCCATGAGATGACCAGCCTCAGGACAGAATGGCTTCAGTTGCTGATGGCCAAGCAGAAGGGTTCCTGGTGGTGACCTTGGGCAGTGGAACTGACCCTGGAGACACCTGCCTCCATTTTTCCTGCAGCCATTGCACCCTGTCTGGGGTCTTCTGTCTCCTCTTCACCTGTCTAAAACCTGATGCCACCTGCTTGAACAGTCAAGGGCTCTCTGTCCTGCCAGCTCCTGGCTGGAAGCTGTGGAGAAGCAGTCTCTGAGGGCAGAGGGGCCTGGCAGCAGTTCCCCACCTTCCCCTGATGGCTTTTCATATATGCCCTGAATCATATTAAGGAATTTCCCTTCCATTCCAATCTTCTTTAGGGTTTTCATCAAGAAAGGATGTTGGATTTTATCAGATGCTTTTTCTGTATTCATACAGAGATGATCACATGGTTCTTTTCCTTTGTTCTATTGATGGGGTATATTAAGCTGATTGATTTTCTAGTGTTGAACCATGCCTGCGTTTTCTGGAATAAATCCCACTTGGTCATGGTGTATAACTCTTTTAATATGCTGTTGAATTATGTTCACTAGCATTTTGTTGAGGATTTTTCAATCTATATTCATGAGAGATATTGGCTTGTAGTTTTCTTTTCTTGTGATGTCTTTGTCTGGTTTTAGTATCAGAGTTATGTTTGCTTTATAGAATGAATTAGGGAGTACAGCCACTCCTCATTTATTGACATGATTAGGTTCCAGAGTCAGATTGTTATGTAAAAATCAGCATTATGTGAAAATGAAGGATGACCACATCAGATCACAAAATGGAGAATGACTACATCATTACATAACTGCCAAATTATATATTACATGACTGCCAAATTGTCTTACTACATAATTGCCAAATTACATCATTACATAACTACCAAACCACTGAGAATTGGCCCAACCAAGTTGACACATAAGCTTAACCATCATAGCCAGCGCTACTCTCACCTCACACCTCAGCATTTGTTACTGCTAGACATGCATTGTTAATAAGCAAAATAGTTGGATAGTAGATTTTCTGCTATTGTCATAAATGCAAAATGTCAGATAACAAGATAGTCAATAACTGAGGAGTAGGTGTATTCCTTCCTTCTCTATCTTTTGGAAGAGTTTAAGCAGTATTGGTGTCAATTCTTCTCTAAATGTTTGGGAGAATTCCCCAGTGAAACTTTCTGGTCTGGAACTTTTTTTGCTGGGAGGTTTTTAATCATCGATTCATTCTTTTCACCTGTTATGGATCTGTCAAGACTTTCTGTTTCCTCTTGAGTCAGTTTGGGTAGGTTGTGTGCTTCTAAGAATTTGTTCATTTCATCTAGGTTATCCAGTTTGTTGCCATACAGTTGTTCATTATATTCTATCATAATTCTCTTTATTTCTGTTGGATCAGTTGTAATGTCCCTTCTTTCATTTCTTATTTTGGTTACTTACATCTTTTCTCTTTTTTTCTTTGTCAGTCTAGCTAAAGGTTTGTCAATTTTATTGATCTTTTCAAAGAAGCAACTTATGGTTTTGATTCTACTGTTTTTCTGTTTTCAGTTTTATTTATTGCTGTTCTGATCTTTGTTATTTAATTTTTTCTGGTAGGTTTAGACTGAGTTTGAGCTTCTCTTTCTAGTTCCTGGAGCTGTAGAGTTAGACTGTTGATTTGAAATCTTTCTTCTTTTTTCATGTAGGCATTTATTGCTATAAGTACTGCCTTCACTGCATCCCATAAGTTTAGGTGTGTTGTATATTCGTTTTCATTTGACTTTAAGAAATTCATAATTTCTTCCTTGACCCATTGTCCTTGACCCATTGGTAGTTTAACAGTGTGTTGTTTAATTTCCATGTTTGTGTATTTTCTATGTTTTCTTTTCTTGTTTTATTGATTTCTAGTTTCTCTGTTGTAGTCAGAGAAAATACTTTGTATGATTTCAATCTTTTTAAATTTATCAGGACTTGCTTTGTGACATAACATGTGGTCTATTCTGGAGAACGATCCATGTGCACTGGAGTAGAATGTATATTGTGCTACTGTTGGGTGGCGTGTTCTATGTAAGTCCGTTAAGTCTTGTTGATTTATAGCATTGTTTAGGTCCTCTGTTCCCTTGTTGCTCTTCTCTCTAGATGTTCTGTTCAATATTGAAAGTGATGTATTGAAGTCTCTAACTGTTATTGTAGTGCTATGTATTTCTCTTTTCAATCCTATCAGTATTTGCTTTATATATTTAAGTGTTCCGATGTTGGGTGCATATATATTTATGATTGTTAGATATTTTTGATTAATTGACCCTTTTATCACTGTATAATGTCCATCTTTATCTCTTCTAACAGATTTTGTCTTAAAGTTTGTGTGGTCTGATATTAAGATTGCCACCCCAGCTTTAAATAATAACTGTTTGCATGGAATATTTTTTTCCATCCTTTCACTTTGAAACTGTTGTGTCCTCTGGCCTAAGGTGTGTCTCTTGTAAACAGCATATAGTTGGATCATTTTTTTTAAATTCATTATGCCATTTTCTGCCTTTTAATTGAAGCATTTAGTCCACTTACATTCAATGTAATTACTGATAAGAAGTGACTTACTTCTATCATTTTGTTATTCATTCTTTACGTGTCTTAAGCCTTCTTTGTCATTGTCCTTTACTACTGTTTGCTTTTGTGTTTTGTTTGTTTATTGTGGTAAGCCATTTTTGTTCTTTTCTCCTTTTGGGGTATTTTTTAAGATATTTTCTTAGTGGTTACTATGAACATTACATTTAACAGTTTGTATTTATAACATCCTATTGTAAGTTGGTACCAATTTAACTTCAATAACATACAAGAAATTCTATACCTATACCATTCCTCTCCCCCTTTTTGTTGTTGTTATCACTAATTATGTCTTCATAGTTTATGTGCCCTGTAACATAATTTTATCCTTGCTTTATATATATTTGTTATTTAAAAACATGAAGGACAAAACAATTAGAATGATTAAGCATGAATATCTTATTACTAGTCCTTATACTTTCCATACAGTTCTCTGTATTAGGGATCTTTCTTTTTGTGTATAGCTTTCAATTACTTTCTAGTGTCTTTTCCCTTCCATCCACAAAATTCCCATTAGCATTTTTTGTAGGGCCAGTCTGGTAGATATGAACTCTCTCAGCTTCTGTTTGTCTGAGACTGATTTAATTTCACTCTTATTCATGAAGGACAGTTTCACTGGGTACAGTATTCTTGGAAGACATTTTTTCTTTCAGTACTTTAAATATATCATTCCATTGCCTTGTGGCCTTGTTTCTGAGGAGAAATTGGCACTTAATCTTATTGTGGATCCTTTGTATGTGACTGTTAGCTTCTTTCTCTGTCTTTGTCTTTACTTTTTGAGAGCTTAACTATGATGTTTCTTGGTATAGATCTCTTTGGGTTCATCCTTCTTGGGGTTTTTTGAGATTCTTGGATTTGTAGATTCACGTCTTTCATCAGATTGAAGAATTTTTTTGTCATTATTTCTTCAAATATTCTCTCTGTCCCTTTCTCTCATCTCCTTCTGGAATTCCCGTGATAAGCAAAATAGTTGGATAGTAGATGCATATATTAGGTCTTTTGTTGTTGTTCCATAATTCCATTAAACTGTGCATAGCCTTCTTGAGCCTCTGTTATTGTTGCTCTTCAGCCTCTGTAAATTCCACTATCTTATACTTTAATTTGCTGATTCTTTCTTCTGCCTGATTAAATCTGTTGATAAGAACTTCTTTTTTATTTCTCATTTCATTTATTGTCCCTTTCAGTTGGAATATCTTTTTTTTTTAGATCCTCATTTTGTTCTTGCATTGTTTTCCTTATGTCTTTGAGATCTTTGTCAATGTTTTCCCTTAAGTCTTTAATTATGTTTAATGTTACAGTATCATATACTTCCATTTCTTTTCATTATTTGGTCTTCCCTAGATACGGTTTCACTCATGTTTATTTGGATGGGCCATACTTTCTCTTTTCTTGGTGCATACTGTAAGTTTTCTGTTGGAGCATTGGAGTTTTCAAGGGTGTTAACTTTCTCAGTTCTCCCAGTATTTGGTATTTTTGCGCGCACTACTTTCTGCAAAAAACCTCTTAGGTATGCATAGCCTTCAGCCTTTGCCTACTGTTTCCTCTCCCTCTCTGTGATAGTTCTTTCTCCCTCCCTGGTTTAAGTAGAATTCAAAAGTTCCAAGTCTTGGTTTTCAACTTTCAATATCTCCCAAACACACCAGAGAACACGCTGTGGTCAACCTGTTCGGCAGCAGGCACCGCCACTCATGTGAGATAGCATTTACTAATCAATCTGTCTACTAGGAGCACAGTCCCCTGTCTCTGGTTATTACTTTCTTCCCTTCTCTGTTTCTGCAACCACACTTTCAGTCAGAAAACCCACACCCAGCAAACCCCCTTCAGGGCAGGGTGTTGCCCCCTAGTTTTGTCCGAGGCTTCCTTCCTTGCTCTGCAGAGGCTGCTTATATCTGAGCTGTCATTCAGGGGAAGCACAGACAGACTTTCCTTCATTTCAGGAGGAGGGGCTGGCACCGTACAGAAGACCTCTGAGAGATCTCTCTTGTTTTCAGAGCCCCAGTTGCCCTGTGGTGGTTAGGGGAGCAGTCTCCACTTAGGTGACCTGCCTCTTGGCTGCACTGTAGGGAAGCTTCTGCAGAGGTTTGTATTAGTCCAGCAGCTGACAGTTATTGGGTGGTGGAGTGGTTATCGTGTTCCAAACAATCCCCCAGGGAGGTCTGCCTTGTTGCTATCAGAGCCCATCCCATAGTTGGCTGTGGGTATAGCCTCCACTCAAGATGGCTGCTTCCTAGCACAGAACAGCTTCAGTCAGCAGTCCTCAATGCTGACCAGAAAGGGGAGCAGACAGACCCAGATTGACTCCCACAGAGGTCTGGCCTGTTGGTTTCAGAAGCCTGAGCTATGGAGTGCACAGAGAGGCAGGTAGAGTGCTAACTATGGCAGCAAACTCTACTGCAGGGGCCTTCTGTAGCAGTTTGCAACAGCATGGCAACCAACAGTTACCAGTTGGAAGAGGGGGTGTCATGCTCCTGTCAGATCCCCACAGAGGTCTGCCTTGTTATCAGAGCACCCCCCACCCTGGGTAGATTTTTGGCTGTGAATGCAACCTCTACTCAAGATGCCTGCTTCTTAGTACACAGCAGCCTCAGTCAGCAGTCCTCAGTGCTAATCAAAAGTGGGGGCAAACTAACTCAAATTGACCCCAGGGAGATTTGTCCTGTTGATTTCAGAGGCCTGAGCTATGGGCTGTGCAGGGAGGCAGGTAGAACGCTGACTATGGAAGCAGACTCCACTGCAGGGGCCTTCTGCAACAATTCACAGATTCACAGCAGGCTTGCAGGAGACAGTGTCTGTGTAGGGGAGGGATTGTCATGCTCAGAACAAGCCCCAGGGAGGTCTGATTTGTTGCTATCGGAGCCCACTCCCCCTGTAGTATGTTGGCTGTGGGTGTAGCCTCCAGTCAGTATGCCTGCTTTCTAGCAAACAGCAGTTCCAGTCAGCAGTCCTCGGCACCAACTGGAATAGGGAGCAGTCAGACCTGAACTGACTGTCTGGGAGGTCTGTCCTGTTGGTTTCAGAGGCCTGAGCTATGAGGTATGCAGGGAAGCAGATAAAGTGGTGGCACAGTGGTTAAGAGCTCCGCTGCTAACCAAAAGGTTGGCAATTTGAATCAACCAGCCACTCCTTGGAAATCTGATGGGGCAGTTCTATTCTGTCCTGTAGGGTCACTATAAGTCAGAATAGACTCAACGGCAGAGGGTTTGGTTTGGTTTATAGGAGCAGACTTCACTGTAGGGGGCTTCTGCAGCCATTCATATTAGGCTTGCCGCCAACAATGTCCAAACAGACCCCCAGGGAAGCTGCCTTGTTGATTTTAGAGCAGAAATTTGTGGTTCTGTCTTTTTGTACTGGCAAGGAGTGTGGTTGTTAGGGAAGCAAGCTGTTTTGCTTGGGCTGCTTCCCTAGTTCACTGTAGCTGGTGGCCTTTGTGGCTTGGGGAAGGGGCAGGGACAGTGGGGGAAGTGATTTTCCTGCTGTATGTGGCTCATTGTTGATTTATTGATTCTTGCCTCTCTGTTGTTCCCCACTGCTTCCCTCTGCTCTCCAGTTCAGAGTCCCTCAAAGCTGAGCACCTTTTTCTTCTTGTATTTGTGGGGGAGAATTGGAAGGATGATCTGTTTATGTAGCTATCTTCCCAGAATCCTTTCATCAAATTATTTATGCTGGGCAGGAGAAAAGGACTGAGGTTATCACAGCTTTCATTTGTTAGATCTTAAATAAATGGTTTGATGTGGCATATTTTACTGATATGTCTGGTTTCTTAAACCTTTGGTCTCCTCTGATGAGAAACTGTCCAGGAAATATGCCCCCGCCCCCCCCCCCATCCCCCACTTTTCTTTCTTCCTGTTTCCATCCATACGTTATGCATTTTGATTCCAGCTACCTTTGTCATATTGTAAAGAAAGTCTGGGGCATCCTTTTATTGATTCTGCCCCTTTGCTTCTGGTCACAGGAAGGCTCATGAAAGGATCCTTGAGTGGTATTAATGCCATAAACTTGATTAATTCACTTAAAAAAAATTGTTGCCTTTTTAAATTAAATTGGAAAATTCAAAAAGCTATAGCTTCACATTTCAAACTTTAAAAAATGGAGTGAGAAGCTAACACCATTTTAAACACAGAAGAATCTTGCTTTTTTTTTTTTTTTTTACCTAGGAAGTCTTTCTTTCCTATTAAAATCACAAAGCAATTTGAAACATTAGCCCCATTTTGTCCTGTTTAGCTTAAATAAATGCTGTTGTTAGTCGCTGTGGAGATTCATGGTGATCCCATGTGTGCAGAGTAGAACTGCTCCGTAAGGTATCCAAGGCTGTGACATTTCAGAAGCAGATCACCAGGCCTGTCTTCTGAGGTACCTTTGGATGGATTTGAACCACCAATCTTTTGGCTAGTAGTATAGCGCTTAACTGTTTGCACAGCCCAGGCGGTAACTTAAAAAATAGGGAGATGGTAAAGATGACACACTTACAGTAACTAGAAGTGTTTAAATCTAGCTGCTTCTGAGAGGTCCCCACATTCTCATGGTGAATTCAAAACTGAATGAGATACAGTGTGTAGCTCCTGTCACTTAGAGGTCAACTATTGCAAGGGTGCCCACAAGACTGTCTCTCCTTACCTCTGTTCTTCTGGGCTTCCAAATATCTAACAATGGTCTCCCATGAGAACACCAGGTGAGAATCAAGAGGCCTGGAATTTCAAATATAGTCTTGATCATTTGTGTTAGAATTTGGCCATTTTTTTTTAGATTAAAAAACTGAAGTTGAACTAAATTTAGTAGTTTATTTAAAATAAAGCTTAATTTTACATCAGACTTTTTTTTTAATAGTGCCCAAGCTAGGACCGCTGTAGTGGGTTGAAAAAGATATATCTACTTGGAACCTGTTACTGGCCTTATTTGGAAAATGAGTCTTTGTCAATGTGGTTAGGTATCATGAGATTTTTTCTGGATTACCCAGGTGAGCCCTAAATCCAATGACATGTGTTCTTATAGGAAGAGGAGAAGGCTCAGAGAAGGAGGCTATGTGAAGATGGAGGCAGAGACTGGAGTGATGTGTTCACAGGTTAAGGAATGCCAAGGATTGTCAGCTGTCACCAGAAGTAAAGAGAGAGGCATTGGACAGTTTCCCCTTCAGGGTCTCCAGAAGGAACCAACACTACCAATACCTTTGGACTTCTAGCCTCCAGAATTGTGAGAGAATAAATTTCTGTTGTTTTAAGTCACCCAGGTTATGGTAATTTGTTATGGCAGTCACAGGAAAATAATATACCCTCCTTCCTCCTGGAAGCACCATTGTTATACAGGCAAAAGCGTTTGGAGTCTGTATTGTGCATACACTTAATGCCCTGCATGATAACAATACTTAACGCTATTTTAGCACTTCACAGTTTACAAAGCACCTTTTCCACAGACTTTCTCCAACTTTAGATCATTAAATCAAGGCACAGGAATCTGACAGGTGTTATAGATATGACCTAGAAGGGCTGTCTGGGAACCTCTGGGTGGACTGCAGCTGAGGAAGGCGGTTGAACTCTGCCGCCCATTTGCCAGGTGACCTAGGCCCTTCTTGCCTCAGTTTCCTCACCTGTAAAATGAGGACAACAAGAGTGGTTCCTCCACAGGGCTCCAGTGGGTATTGTTGAGGAAGTAAAATTCCTACTAACTCAGAGTCCTATCTGGAATACAATGCATCCTAGGTAATCTGCCAAAAGAGATTACAAAGACAGACAGAAATTCTGCTTCATTTGTACAACCATGCAACCACATCTTCAGTCACCACCTACAGAAGTTCTTAGGATTAGCCTTCCCATAAGAGTACTTGACAGTATCATTTGCTTCACATTCTTTCATAAAGTTCATCCTAAATACAGTTGGGTGTCCAGGTAGCCATTTGTTTTAGTTAATTGCTTTTATTCGAAGGAATAATAAGACTTTTGTCATTTTCCCTGCTAGTAGATGGTTACAGCTACCAGAAAGGCAAGTATGTTAACCTCCCCAGAGACAGAGAAAGTGGGGTGTTACCTTCTCAAATGTTTACATTTAAAAAAGAATGAATTGAAGACACTTGACAGACATCTGGGTAGTAAAGCTGGCAAGAGGCCTACCTTTATGAAGATTTGTACACATATGAAAACATTAGAGAAAGGTTAGAGAAACCGCTAAGTTTCTTAGGGATATGCTCTAAGAAGTAGGAGGAAAGGTCTCTTTTCCTTTTGACAACAGGAAAAATTCATTTTTAAAATTTACTCTCATTGTTGTTAGGTGCCATAGAATCAATTCTGACCCATAGCGAAACTATATGACATAGTAGAATTGCCTCATAGGATTTCCTAAGATGTAATCTTTATTGGAGCAGATGGCCAGGTCTTTTCTCTCACAGAGCCGCTGGGTGAGTTCAAACCACTGAACTTTGGGTTAGCAGCTGAGCGCTTAACCATTGCACCACCAGGGCTCACTAATTTACCCTTACAGTATTAAATGAGAAGCTATGTGTGAAGTGCCTGGCCCATAGAAAAAGCTTAACAATGACAACAGTGACTCAGAAAGCATGTGCTGAAATGATTTTTCTCATAGTTGCATTCATTATATAAGAGTTCTTGGTTGGTGCTGAGAAATACAGCATTATGCCCCAATAGAAGTCTCTCTCCTCAGTCTGAGCCCTCAAGGGTCTGGGCTGGGACACTGGGGGCAGAAACATGAGCATTTTCTATCTTTTGAAGGTCTTATGCTCTTGTGGTGACTGATAAGTCTTAGGCCAGGAAGCAGATGCCTCTGCGAGGGAGACAAAACCCTGCAGCCACCAGGATGTGGGGGAAGCTAGGGCAGGGATGGGCCGGCTACATCCTCCCAGCAAAGGGACCTATATGCTGAATCCCGTCCTGATGGTGCCCAGGGCAGGTCTCACCAGGGTTAGAGCCTAGGCTCACTCTGCAGCTTATGACTTTCCTTGTCATCTGGTGCCTGGTGTAACTTCTCATCACCTTCAAGGCATCCCTGAACACAGCAAGGCTGCAGGCCAAGGTGAGGTCCACCCCCAAGGCAGAATAAGCTACTGTTGCAATTAAGAGTCCATAAAGAAGCTTCAAGGAAAGAGGAGGCCTGGGCAGGTTCCACAGCCAGGTGAATAGAGCACTCGAGGGGGTCGGAGTGGATGGGAGGTCATCCAGTGCCAGCCAGAACTGGGAAAAAGTGTTTGGCTAACTGGACTAGTGGGATTGAGGGTCCAATCCAGCCCTCTCCAAGGGCTGTCTGGTAGGCACTGCATGCTGCTGTCCTCAAGGCGCCAGGCAGGTGTGTGTGAGGCTGCCAGGTCCTGCCCCCTACAGGCCAGTCATCACTCAATAGGACCCCAGGGCACCACTGCGGCTCCTGGTGGCGCTCTTCTGGGAGCCCTGTGCATCCACAGCCCTCGAGGAGCATGGGTCCCACTCCAGCAAACATTCAACTTTTACAAGGCAGCAGGGGTGTAGGTACAGTTATCAAATACTTTGTTATTGCTAAATTTTTATTAACCCTGAAGATAAATTAAGAAAAAACAAAGACCTCTCTTTCAACATTGAGCACAGACTCTCAGTGCTTTGGTGATGTTGAGCGCAGTGTAGCAGGAGAAACAAGGCTTGCTGGACAAGATGCCCCTTGGAGTGTGAAGTGTGCCCACTCTGGGATTGAGTCCTACTCTGCATCCTGCCTGAAAAGCACTAGGCCCTTGGGGGCAGAGGGGAGGGAGAGCAAAGTGAAGGAAGCCTGGGATTGGCTTTGACTGATGTGCCAGAGCCCTATGTTTAGAGTTTTTGTCTTGTTTAATTCTCACTCTGAAGTACACATCATTGGACAGAAGATGAAAGATGAGCATTTCCAGGAACTCAGCCAAGATGAGTTGGGTATTCTCAAAATAATTTTGCAATTATGCCTTAATATAATAAATAATATTTTTTACTCTGCATCAATAACCACACAGTTAGGAAACAGTGATTACCAGCATCGATTCTTGTCCTCACAGAGCCTGGGTGCAGTGGGATACAGCTAAAATGCCTGGGGCCTCCCTCTCCTCCAGCAAGACACTTGTCAGTAATGAGGAGGGTGGAGGTTCTGGTCATTGGACGAGGCTCTGTGGCTATTTGAGAGGCTCACAGCAAGGCAGGAAAGGTCAGAGGAGGGACTGATGTGTTCCTGGAAGGCACAGGATCCAGGATCCATCAGGGGACAAGGACATTTATCTCATCACTGTAACACAGGATACTGGACATTCTTTTTTTTAACAGTGGCAGAATTTTGTCCAATCATATAATTTTAGATATCATGCTTTCATTTGCTGAATCGAGGGGGGAAAGACCAGCCTTAGTTAGTAGAGCGGAAGTGCTTTGCCTCAGCAGACAGTGGAGGGCATCCTGGGCACCCAGACGCAGCACCATCCCCTTCTCCATCCAGTCCCAGGGTCAGAAGCTACGGTAGGGAGGCTGCAGCTGAGGGACCATGACTCAGGCACTGAACAGTTGTCTTTGGCCTGGCTCCTCCGGTCTCTGCTCCAGGCAAGATGATTCTCTCAGCAGTAACAGGAAATGGCTGCACAGGGCATCTTTCAGCTCCCTCCACCTCCATCTGTCCAGTTTATGTCAAGTGCTCAGCGCAGTTCCTGGCAGAAGGTTTCTGGTGACTCTGGTAATTGTGGTAACTCATCATCAATGTTATTATCATAGTCAATTATTAGTTGAGGGGGGATGAAGACTTGTAATTACTTCAGATAAAGCTGTCCTTTCTCTAACTGCATCACAGAAACAGAATGATGTAAAAAGAAACAGGGGGTAATGTGTTATAGATTTAATTGTGTCCCTCCAAAAGGAGACACTGAATGGACATTAGTCCCCTGCAATCTAACAGACAGTCACAGAGCACCTGTTAGACCTGCAGACCCTGTACAGATCCTGTGTCCAGCAGCTCATCCCTGTGAGGGAAGCAAGGTGTGCATCAGATTAGGGTGAGGCCAGAGACAATATGCAGAGGCATCACCACAGCCATGAAGCAGGTGTGCATGCCGCCTTCTCCCAGCTGTCCCATGACATTGCATATGACACTGACATGTGACTTAGGTCTGTGTCCATCTCTTAGCTATCCTATGATATCATATGTGACTTAGTGACATCATGTGACTCTGGGCTGCATCCCTCTCTCAGCTGTCCTGTGATATCGTATGTGACTTAGTGACATCATGTGACTCAGGGGTGAATCCCTTTCTCGTCTTTTGTATGATATGTGACTTAGTGACATCCTGTGTCTCAGAGCTGTGTCCCTCTCTTGACTGTTGTATGATGTCATATGTGACACAGTGACTTGGTGTGACTGGGGACTGCACCCTTCCAGGCTTCACTGGGCCAAAAGATATACAGTCACCAACCATCCATTCAAGCACTTCAAGGCTTCTCTGACTGCAGATCCCAAGGGGCTAATTGGGAACTTGTAGACACTCTTTGGTAACGAAGAGGAAGATAATACTAAAAGATAATTACGAATTCTTGTATTTTCAGCAATTGTTAATCTTCTCTTGTATTTTTAAACCTCCATTCTCTCCCTCCAAAATCATTTAGCCAAACATTACTTGTGGCAACATCTGCAGTATGTTTCATTTTTTTTCTTCACTGAAATATTAGAACCAAATGCTTCCTAGGTGTTAATTTTTCCTTCATCACAAGGGCTTTATTCATTGTCCTTTGCATGGTGAAGCATAGTTTGTTCCTTCCACAGTTAGCACTGTTAATATTGCTTGTGCAGCAATTAGCCTGGATGGCCCTCCACTGTCTAAAATTCATATGGAACTGCAAGAAGTCCTGAATAGCCAAAACAATCTTGGGGAAAAAAAAAAAAAAAAAAAGCTGGAGGACTCACACTTCCAGATGTCAAAGTATACTATAAAACTACAATAATCCAAAAGTATGGTACTGATGTAAGGATAGACATATAGACCAATTGAATAGAATTGCAAATCAAAACCACAATAAAAAATCACTTCACACCCATTAGAATGACTATTATCAAAAAACAGAAAATAACAAGTGTTGGAGAGAATGTGGAGCAATTGGAACACTTACATGTTACTGTTGAGAATGTAAAATAGTGTGGCTGCTGTGGAAAACAGTTTGGCAGTTCCTCAAAAAGTTAAGCATAGAATTAACAGCTGACCCAGCAATTCCACTCCTACGTGTATTCCCAAAAGAATTGAAAGCAGGGACTCAAAGACATTTGTACATCAATGGTCACTGTAGCATTATTTACAATAGATGGAAAGATGGAGTCAACACAAGAGTCCATCAGCATATTAATGGATAAGCAAAATGTGGTACATACATACAATGGCATATTATTCAGCCATAAAGAAAAATGAAGTTCTGATACTTGCCACCACATGGATGAACCTTGAAAACATTATGTTAAGTGAAAGAAGCCAGACACAAAAGGACAAATATTGTATTACCCCACATATATGAACTATCTAGGTAAATCCAAGGATATAAAAGAAGTTTGTAGTTATCAGAGGATGGGGGCTTGGGGAGTTAAAAAATGTTAATAATTGTTGAATCTAGGTGGTTGGTATGTAGACATTCATTTTACTAGCCTTCTAACTTTTCTGTTTCTTTAAAAAATTCTAATTAAAAATGCGGGGGATGGTTATTACTGGGAGTGGAACTGGGACAGGAGCTACTATTTCCTGGAAAAAAATGTCAATGTCTCTCAGGTTTTCTTTATTGATTCAAATGTTTTATAAATATGCACGTTTCTTTAAGAAGTAATTAAACATATTTAATGATGTATATGTAATAAATGAATTACCATCAGCATGCCACGGAAAGTTAACCACTTCTCTGTTGTCTTCTAAATGTCGTCCCTGGCACCAGCTTTTTCTTATTCTACCGCCATATTTTTCTTTCCATTTTATAAGCTTTCTATTCATTTAAACATTTCTGTCTTTACAGCTATATATGTAAGTCTTAAAAAATCTTTTGTAAGTTGTCTTAAGGTTCTCTAGATAAACAGAACCAGTAAGATATCTCTATCTCTACATTTATTTTATGGAATTGGCACACATGATTGCGGAGGATAGCAAGTCCAAAATCTGTATGTCAGGCTGGAGATTCCTGTAGTGTTGTGTCCCAAAATATGTAGGTCAGGTGATGGGGAAAATGAAGAGTGAGGGAGTTCTGATAAAATGTCTATTTATAGTATGGAGGCAGAATATACCCTAGGGAAATCTCCCATTTTGCTGTTAATGCTTTTAAGGTCTCCAACTGATTGGATGAGGCCCACATACATCATAAAGGATCATCTGCTTCACTTAAGTCCAACTGACTTAATCACATATAACTACAGAGTCTAGACTAGTATTTAACCAAACGACTTGACATTGTAGCCTAGCCAGGTTGACACATTAGATTAACCATCACAGCAATACTGACAAAACTAGACTCAACCAGGCCCCAACTCTCCAGGGTTTTGATGGAAACAGCACCTAGTTCTGTTCACACTCAGCTGCTTTCAAAGCAGGAATCATCTTTCTTGCCTTTCTTTTTGTAACATCATGTTCTTAGAATAGCACTGGACTTTCTCCTTATTTATAAATTTGATAATTAGAAAGACACTATTGTTTCTACCTTCAGGCCTACAAATTCAAATAGCAAAAGGTGCAGGTGCATCTATGTGGGATGAGGGGAATTTTCCTGGGACACTTCTTTTCTAAATGCAGTATCGAATTGTGTTGGAGAGAGGTAGTTTGAGGATTTAACACTTAAGGAAAACAAAATTTTGATCTTTGGGACAATATAATTTTCTTTTCTAAAATTTAATGTTACAATTAAAATTAAATTAGCCTCCTCAGGTTTCATGGGCATAAAGACAAATTAGAAAACAACATTTTAATAAGGAATAGGAATGGGAATGCGTAATATGTAAAAATATAAGAATAAACTGGGCACAGGGGCAAAACTATGGAGCTTAGTTGTTTTTTTCAATGACAGATTGTCAAAAACAACTACAAATGCAAGAGCAGCAGAAGACAAAACAGATAACTAAACCAAAACCAAATTCGTTGCCGTCGAGTCAATTCCGACTCATAGTGACCCTATAGAACAGAGTAGAACTGCCCCATATGGTTTCCAAGGAGCACATGGTGGACTGGAACTGATGACCTTTTTGTTAGCAGCCGTAGCTCTTAACCACTACGCCACCAGGGTTTCCAAACAGATAACTGGGACCTCATAAAAATTAAACACTTATGCTCATCAAAAGACTTTATTAAAAGAATAAAAACAGCCTACAGACTGGGGAAAAATCTTTGGGAATGACATATCTGATAAGGATCTAATCTCTAAAATATTCAGAAAACTTCAAGACATGAATAGACACTTCACCAAAGAGGACATCTGAGCGGCCAACAAACACATGAAAAGATGCTCATGATCGTTAGCCATTAGAGAGTTGCAAATCAAAACAACAATGAGATATCATCTCACCGAAGCTAAAATGGCACTGATAAAAAAACAAAAAACAAAAAACCAGAAAACAACAAATGCTAGTGAGGATGTGGGGCAATTGGAACCCTTATCCACTATTGTTGGGACTGTAAAACAGTACAACTACTACGGAAAATTGTACGACATGTCTTCAAAAACTGAAAATAGAACTACCTTATGATCCAGCAATCTCACTCCTAGGTATGTACCCTAGAGACCTAATAGAAGTGACATGAACAGACACGTGCACACCTATGTTCATTGCAGCACTATTCACAATAGCAAAAATATGGAAACAACCTAACTACCCATCAATGGGTGAATGGATAAGAAAAATGTGGTGCATACATACAATAGAATACTATGCAATCATAAAGAATAATGATGACTCCTCAAAACATAACGTGGATGAATCTGGAGGACATTATGCTGAGTGAAATAAATCAATCAAAAAAGGACACATACTGGATGATCTCACTTTTGTAAAAAAAAATGTATACATACAGAAACCAATGTTCATTTGTGGATACCAGGGATGAGTGGGTGGAGAGAGGGGGAATCACTTGTTATTTTAGGTAAACGGAAAGGTAACTCTGAATATGGGTGGAATGTGCACAGTTTGACCAAGGTAAATGATGTCACTAAGAAGTACGCACACACATACACACAAAGTACATTTTTGGTAAATGCTAGAAAATATATAGTTTTGCAACAAGAGCAACAACAGCCAAAAAATTTATGTGTGGCTACATATTTACATATGTATGCATATATGTGTATAGGTATGTATATGTGTGTGCATATATACATGTATATTTTTGTTAGGTGCCATTGAGTTGGTTCTGATTCATAGAGACCCTATGTACAACAGAACAAAACACCGCCTGGTTCTGTGCTATCCTCACAATCCTTGCTATATTTGACTCAATTGTTGCAGCCACTGTGTCAATCCATCTCATTGAGGGTCTTTCTCTTTTTTGCTGACCCTCTATTTTACCAAGTCTCATGCATTGAATTGTGTCCCCCCAAAATATGTATTAATTTGGCTAGGCCACAATTCCCAGTATTGTGTGATTGTCCACCATTTTGTCATCTGATGTGATTTTTCCCATGTGTTGTAAATCCTAATATCTGCCTGTGGTCAATGAGGCAAGATTAGATTATGTTAAAGAAGATTAGGGTGGGATGTAGCACAGTTGCTCAGGTCATGTCCCTGATCCAATGTAAAGGGAGTTTCCCTGGGGTGTGGCCTGCAGGGAAAGCAAGTGAGCAGAGAGTTGGGGACCTCATACCATCAAAAAAGCAGCTCTGGGAGCAAAGTGCATCTTTTGGACCTGAGGTTCCTGCACTGAGCTGCTCCCAGACCAAGGGAAGACTGATGACAAGGACCTTCCTCCAGAGCTGACAGAGAGAGAAAGCCTTCCCCTGGAGCCGGCATCCTGAATTCAGACTGGTAGCCTACCAGACTGTGAGAGAATAAATTTCTCTCTTATGGTATTTCTGTTATAGCAGCACTAGATGACTAAGACACCAAGCATCATGTCCTTCTCCAGGGACTGGTCCCTCCTGATAACATGTCCAAAGTACATGGGACGAAGTTTCACCATCCTTGCTTTTGAAGAGCACTCTGGCTGTACTTCTTCCAAGATAGATTTGTTTGTTCTTCTGTCAGTCCATGAAATATATACATATATGTATATGCATATACCCGTGTGTGTGCATGCATGTATGTTCATATATATAATAAAGCACATAGGGGCATAGTTACAGATACTTCTTAGACATAACCAAACACCTCGTGGGATTGGTTTTCTGGGTTTGAAGGCTTAGGACAATAGTCTTGTGGGACAACTTGGTCAATTGGCATAATATAGTTCACAGAATTTATGTTCTCCCTGCTAGTTTGATGAGTAGCATCTGGGATTGTGAAAGCTTGTGAGTGGCCATCTAAGATACAACTTTTGGTCTCATCTTGTCCAGAGCAAAAGAGAAAGAAGGAAAGCAAAAACTCAGAGAAGAAACTAGTTTATAGGACTAGCAGTCTGCATGCACCACAGCCTCATCTACCCTGAGACCAGAACTAGATGGTGCCTGGCTACCACCAATGACATTTCTGATCAGGGCCACAATAGATGAATCCTTACAGAATGGGAGAAAAATGTGGAACAGAACTCAAATTCTTAAAAAGTCCAGACTTACTGGACCAATTGAGACTGGAGGACTCCCTCAGAGTATCACTCTGAGATACTTTTTAAACCTTGAACAAATTGCTGAGTGAAACAAAGGCACCTTTTAGCTAAATAACAGATTGGCTCATAAAATAAAGAATATTACCAGTGAGTACTGTGCACCTTTAAAAAACCATCCATAAGAGACCAAATGGTCAACAATTACACTAAAGCAAAGATGAAAGAGTAAGAGAACAGGGAAATCAGATTATTGGAAGCAAAGCATTCAGAAGGGAATTAATGATAATGTTAAAACATTGTGAAAAGTGTAACTAATGTCTCTGAACATTTTGTGTAGTAATTGTTAAATGGGAACCTAATTTGCTGAGTAAACTTTCACCAAAAACACAGTAAAATATTATTTAAAAAAGAATAAACTGGACTTGTAAAGATATTAAGTGAGAAAAAATATGATTCATGATTTAGAAGAGACTTAAAATATAAAGAAAATAAAATGTAGATTTTCTGGCATTTCTAAATTGTCACTGGGAATATCTGTCACTGCCTGAAAAAAATTTTTATTTCAAGCATCTAACCAAAATGAAACCCACTGCTATTGAGTTGATTCTGACTCAGAACGAACCTGTAGGACAGAGTAGAACTACCCCACAGGGTTTCCAAGGCTATAGATCTTTATGGAAGCAGACTGTCACATCTTTCTCCCCTGGAACAGCTGGTGGGTTCAAACCACTGACCTTTGGGTTAGTAGCCAAGCACTTAACCACTGTGCCAGGTGCAGCTTGCCCTTTCAAGCATATAGGCATAATGTATTCTGCCCCAAAGACATCCCCCTGTAACATTTTCATTTCAGGTAGGAACATTTAGGTGCTAGAAGAATTTACACTGAAAGAATTAAAAGTCCTCCTCTGTACATACGTTCTCTGAGAGTTCGAGGGTAGACAGAGCAGCTCTAATTACGAGACATAATTTCAGGTGAGTAGAAAGCAGTTCTCCACTTCAGGTGATGAATCACACTGAAGGATGAAGGAAGTCTAGGCAAAAAGTTAATACTTTCATCTGCAGAACATAGACAGTCATCGCAAGGTCCAAAATATTTAACCCAAAAGAAATGCATGATTGAAAATTAAATGTTAATCCACTTAATGGAGAAGGAACAGTCTCTTCAACAAATGGTGCTGCCAAGACTAGGTTTCCACAAGCCAAAAAATGAAATAAGATACATACCTCACACCACACACACAAACTAATTCAAAATAGATCAAGGACGTAATGTTAAATCTAAAAACCATAAAGTTCTTGGAAGAAAACACAGGAGCAAAGCTTTGGAACCTTTTTTTTCAATGATAGATTATTGGAGCAAAGCTTTGGGGCCTAATTTTTTTCAATGATAGATTATCAAACAAAACAACAGATGTACCGAACAAGCAGCAACAGAAAACAAAGGAGATAACTGGGACCTCATAAAAGTTAAATACTTACATTCATCAAAAGACTTCATCAAAAGAGTAAAGAAACAAACTACAGACTGGGAAAAAATCTTTTAGAACAATATAACTGATATATCATTCTGTATTGAACTGTGCCCCCCCAAAATATGTGTCAACTTGGTTAGGCCATGATTCCCAGTATTGTGTGGTTGTCCTCCGTTTTGTGATAGAAGTAATTTTCCTATGTGTTGTAAATCCTAATCTCTGCCTGTGATTAATCAGGCAAGATTAGAATATGTTAAAGAGGATTAGGGTGGGATTTAACACCCTTTCCCAGGTCACATTCCTGATCCAATGTAAAAGGAGTTTCCCTGAAGTGTGGCCTGCACCACCTTTTATCTTACAGAGATAAAAGGAAAGGGAAATGAACAGAGAGTTGGGGACCTCAACCACCAAGAAAGTAGCACCAGGAACAGAGCAAGTCCTTTGGACCCAGAGTTCCTGCATGGAGAAGCTCCCAGTCCAGGGGAAGATTGATGACAAGGACCTTCCTCTGGAGCCAAAGAGAGAGAAGGCCTTCCCCTGGAGCTGACGCCCTGAATTTGACTTCTAGCCTACTAGACTGAGAGAAAATAAATTTCTTTTTGTTAAAGCCATCCACTTGTGGTATTTCTGATATAGCAGCACTAGATAACTAAGACAGGTCTAATATAGAAATTATAGTATTTAGAAAACTTCTACAACTTAACAACAAAATGACAACCCAATCAAAAACTGGGCAAAGGACATGAACAGACACTTCACCAAAGAGGATATTCAAATGACAACAGACACATGAAAAGATGCTCAATGTCATTAGCCATCAGATAAATGGAAATCAAAACCACAATGAGATACCATTTCACTCCCACTAGGATGGCCAAGATTGAGAAGAAAAAAAAAAAGGAAAATAACAAGTGTTGCAGATGATGTGGAGAAATTGGAACTCTCATCCACTGCTGGTGGGAATGCAAAATGGCACAACCATTGTGAAAAATAGTCTGGAAGTTCCTCAAGAAGCTAGAGGTAGAGCTGCCATATGACCCAGCAATTCCATTCCTAGGTATATACACCAGGGATCTAACAGAAGTGACATTAACAGACATATGCACACCTACATTCATCACAGCACTGTTCACAATAGCAAAAAGATGGAAACAACCTAAGTGCCCATCAAACAGATGAATGGTAAGTAAAATGTGATACATACATACAATGGCAGAGATAAAGAAATATGAGTTCCCAAAACACTTGCAACATGGATGAACCTGGAAGACTGTAAAAACTACCTGAGGGTGGAGTCTGACTTCCTCTCTCTTCACAAGGAGAATCATGATCAACAGCCTGAGGCTGATTCCTGTGAGGCAGGGATCAGACATGCCTCCTCTCTCTGCCATCTTTACCAATTCTGACACCAACCATCCCTCTTATGGGACTCTCTACTTCTCTACCGGTTATGATAATCCATTACAGTGGCCACGCAGAACTCACAGACAGTACTCAACGATTATGGGGTTTATTAGGGAAGTCGTTGTTGGTGTTGGGTGCCATCGGGTTGGTTCCAACTCATAGCGACCCTGTGTACAATAGAAGGAAACACTGCTTGGTCCTGCGCTATCCTCACCATCATTGCTATGCTTGAGCCCATTGTTGCAGCCACTGTGTCAGTCCATCTCATTCAGGGTCTTCGTCTTTTTTGATGACCTTCTACTCTACCAAGCATGATGTCCCTCTCCAGGGACTGGTCCCTCCTGGTAACATGTCCAAAGTATGTGAGATGAAGTCTTGCCATCCTTGCTTCTAATGAGCCTTTAGGCTGTACTTCTTCCAAGACAGATTTGTTCTGCTTTTGGCGGTCCATGGTATATTCAATATTCTTCACCAACACCATAATTCAAAGGCATTGATTCTTCTTTGGTCTTCCTTATTCATTGTCCAGCTTTCACATGCATATAAGGCGATTAAAAACACCATGACTTGGGTCAGGTACACTTTAGTCCTTAAAGTGACATCTTTGCTTTTTAACACTTTAAAGAGATCTGTTGCAGCAGATTTGTGCAGTGCAATATGCCGTCTAATTTCTTGACTGCTGCTTTCATGGGCATTGATTGTGGATCCCAGTAAAATGAAATCTTTTACAACTTCAATATTTTCTCCATTTATCATGATGTTGCTTGTTGGTCCAGTTGTGAGGATTTTCGTTTTCTTTATATTGAGGTGTAATCCATACTGAAGGCTGTATATAGTCTTTGATCTTCATCAGTAAGAGCTTCAAGTCCTCTTCACTTTCAGCAAGCAAGGTTGTGTCATTAGTATATCGCAAGTTGTTAACGAGTCTTCCTCCAATCCTGCTCCCAGATTTTAAGGTGAATATTTAATTTAAAAAAAGAAAAAGAATTCACAAATCCCAGAAATTACCAAGTCCAGAAAAATGTTGTAAATAGTTTTTATTAATTACTTCTTGACACACTTCTATAATATTTTCCACAGATTAGTTTCTGGCCCTGTATATTTAAAAATACGTTTCTCCTTTACCACCTAGGTATATTTGGGACTGAGTGACATTGGACATGTGTGTATCATGATGACCTCTGGCCCAGGAATCAGCCCAGTTGGTGGTAGCAGTATTAATGGAAGCTATTCCTATATAGAGATAGCCAGAAATTACCTAACTATATACAGGGGGAAAAAAACTGCAAAGCACGTAAGTACATCCTACTACACTATAACTAAATATATTTCCTCTCAACTAAAAATGGTGACATTCTGAAGATAGGTGAAAGGACATACATAGGAGCATTTATGAGCATCTCCTAAAGCCTTCTAGAAAGAGTTCCACAAAAGCCCACAGTCAGTCCAACAATACTTAACATGTAAAGAATTGTGATAGAGGAGGAGTGTGAGAAAACAGAAACCAGAAAAGAAAATGACAGCAGTCTGAACTTAATCTAATTAAAATATCTGCGGTATAATGAATTGCTTTTGTGTGGCCTTTCTTGAAATGGTCTTGTAACTCCCACCCAGGTGATTGGGCAGGACTGTGTAGATAGGGTATTTGTAGACCACCAAGGGGACTGAAATAAACCACCCTAGAGGCAGGAAAGAGAGAATCCCACCGCTGCCAGTGAAAAACAGTAAGGAGCCAGGGAGTCCTTTGGACCTCGGATCCCTGCACTGGGAGGCTCCTGGGACCAGGAGACAGACAGTGAGTGAGCTGTAACCCTGAAGATGGTGAGAAGCAATGGCAGAGACCTGGCAGCTGAGACATGGCAGCAGGAGATGGCACGATGGGCTTCCCAGTCCACGGAGAGAGAAAGCTGAGGGCCTCTGGGGAGACTGAGGTCCAAGGAGAGGCATGCCTCGAGTGTTCTGAGCCTGAGTTGTAACCTGTTATTTCCCTAATAATTGTGAGTATGGTCTGTGAGCTCTGGGTGGCCATTGCAATGAATTGTCAAACCCAGCAGAGAAGTAGAGTCCTGTGAGAGGGATGGTTTGTGTCAGAATTTTTAAAGATGGCGGAGAGACTAGGCATGTCTGATTCCTGCCTCATAGGAGTCAGCCTTGGGCTGTTGATCTTGATTCTCCTTCCCCTTATGAAGTTAGAGGAGGTCAGACACTGCCCCTATGCCATTTTTACATATCTTACTTTTGTAAAATTTATAAAAACCTAGGAAGATGTAAGCACATTGCTAGGGCCCTTTACAAGGCCTTGGAAGGGGCTCATGTACCTAAAGCTTACACTTCGTTAGCTTCACAGTAAATCTTCCTCTGTTACACTCCTTACAAATTCATAATTATTTACAAATTATATCTTAAAACATAAATAAGAGAAGAAAATAAAAAGTTTGAGATGAAAATGAAAGAAGTAAATATTTAGATTGCTAATTTTGCTGATTTCATACTATCATCTGATATTATTTCAAGGCATAATATACTCTTAGGGTGAGGTTCACTGTTAATAATTGTTGTATTGTGCTGTGGAGTCGATTCTGACTCATAATGACAGAGTAGAAGTACTCCATAGGATTTTCTGGGCTGCAATCTTTATGAAAGCAGATTACCAGGCCTTTCTTCCATGATGCTGCTGGAAAGAAGGGTGGGGGTAAGTTTACATTTCTAATGATCCTCTTTGTAGTTTCAGTTCTGGCCACCATCTTGTCAGATAAATGAGATTGCCATTCCTTTTACCCCTTAACATGACTGATGAAGGGCTTGTATTAAGAGTATCTAAGTGCCTGTTCAGCCATGTTCTTATTATTTGCTTCCCTTATAGCGGTACGGATTACACTGTGTCCCCCAAAAATATGTGTTGTAAATTGTAACCCCTATATCTGTGGTTATAATCCCATTTGGGAATGATTTTTCATTGTTATGTTAATGAGGTAGTATTAGCGTAGGGTGTGTTTTAAGTCAATCTCTTTTGAAATATAAAAACAGCAGTTTAAGCAAGCAAGCAAACAAGCAGAGGTAGGGGAAAATAAATGCCATGCCACATGAAGATCATCAAGGAACTGAGGAACAGAAGCTGAAAAGAGACAAGGACCTTCCCCCAGGGCCAACAGAGAGAGAAAGTCTTCCCCTTAAGCTGGCACCCTGAATTTGAACTTGTATCCTCCTAAACTGTGAGAAAATAAATTTCTGTTTGTTAAAGCCACCCACTTGTGGTATTTCTATTACAGCAGCATCAGATAACTAAGATATACAGTATTATTTTATAATTATTTCTTGGTTTATTTTCAGGAATTTCTCTATTTTGTGAGGGCTGGTTTAGCTGAAACTAGATAATTCATAAATCTACTTTAGACAGTAACCTACAGATAATCAGTCATTGGATTGATCATCTTTTGCTCTTTTGAGGTCACTGATCTAGATGACCTTTTTAGAACTCTTGTAGGTAAGAGGTGGAGAAAAATCAGTATAACTAGACAGATATCTATGATAAATAAAGAATATTTTATCTTCTGTTTTATTTAGTTTTAATCTGGAGTTTACAGTGTTTTAAACTTGAGAATACATAAGGGGTTACATAGGTTCTTACCAATGTCTCCCTAAAGACTTTGAAGTTTTTGAATTTCTCAGATCATGGTTCCCATAATCAGTTTTAAATATTACTATCCCATACCATTCCACGGACCCGAAGCCATCCCTACAAATAATAGAATGAACAATACCAACTAAACATAAATGAGCCAACAAACTAGGAATAGGAGGAAATTTCCTCACCCCAGTAAAAAGTATCTATGAAAAACCCACAGCAAACATCATGCTTAATGGTGAAATACTGAAATCTTTCCCCCTGTGATCAAGAACAAGACGGGGTGCCTGATTTCACCACTGCTATTCAACATTGTTTTGGAGGGTCTAGCCAGAGTAATTAGGTAAGAAAATGAAATAAAAGACTTCCAACTTGAAAAGGCAAAATTAAAACTGTCTTTATTTGAAGACAGCATGATCTTGTATTTAGAAAGCCCTAAAGAATTCACTAAAAAATTACTAGAATTAGCAAACAAATTCAGCAAGGTTGCAGGGTAAAAGATTGACATACAAATATCAGTTATATTTCTATAAAATGGCAATAAACAATATCAAAATGAAATTAATAAAAACATTCCATTCACAATAACATCAAAAAATACTTAGGAATGAATTTAATGAAAGAAGTGCAAAACTTGTAAACTGAACATTACAAAACATTGTTGAAAGAAATGAAAGAGCTAAATAAATGGAAAGATATCCCATGTTCATGTATTGGAACAGAAATGAGGATGAGTAATTTCTGCTTGGAAGGGTCAGACAAAGTGTCAGAGGACAGGGAGTGATGGAGAGATAGTTTTGATGTCCACAGGAGTGAGGTTCAGCATGAGCAGGAAGTCAAAGGCCTGTTGAAATTCAGCAGAGTAGTTCTTTTCTGTTTCCAGAGCCTTTTGTCTGCTTCTCTTTCTGAACAATAGTTACTATATGTGCATGTCTCATCTTCTTTCTACACTATAAGCTACTAAGGGCCTGACCACATATGTGGGGCTCTTGCTCAGCACCAGCCGTCTTTTGTACCCCAGAAACCATTTGCCATCTGTCTCTGACTCATGGAGACCCCACGTGTGTCAAAATAGAACTGTGCTCCATAGGGTTTTCAATGGCTGATTTTTTGGAAGTAGATTGCCAGGGCTTGCTTCTGAGATGCCTCTGGGTGGACTCAATCTTCCAACCTTTTGGTTAGCAGCCTAGTGTGTTAACCTTTGGCACCACCTAGGGACTCCTCTTATACTGAACAGGTCTAAATAAGGCTTGAAGAAACAGTCTCACTGAGGTTAGATGATCTGCCAAAGCTGTGTGGCTGACTAGGACAGTCAGGAGACTCAAAGTGGGGCCCCATGCCCACCACTTCTGAAGACAGACTCATTACTCCCCTGTCCCTGCCACTGAGGAGGCTACTTGGTGGGCTGCCACTCAGACCCCACAGAAGTTGGGGTCGACACATTTCTCTCTCATTAGAGAGCACTTGAGAGTCCCTAAGCACTTTCTAGAAAACAAATCATCTGCTCCGTGTTCCCATATCCTTAAGGTAGCTGAGAATCTCGCAGGGGAGTTGTTTGCAATTGCAGAGCAATCAAGGGAGGCTCTGAGTCCCGGCTCCTAACTGACCAATGATTTAGAAATAATATTGGAGTTATTAGTCCCTGTCCCTGAGCATAGAGAACGTGACCCAAGCAGAGCTGG
Organism: Dugong dugon; assembly: GCA_030035585.1. Classification (NCBI taxonomy): domain Eukaryota; kingdom Metazoa; phylum Chordata; class Mammalia; order Sirenia; family Dugongidae; genus Dugong; species Dugong dugon. The sequence continues at coordinate 71,352,054 of CM057461.1, forward strand.
GCTCACAAGGACTCAAAAGTACACATCAGCTGGGCCCTGAGGTATAAAGACAATAGCTAAGATAATCTTGGAAAATATCTTTAGGGAAACTTTCACATAAAGCCAATCAAACACAGCACAAAAGACTTTCTACTCTTATCTTTTTCTATTAGCATTTAGTGAATGAAATTTGTTGGACCAACGAAGACCCTCCTGACTGTCCTTACTGAAACCTGTGTCGATGATTGTTAAGAAAGACATGATTGTTAAGAAAGACGATTCAAAGTGTAGGATCACAGTTTCTGTGAAAAAGCTAAGCTTTCAATGGCTTTTCCCTTTGTAATGTTAATATATACTGATGGCTCTGTAAGTGGTCTTTGGACTCAGGCAGACAAGGCTGTGGCAGCATGCTTGTCCGTTTTCCCATTCTTGTCTATTCTGTAATATTCTTCGGACTCGGGGAGACATGGCTGTGGCAGCACATGCTTGTCCGTTTTCCCATTCTCGTCTATTCTGTAATATTCCTTGGTCTCAGGCAGACATGGCTCTAGCAGCATGGTTGTCTGCTTCCCACTTCTGCCCTTTTGAATATATGCCAAATAAAACTTTCTTTTTGCTTTACTAGACTTTGTGATGTTTTTCCCCTACGACACCATGAAACCCCTTGTGGTTAGACAGCACACTGGCTTCAGAGTGCCTCCTTCTCTGTGTAAGGCTAGAAAACAATAGCAAATTTTACATGGAGCTTACTACATGCTAGACCCTGTTCTAAGTGCTTTACACTTTAACCTTTAACCCTCACCCAGCCCTTTGTGGAAGGTACTGAAATTATCACACCCATTTTATAATGAAGAAACTGAGGCACAGAAAGATAAGGAAATTTACCCAAGTCCACAGAGCTCACACATGATAAAGCTGGGGTTCACACCAAGGCAAACTGGCATGATTCCTTGCGCACAAACACCATGTAACAGCGAATCACATTTTACTGAGCCCTAGTCTTCAGCAATTTGCTAAATTCTGGAAATTACATGTCTTACATTGAACTGAAGCAGCGCCCTTCTTTCCAACGCACAGATGCTCTGGGGGAACCACAACTCTTCTCAGGTCACCGCTGGTCAGCGGGGCCTGGACACCAGCCCTCTTCTTCTAATTGGTTCTCTCCCTGTATTCTGACGTCAGACGTCCCAACCGCAGGCCTAATGTACAAGGTCCCTCACTGTCTGACTCCACCTCTCACCCCAGTTTTCCCCACAGGGGATTTTGCAGTTAATGTGCGCTTTCTCAGCCAATCTTCCTGAAAGGCCCTACACTCTTCTTCTCTGTCAGCCAAGAAGTTCCTTTCTCACATATACCACTCCCGTCCTGAATCAATTTTCGCTCCTTCTGTCTCTGAGGAACTTTGGGGAGGCCTCCAGGACACACACTCCTCCTAGTGAGATGAAGCCATTTCTTAATCATTTTCATGTCCTGGGACCCTGAAGCAGACATCTGGGGGATGTTGGTAACCTGAATTAGGAGAGTGTCAATGCATGACTGTGTCATCAAGGGCAGACTGCTGGAGAGGCTGTGCTAATGTTGCTGCCTGTGAAAACTGTTAGCAGTGTCCCTCACATTTACCAAAATGCTCAAGTAAAAGATACTCTCTGTGCTTCTAAAAACGATGAGTATAAATACACTTGGCAAAAAATAGAAATTACGTTCACTACTAATAAAAAACCTTGGAAACCTTTTAAATGCCCAGCCAAAGAGAAAAAAGTAAAATTTCAATAATATGTAATATCATTCAAGCATTTTAAAATTAATTTATAAAATCCATTTTTATAGGAGAAAAATATAATCTAGTAAGTTAAACAGGATATAAAGATTTATCCCTACTTAAAATAGTGATACATATAAAAAAATTATTAGATTATAAGTTTTTTTTCTATTTTTGACATTTTCATCATGAAGACACATCAATGTCCTTTAAAAACTGAATAAACAAACCAAAAAGAAAAAAGAAAAACTTCTCTACACATTCTCTTTATTGGTCTGTGATTCAGGTCTTTGAAATAATAGCCTTAAAAAGTATGTCATTCTGCTTTGCTTGCTAACAATGTCTCTTTCCCTCTCCTAGTGTGGTTATGATGAGCTACTTATAAGTGATAGAACTGGGATTCACTGTTGTTGAGAGGCTTCTTGGTCTTTTAATCGTGAACATAAATTTTAAAAATAATTTTTGGTGGTTGTTGAAAATATACACAGCAAAACATACTTCAATTCAGCATGTACAATTCAGTGACATTGATCACATTCTTAAACTGTGCAGCCATTCGCACCGTCCTTTTCTGAATTATTCCTCCACTATTACCATAAACTCACTGCCTTCTAAGCTTCCTATTTAACTTTTTTAGTTGCTGTTGTCAGTTTGATCCCATGTAGATAGTTCTTTATGCTCAAGGCAGACTTTTTTTTTACTAATTAAGCTAAACTATTCTGTTTAAAGAAGACCTCAGGGGATATTTTTTGGTCTAAGGTTTAAAGCTTATCTCAGGGCAACGGTTTCAGGGATTCATCCAGCCTCAATGGCTCCAGGAAGTCTGAAGTCCATGAGAATTTGAAATTCTGTTCCAAATTTCTCCCCCTTTTAACTGGGATTCTTCTATAGAGTCTTTTATCAAAACAAATCATGAACATAATTTTCATATGCCAGTTACACAGAACCCACAAATGTTCTCCTCTGTAAAGACTGGATGCAGTGACTGAGAGCTCATTAATGGGGGACCTGGGCTTGGGTATCCTACAGCAGCATGGGGCAGCCAGACCTTTCTTGGGGCACAGAGTTACATCTTCACTTCCTTCTTTTGACTGGTGAATAAACTTCCTGACCACTCTTTCTGATGCTGATTTCTTAGTCCTCTGATTTTGGTTAGCTGAGCTAGTTACACAAGAACCTGGAGTGATATGTGTGGTTCCTCCAACTGGAATACAATCAGTTTACCTGACTCAGCAGATGTCCAGGAAAGTCCTCCAACATGGTGTGTTTGCTCTCATTAAAAATCACCTTAAAGGAAAACATGCCATTGTTCAAATGCCTCTGGTGGCAAAAGGAACAGTATAAAGTAGCATGTTCTGTGGGATTGACAAACCCTAACTTCAGACATTTACAAACACATTGTGCGAGAGTCAAATTAATAACCAGAGCTCACCTTTATTTTTTGAATTCTTACATTTCATTTTTCACCTGCTAATAAAAATCTAAGCCAAACTTGCTTTCTGAAGGACCTGTGAGAAGGACCTGCAAGAAGGACCTGCTTGCTGGGGTCCACTCTACTTTTTTTTTTTTTTTTTTTAATAGTATTTTAGGTGAAGGTTTACAGAACAATTAGTTTCTCATTAAACAGTCAGTACACATATTGCTTTATGACATTGGTTACCAACGCCACGACATGTCAACACTCTCCCTTCTCAACCTTGGAGGACCGTCTTTTTTTTTTTTTTTGTGAAAATGTACGTAGCCAAAGATACACCATTTCAAAAATTTCTACATGTACAATTTAGTAACATTGATTACTTTCTTCCAGTTGTGCTGCTATTCTCACTATCCTTTTCCAAGTTTATTCCATCACCATTATCTTCAAGTAACTGTCCTCTAGGCTTCCCATCAAACGTTTTGAGTTGTTGTTAATTTGATCTCACATACATAATTTTTTTTTTTTGTACTTTAGATGAAGGTTTACAGAACAAATAGTTTCTCATTAAACAGTTAGTACACATATTGCCTTATGACAATGATTAACAACTCCACGTCCACTCTACTTTTGAGGTTGAAATTTTTATAATGATATGTGTAAAAAAATAAGATTATTTGAGGCTGGGGTTGGAGAAAAGGAAAAGAAAGGGAAGTGAAAAAATAAGTGTATTGTCCCCTTTATGTGTTCATTTTATTAACTTTGCCCCATGCCCCCAGAACTTGCGGATATGTGCCCAAAGGCATTGAGCCAAAAAAAAAGTTCTGTGTTCAAACATCGGCAAGCGAAGGTCTTCAAGGTCTTCTTCAGTCATTTGCTCTTGGTTTTGGTGAGAATGTGTTTCTCTTCGGTTCTTAGCCCTCACATCTGCTGTTGGGTGTTGGATTAATTAACATGCCTTGTGTTCCAGTACCAAGTGCCAGAAGACAACAGTGTAGGAAACCCTGTTGGTGTAGTGATTAAGATCTACGGCTGCTAACCGGAATGTTGGCAGTTTGAATCCACCAGGTGCTCCTTGGAAACTCTGGAGCAGTTCTACTCTGTCTTGTAGTGTCGCCCTGTGCTGTAGGGTCACTATGAGTGGAAATTGACTCTACAGCAATGGGTTTGGGTTTGGTTTTTCATATGTGAGAGCTACTTTGGCACCCCTGAGCTTTTATCAGCTGAGAGTGATAGCTACTCCTGCTGCCTCTCAGAAGGGGATTTAAGATTTCATAATGGTCTGCAGACAAATACTGAAGAATGTATGTATGGAAGGAAGGTCACAGTGCCTTTGTCATGTAAATGCTGGAGGTGACCTCTGGCATTCCTCTTTCTGGCAGGATGGCACTGTAAAAATATACCTCCTGCTGCCCTAGTCTTTAAGATAAATCACCAGATAATACCAGCCACATACGGACATCCCATAGGCTCTGTAGAGGGCACTAAACTCTAAGGAATGCCTGTAAAATTCTAAAGGGATTTTATCACTTCTAGTCTTAAAGGGGAGCCCTGGTGGTGCAGTGGTTAAGTGTTTGGCTGCTAGCCAAAAGTTTGGCAGTTCAAATACACGAGCCACTCCCTGGAAACCCTATGGGGCAGTTCTACCTTGTTCTATAGGGTCACTAGGAATTGGAATTGGAATTGACTTAATGTCAATGAGTTTGGTTTTTGGTTTGTTCTTTAAAAGGAGCCTCTTTGTGTAGTCCTGAAAGTCTCTGCACCAGCTCCCATAATTGGACTGGGAACATTTTCACCTTATTGATTTTTCTTGAGGAAGATAAAGATGAGAAGGGCATGGGTGGAACAGAGAAGAGATGAGGCTGACTCCCAGTTTTCTGGTGAGTTAGCTTGGTGGGTGGTCTATTGGGCATAGCCTGTTTCTGTAGTGTTTCTTTGTATGGCCCTCACTCCAGTGCCCAGGTTATGGAGCAGCTCCCATCTGGAATAGTGCTCATCATTGGGGAGGAGGGAAAGAGAGCTTGGAGATGCACAGCCTGGTCAAAGCCAGAGCAAAGACCAAGCTGACTTGGGATAGGGTAGGCAGTAGCAAGTGTAATCCTCAGCCAGGGAGGAGAAGTGGACATTAGTGAAGAGTAAGAGAATCCACCACAGGCTCTTTATCAAACACAGCAGAGAAGTACAGAGTGCTGTGGGGGGAATGGCTAGTGTCAGAAATGGTGAAGAAGTTAGAGAGTGGAGGTATGTCTGACTTCCATCTAATAGAACCAGCTTTGTGCTGATCCTGATTCTTATCCCTCATGAATTTAGACAATTCCTTGTGCCGCATTACACCTAATTAAATTTGAATTTCAGATAAGCAAAGAGTAATTTTTTTTCATGTAATCATGTCCCAAGTAATAATTTGGACACAACAAGTAATATTTAAGAAATCACTTGTTGTTTATCTGAAATTAAAATTTAACTGGACATCTTGTATCTTTATTTGCTAAATCTGGCAACCCAATTCCAGGCATAGGGAACAGCCAGTGCAAAGGCCCTAAGGAGGGAGTGTGTCAAGGAAAAGTAAAATGCTAGTGTGGCTGGAGCTCCATGAGCCAGTGCAAGGGCTGTGGTCATGAGGGGTTGGGCTGGCTGAGGCCTGACCAGTGGTCACTGTGAGGCCTGTGGCTTTGACATTGACTAAAATGGGAGCTGCTGCAGGGCTTCGGGTGCAGGGCTTGCCTGCTGAGTGAGATTAGACAGTTGGGAAGAAAGGGAGGAAGCACGATCACCTCTTGGTGACATCTGGAAAGGGACTGTGTGCATAAGAAGATGGGTAGTCAAGGGCTGTTTAGCTTTTCAGTACTTCTGAGGAATATTTTAAATTTGAGGATAAAGAAAATAGACTCACATTGTTCACAGTTTCACAGGCATTTTCCTTGTCTGTCTCACAAATTTAGATTGTAAACTCTAGACAGAGGCCAAACTCTCCACTCTAGGAGTCAGCAAAATTTATCTGTAAAGGACCAGATTGTAAATACTTCATGCTTTATGGTCCAAGAGGTAAAATCGATGATATTAAGTAGGTTCTTATATAACAAAAGAGAAAACAAATTTCTACACATTTTTACTGACAAAATATAATAATAATAACTGGGTTTTATGCTTTGTAATACAAGTATACTACTGAGAAGAGTGGAATTATTTTGGAAGTGATAACATTTTGCTTAGATGAGGTTCAAAGCCAGTGTCCCCTAAAGTCAAAATTCATTGCAAATATTCATCTGCTGGTGCTAATCTGTAATTAGAGTTTACATATTTCATCTTTGAAAACGTCTTGTCACAGATTAAAAACAACAACAAACCCACTGTTGTTTAGTGGTTTCAGACTCACAGTGACCCTATAGAACAGAGCAGAACTGCCCCACAGGGTTTCCAAGACTGTAATCTTTAAAGAAGCAGACTGCTACATCTTTCTCCCATGGAGCAACTGGTGGGTTTAAAATGCTGACTTTTCCATTAGCCACCAAGCACTTAACCACTGGGCTACCACAGCGCCTTTTCACACAGTTAGGTACTGCCAAATACTAATATTAATCCACAAAGATATGACTCGGAAGGAATTTACAGAATTCTGTCAGATTGTTCTCTTCGTATTTGCCTTTTGGCATGTCATTACATGCAGATTAACCACTTCCAGTTGAAGGTTATGTGGAAGTTCCTCAGTTGCACAGGCAAATCCTTCACACTTTCATCAAGGTCCAAAAAGCTGTATTAGAACTGCAGTTTCAGCTCAGAAAATATATCCACAGCAAATACTGTGTGAGAATGGAGATCTCTCTTTTTGTTTAAACTTTTGACAGCATGGAAGTGTATACAGCAGCCTGACATTACTTGTTGAAATGACTTTACTGCACTATTAGTTTTTTAGGTAAGCTCTATTTTGCATTGTAGTTTTAGGTTGAATTCATTAAGAAACATTTTCAATCTGCAGCCAAAATTAATTTCCAAACTCATTCAAAGTTTCACAGTAGTGACTGAGGGTAGGCCTTCTAGTTTAAAAAACATTCAGTCTCAGTTCTGAGCTAAAAAAATCTCAATAAAACTTTACTACTGCTAAGCCATTAAACTGCTGGGTAGTAGGGCAAGTCAAGTTATTCAGAAATAAATCTGACAAAAATTTATGAAACTGATGATGGTTAAGTCCACAGAGCAAATGAAGTTCACTGTTGACACTACTGGCTCAATAACACATGACAGATTCAAATATTTTCCATAAAGTATCTGCTGATGAATACAGTAATGCAATATAAATAACCACGGGCTTTAAACACCTTACACTTTCACAAGCTTTGTAAATTTGTCCAACTAAGAGTCACTATGAGTTGGAATGGACTCCACGGCAACGAGTTTGGTTTTTTGGGTGTTTAAGATTTATACTGCTCCACATATATTTTTACCAACAGCTGTAACACTTCTTAGCAGATTCCACTTCAGGTTATATTGAATTAGTTTTTTCTCAACCTCACTGAAAATATTCTTGCCTATAGTTATTTGGTCCACACACATTATTCATAAACTCATTGCTGTTGAGTCAATTCTGACTCATAACATTATTCATAAAGCCATTTCACTCAGTATTGATTCCCACGGCTTCAAACTGGTTTTTCCTGGTTCATTCATGGCTGAGGAAGCAAAACCAGAACAGATCCGAATTTTAAAATTTGGGTAAGTGGGAATGATATCCAGAATGGAAAAAATTATGGGTCAAAGCCCTTGTAGGAACCTAATCTCCCTCTTAGAAAACAAGGACAGCATACATGTTGCATAGCAAGCGAATCTCTTGCCCTTCTGATTTTGAGCAGAATCAGAAACAGCAGTGCCCTGCTGAAAGATGGCAGCAAACCACGCAGCTTTGAATGTGTGTCACTCTCCACAGTCCTGCCAATAATCCACTCTCATGCATCTGGCTCCTGAAAGGGCTCACTACGCCTCTTCTGAGTCTCCCATCCCAGGGCTTCAACCTGCAATTTTTTCCCGTTCTGGTTATTGCCCTGGATAGTCCAAATCATAAAAATGCGAGTCTGTTTTGGTTCTACTTTGTTGGCTGTGACTGAACCAGTTTCAAGCGGTTCAGAGCCCTACTGTCTCCTCAACTAAACAACACAGAGCAGTATTAGTAACACCTGTCCACTTACCCAAGGAAACACACTTGAAATCATCTGCTTTGAGTTTTTTTTTTTTTTTTTTTTAATTTTGGCTTGAAACAACATAAATTTCTTTCTTCACACTTCTGGAGACCAAAAGTCTGAAATCCAGGTGTCAGCAAAGTTGCATCCCTCCAAAGGCTCTGAAGATTTTGTTCCTTACCTCTTCCACTTTCTGGTGGTTGCTGGCATTCCTTGGCTTTGTCTTGTGTTTTAACGGACTATTGATGTTGCTCTGAATGTCCTCAATTCTTTAAGCAACTGTTCTAGTAAAGAAGCTAATAGTCTAAACAAGTTTGTTCACTCTGGACACATTTCTTTGGCCTCTACAATCAAGCGTGATTTAACAGATGGATTTCCTTGTTTAGCTAACAAAGGAGTCACTCGGAAACCTACTTTGATTGCAGCCTCATTTTCATTTTTTATTTTTCTGAAGAAATTCTTCTGTGTTGAGATATTAATTTTAAATTTTCTAATTTTTCTGATTGTTGCTTTCTTGTGAGTTGGGAATATTATGATGAATGCTTACTTAGCCTGGTAATGACTATATTCATTGTGTCTACAGCTATAGACACAATGCTTTGCCATCTCATTGGATAACATTACAATGTGCCTTAAAACTGAAACATTCTAGATCTACTTTTCTTTTTTTTGACATGATGGGTATGTGCACTGGTAATAAAAAATAAAGTCACAGGATGATGGCATGCGTAGCCCTGGAAAAGCTGTCCATTTACAACTGGTCATTGCAATTCGTAATGGGCCACATTCAGTTTCTTTTGCAACTACTCAACTCTGCCATTGTCGTGCAAAAACAGCCATAGACAACACAAATAAATGAGCATGGCTGCATTCCAATAAAACTTTATGAAGGCTGAGATTTGAATTTCAGATATTTTTCATGTGTCACAAAATATGCCTATTTTAAAAATGCTTTCAACCACTTAAAAATGTAAAAACGTTCTTAGCTTGCAGACTGGATTTGGCCCGTGGTCCATAGTTTGCTAAGCCCTGCTCCACTCCCTTCTCCTTAATCCTAAAACTTGAGAAAGGTATATTGAAGGCATTTGATTATCTGAGCATGTTGCTTATTTGAACTTTGCTTTCAGAATTGCTTTGTGGAGAGCAGATAAAAGGGGTCATTGCTCTGTGCACCACAGGGGCATGTACATTTCTGGACAGACACACAAGGACTATTAATGGAGAGGGGGTATGCACCAGTGTCAGAGGAGAGGGAGGACCACTTTTTATAGTCTGGTGTACTTTTTGGTCTTTTGAAGTGTGTGCTTGGATTACTTTTTCAATTTTATTGGAGAAGAAGAAGGAGATGGAAAAGAAGAGGAAAGAGAAAATAGTATATGCAGATGAAGTGATTATTTCCTGATGTTCTTTTTCAGGCCCGACTGTGGATGATTTCCATGTTTTTTAACGCATTTACCAAAAAGTTAAAGACATATTTTTGTGTGTGTATCTGTATTTTTACAATAATAGTATCAGTTTTATTGTACTGCTCAGCAACATGACTGTTAGTCCATTTTAAGGAAGATTTCAAATAAATCCTGTATATCTAAAATATGCATTTTCTTCCTTTCAAATCCCCACGAAAATGACAATAAATGAAAAATAAACGTATAGATCACAGGAACAAAGGGAAGGGAAGAAATATGTCTAGTAAGAAAGACGAATCTCAAAGACCACTAACTGAGGTGAAAGTGCTGAGAGGAGTTCTGGAGGACGGTGAGAAGACAGACACATCTGTGGTGGTCACCCAGAATGGAGCAAATACTTCTGCAAGGCGATGGTTACCTTGAAGAAGAGCAAAAAGATTCACAAGGAAAAAGAATAAAACATCAAATATTATATGGCTTCTGTCTAATATAATAAAGAATAATACCCAAGGAATATTGATTTTACAAGAAAGAAGTTTAAATACATTGGAAGGATGGGGAGAGAGGGAATGTTTATACATGTGGGTGGAATAAGAGAGCTTAATCCTAATCTTCCATAGTAGGAACTCGAGAAATAAATTTCAAGTATCAAGAATTAGCGGAATATCCAAGTTACATAGAAAACTGACAGTGTTGTCTTCGGGGAATGACGCCTGGGAGTGGTGGAGAATGGAGCCCAAAAGCCACTGAGTCAATTCTGACTCATAGCAACTTACACAATAGAGATAATGTCCCATATACTATTCTACACACTGATTTTTAAAATTTTTAATTGATCTTGTGTGTTTCCTTATATCATTAAAAACTTGTCATAAATATGATTGACAACACATTGCTAATTGTAGAACTGATGGGTGCATGGCCATTTGTGATACTATTCTTTCTACCTTTATGTATAATAAATATAATAAAAGGGTTTTTCAAAAATGTTTATTTGTTTTGTTGTTATTGAGAATATACACAGCAAAACATACACCATTTCAACAGTTTCTACATGTACCATTCAGTGACATCGATCACATTCTTCAAATTGTGCAACTATTCTAACCCTCCTTCTCTGAGTTGTTGTTCCTCCCCCATAATATAAACTCACTGCCCCCTAAGTTTCTTATCTAATCTTTTGAGTTGCTGTTGTCCATTTTATCCTATATAGATAGAGCTTGAAAGAGCACAATGCTCAAGGCAGACATTTTTTACTAGTTAAACTAAACTATTGTTTGTCAGGGGATATTTTTGTTTAAGGTTTACAGATTATCTCAGGGTTACAGGTTATCAATAGTTTCAGGGGTTCATCCAACCTCCATAGCTCCGGAAAGTCTGGAGTCCATCAGAATTTGAAATTCTGTTCTACATTTTCCCCATTTGATCAGGATTCCTTCTATGGAATCTTTGATCAAAATGTTCTGTAATGGTAGCCAAGCACATTCAGCTCTTCTGGTCTCATGGCAAAGGTAGTGCAATGAACTAGGAAGTAGAACAGAATCACTATACATGTTATTAGGCCAATTAACTGGGATGTCCCATGAAACCATGACCCTAAACCTCCAAAATAAGGAATCAAATTCCATGAGGTTTTTGGTTGCACACAAGCAGCCTCGGCAGCTACTTTTTTTTTTTTTGGTCATTTTAAGTGTATCTATTACAGAATTTTTGCCAATTCAACTTTTTACAGTTGTACAACTTATTGACAGCAATTGAAATAATCAACGTGGTTTTTCCATCACTGTTAAACCCCCACCTCCCTTCCATACCACCCCTAGTAACCACTAATAAACCTTGGTCTCTATAATTTGCCTTTTATTGTCTTTATGTAAGTGAGGTTATAAAATATTTCTCCCTTTGTAAAAAGTTTTTAAAACCTTTGAAAGTTTAATTTTAATGACTGTCTCAATCTATTACGAGAATGTAACAAAGGCTATTGGAAACATAGTTTTGCCTACATGTTTTGTATTTCCATGGTGAAATATATTTTCCTTCTGACTGAAATTGAAGCATAGATGGAGTTGTTGGACACTCTGCATGCAGGTGGGGCCAGCTCATTCCCAGCTAAGTGGACTGTCTGGAGCTCGTGGCAGTGGCAGGGGCTTTACAGTCTCTTTCCTCATTGGGTTTCCTCTTCCTGCCACCTCCCGGTGCAGCAGTGATACAACCAGCAGATCCAGACAGGAAACCACTGAGTGATTAAATAGGAATTATGTGTACCTGTGAGAGGCTGTTTTCTCTTTAAAAGTCCCTTGCAGAAAGCTTCCAGTTTGGTGCATGTTCTTGGGAATTAGTTTCTTGGTTGGGACCTTTGGCAGCGCTGATCTTAGGGCTGTTCAGAGGCAGCTCATGCAGGTCACTGGGACCCTTTGAGAGCTCCAATCTGGCAGCAGCCACTAGCATCCTAGACAATGCATATCCTCTGGGGAAAGAACCTGGGGCACGTAGGATCTACCTATTACAGTAGTACTCTTCTAGCTAGTTTGTATTTGATGACTTAGAGCTTTTTAAAGAATAATTACTGCTGGGAAGGGAAACTGACTGCCCCTTGAGGACAATCAATAGATTCAGGCTCAGCTAAAGCCTTGGAGAGTGTACGTGGACATCCAGTAAGGTTGAATGTGGGCGTGTAATGAGGATCTGTGCCAGCAAAGTCATTGTCTACACTTACATGGCATTCAATGTTTGCATTTTTGTCTTTCATTAACATACAGAGTTATACAGCTACATTTTTCACAGTGATGTGGGCAAACCTAAATTGAGGTGAAACAAGTTCACATCCCAGTATGAACAGAGAAAAGGAAAAGGGATCCAGTGAGGTAGAAATCTGGTATAGACCATTTACAAGATCACCAGAGGAGCAAAGTTAAACATTATTTCTGTAAAATCAAGCCTGGCCTAGTCTCAGGGTGGCTGGCCCTGGCTACCTTACAGTCTGGAGTGTCCATGAAACTAACTCAGCACCTCCGACATGTGAGCGTGGGCCTTATGTTTAAAGATCTACAAGAAAGAGGATTTTCTCCACCACCTTTCCAGGCCCAGGCCAGTGCTGGATCCTTGCATTGCCGGGAACCCCTTCCCATGAACGTGGTATTCCTTGTTTCTGTGGGCTGCTAGTCTTTGTCTTTGTAGCTGGTCTTACTTTCTATCTTAGCTCAAATCAGAGCATTTGACTTGGCGCTCTTCTAGTGAGGGGGAAAGCTGGGGGGTCTCAGACTAACAGCCCATGAGAGACACAGTCAAATAACGCTTTTGTTGTTGTTACTGATTGATTCAGGTCAGAGCAATTGAATTATTGCCTGGGACCACGGCAGCAGATCTCCTAGCACATGTGCTTTCCAATCATAAGTCCATTAACTTGTGGGTCTCATTCAGTCTGCTACTATGTTACTTGATACCTCTGACCCACTTGCTCTGTGCTGCCACCACTGACGGAGGCAGAGGATTTTGTGGGGCAGTGGAAGAGCGCCAGAACTTTCCAGTGGAGTCCAGCATTTTACTCTAGGCTATAACTTCAAGTAGCTGCACGATCTTGAACCAGTCACTTAAGACACTTGAGAATTGGTTACCTGGTCTGAAAAATGGGGAGAGGCAACACGCACACCCAGAGAGGCTGTAAGGATAACATTGGTGATGTCACAATACTTGTCAGGCATTGGGTGCTGTGTGAGAGTGAAGCTCTATCATGCTGCACGCTCATACAAACAACACTTTCTTGTGTGCCTTCTATGTGTCAGGCACTGTGCTAAAAGCTAGGGATACAAAGATATGAAAGTTGACTTTCCATCCTCAGGATCATATAGCCTAGTAGGACATGGACATAAAAGTGCCTGAGCCAATGATGGAACCCTTGGCTGTACACTGGACTCACTCAATGCCAGGTACACCCCAGAGAGTCTGAGGAGAACACAGGGATTTTCAAGAGCTTCCCCTGAGATCACAATGAGTGCCCATGTTGACAACCACTGCTTTAAAGTCATTCTCAGGAAATTCCCTCACACCTAATTTATTGCAGAACATTTTCCTTGGGGGATCGTTTGATGTGCTGAGGATGCTGATGTAGGGCCCTAGGACAGGTTGTCTCCAGCCCTAGGACAGTGTCTCAATTTCCACAGGCTTTATAGCTGCTCAAAAGAGTTAGAACCCCTCTCCCCAGGCTTATCTGTTTACAACTGATAACAAGAAAGAGGACCTCCCCTGAGCAGCAGATCCATCTTCCCACCACTCAGCTTCCAGCTTCTTCCCAGGCAATCCCTTTCAGCTGGGCCTTGTTGACAGCAAACATGAGTGTCTCCTCAGTGGTTAAATGCAAAACTCATTTTATTTAAGAGTTTTATAACTCTTTTATACCTCTTAAGTAAATGAGACAATCTGGTGCCCACAAAGCCCTTCCTGGAAAGCAAATGTGACTTTGAGGGGAGCAGAAAACAGGATACTGTTGGGGGAAAATGGTTTATCAGCAGCTTTATCTCCCAGGTTGTTGGCCCTGTCCCTCCTTAGAGATGACTTTCCAGCAGAGATGGGACAATCTTTATTTTTTGCCTCAGCCCTTTGAGTCACTTCTGGCAAGAAACTTGCTAGCAAATACCACTTTCTTCCTTTGCGTTTTTTATAGTTTCCATGTATAACGTGTATATTTTCAAAACCTTATTTGACATGTGAAATATTTTATGTAGGATTTGCTTCAAAAACTCCAAGGGAAGAAAAAGTGTGAGGGGGGAAATACATAAGATTGGCAAAGCTTGAGTGCTTAATTGTTGAAGCTGAGTTTATTGGATCATTCTTCCTACTTTTGTGCATACTCAAAAATGTCCACAATACAAAGTTTAAAGAAACTGTGAGAAAAAATTAGAGTTTAGATATTATCTTTATAACTTTAATATTGTCAGAAAGGTTTGGATTCAACATCATTCTGTAAATTAAATAGTTTTAAAACTTATTTAAATAATAAAAGAAAGACAATTCTTTGGTTTATGTACGGTTTTATTTTAGTATATAACCCAGTGGCTTATATAGAAGTTTTTATTGACTTAAATTCACAAAATGTACTTATCTTTATATATAATTAAATTATACAATTAACAAATAATAACCATGAAGTTTAAAAGTGTATTTCTCATAACTCCGTTTACCGATGCTTAACAAAGTTATGAAGCATGTAGTCCCTTATGTTGCCCTGTCAGGTCCTGACTTGATCCTGGAGCTTGTGGAGTCTGTTCTCAGGGGCCTCATGGCAGCCAGGTCTGCCAATTCCCTGTTGGTTTACTTAACAGTCTCCTTAATAAATCTCACATCTAAAGGTTTAAAAAAATAAATCAATATCAAAGACTATTTTAACCTTAGAGGAAGCAGTTTTTATACTAAAATCACAGAACAATTTGCAACACTGATTCTCTCCCTGAAGTGTCCTTTTAGTGCTGATAAAGGGATGCCAGTACCTATTCTGGTAATCATCAAAAATCGAGACTTAGAAAGTCACTTGCTTCTTGGACTGAGAGCAGGACCATCATACTGCTCAGATGCTGCACAGGCACCCCATGGGCTTTTTTTCATAATACCTGTACACTTAGATTTGTTCAATGATACTGTGGCAAAGGACTTAAACTCCTAAGCCTCAGTTTCCTATCTTTTAAGTGGGGGATAATAATAGTTCTACCCAGAAGGTGCTGTGTTAAATGGATAATGCTTATGACATGTGCTGGAAATAGCAATACAGCTTTAGGAAGCAAGTGTTGAAAGGTTTGTGCATATATTCATGCTTCCCACTCAAGACTTCCGGGACCTGAGATCATGTCTCACACAGCAGCTCCCTTCTCTGGCTTTACCCCTCACCATCTTCCAGCACAAAGTGTATGCAATACGTAATCTCCATTTTCCTATCAAGACTTTTTTGTTCATTTTGGGGTTTTCATTTTTATTTTTTCAAGTGAGGGAAAGACTTCTCATCTTGGTCACCAATGTTTTTAAATCAGGAATTGACCACCCTGACTGCTGATGACACTGTATTTCCTGCTGGGGAAAGAATCAGCCAAGTCTCCACCCCCACAGGCTTCTCATTGATGGGACAGTCCCTGAGGCTGTCCTTGTACACTGCCTGTCATATCAAGCCCTTGCCTAACAGAGATGACAGCAGAACTGAGTGGTCTTGTCTCTATTTCTTGTGGTTTAGGCAGAGGGAAGGAGGTTTGTGTCTTCTGCACTTATCCATTTTGTGTCTTGATCCAGGGCCTGGAGTAAAGATACCTTCAAAGACAAAAACTGTTGAGACTCAACTTCCTTGGAAATTGATCTTCACTGCACTGATGAGAGAAGAAGCTGTGTCTTATACCAGACATGTCAGTGGAAAAATGATGCGGAGCCACCATGTCAGGTAAGGGCAGAGGTCATCCAGATCCCAGAGCAGGAGGGGATTTCAAAAGCATACAGAATAAATTGCAATTCATGCATGATTGTTCCTCCTAATTAAAGTAAGTGTACACGTTCTCTGTCTCATAATCTTTCTAAGCTACAACATTCATCAAAATCAGCAAGTGACAGAACAATTGTATATAATTATACATTAACTATTTTTTATACTTAGTATTTATATAGAACGATTACATTGCATTTTACACACAAGTTTCTGCTTATACATTTTTATATTTTAAACATCAATACTTTTTTTTTTTAATATTCTAGGCTTCTGTTTATGATCAGTTTGGCATTACAGATTATCCATTTGGGAAAAAGTAAGAAGCATTTTATTTATAGTCTCAGTTTTTATCGCATAAAATATTTCTTAATCATCATCGGTTTGATATTTTTAATGTGTTTAAAAGGCTATCAAAAAGAGAAACACAAAGGTGGTAAAGAAGGAATCAACAACGCTACAACCCAGGAGCGCCAGCAGAAAACGCTCAACTGGACCTTAAACAATTTTAGTAAAGTGAATGGGAGCGCGGAGGGCTGGAGGCAGCAGCGAGATACGCTTCCCCATTCCTGGGGGTTCCGAGAGAGTAAGTCGCAGCGCAGCCCAGGCAGTCTTTGCATTTTTACAGGTCTGTTGTTTTCGCTAGGATCTGAAAAACCTAGGATAAATTAAGGATAAAAACGAACAACCCACCAGAGAACATTTTGTCATCGTCTTCAAAGATGATACGTATAAAGTTAACAATGTTTCCTAGTGTTACTCTTAAAAACATTTTACTGTTTCATTGGTAAAACGTTGCATTTGCAGCGGGTAATTTTCTGCAGGTCCAGAGTATTGTGGTTTGAATGTACTTAAAACGAATATCCCAAGCCAAGATAACAGCGGGCTCCTGCTTGGCTTATCAGACTTTCAGATTTCAGACTCCTTGTGATCGAAAAAGGCCCTCCGGTCAGTCGGTTTGGCAACATCGTACACGTGTGTGGTCCCTGCTCCGGAGGCCTGTCCTTAATCACTGTCGGGTGAAGTCACAGCCGAGCTTTAACATGTGAAAGGAAGGAAGACAAACCCAACTTGCAGGGCGGAGAGTTTCCGTCTTATCATAGGCTCCTTTCTGATCGTCTGCATCCCTGGCAGTTTGTTTTGATGCCTAAATTAATAAGCAGGGTTTACCTGAGCAAACACCAAGGCAGGGAGCTGATTTTATTGCGTCCCCAGGGCAATCTCGTTAGGTCTCCTCCAGGCCAGGGATGACGTGGAGGGTCCGGCGCAGGGCTGACACCCTACCTCCACAGGTGCATCCACGAGGTCCAGCTGCTGCCAGAACGGCGGCACCTGTGTCCTAGGCAGCTTCTGCGTATGCCCTGCCCACTTCACCGGCCGCCACTGCGAGCACGACCCGAAGCGCAGGTGGGCGCGTGGGGGGGTGGTGCGGGCCAGGCCGCGGGATGAGGGTGTGAGGGGACGCGGGGGTGGGGAGCGGACCAGGAGGCGTGAGGGAGGGGATGGGGGCGTGGACCTGTGGGGGGCGTGCCAGGTGGAGGGAGGGGGGAGGTGGTGGGCGGGCGCCGGTGGCCGGGAGCGGTAAGAGGAGGAGGAAGGGCGTGGTAGAGGAACGCAAGGGGGCCAGGGAACAAAG
The DNA here is from genome assembly GCA_030035585.1 of Dugong dugon. Lineage (NCBI taxonomy): Eukaryota > Metazoa > Chordata > Mammalia > Sirenia > Dugongidae > Dugong > Dugong dugon. The sequence continues at coordinate 71,369,870 of CM057461.1, forward strand.
GGGCACCTAGGGGAACCCGGGGACGCGGGGGAGGACGTAGGGTGTGCGGACCGCAGCATCTGACGCGCCCTCCGCGTCATCCTCAGCGAATGCGGCGCCCTTGCGCACGGAGCCTGGACTGTCCACGGCTGCCGCCTCTGCAGGTGTGTCTATGGTGCCCTGCGCTGCCTCGCCCGCCAGACTCAAGGCTCCTGCGGTAAGGGAACCGGTGCCTTCTGCTCCAGGCCTTACGGTGTGGCGCAACTGCTCCTTTACTGTTTGTTCACCACACAGGTAGATTGATAGAGCGTCTGCCGCTACCAGGCCCTGGTCCACACACCCGCCATGTAGAAATGAGCACACTTGGTTGAGTCATCATTCAGGAAATGTCATGTTCATTGTGAAGCACATAGTGAATTGCAATCGTTATTTAAGAAGTTATTTTTTAAGTTTCCCAAATTCATCCTGTTGTGTTTTTCTGAACAATGCACTTTGAGGCGTCATTTACAGTGAGCGAAATTTCGGGGAGCTGACAAGAGCTCGATCTCTGGTAAGCAGAGCCATCCTCTGAGACAGATTTAAAAATCCATTGCCCTTGAGTGGATTCCAACTCATAGTTACCCTATACACAGAGTAAAATTGCCCTGTATGGTTTCCAACTCTGTAAATCTTTACGGAAGCAGACTGCCACATCTTTTTCCCACAGATCGGAAGCACTGGTGGGTTGGAACGGCCTACCTTTCAGTTAGCAGCCCAGCGCCTAACCACTGCGCAACCGGGGCTCCTTCTAACAAGACAGGTTAGAGGACTAAATCTCCAGTTATTTCCCTATACTAAGCCGCGCACCATCCCCTCTGCCTTAACAGGAGAAGGGCACTAGAGCAGCACAGTAACGGGTTTCAGCTCCGATTGCCAGGGCAGGCGCGGCTCTTTAGGATGGTGGGTAAAAGATAATGGACTCCTCCTTCCAACTCTTGAGGCTGAAGCCTGGACTCCTTGGAAGGCGCATCTCGGCGCTCCTAGGGTGGGGGGACTCGCAAGGGGATCTAGAACCGAAGCTCAGAGCACACCACACGTGGTGAAAGCTGGCACAGAACCCACAAGGTCTGAGGAATGACTGTGCTCAGTAGGGTATGAAAACACCGTGATGGTGGTGGCGGTGGCGGCGGCGGCGGCGGCACCGGCACCGGCACCTGCACTTACATTTGTGGTATAGGTTCTTGGGAAGACGGAGCAGTCACCAACTCAGTGCAAATGCTGGGGAATTGTAAGTTTCACTTGTAAAACTCAGAGAGGAACATGAATTTCCTTGATCAGAAAGCAGATGAGACAATGCTGCCGGGATCCTCATCTGTGCGGAGAATCCGAGGGCACACTTCGAGAAGGCACAGCCCTTCTCCCTCCACCGTAGTCCGCCCTGGGCTGGACCAGCAATAGAGCCACAGCCTTCAGCCCATCTTCTCACATTTAGCTCCTCAGTCAGTACTGTGAGATCAGCAGTTGAGAGACACACTTGATGAGGACACAGCCCTTCAATCCCACTTCCTGCTCCTCCCTTCTCAGCTAGCTCTGCTGGTACCAGCGGTGCCGTTAAGGAGAGTGTGGTTATAGCACAACCTAGCACCTTTCCCTCCCTCCCCTCTCCTCCTGGGCTTTCCCTCTGGTGAGATTGCACCGGATTCCTACCATGCCCCAGAGGGAGGACACAAATGTGGGGACCAGCAGAAGAACTGCTGTGGTGCCTGCATCCTCCTCACAGGGGAAGTCACTTCCCCTGCTATATGAGCCCCAGAGAGGATGTAAGGGAGGGGCTAACTGTGATTTCAGTCTCCTATGCAACAACAGTTTGGGGTCAGAAGCAGCAGAGAGATGCAGCTCCAGGATATCTATAATTACTTGTTTACATCCTTAGAAAGATCCAACAGTAGGACTGCTAGTTGCCAAGGAAAGTAACAATGGCACTGAGAATTTGGCTTCTGCTCATCAAGGCAGGACAAAATGCAGTCATGTTTTAAAGTAATTTTCAGGTGCATAAAAGGCCAGGATACTTTTGTGCTCTTTGACCTACTAATCCTGCCTCAGGTCAGATGATGATGGCTGCTGTGGTTATGGGGAGGTTGAAGATGATGAGAACTGCCTTGATCAGCTTATTTTCTCAGTCTATTTCAGGTACTTTATATACATTATCATATTTAATTCTCACAAAACTATGAAATAGGCATTATAGCTTTTAATTTTTATTTTTTAAAATAATGTTGGGTTTTTGGTGAAGGTTTACACAGCAGCTTAGGTTCCTCTTCAACAATTTCTATACAAATTGTTCAGTGACATTGGTTACATTCTTCACAGCGCACGAACCTTCTCATTATTTCTTTTCTGCTTGTTCCATTTCTATTGATCTAGTTTCCTTGCACCCTAACATCCTCATCTTTGTTTTAAAGTAATTGTTGAACATTTGGTCTCATATAGGTGATTTTTTAAAGAAGCACAGTACTAATCGGTGATATTCATTATTTTTTGAGCCAATTTGTTATTTAGCTACAAGGTGATGTCAGGGGTTAGTTTCAGTTCAAGGTCTGAAGAGTATCTCAGGGCAATATTATCAGGAGCCTTCCAGTCTCAACTAGTCCAGTTGGTCTGGTCTTTTTCTTTTTAGGAATTTGAGGTTCTGTTCCACATTTTTCTCCCATTCTATCAGGGTCCATCTTTTGTGGTCCTGATTAGAACCGGCCGGGGCAGTGGTAGCCAGGCACCATCTAGTTCTTCTGGTCTCGAGGTAGATGAGGCTGTGGTTTATATAGACTATTTGTCCTGTTAGAATAGTTTCTTCTCTGAGTCTTTAGTTTCCTTGTTTCTCTTCTGCTCTGGATGAATAGAGACCAATAGTTGTATCTTAGATGGCTGTTTGCAAACTTTTAAGACCCCAGACACTACTCACCAAACCAGGATGTAGAGCATAACTTTATAAACTATATTATGCCAAATGACCAAGATGTTCCACGAGACTATGGTCCCAATTCCTCAAATCCAGAAAAGCAATCCCATGAGGTATTTGGATATGTCTAAGAAGTATCCATAACTGTGTTCCCTATGTGCTTTATTATATATATGAATATATGTGCACACACTCACGTAGATGCATATACATATACATATGCATATACCTATATGTACACTCACATATACTCACATAATATGCCTACACGTATGTACACCCACATATATTTTTTGGTTATTTCAAAACTATATATTCCACAGTAATTACCAACAAGTCCTTTATTCTTGTGTATGTTTTAGTGACATTGTTTACATTCGTCAAGCTGTGTACACTTCACCCTCGTTTGGCATTACCTTTCCCATCACCAAAAAATGAAGTGTCTACTATCTAGAGAGTGAATCTGCTCCCCCGCCCTGACTCCATCCCTAGTAACCACTAATGAACATTAGTTTCTGTATTTTCACCTGTTCATGTGGTTTCATAAAAATGAGAACATACAATTTTTTTTTATTTTTCCCATACAAAAATTTATACATACACTGTTATGTGACTCTAATTGCTTTCCCCATACCGTGACAGCACACTCCTCCTTTCCACCCCTCATTCCCTATGTCCATTCAACCAGCTCTTAACCCTCTCTGCCTTTCCATCTCACCTCTGGACAGAAGCTGCCCCTTTAGTCTCTTGTATCAACTTGAGCTAAGAGGCATACTCCTCACGAGTATCACTTTATGTCCCACAGTCCAGTCCAATCTGTGTCTGAAGAGTTGGCTTCGGGAATTGTTTTAGTTCTGGGCAGGGAATCCAGGGGCCATGCTTTCTGGGGTTCCTCCAGTCTCAGTCAGACCATTAAGTCTGGTCTTCTTACTAGAATTTGCGTTCTGCACCCCACCTTTCTCCTGCTCCATAGGGACTCTCTTTTGGGTTCACTGGCAGAGCGGTCATTGGTTGTAGCTGGGCACCATCTAGTTCTTCTGGTCTCAAGCTGGTGAAGTCTCTGATTTAGGTGGCGCCTTTCTGTCTCTTGGGCTAATACGTTCCTTGTGTCTTTGGTGTTCTTCATTCTCCTTTACTCCAGGTGGTTGGGACCAATCGATGCATCTTAGATGGCTGCTTGCAAGCTTTTAAGACCCCAGATGCCACTCACCAAAGCAGGATGCAGAACATTTTCTTAATAAGCTTTATTATGCCAGTTGACCTAGATGTCCCCTGAAAGCATGGTCCCCAGATGCCTACCCCTGCTACTGTGTCCCTCAAAGTGTTTGATTGTATTCAGGAAACTTCTTAGCTTTGGTTTAGTCCAGTTGTGCTGACGTCCCCTCTAGTGAGTGCTGTCCTTCCCTTCACCTAAGATAATTCTAGTTACTAAATAACCCTCCCCCTCCCTCCCCACCCTCGTAACCATCAAAGAATGTTTTCTTCTGTGTTTAAACCTTTTCTTGAGTTCTTATAGTAGTGGTCTTATACAATATTTGTCCTTCTGTGACTGAGTAAATTCACTCAGCATAATGACCTCCAGCTTCCTCCATGTTATGTTTCACGGCTTCATTGTTGTTCTTTATTTTTGCATAGCATTCCATTGTGTGGATATACCATAATTTGTTTATCCATTCTTCCATTGATGGGCACCTAGGTTGTTTCCATCTTTTTGCTATTGTGAACAGTGCTGCAATGAACATGGATGTGCATATATCTATTCATGCGATGGCTCTTATTTATCTAGGATTATTCCAAGGAGCGGGATAGCTGGATTGTATGGTACTTCTATTTCTAGCTTTTTAAGGAAGTGCCAAATCGATTTCCAAAGTGGTTGTACGATTTTACATTCCCACCAACAGTGTATAAGTGTTCCAGTCTCTCCACAACCTCTCCAGCATTTATTATTTTGTGTTTTTTGGATTAATGCTAGCCTTGTTGGGGTAAGAAGTTATCTAATTGTAGTTTTGATCTGCATTTCTCTAATGGCTAATGATCGTGAGCATTTCTTCATGTGTCTGTTAGCCACCTGAATATCTTCTTTGGCGAAGTGCCTGTTCATATCCTTTGCCCATTTTTTAATTGGGTTATTTGTCTTTTTGTCGTTGAGGTTTTGCACTGTCTTGTAGATTTTAGAGATTAGACGCTGATCGGATTTGTTGTAGCCAAAAATTTTTTCCCAGTCTGTAGGTTGTCTTTTGACTCTTTTGGTGAAGTCTTTTGATGAGCATAAGTGTTTGATTTTTAGGAGCTCCCATTTATCTGGTCACCCTTCTGGTGCTTGTGCATCGTTACTTATGGCTCATATTGTGTTTATACCATGTGTTAGGGCTCCTAGGGTTGTCACTATTTTTTCTTCCATGATCTTTATCATCTTCGATTTTATATGTAAGTCTTTGATCCATTTTGAGTTAGTTTTTGTGCATGGTGTGAGGTATGGGTCTTGTTTCATTTTTTTGCAGATGGATATTCAGTTATGTCAGCACCAAATGGACTGCCTTTTCTCCAATTAATGGGTGCTGGGCCTTTGTCAAATATTAGCTGCTCATAGGTGGATGAATTTATGTCTGGATTCTCAATTCCATGCCATTGGTCTATGTATCTGTTGTTGTACCAGCACCAGGCTGTTTTGACTACCATGGCAGTACAATAGGTTCTAAAATCAAGTAGTGTGAGACCTCCCACTCTGTTCTTCTTGAGTAATGCTTTACTTGGGTCTCTTCCATTTCCATATGATGTTGGTGGTTTCTTTCTCCATCTCATTAAAAAATGTCATTGGAATTTGGGTCGGGATTGCATTGTATCTGTAGATTGCTTTGGGTAGAATTGACATTTTCCCTATGTTGAGTCTACCTATCCAAGAGCAGGGTATGTTTTTCCACTTAGGCAGGTCTCTTCTGGTTTCTTGCAGTAGTGTCTTGTAGTTTTCATTGTATAGATCTTTTATATCTCCAGTTAGATTTATTCCTAAGTATTCTATCTTCTTGGGGGCTATTGTAAATGGTACTGATTTGGTGATTTCCTCTTTGAGGTTCTCTTTGTTGGTGTAAAGGAATGCAACTGATTTTTTATGTCTATCTTGTATCCTCAAACTTTGCTGAAATTTTCTATTAGTTCCAGTAGTTTTCTTGTGGATTCTTTGGGGGTTTTCTGTGGATAAGATCATATCATCTGCAAATAGAGATACTTTGACTTCTTCCCTACCAATTTGGATGCCCTTTATTTCTTTTTCTAGCCTAACTGCTCTGACTAGGACTTCTAGCACTGTGTTGAATAAGAGTGGTGATAAAGGGCATCCTTGTCTGGTTCCTGTTCTCAAGAGGGATGCTTTCAAACTCTCTTCATTTAGGATGATGTTGGCTGTTGGCTTTGTATAAATGCTCTTAATTATATTGAGGAATTTCCCTTCTATTCCTATTTTGTTGAGAGTTTTTATTATGAATTGCTGTTGCACTTTGTGAAATGCCTTTTCTGTATCAGTTGATAAGATCATGTGGTTCTTGTCTTTTGTTTTATTTATGTGATGGATTACATTGATTGTTTTTCTAATGTTGAACCATCCCTGCACACCTGGTATAAATCCCACTTGATCATGGTGAATTATTTTTTTGATATGTTGCTGAATTCTATTGGCTACAATTTTGTTGAGGATTTTTGTGTCAATTTTCATGAGGGATATTGGTCTGTAATTTTCTTTTTTTGTGGTGTCTTTACCTGGTTTTGGTATCAGGGTTATGCTGGCTTCATAGAACGAGTTGGGGAGTATTCCATCCTTTTCTATACTCTGAAATACCTTTAGTAGTAGTGGTGTTAACTCTCCTCTGAAAGTTTGGTAGATTTTTCCAGTGAAGCCATCCGGGACAGGACTTTTTTTTGTTGGGATTTTTTAAATTACCTGTTCAATCTCTTCTTTTGTTATGGGTTTTTTTTAGTTGTTCTACCTCTGTTTGTGTTAGTTTAGGTCGGTAGTGAGTTTCTAAAAATTTGTCCATTTCCTCTAGGTTTTCAAATTTGTTAGGAGTACAATTTTTTATAATATTCCGTTATGATTCTTTTAATTTCATTTGGGTCTGTTGTGATATCACCCATTTCATTTCTTATACAGGTTATCAGCGTCCTCTCCTGTTTTTCTTTTGTCAGTTTGGCCAATGGTTTATCAATTTTGTTGATCTTTTCAAAGAACCAGCTTTTGGTCTTGTTAACTCTTTCAATTGTTTTTCTATTCTCTATTTGAGTTCATTCTGCTCTAATTCTTATTATTTCCTTTCTTCTGCCACTTGAGGGCTTCTTTTGCTGCCCTCTTTCTACTTGTTCCAGTTGTAGGGTTAATGTTTTGATTATGGCCCTTTCTTCTTTCTGGATGTGTGCATTTATTGCTATAAGCTGACCTCTAGGCACTGCTTTTGGTAGGATGTGTTTTCCTTCTCATTTGATTCTATGAATTTCTTTATTCCATCTGTAATTTCTTCTAAAATCCAGTAGTTTTTGAGCAACATATTGTTCAGTTTCCCTGTTTGATTTTTTTCCCTCATACTTTCTGTTGTTGATTTCTACTTTTATGGCTTTATGGGCAGAAAAGATGCTTTGTAATATTTTGATGTTTTGGATTTTGTTAAGGCTTGTTTTATGGCCTAATATGTGCTGTATTCTGGAGAATGTTCCATGTGCGTTGGAAAAGAAAATATACTTGACTGCTGTTGTGTGGTGTTCGGTATATGTCTATGAGATCAAGTTGGTTTATTGTAGGATTTAGCTGTTCCGTGTCTTTGTTGAGCTTCTTTCTAGATGTTCTGTCCTTCACCGAAAGTGGCATGTTGAAGTCTCCTACTGCTATTGTGGGGCTCTCTTTTCAGTGCTGTTAGAGTTTATGTACGTTAAAGCCCTGCCATTGGGTGCATAAGTATTTATTATAGTCATGTCCTCCTGGTGTACTGAGCCTTTAATCATTATATAGTGTCCTACCTTATCCTTTGTGGTGGATTTTACTTTAAAGTCTATTTTCTCAGAGATTAACATTGCCACTCCTGCTCTTTTTTTGAATTTTGTTTGCTTGATATATTTTTTTCCCCTCCTTTGAGTTTTAGTTTGTTTGTGTCTTTAAGTGTAAGGCATGTCTCTTGTAGGCAGCATATAGACGGATCGTGTTTTTTAATCCAGTCTGCCACTCTCTGTCTCTTTATTGGTGCATTTAGCCCATTTACATTCAGTGTAATTATTGATGGGTATGAGTTTAGTGCTGTCATTTGGATATCTTTTTTTGTATGTTGTTGAGAGTTTCTCTGTTCCACTTAATTTTCTGTGCTGAGTCATTTTTCTTTATGTATTTTCTTTTCATCTTTTTCATTGTTGTTGATTTTGTGTTTGCTGAGTCTTTATATTTTTCTAGTTTTTTATTTTGACTTGTAGGATTGTTAGTTTCCTTTGTGGTTACCTTAATATTTACCCCTCTTCTTCTAAGTTTATACCGGTCTTTTATTTCTTTATATCACCTTGACTTCCTCTCCATATGACAAATCTATATCTACATTTTTTAAGTCCTTCTTTTTTTTTTTTTTAAAAATGTTGTCATCTTTTACATACTGACATCTGTTTCCCTATTTTTAGTATTTTAGCTTTGATTTCCTGTTGTGACTTTCCTATCTGGGTTAATATCTGGTTGCTGTGTCCTGTGTTCTTGTCTTGGGTTGTTCCTGATGTTACTGATTTTCTAACCGGGGGACTCCCTTTAGTATTTCTTGTAATTTTGGTTTGGTTTTTGCAAATTCCCTAAACTTCTGTTTATCTGGAAACGCCCTAATTTTGCCATCATATTTGAGAGACAGTTTTGCTGGATATATAATTCTTGGCTGGCAGTTTTTTCCTTTAAGGCTTTGTATATGTCATCCCATTGCCTTCTTGCCTGCATGGTTTCTGCTGAGTAGTCTCAGCTTATTCTTATTGACTCTCCTTTGTTGACGACTTTTCTTTTATCCCTAGCTGCTCTTAAAATTCTCTATTTATCTTTGGTTTTGGTGAGTTTGATTATAATATGTCTTGGTGACTTTCTTTTGCGATCTACCTTATGTGGGGTTCGATGAGTATCTTGGATATCTTGTCATCTTTCATGATACCAGGGAAGTTTTCTGCCAACAAATCTTCAAAAATTCGCTCTGTATTTTCTGTTACCCCCCATCATTCTGGTACCCCAATCCCTCATAGGTTATTCTTCTTAATAGAGTCCCACATAATTCTTAGGGTTTCTTCATTTTTTTAAATCCCTTTATCTGATTTTTCCTCAAATAAGTTGGTGTCAAGTGCTTTATCTTCAATCTCACTAATTCTGACTGCCATTGCTTCAATTCTGCTCCTATGACTTTCTATTGAGTTGTCTAATTCTGAAATTTTATTTTTAATCTTGTGGATTTCTGATTGCTGTCTCTCTATGGATTCTTGCAGTCAGTTGAATTTGTCATTATGCTCTGTCTAATCTTTTTAATTTCCTCTAGTGCGTGTTCTGCATTTTGCTTAATTTCCTTCCCAATTTCTTGAAGAGTTCTGTATATTAATCTTTTGTATTCTGCCTCTGGTAATTCCATGAAATTTTCCTTATCTGGAAAATTTGATGATTCTTTGTCTTGGGAGCTTCCTGAAGCCATCATGGATTGCCTCTTTATGTGAGTTGGTCTTGACTGTTGTCTCTGAGCCATCAATAAGTTATTATATTTATTTATTTTATGTTTGCTTGCTGTGTCCTACCTTCTTGTTTTGTTTTGATATGCCCAATTAGGCTGCTCATAGGAGCTAGTTTGATTATTGGCAACTTTGAAGCTCTAATATCCTGTCACCAGGTGGTTAGATCTGTTACTAGGTATGTGAGCTCAGGAGTCTGCCCACTCCTCCTGTATGGATTCAGTTTAGGTGCCCAGGTAGATAGCCAGCAAGTGTGTGGTGTAGGCTCTCACAGTCCTAGACAAGCGTGGTGTAGGCACAGGCATCTGGTTGCAGTAGGGGGACACACTCTGAGCAAGGCAGGGGCTGACAGCTGCCCCCAAGTGTCCAGGAGGAAGGCGTGTCCCTGTTCCCTAGAGCACGTAGGTGGGTGGGTTTTGCAGCTGGACCAGGAGCACCTAATGCTGTTGGCTCTAAGGACTGGGAGGCACCTCTTATTCATGGGCCCCTATGACAGGTGGCTAGGTGGCGTGGGTGGAGCCACCAGTCCTCAGGCCCCTGATGTGGGTAGGTGAAGACCCTGCTTAATGGGAAGAGCAGTGTCAAATGTCAAGAACCTGCCACTTCACAGCTGAAACAGTTGAAGTTAGAGTTCCAGTATATACCCTGTTGTACTGCGGTAATGAGGGCCTATGCTGTTGAGATGGGCCCACCCAAGTCTGTGCAGGGGGAAAGACACTCAAATTCCATGGATCCCTTATGCCTGTGCCTAGGCAAAGGAGCTGGGCCTACCCTGGGTTCCTAGCTTAGGGGAGACAGCAGTTTATTTTTTCCCGTTTGCTGATTTGTTCACTCTCCAAGGCAGGGAGAATGGCTCCGGGCATGTGATGGATCCCACTTCTGGCCCAGGGAACTCGGCAATTGCTGAAGCCAGTTTGGGACCCAGTGCAGAGCAGGGAGTGGGGAGGTAAATGGGAGAGAGGTTTTTCCTTAAGGGGGGCGTTTTTCATCCGTGCGGTAGGCCGTATGCAAGTACTTATCTTTCCGCGATGGAGGGCTGCTTCTCACTGGTTCTGGGTGGCTGTGTAGACTCTCAGTGGCTGCGTCTTTCCTGGTGCAGAAAACACGCATCCTGAGCATGGCTGCTTGCCTGCCTCACTGCTCACTCCCGAGCTGATCAGGCATGAAGGGCTCAGCCTCTCGCCAGGTCAGGTCTGGCAACTCCTCGCTGCTTCCGAACTGTCTCTCTCTCCACTGCTGCTCAGTCCAGTTCCTCAGCTCTGCCTTTGATGTTCAGGGCTCCCAGGTTGCCATATATAATCGAATCACTTGTTTTTTCGGGTCTTTGTTGTAAGAGGGTCCACCAGAAGCATCTGACTACTCCGCCATCTTGGTCCTGCTTCCTCATGATGTTTTTTTGATGATTGACTTATTTCACTCAACATAATTTTCTCCAGGTTCATTCAGGTTCCAAGATTTTTGGGAACTCGTTTTTCTTTATCACTGAGTAATATGCCACTGTATGTATGTACCACATTTTACTTATCTGTTCATTCATTGATGGGCACTTAGGTTGTTACCATCTTTTTGCTATTGTGAATAGTGCTGTGATGAACATAGGTGTGTATATGTCTGTTGTATTACTTCTATTAAATCCCTAGAGTATATACCTAGGAGTGGAATTGCTGGGTCATATGGTAGCTCTATCTCTAGGTTCTTGAGGAACTGCCAGACTGTTTTCCACAAAGGCTGTCCCATTTTGCATTCCCATTAGCAATGGATGAGGGTTCCAATTTCTCTATATCCCCTGCAACACTTGCTATTTTCCTTTTGTTTTTTTAAATTGGTCATTCTAGTGGAAGTGAAATGGTATCTCATTGTGGTTTTGATTTGCATTTCTCTGATGACTAATGACGTTGAGCATCTTTTCATGTGTCTGTTGGCCATTTGAATATCCTCTTTGGTGAAGTATCTGTTTATGTCTTTTGCCCAGTTTTTGATTGGTTTGTCATTTTGTTGTTAAGTTGAGGAAGTTTTCTATATATTTTCAATATTACACCCTTATTAGTTAAATAATTTTCAAAGATTCTTTCCCAGTCTGTAGGTTGTCTCTTTATTCATTTGATAAAATCTTTTGATGAACATAAGTATTTCACTCTTATGAGGTCCCAGTTTTCTCTTTTGTTTTCTGTTGCTCGTGCATTTTTTGTTGTGTTTGATAATCTATCATTGGAAAAAATTAAGCTCCAAAGTTTTGCTCCTATATTTTCTTCCAAGGGCTTTACAGCTTTAGATTTAACATTTAGGTCCTTGATCCATTTTGAATTAGTTTTTGTGTGATGTGAGATATGGATCTTGTTTCGTTTTTTGCCAGCACCATTTGTTGAAGAGACTGTTCCTTCTCCATTGAATGTATTTGACTACCTCGTCAAAAATCAATTGGCCATAGATGATATTACACCTTTTATGTTAAAGAAACTGAGGCTTAGAGAGGCTAACTCCTACAGCTAGTAAACAGGGTCTGATTCTTAACCATTGTGCCATTGCTATACTCTTCCTGTAAGAATAATTATCAATATGGGTGAAATGAAGATATTTTTGATAGTGTTCTTTAGAATATTGAAAATTTGGCCATGTTCTAAATATCCAAGAGCAAAATAATAGGTAACTAAATGTTTTATAACTTTTTTTTAAGCTGTGAAAGTTTTTTTAAAAAAATTTCTAACATTTTTTTCTCATTCAAAAATTAATATGCAAATTGTTTTGTGACATGGGTTGCAATCCCTGCAGTGAGTCAGCACTTTCCCTTTACATCCTGTGTTCCCTGTGACCATTCCTGCCCAGTTTTCCTGTCCCTTCTTGCCTTCTTATCTTTACTTTTGGGCAGGCATTGCCCATTTGGTCTCGTACACTTGATTGAACTAAAAAGCATGTTCCTCACATGTGTTATTTGTTTTATATGCCTTCTTTGGCTAAAAGATGGACTTTGGGAGTGGCTTCACTTCTGAGTTAGCAGGCTGTCCAGAGGCCATAGTCTTGGGGGTTCCTGCAGTCTCTGTCAGACCAGTAAGTCTGATCATTTTTTGTTAGTTTGAATTTTGTTCTACATTTTTCCTCCAGTTCTGTCTGGGACCCTCTATTGTGATCCCTATCAGAGCAGTCAGTGGTGGTAGTTGAGCACCATCTAGTTGTGCTTGGACTCAGTCTGGTAGAGGCTGTGGTTGTCGTGGTCCATTAGTCCATTGGACTAATATTTTTCTTGTGTCTTTGGTTTACTTATTCTCCTTTGCTCCAGAAGGATGAGACCAGTAGATGCATCTCAGATGGCCACTCATAAGCTTTTAAGACCCCAGATGCTACTCACAAAAGAAGCACATTTTACAAAAGTAGAACATTTTCTTTATGAACTATGTAATGCCAGTTGACCTAAATGTCCTCCGAGACCATGCTCTCCAGAGCTCAGCCCCAGTAACTCGGTCCCTCAAGGTATTTGGATGTGTCTAGGAAGCTTCTATAGCTTTGGTGGCCAAGTTCTGCTGACTTCCCCTATGTTGTGTGTTGTCTTTCACTTCACCAAAGTTAACACTTGTCTACTATCTAATTAGTGATTTCCCCTCCCTACCCCTCCCATTCCTTGTAACCATCAAAGATTGTTTTTTGTCTGTGTATTAACCTTTTGCTGGGTTTTTATAATAGTGGCCTTATACAATATTTGTCCTTTTGTGATTGACTTATTTCACTCAGCATAATGCCCTCCAGATTCATCCATATTGTGATACGTTTCACGAATTTATCATTTTTCTTTATTAGTATTCCATTGCGTGTATGTACTATAATTTGTTTATCCATTCATTTGTTGATGGGCACTTAGGTTGTTTCCATCTTTTTGCTGTTGTGAATAATACTGCAGTGAACATGGGTATGCATATGTCTATTCGTGTGACAGCTCTTGTTTCTCTAGGATATATTTGTAGGAGTGGGATTGATGGATCATATGGTATTTCTATTTCTAGCTTTTTAATAAGGTGCCATATAGTTTTCCATAGTGGTTATATCAGTTTACATTCCCACCAGTGGTGCATAAGGGTTCCAGTCTCCCTGCAACCTCTCCAACATTTGTTATGTTCTCTTTTTTTGATTCATGCCAGTAATGCCGGGGTGAGATGGTATCTCATTGTAGTTTTGATTTGCATTTCTGTAATGGAAACTGTGGTGGTTTAGTGGTGTCTCAGTCATCCAGTGCTAGTTTAACAGAGATACCACGAGTGGATGGCTTTAGCAAAGAGAAGTTTATTCTCTCAAAGTCCAGTAGGCTACAAGTCCAAATTCAGGGCATCAGCTCCAGGAGAATGCTTTCTCCATCAGCTCTGGAGGAAGGTCCGTGTCATCAACCTTCCTTTGGTTTGGGAGCTTCTCTGAACAGGAACCTCAGGTCCAAAGGATGCGCTCTGCTCCCGGCACTGCTTTCTTGGTGGTATGAGGTTCCTATGTGTCTCTGCTCACTTCTCTCTTTTATATCTCAAAAGAGATTGCATTAAGACACTGATCTTGTCAACCTCATCCGTATAACCTCATCACAGTGATAGAATTTACAACACATGAGGAGATCACATATAATCTCATCATAGTGGTAGAGTTTACAACACATAAGGAAATCACATCAGATAACACAATCATACAATACTAGGAATCATGACCGAGCCAAGTTGCTACACACATTTTTTGGGGGACACAATTCAATCCATGACAAGTGTTAAGAGCTACCACTGCTAAACAAAAGATTGGCAGTTTGAATCCACCAGGCACTCCTTGGAAACCATATGGGGCAGTTCTACTCCGCCCTATAGGGTTACTACAAGTCGGAATCGACTCGATGGCAACGGTTTTGGTTGGAATGGCTAATGATTGTGAGCGTTTCCTCATGTGTCTGTTGGCTGCCTGAATGTCTTATTTGGTGAAGTGTCTGTTCATATCCTTTGCTCATTTTTTAATTGGATTGTTTGTCTTTTTCTTTTTGGGTGTTGAAGTATCCTATAGATTTTAGAGATTAGATCCTTGTCGGAACGTTGTAGCCAAAATTTTTTTCCCAGTCTGTAGGTTCTCTTTTTACTCTTTTGGAGAAGTCTTTCAATGAGTGTGTTTAATTTTTAGGAGCTCCCAGTTTTATCTAGTTTATCTTCTGGTGTTTGTGCATTGTTAGGTATGGTTTGTACTGTATTTATGCCATGTATTGGGGCCCCTTGCATTGTCCCTATTTTTCTTCTGTGATTCGTATAGTTTTAGGTTTTATATTTAGGTCTTTGATCCATTTTGAGTTAGTTTTTGTGTATAGTGCAAGGTATGGGTCCTGCTTCATGTTTTTACAGATGACATACAGTTTTGCCAGCATCATTTGTTAAAAAGACTGTCTTTTCCCCATTTAATGGACTTTGGTCTTTTGTCAAATTCAGCTGACCATAGGTGGATGGATTTACCTTTGAGTTCTCAATTCTGTTCCATTGGTCTATGTGTCTCTCATTGCACCAGTACTAGGCTCTTTTGAGTACTGTGGCTGTACTGTAGGTTCTGAGATCAGGTAGTGTGAGGCCTCCTACTTTGTTCTTTTTCTTCAATAATGCTTTGCTTATCTGGGACTCTTTCCTTTCTATATAAGTTTGGTGATTAGTTTTTCCATTTCATTAAAGAATGCTGTTAGAATTTGGATCAAGACTGCATTATTATCTATAGATCACTTTGGTTGGTACTGACATTTTCACAATGTTGTCTTCCTATCCATGTGTGTGGTATGTTTTTCCATTTATATATGTCTCTATATGTCTCTTTTGGTTTCTTTCAATACTGTTTTGTAGTTTTCTTTGTATAAATCTTTTACATCTCTGGTTAGATTTATTCCTAAGTATTTTATCTTTTGCTGGGGGGGGGGGGGCTATTGTAAATGATATTGATTTCCTGATTTCCTTTCTGAAGTTCTGTCAGTTGTTGTAGAGAAATTCAACTTTTTTTTATATGTTGATCTTGTAACCTACTACTCTGATGAATTTTTCTATTAGTTCCAGTAGTTTTCTTCTGGAATCTTTGGGATTCTCTCTGTATAGGATCATATCATCTGTAAATAAGGATAGTTTTACTTTTTTTTTTTTTATTGTGCTTTAGATGAGAGTTTATAGAGCAAATTAGTTTCTCATTAAACAATTAATACACATATTGTTTTGTGACATTAGTAGCCAACACTTCGACGTGTCAACACTCTCCCCTTCTTGACCTTGGTTTCCCCATTTCCATTCGGCTAGCTTTCCTGTCCTCTCCTGCGTTCTCATCCATGTCCTTGGGCTGGTGTGCCCATTTAGTCTTGTATACATGGTTGAACTATGTGTATTATTGTTTATTTTATGGGCCTGTTTAATCTTTGGCTGAAGGGATAGTTTTACTTCTTCCTTTCCAATTTGGATGCCATTTATTTCTTTTTCTTGCCTTATTGCTCTTGCTAGGACTTCCAGCACAATGTTAAATAGGAGTGATGATAAAGGGCATCCTTGTCTTGTTCCTGTTCTCAAGGGGAATGCTTTCAGCCTCTCTCCATTGAGAATGATGTTGGCTGTTGGTTTTGTATAGATGCCCTGTTTTATAACTTTTAATGGGATGCTATAATGGTTTTGAAAAGTATACAGAAGATAGAATGGAAAACTATGTTTATAATATAATTAAGATGTGAACAAATGCATATGAATGGCGGATCATAAATATATAACAACATGCCACAAAATCATGCCTCCTCCAGGGACTCTCTTGATGAGGGACCTCCAAAGACCCTCCTTGCTCTGCCAGTCTGTGAGTCCAATAATGACAAACTTTGACCTAACAGGGACCTTTGTCCAATCCTGAAGTCAGCTTAATATCTCCTCATAAGAACAAGAGAGTAGTTCTTCTACCTGTGGCCACAAAAAATTACCTATAAATTTTCATTAGGATCAAGGACCAATTAATACTCTAAAGTTTAGAGTCTAAATAATGACACAGTAAAGTACCAAACTCCAATGTTTTCAAAGACAGGTGGGTAACAAATGTGCAAGGGGAACAGGTTAAGCCTCACCTCAAGGCTTCAAACTCAATTATTTTTTAAGATGAAATTAAAAAAAAAATTGTTGTTGAGAATATAGACAGCAAAACATACACAAATCCAATATGTTTTACATGTATAATTTAGTGACATTGATTACATTCTTTGAGTTGTGCAACCATTCTCACCCTTCTTTTGTGAGTTGTTCCTCCCTCATTAACATAAACTCACTGTCCCCTAAGGTTCCTATCTAATCTTTCAAGTTGCTGTTGTCAATTTAATCCCATATAGATAGTTCTTAAAAGAGCATAATACTCAAGGCAGACATTCTTTACTAGTTAAGCTAAACTATTGTTTGATTTTAAGAAGACTTCAGGGGATATTTTTGGTATAAGATTTAAAGATTATCTCAGGACAATAGTTTCAGGGATTCATCCACCATCCATGGCTCCAGAAATTCTAGCGTCCATGAGAATTTAAAATACTGTTCTGCATTTTCCCCCTTTTGATCAGGATTCTTCTATGGAATCTTTGATCAAAATTTTCAGTAATGGTAGCCAGGCACCATCCAGTTTTTCTGGTCTCATGGCAAAGGAGGTAGTTGTTCATGGAGGCAATGAGCCACACATTCCATATCCTCCTCCTATTCCTGACTCCTCTTCTTCCTCTGTTGCTCCAGGTGAATAGAGACCATTGTTGTGCCTTGGATGGCCACTTGCAAGCTTTTAAGACTCCAGACACTATGCAACCAACTAGGAGGTAGAACAGAAACACTAAACATGTTATTAGGCCAATTAACTGGGATGTTCCATAAAACCATGACCCTAAACCTCCAAACCAAGGAACTAAATCCCATGAATTGTTTGTTTGTACATAAGCATTCTCAGCAGCTACTCTTTTTTTTGGTCATTGTTGTAAATATATCTATCACACAGCGTTTGCCAATTCAACTTTTTACAGGTGTACAACATATTGACAGCAATTCAATAATCAGCTATGTAACCCTACCCTTAATCAATGTGATTTTACCATCACCATTAACTTCCCTTTTCCCCTTTGCTCCTGTCCCTGGTAACTACCAATATACGAAGTTTATTTCCTCACAGTCAAGTAGGCTAAAAGTCCAAATTCAGGGCGTCAGCTCCAGGGGAAGTCTTTTTCTCTCTGTCGGCCTTCTTCTCTTCAGTGTTCCCCCAGACTAGGAGCTTCTCTGCACAGGAACCCCATTCCAAAGGATGCGCTCTGCTCCCGGCACTGCTTTCTTGATGGTATGAGGTCCCCCTGTCTCACTGCACACTTCTGTCTTTTATATCTCAAGAGATTGCCTCAGGACACAATCCAGTCTTGGAGATCAGGTCCAGCCTTACTAACACAACTGCCACCCATCCTCCCTCATTAACATCATAGAGGCAGGCTTACAACATACAGGAAAATCACACAGTACCAGGAATCATGGCCTAGCCAAATTGATGCACACATTTTTGGGGGGACATAATTCAAACCACGACAAAGGTCTTCCTCTTTTTTTGCTGACCCTCTACTTTACCAAGCACAATGTCCTTCTCCAAGGACTGCTCCCTCCTGATAACATGCCCAAAGTATGTGAGTCAAAGTCTCACCATCTTCGCTTCTAAGAAGCATTCTGGCTGTACGTCTTGCAAGACAGATTTGTTAGTTCTTTTGGCAGTCTATGGTATATTCAATATTCTTGCCAACACCATTAATTCAAAGGTGTCAATTCTTCAGTCTTCCTTATTCATTGTCCAGCTTTCTCATGCATATGAGGCAATTGAAAACACCATGGGTTGGGTCTAAATAGCTTTGGCAGAGGCCATTTCTACATACACATTTGTACGTGCTGTACATATATCCATGTATATAGTAGAGCACACAGGGGGCACAGTTATGAAGACTGCTTAGCCATAAACAAACACCTCGAGGGACCGAGTCACTGGGCTTAAGGGCTTAGGACCATAGTCTCAGGGGACATCTAGGTCAGTTGGCATAACATAGTCCATAAAAACAATGTTCTACATCCTACTTTGGTGAGTAGCAACTGGGGTCTTAGAAGCTTGTGAGCAGCCATCTAGGATACAACTATTGGTCTCTTCTTGTCCATAGCAAAGAAGAGTAAAGAAAGTCAGAGTCTCAAGGAAACAATTAGTTCAAAGAACTAATGGACCACATGAACCACAGCCTCCAGTATCCTGAGACCAGAAGAATTAGACGGTGCCCGGCTTCCACTACCAACCCCTCTGATCAGTATCACAGTAGAAGGTCCTGGACAGAGTGGGAGAAAAATGTCGAACAAAATTCAAATTTATAAAAAAGACCAGACTAATTGATCTGGTAGAGACTGGGAACCCTTGAGAATATGACATTTAACCAAAAAACCAAACCCATTGCTATTGAGTCAATCTGACTGTAGTGACCCTATAGGACAGAGTAGAACTGCCTCATAGGATTTCCAAGGAGCAACTGGTGGATTCGAACTGCTTACCTTTTGGTTAGCAGTCGTATCATTTAAGCACTGCACCACCAGGGCTTCATGGCACTTAGACACTCTTCAAATCTGGAACTGAACCTACTCCTGGAGATCACCTTTCAGCCAAACAATAGACAGGCCTACAAAGTGAACAATAACACCTGTTGAGGAATGTGCTCCTCAGAACAATCAACCATACAAGACCAAAAGGGAAGCATTTGCCTAAAAACAAAGTTCAGAAGGCAGGAAGGTGCAGGAAAGATAGGTGAATGGAAATGGAGAACTCAGGGAGGAAGTGCTCTCACATTGAGGGGATTGCAAGTAATGTCTTGAAACAAAATGTGTATAAATTTTTTAATGGGAAACTAATTTACTCTGTAAACTTTCACCCAAACCACAATAAAATGTTAAAAAAAATTCCATTGACCATAGATATGTGGGTTTATTTCTGGACCCTCAATTCTATTCCATTGGTTTTGTGTCTATTGTTATACCAGACATATATGTGTTTTGATCACTATAGCTGTGGCCTATGTTTTAAAATCAGGAAATGTGAGTCTTCCTACTTTGTTCTTCTCTTTCAACATTCTTTTAGCTATTCAGGGCCTCTTGACCTTCATATAATGTTGAGGATTGGTTTTCCTATTTCTGTAAAGAAGGCTGTTGGAATTTTGACTGGGATTGCATTGAATCTATAGATCACTTTGGATAGTATTGACATCTTAACAATATTAAGTCTTCTAATCCATGAACATGGAACATCTTTCCATTTATTTAAGTCTTCTTTAATCTCTTTCAGCAGTGTTTATAGTTTTCATTGTATAAATCCTCCACATCCCTGGTTAGATTTATTCCTAGGTATTTTATTCTCTTAGATGCTATTGTAAATGGAATTATTTCCATAATTTCCCTTCCAGATTACTCATTGCTGGTGTATAGAATCCCAACTGATTTTTGTTTGTTGACCTTGTACCCTGCAGCTTTGCTAAATTCCTCATTATCTCTAGAAGTTTTCTTGTGGACTCTGGGATTTCAAACTCAATTTTTAAAAATACATTTCTGGCAAAAACGAACAACCAAAAAACAAGCAAACCAACATCTATGGGCCAGATCTGGCCTGTGGGCTGCAGTTAGAAGAATGGCCCTCACAAGTCCTTGCATCAGCTGACTCCAAGCCTGTCAGTGCCCCACAAGGGAGAGGATGGCTCTGTGGGGGGTTTTCCCCTGATAGGTGTGGTTCAGTGAGTGAGCAGAGGTCAGGCCTTCTCCTGCACCTCTGGGTGTTACAGGAGAGGCGAGAGACATCTGGAGGGCTCTGAGGGGCATCCCCAGAGTGTATGAAAATTGGAGAGTTATGAGGATGCTGGGTGTGTAGTCAAACTGAAACATGATGCTATCAGTTACCTAGAGATTAAGAGCCTCTATCCAGTGGTCTTCAAACATTTTTCTTTTAACCTAGAGATTAAGAGCCTCTATCCAGTGGTCTTCAAACATTTTTCTTTTAATCTCCTACTCCATCTGTAAAGAATATTTGAGCATCTCCCCATTCAGCAGTTATGGCACAGCTGCCATTGCTGAATGTGCCCAAACTTGATCTCACTTATGTTTTCCTTGTCACACATGCGCCAGACTACTATATGATAAAAATCTCTACTATGTCTGACTAAGTCTAATAAAAGTCTTTTCATAAGTATATAATAAAAATCCCAGATCATAGAAAGTTATCCTTTCACACTTCCATCAGTGGCAGTGTTTCCTTCTTGGTGGGACATAAAATAATGGTGTGTCATAAAACCACTGATTTCTTAGATTATAATAAGCACAGTAAATATTAATAAAGCTTATTTTTAAAATTTTCTATAACTATATAGTGGATAAACGTCAATATCCTAGGCATTAGTGAGCTGAAATGGACTGGTATTGGCCATTTTGAATTAGACAATCATATGGTCTACTATGCTGGGAACGAAAACTTGAAGAGGAATGGCATTGCATTTATTGTCAAAAAGAACATTTCAAGATCTATCCTGAAGTACAACACTGTCAGTGATAGGATAATATACATACCCCTAAAAGGAAGACCAATTAATACGAGTATTATTCAAGTTATGCACCAACCACTAAGGCCAAAGAGGAAGAAACTGAAGATTTTTACCAACTTCTGCAGTATGAAATTGATCAAAATTGCAATCAGGATGCATGTTAATTACTGGTGATTGGAATGCAAAAGTTGGAAACAAAGAAGGATTGGTAGTTGGAAAATATGGCCTTGGTGATAGAAATGACACCGGAGATCACCTGATATAATTTTGCAAGACCAATGACTTCTTCATTGAAAATACCTTTTTTCAACAACATAAATGGCAACTATACAACTGGACCTCGCCAGATGGAATACACAGGAATCAAATCAACTACATCTGTGGAAAGAGATGATGGAGAAACTCAGTATCATCAGTCAGAACAAGACCACGGGCGGACTGCGGAACAGACCATCAATTGCTCATATGCAAGTTCAAGCTGAAACTGAAGAAAATTAGAACAAGTTAACGAGAGCCAAAGTATGACCTTGAGTATGTCCCACCTGAATTTAGAGACCATCTCAAGAGTAGATTTGACACATTCAACACTAATAACTGAAGACCAGACGAGTTGTGGAATGACATCCAGGACATCATACATGAAGAAATTAAGAGATCATTAAAAAGATGAAAGAAAGAAAAGACCAAAATGGATGTCAGAAGAGACCCTGAAAGTAGCTACTGAATGTCGAGTAGTAAAGCAAAAGGAAGAAATGATGAAGTAGAAGTGCTGAACAGAAGAGTTTGGAGGGTGGCTTGAGAAGACAAAGTGAAGTATTATAATGACATGTGCAAAACCTGGAGACAGAAAACCAAAAGGGAAGAACACACTTGGCATTTCTCAAGCCGAAAGCACTGAAGAAATAATTCAAGCCTCAAGTTGCAACACTGAAGGATTCTATGGGGAAAATATGAAACGGTGCAGAAAGCATCAAAAGAAGATGGAAGGAATACACAGAATCACTATACCAAAAAGAAATGGTCGACATTCAACCATTTCAGGAGGTAGCATGTGATCAGGAACCGATGGTACTGAAGGAAGAAGTCTAAGCTGCGCTGAAGAGAATGGTGAAAAACAAGGCTCCAGGAACTGACAGAATACCAATTGAGATGTTTCAATAAACGGATGCAGAACTGGAAGTGCTCACTCGTCTATGCCAAGAAATTTGGAAGACAGCTACCTGGCCAACTGACTGGAAGAGATCCATATTTATGCCTATTCCCAAGAAAGGTGATCCAACCAAATGTGGAAGTTATCAAACAATATCATTAATATCACACACAAGTAAAATTTTTCTGAAGATCATTCAAAAGCAGCTGCAGCAGTACATTGACAGAGAACTGTCAGAAATTCAAGCAGGATTCAGAAGAGGACGTGGAATGAGGGATATCATTGCTGATGTCAGATGGATCATGACTGAAAGCAGAGAATACCAGAAAGACGTTTACCTGTGTTTTACTGACTATGCAAAAGCATTCAACTATGTGGATCGTAACAAATTATGGATAATATTTTGAAGAATGGGAATTCCAGAACACTTAATTGTGCTCATGAGGAACCTATACACAGATCAAGAGGCAGTTGTTCTAACAGAACATAGGGGATACTGCGTGGTTTAAAGTCAGGAAAGATAAAAGTACGTCAGGGTTGTATCCTTTCACCATACCTATTGAACCTGTATGATGAGCAAATAATCCGAGAAGCTGGACTATATGTAGAAGGTTGGAGAAATGGAGGAAGACTCATTAAAAATCTGCATTATGCAGATGACTCAACCTTGCTTGCTGACAGTAAAGAGGACTTGAAGCACTTACTGATGAAGATCAAAGACTACAGAATTTAGTATGTATTACACTTCAACACAAAGAAGACAAATATATTCACAACTGGACCAATAAGCAACATCATGATAAAAGGAGAAAAGATTGAAGTTGTCAAGGATTTCATTTTACTTGGATCCACAATCAACACCCATGGAAGCAGCCGCCAAGAAATCAAAAGACGCATTGCATTGGGCAAATCTGTAGCAAAAGACCCTTTTAAAGTGTTGAAAAGCAAAGATGTCACCTTGAAGACAAAGGTGGCCCTGACCCAAGCCATGGCGTTTTCAATCGCCTCATATGCATGGGAAAGCTAGACAATGAATAAGGAAGACCAAAGAAGAATTGATGCCTTTGAATTGTGGTGTTGGCAAAGAATGTTGTAATATACCACGGACTGCCAAAAGAATGAACAAATCTGTCTTGGAAGAAGTACAACCAGAATCTCCTTAGAAGCAAGGATGGTGAGACTACTTCTCACATACTTTGAACATGTTATCAGGAGGAATCAGTCCCTGGAGAAGGACATCATGCTTGGTAAAGTAGAGGGTCAGTGAAAAAGAGGAAGACCCTCAACAAGATGGATTGACACAGTGGCTGAAACAATGGGCTTAAGCATAACAAGGATTGTGAGGATGACTCAGGACCAGTGTTTCGTTCTGTTGTGCATAGGGTCACTATGATTCGGAATTGACAGCACATAACAACAGCAACAACATATAGTGGAAGTTATAATAGTGCCCCTGGGAGAATACGTCATGATGCTAGTAGCCAGAGCCAGTCTGGGAACCCTGCTTGAGGGCTGATTTGGTCTAAGTAGATTCACAAAGGCTGACTGAAAACAGCAGCCTCTGGGTTTTGTACACAAGGAAGTACTGCTAAGGGGGACCTGAATCCTTCTTGCCTCCAGGCAGGTGGTGTTATTCTCCTGGGGGAAAGTTAGCACCGAAGCTCTGTCTGGGCTGACCCCTTTCTTACCTGATAGCTTCTCCCACTGTGAGCACCTGTCTTGGCATCAGGTCTCTGGAGTCTACTCTGGGCCAGATGTTAGGGTTCCTGTTTAGTGGGGTTCTGGCCCCTGGAACAACCCTATCTCCCACGGTAGGTGTTGTGGAGAGGTGGCATGAATGCGTGGAGTAGGCCCAACCTTAATCACCTCTAGGACCATGGCCTTCCATCTGTGAGCAGGTGTAGGGCGGATCTTTGCTGTAGTTACTTGTCAGCATCTGTCTTAGTTATCTATTGCTGCTAAAACAGAAATACCACAAGTAGATGACCTTAACAAAGAGAAATTTATTCTCTCACAGTCTAGGAGGCTACAGGTCCGAATTCAGGGTACTAGCTCCAGGGGAAGCTTTCTCTCTGTCAGTTCTAGGGGGATAATCCTTGTCATTAGTCTTCCCTGGTCTAGCAGTTTCTCAGCACAGGGACCCCAGGTCCAAAGGACGCACTCTTCTCCTGGTGCTTCCTTCTTGGTGGTATGAGGTCCCCCTGTCTCTCTGCTTGCTTCTGTCTCTTATATCTCAAAAGAGATTGGTTTAAGACACAACCTAATCTTATAGATTGAGTCCTGCCTCATTAACATAACTGCCTCTAATCCTGCCTCATTAACATCATAGAGGGTAAGATTTACAACGCATAGGATAATCACATCAGATGACAAAATGATGGACAATCACACAATACTGGGAATCATGGTGTAGCCAAGTTGACAGATATTTTTTGGGGACACAATCCATGACATTCCACCGATTGGCCCCCCAAATTCATGTCCTTGCCACATGTAAAGCATATTCACCCCAGCTTATGATAGCAAAAGTCTTAATTCAACTCCAAGTCCAAAATCCAAAAATTCCTCTTCATCTGTGAAATTTAGTATACAAATTATCTGCTTCTAAAGTACAGTGGTGGAACAGGTACAAGGTAGACATTTCCATTACAAATGGGAGAAATTGGAGGGAAAGGAGGGATAAGAGGCACCAAGCAAATCAGCAAAACACATTATATTAGCTCTGAAGGCTTGAAAATAATCCTCTGCTCTCTGAGACCAGTTACACAATGGCCCTGCCCTCCAGACTCTAGTTGCTGGCCATACTCTTCAGATTCTGAGTGGAGGCCCCTTGGCCCTGGGCTTCAGTTCTGCTTTCCAGGCCCTGCGTGATTGTCATTACTTGTTAATATTCAACGTTTCATGCTCACGCCAGGTCCCCAAGTTCAGAGGACATCTCCTGGAGGCATCACAGAGGACAGAGCTGGGGAGGCCTATTTGGGGGAAGCCCAGCTGGGCAGTCCCAGGGACAATTTCTGTGTAGCCTTTCTCACCTGCTAGTCCGCCTGCCCAGCCCGACCCGCATTTTCCAACCTGGGATTTGCTAGTGAGAATGCAATTAGTGGAATTCACAACTCTGTCTATGGCCATGCCCCATGGGGCTTCTCAGCATTGCTTCACATAGTAATCACCTGGGGCTTTAAGAAGACCCTTGCCCAACCAGTAGGCACCCCAGAGATTACCATTCAGCTGTTGTGCTGTGTTCCCAGCCTCATGGAGAGAACCAGGTTCATGGGTGCTTTGGGCTAGCCACACCAGGTGTGTGACAGGAACCAGGTGTAGCACACTGCCTGGCCTGTGAAGGAGGGTGGAACAGAAGGCAGATGAAATGTGCATGGCTGCTCAGCTTGGGCTTGAAGGTAGTGCCTGCTCCATAACTGCTGTGGCATTGTTGACTATCCTGGCTTCCTCTTCAGGAGTATTAGCCACTGCTTTAGGGAGAGGTAACTTCCTCCTGCTAAATAAGCTGTGCCTAGTCAAAGAATAGGGAGCCCTGGTGGCACAGTGGGTTAAGTGCTCAGCTGCTAACTGAAAGGTTGGTGGTTCAAACCCACCAGCCACTCTGCAGGAGAAATATGTGGCAGTCTGCTTCTGGAAAGATTACAGCCTTCAAAAGTATATGGGGCAGTTCTACTCCATCCTATAGGGTAACTATGAGTTGGAATCGACTCGATGGCAACCGGTTTTTTGGTTGTAGTCAAAGAAGTATTGTTAGGACTAATTTGTAACAAATCAATCCTGAATGCAAGCTGTTTTATTTAAATATTATTTTAAATCAGATCTATCTGCCCCTGGTAGTGTGGAACCCGCTGAAAGTCACTTCAGGCCTTGGTCCTTTGCTCAGTGGGCTGAAGGGCTATTTCTTTGTTAGTTTCTAAAAACAGTAAACAGATTCTCCATCAGTGTTCCAAGTTCCACAAAATGCATTTATTTCTGGTGGAAGTGAGAGGACTATTAAAGCTCAAGGAAAGCACATTTTCCCTGAGCTGTGCTTCCCAAGTGGTGGATTCTCTCTGTACAGTGTTTAGAAGCTCCTGGCCTGAAGGAGGTGCCTGCTTGGCCATGGAAAGTCTGCCCTGGCCCCGCTGCCTGTGTGAGAGGAGCCCTGCTGCATGAGGGCTCTCTTGGTGGCTACCCCCTCTCCAGGCCTCCTGCCAGTCTGCCACTCAAAGCAGAGCCTCAAAGGTTAAAGTCTTGTGAGGAAGCCAGAAGAGGAAAGTGCCTTTATTTCTGATGATGTAATAGACTATGTATCTATTACAGTAGGTTTTTTTTTTTTTTTTCAGATCCGAAAGACTTTCTCACATCATATTCTGATGGACTAAGCTCACAGCACACACTGAGTTTTCTTGTCCTCCTGCTCTGCTTTCTCCTTCAGTGCCTGGTTTTATGTGGATACCATCATCAGTAAGTGGGAAGGAGCCTCCTCCCCAAATCTCCAAGAGTTTGATGTCACGTCTATGACCAAGCCAGAAGAGTGGCATTGAGCGAGTGCTATGCCCAGCCTCTGTGTTAATAGACTCACTTAATTTACTATAAACTGAAACAGTAGGTGAATGTTTTTATTGCTTAATAAACGTCTTCACAAAAGAGCCTTTTTTGGTTCCCTAAACCTTATTTCAAGATATAAGATTGAGATGTGTGAATGATCCCTAAGGGCTGAGGCCTGATTCAACTGGAATCCCACCTGATGATTTCAGAGTAGAGAAACTGAGTATTCATGGTGGCGGCCCTCTATACTGTGAGTCCCCTCTCTCCTGAGATAAAACCTTCTCTCTGAACTACCCTTGGGTATGGCAAAGAGCAGCTGCCTAAAAAATGCTCCTCTGTATATAGAGGAAGGAAGGCAAGAAGGGTGGTGGGACAGGGGTGGTGTGGAGTGGCAAAGACTAAAGGCAGACAAACTGGTCCCTCGCCTTGTCTTCAGCTTCCTCTACCAACATTGCTCCTTTGTGACACCTTTTCAATATAATTAGCACTTCTTGGGATTATCACCAATATCCCCATAAAAGGAAAAGATTCTACACTGCAGAACCCACTGTAAAGCAAGGCAGAGGGAAAGAGAATTTAGCTAAAAGAGTTTACAGCCTAAGTAGCCCATCCCTCTTCCCAGGGAAACTGGATTTATGGAGTCCAAGTGTCTTCTCTTCATAGCTTGACAGAAGTGTGGTGATCTGATTGCCAAAGTCTTCACAGTGGTCTAGCCAAATCTGAAACCAAACATGTATGAATAACTTTGGAAAACTAAAAAGAGACTTAAGGAGCCCATCCTCCTGCAATCGTACAGTACTTGAGAGTTTGGCATTCTTTAATATGATTATGTCATATAAATTAGCTTTCTACCAGTTGACAACAGCTAGATTTAGATACCACAACTGGAAATCAAAAAAGAAATGAAAATGATACGAATATTCTAAACTATTCAAGTAAATAAATAAGAATAAAATATGAGTGAAAAGAAGTCTGGAATAGACAATACAGCCTGAATTAATTGATCAAAGATTGATATTTTATAAACCATATAGATCTTGATTTAAAATATTCAAAGCTTAATTTAATAGGAAGGTCAGTCACAGGACTTAGTGCCCATGTGATGTAAAGCTACATGTGCTAGGGTGGCTTTTGTGGGCAGAAAAGTGTCTTTCAATCAACACCGACACCTCCCTGCAATCAGTGCTCAGCGATAGATAACGCTGCTCTGGAGGGTGGCTTTGACCAGCTACTCTTCTTTCCCATGGCCTTTGGGTGCTAAGGAAACACACATACAGGAAAATGGAGAGTTCACAGTGTGAGTGAAAGAAAAGAGGCTCAGGGCATGTGCTGAATTAAATGAGCTGCTTCTTTAGCTCTATGTAGTAGCATGAACACACACACACACACACACACTCAGAACAATCCAACAAATAACTTTCGATGTCCACTACACATTGGACTCAGTGATGCAGCCATCTCAAGGTGGGTAGGAGAGAGAAGTGAAACAATGCAAAGGTTGTCAGTGACCACAGAAGCCCTTCAGGCTGGGGCGGGGACTGTGCTGGGGATGGATGCCCAGGTGAGATGCTGCACTGTCCAGAATCTCCACTTTGAGAGTACACTTCAAATAGATGATACTTCTGTTGAGCTTTTCAGCTTTTTAAGTCAACTTTAGCTCATAGGCCTATGTAATACAATTATAGTAAAATTTATATTATAAATTTGTTTATTGGCATATTCAACCTTTGGCTTTGAAAATGCTATTTCAATGTAATATTCAAATGAGTGTGAAAGAAAAATAAGTAGAATTCAAAAAGGGTTGACTTGGAGTTTGACTGGTTCATTAGAAAAAGAATTATTCAAGTTTTGAGACAAATATTTCTAGACAATAAGCATTTTTGATAGCAAAGTTGTATTTCGATAGTTTCTAGTGCATTCTGAGCAGTGCCTTCTATTGCAATTTAATTATTGTAGGAACAAAAAAGTAGTGAAGTTTGTAAATTTATCCTAAGATCTTGATGAATAAGTTTATATACTGTGTATAGAATTAATTGGTGTTTACAGAATGCTTATCTTCTGTAGTTTTACACCAGTATGAAGCATGCTGAAAAACCAGGGCAGCCAAAAAAACACCTTGTGTTATTTCCAATAGCTGCACTTAGGAAATTAAGGTAAGAGAACTGTTCTACATTTGAGAGACTGCAATTGTGGTAAAAGGGAAAACCAAGTACTGTTTATTATTGGTATAAAAATTTAGGATCTAAACACTTATTTACATTTTAAGTAGAAAATTATGAACCAGGATTATTGCTCTATGTAATAAAATAATTCCTTAATTATAAGAAAGAAAACCAAAGTAACCATTTATCTATCTATCCATCCATCCAACAAATTAATTAATTAATTATTTAACTGAGAAAACTGTACCTATGCAGCTCCAAAAAGAACATAAAAACTAATCCAGGGATTGTGACAAATGTCAGTTTTTTCTGTAGTGCTTGAGGATAAAGGTATTTTCCTTGTAAATGGCACCCTGGGAGTCCAGATAGATAAATAAGAAGTAAAAACTTCCCAGGAGATAAAAGGGCACTCCTGGGCTCACAACTGGAACCCTCAATAAATGTGTTCTTGATTGTATCTGTCTCCTGCTGTTGAGGGCACAGCTGGAGATAGTCTTCCTAGGCTACTATCTCAGAGCTGACCCCCATCCCAGGGGACCTGCCTTTTCACACTCCTGGTTTCTTTCACTCTGACAGACTGAGGGGCCTTCTCTTTCAAGAAAGTAATTATAAGCTCTCTCTCCACTCTGAGTTGTTTCTAGAAGCCACTCTACTTGATGCAGGTCAGTCTACCCAGGTCAGCATATCCAGAAAGGTGAGATCTGTCATCACAAGTTCATATTGCTCTCCCAGAGGGAGCCACTCTGGGAGACTGAGAGAAAGGAACAGGAAAACCACAGGATTTACACCAGTTACATGTTTTCTATTCCCTGGACATTCTGCCCACTACCATGTTAGAGTTTACTTCAGAGCCAAAGCAAATGCCTGCTGAGTGAGGAGCCCCTGTATCTTTCAGCAATATCACAATTTCCCCCTTCTAGTCTGTGTGCAAGCAGACTGTTCTTGGTTGGGCGCATTCAAAAGCAGACTTCAGATGTATTTCCAATTTCTACTGTCCGCATACACTTTTCTGTCAGCAGCTGTTCTTTGTTGTTGTTGTAAAAATACATATTGCGTAACACTCCCAATTCAATTTCTTACAGGTGTACAATTTAGTGAGATCAATTCACCGGCTGTGCAACCATTATCCTTAATCAATGCAAATTTTCCATCACTGTAAACAGAAACTCAGTGTTCTGTAAGCAATAACTACCACTTTCCCCCACCCTCCCATCTCTAGTAACCACTAATAAACTTTGGTCTTTATACATTTGTCTATTCTTGTATTTTTATATAAGTGATGTCATACAGTATTTTTCCCTTTGTGATTGACTTATTTCACCTAGTATGTCTTCAAGGTTCATCCAAGTTGTAGCATGTATCAGGACTTCATTTCTCTTTCTGGCCAAGTAGTATTCCATTTTATGTATGCACCACATTTTGTTTATCCATTCCTCCTTTGATGGACATTTAGGTTGTTCCACCTTTTGGCTAATACTGCAATAAACATTGGAGCATGTATGTCTGTATGCATCATTGCTTTTCGTCCCTTGGGTATATATGTAGTCGTGGAATTGCTGGGTCATATGAAAGTTCTATTTTTGTTTTTTTGAGGAACCACAACACTGTTTTTTACAATGGCTGTACCATTTTGCATTCCCTCAAGCAATTGATAAGGGCTCCAATCTCCCCATAGCCTCACCAATGTTTGTTATTTCCCCCCTTTTTTTTTATCTTAGCCATCCTAATGGGAGTGAAATGGTATTTTGTTGTGTTTTTGCTTTGCATCTCTCTGATGGCTAAAGACATTGAGCATCTTTTCATGTGTTTGTTGGCCATTTGAATACCCTCTTTGGTGAAGTGTTCATGCCCTTCGCCAATTTTTTGATTAGGTTGCTTGTCTTTTTGTTATTTAGTTGTTGAAGTTTTGTATGTATCTTGGTTATTATATTCTTATTAGATATATGGTTTCAGATGATATTCTCCCAATCTGTATGTTGTCTTTTCACTTTTTTGATAAAGTCTTTTGAGGAACAGAAGTATTCTTTATGAAGTCCCATTTATTTTTTATTTTTGTCTTTTGCTGTTGCAGCTTTTATTGTATCATCGTTAAAAGCTAGGTCTAATAACATTTTTCTTTCAAAGTCTGATTTATCTAATATTAATATAGTCACCACAGGCTTTCTTAAGGTTCTTCTTTGCATTATATGTCTTTTTTCATTTTACTTTCAATCTATTTGTATCATTGAATGTGTCTCTTATAGACAGAATATAGGTAGATCTTGTTTTTTATCCAGTCTTCCAATATCTGCCCTTTGATTGAATTGTTTCATTCATTCATATTTGTTATTATTATCAGTGTGGCTGGATTTATATTTGCCACTTTATTTTTGTTTTCTACATGTCTCATGTCCTTTTTTGTTCTTTTATCCTTCCTTTACTGATTTCTATTGCATGAAGTGAATATTTTCTTTCTTTCTTTTTTTTCTTTTTGTTGTACTTCAGATGAAGGTTTACAGAACAAACTTCTCATTAAACAGTTAGTGCACATATTGTTTTATGACATTGGTTAACAACCCCATGACACATCAACACTTTCCCTTCTCAACCTTGGGTTCCCTGTTACCAGCTTTCCTATTCTCTCCTGCCTTCTAGTCCTTGCCCCTGGGCTGGTGTGCCCCTTTAGTCTCGTTTTGTTTTATGGGCCTTTCTAATCTTTGGATAAAGGGTGAACCTCAGGAGTAACTTCATTACTGAGCTAAAAGGGTGTCCAGGGGCCATACTCTCAGGGTTTCTCCAGTATCTGTCAGCCCAGTAAGTCTGGTCTTTTTTTGAATTAGAATATTGTCCTGCATTTTTCTCCAGCTGTGTCTGGAACCCTCTGTTGTGATCCCTGTCAGAGCAGCAAGTGGTGGTAGCTCAGCACCATCTAGTTGTACTGGACTCAGACTGGTGGAGGCCGTGGTAGTTGTGGTCCATTAGTCCTTTGGACCAATCTTTCCCTTGTGTCTTTAGTTTTCTTCATTCTCCCTTGCTCGTGAAGGAGTGAGACCAGTGGAGTATCTTAGATGGCTTCTCACGGCTTTTAAGAACCCAGACACTACTCACCAAAGTAGAATGTAGAACATTTTCTTTATAAACTATGTTATGCCAATTGAGCTAGATGTTCTCCAAGACCATGGTCCCCATGGCCCTCAGCCCAGTAATTTGGTCCCTCAGGTAGTTTGGATGTGTCTATGGAGCTTCCATGACCTTTCCTTGTACAAGTTGTGCTGGCTTCTCCAGGATTGTGTACTGTCTTACCCTTCACGAAAGTTACCACTTATCTATTGTCTATTTAGTGTTTTTCCATCCTCACCCCTCCCTTCCCTCTTAACCATCAAAGATTGTTTCTTTTTGTGTGTAAACCTTTTCATGAGTTTTTAGAGTAGAGATCTCATACAATATTTGTCCTTTTGTGATTGACTTATTTCACTCAGCATAATGCCCTCCAGATTCATCCATGTTGTGAGATGCTTTGTAGATTCATCGTTGTTCTTTATCGTTGCATAGTATTCCATTGTGTGTATGTACTATAGTTTGTTTATCCATTCATTTGCTGATGGGCATCTAGGTTGTTTCCATCTTTTTGCTATTGTGAACAATGCTGCAGTGAACATGGGTGTGCATATGTCTATTGGTGTGACGGCTCTTATTTCTCTGGGATATATTCCTAGGAGTGGATTACTGGATCATATGGTGTTTCTATTTCTAGCTTTTTAAGGAAGTGCCATATCATTTTCCAAAATGGTTGTACCATTTTGCAACCCTACCAGCAGTGCATAAGAGTTCCAGTCTCCCTGCAGCTCCTCCAACATTTGTTATTTTCTGTTTTTTTAATTCATACCAGTAATGCTGGGGTGAGATGGTGTCTCATTGTGGTTTTAATTTGCATTTCTCTAATGGCTTCTGATCACAGGCATTTCCTCACGTGTCTGTTAGCCGTTAGCCGCTTGAATGTCTTCTTTGGTGAAGTGTCTGTTCATTTCCTTTGCCCATTTTTAAATTGGATTATTTGACTTTTTATTGTACAGGTGTTGGATTTTCCTGTAGATTTTAGAGATTAGAACTTTGACAGATTAGTAATAGCCATTTTTTCCCCCCAGTCTGTAGGTTCTCTTTTCACTCTTTTGGTGAAGTCTTTTGATGAGCATAAGCGTTTAATTTTTAGAAGATCCCAGTTATCTACCTTATCTTCTGGAGTTTCTATGTTGTTAGTTATGGTTTGTATCCTGTTAATGCCGTGTATTAGGGTCTCTAGCTTTGATCCTGTTTTTTCTTCTATGATCTTTATAGTTTTTGGTTTTATATTTAGATCTTTGATCCATTTTGAGTTAGTTTTAGTGTATGGTGTGAGGTATGGGTCCTGTTTCATTTTTTTGAGGATGGACATCCAGTTTTGCCAGCAAGATTTGTTGAAAAGGCTGTCTTTTCGCCATGTGATGGACTTTGGGACCTTGTTGAAGATCAGGTGACCATAGGTGAATGAATTTACATCTCGGTTCTCAATTCTTTCCATTGCTTAATGTATCTGTCATTCTACCAGTCCCAGGCTGTTTTGACTACCGTAGCTGTATACTAGGTTCTGAGGTCAGGTGGTGCGAGTCCTCTTACTTTATTCTTCAGTAGTGCTTTACTTATCCAGGGCCTCTTCTCTTTCCATTTAAAGTTAATGATTAGATTTTCCATCTCTTTAAAGAATGTTGTTGGTATTTGGATCGGGATTGCATTGTATTTGTGGATTGCTTTGGGTAGAATTGTCATTCTCACAATGTTGAGTCTACAGATCTGTGAACATGGTATGTTTTTCCATTTCTGTAGATCTCCTTTGGTTTCTTTTTTTAAAAAAATTCTTCTTTTTTTTTTTTTTGGTTTCTTGCAGTAGTGTATTGTAGTTTTCTTTGTATAGGTCTTTTACATCCCTGGTTAGATTTATTCCTAAGTATTTTATATTTTTAGGGGCTATTGCAAATGGTATTGTTTTCCTGGTTTCCTTTTCATTATTCTCTTTATTGGTGTATAGGAATCCAACTGGTTTTTGAATGTTTATCTTGTATCCTGCTACTCTGCTGAATCTTTCTGTTAGTTTCAGTAGTTTTCTCATGGAGTCTTTTGGGTTTTCTATGTATAGTATCATATCATCTGCAAATAGGGACAGTTTTACTTCTTCCTTACCAGTTTGGATGCCCTTTATTTCTTTTTCTTGCCTTACTGCTCTAGCTAGGACTTCCAGCACAATGTTAATTAGGTGTGGTGATAAAGGGTATTCTTGTCTTATCCTTGTCCTCAAGAGGAATGTTTTCAGCCTCTCCCTTTTAAGAATGCCATTGGCTGTTGGTTTTGCATAGTTGCCCTTTATTATGTTGAGGAATTTCCCTTCTACACCTATTTTATTGAGAGTTTTTATCAGGAATGGGTGTTGGACTTTGTCGAATACCTTTTCTGCATCGATTGAGATGACCACGTAGTTCTTTTACTTATGTGATGGATTACATTGATTGATTTTCTAATGTTGAGCCATCCTTCATACCTGGTATGAATGCTACTTGGTTGTGGTGTATTTTTTTTTCATTTGATGCTGAGTTCTATTGTCTAGAATTTTGTTGAGAATTTTTGCATCTATATTCATGAGAGATATTGGCCTGTAATTCTCTTTTTTTGTGGTGTGTTTGCTGGGTTTTGATATAAGTGTTATGCAGGCTTCATAGAATGAATTTGGAAGTATCCCTTCCTTTTCTGTGTTCTGAAATAGTTTTAGTAGAACTGGTGTAAGCTCTTCTCTGAATGTTTGGTAGACTTCTCCAGTGAAGCCATCTGGGTCGGGGATTTTTTTGTTGGAGTATTTTTTTATTACCTTTTCAATCCTTGTTATGGGTCTGTTCAGATTTTCAACATCATTTTGTGTTAGTTCAGGTAGGTAGCGTGTTTCTAGAAATTTGTCCATTTCCTCTAGGCTTTTAAATTTGTTGGAGTATATTTTTTCACAATACTCTGTTATGATCCTTTTTATTTCAGTTGGGTCTGTTGTAGTGTCCCCCATTTCATTCCTTATTTGGGTTATTTGCGTCCTCTCCTGTTTTTCTTTTGTCAATTTGGCCAGTGGTTGGTCGATTTTGTTGATCCTTTCCAAGAACCAACTTTTGGTATTGTTGATTCTTTCTATTGTTTTTCTATTCCCTGTTTCATTTATTTCTGCTCTGATCTTTGTTATTTCCTTTCTTCTGGTGGCTGTGGGCGCTTTTGCTGTTTTATTTCTATTTGTTCAATGTTGTGTAGCTAATGTTTTGATTTAGTCCCTTTATTCTTTTTTGATGTGTGTGTCTATTGCTATAAATTGACCTGTGAGCACTGCCTTTGCTATGTCCCAAAGGTTTTCGTATGATATGTTTTCATTCTCTTTTGATTCTAGGAATTTTTTGATTCCATCTTTGACTTTTTTCTATTACCCAGTAGTTTTTAAGCAGGGTATTATTCAGTGTCCGTGTTGTTGATGTTTTCCCTTGCTCTTCCTGTTGTTAATTTCTACCTTGATGGTGTTGTGATCAGAGAAGATACTTTGTATTATCTCAGTGTTTTGGATTTTGTTGAGGGTTGCTTTGTGGCCTAAGATGAGGTCTATTCCGGAGAACATTCCATGTGCTTTGGAAAAGAATATGTACTTTGCAGCCATTGGGTGGAGTGTTCTATATATGTCTATGAGTTCAAGTTGGCTGACTGTGCCCTTTAGGTCTTCTGTATCTTTGTTGGTTGAATTCCTTTCCAGATGTTCTGTCCTTTACCAAGAGTGGTGTGTTGAAGTCTCCTACTATTATTGTGGAACTCTCAGTTTCTCTTTTCAGCGCTGTTAGAGTTTGTTTCATGTATTTTGGAGCCCTGTCATTGGGTGGGTAGATATTTATTATGGTTGTGTCTTCATGATGGATCATCCCTTTAATCATTAAATAGTGCCCTTCTTTGTCTTTTATGGTGGATTTTCTTTTAAAGTCTGTTTTATCTGAGATTGGTATTGCCACTCCTGCTCTTTTTGGTGGCTGTTTTCTTGATATATTTTTTCCATCCTTTGATTTTTAATAAATTTATGTCTTTGTTTCTAAGATATGTCTCTTGTAGACAGAATATTGATGGATCCTGTTTTTTAATCCATTCTGTCACTCTCTGTCTCATTATGGGTGCATTTAGGACATTTACTTTCAGTGTAATTATTGATTGGTGTGAGTTTATTGCTGTCATTTTGTAGTGCTTTTTTTTTTTGTGGTGCTGATGATTTGTTTGTTCCTCTTACTCTCCTGTGCTGAATTCCTTTTGTTTGTGGATTTTTTTTCATTTCTTTTATTTCTGTAGATATCGTTTTTACTGAGACTTTGTTTTTCTCCATTTTGATGAGTACGTTTGTTAAATTTCTTTGTGTTTACCTTGAAATTTACCTTTATCCTCCTATGTTTGAACTAGGCTATTATTACTTGTATGGCTTTGCCTTCCTCTTTATTAGAAAGTTCTATACCTACACCATTTAGTCCCTCTTTATTTTTCTGACATTGTCGTCATTTACAGATTAATTTCTCCGGTACCCTGTTGTAACTCTTTTGGTTTTGAATAGTCCTTGTGAGTTAATTTCCAATCTTGCATCCTAGATTCAGGCTGTCATCTAATGTTATTCTCAAACTGAAGGACTCCCTTTAATAATTCTTGTACATTTGGTTTGGTTTTTAACATATTCCCTTAATTTCTGTTTATCTGGATGTGTTCTAATTTCACCATCATACTTGAATGAGAGTTTTGCAGGATATATTATTCTTGGTTGGCAAATTTTTTCTTTCAAGGTTTTATATATGTCATCCCATTGTCTTCTTTCCTGCATGGTTTCTGCCAGGTAATCAGAGCTTAGTCTTATTGTTTCCCCTCTGTATGTGACTTTTTGTTTTTCTTCAGCTGCTCTTAGGATTCTTTCTTTGTCTTTTGTCTTAGCGAGTGTGATTATGATATGCCTTGTTGATTTTCTTTTGGGGGGTCTATCCTATATGGGGTACCTTGAACTTCTCAGATGGTCAGCTTCTCATCTTTCCTGATATTAGGGAAGTTTTCTGTCAGCAATTCTTCAGTGATCCTCTCTGTGTTTTCCGTTTTATCCCCCTGTTCTGGAACTTCTATCACTCACAAATTTTTGCTTTAGATTGTATCCCACATAAATCTCAGAGTTTCTTCATTTTTCTTCATTCTTTTTTCTGATTTCTCCTCATACAAAGTGGCTATCTGTCTTAGGCTGGGTTCTCTAGAGAAGCAAAACCAGTAAAGTGTATAAATATATATATATATATATAGATTTATATCAAGGAAACAGCTCACACAATTGTAGAGGCTAGAATATCCTGAATCCCTGGATCAGAGTAGAGGTCTCTCGCAATTCACACAGCTGCAGAAGCTGGCAAATCCAAGGTCAGCAGATCAGAGACCAGGGCTTCCACTCACAGGCTGTGAAGGTTGACGAATTCCAAGATCAGCTGACAAGACCGCAAGGTTTCTCCTGATTCATGTAGTTGCAGAGGCTGGCGAACCCAAGATCAGCAGGTCAGGGAGCAGGACTCTTGCTCGCAGGCTGTGAAGATTGATGAATCCCAAGACTGACATGTATGTTGCTAGCTGAAGTCCCAAGAATTGGAAGTGAGACAATGAGAGGCAGCTGCTGGTTCTGGAACAAGCCAAAAAAATGGCAAGTCGAGCAGGAAGAAAGTAGGAGGCAGAGGGCAGAGAGATGAAGGGTGAGGGGGTGGTGAGCCACCACAGGCCCCACCCCCGCCAGTACCATGCAGCAGATTCCATCATGGGGGTGATCACATATCAAATTTCAACAGGGAAGTGATCACTTTATACGACTGCCAAAACACTGAAAATCATGTCCTAGCCAAGTTGATATACAATCTTAACCATCACAGTATCCAAGTATTTGTCTTCAGTTTTGCTGATCCTGTCTTCCATTGTTTCAGATTTGCTCCTCAGACCTTCTGTGACATTGTCCAATTCTGAAATCTTGTGTATATTTTGGATTTCTAATTGTTTTTGTATGATTTTTAGTTGTGAATTTATTTTGACATTTTGTTCCTGTATAATTTTCCTGAATTCTTCCATTTTGTGTTGTTTTCCATGAATTTGTCTATTTTTTCCCTCATTTTTGTCTGCTTTTTCTTCAACTCTTGGACAGCTCTGAAAATTAGGGATTTGAATTCACTATGAGGTAGTTCCAGTTCCTTTTCTTCTACTGGGAAGTCATCTGGTATTTTATTTTGGATGCCTACTGGAATGATCCTGTCCTTTTTTTTTTTTTTTAATATGTGTTTTGATATTGTCTGCTTTTTTCAGGGCATTCAGTAGTTATTTTCCTTGTTAATTGATTGTAGATTTTTTCTTTCATCCTGCTTTTTTCTTTTATTTGGTTATCTCTGAGCAGGCGGGCTGTGCATTCTTTGTTGTTTGCTCATTTGTGGGCACAATATTTTCCATGTCCTTGTCCAATGGGCAGGAGCAGTCGCTCAGCTATGGTGCAGCAGGGCAGGTACAGCTGAAGGGCAGGAGCTGGGATGGGTTTTTTGTGGCACATACTGGGGCTGACAAGGTGGGCTGGGAGTCAGTGCAGGGCAGGTTCTGGTAGACTGTGCATGTGCTGCTCGGAGGTGCAATGCTCAGGACACAGTGCACATAGGCATGAGGGAGGGTGAGGGTGAGGTTGTGATATGTGGAGCTAGGTTGGGTATGGGAAACGAGAGAGAGGAGAAACAGGAGCCAAAATAAATAAATAAAGTTCTGACAGAGCCTGCCATTGGAGCGGAGAGACAAGAAACCAATAAATGAGGAAAAACGAAAAGGAAAAAATAAAATAAGTTAAAAAAAATGCCCCCAGGGATCCCACCTGCATGGCTACGCAGAGTGGGGCTCCCAAGCCATGCAGTACAGCCTGGCTAGAAAGGGTAGAGATGTCACACAGCGCCAGGTATTCAGGAGACAGGAAAAAGGTACATAGAAAGAGATGAGAAACCAAGGAATGAAGAAAAATAAAAAGAAAAAAAGAGAAAACAAACAAGCAAATGAACAACAACAACAACAAAAAAAAACAGGGATCCCACCAGTGTGGCGGTGCAGACTGGTGAAGTAGTTCCCCAGCTGAGCAGCATTTCATGGTCTGTCAAGAAGAAGCAAACATGGCACATGGAGTCAGGTGTTTGAGAGAAAGTAAGGGGAGGAGGTGAGAGGCAGGGAAGAAGCAAAAGAAGCTGCAAAAAGAACACCAGCACAAAGAAATGGCACTGAAGGAGCTGGTCGTTGTGGGTGGGGCAAATCTGCGTGGTACAGAGCCAGTGCCTCCTAGGCCACGATCGCTTGGCCCACAGGGAAGTGGCAAATTGGCCCACTGGGAAGTGACAGATCGACCTGCTGGGAAGAGGTGGAGGCCAAGCAGGGGGAGGAAGGGTGAGGGGTAAGAAAGCATGTGTCGCTGGTTACCGGGTGCTCTGTCTCCTGCTGGTGCCTCCATGAAGCTGCTTTCCCATACTCTCTGTCCACTGATCTCTGACAGGAGTCCAAGATGGCGAATCTGTGCTGCATTAGCTCATAGAAGCCCTATGCTCGTACCTCTCCTCACTCTCTGTTTCTTAATCCATTTGGTGCTTGGTTGAGTTCTTTATGCATTTGACACTTAGCATTCCAGGACTGACATTTGTCTGTTTTACTTAGTTTTTCGAGTCTTTGCTGTGGAGGAATGGTGTGGTGCTTCTGTCTATAGCGCCATGTTGGCTTCACTTGAAATGAATATTTTCTAATGTGGCAATTTAATCTCTTTAATAACTTTTTATTCTTTTAGTTATTTCCTTAGTGGTTGCTCTAGGGCTTACCTTATCAGAATCTCCTTCAGATTTACATTAACTTAATTCCAGTGAGATATAAAAATGTTACTCCTACAAAGCTCTATTCCCTTTTCCTGTTTTTAATGGTATTGTTGTTATACATATTTCATCTGTATATGTTACAAACCCAATGACATATTGTTATTATTTTACATTTTATATCATACAAGAAGCTGAGAGAAGAAAGAATAGCAAGTATATATTTATAGTGTATGCTATATTAATATTCTTATTTACCATTTCTGGTTCTATTTATTTGTGCCTGTGTATTTGAGTTACCATCCGGTGTCCTTTCCTTGGCCCATTACAGCTTTGCTTCCACCTACCTCCTTTGTGCTGTTATTGGCAAATATAATACATTTCTATATCATGTTGGCCCAACAATACAATTAAATTGTTGTTGTTGTCAAGTGCCATCAAGTCCGTTCCGACTCATAGTGACCCTGTGTAAAACATAATGAAACACTGTCCAGTCCTGAGTAATTCTCACAATCATTTTTATGCTTGAGCCCATTGTTGTACCCTCTGTGTCAGTCCATCTTGAGGGTCTTCCTCTTTTTTTCTGACCCTCTACTTTACCAAGCATGATGTCCTTCTCCAGGGAGTGATCCCTCCTGATAAAATGTCCAAAGTATGTGAGACGAAGTCTTGCCATCCTTGCTTCTAAGGAGCATTCTGGCTGTACCTCTTCCAAGATAGATTTGTTCATTCTTTTGGCAGTCCATGGTATAGTCAGTATTCTTCACTGTAATTCAAAGGCATCAAGTCTTCTTTGGTCTTCCGTATTCATTGTCCAACTTTTGCGTGCATATGAGGCTATTGAACATATGAGGCGATTGAAAACACCATGGCATGGGTCAGGTGCACCTTAGTCTTCAAGGTGACATCTTTGCTTTTTAACACTTTAAAGAGGTCTTTTGCAGCAGATTTACCCAATACAATGTGTCGTTTGATTTCTTGACTGCTGCTTCCTTGGGTGTTGATTGTGGATCCAAGTAAAATGAAATCATTCACAACTTCAATCTTTTTTCTGTTTATCATGATGTTGCTTATTAGTCCAGTTGTGAGGATTTTTATTTTCTCTGTGTTGAAGTGTCATCCATACCGAAGGCTGTAGTCTTTTGATCTTCATCAGTAAATGCTTCAATACAACTAAATACATATTTTTTTATACAATTTCTTTTCTAAAAAATATTTTATTCTGTTTTCAGTGAAGGTTTACACAGTTTTTTAGGTTCCTATTCAAAAATTTCTACACAAGTTGTTCAGTGACATTGGTTACATTCTTCACAATGTGTGAACATTCTCATTATTTCCCTTCTGGTTGTTCCATTTCCATTAATCTTTCCTTGCCCCCTTACACTCTCGTCTTTGTTTTAAAGTAATTGTTGATTGTTTGGTCTCATATAGGTGATTTTTTTAAGGAAACACAGTATTTATGGATGATATTCATTATTTTTTGAACCAATTTGTTACTTAGATACAAGGTGACCTCAGTGGTTAGTTCGGCTCAAGGTTTTAAGAGTATCTCAGGGCAGTAGTCTTGGGGAATCTTCCAGTCTCAACCAGTCCACTGGGTCTGTTGTGTTTTTTTTTTTTTTTTTAGGAATTTGAGGTTCTGTTGCACATTTTTCTCCCATTCTATCAGGGTTCATCTACTACGGCCCTGATTAGAACAGTCAGAAGTGGTAGCTGGGCGTCATCTAGTTTTTCTGGTCTCAGGGTAGATGAGGCAATGGTTTGTGTACAGTATTTGTCCTGTAGACTACTTTCTCCTTTGACTCTTTGGTTTCCTTCTTTCTCTTTTGCTCCAGATGAGTAGAGGCCGATAGTTGTATCTTAGATGGCCACTCACAGGCTTTTTAGACCCAACACACAACTCAACAAACTAGAACATAACTTTATGAACTATATTATGTCAATTGACCAAGATGTCCCATGAAACTATGGTCCTAATCCTTTAAACCCTGAAATCTAATTCCACAAGATGTTTATGTCTAAGAAGTATCTGTAACTGCCCTTA
Source organism: Dugong dugon (assembly GCA_030035585.1). Lineage (NCBI taxonomy): Eukaryota > Metazoa > Chordata > Mammalia > Sirenia > Dugongidae > Dugong > Dugong dugon. The sequence goes on from CM057461.1 coordinate 71,411,830, forward strand.
TGTGCTTTATTATAGATATGAACATATATGCATATAGTCAAATAGATGCATATGCATATGCATAAGTATACATCTATGTATATGCACATATATACATACCTAAACACATATATGCCCACATACATACATATATACACACACATATATTTTTTGGTTGTTTTTGTTGGTGTTTCAAAATTACATATGCCATCGCAATTATCAACAAGTCTTTTTTTGTGTGTGTACTATTTAGTGACATCGTTTATCTTCATCAAGCTGTGTACACTTCACCCTCATTCAGTATTACCTTTCCCATCACCAAAAATAACAAGTGTCTACTATCTAGAGAGTGACTCCTTCTCTCTCACGCCCCTCCCATCCCTGGTAACCACAAATGAACATTAGTTTCTGGATATTTACCTGTTCATGTCATTTCATAAAAGTGAGAACATACAATATATATATATATTTGTGATCGACTTATCTCACTCAACATAATATCCTCCCGGTTCCTCCATGTTCCAAATTGTTTTGGGAACTCATTTTTTTTTTTTATTGCTGAGTAGTATTCCATTGTATGTATGTACCACATTTTACTTTTCCATTCATCTGTTGATGGGCACTTAGATTGTTTCCATCTTTTTGCTATTTTAAATAGTGCCGTGTTGAACACAGGTGTGCCTATATCTGTTCATGTCACTTCTATTAGATCCCTAGGGTATATACCTATGAGTGGAATTGCTGGGTCATATGGCAGCTCTACCTCTAGTTTTTTTAGGAAATGCCAGACTGTTTTCCACAGCAATTGTACCATTTTTCATTCCCGCCAACAATGGATGAGGTTCCAATTTCTCCACATCCCCTGCAACACTCATTATTTTCTGCTTTATTTTTCTTCTTTTATCTTGGCCATCCTAGTGGGATTGAAATGGTATCTCATTGTGGTTCTGATTTTCATTTCTCTGATGTCTCGTGGTGTTGAGCATCTTTTCATGTGTCTGTTGGCCATTTGAAGGTACTCTTTGGTGAAGCGTCTGTTCATGTCCTTTTCCCAGTTTTGATTGGGTTATTTGTCTTTTTGTTGTTAAGTAGTAGAAGTTTTCTAAATATTTTTTATATTAGACCCTTATCAGTTATATCATTCCCAAAGATTTTTTCCCAGTCTGTAGGTTGTCTTTTTACTATTTTGATGAAGTATTTTGATGAACATAAGTATTTTACTTTTACGAGGCTCCATTTATCTCCTTTGTTTTCTGTTGCATGTGCATTTGTTGTTGTGTTTGATAATCTACCATTGAAGAAAATTAGGTCCTAAAGCTTTGCTGCTATATTTTCTTGCAACAACTTTATGGTTTTAGATTTAACGTTTAGGTCCTTGATCCATTTTGAATTAGTTTTTGTGTATGGTGTGAGGTGTGAATCTTCTTTCATTTTTCTGCATGTGGAAATCCAGTTTTGCCAGCACCATTTGTTGAAGAGACTTTTCCTTCCCCACTGAATGGAATTGGCACCCTTGTCAAAAATTAGTTGACTATAGATGTATGGCTGTATTTCTGGATTTTCAATTCTGTTCCATCTGTCTATGTGTCTATCATTAAACCAGGCTGTTTTGATTATTCTAGATGTGTAATATGTTTTGAAGTCAGGCCTCTTCTTCAAAATTGCTTTGGCTATTTGGGATCTCTTGTCTTTCCATATAAAATTGAAGATTTTTTTCCCCATTTTTATAAAGAAGGCTATTTGAATTGTCATCAGGATTGTGTTGTATCTGTACATCACTTTGGGTAGTATTAATGTCGTGACTATATTAAGTCTTCCAATCTCTGAGGAGGGAAAGCCTTTCCACCTATTTGGTTCTTCTTTAGTTTCTTTTATTGGAAAAAGATGTGGCAGTCTGCTTCTTGAAAGATTTACAGCCTTGGAAACCCTATGGGGCAATTCTACTCTGTACTATAGGGTTGCTATGAGTCAGAATTTGCTTGATGGCAATGGGTTTGGTTTTGGTTGGTTTAGACTCTTTCAGCAGCGTTTTATAATTTTTATAGTACAAGTCTTTCACATTCCTTGGTAAATTTATTCCTAGATATTTTATTATCTTAGATGCTATTGTAAATGGAGTTGTTTTCTTAATCTCCTATTCGGATTTCTCATTGCTGGTGTATAGAATATACAATTGCTTTTTAAATCAGTTAGGATGAGAAAGGAGAAGAAATATTCATTTCTATTGTTTTTTATAATTACAAAATTACCTTTTCCAGTGCTCTTTGGTTTTCGTTTTTTAAAAAAATTTTTTTAATGTGGACTCAAATTACTCTGTGGTGTCTTTCTTGCTTTCAGCCTGTAGAACTTCCTTTATTATTTCTTGTAAGGTGGGTGTACTAGCAAGAACTTTTCTCCATTTTGTTTATTTGTGAATGCCTTTTCAACTTCATTTTGAAAAGTGTATAGGATTTTTGGTTGACAGGTTTTTTCTCTAAGCACATTGAATACGCTGTCTCACTGCCTTCTGGTTTCCACTGTTTTTGACGAGAAGTCAGTTGTTACTCTTATTAGGGTTCCCTTGTAAGTGATGAGCCATTTTTCTCTTGCTGCTTTCAAGATTTTCTCCATGTCCTTGGCTTTCAGAATTTTTACTATGATGTGTCTGTGGATCTCTGTGTTTTTCCTACTAGATGTGTATGTTATTGCTTTTCTATAAATTTGGGGAGTTTTTAGCCATTATGCCTTTGAAGTTTTTTTTCCTGCTCCTTTTTATCTTCTCTCTTTATGGAACCCCCAGTATGCATTTGCTGGCACACTTAATGGTGTCTCACATTTCTCTAAGACTGTTTGTTTTTCCTTCTTCTTTCTCTCTGCTCTTCAGATTGTGTAATCTTGATTGAGTTTTGTTCAAGTCACAAATTCTTTCTTTTGCTATTTTAAATCTACTGTTGAGCTACTCTAGTGAATTTCATTTCACTTCATTTCAAAGTGTACTTTTCTACTCCAGAATTTCTGTTTGGTTTTTATTTATAATTTATATCTCTTTATTGATATTATTTATTTGATGAGACCTTGTCATCATACTTTCCTTCACTTCTTTTTTCTTATACACAAATGAAATATTTATGTATAAATAGCTTTTGCCATTCAAGGTATGAAGACAGAGATGCATTGCTATAAATTGTACACCCTTACATTGCAATTGAACATATATTTATGTGAAGCTTGACAAGTCAGGAAGAACAAGGGTGTCTTAGTTATCTAGTGCTGCTATAACAAAAGTATCACAAGTGAACAGCTTTAACAAAGAGAAATTTATTCTCTCACAGTCTAGGAGGCTAGAAGTCCGAATTTAGGGTGCCAGCTCCAGGGGAAGGCTTTCTGTCTCTGTCAACTCTGGGGGAAGGTGCTTGTCATCAATCTTCCCCAGTCGAGGAGCTTCTCAGTATAGGGATCCCACATCCGAAGGACGTACTGTTCTCCTGGCTCTTGTTTCTTGGTGGTATGAGGTCCCCATGTCTTTCTGCTTACTTTTCTCTTTTATATCTCAAAAGAGATTGACTTAAGACACAACCTAATCTTGTAGATTGAGTCCTGCTTCATTAACATAACTGCTGCTATCCCACTTCGCTAACATCATACAGGTAGGGTTTACAGCACATAGGAAAATCACATCAGATGACAAAATGGTGGACAATCACACAATACTGGGAATCATGGACTAGCCAAGTTGACATACATTTTGCAGGGACACAATTCAATCCATAACAAAGGGCATGCTAATCCAGAAGAAATATTGTCATGGATTGAATTATGTCCCCCCAAAATATCTGTCAACTTGGCTAGGTCATGATTCCCAGTATTGTATGATTGTCTATCATGTTGTCATTTGATGCGATTTCCCTATGTGCTGTAAATCCTATCACTACGATGTAGTGAGATGGATTAGTGGCAGTTATATTGATGAGATCTACAAGATTAGACAGTGTCTTAAAGTCAACCTCTTTTGAGATATAAAAGAGAGAAGCAAGCAGAGAGACATGGGGACCTCATACCACCAAGAATGAAAAGCAGGAGTATGTGTCCTTTGGGCCCGGGGTCCCTGGACTGAGAAGCTCCTAGAAGATTGGTGACATGGACCTTCCTCCAGGGCTGACAGAGAAGGCATTCCCTTGGGGCTGACACCCTGAATTTGGACTTGTAGCCTACTAGACTGTGAGGGAATAAATTTCTCTTTGTTAAAGGCATTCACTTGAGGCATTTCTGATACAGCAGCACTAGATGACCAAGACAAATATTAAGCCAGAACACCAGTATGGTTAACTAGAGCCATATTAATGGCCAGCAAGCAGCACAGACTGATAGCTTTCTAGAATTCCTGTGGGTAACAATGCCAACCAGTAGCAAGTCAGATATGCATTACAGAGAGTACCAAAAACTACAGCAGTATGTATTAGATATTTAAATAGAATACTGGAAAGAATTTAGCCTAGTTCCTAATTTAGGTGGGCAAAAGCTAAATAAAATGTTATACTAAAAATGATTAAGTACAACCTCAAGATATCTTGTGCTTTACAATTCTCCTCCTCAAACTCTCTTTAATTAAAATATCCTGCTTTTCCCCCAAATGGGCTTACTGAGGAGAATACAAGATTTCAAAGCATGCACAAATTAAGTAACTAAAACCAAGGGATCTTCTGCTCCTAATGCTATTTCCAGTCACTGTTTAGATCAGTCACAACAGCATATATATTTTCCACTAGATGACAGGAACAAAGGGCATTTAAAGGTCAAGGCATGTTGAGAGAGGTCTAATAGCCCGTCTTAAGGGAATCAAGGTATTACTGAAATAGTGATTTTGTTCTACATTTGACTCCCATATAACGATTGTTACTGAGTCTAAGGTCCTCACAAACACTGTAACAATGTCTAGAATTTGGCAATAAGATATATATGATCCAACTGGAAGTAATAGAAAGATTCAGCAGAGTAGCAGGATACAAGATAAACATTCAAAAATCAGTTGGATTCCTATACACCGGTAAAGAGAACGATGAAAAGGAGATCAGGAAATCAATACCATTTTCAATAGCCCCTAAAACGATAAAATACTTAGGAATAAATCTGACCAGGAATATAAAAGACCTATACAAAGAAAACTACAAAACACTGCTGCATGAAACCCAAAGGGATCTACATAAATGGAAAAACATACCATGCTCATGGATAGGCAGACTCAACATTGTGAAAATGGCAATTCTACCTAAAGCAATCTACAAATACAATGCAATTCCGATACAAATACCAACAACATTCTTCAAAGAGATGGAAAAACTAATTATTAACTTTATATGGAAAGGGAAGAAACCTCGAATAAGTAAAGCACTACTGAAGAAGAAGAATAAAGTTGGAGGACTCACACTACCTGACTTGAGAACCTACTATACAGCTACAGTACTCAAAACAGCCTGGTACTGGTACAACAACAGAGACATTGACCAATGGAACAGAATTGAGAACTCAGATGTAAATCCATCCACCTACGGTCACCTGATTTTTGACAAGGGCCCAAAATACATCCAATGGGGAAAAGACAGTCTTTTTAACAAATGGTGCTGGCAAAACTGGATATCCATTTGTAGAAAAATGAAACAGGACCCATACCTCACACCATATACAAAAACTACTTCAAAATGGATCAAAGACCTGAATATAAAGCCTCAAACTATAAAATTCATAGAAGAAAAAATAGGACCAACACTTCAGGCCTTAATACATGGCATTAACAGGATACAAACCATAAACATCAACACACAAAACCCAACAGATAAACTAGATAATTGGGATCTTCTAAAAATCAAACATCTATGCTCTTCAAAAGATTTCACCAAAAGAGTTAAAAGAGAACCTACAGACTGGGAAAAAATTTTTGGACAGTACAAGTCAGACAAAGGTCTAATCTCCATAATCTACAAGAAAATCCAACACCTCTACAACAAAAAGACAACCAATCCTATCAAAAAATGGGCAAAGGAAATGAACAGACACTTCACCAAGGAAGACATTCAAATGGCCAACAGACACATGAGGAAATGCTCGCGATCACTAGCCATTAGAGAAATGCAAATTAAAACCACAATGAGATACCATCTCACCCCGGCATTACTGGCACGAATCAAAAACACTGGAAATAACAAATGTTGGAGGGGCTGCGGGGAGACGGGAACTCTTATACACTGCTGGTGGGAATGCAAAATGATACAGCCATTTTGGAAAATGATATGGCGTTTCCTCAGAAAGCTAGAAATAGACGTACCATTCGATCCAGCAATCCCACTCCTAGGAATATATCCTAGAGAAATAAGAGTCATCACTCGAATAGACATATGCACACCTATGTTCATGGCAGCATTATTCACAATAGCAAAACGATGGAAACAACCTCGATGTCCATCAACAGACGAATGGATACACAAACTATGGTACATACACACAATGGAGTACTATGCAACGAGAAAGAACAATGAATCGGTGAACCATCTCATAACATGGATGAAACTGGAGGACATCATGCTGAGTGAAATAAGTCAATCACAAAAGGACAAATATTGTATGAGACCTCTATTGTAAAAACCCATGAAAAAATTCACATGCAAAATGTAACAATCCTTGTTGGTTACCAGGGATGGGAGGGGGGGGGGATACTAAATAGGTAATAGGTAAGTGGTAACTTGGGTGAGAGATGAGATAGTACATAGTACAGCGGAAACTAACACAACCTGCACAAGGAAAGGTCATGAAGGCCCTATAGACACATCCAAACCCCCCGAGGGACTGAGTTGTTGGACGGAGGGCTCTGGGGACCATGATCTCGGGGAACATCTAGCTCAATTGGCATGACACTACTTATAAAGATAATGCTCTACATTCTACCTTGGTGAGTAGTGTCTGGGGTCTTAAAAGCCTATGAGCGGCCATCTAAGATACTCCACTGATCTCATCCCTTCGGGAACAAGGGAGAATGAAGAGAACAGGATACAAGGAAAAGATTAGTCCGAAGGACTAATGGTCCACAGCTACCAAGGCCTCCACGGGACTGAGCCCAGTACAGCTGGATGGTGTCCGGCTACCACCAATGACTCCTTTGACCAGGATCACAACAGAGGGTTCTGGGCAGAGCTGGAGTAGGATGTAGAGCATAATTTTAACTCCCAAAAAAAAAAAAAAAAAAGAAGACCAGATATACTGGCCTAAAGAATACTAGAGAAACCTCGAGAGTGTGGCCCCCAGACACCCTTTCAGCTCAGAGGGGAAGTTACCTTCAAGGTTCGATGTTAAGCCTGGGAATGGACACCCCAGTAAAACTAAATGGGACTAACGATGTACAGGAGTCCGGTGACAAGGGCCAGAAGGCAGAGGGAGAGTAGGAAACTAATGATAAGGAACACAAATTGAATAAGGACACTGTCGATGTATTGTGAGATTGTTGACCACTGCTATAGGGCAACATTTGTAGTAACTATTAAATGGGAGGCTGTTTTGTCCTGTAAGCCTTCATCTTGGGCGAGAATGGCAGCACAATTGGAAGAGCATAGTCAATATCACTTAAATGTGTAAGTAAAAAGTTTTGAAATGGTGTTTAAATAAAATAAAAATAAATAAATAAATAAACAAACAAAGGAGACTAAAGAGGTACAATAATCCACTGACAAGGTCCAGAAGACAGAAGGGGACAAGGAAGCCCCCTGGTGATAGGGAACACAAGGTGGAGTAAGGATATTCTTGATGTGCTGTGAGATTGTTAACCATTGTCATAGGGCAACATGTGTAGTAACTGTTAAATGAAAAACTATTTTGTTCTGTAAGCCTTCATCTTAAGTGAGAATAACAGCACAGTTGGAAGAGCGTAGTCAATGTCACTGAACTGTGAATGTAGAAAATTTTGAAACGGTGTATCTTTGGCCATTTGTAATTTTCATCAAAAAAAAAAGGTTGAGAATTTAGAGGCTTAATACGTTGTGGGGTTGTTAACCAATGTCAAAAAAAACAACATGTGTACTACTATTTCATGAGAAACTATTTGCTCTGTAAGCTTTCACCTGAAGTACAATAAAATATATATTAAAAAAAAAAAAAAAAAAAAAGATATATATGATCCAAAAGATTAAACAGAAATGCAGTGGTATCACCTAAAACACCTTTTAAAATTGTTCAGTTTATACAATTCTTTCCTAGTTGTTTCACACCAGTAACTGAATTGTCACAAGAAAATCAGAAAAAATGTATATACTCCTTAAAATAATAATTATAACATAAAGTAATATTACTTCCATTTCATTTTAGAAAAAAAGTACATAAATTAAACCTTCCAAATCAATTTAAAATAAGAATTTCCAGTTTTTGTCTGACAAATATTTTAATGTCAAAATGTCTACTTAAAAATGGTTAGAAAGGAGTGATTACTGATAAATACCGACACATATTCAATGTGGTTGAAAAAAAGCACTGTGTAGTGTCCTGTAAAGCATGTTACTCCTCTACATACAGAGAGAATGACAGAGAGAAAGGGAAAACAAAAGTTAAAAGCACACACAACTAAAAGGCAACTTTCTATTTTTCATGCTGATTATAAAAGGCCTCCAGTGAAAACATATAGCTTTAACTAATCCTCTTTACCACTGTCCCTTATGTCTTTTTTAAAATTTAATTTGCTGATATTCACCCAATAGTGCAAGGCTGCTCTGTCAACCACAAGCAGGTACTAAAACCACCATATAAGGTTATATTAAGACTGCCAACAATTTGGAAAAGAATAGTACAACAAGGTAATACAGGTGGTTGCATATGGCTACCAAGGTAGCTGACAATTTTTGATAACATGATTTTTCTTTATCTTAAAGATTTGTGCTTGGGACTCGGGCAGACATGACTCTGGCAGCATGCTTGCTGTTTTCCTACTTTTGCCTCTGAATACATGCCGAATAAAATCTTTCTTTTTGCTTTACTATAGCCTTGTGATGTTTTTACCCTAAAACAGTTGATGACATAGTCGTTGCAGGAAATTCTGAAACTATGAATCCAGTTGAACTCAAGGAGACCTGGACTGTGAAGCAGAAGCTAGCAAAAAAGAGCTCCTGTCTTCTGGACCTATGCATTCGAATTCCATGTCCCTTCGACATCGACAGGGTAAGTGCTCTCAGAAAATGAGCCTTTACTTATTCTTTTTTGTTCTCTTTCTTGTGTTTTCTTAAGTTTTGTTTGACATATTTGTTTGAAAAGTTGGTTTTTTGATTATGGAGAATCTTTCTTAGATTTTTGTTTGATCATTTAGTTAAGAGTGACATTTAGTATCTCTTTTGGTGAACTGCAGTTTAGTGTCTGGATTCAGGCATTTGAAACATTAAAGAAGTAATTCTATTTTCAAACTATAAGCCACAAAATTTGGGCACGGGTAGACCAGTAAAAGCCATTAGGGTGGTCGCCGGTACTTATCATGAGTGTTAAAGTCTCCCGTGACAGGATAAGGTGGTCACGAGACAGGCTAGAGCGCTAGGTTGCCTGCCACCCGCAAGCTAACTCTCACGCAGCAGAGGTACAAGTGCCGCACAAACCCTGTGGTGTTCCGCATTAGGGTTCTTTTTGTGACTCAGAGAAAATCTGGAAAATAGTGCTCCGTTTTGCCAAATTTGCAGGGAGAGGTGGTAGCTCTTGACCTGTTTTATAAAATTTGCAGGTGGAAGTGACAGTTCCTGACTTGTTTTAGGAAATTCGCATGGAGAAGTGGTAGCTCTGGACCTGTTTTATGATGTAGTTTCTCAATAAAGAATCACAACGTTAAAATCATCAGTAGCTACTTTAAAGTACTTTCCAAATTGGAGGAGCTAGTATATTTAAGGTCTAAAATAAGAGACTACGTCTCTAGCCGGCAGAATGAATTAAGTTCAAAAACAAGGAAACCAAAAGCTTGAACCTTAGAGCTTAACATCTTTGATAAATTAGCCTTAATTTCCCCTCTGCTACCAAGACACTGGCTTGGGATTCATATTTAAAAACAATATAAACCGAATATACTAGAAGTAATTTTGAATTTCAGTAACCACTTTGGAAAAATGAGCTTCCATTTGTATTGTCTTCCTTTTTGTGGAACTTTTGCTTGATGCTCACGTTTTGTCAAAACGTCTAATATTCTTCCGTCTGAGGCTCTGGCAAGTTAATAAGTTTTATTTAGAACCCATTTTTTTCTGGTGAATTGAGTTGCTTTCCAAAAATTGCTATATACACTTTAAGAAACTAGGATTCCCATATCCTTGTTTTGTGTGGTATTGTTCAGTGAATTTATGTGGTCTTTCTGTTTCCTTTTGTTATGAGAGCTTGCTTCTGGTCTACAGCATTGTGTCTGAGCTTCTGTCTTATATCAGGTTGTAGGCTATGGCTGACGGTTGCTGTTTTTTGTAAGGCTGTCTTAGAACCTCAGTTCTTTCCTCATCTAAGAAAAACTATCTTATGTCTGTCTTATGATTTAGACTTTTAGTAGCTACTTGGAGAAACTTTGATATAAGTTACTCTATTTGAGAAGTACACTAAGATTTTTATGTTTAATTCAATCTTTCTAAGTAACTTAAGGTATATATTATGAATTGTATTATTTTAAGGAAAAGGGATAATTCTGTCTTAAAGCTAGCAGTTCCAAAGTTGGAAAAGGGAGGCATAGGACAAGCCCAGAGGGGAGAAAAAAAAAAGGCTAGCCAAGAACTGATGAATTCATTTACAAAACTGCTAAAGAGCTTTTTATTTTCCGGGTAAAGAGAAAGCAAAACGGGTCATAATTTAAGTTTACATATTTTTACTTTTTATGCCACAGGGAAATGATATATATATATATATATATTTGGTATTCATTTTTTGCCATTTAAGAGATGTACTATAAGTGATATGCAACAAATATGTTTAAGAGGCTTATTAAAAAGAAATTTATTTGATTACAGTCAAAATTTTTATCTGTCTGACTAAAGTTTAATGGTTTAATTTATGAGAATTGTAGGAGCTTTAATGTTAAATAGCATTTAAAACAAAGAATTGGGTTTCTCATTGTTAAAATAACACATTTTCTTTGATTACTGAGTTAAAGAGTTAATTTATTCTTTGTGTAATCTGCCTCGAAGGCAAAGGTTTGACCTCTCATTGGAATAATATTCCTGAGTCAAAAACCAAGCCACATGGCTTTTAAAGAAAAAAGCAAGGTTTTTACCTTTAAGATCTTTGGATAAATAAGTATAATTTCACAGTGACCTATAATAAACTCCTGACAACTCTGAAACTTCACGGAAAGCCACAAAATTTTTTATAAGGGAAGAATGCTAACAAGTTTTATTTAATATGTTATAAATTATATGGAATGTGTTGTCAAAATCAAGAGAAGCACCTGATTCTCCCTGGGTTAAATTTTATCTGTTTCCTCTTAAGGTTTTGCCTACAAATGCATATTATCTCACACTTTCTTTTTTTTTTATTGCTAACTTGATTGCTACTTTTTTTTTGGAATCTAACATCATCAAAGCAAATGCTTTGATGGGAATTCACATCATTTACCTATGAAGTTTTTTTTTTTTTTTTTTAAATTAATGTTCAGGTATTGAGAGACTTCACAATCTTGGCATATTCTTGGTATATCCTGACTATGGTCTTATGTCTCAAGATTATTATGTATTATATCTGAAGCTCTTTGAAAATCAGGTTAATCATTATATGTAGAAATATTTTTGTCTGAAGTTCTTCTAAACTGACTTTATTTGCCTTTACATTATGCTCGTAATTAATTTCTATTTGGTCTTTCAAATTTAAGAGTATTATTTTTATAAATTAATCATGGCCATATTAAGTTTTGTTGTCTGAAGTAAGTTTTTACTTTGCTGATTTGCTGAAAACGTTTGACCAAGATATCTCAACAAAAATGATGGACTATATTGGATTTGTGAAAAGGACTGTAACTAGACTGAATCAAGATTTAGAACTCTTATGTAGAAGCTGATGGGTTCACAGACTGCGGCTGATCCAGAATCACATGGAAAAGAAATTAACTATATAAGACTGAGTAAACTAAAGGATTACTATGGGTTTTATGTGGGCATATTGCTGATGTTTTAAGGTCCCACTTTCTGGATATCAGAAACCATTTTCCTTTCTCCTAAATTATCTAACTAATGGGCTTAGATATTTTAACTCTTGAATTAAAATCTCTTGTTGGTAAAATTACAAAGTTGTAAATATCATAACCAGATAAGTGCCTGAAGTTTGAGCAATGATTTTACAAAATAGAATAGCATTAGATTTCCTGTTAGTCTCCCAAGGAACAGTTTGTGCCTTAATAGATAAATGTTGCTGTGTTAATATTAATATGCAGTCTGAGGTTCTGCAGAATGTAGTTGCTGCTGAGGCACATGAAAAGCAATTACTGATGCTGCTTATGTATTAAAAAAACCACCTCATTAGATTTGTTTCCTTGGTTTAAAGAACTTAGGGTGATGGTTTCATTGATTAATTCAGGCAATTGGCCTAATAATATTGTTAGTATTTCTATTCTACCTCCTAGTTCACTGTATGGGGCTTGGGATCTTAAAAACTAAATGATGCACAACTACCATTATTGAATTAAAAAAAAATTTTTTTTATTGTACTTTAGATGAAGGTTTACAGAACAAACGTTTCTCATTAAACAGTCAGTACACATATTGTTTTATGACATTGGTTAACAACCCCATGACATGTCAACACTCTCCCTTCTTGACCTTGAGGACCTTTTTTTTGGTGAAAATATACATAGCCAAAGTTATATCATTTCAAAAGTTTCTACATGTACAGTTCACTGACATCAATCACATTCTTCCAGTTGTGCTGCTATTCTCACTATCCTTTTCCAAATTATTCCATCACCACTGTCTTCAACTCACTGTCCCCTAGGCTTCCCATCAAACATTTTGAGTTGCTGTTGTCAATTTGATCTCACATAATTCTTTTTTTTTTTTTAATCTTAGATGAAGGTTTTCAGAATAGTTCCTCACTGAACAGTTAGTACACATATTGCCCTATGACAATAGTTAACAACACCATGGCATGTCAACACTGTCCCTTCTCAACCTTGGGTTCCCTATCACCAGCTTTCCTGTCCCCTTTTGCCTTCCAGTCCTTGTCCCTGGACTGCTGTGCCTCATTAGTCCTGTTTTGTTTTATGAGGCTGTCCAATCCCCAGGTGAACGATGAACTTCGGCAGGGGCTTCACCACTGAGCTAAAAGGGTGTCTGGGGGCCATACTCTCAAGGTTTCTCCAGTCTGTCAGGCCAATAAATCTGGCCTTTTTTTTTTTTTTTTTTCTGTGAGTATTCTGTTCTACATCGTTTTCCAGCTCTGTCCAGGACCCTCTATTGTGATCCCGGTCAGAGCAGTCAGTGGGTGGTAGCCGGGCACCATCTAGCTGTACTGTACTCAGTCTGGTGGAGGCAGTGGTAGCTGTGGTCCATTAGTCCTTTGGACCAATCTTTTCCTTGTATCTTGTTCTCTTCATTCTCCCTTGCTCCTGAAGGGGTGAGACCAGTGGAGTATCTTAGATGGCTGCTGACATGCTTTTAAGAATCCAGACGCTACTCACCAAGGTAGAATGTAGAACATTGTCTTTATAAACTGTGTTATGCCAATTGAGCAAGATGTTCCCCGAGACATGGTTCCCACAGCCCTCTGCCCAGCAATTCAGTCCCTCAGGGAGTTTGGAAGTGTCTGTGGAGCTTCCATGACCTTGCCTTGTACAAGTTGTGCTGGCTTCCCCAGTAATGCGTACTGTCTTGCCCTTCACCAAAGTTACCACTTATCTATTTAGTTGCCCCCCACCCCTCCCATCCCTCATAACCAACAAAGATTGTTTCTTTTTGTGTGTAAACTTTTACATGAGTTATATAGTAGAGGTCTCATACAATATTTGTCCTTTTGAGATTGACTTATTTCACTCCACATAATGTCCTCCAGTTTTATCCATGTTATGAGATGCTTCACAGATTCACCATTATTCTTTATCTTTGTATAATACTCCATTGTGTGTATGTACCATAGTTTGTTTATCCATTCATCTGTTGATGGGCATCTAGGTTGTTTCCATCTTTTTGCTATTATTAACAGTGCTTCAATGGATATGGGTGAGCATATGTCTATTAATGTGATGACTCTTATTTCTCTAGGATATATTCCTAGGAGTGGGATTGCATTTTGTAGTTTTGTTTTTTTTTTTTTTTTTTTGTGGTGCTGTCGTTTTCTTTGTTCCTCTTACTCTCCTGTGCTGAGTTCCTTTTGTTTGTGGATTTTTTTAAAATTTCTTTTGTTTTTGTAGGTTTTGTTTTTACTGAGACTTTGTTTTTCTTCATTTTGATGAGTAGGTTTGTTAACTTTCTTTGTGGTTAACGTGAAATTTACCCTTATCTTCCTAGATTTGAACCAGTTTATTATTACTTGGTATCGCTTGACTTCCTCTCCATTAAAAGGTTCTATACCTACACTGTTTATCCCCTTTTATTGTTCTGATGCTGTTGTCATGTACAGATTAACCTCTCTGGTTCCCTTTTGTAATTCTTTTGGTTTTCTAGAGTTCATTTCCTAGGCTGGTATCTGGCTAGTACAATCCTGTGTCCTATATTCATCCTGTGGTCTGATATTGTTTGTTCTCAGATCGAAGGACTTCCTTTAATAAATCTCCTACGTTTGTTTTGGTTTTTACATAGTCCCTTAATTTCTGTTTATCTGGAAATTACCTAATTTCACCATCATATTTGAACGAGAGTTTTGCAGGATATATTATTCTTGGCTGGGTATTTTTTTCTTTCAAGGTTTTGTATATATCATCCCATTGCTGTCTTGCCTGCATGGTTTCTGCCAAATACTCCAAGCTTAGTCTCATTGTTTCTCCTCTGTATGTGACTTTTTGTTTTTCTCGAGCTGCTCTCAGGATTCTTTGTCTTTGGTTTTAGCGAGTGTGATTATGATATGCCTTGGTGATTTTCTTTTGGGGTCTATCCAATATGGGGTTCATTGAGCTTCTTGGATGGCCAGTTTTTCATCTTTCATGATATTGGGTAAGTTTTCTATCAGCAATTGTTCAATGATCCTCTCTGTGTTTTCTGTTTTCTCCCCGTTCTGGAACTCTGATCACTCGCAGATTTTTGCTTTTGATTGTATCCCACATAATTCTCAGGGTTTCTTCATTTTTCTTTGTTCTTTTTTCTGATATTTCCTCAAACAGAGTTGTATCCAAGTGTTTGTCTTCAATTTTACTGATCCTATCTTCCATCGTTTAAAACCTGCTCCTCAGCCCTTCTATGACACCGTCCATTTCTGAAATCTTGTTGTTTATCTTTTGGATTTCTAATTGTTGTTTTTGTATGATTTCTAGTTGTGAACTTATTTTAGCATTTTGTTCCTGTATTATTTTCTTGAATTCTTCCATTTTTTGGTCTGTATTTTCCATGAACTTTTCTGCCTTTTCCATGAATTTGTCTATTTTTTCCTCATTTTTGTCTGTTTTTTTTTGCTTCAACTCTTGGATAATTCTAAGTATGACAGATTTCAATTCCCTATCAGTTATGTCTAGTGCCTTCTCTTCTACTGGAAGGTCATCTGGTGTTTTATTTTTGATGCCTACTGGAACCAGCCTGTCCTGTTTTTGTAAATGTTTTCATATTGTCTGCTGTCTTTGGGGCATTCAGAGTTATTTTCCTCATTTACTGATTGTAGATTTGATTGTTTCATCCTGCCTTTTTGTTTTATTTGGTTATGTCTGAGCAGGCAGGCTGTCCATTCTTGGTTGTTTGCTCATCTGTGGGCACGATACTTTTCACCTCCTTCAATGGGTAAGGTCAGTCACTCAGGTATGGTACAGCAGGGCAGGTATGGCTCAAGGGGAGATGCTGGGATAGGTTTTTTGTGGCACATACCAGGACTGACAGTACAGACTGGGAATCAGTGCAGGGCAGGTTCCAGTAGGTCGTGGCTGTGCTTGGGAGTGTGATGTTCAGTGCACGGTGCAGTTAGGCAGGAAAGAGGGAGTAGATTGTGATGTTTGGAGCTAAGATGGGTATGGGAAGGATGAGAGAGAGGAGAGGGAACAGGAGCCAAAAACATATACACAAACAAAAAAGAGTGCTTAAGTGAGCTTGCTATTGGAGTGGAGAGATAAGAGACTGAGAAATGGGGAAAAACAAATTAAAAAAAGAAAAAGGGTAAAAGAAAAAGATGACTAAATCAAGAAACTGGAAATGAAGAAAGGCAAAAAGGGAATAAGAGAGAGAATAAAACTAAACAAAGAAATGGAAAAAAAAAAAAAAACAACAAGAAAAGGAAATGCCCCCAGGGATGTCCCTGTGCGTGTGCACAGAGTAAGGGACTAGCTTCCAAGACCCATGGTATTGCCTGGCTAGAAGGGGCTCCAAAGCCAAGAAAAGAAAAAGAAAACAAACAAACAAATCAAAACAGAACAAACAAAAAAGCCCCGGGGGTCCCATCAGCATGGCGACATGGGCAGGGAAGCAGTTTCACAGTCGAGTGGTGTTTTGCAGCCTTTCAGGAAGATGCAAAGATGGTGCACGAAGCCAGGCATTTGAGAGAAAGGAGGAGGAGGTGGCAAGAGGTAAGGAAGAAATCTAAATAAGCAGAAAAAAGCAACACCAGCAGCCAACAAATGGCACTCAAGGAGCTGGCCAGTGCGGGTGGGTGGAATCCAAGTGGCACTGGGGGAAGCTCATGCTTCCAGGCCAATAGACTGTGGCTGCAGGAAGCAGAGGAGGCTAAGTGGGGGTGAAGAAGGGTGGGGGGTGGGAAAGGCTATATCGTGGGTTACTGGTTGTTCTGTGTCTTGCTGGAAGCTCCGTGAATCTGCTTTCTTGTACCTCCTGTTTGCTGATCTCCGATAGGAGTCCAAGATGGTGGATCCGTGCTGCCGTAGCTGATAGGGGACCTCTGTGTGTCTCTCTCCTCTCACTCTGTTTCTCGGTCAGTTTCTTATTCTATTCAGTGCTTGGCTGAGTTCTTTATCTCTTCATTTGATGCTTAGGGTTTCAAGATTGACGTGTGACTCTGTTTGACTTAGTTTTTCTGATCTTTGCTGCAGAGAGATGGCGTGGTGCTTCTGACTCTAGTGCCATGTTGCCCGGAAGTGATCCATTATTGAATATTTTTGATCAAAGATTCTATAGCAGGATCATGATCCAAAGGAGGGCATGACAAAAGGGTTGTAATTCTCCTGGAATCCAGATTTCTGGCTTTCAGGGAGGTTGGGGTAACTCACACAGGTGACTGCCTTTGGGTGTCCTTTTGAACTTCAAGCTTCGAGGAAGAAAAAAAAGAAGTGTAAATTTATTGGTCTAACACTCAGGGTAGGTTTGGTAGCTTTAATTCCTACTTATGGTATAGATGAATTGGAGAAATATTTAAGAAATTTATCAATCACTATGGGACAAATAGCAGATGAAGTTGCTAATGGGATGGATTTCTGACCTCATTAAGCCAAGGTGGCATGAGATAACAGAACAACCTTAGATTTTTTATTAGCTGAAGAAGGTGCAGCCTGTGCTATAGCAAATACCTCTTGTTGCATTTGGATAAATAACACAAGAGAAGTAGAACAAGATATACACAGAATTAGACAGCAAGCTTTCTGTTTACAAACTGTAACATCCTCACAAACACTAGATTTATTTGGATGGTTACAATCAGGAATAAGTATATAGCCTAGATCACTATGACAAGGAATAGTAATATTCTTTGTCTGCATCCTGATAGTATCAGGCACCATAAAACTTATCTTCTATTGTCTGACACACTTAAAAGGCAAAAGAGGATGAGAAGGCAGGAAGGCACAGGAACTAGTCAAATGGACACAGGGAACCCAGGGTGGAAAGGGGAAGTGTGCTGTCACATTGTAGGGATTGCAACTAATATCACAAAACAATCTGTGTATAAATTTTTGTATGAGAAATTAACTTGAGCTGTAAACTTTCACCTAAAGCACAATAAAAAAATAAATAAATAAAAATAAAAGGCAAAAGAAGGCCTTGGGCTAAAATGTTGATGTACATTGAGTCTGCTCATTTTGGCAATGCGATTGATGAGAATGTCATTTTTACTTAAGATCCTGGTGAAGAACCAGATGGTATCCAGTGGAAAACCAGCACCGTGAGTTTAAAGAGCCTGCCATAGCCACTATCTAGGAGCTAGACTAAGTCCAGGTATTGATCATCAACGTGTTATATCCAATCTCCAATCAAAAGAAGGCAATGATTTAGGAGATAATATTGAAGCCATTATTCCCTGTCCATGAGTATAAAGAATGTGACCCAGCTGGAGCTGGACTCACAAGGACTCACAAGGACTCACAAAGACATCAACTGGGCCCTGAGGTATAAAGACAATAGCTAGAACAATCTTGGAAAACATCTTTTAGGAAACCTTTCACATACACAAATCATAAACAGCGCAAAAGGCCCATATATTTTTCATTCTTATCTTTTTCTGTTACCCTTTAGTGAACAGTAAGATTTGTTGGACCAATGAAGACCCTCCTGACTGTCATTACTGAAACTTGTACTAATGATTATTAAGAAAGACAATTCAAAATGTAGAATCATGGTGATTTAGCAGTTTGTAGCCAATCTGTGAAAAGGTGAAGCTTTCGATGGTTTTGCCCATTTTGTAATGTTCATATATACTGATGATTCTATAATGTTCCTTGGACTCAGGGAGACATGGCTCTTGCAGCATGCTTGTCTGTTTTCCCACTTTTGTCTATTCTGTAATATTCCTTGGATTCAGGCAGACATGGCTCTGGCAGCATGCTTGTCCATTTTCCTACTTTTGCCTATTTGAATGTACGCTGAATAAAATCTTTCTTTTTGCTTTACAAGAAAAAAAAAGATTTGTGCTTGCCACACACAGTTAAAAATGTGACAATTCCAATCTATAAATCTATTTATTCTGTGAAATTAAAGTAGCAACAATTCAACTTATATGTGGTACTTCAGTACCACTAGATGCTACATTGTTTGATTTAAAATCCTGGTTTATCTATCATTTAACTAAAATTCAGGAATGATTTGCTCAGATAAAGCATATCTGTTAAAGCTACTTTGTCTTTTTCTTGGACTCACATACTGAAAACCACAGGAATGTTATAGGAAAGACACCTACAAAATTTAAAAACAGAATTATACATTTTGATTATTTTTTTAAATTGCCAACTCTCTGCAAAATTAATCCAGCAAAATTTCAAACCAATTAAAAAGAAATGAAGTTCCTTATGAAGGTCATAACTTTGGTGACAACTTAGAACCAAACTTTCGATCTGCAGCTGATCCAGACCTAAACAGTTTGCTTATGCCTGATGATTCCATTTATTTGCAGGGCTTTACGGCTATAGCCTATTCTTCACTAATTGCACATATAACAAACATCTGTACATCTTCACCTGCATTGTACTTTCCTTCTATCTCTTTGCCTAGTTCACCTCCTAGCAACTTAAGATCCTCATGAACTTCACCAGTTTCTGTCAGCAGGGAAAGGTAACCATCCTGAATGCGTATCAGTTGATAATCATTTCTCTTAATATTTGGAATATCCATGTTGTGAGTAGAAGGGCAAATATCTCCAGGTTTTTTCCACATGAAAATATCATTTCCAGCAAGGTGAACCTTGGCCTGACTGTGCTTTCCCATTTTGGAAGTTGACATCTCCACTATTTTGCGTGGTCGTCCTTTGAGCACCACAAAGCCATTTTTGCGCAGGGCTGAGCACTGCATAGGGTAAGTGCTGGAAGCCCCAGCATCGCCAGTAGTGAAATCAATTTCATCCACAATGGTGGGCTGGGGAGATGGTAGCTTCTCCAAGGGAACTTTTAGCGGGGAAAGAGTGCCTTTAGCCTACGCACCCGTGCCAGGCCCCCACAGCTGCCACGACAGTGGTGGTGGCAGCCATGGCAGTTCCCCCTTCACTTTTTTAAGTATGTTTTCCTTTAGTAGATTTTTCTGAGTAAATATTCCTTCATTTGCTGTATGTCCTTAGGACCATCTCTAAAGACTTTCAGTGGTTGGAGGTATTTTTAAAATAATTGTCACCAATCCCTGGGGAGTGGATCCATGAAGCCATGCCAGAAGTGGCACTCCTAGCCACTAGTTGCTATTCGAGAAGTTACACTCCAAGCCATTAATTTTGAGGTCATTTGTTATTCAGTGAAAGCTAACAGATACAAGATAATAAGCATAGGCATTTTATAATCTTTGGCATTCACAAAGTCTGAAATATTTGTCCATTTATATTTTCTCTTATTTCTACTGGTTCTTATTTAAGGCGTTTTATTTCCTTTTATGGTTGGTTATGTTTGACCACATGCTTGTTACTGCTCTTGAAAAACTAATTACAGGAATTTCTTTAGGCCAAGAAAGAATGTGCCATTCCCGAAAGTAGCTTTGAATTCTGCCAGAAGTCTTGGGCCCTACCAGTCACAGACCACCTCAAGCCACATTCACGGCTTAAGGTTGCTTGACTGACTCTGCTAGTCATAATGAGGATGCAAATCTACCCATTCCTTTATCTTCTTTTCTGCTTAGTGCCAAGGCAGCCTTCCCTGCAGGCCCCTGGGTTTGAAGGAGGGGGGTATGTCTTAACCTGTTATGTTCTTACCCTGAGGGTGGAGCTCTTTGGGGTGCCAGTGCAATGTGGGAGGTGTCTCCCATTGGGCTTTCCTCCTGTGTCTTGACTTCTGTTGACTTTGCTGATTTCTGCTGAGGTAGAGCCCAATTATGAATACCCTGCAGCAAAAATGATTTTGAGTCTCAAATATTATGATTACCATTCTGATTGCAGGCTTTTCCCCAGAATTTATCCTGGCAGATATTCACTCTTTCCAGTTCTTCAATGCTTTTATGAAGTTTTAAAAAAGGAATAAAAAAAAAATTTTTTTTTAAAGTGGGAGAGTTGATCCAAATAATCTAGACCACCTGCAGCAGTTACCCTCCATTTGTCCCTCCAAATGCACTGTCCATCTTCTTCCACCCCACCTGTATGGAATAAGGAGCCCTTGTGGTGCAGTGGTTAAAGCAATTCGACTGCTTAACCAAAAGGTCGGCAGTTCGAAAGCACCAGCGGCTCTGCAGAAGAAAGATGTGGCAGTCTGCTTCCTTAAAGATTTACAGCCTTGTGGAGTCACTATGAGTCAGAATAATTTCAACAGTAGTAGGTTTTGGATGGATTAAATCAAAAGAGCTCCTATACCTTCTGCTGCAATTGTGTTCAGCTAGGGGGAGTCAGCTGAAGATTCGAGGAAGAGAAGAAAGTGGTCAGTGTATTTATTTACATAAAAACCGTCTTTGTGAGGTTGCCTTGGCTAGGTGTGTCCCTCCGCTGAAGGTCCCTGCTCCTCTCAAAGCAGCCTTATCTCCATGACTCTCCCTTCTTCTATCTTTTCTTGTTCCTTGGAGCCTAGAAGTGGCAAAAGTACTGTTGTTGCTGTTTGTCCCAGACTCCTGCACTGGGACTTCTGGTTCTCTTACACTCCAATGATACCTTAATAATTAGTTCCTTTGTTTAAAAAACAAAAACAAAAACAAAACTCTAGAGATTATCTTTGTGCCAACTCCAAAGTCCATACTCTTAATGATTGCATTCTTCATCTATATTTATCCTACTATTCAGTCTTTCGTATCTTTAATTCAACTATTATATTTTTCATATGTAATATTTTTTTACTTAGTTTTTTTCTGCAGTTTGTCTTGGGTCTTATTGCTAATATTTTCTTATACCCATAAGGATTTTGGAAACCCTGGTGGCATAGTGGTTAACAGTTTGGCTGCTAACCAAAAGTTCAAATCCACCAGCTGCTCCTTGGAAACCCTGTGGGGCAGTTCTACTCTGTCTATAGGGTCAAGATGAGATGGAATTGACTCAACGGCAATGGGTTTTTTGTTTTTTTTTTAATAAGGATTTTATCGTGCTTACTTAAAATTTTTGGTATGTCTCTTCCAATAACTATTTCAAATAATGTATGTTGTCCGGTCTGTTGTATTCCTCACGTGGCAGTAAGTTCGCAAGTGTGTAGTTATTTTGACATGTGTTCTCATATCCCTTAAGGGTTAGCAGCTACTCTGTCACTCTGTCTGGTAATGTGTACCACAGAAGGAATGAAATCATTATGAGTTCAAGAACAGTGACTTCTGAGCAAATGGTCCCAGGCACCAAAGAACCACTCAACTTTTCCTCTGTACCGCTCCCGTACGAGGAAACTTGGAGTTACAACTTTAAAGCCTTAGAAGAAATCACAGTGGAAGGAGACAGTATCCCCAGATAATAAACTCTCCCCACCCTTGGGGTTGGACGAGGAGGAATAAAGGAACACACACTCAAAGGTAGGTGTCAGGACCACACCCACCCTCACCTGGCAGGGCCTACACACTGGTTAATATCACTGCCCTGCTACTGTGGCATCTGTTAAAGATTAGGCAACATTTATTAAGGCCATGGGGTGGGAAAAGGCAAGAGGAGAAGATATAAAACACTGTTTTTGAATTGTCACTATCCTCTACCCCCAGCTGCAGCCACTCATCACTCTCACCAACACAGGGAATCAAGAAAAAAAAAAAAAATCCTTCAGTTTCCCCTGGTTTGCTTAATGATTTTAATTGGTTTCTGAAATCCACATTTTCTCTTCACCTTCACAGCTTTTCTATGGTTGACTTTGGGGAGCTAGCAGCCCTCACAAGTACACCATCTGAAGGCCCTAGAAGACTCCCAATGATGGGTCTGGCGAAACCCACTGCAGGGGCCATTCGCAGCTCCCCCTGGCCCCAGGATCCTTGGCTGTGCAGGTCCACTCTCCACCCTGACCTTGGTCTTGTTATTAGGATCTTCCCTTGCCACTAACCTGAGGGAATTCTGGGCCCATTTGGAACAGCCCAGCCCAAGCCTCCCAAAGACACCTGAGACAGGGCCTGAGGCATCTGGGAGCATCCTCAATTCATGGGGAGAACAAATGCTTCTGAGCTCCCTCCTGTGAATTCCTGTTCCACTACTTACCATTTCTGTACCTTAAACAAGTTACTTAGCCAAGCAAGCCTTCAGGTTCCATATCTGTAAAACAAGACTAAACCTAGATAATAATACTGGGCATTTAGGTTGATTCCAGGTAAGAGGGAAACAGCCTGGGCTGGACCTATGATTGGGTGGATCTACAGCGTAGACAAGGTGTGCATTTGCATTCACTGAGTTAGAGGAGGTCCAAGGAACTGTATGGAGGGGCAGGCAATGACGTAACTCTACGCTCCATATATACATAACTCTGTTGGATAGTCTAGACTGTAGCCAAAGCAGAAGCCAGGCCCCCAAACAGAATTCACCATGAGAGAAATCTTCCGAAGCCAGCATGAGGCTAACGTGGGTTGAAGGAAAGTGGCAGTTTTAGGGTCAATAGGGTATCTCATGCTCCAAATATGAACTGACCAAATGCTGACTCCCACTTGAGGAGCCTGAAAAACCATACTGTAGAGCCCCAAACCGAGTTAACCACTGTTATGGTTGAATCACATCCCCCCAAAATATGTGTTGTAAATCCTAACCTCTATGCCTGTGGTGGAGCCCTGGTGAAGCAGTGGTTAAGAGCTTGGCTACTAACTCAAAAGTCAGCAGTTCAAATCCACCAGCTGCTCCTTGGAAATCCTATGGAGCAGTTCTACTCTGTCCTATAAGGTTGCTCTGAGTCAGAATAGACTTGATGGCAAGGGGTTTTATGCCTGTGGTTATAATCTCATTTGGGAATGGGTTGTCTTTGTTGTTAATGAGGCAGGATTAGTATAGGGTGTATCTTGAATCAATCTCTTTTGAGATGTCAAAAAGATTAGGATAAACAAGCAGAGATGGGGGAAGAGAGATGACAAACCACCTGAAGATTACCCCGCAGCAGAAGCCCAGAAGAGAAAAAGACCTTCCTCTAGAGTCTATAGAGAAAGCCTTCCCCTGGAGCAGGTACCCTGAATTCAGACATCTAGCCTCCTAAACAGTGAGAAGATAAACTTCTGTTTGTTAAAGCTATCCACTTATGATATTTCTGTTATAGCAGCACTAGAAAACTAAGATAGAATTTGGTACCAGAAGAGTGGGATGCTGCTCTAACAGTTATCTAAAATGTGGAAGCCATTTTGGAATTGGGTAATGGGAAGAGGATGGAGGAGTTTTAAGGTGCCTAATAGTAAAAGACTCTTGAGTCTTTGAGTCTTTTACTATTAGGCACTATTAGGGTCACTATGAGTTGGAATCGACTCGACGGCAATGGGTTTTGTTTTTGTTTTTGTTTTTTTTTAATAGTAAAAGACTCAAGGCCCTGGTGGTGCAGTGGTTAAGTGTTTGGCTGCTGTTAAGGTCGGCAGTTCGAATCCACTAGCTGCTCCTTGGAAACCTTACGGGTCACTATTAGTTGGAATAAACTCCACAGCAATAGGTTTGGATTTTTTTTTTTTAATAGTGAAAGCCTAGGTTGCCTTGAAGAGACTGTTGGTAGAATTATGGACGTCAAAGGCAATTCTGGTGAGGGCTCAGAAGGAGGTAAGAAGCGCTATAGAGAAAGTCTCTATCATCTTAGAGAATACATACGGCACCGGCAACAGAATGTTGTTAGAAATGTGGACGTTAAATGTGCTTCTTGCTTTAAAAGAAAATGATGAACGTGTGATTGGACAGTGGAAGAAAAGGATGATGACCTTGTGCCTTTCCCACCATTGTACAGTGTCTCCTCAGTGGTCCCTGGTCATCCCCACCCAGATATACCCATGGGAGCCAGGTGGCTCTCCCTGCCTAGTGTGGGGACCTCCTTCCTGTACCAAGGAGCTTGAGGCACAGTGGCATGGGGAACAGCTTTGACAGCTCAGAAACAGGAGCAGAAAGCTTTAACCATTACTTTTTATTTTATCAGCCTTGAGATAGACATGGGTGGAGGCTAGAAGATTGCACTACAGGCCATCCCAGTTCTGAGGAACATGGACAGCAGGAGGAAGGTCTGCGAAAGCACAAGGGCTGTGCAGGTCTGGGGAATGTGGACAGTGCCCAGAGAGTGAGGGTGGCTCACAGAAGGCGGGGCACCCTGAGGAGGAGCAGATGCAGGATCAGGAATGGGCGTGGACCTTTCGACCTCTTGGATCCATGTGGAGAAGTAGGGCACCCTGGTGAAGATGCTGGGGAATATGGGCTCCCGGCAGTCCAAGCTCCAGCTGGAGAGGCCCATCAGGAACCAGGAATTGTTCACCTGGCAGACGAGGGGGCCCCCAGAGTCTCCCTGAGGAAAGAGAGGGCATCAGTAGTGGGGAATAAGATGGGGGAGGGACACACATTGTTCAGGGAATGGGAAGAAATGACTCCTGTGCTTCTCCAGGATGGAAGGTGGGAAGCAAGCACCATATGTCTCTGCTGTCCAAGCCATGAATCTCTTCAGAACCTTCTGGGTGATTTTCAAAAGCACAGACATCAGGATCCCACTAGCAACCTTCTGGATCAAAATCTCAAGAGTAGGGCCCTGGAATCTAGTTTCAAAAAGTTCCCAAGGGACCCTGAGCAGCCCTCAAGGCTGCAGTCACAGTCCTATGAAGTGGACCCCAGGTGTTGGGCACTTGCCCTCTACCCTGCCAATCCCATGCTGGAGGAGCACACCTGAGCTCTCAGGGAAACAGCTTTGTGGGCAGGGCCTGGGAGTCTTGGGACGGATGCCAGGTCTTACTGAATCCTCCACTCCTGCACTGCATCATGCCTGATCCTTTTGTTTTTGACCTATTCTGGTTGGTTGTTTTTCCTCAATTTCTTGGTTGAGCTATTTTAGAAAGTGCCGAGATGTTGGATGTGCTAAAAGGCGCTGATGCCCATGCCCACCCTGGTGGGGCATCCAGGGTTGTGAGGAGCTGCAGGGGTTCCCAGAAGAGTGCTAAGGACGACTAGAGCTACCAGACCAAAAAGTGAGGCTGGAGGAGCAGTGTCCCTCTGGTGGGTGGGGCTGAGGCAAGGGCCAGAGGGTAAGCCAGAGCCAGCCACGTGTTCAATTAACATCCTGAGCACTCAGTGCAGGCAGCGCCTGGGAGACACTGAAGGGCCTCACCTACATGAACACAGATAACATATCATACATATCTTCAACAAGACACATGGAAACAGAGTGTGCAGGGTATGGGAGGGGCTAGGAAGGGCTGCTCTGATGGGTGACCAAAGGCAGTTTTACTGAGCCAAGACTGGAAGTATTCACAAAGCCTGACTTCAGAAGATCTAGATGAAGTGCTGGCAGAGGGAGCAGCAAGTGCAAAGATCCCAGGGAGGCTGGCAGGCCTGACAGAAGTAAGCAAGCAGAAAATGGCATGGCCAGCCGGTCTTCATCAGCCAAGGGAGAGTGTGGATTTATCTACAGTGTGAAGGGAACACTGGGAGATACTAGGCAGGGAAGTGATTTGGCCTGATGTAAATTCTAAAGGGACAGTTCTGGGGGATGGGTGGGGCCAGACAGTGTTGGGCACAAGTCAGCAAGGGACAAGATGTGACTGCAGAAGAGGCTTCGGATGCTGGCAGGAAGTAGTCAGGTCTAAGATGGTATTTTGAAGGAAGCATCCACAAGATGTGTGATATCTGAAACCTTTTCTCCATTTAAGGGAAATATGGAGAGAGAAGAAAAGAGGGTTAAGTGCCAAATGCTGAGCCCTCCAGTGAGTAGGGGTCAGCAAGAGGAGGATGCTCAGCTTAGGAGAGGGAGCAGGATATACAGTAGAAAGTAGCCCCTGAGACTGATGGAGGACACTTCAGAGGGCCAAAGCCTGCTGAGCACCAGGTGGGAGGAAGTCTAAGGTTCCACCATGGCCTTGATGAGACGGAGGCTGCTGGTTACCCAGTGTCTTAGTCAGGGTTCTCTATAGAAACAGACCCAGTAAGATATATATATATATAGAGAGAGAGATTTATTTTAACGAATTGGCTCACATGATTTTGAGGACTGGCAAGTCCAAAAAATCTTTAGGTCAGGGGACAGACTGGAGAGTCCACCAGTCTTGTGTCCCCAGATCCATAGGTCAGGCAACAGGAAGAGTGGAGAAGTTCTGGCAAGATGTCTATTTATACTCTGGAGACAGAATATGTTGCAGGGAAAACTCCCTTTATGTTTTTAAGGTCTTCAACTGATTGGATGAAGCCCACTGACATTCTGGAATGTAATATGCTTTACTTAAGGCCAACTGACTTAACCACGTGTAACTATAGGCAAAAAAAAAAAAAAAAAAAACAACAAAAAAAACAAACTACAGGCAGTCCCCGACTTTTGAAGAGGTTCCATTCTGACAACTCCGTCATAAGTTGGTTCTGACATAAGTCGAATATCTTTTTTTTTGAAGTTTTCATTATTGTTGTTGTTAGGTGCCGCTGAGTTGGTTCCAACACATAGCAACCCTGTGTACAACAGAATGAAACACTGCCCAGTCCTGCACCATCCTCACAATGCTTGAGCCCATTGTTGCAGCCACTGTGTCAATACATCTCTTTGAGGGTCTTCCTCTTTTTCACTGACCCTCTACTTTACCAAGCATGATGTCCTTCTCCAGGGACTGACCCCTCCTGATAACATGCCCAAAGTATGTGAGATGTAGTCTCACCATCCTTGCTTCTAAGGAGCATTCTGGTTGTAGTTCTTTCAAAACAGATTTGTTCAGTCTTTTGGCAGTCCATGGTATATTCAATATTCTTCACCAACACCACAATTAAAAGGCGTCAATTCTTCTTCAGTCTTCCTTATAAATCTTCTAGCTTTTGCATGCATATGAGGTGATTGAAAACACCATGGTTTGGGTCATGCACACCTTAGTCTTCAAGGTGATATCTTTGCTTTTAAAGAGGTCTTCTGCAGCAGATTTGCACAATGCAATGTGTTTTTTCTTTTTTTTTCTTCTTCTTATGGAAACCCTCTTGATTTTTTAAAAAAATTATACTTTAGATGAAGGTTTACAGAACAAACTAGATTCTCATTAAGTAGTACATATATTGTTTTATGACACTGGTTAACAACCCCATAACATGTCAGTACTCTCCCTTCTCAACCTTGGGTTCCCTATTACCAGCTTTCCTGTTCCCTCTTGCCTTCTAGTCCTTGCCCCTGAGCTGGTGTTCCCCTTTAGTCTCGTTTTGTCCTAAGGGTCTGTCTAATCTTTGGCTAAAAGATGAACCTCTGGAGTGACTTCATTAATGAACTAAAAGGGTGTCCGAGGGCCATACTCTCAGGGCTTCTACAGTCTCTGTCAGCCCCGTAAATCTGGTCTTTTTTTGACTCAGAATTTTGTTCTACATTTTTCTCCAGCTCTGTCCAGGACCCTCTATTGTGACCCCAGTCACAGCAGTCAGTGGTGATAGCCAGGCACCATCTAGTTGTACTGGACTCAGTCTGGTGGAGGCCATGGCAGTTGTGGTCTATTATTAGTCCATTGGACTAATATTTCCCTTGTGTCTTTAGTTTTCTTCATTCTCCCTTGCTGTCGAAGGGGTGAGACCAATAGAGTTTCTTAGATAGCTGCTCACAGCCTTTTAAGACCTCAGATGCTATTCACGAAAGTAGAAGGTAGAACATTTTCTTTGTAAACTATGTTATGTCAATTGAGCTAGATGTTTCCTGAGATCATGGTCCCCACAGCCCTCAGCCCAGTAATTCGGTCCCTAAGCAAGTTTGGATTTGTCCATGGAGCTTCCATGACCTCACCCTGAACAAGCTGTGCTGGCTTCCCCAGTATTGTGTACTGTCTTACCCTTCACTAAAGTTACCACTTATTTATTGTTCAGTGTTTTTCCACCCCCACCCCTACGCTCACTCGTAACCATCAGGGATTGTTGTTTTTTGTGTATAAGCCTTTTCATGAGTTTTTATAGTAGTGGTCTCAAACAATATTTGTCCTTTTATGATGGACTTATTTCACTCAGCATAATGCCCTCCAGATTCATCCATGTTGTGAGATGCTTCAAAGATTCATCATTGTTCATCGTTGCATAGTATTCCATTGTGTATGTACCATAGTTTGTTTAGCCATTCATTTGCTGATGGGCATCTAGGTTGCTTCCATCTTTTTCCTATTGTGAACAATGCTGCAATGAACATAGGGGTGCATATGTCTATTGGTATGATGGCTCTTATTTCTCTAGGATATATTCCAAGGAGTGGGATTGCTGGATCATATGGTATTTCTATTTCTAGCTTTTCAAGGAAACGCCATATCATTTTCCAAAATGGTAGTACTATTTTGCAACCCACTAGCAATGCATAAAAGTTCCAATCTCCCCGCAGGCACTCCAAAATTTATTTCCTGTTTTTTTGATTCGTGCCAGTAATGCCAGGATGAGAAGGTATCTCATCGTGGTTTTGATTTGCTCTTCTCTAATGTCTAATGATCACAAACATTTCCTCATGTGTCTGTTAGCCGTTAGCCACTTGAATGTCTTATTTGGTGAAGTGTCAGTTCATTTCCTTTGCCCATTTTTTAATTGGATTGTTTGTCTTTTTGTTGTAGAGGTGTTAGATTTTACTGTAGATTTTAGAGATTAGACTTTTGTTGGATTTTTAATAGCCAATTTTTTTTCCCCATCTGTAGGTTCTCTTTTTACTCTTGGTGAAATCTTCTGATGAACATAAGTGTTTAATTTTTAGAAGATCCCAGTTATCTAGCTTATCTTCCGGAGTTTCTATGTTTTTAGTTATGGTTTGTATCTTGTTAATGCCCTGTATTAGGGTCTCTACCTTTGATCCTGTTTTTTCTTCTATGATCTTTATAGTTTTTCGTTTTATATTTAGGTCTTTGCTCCATTTTGAGTTAGTTTTTGTGTATGGTGTTAGATATGGGTCCTGTTTCATTTATTTACAGATGGACATCCAGTTTTGCCAAAAAGACTTCTTTTCCCCATTTGATGGACTTTGATCCCTTGTTGAAGATCAGGTGACTGTAGGTGGATGGATTTTCATCTGGGTTCTCGATTCTGTTCCGTTGGTCAATGTATCTGTCATTGTACCATTATCAGGCTGTTTTGGCTACCGTAGCTGTCTAGTAGGTTCTGAGGTCAAGTAGTGCGAGTCCTCCTACTTTATTCTTTTTCTTCAGTAATGCTTTAACTATCAGGGGCCTCTTCCCTTTCCATATAAAGTTAATGATTGTTTTTTCCATCTCTTTAAAGAATATTGTTGGTATTTGGATAGGAATTGCACTGTATTTGTAGACTGCTTTCGGTAGAATTGTCATTTTCACAATGTTGAGTCTACCTATCCATGAGCATGGTATGTTTTTCCATTTATGTAGATCTCGTTTGGTTTCTTGCAGTAGTGTTTTGTAGTTTTCTTTGTGTAGGTCTTTTACACCCTGCTTAGATTTAGTCTTAAGTATTTTATTTTTTTAGGGGCTATTATAAATAGTATTGTTTTCCTGATTTCCTTTTCACTGTTTTCTTTGTTGGTGTATAGGAATCTAGCTGATTTTTTATGTTTATCTTGTATCCTGCTACTCTGCTGCATCTTTCTATCAGTTCCAGTAGTTTTCTTGTGGAGTATTTTGGGTTTTCTATATATAGTATCATATCATCTGCAAATAGGGACAGTTTTACTTCTTCTTTACCAATTTGGATGCCCTTTATTTCTTTTTCTTGACTTACTACTCTAGCTAGGACTTCTAGCACAATGTTAAATAGGAGTGGTGATAAAGAACGTCCTTGTCTTGTTCCTGTTCTCAAGGAGAATGTTTTCAGTTACTCTCCATTAAGAATGATGTTGGCTGTTGGTTTTGTGTAGATGCCCTTTATTATGTTTAGGAATTTCCCTTCTATACCTAGTTTATTGAGAGTTTTTATCAGGAATGGGTGTTGGACTTTGTTGAATGCCTTTTCTTTGTTGATTGAGAAGAGGATGTGATGCTTTTCTTTCCTTTTATTTATGTGGTGGATCACGTTGATTGATTTTCTAATGTTGAACCATCCTTGCATACCGGGTACGTATCCTACTTGTATTATTTTTTTGATACGATGCTGAATTCTATTGGCTAGAATTTTGTTGAGAATTTTTGCATCTATATTCATGAGAGATATTGGTCTCTAATTTTCTTTTTTTGTGGTGTCTTTGCCACGTCTTGGTATTAGGGTTATGCTGGCTTTACAGAATGAATTTGGAAGTTTCTCTTTCTTTTCTATATTCTGAGATAGTTTGAGTAGTACTGATATAAGCTCTTCTCTGAATGTTTGGTCGAATTCTCCAGTGAAGCCATCTGGGCCAGGGTTTTTTTTTGTTGGGGGTTTTATTATTGCCTTTTCAATCTCTTTTCTTGTATGGGTCTGCACAGATTTTCACCATCATTTTCTTTTCGTTTGGGTAGGTATTGTGTTTCTAGAACTTAATCCATTTCCTCCAGGTTTTCAATTTGTTGGAGTATAGTTCTTCATAATACTCTGTTATGATCCTTTTTATTTCAGTTGGGTCTGTTGTAATGTCCCCCATTTCATTCCTTATTTGGGTTGTTTGCATCCTCTCCTGTTTTTCTTTTGTCAATTTGGCCAGTGGTATGTCAATTTTGTTGATCCTTTCAAAGAACCAACTTTTGGTTTTGCTGATGCTTTCTATTGTTTTTCAATTTTCAATTTCATTTATTTCAGCTCTGATCTTTATTATTTCCTTTCTTCTGGTGGCTCTGGGCCTTTTTTTTTTTTTTTTTTTGCTGTTGTCTTTCTATTTCTTCAAGTTGTGTAGCTAATGTTTTGATTTCATCCCTTCCTTATTTTTTGATGTGTGCATCTATTGCTATAAATTGTCCTCTGAGGATTGCCTTTGTTGTGTCCCAAAGGTTTTGAAATGATGTGTTTTCATTCTCATTTGATTCCAGGAATTTTTTGATTCCATCTCTGATTTCTTCTATTACCCAGTGGTTTGTAAGCAGGGTGTTATTCAGTTTCCATGTAATTGTTTTTTTTTGTTTTTCCCCTTGCTCTTCCTGTTGTTAATTTCTACCTTGATGTGTTGTGGTCAGAGAAGATACTTTGTATTATTTCAATGTTTTGGATTTTGTTGAGGGTTGCTTTGTGGCCTAAGATGTGGTCTATTCTGGAGAAAGTTCCACGTGCACTGGAAAAAAATGTGTACTTCGCAGCCATTGCGTGGTGTGTTCTAGTTGGTGAGTTCAAGTTGGCTGATTGTGGCGTTTAGATCTTCTGTGTCTTTCCTGAGTTTCTTTCTAGATGTTCTGTCCTTTACCGAGAGTGGTGTGTTGAAGTCTCCTACTATTATTGTGGAACTGTCTATTTCTCTTTTCAGTGTTGTTAGAGTTTGTTTTGTGTATTTTGGAGCCCTCTCATTGGGTGCAGAGATGTTTATTAGGGTTATGTCTTCATGATGGATTGTCCCTTTAATCACTATATAGTGACCTTCTTTGTCTTTTATGATGGGTTGTGTTTTAAAGTCTATTTTATCTGAAATTAGTATTGCTACTTCTGCTCTTTTTTGGTAGCTGTTTGCTTGATATATTTTTTCCAGCCTTTGATTTTTAATAAATTTATATCTTTGTTTCTAAGGTGTGCCTCTTGTAGACAGCATATTGATGGATCCTGTTTTTTATCCATTCTGTCACTCTGTGTCTCTTTATGGGTGCATTTAGGCCATTTACATTCAGTGTAATTATTGATAGGTGTGAGTTTATTGCTGTAACTTTGTAGTGCTGGTTTTTTTTTTGTGCTGACGTTTTCTCTGTTTCTCTTACTCTCCTGTGATGAATTCCTTTTGTTTGTGGGTTTTTTTTTTTGTTTGTTTCTTTTGTTTTTGTCGATTTCATATTTACTCAGACTTTATGTTTTTCTTTTTTATTTGGTAAGTAGGTTTGTTAACTTTCTTTGTGGTTACCTTAAAATTTACCCTTATCTTCCTAGGTTTGAACCAGTCTATTATTACTTGGTATCTCCTTGCCTTCCTCTCCATTAGAAGGTTCTATGCCTACATCATTTACTCCCTCTTTTATTGTTCTGATGTTGCTGTTATTTACAGATTAACCTCTTCAGTTCCCCGTTGTAATTCTTTTGGTTTTCATAGTCCTTGAGAGTTCATTTCCTAGATTGGTATGCATCCTAGAGTCAGCTTGTGATCTGATGTTGTTCGTTCTCAAACTGAAGGACTCCCTTTAATAATTCGTGTAGGTTTGATGTGGTTTTTACATAGTCCCTGAATTTCTGTTTATCTGGAGATGACCTAATTTCACCATCATATTTGAACGAAAGTTTTGCAGGATATATTATTCTTGGCTGGCAATTTTTTTCTTTTAAGGTTTTATATATGTCATTCCATTGCCTTCTTGCTTACATGATTTCTGCCGAATAATCTGAGCTTAATCTTATTGTTTCTCCTCTGTATGTGACTTTTTGTTTGTCTCGAGCTGCTCTCAGGATTCTTTCTTTGCCTTTGGTTTTAGTGAGTGTGATTATAATACGCCTTGGTGATTTTCCTTTGGGGTCTATTCTATGTTGGGTTCATTGAGCTTCTTGGATGGTAATCTTTTCATCTTTCATGATATTGGGGAAGTTGTTTGTCAGCAGTTCTTCAGTGATCCTCTCGGTGTTTTTCATTTTCTCCTCCTGTTTTGGAAGTCTGATCACTCACAGATTTTTGCTTTTGATTGTATCCCACATAGTTCTCAGGGTTTCTTCATTTTTCTTTGTTCTCTTTTCTGAATTTTCCTCAGAGTTGTATCCAAGTGATTGTCTTCAATTTCACTGATCCTGTTTTCTATCATTTCAAACTTGTTCCTCAACCCTTCTATGACACTTTCCATTTCTGAAATCTTATTGTGTATCTTTTGGATTTCCAATTTTTGTTTTTGTATGATTTCTAGTCATGAATTTATTTCAGCATTATGTTCCTGTGTACTTTCCTGAATTATTCTATTTTTTGTCTGTATTTTCCATGAATGTCTTCCTTTTCCATGAATTTGTCTATTTTTCCTCATTTTTGTCTGATTTTCCTTCAACTCTTGGATAGCTCTGAATGTTAGAGATTTGAATTCCCAGTCAGGTTGTTTTAGTGCCTCTTCTTCTACTGAAAAGTCATCTAGTGTTTTATTTTGGACGCTGTCATGGATTGAATTATGTTCCTGCAAAAAATGTGTGTATCAATTTGGCTGGGCTGTGATTCCCAGTATATGTGGTTGTCCTCCATTTTGTGAATGTAATTTTATTTAAAGAGGATTACGGTGAGATTGTAACACCCTTACTAAGGTCACATTCCTGATCCAATGTAAAAGGAGTTTCCCTGGGGCGTGGGCTGCACCATCTTTTATCTTAGAAAAGATAGAAGGAAAGGGAAGCAAGCAGAGAGTTGGAGACTTCATACAACCAAGAAAGCAGTGCCAGGAGCAGAGCATATCCTTTGGATCCAAGGTTCCTGTGTAGAGAAGCTCGTAGTTCAGGGAAAGATTGATGAGTAGGCCAACAGAGAGAGAAAGCCTTCCCCTGGAGCTGATGCCCTGAATTTGGACTTTCTGTCTACTTTACGGTTAGGAAATAAACTTCTCTTTGTTAAAGCCATCCACATGTGGTATTTCTGTTGTGGCAGCACTAGATGACTAAGACAGACACCTACTGCAACCTGTCTTGTTTTTCATATGTTTTGATATTGTCTGCTGTCTTTGGGGCATTCAGTAGTTATTTTCATTTACTGATTGTAGATTTGTTTGTTTTGTCCTGCTTTTTTGTTTTATTTGGCTATGTCTGAGCAGGCAGGCTGTGTGTTCTTTGTTGTTTGCTTGGCTGTGGACACATTTTTCACGTCCTTTTCCAATGGACATGGCCAGTTGCTCAGCTATGGTGCAAGAGGGGAGGTCCAGCTGAAGGGGAGGGCCTGGAATAGCTTGTTTGTGGTATATACTGGGGCTGACAAGATTAGCTGGTGGTCAGTGCAGGGCAGGTTCCAGTAGGTCATGCCTGTGCTACTTGGGAGTGCAATGTGCAGCACACGGTGCAGAGAAGCAAGAGGGCGGGGGGGGGGGGTTGTGATGTGTGGTGGTAGGTTGGGGATGGAAAAAGAAGGGAGAGAGGAGAGTGAAACAGGAGCAAAAAAAGTGCTGAGGGAGTTTGCCATTGGAGTGGAGAGAAAAGGAACTGAGAAATGAAGAAAAACTAAAAGAAAAAAAATAAAAATTATATTGAAAAAATGCTCCTGGGGATCCCAGTGGTGTGGCTTAGCAGACCAGGTAAGTGGCTCTTAAGATGCACAGTACAGCCCAGCTAGAAGGGGTGGAGATGATACACAGCACCAGGTATTCTGGAGGCAGGAAAAGAAAGTAAGCAGAAAGAGATAAGAACCTGAGAAATGAAGAAAGATAAAAGGAAAAAAGAAAGAGGAAAAAAAAAAAAGCCCCCAGGGATCCCACCAGCGTGGCTGTGCGGACTGGGAAAGCAGTACCCCAGCTGAGTGGTGATTCACAGCCTGTCAAGAAGAAGCAAAGATGCCACACCGAGTCAGGTGTTCGAGAGAAAGGAGGAGGAGGGGGTGAGAGGCAGGGAAGAAACCAAAAGAGGTCAAAAAAAGCAACACCAGCAACAAAGAAATGGCAGTGAAGAAGCCAGCTGGTGTGGGCAGGGCAAATCCGTGTGGCATGGAACTGGCCCCTCCTGTGCTGCGGTCATGGCCCACTGGAAGCAGCAGATTGGCCCGCCAAGAAGCAGCAAATTGGCCCTCCAGGAAGCCGGGAATCAGCCCACCAGGAAGCAGCATGTTGGCCCTCCAGGAAGCCAGCAATCAATCTGATGGGAAGCCATGAGTCGGCCACCTGGGAAGTGGCGAAGGTCGAGCAGGGGGAGGCAAGGGTGGGGGGCAGGAAAGTGTGTCTCACTAGTTACCAGGTTCTCTGTTTCCTTCTGGGAGCTCTGTGAATCTGCTTGTCCGCTGATCTCTGACAGGTGTCCATGATGGTGGATCTGTGCTGTGTTAGGTGATAGGCAACCTCTGATCATAACTTTCCTCACTCTGTGTTCGCTGTCAGTTTCTTATTCCATTTAGTGTTTGGTTAAGTTCTATATTTCTTCACTTGACACTTGGGTTCCAGGATTGACATTTACCTCTGTTTTACTTCATTTTTCGCGTCTTTGCTGTGGAGGGACAGCGTGGTGCTTCTGTCTATAGCGCCATGTTGGCTCCACCTCAACCCTCATCATTTGATTTCTTGACTGGTGCTTCCATGGGTGTTGATTGTTGATCCTGGTAAAATGAAATCCTTGACAACTTCAATCTTTTCTCCATTTATCATGATGTTATTTATTGGTCCAGTTGTGAGGACTTTTGTTTTCTTTATGTTGAGGTGTAATCCATACTGAAGGCTGTGCTCTTTGATGTTCATCAATAAGTGCTTCAAGTCCTCTTCACTTTCAGCAAGCAAGGTTGTGTCATTTGCATAACGCAGGTTGTTAATGAGTCTTCCTCCAATCCTGATACCCCATTCTTCTTCACACAGTCCATCTTCTTGGATTATTGGCTCAGCACACGGGTTGAATAAGTACGGTGAAAGGATACAACCCTGATGCACACCCTTCCTGACTTTAAAGCACAAAGTATCCTCTTGTTCTGTTCAAATGACTGCCTCTTGATCTGCGTGGGTTCCTCATGAGCAAAACTGAGTGTTCTGGAATCCCCATTCTTCACAATATTATCCATAATTTGTTATGATCCACATAGTTGAATGCCTTTGCATAGTCAATAAAACACAGATAAACATCTTTCTGGTATTCTCTGCTTTTAGCCAAGATCCATCTGACATCAACAATGATATCCCTGGTTTCACATCCTCTTTTGAATCCTGCTTGAATTTCTGACAGTTCTCTGTCGATGTACTGCTGCAGCTGCTTTTGAATGATCTTCAGCAAAATTTTACTTACATGTGATATTAATGATATTGTTCAATAATTTGTGCATTCGGTTGGACCACCTTTCTTGGAAATAGACATAAATATGGATCTCTTCCAGTCGGTTGGCCAGGTAGTTGTCTTCCAAATTTCTTGGCATAGATGAGTGAGCACTTCCAGTGCTGCATCTGTTTGTTGAAACATCTCAATTGGTATTCAATCAACTCCTGGAGCCTTGTTTTTTGCCAATGCCTTCAGTGCAGCTTAGACTTCTTCTTTCCAGATCATACACTACCTCCTGAAATGGTTGAATGTCGACCTATTCTTTTTGGTATATTGACTCTGTGTATTCCTTCCATCTTCTTTTGATGCTTCCTGGGTCATTTAATATTTTCACTGTAGAATCCTTCAATATTGCAACTTGAGGCTTGAATTACTTCGTCAGTGCTTTCAGCTTGAGAAATGCCGAGTGTGTTCTTCCCTTTTGATTTTCTATCTCCAGGTCTTTGTACATGTCATTATAATACCTTATTTTGTCTTCTTGAGCCACCCTTTGAAATATTCTGTTCAGCTCTTTTACTTCATGTTTCTTCCTTTTGCTTTAGCTACTTGACGTTCAAGAGCAACTTTCAGAGTTTCTTCTGACATCCATTTTGGTCTTTTCTTTCTCTCCTGTCTTTTTAATGACCTCTTGCTTTCTTCATGTATGATGTCCTTGATGTCATTCCACAATTTGTCTGGTCTTCAGTTATTAGTGTTCAATGCGTCAAATCTACTCTTGAGATAGTCTCTATATTCAGGTGGGATATACTCAAGATCATACTTTTGCTCTCATGGACTTGTTCTAATTTTATTCAGTTTCAACTTGAACTTGCACACGAGCAACTATGGTCTGTTCCACAGTCAGCCCCTGGCCTTTTTCTGACCGATGATATTGACCTTTTCCATCGTCTCTTTCTACAGATATAGTCGATTTGATTCCTGTGTATTCCATCTGGTGAGGTCCACGTCTATAGTCACTATTTCTATTGTTGAAAAAAGGTATTTGCAATGAAGAAGTCTTTGCTCTTGCAGAATTCTATCATGTGATCTCCATCGTCGTTTCTATCACCAAGGCGATATTTTCCAACTACCTTTTATCATCAGCATCTTTATAAATCTCATCTTTATTTGTCTTCGGAGTTGGAAACATTACGTATAAACTTACAGATATATTTTAACACATACATAAAAAAATACACAAATCATAAAAATTTATTCCAACAATGAAGAAGAGTTAAACAACATTGGCATATTAGTTTCAGTAATAACGCTACTTGTGGAAGGTTCTGTAGATTATCCCTAGGAATGGGGATGGCATTTTTAGTCAGAAAATTAGTGACTGTATGGTCCATTTCTTTTTTTCTTCACATATTTTGCAGTAACATCTCACTGCTTCCCGAATCTTCCTATCAACTTGAGCAAAGCAATAGAAACCCGATTTAGTTTAGAAAAAACTTCATCTTTTTACTGTAAACTTTTTTTTTTTTAATATATTTTATTGTACTTCAGGTGAAAGCTTACAGAGCAAATAGTTTCTCATGAAATAGTAGTACACATGTTGTTCTATGACATTGGTTAACAACCCCTCAACGTATTAAGCCTCTAAATTCTCAACCTTTTTTTTTGATGAAAATTACAGATGGCCAAAGATACACCGTTTCAAAAATTTCTACATTCACAGTTCAGTGACATTGACTACGCTCTTCCAACTGTGCTGTTATTCTCACTTAAGATGAAGGCTTACAGAACAAAATAGTTTTTCATTTAACAGTTACTACACATGTTGCCCTATGACAATGGTTAACAATCTCACAGCACATCAAGAATATCCTTACTCCACCTTGTGTTCCCTATCACCAGGGGGCTTCCTTGTCCCCTTCTGTCTTCTGGACCTTGTCAGTGGACTATTGTACCTCTTTAGTCTCATTTGTTTATTTATTTATTTATTTATTTTATTTTATTTAAACACCATTTCAAAACTTTTTACTCACACATTTAAGTGATATTGACTATGCTCTTCCAATTGTGCTGCCATTCTCGCCCAAGATGAAGGCTTACAGGACAAAACAGCCTCCCATTTAATAGTTACTACAAATGTTGCCCTATAGCAGTGGTCAACAATCTCACAATACATCGACAGTGTCCTTATTCAGTTTGTGTTCCTTATCATCAGTTTCTTACTCTCCCTCTGCCTTCTGGCCCTTGTCACTGGACTCCTGTACCTCGTTAGTCCCATTTAGTTTTACTGGGCTGTCCATTCCCAGGCTTAACATCGAACCTCGAAGGTAACTTCACCTCTGAGCTGAAAGGGTGTCTGGGGGCCACACTCTTGAGGTTTCTCTAGTATTCTTTAGGCCAGTAAATCTGGTCTTCTTTTTTTGGGGGGGGAGTTAAAATTATGCTCTACATCCTTCTCCAGCTCTGCCCAGAACCCTCTGTTGTGATCCTGGTCAGAGAAGTCATTGGTGGTAGCCGGGCACCATCCAGCTGTACTGGACTCAGTCCCATGGAGGCCTTGGTAGCTGTGGACCATTAGTCCTTCGGGCTAATCTTTTCCTTGTATCCTGTTCTCTTCGTTCTCCCTTGTTCCCGAAGGGATGAGATCAGTGGAGTATCTTAGATGGCCGCTCATAGGCTTTTAAAACCCCAGACACTACTCACCAAGGTAGAATGTAGAGCATTATCTTTATAAGTAGTGTCATGCCAATTGAGCCAGATGTTCCCCAAGACCATGGTCCCCAGAGCCCTCCGTCCAACAACTCAGTCCCTCGGGGGGTTTGGATGTGTCTATAGGGCCTCCATGGCCTTTCCTTGTGCAGGTTGTGTTAGTTTCCCCTGTACTATGTACTATCTCACCTCTCACCCAAGTTACCACTTACCTATTACCTATTTAGTATTCCCTCCCCCCCATCCCTGGTAACCAACAAGGATTGTTACATTTTGCATGTGAATTTTTTCATGGGTTTTTACAATAGAGGTCTCATACAATATTTGTCCTTTTGTGATTGACTTATTTCACTCAGCATGATGTCCTCCAGTTTCATCCATGTTATGAGATGGTTCACAGATTCATTGTTGTTCTTTCTCGTTGCATAGTACTCCATTGTGTGTATGTACCATAGTTTGTGTATCCATTCATCTGTTGATGGACATTGAGGTTGTTTCCATCGTTTTGCTATTGTGAATAATGCTGCCATGAACATAGGTGTGCATATGTCTATTCGAGTGATGACTCTTATTTCTCTAGGATATATTCCTAGGAGTGGGATTGCTGGATCGAATGGTATGTCTATTTCTAGCTTTCTGAGGAAACGCCATATCTTTTTCCAAAATGGTTGTATCATTTTGCATTCCCACCAGCAGTGTATAAGAGTTCCCGTCTCCCCGCAGCCCCTCCAACATTTGTTATTTCCAGTATTTTTGATTCGTGCCAGTAATGCCGGGGTGAGATGGTATCTCATTGTGGTTTTAATTTGCATTTCTCTGATGGCTAGTGATCGCGAGCATTTCCTCATGTGTCTGTTGGCCATTTGAATGTCTTCCTTGGTGAAGTGTCTGTTCATTTCCTTTGCCCATTTTTTGATAGGATTGGTTGTCTTTTTGTTGTAGAGGTGTTGGATTTTCTTGTAGACTATGGAGATTAGACCTTTGTCTGACTTATACTGTCCAAAAATTTTTTCACAGTCTGTAGGTTCTCTTTTAACTCTTTTGGTGAAATCTTTTGAAGAGCATAGATGTTTGATTTTTAGAAGATCCCAATTATCTAGTTTATCTGTTGGGTTTTTTGTGTTGATGTTTATGGTTTGTATCCTGTTAATGCCATGTATTAAGGCCTGAAGTGTTGGTCCTATTTTTTCTTCTATGAATTTTATAGTTTGAGGCTTTATATTCAGGTCTTTGATCCATTTTGAAGTAGTTTTTGTATATGGTGTGAGGTATGGGTCCTGTTTCATTTTTCTACAAATGGATATCCAGTTTTGCCAGCACCATTTGTTAAAAAGACTGTCTTTTCCCCATTTGATGTATTTTGGGCCCTTGTCAAAAATCAGGTGACTGTAGGTGGATGGATTTACATCTGAGTTCTCAATTTTGTTCCATTGGTCAATGTCTCTGTTGTTGTACCAGTACCAGGCTGTTTTGAGTACTGTAGCTGTATAGTAGGTTCTCAAGTCAGGTAGTGTGAGTCCTCCAACTTTATTCTTCTTCTTCAGTAGTGCTTTACTTATTCGGGGTTTCTTCCCTTTCCATATAAAGTTAATAATTAGTTTTTCCATCTCTTTGAAGAATGTTGTTGGTATTTGTATCGGAATTGCATTGTATTTGTAGATTGCTTTAGGTAGAATTGCCATTTTCACAATGTTGAGTCTGCCTATCCATGAGCATGGTATGTTTTTCCATTTATGTAGATCCCTTTGGATTTCATGCAGCAGTGTTTTGTAGTTTTCTTTGTATAGGTCTTTTACATTCCTGGTCAGATTTATTCCTAAGTATTTTATCTTTTTAGGGGCTATTGAAAATGGTATTGATTTCCTGATCTCCTTTTCATTGTTCTCTTTACTGGTGTATAGGAATCCAACTGATTTTTGAATGTTTATCTTGTATCCTGCTACTCTGCTGAATCTTTCTATTAGTTCCAGTAAATTTCTCGTGGAGTCTTTAGGGTTTTCTATGTATAGTATCATATCATCTGCAAACAGGGAGAGTTTAACTTCTTCATTACCAATTTGGATGCCCTTTATTTCTTTCTCTTGCCTTACTGCTCTAGCTAGAACTTCCAGCACAATGTTAAATAGGAGTGGTGATAAAGGGCATCCTTGTCTTGTTCCTGTTTTCAAGGGGAATGTTTTCAGCCTCTCTCC
Source organism: Dugong dugon (assembly GCA_030035585.1). NCBI lineage: Eukaryota > Metazoa > Chordata > Mammalia > Sirenia > Dugongidae > Dugong > Dugong dugon. Next base: position 71,453,610 of record CM057461.1, read on the forward strand.
ATTAAGAATGATGTTGGCTGTTGGTTTTGCATCGATGCCCTTTATTATGTTGAGAAATTTCCCTTCTATACCTATTTTATTGAGAGCTTTTATCAGGAATGGGTGTTGAACTTTTTCCAAATCCATTAAGTTCCGATCTATCAATTTCCCTTCTTCATGATCTATTCCACATTGGTGATATCAATTGAGAAGATCATGTGTTTTTTTCTTTCCTTTTATATATGTGGTGGATTACGTTGATGGATTTTCTAATGTTAAACCATCCTTGCATACCTGGTATGAATCCTACTTGGTCGTGGTGTATTATTTTTTTGATATGATACTGAATTCTATTGGCTAGAATTTTGTTCAGAATTTTTGCATCTATATTCATGAGAGATATTGGTCTGTAATTTTCTTTTTTTGTGATGTCTTTGCCTGGTTTTGGTATCAGCGTTATGCTGGCTTCATAGAATGAATTTGGAAGTGTTGCTTCCTCTTCTGTGCTCTGAAATAACTTGAGTAGAACTGATACGAGCTCTTCTGTAAATGTTTTGTAGAATTCTCCAGTGAAGCCATCTGGGCCAGGGCTTTTTTTGGTTGGGAGTTTTTTTATTACCTTTTCATCTCTTCTCTTGTTATGGGTCTGTTCAGATTTTCAATATCACTTTGTTGTAGTTTGGGTAGGCCGTATGTTTCTAGAAATTTATCCATTTCCTCTAGGTTTTCAAATTTGTTGGAATATAGTTTTTCATAATATTCTGTTATAATCCTTTTTATTTCAGTTGGGTCTGTTGTAATGTCCCCCATTTCATTTCTTATTTGGGTTATTTGTGCCCTCTGCTGTTTTTCTTTTGTCAGTCTGGCCAGTGGTTTGTCGATTTTGTTGATTCTTTCAAAGAACCAACTTTTGGTTTTGTTGATTCTTTCTATTGTTTTTCTGTTCTCTATTTCATTTATTTCTGCTCTGATCCTTACTATTTCCTTTCTTCCGGTGGCTGTGGGCTTTTTTTGCTGTTCTCTTTCTATTTGTTTGAGTTCTGTAGTTAATGTTTTTATTTTGTCCCTTTCTTCTTTTTTGATATGTGCATCTATTGCTATAAATTGTCCTCTGAGGACTGCCTTTGCTGTGTCCCAAAGGTTTTGGTATGATGTGTTTTCATTTTCATTTGATTCTAGGAATTTTTTAATTCCATCTCTGATTTCTTCTAGTACCCAGTGATGTGTAAGCAGATTATTATTCAGTTTCCATGTGTTTGATTTTTTTTCCTTGCTCTTTCTAGTGTTAATTTCTACCTTGATGGCATTGTGGTCAGAGAAGATACTGTGAATTATCTCAGCATTGTGGATCTTGTTGAGGATTGCTCTGTGGCCTAAGATGTGGTCTATTCTGGAGAACGTTCCATGTGCATTGGAAAAGAATGTGTACTTTGCAGCGGTTGGATGGATTGTTCTATATATGTCTATGAGGTCCAGTTGGCTGATTGTGTCCTTTAGGTCTTCTGTATCTTTGCTGAGTTTCTTTTTAGTTGTTCTGTCCTTTACTGAGAGTGGTGTGTTGAAGTCTCCTACTATTATTGTGGAACTGTCAATTTCTCTTTTCAGTGCTGTTAGAGTTTTTTTTATGTATTTTGGAGCCCTGTCATTGGGTGCATAGATATTTATTATGGTTATGTCTTCATGATGGATCATCCCCTTTATCATTATATAGTGTCCTTCTTTGTCTTTTATGGTAGATTTTGTTTTAAAGTCTATTTTATCTGAGATTAGAATTGCCACTCCTGCTCTTTTTTGATAGTTGTTAGCTTGATATATTTTTTTCCAACCTTTGATTTTTAATAAATTCACATCTTTGTTTCTAAGGTGTGTCTCTTGTAGACAGCAAGTTGATGGATCCTGTTTTCTTATCCATTCTGCCACTCTCCGTCTCTTTATGGGTGCATTGAGTCCATTTACGTTCAGTGTAATTATTGATAGATGTGAGTTTGTTGCTGTCATTTTGTAGTGCTTTTTTTTGTGATGCTGAAGTTTTCTTTGTTCTTCTTACTCTCTTGTGCTGAGTTTACTGTAAAATGTTTTTGACAACTTCTCTACTTTCTCTTCCTTATTATTTCTTTCTTCTTCAGCATTTCTTTCCTCTTCCAAATCCATTAAGTTCCGATCTATCAATTTCCCTTCTTCATGATCTATTCCACATTGGTGATATCAAGTTCTAAATTCGGCATTCTTGGCATATGGACAATTTTCTACCAACATCTTCCATCATATTATCCTGATCAAATGCTTGCAGCGTGTTCACATAACTCAGCAATTTTTTTCCATATCCCCTGCATACATTTTCCAGTAACTTCCTCCAAGAAGATGCAATGTTCCAGCCTGCTATATGGCAGTGTTTTGAATAGTAAATCATAAAACTGAAAATCTGCAAGTGAACATCTGAGAATGATAACACCAGCAAATTAGGTGTTGCAGCACTGTATGTAATACATATTACTAATGTTTAGATGTACAAAGAAAAAAACAACAAAACAAAAACAAACAAAAAAGCAGTTGTAACTCGAATATCATAAGTGCAGTTTGTCGTAACTTGAATATGTTGACTACCTGTACTTTACTACAGAATTTGGCTTAGTGCTTGACCAAACAACTGGGAATCACGATCTAGCCAAGGTGACATAAAATTAACCATCAGAGTAGACCTCTTGACAAGCTGGCACCAATTAACATTTCCTTAAAGCATAGTTAATCCCGAAAAAAGGCAGTAACAAAGTCTTACTTCCACCGAGCATGATACAACTATCCTGTGTACAACCAAAAATGCACTAGCCCCTTTTCCAGAGAGGACGAAAAGTCCTTGGGTGATGTTTACTCTTCTCCTTGAACATAAATATCCTGTAATGTAAACACCACGATGAAAAGTTAATACATCTTATGCCTTAAGATAAGTAATGGGATAAAAAGGGGAAGATAACAAAGATATTTGTTATACACACACACACACACACACACACACACACACACACACTCATAACAAAATGTGGAAGAAATAATAATTATAGTCCTTGTTTCTACAACTGTTCATCTGGTCATTGCTGGTATTTATAACTACCTTCTCTCATTATCCATTCCACAGTCCCCTTGCCCTCAGCAAGCACCTCAGCTGGTAGCTGTTCTTTGCTAGTGGGGTGACCCTTTCATTCTTGAGGGGTCTACTCTATTAGTAGTCCCACCTGAATTGGGTTGTTGTAGCTTTCCATCGACATTAATCAGGGCATGACAGTACTAAGAGATACCCTAAGGGATCTCCTGTCTTCCAGACATACTACATTTTTATGCAAATAACATGCACATTATATGGGTTTTTTTTTGTTGTTGTTGTTGTTTTTGCCACCTGTGGAACCCCTTGTGCATTAGTTTCCTAGGCACACTATGCGCATTTTATGTATGGGTGTGTTATTTTTGTGGGCACGTTATTTGCAAAAAAATACAGTGGTCTTCTTTACCTCTATTGTATAATAACAGTCCAATTTCTTCTTGGTAATCAGGATCAATCACAGTAGCCAGTATAGTAACTCCCCTCTTTTCCTGTTGATTCAGAGGCATGAAGAGCACAAAGTGGCTGGTGACAGTCTTAACTTCTAGTTCAATGGAATCATTGTTGTGTCTCCTGGCGGAAGCATTTCTCCTTTGGGAACTAAGATCTCTAGACCAGCAAACACAGGGCCACGGAAGCAACAATTTTGTTAGTGGATCACTAGGGGTAATAGTAAGTGGTGCCATTCCCATGTCCACTCCTTGATTCCTGAACCTATGAACCCCGGCTATGGAAACAGGAGTGTGAGGTTGGGAGGGCAGAGGACATAGACAGCCTCCTGGAGAACACTGCCCCAGCCCTGCAAAGTGTTGCCACAAAACTAGTGCCATAATTGAGTTTTTAAAAGGCCATTCCACAATTCTCTCAAACTAGCTGCTTCAGGATGATAAGAAACATAGTAAGACCAGTGAATTCAATGAGTGTGGGCCCAGTGTCACACTTCAACTGCTGTGAACTGAGTTCCTTGATCAGAGACAATGCTATGTGGAATACTACAATGGTGCATAAGGTATTCTATAAGTCCTTGGATGGTAGTTTCAGCAGAAGTATTGCATGCAAGGAAGGAAAATTCATATCCAGGGTGTCTATTCTAGTGAGAACAAAATGCTGCCCCTTCCATGATGGAAGGGGTCCAATGCAATCAACCTGCCACCAAGTAGCTGGCTGATCACCCCAGACAATAGTGCCATATCAGGGACTCGGTGTTGGTCTCTAATGTCCATTACAGTAAAGATTCTCATCTTATTTTTAGTGATTAAGTGCTGTCACTTGGCCTCTGCACCCCAGGATTCAATCATCCCCATGAGCTATGAGCCATTGTAGTTAGGTTCTCAAATTCAGTCATGGAAATTCCCACTATAATATCTGATGTAAAGAGAAGAGTGATCACAGCGCTCTTCAAGGATGCTGGGGACTCCCTCACAAACTTATTCCTCACATTTGTGGTGAAAGTTGTGTCCTCTGAACACTCCCAGTGTGGGTAGGTGGATGGGTCTGACATGATAAATCCACTCCAACTTTTAATTTCCCTAAGCCTTTGGATATCTTCTTCTAGAGTATAGCAACACAATTCTGGCGTTTCAACTTCATTTAGTATAGGCCACCTTTTAGTCCAAGTTTCAACCAACCAGCCAAACTGTTAGATCCCTTTGATCTGAAACACTGAATGTGGAATCTGCTCAAGTCCATATCAATAAATTCAGCCTAATCCAATTTTATGTTCCTTTCACCATTATTCCACACCTTTAATACCCATTCCCACATACATTCAATGGATTTTTAAAAAATAATATTTTATTGTATTTTTGGTGAAAGTTTACACAGTAAATTAGGTTCCCATTTGACAATTCCTATACAAACTGTTCCGTGACATTAGTTAGATTTTTCAAAATGTGTCAACATTTTCTTTAACTGCATTCTGGCTGTTCCATTTCCAGTACTCTAGTTTCCCTGCACCCTGTCTTAGGCTGGGTTCTCTAGAGAAGCAAAACCAGTGAAGTGTATAAATATATAAATACAGAGATTTATAATGAGGAAAGAGCTCACACGATTGTAGAGGCTAGAATGTCCCAAGTCTGTGGATCAGGGTAGAGGCCTCCCAATTCACGCAGCCGCAGAAGCTGGCAAATCCAAGGTCGGCAGGTCGGCGAGCACGGCTCCCGCTCACAATCAGCAGACAAGACTGCAAGGTTTCTCCTGATTCACGTAGTTGCAGGGGCTCATGAACCCAAGATCAGCAGGTCGGGGAATGGGACTCTGCTCACAGGCTGTGAAGATTGATGAATTCCAAGATCAACAGGTAAACTGCTAGCTCAAGTTCCAAGAACCAGAGGTGAGACGATAAGAGGAATCTGCTTGGTCTGGAGTAAGCCAAGAAACTTGGCAAGATGAGCAGGAAGAAAGTAGCTGGCAGAGGGTGAAGAGATGAAGGTTGAGGGGGTGGTGAGCCGCCACAGGCCCTGCCCCCGCCACTACCACTCAGCAAATTCCATCACTGGGGTGATCGCATATCAAATTTCAACAGGGAAGTGATCACAACGTTACACAACTGCCAAAACACTAAGAATTACGGCCTAGCCAAGTTGACATACAATCTTAACAACCCTTTATCTTCTCATCTTTTAGAGTAACCATTGACCTTTTAGTCTTATATAGATGGTTTTTCAGTAGTGCACCATACTTATGATTAATATCCTTTATTTTGTGTGCCACTCTGTTATTTTGCTAAAAGGTGATCTCAGAGGACACATTTGTTCAAAGTTTAAAGAGTATCTCAGGGCAATAGTTTCAGGGAATCCTCTGGTCTCAACTGGTCCAGTAAGTCTGGACTTCTCAAGAATTTGAGTTCGTTTCCATATTTTTATGCCCTTCTATCAGGATCCATCTGTTGTGACCCTGATCAAAATGGTTGGTAATGGTAGCCCTGATCTCAGGGTAGATGAGGCAGTGGCTCGCGTAGGCTATGAGCCCTATAGACTGATTTCTTTTCTGAGAATTTGGTTTCCTTCTTTCTTTTTTGCTCCAGATGAGTAGACACCAATAGCTGTATCTTAGATTGCTGCTTTTAAGACCCTAGACACTACTAACTTCACTAGGATACAGAACATGATCTTTGTGATCCATATTATGCAAATTGAGTTGTCCCATGAGACTAAGGTCCTAAGCCTTCAAAACTAGAAAACAAATCTTGCAAGGTGGTGTTTGGTTGCATCTGAGAAGTATCTGTAATTATGTCTTCTATGAATATATGTGCCTGCACACACATATCTGTACTTACATGCGCATATAGATAGTTCTACCTGTGCACACACACCACTAGTCTGCCAATTTGTTGTACAGTGGTGGCTTGTGTGTTACTGTGGTACTGCAAGATATGCCACCGGTATTTCAAATACCAGCAGGGTCACCCATGGTGGACAGGCTTCAGCAGAGCTTCCAGACTAAGACAGACTAGGAAGAAGGACCTGGTGATCTACTTCTAAAAAACTGGCCAGTGAAAACTTTATGAATAGCAGCAGAACATTATCTGATATAGTGTTGGAATATGAGCCCCTCAGGTTGGAAGGCACCCAAAATACGACTGGGGAAGGGACGCTGCCTCAAAGTAGAGTTGACTTTAATGACGTGGATGGAGTTAAGCTTTCAGGACCTTCATTTCCTGATGTGGCATGGCTCAATATGAGAAGAAACAGCTGCGAACATCAATTAATAATCAAAACATGGAATGTGCAAAGTATGAATCTAGGAAAATTAGAATTGTCAAAAATGAAATGGAACTTTTGAAGATAGATATCCTAGGCATTAGTAAGCTAAAATGGACTGGTATTGGCCATTTTGAAGCAGACAATCATATGGTCTATTATGTTGGGAATGACAAATTGAAGAGGAACACTGTCACATTCATTGTCAAGAAGAACATTTCAAAATCTATCCTGCAGTACAACACTGTCACTGATAGGATAATATCCATACGTCTCGAAGAAAGTTCAGTTAATATGACCATTATTCAAATTTATGCACCAACCACTGATGCTAACCATGAGAAACTGAAGATTTTTACCAACTTCTGTGGTCTGAAATTGATCAAACATGCAATCAAGATGCATTGGTAATTATAGGTGATTGGAATGCAAAAGTTGGAAAGAAAGAAGAAGGATCAGTATTTGGGAAACATGATCTTAGTGATAGAAATAATGCTGGAAATTGCATGACAGAATTTTATAAGACCAATTATCTATTCATTGGAAATACCTTTTTTCAATAACATAAATAGCAACTATACATGTGGATCTGGCCAGATGGATTACATAGGAATCAAATAAACTACATCTATGGAAAGAGACAATGGAGAAGCTCAATGTCATCAGTCAGAACAAGGCCAGGGCCCAAATGCGGAACAGACCATAAATTGCTCATATTCAAGTTCAAGTTGAAGTTGAAGAAAATTAAATAAGTCCACGAGAGCCAAAGTACAACCTTGAGTATATGCAACCTGAGTTTAGAGACTATCTCAAGAATAGATTTGACACATTGAACACTAATGATCAAAAACCAGATAGTTGTGGGATGACATCAAGAACATCATTCATGAAGAAAGCAAAAGGTCATGAAAAAGACAAGAAAGAAAGAAAAGACTAAAATGGATGTCAGAAGAGACTCTGAAACTTGCTCTTGAAAGCTGAGTAGCTAAAGCAAATGGAAGAAATGATGAAGTAAAAGAGTTGAACAGAAGATTTCAAAGGGCAGCTCAAGAAGACAAGGAAAAGTATTATAATAAAATGTACAAAGTTAGAAAACCAAAATGGAAGAACACATTTGGCATTTCTCATGTTGAAAGAACTGAAGAAAAAAATTCAAGCCTCAAGTTGCAACACTGAAGGATTCTATGGGCAAAATATTGAATGACGCAAGAAACATCAAAAGAAGATGTAAGGAATACACAGTGTCACTGTATCAAAAATATTGGTCAATGTTCAATTATTTCAGTACATAGCATATGATCAAGAGCTGATGTATCTGTCATGGAGTGAACTGTGCCCCCCAAAATATGTGTCAACTTCGCTAGGCCATGTTTCCCAGTATTGTGTAGTTATCCAACATTTTGTGATCTGATGTAATTGTCCTATGTGTAGTAAATTGTAAACTCTGCCTGTGTTAATGATGCAAGATTAGGTTATATTAGAGAGTACTAGGGTGGATCCAACACCCTTACTTAGGTCACAGCTCTGATCTGATGTAAGGGGAGTTTCTCTGGGGTTTGGCCTATATCACCTTTTATCTTAGAAGTGATAAAAGGAGAGAGAAGTGAGCAGAAAAGGAGGGGCCTACTACCACCATGAAAGAAGAGCCAGGACCACAGCATATCCTTTGGACCTGGGTTCCCTGAGCTCAGAACCTCCTAGAGCCAGGGAAAGACTGATGCCAAGCCACATGGAGATTTTCAAGGATACTGGGGCCCACAGATGTTCAAAGGAGACAAGGACCTTCCCCTAGACCAGACAGAAAGAGAAAACCTTCTCCTAGAGCTGGTGCCCTGGTGCCCTCCTAAAGTGTGAGAGAATAAATTTATATTTGTTAAAGCCATTCATTTGTGGTATTTTTGCTATAGGAGCCCTAGACAACTAAGACAGTATTGAAGAAAGAAGTCCAAGCTGCACTGAAGGCATTGGAGAAAAACAAGTCTCCAGGAATTGACAGAATACCAACTGAGATATTTCAACAAACAGATGCAATGGTGGAAGCACTTACTCATTTATGCCAAGAAATTTGGAAGACAGCTACCTGGCCAACCAACTGGAAGTGATCCATACTTGTGTCCATTCCAAAGAAAGGTGATCCAACAGAATGTGGAAATTATCAAACAATATCATTAATATTACACACAAGTAAAATTTTGCTGAAGATAATTCAAAAATGGTTGCAGCAGTACATCAACAGGGAACTGCCAGAAATTCAAGCCAAATTCAGAAGAGGAAGTGGAACAAGGGTTATCACTGCTGATGTCAGATGGGTCTTGGCTGAAAGCTGAGAATACCAGAAAGATGTTTATCTCTGTTTTATTGACTGTGCAATATGTTATGTACAGAGCATAACAAATTAGGACAACATTTCAAAGAATGGGAATTCCAGAATACTTAATTGTGCTCCTGAGGAACTTATACATAGACCAGTAGGCAGTTGTTCAAACAGAACAAGGGGATACAGCTGGTTTAAAGTCAGGAAAGGTGTGTGCCAGGGTTGTATCCTTTCACTATACTTATTGAAACTGCTGAGCAAATAATCAGAGAAGCTGGACTATATATGAAGAATATGACATCAGAATTGGAAGAAGGGTCATTAAAAAACTGATATGCAAATGACAAACTTGCTTGCTGAAAGAGAAGAGGACTTGAAGCACTTACTGATGAAGATCAAAGACTACAGCCTTCAGTGTGCATTACACCTCAACATAAAGAAAACAAAAATCATCACAAATGGACTAATAAGCAACATCATGATAAACAGAGAAAATACTGAAATTGTCAAAGATTTCATTTTACTTGGATCCACAATCAATGCCCATGGAAGTAGCAGTCAAGAAATAAAACAACATATTTCATTAGGCAAATGTGCTGTGAAAGACCTCTTTAAAGTTTTAAAAAGATGTCACTTTGAGAAGTAAGGTATGCCTGACCCTAGCCATGGTATTTCCAACTGCCTCATATGCATGCAAAAGCTGGACAATGAATAAGGAAGATCTAAGAAGAATTGATGCCTTTGAATTATGGTGCTGGCAAACAATATTGGATTGGGTGCCAGAAGAATGAACAAATCTATTTTGGAAGAAGTACAGCCAGAATGATCCTTAGAAGCGAGGATGGCAAGACTTTGCCTCATGTACTTTGGATGTTTTATCAGGAAAGACCAGTCCCTGGAGAAAGACATCATGCTTGGTAAAGTAGAGGGTCTGTGAAAAAGAGGGAGACCCTCAACAAGATGGAATGACACAGTGGCTGCAACAATGGGCTCAAATATAGCAACAATTTTGAGGATGGTGCAGAACCAGTGTTTCATTCTGTTGTACATAGGGTCGCTATGAGTTGGAACCAACTCGATGGCACCTAACAACAATCTGTGCAGACATATGTATACACTTGTACTTACACATATACCTATATACATATACACATACATACGTGACCACACTCATTTTTGGTCATTGTTGGTGTCGTTGCCAAATTATACATGTCAAATTCTTTAGTAAAAACATCCTTTTCTCTTGAGCACTTCTTAGTGACATCGTTACTTTGGTCAAGCTGTGCTCACTCCACACACATTTGGGGCTACTTTCCTATCACCAAAAAAAAAAAAAAAAAACCAACCAAACAAACAAACAACTAAGTATCTACAATCTGGAGCACGATTTCCCCCCTCTCCCAGTCCCTCCCTGGTAACCACCAACAAATATTGGTCTCTCTCTATATATCTATTCTTGTTTTCTTTCAAAAGTGGGATCATACAATGTTTGTCTTTATGTGACTGACTTCTTTCACTTAACATTAGATGCTTATGTTGTTTCCAAAGATTTTTTCCCAGTCTGTAGGTTGTATTTTTACTCTTTTGATAAACTCTTTTGATGAGCATAAGTTTTTAATTTTGATAAGATCCCATTTATCTAATTTGTCTTCTGCTATGCATGCATTTGTAGTTATGTTTGGTACCCTATTTTTACGAAAGATTAGGTCCCATTATTTTCTCCCTGTTTTCTTCCAGGAACTTTATACTTTCAGGTTTAACACTTAGCTATTTGATCCGTTCTGAGTTAGTTTTTGTGAATAGTGTGAGGTATGCCTACTGATTCATTTTTCTGCAAGTGGATATCCAGTTTTGCCAGCCCCATTTATTAGAGAGACTGTTTATCCCCCACTGAATGGATTTTGACCCCTTGTCAAATTCAGTTGTCCACAAATGGTTGGATTTATCTCTGGGTTCTCAATTCCATTCCACTGGTCTGTGTGTCTATCATTGAACTAATACCAGGCTGTTTTGATTACACTGGCTGTATAGTATGTTTTGATATCAGGGAGTGTGAGGCCTCCTGCTTTGTTCTTCTTGTTCAATATTGCTTTGGTTATTCAGGGTCTCTTTCCCTTCCATATAAAGTTGGTAATGTTTTTCATTTCAGTAACGAATGTTGTTGGGGTTTGTACTGGGATTGCATTTTTATCTGTAGATTGCTTTAGGTAGCACTGACATTTTCACTATATTAAGGCTTCCAATCCATGAGCATGCAATGTCCTTCCATTTACGTGGGTCTCTTTTAGTCTCTTCTAGTAGTGCTTTATAATTTTCATTGTATAAGTCATTTATGTCCCTGGTTAGATTAATTCCTAGGTATTTTATCATTTTGGGGGCTATTGTAAATGGTGTTTTCTTTTCTTCCTTTCCTGAATATTCCTTGTTAGTGTAAAAGAACCCAACTGATTTTTGTGTGTTGGTCTTGTACCCTACCAAGTTGCTGAAGTCTTCTATTAGATCTAGTGTTTTCTTGTGGAATTTTTAGGGTTTTTTATGTACAGGATCATGTCATCTGAGAATAGAGATAGTTTAACTTCTTCCTTTCTGATCTGGATCCATTTTATTTCTCTTTCTTGGTTTATTTCTCTGGCTAGGACTTCCAGTACAATATTGAATAAGAGTGGTGATACTGGGCATCCTTATCTCATTCTCATTCTTGAGAGGAAAGTTCTCAGTCTTTGTTCATTAAGGAAATCTTGGTTGTTGGTTTTGCAAGTTGTTATTGTTAGGTGTCGTCAAGTCAGTTCTGACTCATAGCAACGCTATGTACAACAAAACGAAACACCACCCGGTCCTGCGCCATCCTCATGATTGTTGTTATGCTTAAGCCCATTGTTGCAGCCACTGTGTCAGTCCATCTTGTTGAGGTCTTACTCTTTTTTGCTGACCCTCTACTTTACAAGGAATGATGTCCTTCTCCAGGGACTGGTCTCTCCTGATAACATGTCCAAAGTATGTGAGGCAAGTATTGCCATCCTTGCTTCTAATAAGCATTCTGGCTCTACTTCTTCCAAGACAGATTTGTTGGTTGTTCTGGCAGTCCATGGTATATTCAATATTCTTTGCCAACACCATAATTCAAAAGTGTCCATTTTTTTTCAGTCTTCCTTATTCATTGTCCAGCTTTCACCTGCATATGCGGCAACTGAAAATACCATGGCTTGGGTCAGGTGCACCGCAGTCCTTAAGATGACATCTTTGCTTGATTTTGCACACATGCCCTTACTTATGCAGAAAAATTAGCCTGCTATTCCTATTTTGCTGAGAGTTTTTATCAGGAAAGTGTGTTGGATTTTATCAAATGCCTTTTCTGCATCAATTGATATGATCATATGGTTCTTTTTCTTTGTTTTATTCATGTGGTGCATTACATTGATTGATTTTCTAATGCTGAACCACCCTTGCAACCCTGGTATGAATCCCACTTGATCATGGTGTATGATTTTTTTTTTTTTTTGATATGTTGTTGAATTCTTTTGGCTAGAATTTTATTGAAGTTTCCTGCATCTATATTCTTGAGGGATTTTGGTCTGTAATTTTCTTTTTTTGTGATGTCTTTGCCTGGTTTTGGTATCAGGCTGATGTTGGCTTCACAGAATGAGTTAGGTGGTATTCCTACCTCTTCTATGTTTTTGCAGTTTGAATTGAATTGGTAACAACTCTTCTCTGAATATTTGGTAAAATTCCTGTGACGCAATCTGGTCCTGGGCTTTTTTGTTGTTGTTGGCAATTTTTTTTTTTTTAAATGACAACTTCAATCTCTTCTTTTGTAATGAGTCTGTTTAGATTTTCTACCTCTGTTTGTGTTACTTTAGGTAGTGGTATGTCTCTAGGAATTTGTCCATTTCATGTAAGTTTTCAAATTTTTTGAAGTACACATTTTTATATTATTCTTTTATGGTCCTCTTCATCTCATTTGGATCTGCTATAATGTCTTCATTTTCATTCTGTATTTTGGTTATTTGCCTCTTCTAATTTTTTTATTTTGTCAATTTTCTTTTATTTTGTCTATTTTATTGATACTCTCAAAGAACCAACTTCTTGTTTTGTTGATTCTATTGTTTTTCTCTTTTCTAGTTTGTTTATTTCTACTCTGATCTTTATTATTTCCTTTCTTCTGGTAGTTCTGGGCTGCTTTTGCGCCTCCTCTTCTACTTGTTCAAGTACTCAGTTTAAGTTATTGATTTTGGATCATTCTTCTTTTTTAATGTAGGCATTTATTGCTATGAATTTCCCTCTGAGTACTGCTTTTGCTACGTCCCAAAGGTTTTGCTATGTTGTAGTTTCATTTTTGTTTGATTCTAAATATTTTTTTAATTTCACTTTTGACTTTTTTCCCTATGAGCCAATAGTTTTCAAACCAAAAAAAAAAAAAAAAAAAAAAAAAAAACCTGTTGCCAATGAGGAGTTGATTCCAACTCATAGTGACCCTTTAGGACAGAGTAGAACTGCCCCACAGGGTTTCCAAGAAGTGGCTTGTGGATTCAAACTGCCAACTGTTCAGTTAACAGCCATAGCTCTTAACCACTGCACTCCAGTCGGTTATTTCTTTTCCATATAATTAGACTTTTTCCCCCTCTTTTTCCTCTTGTTGATTTCTGGCTTCACACTATTATAGTCAGAAGATGCTTTGTATGATTTCAATCTTTTTAAATTTGTTGAGATTTGTTTTGTGGCCTAGTATGTGGTCTATCCTGGAAAATGATACATGTGCACTGGAGAAAAACGTGTATTGTTCTGATGATAGCAGAATGTTCTATATATGTCTGTTAGGTCCAGTAGGTTTATGGTTTTCTTTAAGCCCTCAATGTCCTTAGTGGACTTTTTTTTAGATGTTCTGTCTATAATTGAAAGTGGTGTGTTGAAGTCCCCAACTATTACTGTGGAATTGTTTGTGTCTGCTTTCATATTAGTCAGCGTTTGTTTCATGTATTTTGGAGCACTGATGTTAGGTGCATATATAATTGTTATGTTTTCTTGATGGATTGACTCTTTTATTATTATATAATGTCCTTCTTTATCTCTTGTAATAGATTCTGATTTAAATTTTATTTTATCTGATATCAGTATGGCCACTTCTGCTCTTTTTTGGTTACTGGTTGCATGGAATATTTTTTTTTCTACCTTTTTATTTTCATTCTGTTTGTGTTCTTATGTCTAAGGTGTGTTTCTGTAGGCAGCAAAAGGATAGATCATGTTCTTTTTTTTTTAATCCATTCTGCTACTATGTGCCTTTTGCATGGGGACTTTAGATCATATACATTTTAAAGTTATTACTGAAAATGAAGTGTCTGCTTCATTCATTTTGCTATTTATTTTTTGAATGTTTTATATCTTCTTTGTTTTTTTATTCTCATTTTTCTGTTGTTTTTTTGCCTGGTTGCTTTCTCATGATGAGCCTTTTTGATTTCTTCCTTCTTTTCTTCTGTGTATTTTTTCTAGGTGATTTCTTAGTGGTTACCACACATATTATATGCACAATTTGCAACTGCAACAACATTTAACATACAAACAACAAGTCACATACAATATTACCATATTAAATCTATTACTGTTTTGCTCTTCCCTCCCCCATTTTGTTCGTGAGTCTCCATTTTAGCATAATTGTACATTCTATTTCTGATAGGTTTAATTTGTACTTATTTTTTGTGCACTTGATGCTGTATTGCTTGTGGAACGAAACTACTTAGTTTATTCCCTGAAAATATCATACACTTGGTCTTTATATTTGCCCATGCTATTTCATTAATTTTTTTTTATTTGGGAAGCTACATGAACTCCAGCTAGAAGAAATACAGTGAGGACCACCCTGTGTCACATTTGAATAAAATTTCTGAAAACCAAAGTCAAGGGGAGAATTCTGAAAGCAGCAGGAGAAAAACACAACATATCAAGCTTCCTTTGTAAGAATTTGTGCGTATTTCTCCACAAAACCCTGGAATCCAGAAGACAGTGGAGCGACATATATAAAATACTGAATAAAAACAATTGTGCCAACCAAGAATTCTTTACCCAGAAAAGTTGTCATTCAAAGACAAAAGAGAAATCAAGACTTTCCCAAATAAACAGAAGCTCTGGGAATATGCCACTACCAGACCAGCTCTGCAGGTATTACTTAAGGGAGTTCTCCAAGTGGAAAGGAAAGAATATTAAACAAATACTCAAATCTATACATGAGAAATAAAAAAAACTTGCAAAGACGAGTAGTAAGCGTAGATTCTGAGGAGAATCAGCAGTGCCTTGCAAGGCATCTCCCTCAGGGGAGGCCATTGCACTTTCCTCTGGCAAAGCTGGGTTATTCTCCTCAGGTAGGGGGTGGAAGGGCTGTTTCTACTGGCAAAGAAGACTCCCAGCTTCATCAGTATCTACCCATACATCCCAACTCCAAGTTTCAGGACCCCATTCCTTCCCAATCAACTCTTTGGGAGGTTGGAAATTCAATTTGCATTGTAATCCAGTCACTCACAGCATAAGAATCTGGATTTGGTTTTTAGCAATATTAGCCCTGTGGCTACAGCAGATAAGGCTTTTTTTTGAGGGCACACATAGCAACTTTCAGGTCATTCATGCAGTGCTTTAGCTTGGAATTTGAACCACTGAACTCATCCTTTTCTTTCTCTACATTGTTCAGTGAAATTAGGATCAACCAGTCAATGTCGTTATACTTGTCAGTTTGACAAAAATGTTCTAAAGTATCAAATACATGATCACCTACAACCTTGTCTTTCATAAGCGTTTGATTAGGAATGTCCAGTAGTAATATTTGGCACATCTCTATTGCCACATCACACCAAGAACTATAAGTGCCCTCTTTACTCCTAGAAATAGAGTCATTACTGTCTTTTAATATTTGACAACCGATTCCAAAAACCCCAAAACAAATTTAAAAAACTAACCCTTAAGTTTTTGTTCCTCTAGAACCACCCTTGGTACCAAAATGTCTAAATAGCTCTAGAAAAACAGAACCAGTGAGAGAGAGAGAGAGATATTTTAAGGAGTTAGCTCATGTGATTGTGAGGGCTGACAAGTCCAAAACTGTGGGTCAGGCAACAGGCTGCAGATACCACCAGTCTTCTGAACCAAAATCTGTAGGTCAGGTGTTGAGAAGAGTGGAGAAGTTCTGGCAAGATGTCTATTTATAGTCTGGAGACAGAATCTGCTGTAGGGAAAACTCCCTTTTTGCTCTTAAGGCCTTGAACTGATTGGAAGAGACCCATCCATGTTATGAAGGGTAATCTGCTTTACTTAAGGCCAACTGATTTAATCACATGTGTCTGCTTCACAAAGAATCTAAACAAACAACTGGGCACCATGGCCTAGCCAAGCTGACACACAGAATAAACCATCACACCTGAATAAGCACATTCGACAGGAATGGAGTCCCTGGGTGGTGCAAATGGTTAAGTTCTACACTACTATCCAAAAGGTTGGCAGTTTGAACCTACCTAGAGAGGCCTCAGAAGACAGGACAGGTGATCTGCTTCCAAACCCTATGGAGCAGTTATACTCTGCACACATGGGGTCCCATGAGTCAGAATCAACTCAACAGCAAGTAACAACAAGAGGAATGGTGGGACAAGAGACTGATGGAGCAGGCTGGTGTGAGAAAGGTAACTGACGAAGTAGAGAGGGCAATGCACACATTCCTGGTGTGAACCCTGCTAGGAGGGAGCCAGAGCAGTCAGGAGAAGGGTATGTAGACAAGGGAAGGGTGCATGTAGGGTGTTTTAAAATGACAGACATGGCAGTATATTTCTGAGCTGCTAGGAATGGTCAAAATGTTTAGGAGAGGGAGACGGAGAGGAGGCCACAGGAAGAGGCCTGTATAGCCAGAGCTGCAGAAGAGGGCCTGGCTGGGGACGGGGCAGTGAGGAGAGTCAGATGCAGGTTGGTGAGCAGACAGGGGTCTTACTCACCCCAGCCCTATTGCTTCTGTGTCCTCAGCTGAGCAACAGGATCTAGGGTGGGGGTGGCAGGCAAGGAAGCTTTAGCAGAGAAACCGAGAGCCTGCAGAACAGGCAGGGAAAGGTCTCACTTACTCGGCATATGGACTTTCCTGTGTTGAGGTCCCCAGCGCACAGCATGTCCTCATGCACAGAGTAGACTCGTTTGTTGGGGTCTGGTGGTGGGAAATAGTTTCTGCAGAACTCGTTTTCTATGATGCCGACCTTACCCTCCTGAAGATGGAAAGGTAATGGCAGGAACTCTGTGGGAGGAAGAGTGGAGATCAGATGTGGGATGGAGCTTGTCCGCTCACAGAGATGTGATCATAAGAAGGTGCCAATTCCAGCTGACATGACTAGGGAAAGGAGGTCAGTGTGGCTGCAATGTGGGGGGTGTGTGTGGGCCCCGAGCAAGCAGGTCCTCTTAGCCAAAGAGTGGACTTTAGATTTCATTCTAAGCACACACAGGAAACGACTGGAGGGTTTACTCGTCTTGTAAAAACATTCACTCTGGCTGCTACATGGAGACAGAAGTGGAGGAAGAGGGTGGGAGCTGATGGTCCAGTTAGGAGGGTACTCTGGTCTGGCCAGAGCGCAGCACAGGCACACATAATAGGTGAGACATGGCCCTACCTCAGGAATGGCCAGCTGTGGACACTTATCACATTGGCTCTAGTTCCAGGTATCGCTCATAGATCTCTACAATGCTCCCACGTGGCAGCACAGTTGCACACTTGTGTAGAGTGCTTGTGTGCCATTAAGAGCAGCCAGTGCACAGCAGGCCTTAGGGGGCCTGGGGCCTGCCTGACACTGGGTCTGTGCCCAACAGCCTGAAACTGCAGTGAGGAGGAGGGCAGGAAAGAGGATGGCTGAGGTCTGAGTCATTGACATTAACTGCTCTTTGTCCTGCTGGCTGCTCCAACCCATTTCTTTCCTGTTCCTGACCACGATCCTTGGCACAGATGTTCCCCCTACATGCCCCAACTCCTACACTATGGCCTATCTTGGAAAATACTCATTGTTCTGCTCAGTGATAGTCCATCCCAGAAGGGTGTCTTTGGAAATGTTGGAGAGTTTGTTGTCATAACAACTAGTCAGTATTACTGACATTTAGTGGGCAGGAACAGGGATGCTGGCACAGGCCTGCAGAGCAAAGAAATCTTGCTCCAAATGCCTAGAAAAACACTGAGATACTTACCAAATCATGACCCCACAAATCATGCAAAATTTATCTCCTTCTTTTTTTTACTATATGTTACATTTTCCTAAATTAAAAGCATTCTCCCTAGAGACTTCAGGGAAGATGGCAGTTGGAGCTGGTCTAAGATCCCACTCTCCCCACCAAGAAAAGCAACTAGAATTTTGCATTCAACCTTATAAGAACTCTAAAAAAGTAAGCAAAGGATGGCAGCAAGGAACTGAAAACTGAAACAAGAAGAATACATTTTAAAAGGTAGGAAAATATCTTTTCCACTGTCCCCACACCTCTCTGCCCTGGCACAGCAAACAGATGGTTGTAGAGAAGCCACAGCCCCAGCAGATCCACAGCTCTCCTGTGCACTAAAAGGGCCCTGATCTCTGACTCCAAAGTAAATAGGAGAGAGATTACTGGAAAACTGTTTGGAGTATATATTCTGACCTGTGTAGGGGAGGCCTGATATTTTAGGTGGTAATTTAAGATGCTAGGTCCTTCAGCCTTTATAATAACAAATCTGCCGAAATCAGAGCTCTTACAGAGAGAGCAGTGAACAGTGAGGCTGTGCCAGCCAGAGGGTGGATTGACCAGTGTGTCTTTTCTGACCAGCCTGGGAACTTCCAGAAGGACTGATACTATGGCCTGGTCTAAACTGGAGCTTTCACAGGGTAGAGGAGAGAGTGGTGAGCAAAAACTGAAGACCACGGCCACCTGAGGGCAGATTGATAGTGTGTCTTTTCTGACCAGTCTAAGAGCTGCCTGAAGGACTAAAACCCCAGTCTGGTCTGAATCAGAGCTCTCAAAGTGTGCAGGAGAGAGTGATGAGCAAAGACTGCTGTGCCCATTCAAGACTTTCTTGAAGAAATTAGCATTTTCTAAATCACTACATATGCAAGGGAACTGAGAAAGCTAACACATTGTAATAGTCTAATGTCCTGGCTTCAGCAAAAATAACAAGCACACAAAAAATTGGAAATGCTGGCCCATTCAAAAGATCAAGAAGGGAGAGAAATTGTCCCTATAGAAGCCTAGATAATGAGCAGAAGAAAATTATACAACAAAAAATATTAAACATATTCAAAGAATGAAAAGAAATCAGGAAAAGGTTTCATAAACAAAATGAGAATACAGATAGAAACTATAAAAAGAAATAAAACAGTAACACTGGAACTGAAATATACAATAACTGAAGTGAAAAATATCAGTAGATTTGAGCTGACAGAAGAAAGAATCATCACCTAGAGGATAAGGTAATCAAAATTATGGAAACTGAAGAGCAAAAAGAGAGAAGACTGTTGAGCATAGTCTAATGGAAATGTGAGACACCATCAAGTAAACTAACATATACATCATAGGAATCTCAGAAGGAGGAGAAACAAAAGGACACAAAGAATATTCGAAGAAATAATGGCAGAAAACTTTCCAAATCTGATGAAGGATATGAATCTATAAGTCCAAGAATCTCAAAAAACTCCAAATAGGATAAACTCAAAGAGATCCACACCAAGACACATTATTATCAAGCCCTCCAAAACAAAAGACAAAGAATCTGATAGTGGTGATGTATACACAACATGATGAACCTAATTAATGCCACTGAATTGTATATGCAAAAAATGTTGAAATGGAAAATGTTTTGTTGTATGTATCTATATCTATATATAAAACATTCCAGTGGTATAATGAAAGAATTGGTCAACATTCAATCATTTCGGGAGGTAGCATATGATCAAAAACCGATGATACTGAATGAAGAAGTACAAGCTGCACTGAAGACACTGGTGAAAAACAAGGCTTCAGGAACTGACAGAATACCAACTGAGATATTTCAACAAATGGATGCAGTGCTGGAAGTGCTCACTCGTCTATGCCAAGAAATTTGGAAGACAGCTACCTGGCCAACCAACTGGAAGAGATCCATATCTATGCCTATTCCCAAGAAAGGTGATCCAACTGAATGTGGAAATTATCAAACAATATCATTAATATCACATGCAAGTAAAAATTTTACTGAAGATCATTCAAAAGCAGCTGTAGCAGTACATCGACAGGGAACTGCCAGAAATTCAAGCTGGATTCAGAAGAGGACGTGGAACGAGGGATATTGCTGCCGATCTCAGACGGGTCCTGGCTGAAAGCAGAGAATACCAGAAAGATGTTTACCTGTGTTTTATTGACTATGCAAAGGCATTCGACTGTGTGGATCATAACAAATTATGAAATACGTTACAAAGAATGGGGATTTCCGAACACTTAATTGTGCTCATGAGGAACCTGTACATAAATCAAGAGGCAGTTGTTCTAACAGAACAAGGGGATACTGCGTGGTTTAAAGTCAGGAAAGGTGTGCGTCAGGGTTGTGTCCTTTCACCATACTTATTCAATCTGTACGATGAGCAAATAATCTGAGAAGCTGGACTATATGTAGAAGAAAGGGGCATCAGGATTGGAGGAAGACTCATTAACAACCTGCGTTATGCAGATGACACAACCTTGCTTGCTGACAGTGAAGAGGATTTGAAGCACTCACTGATGAAGATCAAAGACTACAGCCTTCAGTATGGATTACACCTCAACATAAAGAAAACAAAAATCCTCACAACTGGACCGATAAGCAACATCATGATAAATGGAGAAAAGATTGAAGTTGTCAAGGATTTCATTTTACTTGGATCCACAATCAATGCCCATGGAAGCAGCAGTCAGGAAATCAAAAGATGCATTGCATTGGGCAGATCTGCTGCAAAAGACCTCTTTAAAGTGTTAAAAAGCAGAGATGTCACTTTAAGGACTAAGGTGCACCTGACCCAAGCTATGGTGTTTTCAATCACCTTGTATGCATGTGAAAGCTGGGCAATGAATAGGGAAGACCAAAAAAGAATTGATGCCTTTGAATTATGGTGTTGGTGAAAAATATTGAACGTACCATGGACTGCCAAAAGAATGAACAGATCCGTCTCACAGAAGTACAGCCAGAGAATGTTCCTTAGAAGTGAGGATGGCGAGACTTTGTCTCACATACTTTGGACATGTTATCAGGAGTGATTAGTCCCTGGAGAAGGACATCATGCTTGGTAAAGAAGAGGGTCAGTGAAAAAGAGGAAGATCCTCAATGAGATGGATTGACACAGTGGCTGCAAAAATGGGCTCAAGCATAAAATTGTGAGGGTGGAACAGGACCTGGCAGTGTTTTGCTCTGCTGTACACAGGGTCGGTATGAGTAGGAAGTGACTCAACAGCACCTAAAAACCACTAAGCATATATATACATATTTTTTTTACCACAATAAAAAATGGCATTCATCCTTGTGCAAAAATCTTTCACCAACTTTTCTCCTCTCAATGTAAAAACATGCAAGCCCAGGAAGCTGGCAGAATGGGCAAGTTTTATTTGAGTTAAGGGATGAGGGAAGTGAGATTCAGAGAGGTAAATGTTCTTAAGTCATAAACACTCCAACTTGACCCCACAGACCAGAGGGTAGACCCAGCCTTCATATCCTTACTGCTCTACCAAGCACCTTCTATGCCAGTGGAAGCTCAAGAGAGATTTTTTTTTTGCAGCCCTGGAGTAGGCCAGACCCAAGCAGGACCTTGGAGTCAGGACTGAATCAAATGATAACAGACCCACATCTGCTCAGAACAGATTTATGCATGGTTCAGAGTCACAGAATCCAAGTTCCTGATTCCAAAAGTTAGAGATGCTTAGACTTTTTGAACCATTGACTGAAGGAATCTTGAAGCTTTAGAATAACATGCATCAGGGCTGGGAGAGCCCCACAATAGTCATCTTATAGGATAAGAGTGAGATACAGAACTATAGCTCAGCTGGAACCCCCATCCAAGCTGCACCTCCCTCTCCCCTTCACCTTTTTCTTATCACCCACCCTGCTCCGTCCCCCTCACCATCTTCACTGAGCATGCCCCAGCCAGTGATCCAGCAGGACGCATGAGTGGGAATTTGAGCGTCAGGCACTGGGAGGCAGGCAGGGACAATGTGGGAAGTGAAGTTCACAGGCAGGTGCAGTTGCAACATGACAATGTCGCTTCCCATGCGGTGAAACTTGTCGAAGTCAGGGTGGACAATGATACGGTTCACTGTCAGTTGCAGGCTGTACTGGGTGGGCTGGTGTAACTGGCTGTACCCCAGAAGCACCCGGTAGTCCACTGGCTTGTGAGACCTGTTGGTGGAAGCATCTTCTGAGTGCTGTGCCAGCACCCTTCCCCTGGACTGCCCACCCCTCCTGGCAAGCTCCTGGACGTCTCCTGACTTTCTATTATGAGGTAACCCTCCTCTTGAGGTGGGTTTGATTGCTGTCTACAGACTTAGGACTTTTGTCTTTAGAAAGTTTCTGATGGCTTCCCCAACACACCACAGAATCAAAGGAGCAGAGAGCCGTAGTGCTGGAAAGGACACGGGGGGCACATCAAATTGCACTTCCTTCATTTTAGAAACGAGGAGACTCGGCTTAGTCCCAGCTCTGACCAGAACCCTCTGAAAACTCCCGGCAAAGACCTTATTTCCCACCCAGCACAGTCCATCCCCAGCTACATTCCCACATGCTCTTTCTCAGTCCTTACACTCCATCCTTTTCAAATGGAGGGGTGTGTGGGACTTAACTCCCCGCTTGCAAAACACAAGTGATTGGCACTTTACAACCTCTACATCCTGCTTGTGCTGTCCCCCTATCTAGACTCCACATGTTCAAATCCTTTCCACTGAAGCCCCTCCAACCAAGCCCACCCTCTGACAGGAGCCATGGAGCATGTGTTGACTCCTTCAGGGTATGCGCTCTCACACATACTGGCCTCTCCGTCCTGTATCACCTTCCTGATAGGATGAGAAGCTTAAGGTAGGCCTTGCATCTCTGCATCCCCCACAGTGGGCCTCACAGAGGGCCTGGCACCCATGGGTGCTGAATAAATAAATGGGACCAAGTGGTGTCTCAAAGCCAGCTGGTGCCAGAGCTCTGGCTTACTGACTCGAGGTGTGATGTTTTCCCGCCCCGGGAGACCCAAGTAGTGGCCCAGTCTCCAGTCTGTGTCACTTCTCCTAGGACAGAGGCCATGTGCTTCATCCTTTGCTCTGGCCTGTGGGAACGGTAGTGACTGCAGCTCCTCTTGGGCATGTAGTTCTACAGTGATGGAAAGACAGAGTTCCAGGATGCCTCAGAGAGGAGGGCTGTGCCAGAGTGTGCAGGTAGATCAGGACCTGGGTGAACCTCTGGCAGGGATGTCCCAATGGCCCACAGAGAGCTCTGGCTGGGAGAGGACAAAAGGCTAGTCCCTGACTTTGAGAACTTTCACCCTATGGGGAGTGACATTGATTGTAATGTTGTAACTGTGTCTGCCTGTGAATTCACAGCCTTAAAATGAAGAGGGTATGGCACCAATGCTGCCCAGGGAGGCAGGGCCCTGGGGTTGTCACTCTGACTTAAAGCTGTGCCAAGTGTACAGCCAAAGACCCTGCACACTCATTACCATTTACATGAGAGGAAACTGAGGCCCACGGAACTCTTGTGGGACTGTCTAGAGCTGGGCAAGAGGTAGAAACCAAAGTCCACCCTGAGTGTGAGCAGGACTTAGATTCTTGAAGTTTGGGGGATAAAGAGCGAACCGGAGGCAATTACTCTGTAACTAAAATCCTTTTTCCAGTATTTACTGATAATCACTACTAGAGTTAATTAATTTCTATTTAGCTATTTTAAAATAATGTACATGTAACTGAGACAATCAAACGATCTTGGTAGGTATTACCAAAGTATGTGTGTGGATGGGGTGGGAACCAGGGGGCATCCTCAGAGTGAGAGATGAAGTTATATATTCTCTGTAGTGGGAGATGTGATGCAGATGTCAAGAGACAGGGTCACCTTTTGGGTCTGTTTTGGTCAGAAAATCAGAGATTTTGAGATGGTAGAAGGAAGCTGGGGCCCTAAGAAAGCAGATGATATCTCCAAAGTGAGAGAGCATATCAGTGGCAATCCTGGACCAGACAGACCCTTGGGTCATCAGCCCACAAGGCAGCAAGTGCAGGTCCCAGCACACACACTCACCCACTCACCTCTGTGCTCATTCTCTTACCCATTTACTCAACACACACAGACTGAGCCCCCAACACCCATCAGGACTGTGAGGCACAGAGAGTCCACCCGCAGACATATAAGGGAAAGTGGACACAGAGCCAAGCTTGACAGGCTGTTGTGCTGAATACACTGAGGCTCTTCCACAGAGGGGGACTGCCTAACCCAGCCCAGAGGGGTCTTATTCAGGGGAAAGAAGGTTCAGATGGTGAGCAAGGATGGCATTCTGGACAGAGGAGGCTGCTGGGTCAAAGGTAGGGCAACAGCACACACTGGGACAATTGGTGGCAGCAAAGTGTCCCAGAACAAGGCCTAGAAAAACAGGCCGGAGACCCTCTACCCTATTCCCGCCTTTCCACCTTTCCACCCTGTGCCTCCCCTAGCCCATCCCAGCAGCTGGGGCCCCGAGGGAGAAAGACGCACTTGAGGAAGCAGTGGGCAGCTGAGGTCACCCAGTAGCGTTCTATGAGGACAGCCCCGCAGACGTGCTTGCCGAGGTAGAGCAGGCTGGCCTGCCATGGCCATCGTTCACCCACCACACTCTGGCCACCAAAGATCTTCCCGGCTACCGTGGGCTTCCCACACACTGTGGAGACAACACGCCATGAAGCACCTGTGTTAAGGACACCAGCCTGCAGTGCCCCGGAATGTCAGCATCAACAGGACCCAGGTGGAAAAGCCAAGGCTAAGTGACATGGCCTAGACCACAAAGGGCCGCCTGTCTTTGTCCCTGATGGCAGCCACTGAGGAGTGAACCTAACTCTGTGGGAAGAGCCTGTGGGTCTGAGGGGGAAAGGCCGCTACAGGTGGGCACGCTGCCCAGAAATGGGCCTGCCAAAGGGTAGACGGGCTGGGAGCTGGCACTGTGCCAAGCCCTTCCTTACTGCACTGGACTGGCATGCTCCTGCTGAAGATGCAGAAAGTGAGGGCTTACAGAGGGTCTGTTATTGGCTAGGGGTCACTAAGGCTGAAGTGCTTGTGCCTCTCCCCCTCAGTCCCCTCTCCTGGGGAGACTGAGGCACAATGAGATTAGCAGAAGGAGCTGATGTGCATGAAACAGACTCCTGACAACTGACCTGTCTGAAGCAGTATTTCCCCATGCTTAAAATGAAGAGAGTGTGAGGCTGATCTGCACAGGTCCCTGTACAAGGCCTCGCCCCTTAGAGTGAAGGAGGCTTGAGGTCCAGCGAGAAGGAGCAGAAAGGGAAGAGAGGGTGCCCTGGTCCCCTTGGGCCTCAGCACTCCCACATCTCTCTGGAGCCCAGACCATAGGGCCCAGCCCTCCCAGCAGCCCACATCCCATGGTCCCCCACACCCAAAGATGAGAGCGCTCGACCCACCTTGGATGATGTCCTGGCCACTGTCTGGAGGAGGGGAAAACAGAGTAAAAGGGGGTAGCATACGTGAGAGGCGGCAGGCGACCTCAGGCCCCTCCCTGCGGGGCAACCCTCACCCGTCCCGCCCCGTCCCGCATGACTCCGCCCCGGACCCCACCGCCTGCTCGGGCGCCGGGCTGCTGCACGGCTGCCTCCGCGGTTACGGGCGGTGGCAGCAGCAGCAGGAGATGTAGCCAGAGATGGTCGGCCGGCCGGACGCGGGTCCCCGGCCGGCATCGGCCTGTGTGCTCGACCCCGGGCTCCGCCATCCGCCCGACGGCGTCCAGCTGGGAGCGCGACCGTCGGGCTCGGGGCCCTCTGCGTAACCGCCTTCTTCCGCGGGCTTGGGGCGGGGGCGCGGGCCCGGAGCCGCCTTAGGCGCTGCCCTGCTCTGGAGCCCCAGGTCTGTACAAGACAGGCGATCGTTGGGAACCCCTAGTGTGATGAAGGAGACAGGGGGCACCCTCAGGGGCAGGTTCAGAGGTAGCTCTGTATCCTCACTCCAAAGAGCCCCCAGTTTGAGGGTGGGAGACATAAACCCAGGAATATACACTAATGATCAGAGGGCAGATGCTTATATATAATGTCACCACAGATTTCCAACTTGCTTTCCAGATTGATTGCGCCCATCTATAACCCCATTAGCTCCTGTGAGTAGACCAAGCCCACCAAAGGTAATAGCCCCTTCTTGAAGTCACCTGTGCCACAGAGCATGACATAATCATGGGAGTGATATCCCATCATATTTACAGTTCTTCTCACCCTCAAAAGGAGAGAATTATTATACAAGGATGTGGGTCATTGAGGATTGTGGTGGAATTCTGCCTACCACAATCTCCTATGAGACAGATACTCTGCTAAGGCAGACACAAGGCAGAGAGCTTAATTTCTAGGGGAAGAAGCAGAAAAGTAAATTAACAATTTTAATGTACTGTGAAAAGAGCCAGAGTAGACATAGGCACAATATTCTCAAGATTACAAAAAGCTCACATGGAACAGAAGTTCCTGGGTTATGCAACCATTAGGTTAGCATGCTCAGTTGCTGCTGATGGAAAGGTTAGAGATTCTAAGGTTGCCTGGGATGAAAGTCCTGAGAATCTACTTCAGAGAAATCAGCCATTAAAAACCCTATGGAGCACAGTTCTACTCTCACACACATGGGGTCACCATGAGTAGGTTAATTTGTTGGTTCACGTGGAACAATGCATGTGTTTGTAAGTTGTCTACCTACCCTCTTTTTAATATACGCGATCCTTTTATACTCTGTAAAATCTTTTCCTGTTTATTTCTATTTCTTTTTTTCCTTCCTTCCTTCTACCCTCCCTCCTTTGTCTCTCTGCCTGCCTCCCTCTTCCTTCCTCCCTTCCTTTCTTTTTTCTTGCCGTTTAATGTTTCCTTAACCTTAACAGGAAATTTTCAACATCTGTAAGAGGAAATATGTGGTGCTTCAGAGATCTGTATTAATGAAGTTCAAAATATTTCTGTGTAGATCATTTCATAATAAATTAATTGATAATTATTATGAATTATAGCTACAATAACAATTATTATATTTTAAAGAAGAACTTAAAAATATTGTTCTAAATTTATATGAAATAATGGAGAAAAAATTTTGAAAAGAAACAATTATGTACATGTATTGCTGTTAAACATAGAGTAGCTAAAGCTAAAGGAAGAAATGATGAAGTCAAAGAGCTGAACAGATTTCAAAGGGTGGATCAAGAAGACAAAGTATTATAATTACATGTGCAAAGATCTAGAGTTAGAAAACCAAAAGGGAAGAACACATTCGACATTTCTCAAGCTGAGTCAAAAATCAAAGAAGCTGGACTATTTGAAGAAGAATGGGGCATCAGGGTTGGAGGAAGACTCATTAGCAACCTGTGTTATACAGATAACACAACTTTGCTAGCTGAAAGTGAAGAAGACTTGAAGCACTTACTGTTGAAGATCAAAGACCACAGACTTCAGTATGGATTATACCTTAACCTAAAGAAAACAAAAATCCTCACAACTGGACCAATAAGCAACATCATGATAAACAGAGAAAAGACTGAAGTTGTCAAGGATTTCATTTTACTTGGATCCACAATCAATGCCCATGGAAACAGCAGTCAAGAAATGACACACTGCATTGGGCAGATCTGCTGCAAAAGACCTCTTGAAAATGTTAAAAAGCAAAGATGTCACTTTAAGGAGTAAGGTGCACCTGATCTAAGCCATGTTGTTTTCAGTCACCCCATATGCATGGGAAAGCTGGACAATGAATAAAGAAGACCGAAGAATTGACACCTTTGACTTATGGTGTTGGCAAAGAATATTGACTGCCAAAAGAACTAATAAAACTGTCTTAAAAGAAGTACACCCATAATGGTCCTTAGAAGCAAGGATTACAAGACTTCGTCTCACATACTTTAGACATGTTATGAGATGGGACCAGTCCCTGGAGAAGGACATCATGCTTGGTAAAGTGGAGGGTCAGAGAAAGAGAGGAAGACCCTCAACAAGATGGACTGACACAGTGGCTGCAACAATGAGCTCAAGCATAACAATGATTGTGAGACGGCGCAGGACCGGGCAGTGTTTCTTTATGTTGTGTAGGGTCTCTATGGGTTGAAACCGACTTGACAGCACCTAACAACAAAAGCTCACAGCCCAGGGGGTTGAGTTTGCCTTAGTGATCTACACATATTGAATCTGATTGTTCTAATCAGCTTCCCTCTCCCAGGTTCCACTTGGAATGGCAGCCTGGGGAACAAGGCCACTTTGTCCACTGGACAGCTACCTTGCCCAGGTCAGGACCTTGGCTGAACACATAAAGCTGAGTGGCAGGATGTCTTCAGCTTTGCCTTGTATAACCAAAAATAAATAAATAACCAGTTGCCATCAAGTTGACTCTGATGCATGGTGACCCCACGTATGCCAGAGTGGAACTTTGCTCCATAGGGTTTTCAATGGATGATTTTTTTGAGTAGATAACAAGGCCTTTCTTCTGAGGCACCTCTGGGTAGACTCGAACTGCCAACCTTTCGGTTCACAGCCAAGCAAATAAACTCTTTACTTCATCCAGGGGCTCCTCTAGTCTAACAATCTATAATTATTAAGGTTTATTTTTTGTTTTTAATTTTACTCCAAAATAGCAAAATCATTACTTTAGGTGGTCTGCAAACAAGACTTAAATACTTATTAAGTTGCAAAAAGTAGTAAATACATCATAAAATAGATTCTAATACGTTTCTTCCCTCAAAAATGTAATTTAGTGTACACAATTTGACTTCTGTTCCATTAATAACATGCCTAATCATTCCTGCTTTGCAAGAAGTGACTATATGTACACAATATTATTGTAGAACCCATATTTTTCATGTAATTAGTTGCATACATTTTCTGACAGACTAATATGTGTATGAAAGGTTTTTAAAAGCAAAGACATTTTCCATATAATTGCATTCCTTTGTAATCCATCTGTTGAAAAATTTGTGTTTCTCTACTTATTTTCTAAGGCCATCCTCTGCTTTAAGCTGATCAAGCATGTGAGTCAAAATATTTTCTGGGTGAAATAAATATAAAGGGTAATTAAAGGCCAGATGTGTGGCTGATAGCAATGTCTCTGCAAAATGCTGTGAGTTCCCCTGTTGAACTTTTTATTCCTGCTACATGGAAAGTGAATTAAAAAGGACTAAAATTGCTGTTTTGCATTTGCTGGTTTGCTAATCACCTTCTGTACCAGGTGAAGGTCATTACAAATCTACTAAACTAACCTGGGAAGCATTAAACGGCAGTCTCTTTGTGAGGAGGCAGTCCTTTGGACCAGCCCAGTGGCAATATCTTCCCTGTTCCTCCCCTGTTAGCATCTTTAGGCCTCAGAACAAACCACCATCACCCCACCCCTTCCTGAGGCCTGATGTTTACAGTAGGGTTAAAGAGATACAATTCCAGGCTAGGCACCAAAGTGTCTAACCAGCCCCCCTTTTTGGGTGGTCAGGAGAGAAAAATCTGCTTTGCCCTCCATGTAGCGAGTCACATAGGCTTTGGGGTGTAAAAGTGGCCAGGAGAGGGATTTAGAGTGCTTGCCTACGTCACCACACAGCAGCACAAGTAGCAGATCTTTCCATCTCACCTAACTGGCCAAGGAGAATCAGCTGAAGGAAGACCCTCTTTGAGTCCCTTGCCTATGATACAAAGTGGGTACACATAGGAGAGTTGTTATCTTCATCCAGACAGCCTTTTCAAATCAAGGGGGACCAGCTCAAAAATGGATTCACATTTGTTCTGGTGTGCTGTCTGCTTCTTTTTGTAAGTAATAAAAACTAATTTCCACGTGCTAGCACTCCAGGAGCATCTTGCATGTTCAGGCTCTGATCAGACAGACATGATATTCATGGAGGGACTACTATTAGTGACTGGTGTCCCCTTCCTAATGGCTTTCTGGCTATTTAGGATCCTGCAACCACCAAAGAAACATCGTATAAGTGCCTCACATCCCTTGATTTAGAACTTGGCTAACTTTGGAATATGCTGGAATTCATCAGGTTGGCCTGATATATGGTAAGATTTACAGTCACCAACAAGGTGGAGCTCAAAGGACTCAGTCCTTTGATTCAGAAAAGGAATAACCCCTTTCATTTGTAGAGGGCTTTCACAATTAAAAAGCATTTTGATTTCCAGTGCCCACAAGCCAGAGACAACCAGGAACACATGCAGACAGAGGTGAATTCATTATTGCTGCCACAGGGAGGTTGCAGGGAGCATCTTAGTCGAGAGAGTCTGAAGAAGCTTGCTCTAGGATTGGGCTTCCGTTGAGTGACTTTGGGGAGAGTTCAAGGAAGCATTTACCGTCATTTCTGTGGCTGCCTGGTGTTTTGTTTTCACCTCTGTTCAGCCATGGCTAGGGAGTGGCTTTGCTTTAGTCTTGTTCCATCATGGCCACAGAGTCATTGATGAATGCTGTTACTCAGTGAAACTGTTTAGGCTATGCAGAGGAATCCTGCTACGGAGATGATAGCAAACAGGCCGACCACCAGCTGATCTGCTCGTTGATAGCGATTCCCATGAGAGACACAGTGCTTGGCATAGAGTAGGCACTAAACAAATGTATTAGTGGAATGAAGGCAGGGCAGGTGGAAGGGAATAAGTGAGTGAGTTTCCATGATTATCAGCATTTTACAGTGAGAAAATTCAGGCTCAGAAAAGAGTTGGAGGGAAGAAAAAGGTCATTTCCACTGGGCTTGGGGGGCAGAGAGGACTCCCTGCATGCCTCTCAACAGCTCTACTAGGCACCACTGCCCACTTTACAGATATGGACACTGAGGCTCAGTGAGAGGAAGTGGCTCGATCAAAGTCACATGAGTAGGCAGAAAGCAAGGATTGGGCCCTTATTATCTGATTCCAAACCATTGGGTCTTTGCACTATGCCAGCGTGCCTGGGTTAGCACACAAAGAAATGTGAAGGAAGAGCTACTGTGCAAAGGAGTCTTCGGTGTGTCTGTTAATACCCAGTCCCACCTTGGCATAGAAGGAAGCTGAGCCTCAGACCCAAAGCTGGTGGGGCCCTGACATTGGGAGTGATCCTGGGCTCCTCCCATCCTGCCTCTCTGCCCCTGAGAAAGGACAGAGGCCTTGCCTGGACCCTCTCAGGAAGCGTCCAGCCAGCCCAGCATCAAGTCTTTACTCACACTAACTGCAAAGGAGAGACAAACAGACAGAAATATGAGCAAGATGAGATGGGGCCCAGGCCTTGCCCTGCAGGAGGAGCTCAGCCTGAAGGAAGAGGTGCCACGGCAGCTTTCTGGAGAAGGCACCCCTGGGTTGAGTGCAGAAGGACAGGAGAGCATGAAGCAGCCTGATGCCTTTAGGGAGCAGCAAGCCACAAGGCAGGCTTGACTATCTTCATAACAGTGTGGAAAACCAGAGGCTCAAAGAAGGCACATAGTTAATGGTGGTATAGCTGACTGGAGACCCTGGGAGGCCTTTGCCTAGAAATGGAAATACACACACCCTAACAGAGCTTTGGGCACTGGAGAGCAGATCACCCTGACCTCTCAGACATGGAAATGCTATCCTGCCCCAATGGTGGATGCTCCCTGGAAGAGTTCACTCCGTTCTGCTCTCAGTACTCAAGGGAGGGCCCATACCTTGCCTCAAGTCAGACTCTGGTGGTCAGCACACCCGGTTGGCTCCCCCAAGCCACATACGGCATCTAAACAGAAATGACAGGGCCAGGCGCCTTGACAGAGGTCTGGGTGGTGCTCAAGATGCCCTCACAGGACTTCAGATCCCCATGTGCCACACTGGCTTTCCATAGATAACACTTGACACCAGCAGAGACACCTTTCACCCCATAGCAGGAAGCTCATCAGCCACCGCTTCTCTCTCTAAACCCCTTCCTCTCTCTGAATAGATCTCTCATCTCAGTGTTGTTAAACCCTGGTGTAAATCAGTATTCCTTCATCTCCTTTCAGGACTGAATTTAATCTTGTAATTATGTTTTTGATAAACCATTTCTGACTTTCAGTAAAAGACCAAGGTCAAATTAGAATCCTGTTCTCCCTCATTGTAAGTTAGTGCTTCATGGTTTGGGGGGTTTTGTTTGCTTTGGTTTTGCTTTCAGTGCTAAATAGTGACTTTGAGCAGCTGAGCTACTTCTACTGTGAAGTAGAGGGGAGAGTGTGCGCATGTATGAAAAGTCTCCTTTCATTTTCTTTCAAAATGACTAAGAGCATAAAACCCGTGGAGATAGCATCTAGCAGATAACATGACAGCATAAGAAAAGGAAATGAGTCTTGTTGGATCTTAGCATCAAAGTTCCAGTGGTCCCAAGACCTCAACTCACCAAATTGTTCATGAGCACGTCCTTGGACACAGGCTCCTGCACCTTCTGAAGACACCCCTGAGGACAGGGTGTAGCCAGAAAAGCAAATAATGGCTGTGCTTGCAGGCGTAGTAGGAGACCAATATCACTGGGAGAGAAAAGAGCCAGTTCGTGTTAGTAACTCCTGAGGTGACTACTACACACTCCAGAAGTCAGACTTTTGGCCGTTAACCCCCAGACTGGTCCATGGCCATTTTGCCTGCTCTACCCAGTGTAACACGGCACAAGTGATTGGAACAGATACGGGGACCTGGCCGAAACCAGTTGATTCACTGGCTAGTCTGCAGGCTTCTCTATCTCAAATATTTGAGCTAAGAGTCAGAGTATAAGTAGTTGATGACAGAAGCTTTAGCTAAAGGGGTTGTGTTGAACTAAAGCTGGGGGATCATACTGGACTAGGGCACAGGGAGATAAAGAGTAAGAAGAAGAGAGAGAGAGACAGCACATACATAGAAGGGAGAAAGAAAGCCATGAGAAGAAAAGACAGGGGTACTAAAGGGCAAAGAGCAGGCTCCCAGATGCAGGTCCTGTGCACCCAGCTGTTCTTCAGGTTCTAATGGAGTGCCTCCAGCAGCCTGTCTAATCCTCACAGCAATCCTACACCACGGCAGATGAGGGAACTGAGGCACTGAGACTTTAAACAACTTATCCAAGGTTATGTAAAAGACAGGAATTGAATTCTGGAATAATTAACCCCCAAAACATCGTCACTTCTTGATTTTTAAAACCCCAGTGGTCCAACCTCCAGCGTGAAATCCATTGGAAGGCCCTCCTGGCCTCATTCATCATGTGAGTCATTCATTCATTCATTTGTTCAGCACTTTCTAAAAGCACCTACTAAGTGCCAGGTACTTTCTAGGCACTGAGGAACTCTGAGTCTGCCCTCTAAGCTCCTGGTCGCTACTCAACCTCTTTCTTGGGGACAGCTATCCTGAGGACCATCTTACCTGAGTGCTACACACTCACCAGCCAGCCCAGCCTGTTCTCCGTCCTGGCCTGCCAAACTCACTCATATAGAACTTGGTTCTCTTTGTTCTGGCTCATTTTTAAAATAAAACTCAGATTAACCCCATGTACCACTCATATACACTTAGCATTCTCTCTGTGCTTAGCTGTCTTGCCCACACACTCACCTACATATGCCTGGAGAAACTAGACCTGGACAAATAACAAGCAAACCACCATTCTAGAAAGGGGTGTCCTGGCCTGACCTCTCTGGGAACCACAAACAGACACAACTATAGGGGTGGGGTTGGGGGGTGTTTCTACCTGCTTGATCCAGGCCCATTCCTGTCTTGATACAAGCCCCTGGGGGACTGCCCAGGAAGGGCCTTGATGAAGCTGAGAGAAAAAACTACTGGGAGAGGGCATACCTGCCCCGCCCTGTAAGGAGGGGCTTCATAGTTTGTCTGTGTGTTGCTGACATGGGTGAAGTGGCTCTTCCGCCTTCTGCATGTGAGATCTGGGGCCAGCTTCACTACCCCACTAAGTCTCCACTTTCTCGTGTGCAAAACAGGGCAATAAGAGTAACTTATTATCCCTAGTGGCCCAGTGCTTAAAGAGCTAAGCTGCTAACCAAAAGGTTGGCAGTTCGAATCCACCAGCTGCTCCTTGGAAACCCTGTGGGGAAGTTCCACTCTGTCCTATAGGGTTGCTATGAGTCGTAATCAACTTGATGGCAATGGGTTTGGTTTAGTTTTTGGTTATTACCCCTAAGACTAAGGAAATGATGGATGCTAAGCACCTAGCGCGATACCTGGCTAGAGGGATGTTGCAGTACCAGTCATTTCTTATTATTAGGTACAAATAAATGCAAAGTGAGCAGAGTCCAATCTCCAATCCCTCCCGTCAGGGACTGGAGACCAAGGGCTCATCTGGAGTCTTTGCTGTCATTCCTACTACCCCCAGCTCTGGGCTTTTACTTCCAAGTCAGAGGTCTGGATCATGGGTGCATTCATGGTGCAGTCCTAACCTTTGGAGCATTCATAGCAGTCAGTGTGCAGTCCCTCCCCTCCAGGGCCCTCTGGGGAAAGGGGCCAGCACTGACACCACGTCAGGAAACGGGTGCAAGTTTAGGGAATTAAATATGGTTCTGGACAAAAATAATACAGTTCATCTGACATTATCAAAAGTGAAATGATACTTAGGTATAAAACTAACAAAACATGCACAGAATTAGTACACTGAAAATGAAAAAATGCTGATAAAAGAAATCAAAGACTTAAAAGATTTGAGAAACATACCATGTTTATGGATTGGAAGTCTCAACATAATAAAGATGACGATACTACCCATATTGGTCTATAGATTTAAGCAATTCCTATCAAAATCCTAACAAGGTTTTTTGTGGACACAGACAAACTTATTCTAAAATTTATATAGACAAATACATCAATGTTAAACTTAAAACTATGAAGTTCTTGAAAGAAAACATAGGGACAAAACTATGGGATCAATTAAAAAAAAATAGATTATCAAACAACTATAAATGCATGTGCAGCAGAAAATAAATTAGATAATTGGGACCTCATAAAATTAAATACTTATGGTCATCAAAAGACTTTATCAAAAGAGTAAAAAACAACTTACAGACTTGGAAAAAATCTTCAGAAATGACATATCCAGTAAGGGTCTAATCTCTAAAATATGTAGAAAATTTCAACAACAAAAAGATAAACAACCCAGTTAAAAAATGGGCACAAGATGTGACTAGACACATCACCAAAAAGGACAGTCAAGCTGCCAATAAACACACGAGAAGATGCTAATGATCATTAGCTATTAGGGAGATGCAAATTAAAACCACACTAAGATACAATTTTACCTCTGCTAAAATGGCACTGATAAGAAAAAAAAATGGGAGAGTTTGCAACCCTTACCCACTGGTGAGATTGTAAAATGGGTACAACCACTGTGGAAAACAGTATGGTGCTTCCTCAAAAAATAGAGATAGTAATCCCACTCCTAGGTATATACCCTAGGGATCTGTGACACGAACAGATACATGCACACCTATGTTCATTGCAGCACTAGTCACAATAGCAAAAAGATGGAAACAATCTAAGTGTTCATCAACAGATTAAAGGGATAAACAAAACGTGGGATGCTACACAGCCATAAAGAGTGATGATGAGCCCTCGAAACATTTTATATCGTGGATATAATATCCTTACAATAGTAGGTATATTTGAGCCCATTGTTGCAGTTACTGTGTCAATCCATCTCATTGAGGGTCTTCTTCTTTTTCACTGACCCTCTACTTTACTAAGCATGATATCCTTCTCCATGAATTGGTCCCTCTTGATAAGGTGTCCAAAGTATGTGAGACAAAGTCTCGCCATCCTCACTTCTGAGGTGTATTCTGGCAGTACTTCTACCAAAACAGATATGTTCATTCTTCTGAAAGTCTGTGGTTTATTCAATACTCTTCGCCAACACCATAATTCAAATGCATCAATTCTTCCTTGGTCTTCCTTATTCATTGTCCAGCTTTTGCATGCATAAGAGGTGATTGAAAATACCATGACTTGAGCCAGGCCCACCTTACTCATCAAAGTGACATCTTTGCTTTTTAAGATTTTTAAAGATCTCTTTTGCAGCAGATTTGTACAATGCGATATGTCGTTTGATTTCTTGACTACTGCTTCCATGGGCATTGATTGTGTATCCAAGTAAAATGAAATCCCTGACAACTTCAATCTTTTCTCCGTTTATCATGATGTTGCTTATTGGTCCAGTTGTAAGGATTTTGTTTTCTTTATGTTGTGGTATAATCCATACTGAAGGCTTTGATCTTCATCAATAAGTGCTTCAAGTCGTCTTCACTTTAGCAAGCAAGGTTGTGTCAGCTACATATCACAGGCTGTTAATGAGTCTCCCTCCAATCCTGATGCTACATTTTTCTTCATATACTCCAGCTTCTCAGATTATTTGCTCAGCCTACAGATTGAATAAGTATGGTGAAAGGAAATAACCCTGGTACACACCTTTTCTGATTTTAAACCACACAGTATCCCCTTGTTCTGTTCAAATGACTGCCTCTAGCTCTATGTTCAGGTTCTGCATAAACACAATCAAGTGTTCTGGAATTTCCATGGTATTGAAGGAAGAAGTCCAAGCTGCACTGATGGCACTGGTAAAGAACAAGACTCCAAGAACTGATGCAATACCAGTTGAGCTGCTTCAACAAACAGATGCAAATGTGGAATCACTCACTCATCTATGCCAAGAAATTTGGAAGACAGCCACCTGACCAAGCAACTGGAGGAGATCCATATTTATGCCCATTCCAAAGAAAGGTGATCCAACAGAATGAAGAAATTATCAAAAAATATCATTAATGTCACATGCAAGCAAATTTTTTCTGAAGATAATTCAGAAATGGCTACAGCTGTACATCAACAGGGAACTGCTAGATTCAAGCTGGATTCAGAAGAGGATGTGGAACCAGGGATATCATTGCTGATGTCAGATGGATCTTGGCTGAAAGCAGAGAATACCAGAAAGATGTCTACCTCTGTTTTGGTAATTTAGGGAGACCCTTATATTATTTTAAAAATATTGCTTCAAGTTTTAATCTGAGAGACTCTAGAGGGAAGACATGCATGTCACAGCTTCCTGAAATCTTCACACAGGGTCAGGTCTGATCACTCAGGTAACACCTTTTCCACCAGCATTATTGAGGCATTAGCACATGACCAACTGTGGCCAAGCAAAGAAACTTGCCTGAAGTTTACAATGTTCCAAATATAGAAATACTTTATTCCTTAGACTTAGCTAATTTGATTCTAATTAAATTTAAATATAAACCTTCACAGCCACAATAAGCACCAGCTCTTATCTGTTCTAAAAATAGAATAAACAGTAAACCCCTAGTTCAACACTCTGCCATGACATGTGGCATAGTTTGGAATGCATTTTCTTGACACAGACCCCCTCAGACCTGGGTGATGAAATGTCCACTAGTCAAGGAGACACCACAGTCATTCTCCTCTAAACTGACTGCACATCTTTTTTTTTGAACAGGAATTTGAGGGTCTTTCTTCTACTGCTAAAAATAATAAAAGCCAAATTCTATTGAATGTCTACTGAACCAGGCACCATTATTTTTATCATCCCCCTTCTGTCAATGGAGAAACCTAGACTCAGAGTGGTTATGTGACCTGTTCATGGTCCTATGGTTAGTGGTGCCAGAGGTGGAACTTAACCCCCAAGAGAACCAGCATCCACAGCCCATGCTCTTTCTACCTCCCACGATGCCCGTGTGCCCAGCACCATGGTAAATATTATGAAAACTTAAAACGAAACTGAGGGCCTTGCTATTGCAGAGAGGGGCCTCACATGCATGACAATTTAGATGGACACTGACTTTAGGGACAGGTGTGGCCATATGCATCATAAGAGCAGGAGAGGTTCCAAGAAAGGGATGGTCAGCAGGCCAGAAGGGGCAGAAGGAAGTGGATAGGGTAGGAGCAGCACCTTGGAAGGTGGGAGATATTTGAGAAGGATGTGTAGGGTGGGCATTCCATGGTTACTATATTAATGCTGACAAAACTTAATGCATTTTCAAACCATCTTACTTGGACTTCCCAAAGCAGGTGTCCCTGGGGTGGAGAAAAGGTCAGCACATCAGGGAAGGATTGATGTGTATGATATTATTTTACATATTTATTCTATGGGGAAAAGGAAACAGATCTCTAAATTCTGCTCAGGACACAGAACAGCTGACCTGCTAGGCAAGTGTGTCAGGAAGTGTAGGAACAAAAGCAGGTGCTATTTATTGAAGGGAGTGTGTGTGATCCTTCACTCACTCATTTATGTATCCTCATTTTTTCCAGAAAGGCTTTTAGAGGATTGAAAACCCACTGGGGTTTTTACAAATCTTATTTCTCACTACCATGCTCCCCCTCCAAAATCCCCACAAAGTGTATCTAGTTATCAGCATGGGGGTGGTGGTGGCGAGTACAGTGTGGCGACCCCAAGCCCTGACATCAGGGGAACAAAGCCACTTCCTAGAGCTAAACTACAAATCACACAGAACGAACCAACACAGAGAAGCCGAACACTACCCAAAAGGAGGAGGATGGCTCCCTTGCCAAGATGTGACTGTTACTACTGTGATTATGATTGAAGACAGTAAATTACCCAAAGATTGCAGTTTGTGGCCATCTAGGACATTAACCAGTTTTGTATCCTACCCAGCAAACTGCGCACACACTTCTTTATTAAATTACCTGTAAATATCTAGCTCTTTGAAGATTCTTTCAACAGGTTTTTATCATTTTACTGGTCCTTCATGAGCTGAATAAGTTCTTGACATGTTCATTTTATATTTGCATAAGAGCCATGTTTCTTAAACTTAGAAAGATTTGTACTTTAAAATGCTAGACATGAAAAACAAAACAAAAACAAAAAACAAGGTGGCTCCCTGTAGCAAGTGAGGGGGGATTTGTGGCCAGGCAAATGTGGGCTCATATTGCAGCTTCAACACCTACCAGCTGGGACCATGCTCAAGTGATCTCACTGCTTAAATCTATAGCTTCCATCCCTGCAAAATGAGGATGTGATATGCCTAACTGACTTGTCAGAAAATATACACTGCACAAATCCAGGGAATGGCATCTATTATTATTGTAACTGCTGATAGTATTACTGATAACTCCTAGGATGACTACCCACAGGGTCAGCCCACTTCCACCTATAATTGGTTAGACAAGAGATGGAGACACGAGATCTAAGGTGGGCCAGTGGAATTCTCTGTCTGTTGGTCTGTCTCTGGAACTTGGAATAGGGATTCAAAGGTACAGGTCTGCCTTTGTAGTTATTTGAAATAAAGAGATGTGAGGATGGAGCTAATACCACAAATGTGGGTGGCTGCTTCAGCCATATGCATAATGAAGCAGAGAAAGTTTGTTTGTAGACAGAATAAAGCAAGGAAATGGAAGGAAAAGAGCAAAGAGTGACAGAAAGCAGGAAGCCCAGCTCCTAAAGGATTTCAGTGCCACATGAGGCCCTGCAGTTCCACAAAGTACCCTTGGATATTACCATAAATTTCTCGTTATAGCTTAAACTAGGGTGGAAGTCTATCACTTACAATCAGGTGAACTTTGATACTACTGCTTTATTTACCACTATTAGACAAGGTTCACATTATCAGCCTTGAAGTCCAGCCAGCTGCAGGGTGAGGCTGATGCTGAGGCACAGCAGGCCAGCTGCCCTAGGTTCTCCAGCCTCAGCTCAAGCAGTATAGTCCTGAGAGCCTCAGGAGAGGGAGCCCGATAACAAGGAGGTTTTCTACATGAAGAAAATTAAGTTCCCTTCCAATTCTGGAGTTGTATAGCTCTCTAAAAGGACTCACTTCACCAACGTGGTCCCTTTTCAAAATTCTCCAGGGAAAAATACCCCATCTTCTGCAAGTGAACTCAACTTCAGTAAATATGCACACTTTACATATTTGATTAACCAAGGAGAGGTTGTGCTTTGTAGAAGATCTCCCTCAGCTGTTTTCTGAGTGCCAATTTTCCAGGTTCATTTAAAACATGCAATTTTTGTCATGACCATTTTTTTGTTGAGATATATGTAACATAGAATACATGCAGAGATCTTAAGTGTACATCTCACTCAGCTTTGATAAATGTATGCATTCCTGTAACCATGATCCAAACCAAGATCTAGAGCACACCCTCTTCATGCCCCTTCCTAGGCCCTCTCTGGCCCCATGGAGACAGTTCCGGCTTCTATCACCAGAGATCCCTTTTGTCTGTTCTTTAATTTCATGTAAGTGGAATTATTCAGCATGCTGTCATTTGAGTCTGGTTTCTTTTACTCTTACAAGTTGTTTGCTATCCATTATTGTTGCTGTATCAGTAGGTCATTCTTTTTTATGGTTGGGCAGTATTCCACTGTATGGCTATGCCATAATTTTGTTCATCTGTTCACCTGTTTACCTGTTGATGGACATGAGGGTTGTTTCCAGTTTTGAGATTTAAGCATAAAATTGCTATCAATAATCTTACATAAGTCTTTGTGTGGACATAAATTTTCATTTCTCTTAGGTCAACACTTAGGAGTAGAGGGAGGCAAGACCAAGATGGCAGAGTAGTCAGACACTTCCTGTGGTCCCTTTTACAACAAAGACCCAAAAAAGCAGTCTAGGGTTCCTGAACATCAAAGACAAAGTTGAGGAGTCAGACTGAGTGGCAGGAGGAGGGAGAGACCGTTTCGAACCAGCGAGGATTTGCCAGACCTGACCTGGCCAGCACCCCGCAGGCTACATTGGCTGGTGTGCATGGGCTGAGGCAAGCGTTAGTGCTCCGGATGCCTTTTCCACACCAGAAGAAACCAAGAGTGGAGTGCCTGCACAAGCCTGCAGAACCAGGGGAATGTGGTGCTAGATCTGGGAAAGTTAAGTGCAAGCATTTAACCTACCTCGAGGGATCAAAAAAACTCTTTCCCCTCTGGGAAGTACTTCTCTCCCATTCACCTACCCTCTCCCCACTCTGCTCCATCCCCAGTCAGCTTCAGCAATTGCTGTGCAACCCTGGGCTGGAAGTGGGACCTGTTGCATGCCCCAAGCCATTCTCTTGGCTTTGGAGAGGGAACAAATTAGTAAATAACAAACAGGAAAAAACAATCTGCCAGCTCTCCTAAGCCAGGACCTCAGGGCAGGCACAGCCCCTTTGCCTAGACACAGGTATAAGGGGTCCATGGACTTTGAATGCCTTTTACCCCTGCCTAGACCTGTATGGGCCCATTTCAACAGCATAGGCCCTCATTAGCATAGTACAACATACCTGAAACCTGTTTTCAACTGCAACAGCTAAGGAGGAGTGGCTGATTCCTGACATTTGACACTACCGTGCCCATTAATCAGGGTCCTCACCTACCTACATCAGGGGCCTGAGGACTGGTGGCTTCACCCACTCCACCCAGTCACCCACTACAAGGGTCTGAGAATAAGTGGTGCCTCTCAGTCCTTACAGCCAACAGCATTAGGTGCTCAAAGTCTGGCTGAAAAACCAACCCACCTACGAGTTCTAGGGAAGAGGGACACGCCTTCCACCCAGGCACTCAGGGGCAACTGTCAGCCCTCTACCTTGCTCAACACATAACCCACTACTGCAGCCAGATACCTGTACCAGCTCCAATCACCCTTACGTAGCCCTACCCATTTAGGACTGTAGGTGAGAGCCTGCACCACACACTCAGTGACTGACCATGTGGATACCTGAGTTGAATCCACACAAGAAAAGTAAATGCACTCCTGGGCTCACATACCTAGTAACAGCTCTAACCACCTAGTGACAGGACATGAGAGCTTTAAAGACACCAATAATCAAAAGTAGTTCACATGAGCAGCCTATTTGGGCATATCAAAACAAAACAAGAAGCTAGGACATAGTAAGCAAACATACAGTAAATAAATATAATAACTTATTGATGACTCAGAGACATCAGTAAATATCAAATCACATATAGATGCAAACCATGATGGCTTCAGCAAGCGACCAAAACAAAGAACTAAAAAACCTCCTGGAGGAAGAGAAGGTCTTGGAATTGCCAGAGGTAGAATCCAAAAGATTAATATACAGAGCTCTTCAAGAGATCAGGAAGGAGGTCAGGCAAAATGTAAGCCAAGGAACACACAGACAAAGCAACAGAGGAACTTAAGAAAGTTATACAAGAGCATAACGACAAATTTAACAGGCTGCAAGAATCCATAGAGAGATAATAAATGGAAATCCAAAAGATTAACAATAAAATCTCTGACTTAGACAACTCAACAGAAAGTCATAGGAGCAGAATTGAGGCAATGGACATTAGAATTAGTGAGACTGAAGATAAAGCATTTGACACCAATTTATTTGAGGAAAAATCAGATAAAAGAATTTAAAAAAATGAAGAAACCCTAAGAATTATGTGAGACTCTATCAAGAAGAATAACCTACAAGTGATTGGTGTACCAGAACCGGCGTGAGGCGGAGGTGGGGGAGGAGGATAACAGAAAATACAGAGAGAATTGTTGCAGGTTTGTTGGCAGAAAACTTCCCTGATATCATGAAAGATGAGAAGATATCTATCCAAGATGCTCATCAAACCCTACATAAGGTAGATCTCAAAGAAAGTCACCAAGACATATTATAATCAAACTTGCCAAAACCAAAGATAAAGAGAGAATTTTAAGAGTGGCTAGAGATAAATGAAAAGTCATCTACAAAGGAGAGTCAATAAGAATAAGCTCGGACTACTCAGCCAAAACCATGCAGGCAAGAGGGCAATGGGATGACATATATAAATCCTTGAAGGAAAAATATTGCCAGCCAAGAATTATATATCCAGCAAAACTGTCTCTCAAATATGATGGTGAAATTAGGGCTTTTCCAGGACAATGGAAGTTAAGGGAATTTGTAAAAACCAAATCAAAATTACAATAAATACTAAAGGGAGTTCTCTGGTTAGAAAATCAGTAACATCAGATAACAACCCAATACTAGAACACAGGACAGAACAACCAGATATCAACCCAGATAGGAAAGTCACAAAAATAAATCTAAGCTAAAACACTGAAAATAGGGAAACAGAGACGTCAATATGTAAAAGATGACAACAATGAAAAAGAGGGACTAAATAACATAGTCACAGAACTTTTGTATGGAGAGGAAGTCAAGGCAATATCAAGAAATAAAAGATTGGTTTAAACTTAGAAAAATAGAGGTAAATATTAAGGTAACCACAAAGGAAACAGACATTCCTACACATCAAAAGAAAAAAGAAGAAAAACATAAAGACTCAGCAAATACAAAATCAACAATAATGAAAAAGATGAAAAGAAAATACATAAAGAAAAATGAGTCAGCACAGAAAATTAAGTGGAACAAAGAAACCATCAACAACACACACACACACAAATACATCAAAATGACAGCACTAAACTCATACCTATCAATAATTACACTGAATGTAAATGGACTAAGTGCACAAATAAAGAGACACAGAGTGGCAGACCGGATAAAAAAACATGATAAGTCTACATGCTGCCTACAGGAGACACACTTTAGACTCAAAGACACAAAAAACTAAAACTCAAGGGATGGAAAAAAATATATCAAGCAGACCACATTCAAAAAAGAGCAGGAGCAGCAATGTTAATTTCTGACAAAATAGACTTTAAAGGAAAATCCACCACAAAGGATAAGGAAGGACACTATATAATGATTAAAGGGTCAATACACCAGGAGGACATAACCACAATAAATATTTATGCGCCCAATGACAGGACTCCAAAATACATAAAACAAACTCTAACAGCATTGAAAAGAGAAATAGCTCCACAATAATAGTAGAAGACTTCAATACACCACTTTCAGTGAAAGACAGAACATCCAGAAAGAAGCTCATTAAACACATGGAAGATCTAAATACCAGAGTCAAACAACTTGAGCTCACAGACATATACAGAACACTCCACTCAACAGCAGCCAAGTATATTTTCTTTTCCAACACACATGGAACATTCTCCAGAATAAACCACATACTAAGCCAAAGCAAGTCTTAACAGAATCCAAAA
Organism: Dugong dugon; assembly: GCA_030035585.1. Taxonomy (NCBI): domain Eukaryota; kingdom Metazoa; phylum Chordata; class Mammalia; order Sirenia; family Dugongidae; genus Dugong; species Dugong dugon. The sequence goes on from CM057461.1 coordinate 71,497,767, forward strand.
CATCAAAATATTAAAAATCATCTTTTCTGACCATAAAGTCATGAAAGTAGAAATCAATCACAGAAAAAGCAAGGAAAAAATCAAATACATGGAAACTGAACAACACCTTGCTTAAAAACCACTGGGTTATAGAAGAAATCAAGGATGGAATAAAGAAATTCACAGAATCAAATAAGAATGAAAACACATTCTACCAGGACCTTTGGGACACGGTAAAAGCAGTGTGCAGAAGTCAATTTATAGCAATAAATGCACACATCAAAAAAAAAAAAGGCCAGAATCAAAACATTAACCCTACAACTCGAACAAATAGAAAGAGAGCAGCAAAAGAAGTCCTCGGGCAGCAGAAGAAAGGAAATAATAAAAATTAGTGGAGAAATATATGAAACAGAGAATAGAAAAACAATTGAAAGACTTAACAAGACCAAAAGATGGTTCTTTGAAAAGATCAACAAAATTGATAAACCATTGGCCAAACTGACAAAAGAAAAATAAGAGAGGAAGCAAATAAACTGAATAAGAAATGAGATGGGCAATATCACAACAGACCCAGCTGAAATTAAAAGCATCATAACATGATACTATAAAAAATTGTTCTCCAGCACATTTGAAAACCTAGAGGAAATGGACAAATTTCTAGAACCATGCTATCTACCTAAACTAACACAAACTGAGGTAGAAAAACTAAATAAACCTATAATAGAAGAAGAGATTGAAGAGGTAATTCAAAAACTCCCAGCAAAAAAAAAAAAAAGCCCTGCCCCTGACAGCTTCACTGGAGAATTCGACCAAACTTTCAGAGAAGAGTTAACACCAGTACCACTAATGGTATTTACGAGCATATAAAAGGATAGAATACTCCCAAACTCATTCAATGAAGCCAGCATAACCCTGATACAAAAGCCATGTAAAGACACCATAAAAAAGAAAATTAGAGACAAATATCTCTCATGAACATAGACACAAAAATCCTCAACAAAATTGTAGCGAATAGAATTCAACAGCATATCAAAAAAATAATTCACTATGACCCAGTGGGATTTATACCAGGTATGCAGGCATGGTTCAACATTAGAAAGACAATCAATGTAATCCATCACATAAAACAAAAGATAAGAACCACATGATCTTATAAATTGATGCAGAAAAGGCATTTGACAAAGTCCAACACCCATTCCTGATAAAAACTATCAGCAAAATAATAATAGAGGGGAAATTCCTCAACACAATAAAGGGCATTTATACAAAGCCAACAGACAACATCATCCTAAGTGGAAAGACTCTGAAAGCATTCCCCTTGAGAAAGGGAACCAGACAAGGATGCCCTTTATCACCACTCTTATTCAACATTGTTCTGGAGGTCCTAGCCAGAACAATAAGGCAAGAAAAAGAAGTGACATAAAAAAATCGGTAAGGAAGAAGTAAAAGTATCCCTATTTGCAGATGATATGATCTTATATGCAGAAAACCCAAGGAATCCACAAGAAAAGTACTGGAACTAACGGAAGATTTCAGCAAAGTATCAGGATACAAGACAAACATAAAAAAAATCAGTTGGATTCCTCTACACCAGTGAAGAGGAAATCACCAAATCAGTACCATTTACAATAGCTCCCAAGAAGATAAAATAGTTAGGAATAAATCTAACCAGAGACATAAAAGACCTATACAGTGAAAACTATAAGACACTACTGCAAGAAACCAAAAGAGTCCTACGTAAGTGGAAAAACATACCTTGCTCATAGATAAGAAGACTCAACATTGTGAAAATGTCAATTCTACCCAAAGTGATCTACAGACACAATGCATCCCTGATCCAAATTCCAATGGCATTTTTTAATGAGATGGAGAAAAAAATTACCAAATTCATATGGAGAAGGAAGAGGCCCCAGATAAGTAAAGCATTACTGAAGAAGAAGTACGAAGTGGGAGGCCTCACAATACCTGATTTTAGAACCTATTACAACACCATAGTAGTGAAAACAGCCTGGTACTGGTACAACAACAGATACACAGACCAATGGAACAGAATTGAGAATCCAGAAGTAAATTCATCCACCTATGAGCAGCTGATATTTGACAAAGGCCCAAAGTCCATTAATTGGGGAAAAGACAGTCTCTTTAACAAATGGTGCTGGCATAACTGGGTATCCATTTGCAAAAAACTGAAACAAGACCCATACCTCACACCATGTACAAAAACTAACTCAAAACAGATCAAAGACCTAAATATAAAATCTAAAACGATAAAGATCATGGAACAAAAATAGGAACAATGCTAGGAGCCCTAGTACAAGGCATAAGCAGAAAACATAACTAACAATGCACAAACACAAGAAGAGAAAAAAGATAACTGGGAGCTCCTAAAAATCAAATACTTACACTCATCAGAAGACTTTACCAAAAGAGTCAAAAGACAACCTACAGACTGGGAAAAAAATTTCGGCTACGACATATCCGATCAGAGTCTAATCTCTAAAATCTACAAGATACTGCAAAACCTTAACTACAAAAAGACAAATAACTGAATTAAAAAATAGACAAAGGATATGAAGAGGCACTTCACCAAAGAAGACATTCAGGTGGCTAACAGATACATGAGGTAACACTCAGATCATTAGCCATTAGTGTAATGCAAATCAAAACTACATTGAGATACCATCTTACCCCAGCAAGGATAGCATCAATCCAAAAAACAAAACAATAAATGTTGGAGAGGTTGTGGAGAGACTGGAACACTTATACACTGTCGATGGGAATGTAAAATGGTTTAACCACTTTGGAAATCATTTTGGCATTTCCTTAAAAGCTAGAAGTAGAGACACCATGAGATCCAGCAATCCCGCACCATGGCATATATCCTAGAGAAATAAGAGCCATCTCACTAATAGATATATGGACACCCATGTTCATTGCAGCACTGTTCACAGGAACAAAAAGATGGAAACAACCTAGGTGCCCATCAACAGACAAATGGATAAACAAATTAGGGTATATCCACACAATGGAATACTACGAAATGGTAAAGAACAATGATAAATCTTCGAGACATCTCACAACATGGATGAATCTGGAGGGCATTATTCTCAGTGAAAGTAGTCAGTTGCAAAAGGACAAATATTGTATGAGACCACTATTATAAGAACTCAAGAAAAGGTTTAAATATAGAAGAAAACATTCCCTGTTAAGTTACGAGGGTGGGGAAGGAGGGAGAGGGGAATTCACTAACTAGGTAGTAGACAAGAATTATCTTAGGTGAAGGGAAGGACAACACACAATACAGGGGACATCAGCACGACTGGACTAATCCAAAAGCTGAGATGTTTCCTGAACACAACCAAACACTTTGAGGGACAGAGTAGCAGGGGCTGGTGTCTGGGGACCATGGTTTTAAGGGACATCTAGGTCAACTGGCATAACAAAGTTTATTAAGAAAATGTTCTGCATCCTACTTTGGTGAGTGGCGTCTGGGGTCTTAAAAGCTTGCAAGTGGCCATCTAAGATGCATCAATTGGTCCCAACCATCTGGAGTAAAGAAGAATGAAGAACACCAAAGACACAAGGAAAGTATTAGCCCAACAGACAGAAAAGGCCACATAAATCAGAGACTTCATCAGCCTGAGACCGGAAGAACTGGATGGTGCCTGGCTACCACCAATGACCACCCTGACAGCGAACACAACAGAGAGTCCCTCATGGAGCAGGAGAAAGGTGGGATGCAGAACTCAAATTCTAGTAAAAAGACCAGACTTAATGGTCTGAATGAGACTGGACAGAAGACATGGCCCCTGAACTCTCTGTTAACCCAGAGCTAAAAGCATTCCTGAAGCCAACTGTTCAAACAAAGATTAGACTGGACTATAAAACATAAAATAACACTTATGAAGAGTGTGCTCCTTAGTTCAAGTAGATACATGAATCTTTAGTAGAAAAGGATGGCAACTGCTTGAATGGACATGGGAAACCCAGGGTGGATAGAGGGAGTGTGCTGTCACATTATAGGGATTGCAACTAGGGTTACATAACAATATGTGTATAAATTTTTTTTTATATTTTATTGTACTTCAGGTGAAGGCTTACACAACAAATAGTTTCTCATGAAACAGTAGTACACATGTTGTTTTATGACATTGGTTAACAACCCCACAACATATTAACCCTCTAAATTTTCAACCTTTTTTTTTCCTTTTTTTTGGTGGAAATACGCATAGCCAAAGATACACTGTTTCAAAAATTTCTACATACACAGTTCAGTGACATTGACTACGCTCTTCCAGTTGTGCTGTTATTCTCACTTAAGATGAAGGCTTACAGAACAAAATAGTTTCTCATTTAACAGTTACTACAAATGTTGCCCTATGACAATGGTTAACAATCTCACAACACATCAACAATATCCTTACTCAATCTTGTGTTCCCTGTCACCAGCTTCCTTGTCCCCTTCTGCCTTCTGGCCCTTGTCACTGGACCCCTGCACCTCGTTAGTCTCATTTGGTTTTATGCGGCTGTCCACTCCCAGGCTGAACAGTGAACCTCGGAGGTAATTTCACCACTGAGCTCAAAGGGTGTCTGGGGGCCATACTCTCGGGGTTTCTCAAGTCTCCTTTAGGCCAGTAAATCTGGTCTTTTTTTTGTGTGTGTGTGAGTAGAATTATGCTCTACATCCTTCTCCAGCTCTGTCCAGAACCCTCTGTTGTGATCCTGGTCAGAGCAGTCAGTGGTGGTAGCCGGGCACCATCTAGCTGTACTGGACTCAGTCCCGTGGAGGCCTTGGTAGCTATGGACAATTAGTCCTTTGGACTAATCTTTTCCTTGTATCCTGTTCTCTTCATTCTCCCTTGCTCCTGAAGGGAAGAACAGTGGAGAATCTTAGATGGCCGCTCACAGGCTTTTAAGACCCCAGACACTACTCACCAAGGTAGAATGTAGAGCATTGTCTTATAAGCTGTGTCATGCCAATTGAGCTAGATGTTCCCTGAGACCATGGTCCCCAGAGCCCTCCGCCCAGCAACTCAGTCCCTCAGGGAGTTTGGATGTGTCTATGGGGCTTCCATGACCTTTCCTTGTACAGATTGTGCTAGTTTCCCCTGTATTGTGTACTGTCTCACCCTTCACCCAAGATACCACTTATCTATTGCCTATTTAGTATTCCCCCCCCACCCCTCCCATCCCTGGTAACCAATAAAGTTGTTACATTTTGCGTGTGAACTTTTTCATGGGTTTTTACAACAGAGGTCTCATACAATATTTGTCCTTTTGTGATTGACTTATTTTACTCAGCAGAATGTCCTCCAGTTTCATCCATGTTATGAGATGGTTCACAGATTCATTGTTGTTCTTTCTCTTTGCATAGTACTCCATTGTGTGTATGTACCATAGTTTGTTTATCCATTCATCTGTTGATGGGCACCTACGTTGTTTCCATTGTTTTGCTATTGTGAACAATGCTGCCATTAACATAGGTGTGCATATGTCTATTCGAGTGATGACTCTTATTTCTCTAGGATATATTCCTAGAAGTGGGATTGCTGGATCGAATGGTATGTCTAATTTCTAGCTTTCTGAGGAAACACCATATCATTTTCCAAAATGGTTATATCATTTTGCAGTCCCACCAGCAGGGCATAAGAGTTCCCATCTCCCCGCAGCCCCTCCAACATTTGTTATTTCCAGTGTTTTGGATTCGTGCCAGTAATGCCGGGGTGAGATGGTATCTCATTGTGGTTTTAATTTGCATTTCTCTAATGGCTAGTGATCGCGAGCATTTCCTCATGTGTCTGTTGGCCATTTGAATGTCTTCTTTGGTCAAGTGTCTGTTCATTTCCTTTGCCCATTTTTTAATAGGATTATTTGTCTTTTTGTTGTAGAGGTGTTGGATTTTCTTGTAGATTATGGAGATTAGACCTTTGTCTGACTTGTACTGTCCAAAAATTTTTCCCAGTCTGTAGGTTCTCTTTTGACTCTTTTGTTGAAGTCTTTTGAAGAGCATAGGTGTTTGATTTTTAGAAGATCCCAGTTATCTAGCTTATCTGTTGGGTTTTGTGCATTGATGGTTATGGTTTGTATCCTGTTAATGCCATGTATTAAGGCCTGAAGTGTTGGTCCTATTTTTCCTTCTATGAACTTTATAGTTTTAGGCTTTATATTCAGGTCTTTGATCCATTTTGAAGTAGTTTTTGTATACGGTGTGAGGTATGGGTCCTGTTTCATTTTTTTGCAGATGGATACCCAGTTTTGCCAGCACCATTTGTTAAAAAGACTGTCTTTTCCCCATTTGATGGACTTTGGGCCCTTGCCAAAGATCAGGTGACCGTAGGTGGATGGATTTACATCTGGGTTCTCAATTCTGTTCCATTAGTCGATGTATCATTTGTTGTACCAGTACCAGGCTGTTTTGACTACTGTAGCTGTATAGTAGGTTCTGAAGTCAGGTAGTGTGAGTCCTCCAACTTTATTCTTCTTCAGTAGTGCTTTACTTATTCGGGGCTTCTTCTGTTTCCATATAAAGTTAATGATTAGTTTTTCATCTCTTTGAATAATGTTGCTGGTATTTGGATCGGGATTGCATCGTATTTGTAAATTGCTTTGGGTAGAATTGCCATTTTCACAATGTTGAGTCTGCCTATCCATGAGCATGGTATGTTTTTCCATTTTTGTAGATCCTTTTGGGTTTCATGCAGTAGTGTTTTATAGTTTTCTTTGTATAGGTCTTTTACATCCCCGGTCAAATTTATTCCTAAGCATTTTATCTTTTTAGGGGCTATTGAAAATGTTATTGATTTCCTGATTTCCTTTTCATCGTTCTCCTTATTGGTGTATAGGAATCCAACTGGTTTTTGAATGTTTATCTTGTATCCTATTACTCTGCTGAATCTTTCTATTAGTTCCAGTAGATTTCTCGTGGAGTCTTTAGGGTTTTCTGTGTATAGTATCATATCATCTGCAAACAGGGACAGTTTAACTTCTTCATTACTAATTCGGATGCCCTTTATTTCTTTTTCTTGCCTTATTGCTCTAGCTAGAACTTCCAGCCCAATGTTAAATAGGAGTGTTGATAAAGGGCATCCTTGTCTTGTTCCTGTTTTCAAGGGGAATGTTTTCAGCCTATCTCCATTAAGAATGATGTTGGCCGTTGGTTTTGCATAGATGCCCTTTATTATGTTGAGAAATTTCCCTTCTATACCTATTTTCTTGAGAGCTTTTATCAGGAATGGGTGTTGGACTTTGTCAAATGCCTTTTCTGCATCAATTGAGATGATCATGTGATTCTTTTCTTTCCTTTTATTTATGTGGTGGATTACATTGATCGATTTTCTAATGTTGAACCATGCTTGCATTCCTGGTATGAATCCTACTTGGTCGTTTTGTATTTTTTTTTTATATGATGCTGAATTCTATTGGCTAGAATTTTGTTCGAATTTTTGCATCTATATTCATGAGAGATATTGGTGTAATTTTCTTTTTTTGTGACATCTTTGCCTGGTTTTGGTATCAGCGTTATGCTGGCTTCACAGAATGAATTTGGAAGTGTTGCTTCCTCTTCTATGCTCTGAAATAGCTTGAGCAGTACTGGTACAAGCTCTTCTGTAAATGTTTTGTAGAATTCTCCAGTGAAGCCATCAGGGCCAGGGCTTTTTTTGGTTGGGAGTTTTTTTTTTTTATTACCTTTTCAATCTCTTCTCTTGTTATGGGTCTGTTCAGATTTTCAACATCACTTTGTTGTAGTTTGGGTAGCCTGTGGGTTTCTAGAAATTTATCCATTTCCTCTAGGTTTTCAAATTTGTTGGAGTATACTTTTAATAATGTTCTGTTATAATCTTTTTTATTTCAGTTTGGTCTGTTGTAACGTCCCCCGTTTCATTTCTTATTTGGGTTATTTGTGTCCTCTCCTATTTTTCTTTTGTCAGTCTGGCCAGTGGTTTGTCGATTTTGTTGATTCTTTCGAAGAACCAACTTTTGGTTTTGTTGATTGTTTCTACTGTTTTTCTGTGTTCTATTTGATTGATTTCTGCTCTGATCCTTACTATTTCCTTTCTTCTGGTGGTTGTGGCCTTTTTTTGCTGTTCTCTTTCTATTTGTTTGAGTTCTGTACTTAATGTTTTGATTTTGTCCCTTTCTTCTTTTTTGATATGTGCATCTATTGCTATAAATTGTCCTCTGAGGACTGCCTTTGCTGTGTCCCAAAGGTTTTGGTATGATGTGTTTTCATTCTCATTTGATTCTAGGAATTTTCTGATTCCATCTCTGATTTCTTCTATTACCCAGTGATGTGTAAGTAGGGTTTTATTCAGTTTCCATGTAGTTGATATTTTTTCCCTTGCTCTTTCTGTTGTTAATTTCTACCTTGATGGCATTGTGGTCAGAGAAGATACTTTGAATTATCTCAACGTTTTGGATTTTGTTGAGGATTGCTCTGTGGCCTAAGATGTGGTCTATTCTTGAGAACGTTCCATGTGCATTGGAAAAGAATGTGTACCTGGCAGCGGTTGGATGGAGTGTTCTATATATGTCTATGAGGTCAAGTTGGCTGATTGTGCCCTTAGGTCTTCTGTATCTTTGCTGAGTTTCTTCTTAGTTGTTCTGTCCTTTACTGAGAGTGGTGTGTTGAAGTCTCCTACTATTATTGTGGAACTGTGAATTTTTCTTTTCAGTGTTGTTAGAGTTTGTTTTATGCATTTTGGAGCCCTGTCATTGGGTGCGTAGATGTCTATTATGGTTATGTCTTCATGATGGATCATCCCCTTAATCATTATATAGTGCCCTTCTTTGTCTTTTATGGTAGATTTTGTTTTAAAGTCTATTTGATCTGAGATTAGAATTGCCACTCCTGCTCTTTTTTGGTAGTTGTTAGCTTGATATATTTTTTCCAACCTTTGACTTTTAATAAATTCACATCTTTGTTTCTAAGGTGTGTCTCCTGTAGACAGCATATTGATGGATCCTGTTTTCTTATCCATTCTGTCACTCTCCGTTTCTTTATGGGTGCATTGAGTCCATTTACATTCAGTGTAATTATTGATAGATGTGAGTTTGTTGCTCTCATTTTGTAGTGCTTTTTCTGTAGTACTGAAGTTTTCTTTGTTCTTCTTACTCTCTTGTGATGAGTTACTTTTGTTTGCGGATTTTTTTTCATTTCTTTTGTTTTTGTAGGTTTTGATTTTGCCTAGACTTTATGTTTTTCATCTTTATTTTTATAAGCTGGTTTGTAAACTTTCTTGGTGGTTACCATGAATTTTACCCTTATCTTTCTAAGTCTGAAGCAGTCTACCATTACTTGGTATCGCCTTGCGTTCCTCTCCATTACAAGGTTCTATACCTATGCCATTTATTCCCTCTTTTATTGTTTTGATGTTGTTGTCATTTATTGTTTAACTGCTCTGATTCCCTGTTGTATTTCTTTTGGTTTTGGATAGTCCTCGAGAGTTCATTTCCTAGATTGGTATCTGTCTCGTACGATCCTGCATCCTAGGTTCTGCCTGTGAGCTGAAGCTGTTTGTCCTCAGATCGAAGAACTCCCTTTAATAATTCTTGTAAGTTTGGTTTGACTTTTACATATTCCCTTAATTTCTGTTTATCTGGAAATGACCTAATTTCACCATCAAATTTGAATGAGAGTTTTGCAGGATATATTATTCTTGGCTGACAATTTTTTTCTTTCAAAATTTTATATATGTCATGCCACTGCCTTCTTGCCTGCATGGTTTCTGCTGAATAATCTGAGCTTAGTCTTATTGTTTCTCCTCTGTATGTGACTTCTTGTTTTTCATGAGCTGCTCTCAGGATTCATTGTTTGTCTTTGGTTTTGACGAGTGTGAATATGATATGCCTTGACTATTTTCTTTTGGGGTCTCTTCTGTATGGGGGTTGTTGAGCTTCTTGGATGGCCAGCTTTTCATCTTTCATGATATTGGGGATGTTTTCTGTCAGCAGTTCCTCAATGATCCTCTCTGTGTTTTCTGTTTTCTCCCCCTGTTCTGGAATTCCAATCACTCACAGATTTTTGCTTTTAATTGTGTCCCACATACCTCTCAGGGTCTCTCCCTTTTTCTTTGTTCTTTTTTCTGAGTTTTCCTGAAACAGAGTTGTATCCAAGTGTTTGTCTTCAATTCCACTGATCCTGTCTTCCATCGTTTCAAATCTGCTTCTCAGCCCTTCTATGACATCATCCATTTCTGAAATCTTGTTGTTTACCTTTTGGATTTCTAATTGTTGTCTCTGTGTAATTTCTCGTTGTGAATTTATTTTGGCATTGTTTTCCTGCCTCATCTTCCTGAATTCTTCCAATTTTTTGTCTGTATTTTCCATGAATTTGTCTATTTTTTCCTCATGTTTGTCAGCTTTTTGCCTCAGTTCTTGGAGAATTCTGAGTATTGGAAATTTGAATTCCCTATCAGGTAGTTCTGGTGCATTTTCTTCCAGAGGAGAGTCATCTGGTGTTTTATTTTGGATGCCTACTGGAACCATCCTGTCTTGTTTTTGTAAACGTTTTGTTATTGTGTGCTGTCTTCGGGGCATTCAGTAGTTATTTTTCTCATTTATTGATTGTAGATTTGTTTATTTCATCCCTTTTTTTAAAAAAAAATTTTACTGTGTCTGAGTAGGCAGACTGTGTGTTCTTTGTTGTTTGCTCGTCTTTGGGCACAATACTTTTCACCTCCTTCAACTGGCAGGGTCAGTCACTCAGATATGGTTTGGCAGGGCAGGTCTAGTTGAAGAGGAGTTACTGGGACGGGTTGTTTGTGGCACTTAGTAAAGCCACCAGAGCTGGTCGGTAATCAGTGCTGGCAGGTTTCAGTAGGCCGTGCCTGTGCTGCTTGTTGATGTGATGTCAAGTGCATGGTGCAGGTAGGCAGGATGCAGTGGGGAGATTGTTATGTGTGGAGCTAAGATGGATCTGGGAGAGAGGAGAGAGGAACAGGAGCCAAAAACATACAAACAAACAAAAAAGAATGCTAGGGGAGTTTGCCGTTGGAGTGGAGAGATGAGAGACTATGAAATGGAGAAAAACAGAAAGGGGAGGTGGAAGAAAAGAAAAGAATGGATAAATAAGAATCAGAAAGGTTAAAGAACCGCAAAGTTCCCAGGGATCCCACTGATGCAGCTATGAGGTCTGGGGAAGTCGCTCTCAGGTGTTGCAGTACAGCCTGGCTAGGAGGCATAGAGGTATACAATGCCAGGTATTCAGGGAACAGAAAGAGAAGGAAGATATAGAGAGACAAGAAACTGAGCGATGAAGAAAGACAAAAATAGAAAAAGAGGAAAAAGAAAACAAAACAAATTAAAAAACAAAACAAAACAAGAAAGGCCCCCAAAGAAACAGAAAAAAAAAAAAACCAACATAAAAAGAAATGCTCTCAGGGATCCCTTAAGCCGAAGGGGCGTCTCTCTGCCACACAGCTCAGCCTGGCCAGAAAGGGCTCCCAACTCAAGAAAAGGAAAAGAAAACAAACAAACAATTCAAAACTAACAAACGAACAAAAGCCCCAGTATCCCACCAGCAAAGCAGCCCAAACCATGAAGCAGCTCCACACTCGAACAGAGCTCCGCATCCCCTCAGGAAGAAGCAAAGATGGCGCATGGAGCCAGGTACCTGAGTGAAGGGAGTGGGAGGTGGCAAGAGGCAAGTAAGAAGTCAAAAGAAGCAGAAAAAGAAAGCAACACTAGCAGCCAACAAATGGCACTCAGAGAGCCAGCTAGTGTGGGCTGGTGTTTCTGGACAAGAGACTGTGTCCGTGGGAAGCAGAGGGGGCCAAGTGTGGGTGAAGAAGGGTAGAGAGTGGGAAAGCATATATCACAAATTACGGGAGCTCTGCAGCCCCTCAGGAAGAAGCAAAGATGGTGCATGGAGCGAGGTACTTGAGCTAAATGAGGGGGAGGTGGGGAGAGGCAAGGGAGAAATAAAAAGAAGCTGAAAAAAAGCAACACCAGCAGCCAACAAATGGCACTCAAGACAGCCACCCATTCGGGTGTGTGGAATCCAAGCAGCCGCTGTTTCATGGTCAAGAGACTGTAGCCGCGGGAAGCAGAGGAGGCCGAGTCGGGGTGAAGAAGGATGGGGGTTGGGAAAGTGTATATCACCAATTACCAGTTGTTTTGTCTCCCGCTGGAAGCTCCATGAGGCTGCTTTCTCGTACCCCCTGTTTGCTGGTCTCCGAGAGGAGTCCGAGAAGGCAGATCTGTGCTGCGTTAGCTGGTAGGGGACCTCTGCATGAATCTCTCCTCACTCTCTGTTCTCTGTCAGTTTTCTCACTCCATTTGGTGCTTGGCTGAGTTCTTTATCTCTTCATTTGATGTTTTAGGGTTTCAGGATTGTTGTATTCTCTGTTCTCCTTAGGTTTTCAGATCTTTGCTGTGGAGGGACGGCATGGTGCTTCTGCCTAGAGCGCCATTTTGCCGGAACTCCCCTTTATCTCTTTTTTTAGATTTTCAATTTGTTCTCACATTGTTTTCCTTATTTTAGATCTTTTCCCTTAACTTTTAAATTATGTTTAACATTGTATTATATTCTTCCATTCTTTTCATTATTCAGTTCCATAGATGTCCTTCCACTCTCTTTGCCGTGTTCATTTGAATTGGCCATCATTTGTCTTTTCTTTCTGTGTCTTGTGATTTTTTTTGTTGGTGCATTGTAATTTTTGAAGGCATTAACTTTCTCAGTTTTCCCAAGTATTTGGTGTTTTTGCCCACACTACTTTCTCTAAAAAACTCTTAGTCATGCACAGCCTTCAGCATTTGCTTACTGTTTCCTCTCCCTCCCTGTGATAGCTCCTTCCCCATCCCTGGTTTAATTAGGATTTGAAAGTTACAGATCTCAGTTTTCAACTTTCAATGTTTCCTAAACACACAGAGGACACACTGGTCAATCTGTCCACCTATGGACACTGCCACTCAGGTGAGATACCATGCACTAATCAGTCTTTCCACCAGTGGGTGCAGTCCTCTCTCTTTGGTTATTACTCCCTTCCTTTCTCTGTTTCTGCAACCACACTTTCAGTCAGGAAACCCAAACCCAGTGAGCTGCTTTCAGAGTTGGGTGTTGCCCTATGGTTTTGCCTGAGGCTTTCTTCCCTGCTCTGTGTGGGTTGGTTATATCTGAGCTGGCATTCAGGGGAAGCATAGGCAGACTTTACTTGGTTTCATGAGGAGAAGAAGCTGGCACTCCCAAGAAGGACCTCTGAGAGATCAGTCTTGTTGGTATCAGAGCCCCAGTGACCCTGTGGTGGTTGAGGGATCTGTCTCCACTTAGGCGACCTGCCTCCTGGCTGCACTGTAGGGAACCTTCTGTAGGAGTTCCTATCAGTCAAGCAGATGCCAGTTACCAGGTGGGGCAGGGTTTGTCACACTCTGAATGGACCTCCAAGGGGGGTTTGCCTTGCTGCTATAAGAGCCCAACCCATAGTATGTTGGCTGTGAGTGTGGCCTCCCCTCATGATGCTTGCTTCCTAGCACACAGCAGCCTCAGTCAGAAGTCCTCAGCACTGACCAAAAGTGGGGGAAGACTGACCTGAAGAAACCCCCAGGGTGGTCTATTTTGTTGTTTTCAGAGGCCTGAACTATAGGGTGTGCAAGGCAGAGTGCTAAGTGTGGAAGCTAAGTGTGGAAGCAGACTGCATTGCGTCGTACCTTCTGTAGCAATTTGCAGCAGCTTTGCAGCAGCTTTGCAGCTACAGTGTCCATGTGGGGAAGAGGCTGTCACACTCTGAATGGACTCCCAGCGAGATCTACCTTGTTGCTATAGGAGCCTGCCCTGTAGTATGCTGGCTATGGGTGGTCTCTCTACTCAAGATAACTGCTTCCTAGCACATAGCAGCCTCAGTCAGCAGTCCTCAGTGCCAATCAAAAAGGCAAGCAGGTAGACCTGAAGTGACCTCTACGTAGGTCTGTCCTATTGGTTTCAGAGGCCTTACCTATGGAATGCACAGTGAGGCAGGTAGAATGCTGACTATGGGTGCAGACTCCACTGCAGGGGCCTTCTGCTGCAGTTTGGAACAGCCTGGCAACCAAAAGTTACCAGGTTGGGGAGGGGTTCCTTTCCAGTCAGATCCCCCACAGAGGTCTGTTCTGTTGCTGTTAGATCCCTCCCAGTAGATTTTTGGCTGTGAGTGCAGCCACCACTCACACACAACAATCTCAGTCAACAATCCTCAGTGCCAACTGGAAGTGGGTGTAGACTAACCTGAACTGACCCCCAGGGAGGTCTGTCCTATGGGGTTCACAGGGAAGAAGGTAGAGTGCTAACTATGAGACCGGACTCCACTGGAGGGGCCTCCTGTAGCAATTTTCAGTAGGCTTGCAGTTTACAGTGTCCATGTAGGGGAGGTGCTGGCATACTCTGAGTGGACCCCCAGGGAGGTCTGCCTTGTTGATTTTAGAGCAGAATCTTGGGGTCTTGTCTCTGTACAGGTAGGGGGTGTCATGGCTAGGGAAGCAGAATCTTTTGCTGGGGTCGCTCCCAGTTACAACAGAAAGAGGCTCAAGCAGCTGGTGTGAGGGCCAGGGACAGTAGGAGAAGCAATTTTCCTACTGCATGTGATTTGTTGTTGATGTCTTATTTCTTGTCTGTCTGCAGTTCCCTGCTGCTCCTCAATTCAGAGTCCCTCAAATCCAAGCACCATTTCCTCATTGTATATATTGCTGTATTTATGGAGAAGCATCAGAACAATGGTCTGTTTACACCCATATTCCCAGGATCCTATGAAAATAGACTGTTTAAAATAGCAACAATAAAAATATATTTAAAGTTCAAAATATGTGCAGGAATAAAATAATTGTAATTACATTAAATGAAAATGAACCAAACACTCCAATTAAAAGACAAATACTGTCAGAGTAGATTTAAAAAAGTAAAATAAAACCTAACTATATGTTATTTTGGAGCCCTGGTGGTGCAGTGATTAAGAGCTATGGTGAGCTACGGCTGCTAACCAAAAGGTCGGCAGCTCGAATTCACCAGCTGCTCTTTGGAAACCCTATGGGGCAGTTCTACTCTATCCTATAGGGTCACTATGAATCCGAACCTACTCAACGGCAGCGTTTTTTTGTTTTTGTTTTTTAAATATGTTATCTGCAAAAAACACACATTAAATGAAAGAACACAGAAAGGTTGAAAATAAAATTATGGGGAAAAATAAACCAATCAAGTGCTAACCAAAGGAAGCTGGTGTGGTTATATTCATATCAAAGTAGACTTTAAGGTGAGAATTATTACTAAAAGGGGATCATTCATAATCTTAAAAGGGGCCATTCAACCCTAAACTTGTATCTCATAATGTAGCTTCAAAGAATGGAAGGAAAAAGTTGAAATAACTGTAAGTAAAAAATAGATACATTTATAAACATTATTGGATATTTTAACGCACCTTTCTCAGTAAGTAATGCAACCAGAAGACAAAAGATGAATGACATATAACAAACATGATTAACCAACTTCTTTTCAAGTGCTCATGGAATCTTCTCTACAATGAACCACATGCTGGGACCTAATAAAAGTCTCAACAAATGTCAGGGGGTTGAGACCACACAGAGTATATTCTCTGACTAGAGTAGAATTGAATTAGAAAATAATAATAGAAAAATAAAGAGAATATGACTAAATATTTGGCAATTAATCACCACTTCTAAGTAATTCATAGGTCAAAAAATAATCACAATGCATATTGGTACATATATCAAACTAACTCATAATGAAAATACTTGGACAGAGTGATACATGCATGCAGCATGCATTGTGGTGGTGGTTACAGAACTCTACGTAAGTGATAAATTGCACAAGACTATACACACAAACACAAACAAGTGTATATAAAACTGGCAAAATCTGAATAAGTCTTTGGATTGTACTAACATCAGTCTCCTGGGTTTGATACTGTATGATACTTATGTAAGATATTACCATTGGAGGAAACTGGAAGAACAGTACACTGGACCTCTGTGTATATTCTGTGAAACTCCTGTGAATTTATAATTATTTCCAAATAAAAAGTAAAGAATAAAAAATATAGACATTATCAAATTGTATCTTTTAGAAATGGCAGTGATATTCTGTTTTCAAGAGGTATATCTAAAACAAAATGATCAAAAGTAAAGGAACAAATGAATAAAAAGTGAAGAGATTAAATCAGTAATCAATAACCTCCCATAAAGGAAAAATCCTGCACCAGACTGCTTCACTGGGGAATTCTACCAAATATTTAAAGAAGAAGTGACCCTGATCCTTCTCAAACTTTTCCAAAAAATAGAAGAAGAGGGAACATTTCCTAGCTCATTCTATGAAGTGAGTATTACTTCCATACAAAAAACAAGACAAGACACCACAGAAAAAGAAAATTACAGTCCAATATCCATAATAAATATAGCTGCAAAGATACTTAACAAAATACTAGCAAACAAAATTCAAAAGCATAAACATTAAAAACTCTAAGTAAAGAAAGTATCTCCTATCTAGAAGTCAAATTAACAATCAAGTTTAAGTGTTGAAAAAAGACATTGTCAGACATGCAAGATCTCGAGAAACTTATGCCTCATACCCCTTCTCTGGAAGATTACTCTATCAAAGCAAGGGAGTTAACCTAGAGTTGGAGGACAAGGAATGAAGATGACGGTAGATCCAACCCAAGATAGAGGTAAAGGGAATCCCCAGCACTGTAATGCAGCTATAGAGGTAAATTACAATAGAAGGTAAAAGATTTAAAAGTAGTTGCCGTTCAGGTGGCTAACAGACACATGAAAAAATGCCCACAGTCATTAACCATCAGAAAAATGCAGATCAAAACTATAATGAGATATCATCTCACCCCAACAAAGCTAGCATTAATCCAAAAACACAAAATAATAAATGCTGGAGAGGTTGTGGAGAGACTGGTACACTTATACACTGTTGGTGGGAATGTAAAATGGTACAACCACTTTGGAAATCGATTTGGCACTTCCTTAAAAAGCTAGAATTAGAAGTACCATACGATCCAGCTATCCCACTCCTTGGAATATGTCCTAGAGAAATAAGAGCCGTCACACAAATAGATATATGCACACCCATGTTCATTGCAGCACTCTTCACAATACCAAAAAGATGGCAACAACCTAGGTGCCAATCAAAAGTCGAATGGATAAACAAATTAGGATATATCCACACAATAGAATACTACGAAATGATAAAGAACAATGATGAATCTTTGAGACATCTCACAACATGGATGAATCTGGAGGGTATTATTCTCAGTGAAATTAGTCAGTTGCAAAAGGACAAATATGGTATGAGACCACTATTATAAGAACTCAAGAAAAGGTTTAAACACAGAAGAAAAAATTCTTTGATGGTTATGAGTGTGGGGAGGGAGGGTGAGGATTATTTACTAACCAGATAGTAGATAAGAATTATCTTAGGTGAAGGGAAGGACAGCACACACTACAGCGGAAGTCAGCACAACTGGACTAAACCAAAGCTAAGAAGTTTCCTGAATACAAACCCTTTGCAGGACAGAGTAGCAAGGTTAGGGGCCTGGGACCATGCTTTCAAGGGACATCTAGGTCAACTGGCATAACAAAGTTTATTAAGGAAATGTTCTGCATCCTGCTTTGGTGAGTGGTGTCTGGGATCTTAAAAGCTTGCAAGCGGCCATCTAAGATGCATCAATTGGTCCCAACCACCTGGAGTAAAGGAGAATGAAGAACACCAAAGACACAAGGAAAGTATTAGCCCAAGAGACAGAAAAGGCCACATAAACCAGAGACTTCACCAGCTTGATACCAGAAGAACTAGATAGTGCCCAGCTACCACCAATGACCACCCTGACAGGGAACACAACAGAGTCCCTGATGCAGCAGGAGAAAGGTGGGATGCAGAACTCAAATTCTAGTAAGAAGACCAGACTTAATGGTCTGAATGAGACTGGAGGAACCCTGGAAAGCATGGCCCCTGGAATCTCTATCAGCCCAGAACTAAAACAATTCCTGAGGCCAACTCTTCAGACAGGGACTGGACTGGACTGTGGAACATAAAATGATACTCATGAGGAATGTGCTTCTTAGCTCAAGTAGATACCAGAGACTAAAGGGGCAGCTTCTTTCCAGAGGTAAGATGGGAAGGCAGAGAGGGTTAGGAGCTGGTTGAATGGACATGGGGAACCAGGAGTGGAAAGGAGTGTGCTGTCACAGTATGGGGAGAGCAATTAGGGTCACATAACAATGTATGTATAAATTTTTGTATGGGAGACTAACTTGAAATGTAAACTTCATTCAAACTATAACAATAAACAAAAATAAATAAATAACAATAGTTGCCTCTGAAGAATGAAAAATGAGGTCAGGAAAAAGGGGACTGCTGTTTTTCTTAACTGATTTTGTGGCATTTGTTGATTTTTAAAACTTCGATAAAAATAAAAAGCTCCACCTAGCAAAAAAGAAAACTGAGATAGCAATACCATTATCAGGCAAAACAGAGTTTGAGGATGAAGGCATGAATAGAGATACTGAGGGTCCTTAGTGATGAAAAGAGAAAGTCACAGGAAGATATACCAATCTTGAACTCCAATATGCCTAACAACATAGCCTCAAAATATGTAAAGCAAAACTGGTCAGAATTATAACAAAAAGTTATCAAACGCATAATCAGCAGGAAATTTTAACTAAAATAGGTCAAACACAAAAATTATGGGTATAGAAATTTAAACACCACAATTTAAAAAGCTTGATCAAAAGCACAAATACAGAATTGTGCATCTTGCAAAGAATGAGTGTAACTGTGCCTACTCTTGTGAGTGAGGTTGTCATGAGGATTAAATGAGAACTTGTCTGTAGGAACTGCAAAATGTAGGTTAATAGAGGCTTTTGCGGCCAGTGTTACTTTAGTTTCTCATCTAAATGCTCCACTTCTGATATCATCTTATCCTAATACACTTGCTCGATTCCTGATAGGTCGTTTTCCTGTCCTCATGTACTTGAAGATTATTTGCATCCCAGGCCTTGCTTATGTCATTGCATCTCCTGCTTACAATGCCTTCAGGGCTCCTATTCCTCCCTTAATCATCTCTTCTATCTCCTTTTGTCCTCTCACTTTTTCTTCCAAGAATCTGAGTCTGAGACCACCAAAGGGAGCATAGATTGTTGCAGAACTTGGAGGGAGGACTGGGCTCAGAAGGTATGCTTCAGAAACTGTTGCCAGATAGAATGAAGTGACAAGGATTTCAGAACAGTGGCCTTGGTGCTGGCATACTGACAAAGGTGGGTTTACTGCTGCATGGGAGGACACTGCTCACTCACAGAGACTGATCTCAAGGTTAGAAGTCTTCCTGCAGGGGAGGCAGCCTCAGACTTCCTACCACACTCCTTCTCTGGTTCAGGCCTCCGTTCCTTACACCTGGACTGCTACAGCAGCTTCTGCCCCCAGCTTTATCGTCCATATACACACAACAGCCAGAGGGATTCCAGAACACAAACCTGACCTGCTCTCGATGCTTCAAGGCCACTTTTGCCCTGGGTCTGGCATGCAGTTCCTGTATGATGCAAGTTTTGTGGCCCCTCCAGACACACCTCCCTTTCCACCGTCACTCAGCCCACCATTCATTAGGTTCAGTCAGGTGGAAACACTTGCAGTTCTGCACGCACACCCTGCTCCCTGTGTCTGTGATCTCATGTCCCAACCACACACCTTGTCAGGTTGAAATCTTCTGCTTCTATTTCCACTCACCTCAGGCATCATCTCTTTAATACCTCACCTGCCAGTCCTCCCCCTTCCCTGGGGCTCACTGTGGCCTACACTGGACCATCTCTATCAGAGTAACCATGGCGTCTTATGTCTTGACTTATCCATCTCCTCCACCAAACTGTGAGCAACTTATGAGCTAGTCCTCTTCCACGGGCCTGGCTGTAGGTACACATCTGCTACAAAGTCAGCCCTCAGAAAAGGTTTTGGCAGAGTCAGGCAGGACAGAAATGGGAGACAGCAGTGCAGCAGATTATCTCCAAGGATGGCTGCCCTCAGTTAATCCCCTCCTGTATAGGTGTGATGCTGCTCCTCACATCAAGGGGTGGAAGTCTTAGGAGCTTGACTGAAAAAGAGAGGGTGGTAGAAATAACATTCTAGAATTTCTGAGGCTAGGTCATAGGTCACTCTCGCTGGGACCTCTTAGAATATTCCCTCTTGGATGCTCCTTCTTGGAACCAGCCTCCATGCTGTGAGAAATCCATGCCACATGAAGAAGCCACCTGTAGGTGCTCTGGTCCACATCCCTTACTGAGCTCCTAGCTGACATCCAGAATAAATTGCCAACCATTTAATAAGCCATATTGAATGTGCAGGCCTGTGGGACCTTCAGATGATTGCAGCCATAGCCCATCCTGAATGCAGCTTCATGAGAGACTACAAGTGAGAACTGCTCAGCTGAGCCCAGCAAATCCACAGAACTGTGAGAGATAACGATAGATTTTTGTATTAAACCTCTAATTTGGGGGTTGTTATGCAGCAATAAATACCTAGTGCAGGCAGGTAAGCTGGAACTTACAGAAGTGTCCTCTTTTTTCCAGGGGTCCCACAATAATGGATGAGGAGACTAGGAGCCCAAAGTTCATGTCATGTTTGTATTTATCTCTTTGTTGTCTTGTAGAATGCATGATCTATTGACAGGGTATCCCACACAACACTGTCTCAAACAAAAGGACTAATTATGGCAAATGAAGTGTGACAGTGAATGTTTCTCCCTTGGAACCATAGACTTTAACCCAATAGAGCCTAAAATTTCAGAAAAAAGAAGCACAAATTCCACAAGTAGGTCATTAGTGGTTACAGTGTGAGAGGACAATCCTACTTCTGCCTCTTGGTTTTCAAAATCATGTATAATAGTTCTTGGGAATACAGACCATATATTGGTCATAGGTTCACTAGATCCACTAGTCTGTTCATGTGCCCCAACATCCAGAGGCCAGTTAGGGGTTCAAGTACAGGACCAGCTCGGGACCACATCAAGAAATGTTGCCCTTCAAGATAGGTATATTCTAAGCTGATTCCCTAAATTCATAAAGTGAAGTGGGGAGAAAAGTGCTAGTTACCTTTAAAAAAGTTCAATTTATATCATTAAAGATCAGCTACAGAGGGTGAGTCTGCATAGGAGGACACTGTAGCCCCTGTTATAATCTCCCCTATCATCTGCCTTCCCTTTGAAGCTCACACACATTACAGCTATCACCACCACCATAATGAATTGCACTTAGAGGGTTCTGCCCCTCTTTCATCCTGAAGACCTGCTGTATCACAGAAGGGTCCCTTGAATTCTTGTAGCTCAGCTGAGCTCAAACTGAAATTTTCAAATAACCTGACTAAAGGTCTGAGGACAACAAAAAAGAAATGAGGACATATCAACACACCACTGGATATGTTATGGGTGTAGCCTGACACCCAGAGATTCCCTTGAGAGTTGCCTCTGAATGTTGGAAGAGATTCCAAGAGAAGTGGGAGGGTGGCTGTGTGTTTACCCCATTTCTGACAGAATGGTGAAGTAAATATTCTAAACCATCCTCCTTTGAAAATAATTAAAATAACAAAATTCAACATTAAAAAAAAATCTTAAATGAGTCATTGATTGGGTAAGGCCAAAAATGACAAGAAAGCTGGATTCTTGAGAAGTAAGTAGGTACCAGCTGTCACCCTAAGGGCACATGCAAAACCTTAGAGTCCTTGAGACCAAGTTTTAACAACTGTGTGGGGCATAAAGAAGGGAGACAAAGCCCAGGACACCCCCCCCCCCTCAAATCGAGGAGTCTTAAGAGGAAACATCAGCATAAAGCTGGAAACCTAAGCATGGAATGAGGCATAAACCCTCTGAATTGAAGGTGTAAGCAAAGACACTTTTCTGTCTTTAACTTGGCAGTGGGTGGAGGGAACTCACCTGAGAATTTGTAACCAGAAGTCAGCCATTGTGCAGAACTGCAGCCCAAAATCACATAGTCTGTGTAGCTCAACAAACCTCAATTTTAAAATTTAATTTGAAGTGATCCCAGGGTAGTAGACCCTCAGAAAACTGGAAGAAACAAATTCAAACACTTCCTGAAGAAAGTTAAAGCGTCAAGAAATTCCCAGAGATAAAAGTTCAAGGAAAATGATCAGCTTACTGTGAAAAAAGATCAAAATTCACAATGAAATATTATAACATGAATGAAAGCCAAGAGAAGAAGCAGACAACCAAATCGGACCAATGAGACTTCAGACACACAATGTAAAATAAAAAAAAAAAAGTATTAGAAATAAGAACAATTAACAAAGAGGAATAAAAACTTCGAAGAAAATTTGAGGGAGGAACACATAGGCAAACAAGCAAATAGAACTTCTAAAAAATGAATTAAATAATATATGAAGTTAAAAATTCAACGGACAGCAGAGAACATACTACTGGAAACTTGAGGAATGCTGAATATATGCCCCAGCTCCCTCCCCTCCTCATCCTCCCCCATAGCTCTGTGAGTTCTTTTGATATCTCAGAGCACCTAAGCTCTATTGCTGAGAGAAACAAATGGCTTGATGATGCACCCTTTATCTGCTACCTTCCTAGCCTCACATCCCCACTCCCCTACCAGTGTTTCCTGGTATTACACCCCAAACACTATTCACACTTACATCCTCAGGGCCTGCTTCTGGGGAGCCCAGACAGGACACCCCTCTACCCTCTGACTAGGCCCAATAGCAGTCCTTTCTAAGAAAACCTTCTCTCTACCCCAGCTCATGTGGCCTCAAAGGCATGGTAGCCAGGTCCATATCCAGCCTATGCCCTCCCACAGAGACCCCAGGAAGAAGTGCTCTGGTTTCTTCTGAGGAAAACAGTGGTGTAGGACAAGAGCATAATCAAGGACATCAGGTATCCAGTCAGTCACCAAGGGTATTTGGGGAAGGGGTTTGTTGCTTCATTGAGCAGATCCTGGTGGGTTTCAATGAGATTATGTGCATAAACACACTGCAGACATGCAAGGGTCTATTTTCATTCATTCATGAACCAACATTTATTGACAACCCACTATGTACAGGTCTATGTTGAACAGAGAGAAGAGGAAGAGCAAAGTCACTTGATTCAAAGCATAAACAGATGATAAGGATAGCAATAATCATTATGGCAATTATTTTTGTAAGTAAAAACAAGCTGAAATTAAAATTATAGATAATAGCATGGAAAACAGTACAAAACATTTGGAAAGAAGTTAATGCATGTTAAAGTTCTTGACATGCATTATGGTGTTGGCAAAGAATATTGAATATACCATGGACTGACAGAAGAACTAATAAATCTGTCTTGGAAGAAGTACAGCCAGAAAGCTCCTTAGAAGCAAGGATGGCAAGACTTCGTCTCACATACTTTGGACATGTTATCAGGAGGGACCAGTGCCTGGAGAAGGACATCCTGCTTGGCGAAGCAGAGGGTCAGTAAAAAAGAGGAAGACCCTCAACAAGATGGATTGACACAGTGGTTGCAAAAATGGGCTCAAGCATAGCAACAACTGTGAGGATGGTGCAGGACCAGGCCATGTTTTGTTCTGTTGTACAGAGGGTTGCTATGAGTTGGAAGCAACTTGATGGCACCTAACAACAACAACAGTTTTTGACCTTCCAGGAAGGTGAAGAGTGGTTAGCTTTAGAGTTTTCTAAAAATATATAATATGGCTGTCCGATATATTTTCAAAGGCTGCATAATTTCACCTTCATATATATGTACCAAAACTTACTTAACCATGTTCAAGTTTTGGGGCAAGAAAGCTGTTTTCTATTTTAGGCTATGTTATAAGCAATGCCATCATGAACATCCTCAAGTTTTGTCTATGTCTGATGCTCTCCTAGCCCCTTTGCCTGCTTTATTTTTCCCTGTAGCACTTATAAACAGCTAACTTACCATATACTTATTTTATTTATTGTTTATCTTCCCTAATCAGAATATAAGCTTTCTGAAGACAAAATATTTTATCTGGTTTATTCCCAGTGACAAAAACAGTGCCTGGGATGTAACAGTCACCAAATAAATATTTGCCTAATAAATGGATGGATGGATGAATAGATGGAGGGATGGATGGATGGACAGATTGATGGATGAGTGGATGATATGGCAGAAATACTGGTGTGAAGATAATAAAATCTTGGGAAAATGGGGTCAATCGAGTCAAATGCTTTAATGGATGAAGGAGGGAGAGGCAAGAGGTCTGTTTGAGTTCTCTTGGTGGTCAGGAAAGTTTTGTGCATGTGGGTGCTAAATGTGGGATGAGGCACTCTATGCTCAATGGCCAGCGTCCCTATCAGCGTCCCGTTTATTGGAGGAGATGATCCCCACGTCCCAACCGGTCTCAGACGCTATCAATTTACTACACAGGTGCCTTTTATAGGTTAAACGATATTGTGTCAAAGAAGCCAGCTTTCAAATCTTTATTTTCCAGTGTTTAAGGGTGCTCATAATAAAATAAAGGTGTTAATAACCGTGACAAGAGCAAGAAATATAGCTAATATTTCAAAAAGTCCTGATATGAATATTTGAATAAATGAGTTTTTATGCTTACAAAGCAAACTCCCTCATTGTTAGGAAAAAAATTGAAAAAAAAAAAAAAAACTACATAGCCGTCTACTCCAAATTGTAGCCCTGAAGCCTGCTCTTCTCCAAACTGCACAGCTCTGTCAGCCTTCCTCAGAGGTGTGGGATCCCCTCCCTCAATTCCAGCCCCATCAGATGTGCAGCCCCAGAGTGAACTCAGTTCTCAGGCCAGTTCCCCTCACGGGCTGTGCACACCCACTCATGCAGGAGTGCGGCCAAGCGGTCCAAGCCTCTCCTCCCAATCAAGTGACCAGAGAGCAAGGTCAGAGAACTGTGGGGCCAGTTATAGGAAACAAAAAAGATTCCAGTCACAGCTCAAAAATAGGGAAGATTGTAAGCCAGTATATTATAAAAATAACAAAGTTGGTGTGATGGTTAAGATTGTGTGTCAACTTGGCTGGGCCATGATTCTCAGTGTTTTGGCATTCGTATAATATTGTGATCACTTCCATGTTGAGATCTGATATATGATCAAATGGGATCTGCTTTGAGTAACCAATCAGTTGAAAGGGAGTTTCCTTGGGCATGTGGCCTTCATGCAATATAAGCAGACATTCTGGCAAGGCTCAGGGGCTTTTGCTCAGACTGGATCCTGCAGCTGGCTCCTGTTCATCTGACCTCCGGTTCTTGAGACTTGAGCTAGCAGCTTACCTTCAGTCTTGCTTGCTGATCTTGGGATTCATTGATCTTCACAACCTGTGAGCAAGAGCCCTGCTGTCTGACCTGCCAATCTTGGGTTCACCAGCCCATGGCTACGTGAATCAGGAGAAACCGCTATCCTGACCCGCAGACTTGGGACGTTCCAGCCTCTATAAACCACGTGAGCCATTTCCTTGATATAAATCTCTCTCTCTTTCTCTCTCTCTATATTTATACATGTTACTGGTTTGCTTCTCTAGAGAACCCAGGATAAGACAGTCGGTGTACATAAGGAAAAAAAATTAAGAAAAATAGTTATCCCTGAGCTACACTGGAAAATCTTGGTGTGAAAGGTGTTTCCAGTGTTCCTTCCAGAAAACCTGATCCCTTGTCTTGGGGAAATAAAAAAATTTATATATTTTCTTGTTACTTAAAAGTGAGGATGTTTGAAAACCACCTGAAAGGACAAGGTAGAAGAGCTCGCATTGGCCAAAGTGTGACAATTTGAGCATCAAAAAAGCGCAATCACCCGCTCATGAGAAATTGAGTCCATAATTATCCTCAAACTCGGAAAAGTTAAGAAATACAAAATAAAGGTCCCTGTAATGCAGGAGAGGAGTGACCATAACAGGAATTGCTGTTTTGTGTGCCTTTGACTCATACCAACATATAGGACAGAGTAGAACTGCCCCATAGGGTTTCCTAGGCTGTAATCTTTATGGGAACAGAATGCCAGGTTTTTTCTACCATGAAGTGGCTGTTAGGTTTGAACCACTGACTTTTCAGTTATTAGCTGAACTCTTAATCATTGCCACCAGGGATCCTTCAGGAGAGGCTAATGTCTTAATTTAATAAGATTTAACAAGATTTGGACTGTTGACTCTGTGGGTGCTGTGTCCTTGATTAAGAACACAGGTGGCATAAGGCATAAGTCCACTGGGAAGAAGAGATGCAGGGAATTCTGATAGCCAAAAACTGCTTGAAAAGGTCGGGAATGGCCCAATGGTATGGCGGGAGGGGGGTGCAGAGTCAGTCACCATATTCAACTACAAGAAATGAAAGAAGGCTGATCATGCAAATACCGCTGAAGGAGGAGCCTGTGGTGGACTCCACTTCTTGACTCTGGGGAGAGGGTGACTAGTTACCCTAGAAGGTTGATTTGTTAGGACAAAGCTAGTTCATCCAGGATTTTCAGACATGGGGATAGGGCGGGAGCCCACCAGGCTTCAAGGGGAGGCTCGGCCTTCATGCAGCAAAGCCCTGGCTTCCATTAAGCCTCAACCCGAGCCTGAACTCGGTGACCACTGTGTCCTTCCTCCCAACACTCACTGCACTATCTTCTGCTGCAAGGACCACGATTGAGATCCTCTCCATCATCAGCATCCCTCTCCCCATCCCTGCCCTCACCCCCATGTGCCTGGCCCTCCTCCCTGAGCCTTGCTGAAGTTACTTAATCCACACTTTATTCCTGCTCCCTACCTGAGTGATGGATCCCAGCTTACAGACTCTGCCACCTTAGCTCAGGGAGTTGGGGTGGGGGCACTTCCCACCGCCTTTATGCTCCTCCTCAGCCCACACAAAGTACCTGTAGGGGAAGTACCTCTTTGGTTCCCATTAATAATATAATCGGGCCGAAGAAAGGCAAATAAAGAAGGTTCTGGAAGATCCTACTCTGCATCTGGCCTGCCCCTTCTTCCACGTCCGCTTCGAATCCCTGAGTAAGATTAGTGACTATGCTCCGCGTGACCAAGCCCTTTTCGAGAGTTGTGTATAGCTCCCACCCAGCCGCTCCGTGTGCTGCTAGGGAGTAGGAGGTATCCACACCTGTGCGCTCCAAGGAGCTCGAACTGCTGCAGAGCGCATGGGGACGCAGGCGAGAGGAGACTCACTAGGTGGCTGTCTGGGACGGAAAGCACAGGCATCTGGGCCTGAGTGATTCAAAACCACAGCCCAGGCGGGGAGACAGAGACGCGCAGAGACAGACAGACAGGTGGAGAAACAAATAAAGCGAGACGGAGGAGGTCTGGGCGGTGGTGGTGCAGAACGCGCATCTCGAATAGAAGGCGGCGACTAGCGCGGAGCAGCCCCACCTTGGTAGCGCCCAAACCCCAGTCCCAGCACGCGTCGCGTTGCCCACCATCACACTCGGTGCGCTTCCGCCTCCCGACAGGCTCCCGCATCCCGGCCCCGCCCCTTCCCCGTCGCCCGCCAGGGGCTGCAACGCCGAGGCCGCTCGGCCGGTTTAACCCTTTCCGACCTACCCGTACGCCGCGTACGCGGAGCCCTTCGAGCTGCGGGACCAGCTCTGGCACTCGATCGCTCCCCACTGGGTTGGTGCGGGGGCGGCGCGAATCGAGGAAGTGGGCTGCAGGCGCGACGCTGGGAGCTGCCCTTGGTGCTGAGCGCGCCGCGCGGACCTCGGAGCTGGCGCCTGGCCGTGCCGCGGCCCCACCCTGCGCAGCTTGTGGCCCCCAGCGGTAAGTCACCAAGGTCCTAGGGGCTGCATAGGCCCCTGCTTCACGGATGCAGATTTGGGGGAGGGGAGTGATGTGGGAATTTCTGTGCATTTCCTCGCGCGATGGGCAGGCTGAGTGGAGGAACAAGGGTCAGCGCCCTCTCCACTCCCAGGTGCCCAGTGCTGATGGTCTGGGATCTGAGGGCAGTGACCCTTTTAAGTCTGCGCTAGGGGAAGGGGAGAAATCCTCCGACCACGGACGCAGGGGCTTGGGAAAAACGGATACGACAGTGGAGGCCCATCTTCTCCCTGGTTGGGAGGGCCTGGACCGCTCAGACTCCCTTAGAGGAGGTGGGCCAGGACCTTCGCTCCCCAAAGGGCCCATTGTCTCCCCAGCGTGGGGGTTGGGTGGCTTGGTGATGCTCTCACTGCAGATTCTATTTCTGCCTCACACTCCACCCCACCGCCACCCCCACCCCCACCCCAAAACACGAAAGCGTTCCCTCCCTACGATGGCCTTAGCTCCATCTATCTGGAGGTTTTGGCTTCAAAAGAGCACCCTAAGACAGAGGTAAACCATTGCTCCATAACCCTCTCACAACCCTCGCCCCCCGCAATTTCTGGGAAGTCCCTTGGAGCAGCTCCCTTCCTAGGCCTGGATTTATTTCCATTCACACCCCCTCCCCCTCCACACACACACACATCCTTTATATTTCACTGCTCAGTGGCACTCTGGTTGTGACCATCCTGGATATTGTGGACAGGCAAGGCAGGACAAATATCAAACTAGTAGCCCACATTCTGAACTCTCAAACTATGTCTGCTGCATATATGTTACTTCCAGGTTTTTCTTTTGCTCCATGAAATCAAAGACCATGTCAATGTCATGTTAAAAAGAGGGCGGAGTAAGGCACAGAATTACCTTCTCAAGAGAAAAAAATTTCTAGCTAGTTGAGCCAGAAGTTTGTTGTCATGTAGAAAATCAGCTAGTAGAATGACTTCATTTACTCAATTTGCAATAAACCCATATCCAAGTGTGTTGATGCTATGTTTAGGGCACTGAGATGAAAGATGCAAAGACATGGAAAACCTCTGCCACTACCTTCTGTCCCCTCAGGCCCTGCTCTGGCCTCCTAATTGGTCCTCTTGCTTCCACTCTTGCTCTGTACTTCCCATTCTCACCTGCAGCTGGAGTGGTCTTTGAAATTGAAAATCAGTCACGTCCTGCACCCTTGATGAAGGTCAAGGCACTCCCTGTGACCCTTAGGCCTGGTGTGGTCTGCCCTGCTGACCTCCAAACCTCACCTCACTGGCTCACTGCTCTGGCCATTCTGTCCTGCTTCAGATCTTTAAATACTCTCCCTCTCTGTGCTCCTCTGGCCTTTTCTCAGGACATCTCTTCTGCTTGGAATGTGTTTCCCATATCTTTTACCTTGTCGTCTTCTGCTATCTTTTAGGTCTTGGTGTAAATACCACATCCCTCAAAGAGATTTGATGAGATAAATATCCTGTGTGGTCCTTTTTATGGAATTTACAAGCTTGTTTTAGAGATGACGTACTCAACCCAGCATCTTGGTATCTCTGAGACCCGTCAGAGAAAATGATGTGCTCAAACTGTGCTAGTAGAATTAAAAATTCTATTACCCAGCATCCTAGTTAGGAAACTTAGATTCAAATATATGACTAAGATGTCTCAAAAGCATAAAATACTTCCTTCACATAAGCAATACCTCTTAGTCCACTACAAGTGGAGTCCTGACCCATACAGAATTTTCAGCCTCATTGCAGAGTAAGCCAACCAGAGTGAACAGTTGGTGTTAGCTGAGTGCTGCAGACAACAAGGCACCAGGAGAAAGGAGTAGTGGGTGCTCTGTCCTCTGTGGAAGGATATGGCTCATGAGTGGGGCATCTCTCATGTTTCACGCTTCCTCCACAGAGGAGTCTTTAGCCACAGGTTCACAAAGCAGTGTGTGTTTTAGGAAGTGAGGACCTGGACACATTTAGGCCCCTTCCCTCTGGCAATTATGGTCCCAACATTTGGCTTTCCAGATAAATCCCACTGTGCCTGTGAGAACTGTCATGAGAGGTGACTGCTCAGCCTGCCTCAGGTCAGGTAGTAGCCCTTGGAAGACCCAGGGAGATCTCATCCACGACACATACAGACCACAGAATTGCAGGTTCAACTATGATACTGTATTTTATGTGGAAATTGACTGGACTGAGCATACACTAGGCTTCATGTGACTGCTCCAGTATTCTGCAAGACCCTCGTTCATCATCCAGACCATAATGCTTGTTGTCCTATCAATGTGCAAAAGTGCCAAATAAATTCACGAAACAGGGTTGACAATATCAGTAACATTGAGTTCAGACATTCATAGCAATGATGGCTATTTTGAAGGAGCATTTTTCAAGTTCAGAGTAGGGTAAAATTTCCAACTGCTCATGATTTTAAATCAGTTAACTGTTCTGAAAACTAAGAGACAGGTAGTTTTATTTATAGAGCTTGGCTGCTAATCAAAAGGTTGGCAGTTTGAATCTACCAGCCGCTCCTTGGAAATGTTGTGGGGCAGTTCTACACTGTCCTATAGCTATGAGTTGGAATCGACTCAATAGCAACGGGTTTGGTTTTGGTTTGGTATTAAATAAACCATCTTAATTCTTGCAGTTGCAAAATTCTGCACACAGTAAAATAATCCTTATTATGCCTAGTTGAATTTATTTCCAGGAATATGGCAATCAAAAGATTTTCCCAAAGCATAAAAAAGGGTAAGTGCAGTACAGACCTCAAAATTTCTTGCCATAGAAATTATATTACCTTCAATTATAATTATTTTAAATTTGTGTGAGCTATATTTATTGCTTTAATATTCATTTTAATTTTACATTTTCATTATGCTTTCCAAAATTCCTCATGGAAAACACATTTATTATTCTATTTTTAGATTTCCCATGAAGGAGAGTTTGAATTACTGATTCATAGAATGCCAGTCTATCATACTTAAGAGCACAGGCTAAGAATCAGACAAGTCTGGGCTCAAATCCTAGCTCCGTCACTTACTACTTGTATGACCTTGGCCAATCTTTTGACTTCTCTGGATCTTAATTTCTCATTTGTGAAATGAGGGCTACAATAGTATGTCCCTTATAAGATAATTGGCCACATACTCTACCTGGTTAGGTAGGTATAACCAAGACTCGGATCCAGGTTCTCTGTCTCTAGAGCCGAGTAGTAACCAGCAAAGCACATCAGAGTTGGGGGAGGCCTTGTCTAGTCCCCAAAGGATAATGTGGAGTGGAAATGGAGTCTACAGGTGAAGAGTGGGGAAGGTGTGGGTACATATCACCTGGAAGGAGGCAGCTAAGCCAGCATGGCACCTTGAGGCACTGACCTGCTATCCAGGGTGCTGTCATAGGTAGCATCAGTCCTTGTGTAGAGGCAAAGAAAACAGCCAAAATTTCTCTAATCTTTCCCTGGCCAGACTGACAGAGGACTGATCCTCAGGTCCCTCACTGTCAAGGAGAAGATGAGACACTATGGAAAGCAGACCATGTTTCAGGTGAAAGCAGAGGTGTGAGCTGGGTGCACATGAAGACATGACAAAAATCAGAGAAGGTTCTCGGCTGGTCTTCTGGGACTCCAAACACTGCCCCAAGGCATCACGTTTAAAACTAGACCCTCGCTTCTCTCTCCAAAATCAGTACTTAGCACAGGCGCCTTCCTGGCTTTCCCTTACCTCTTACCCTCCTCATTTGCTTGACTATTCCCATCACTCATTGTCCCATTATTTTATCTTGAAGTCTAGGTCTCCATGTTTACAACTCCCTCCCTGCTTCTTTCTCCTCATTCAATTGCTGCATCCTGGTGTTCCTTCCTTTGAAATCCCTGTAACTTCACCCCTCTTCATGCTCATGTGCTTATCTCCATGGACTCAGCCCACTTTAACTGCCTTCTACGAGTCCTCTCTGCCCAGTGGCTCCCTGATAATTTATTCTGTCCTTCACACAGGTGTCAGATGAATGGCCTTAAACCAGTCCTCTCATATGTACCCTCTCATAAGATATGTACCCTCTCATAAGACTTCCATAGCTCTTCACTGATCTTGAGATAAGCCCAGACTCCTCAACTGTGCAAGGATTACTAAGTTGTTGACACTCTTGCTACCTTCCCCAGTCCTATACCCAGGGCAGACATCAAATAAGCAACCCCAGAACTCTCCCGTGGAACTCAGACTGGGCATCAGAAATTTCCCCTGGATGGCACCTCATGTATCAATATGTGTCAGTTAGGACATGCACAAAAAGTAACACCTGCCTGCCCTTTCAGCCCAGGTGCCCTGTGTCCAATTTGCCTGTGCCACATTCCCTTGCCTTCCACAATGATGTTCTTTGTTTTTTCAGTCCTCAAGCTCTGCATATACCATTAGATGCTTGGCTGTGTCTTATCCAGTAGCCTCTTGCCTCCCCAGACAGATGTCGCAGCCCTAGGGGCAATACGTTTCTCCTCCCCTCCAACTGACACCCACTGCGTTCACCTCAGGAGACAGGCAAGCTGGGTTTCCCATTCACCTTTGTCTCTTCTAGATGAAGGAGTCAACTTGCTTATTGGATCCTCCATTTCATCCACTTAAAAGGGCCATGAAACCTTCTTCATGGGTTGTGGTGAGGATGAACTGAAGAGCTCTTTGTGAAATGCCTGGCTGGGCCTGTGAATGGAAGTCTAGAATGGCCAGAAAAACTCTGGGAGGATACTTGGGAGAGATCACAGATGTAGGAGTCACCAGACCCCAGGCTGGTCTCATTCTGGCTCCTCCTGTGTGCTTTTAGGCATGTGACTTAACATCTCTGTGCATCAGTTGTCCATAAAGGGTAAAGCAGTGGCCATGCTGTGGAGTGGGTGGGCTGTTCCCATCTCCCCATCCTCTGACTCCACTGAACAGGTCCCAGTTTGGATGTCAGAGCTCAGCCCCTGTTGCCCTTTTCGTAGAGGCCCCTGCAGCTGAGTGAAGCTATGTGAGCCGTGGCAGGCACAGAGCTTTCAGGACCCACGTGGCCCTCCAGTCTTGGGTACTAAGTGCCTGTGCTTCCTCCACAGCATCTGCTGTTAGTGGGCAACATGGAGCTGAAGAGAGGAAAGACCTTCATCAAATCCAGCCTGCAGCTTCCCCATGAGAAACTCCAGGTCCCGGCAGCCACTGCCCAGGCCAGGGAGGATGTCAAACTCTGGCCAGTTTCACTGGAGGGTCAGCAGAGGCCCCACAGTGAGAAGGGTCCCCTGGCCAGCCCCAGCCTCCAAGAATTTGACAAATTCCCCAACAAGGGGGTACAACCAGGCCCCAAGGAGGGGCCCACAGGTCTCTACGGAGCCACCTTCAAACTGGTGCAGAAGAGCAAGACTCACGACTGTGTGCCAGAGGCTGGCACAGCAGCCACTGCTGCAGGGTCACTGGTGGGCAGTGTCAGTTTCTCAGGGCCCCCCAGTGAGCTGACATCTGCGGGCAGCTGTGGTGGCCAGCGCATGATCGACTACCGCCACTTCGTACCCCAGATGCCTTTTGTGCCTGCCGTGGCCAAGAGCATCCCCAGGAAGAGGATTTCCCTGAAACGTCCCAAGAAGTGCTTTCGGAACCTGTTCCACCTTTGCAGAAACAAGACTGAGAACTTGGCCTCCCTGGCAGCCAAGGGTAAGTCCCTGTCCTTGCCCAGGGGCAAGTCAGAGGCTGGTGGGAGTCTGGACACAGCCTTCTCCCACCTGGGAGAGGGGCCAGGATCAGATAGCCTGTGCCAGGACCTGTCAGACAGTGAGCTCCCGTCCGACTCCTCCTTTGACCTCTGCAGAGCCCTGTGTGAGGACGTGGCCTCGCTCAAAAGCTTTGATTCTCTCACGGGCTGTGGGGAGATCTTTGCTGATGAGAGCACAGTGCCATGCTTGGAGCTGAATGAGGGTACAGAAAGCCCAGCCCAGGAGCCCGAGTCCCTCAAGAGCAAGGTTCCCAGGGGCCCCTTCCAAGGCAGCATGGAGCAGTTGGCATCACCTGCCCTGAACGAGGTGTCTGACTTCGCCAAGTTCTGGGACAGTGTGAATCGCTCGGTATGGCAGCAGCAGTGTGCCCTGCAGGGCCCATGGCTGGGGGCGCCCCAGGAGCCAAACATAGATCAGCCGAGGCTGGATGCAGCCAGGCTTGCCAAGCTGCCTCTGTGCCCCTGCAGGAACGCCCATAGTGGCTCCAAAGCCAGCTCCATAGACACTGGTACCCCCAAGAGTGAGCAGCCAGAATCCATGTCCACCAGTGACGAGGGCTATTATGACTCCTTTTCCCCTGGCCTCGAGGAGGACAAGAAGGAGGCCCTGAGCCCAGGCACACCTGCGGCCAACATCCCCCGGGATAGCTACAGTGGAGACGCCCTCTATGAGCTCTTCTATGACCCCAGCGAGGGCCCTGTCGGCCCAAGTCTGAACGATGACCTGTGCATGTCTGAGAGTCTGTCAGGGCCCACACTGGGCACACCCCTGTCCATATGCAGCTTCCACATGGGGGCTGAGGAGAACCTGGCCCTGCTGCCTGGCCCTGACCTGCTTGGCCAGGGTTTCCTGCAGAGCTCCTGGAAGGGCAAGGAGTGCCTGCTGAAGCTCTGTGACACCGAACTCTCCATCACCATGGGCATCATCAACTGGCTCCGCCGGAGCCCTGGAGTCCGGTCCCCACCTACCCCAGCCCCTGGGGATTCCTCAGCCCCACCAGGCTCCCAGAGAGCCCCCAGGGGACTGGCAGAGAAGCTGGAAGCCAGCTCTTTGGATGCAGGCTCATGTCCAGAGAGTCTGGAGGGCAAGGGAGACCAGCCCTCAGATGCAATCAGGGCCACTGTGTGCTCAGCACTTCCTGGACAGGGACTGTGGACACACTCAGGGGCCAAAGGACGGCCTGTAAGAGAGAGCAAGTTCCCAGGGGTGTCCGAGTGGAGGACCTGCAGTCCTTCCAGACGTCCCTCTCTGGAGCACCTGCAGGTCTATAAAGAAGAAGGCTTATTCTCCTCTGTGGAGCCTGCAGCCACAGTGGCAGCAGACACTTTGGGCAAGAGCAAGGCCTCAAATCCCTCTTCCTGGTCAGACTCCCAGAAGGAGCCCAGACCCTCCATGAACCTGAGGTATCTGCAAGGCCCCTGGAGGCTGGGCCTTGGGAGCAGCACCCTAGAGCAAGAGCCCTCCCTGATGGGCTGTGTGGCCCAAGTGGCAGCCCTCCAGGTCCATCAGGACAGCCAGCACCAGACAGAGAGCCACCAGAGGCAGGATGCAGGGAGCGGGCACTGTGGGCAGCCTGCAGCTAGGATCCCTGCCACTCCACAACAGAGAGAGCCAGGCCGCCTCCCCAGCACAGCTGCCGCCCATAAGCCACCCTCCCCAGGTAGCCCATTCCACAGCCCACAGGACCAGAGGTGCCTAAGCCATGACCTGGGCCTGTGCTGGCCCAGAGAGGGACAGAGGGGTCAGCTGGACTCCTCACTAAACCCCCACGGCCCCTCGCAAGGAACGTGGGACTTTGCTTCCCACAGCCAGAGGAAGGGAGCCACCTCCACAAGTCCCACAGACGGCCGTAGCCACTGCCTGGCCCGTGAGTGCATCCGGTCTGGCCAGCTGGAGGTGGGGATGAACAGGCCAGCCGTGGCTGGGCCCCACCTGTAGGACGGTGGGCTGGCACGCAGAGGACCTGCCTCTCGCCACTTTATGCTCACATTCTGCTGGTGAGAACCTGAGACCCAGGTTGGTGGCAGGGGAGAGGCAGGGCTCAGGCAAAGGGAGGGGCATTTAACATGTGAGGCCTCCTTGACTAAACCTGCCAGCTCAGCCACAGCCAGTATTTCGCAGTCAAGGGCAAGGATGGCTACCAAGCTACAGATGCCTCACTGACTCCTCAACAAGGAAGCAAAGAGTCTGACTCTGGTGGTTATGGCCATGCCTGTGGAGAGGCTCAGGCTTGAGATTTATGAGAAGGAGATGGGTGCATATCATAAATTTGAAGTAGAGTAAGCCAAGACATCTGTAGGCAGGGTTGAAAATAACAAATCATGGGTGAGAGATTGGGAGCTAGGAGGAATGGGAGGAAGTAGCCAGGAGCCAACAGACCACTCAGGCCAACTGCCACCCCACTGCGCTCCCAGGATAAGACACCACGTACACCTGTTGGTCCCTTCACCACAGCAGGATGAGAAGAACAGACCCTGTCTCCACATGAGCCCCAAACTGACAGATGTCACATTGTGCAGACAGTCTGTCAGTGCCAGCCTGTCCCTGTGGACCCAAGTCAATGGGCATCAGTGGAATCTGTCACACATTGTCCCATACTTGTTCTCTTCCTAACTGAAGCTGTGGATGACCACGGGAAGAAGTGGAGTTCTTCACAACGGTGTTATTCTGCCTGTGAGTAGCAAAGCCTTCTGGTTCCTCTCCCCCTCCGCATGTCAGCATTCCTCTCTACCCTTCAGGAAAACACCCTTTTGGATGGCTGTACCCCCAGGAAAGCCACAGTACATGCTCAGAACCAGGAGGGAAAGGGCAGGTGTGTGTGGGCCCCTCTGGGCCGGTGCCCAGAAAGCCAGATGCTGACTCTAGCCTGTTGGCAGGGCCTGCAGTGCAGGGACAGAACAACTCATCAAGACTTCTTCACAATTAGTTTGTACGTCAGCCAACATAGAGTGATTTGAATGATGAAGGCGACAGGCAGCATAACATTTGTCAGCAGGAGGAAAATGGGGAGCTCAGGTCATGCAGAAGTCAAAATTGCACAACTTTCTGTTGGGAAGAGATCAAGGTGGACCAGCTCTGATGGTGGGGAGAAGGCAGGGGGTGGAAGTCCAGACAGAGGAATACAGTCGGACAAGTTGAGGACAGGATCCCTGCTTCTCCCGATTGTCTGTGGCTTGACTTCCTGCTAGAAATACCCCCACGGCCCTCATAACAACTGCTTACTGAAGCCTGCTGTGTACACACAAGGCTCTTGGCCAGACCCATCCAGACCTTGGATGGGGAAGGCCCAGGGTCATCCTTTCTGTGAAGCCATACTTGACTCCTCCCAGGATGCACACAAATTTTCACCCCTAGTGGGAATGAGCTCCCACTATGTGCCGTTACTCCTGTGGGCAGTGTACACACAGACGAGCTTATCTGATCCCTGCAGCAACTTATGTAGATGTTATTCTCATTTTTCAGATATAAAAACTAAGTCACAGAGCACTGATGGGACTTGCCCATAGCCATACATAGTTAGTGTGTGAGGTTGACGGGGTTTGGATCCTAGCTGCTTGGCACCAAAAGCCCAGCTCTTACCCAGACTCCAGAACTTCTCTCGCTGAACTGCAGCAAAAGCCTCTTCAAGTCTCCACTCCTTCCTTCTCGTGGGGCACAGATGTCCACACACCTACTGTGTTCCAGGCATGGGGCTCTGTGCTGGTTCCCGGCCCCCTGTTGCTGGGCTGACAGCTCCAGAGGGAGGCCACACCCCATTCGCCTCAAAGCCCTGTCACTTTGTAAGTGCTCAGTAAGTACTTGTTGAAAGAATGAAATATTAAAAGGTTGCACAAGTTTCTCTGATGTTTTGCTGACTGGGAGAGTAAGAGAGTTGCAGGTTTCAGACACGACTCTGACTCAGACAGCGTCCTCTCAGCAGAAGTAAGTTGTGGTTTTGGCAGGGCACCTCCTTGTCATGGAAGTTGGGGGAACTTCTGTAATGCGGGAAACCAGCCAAGCCTAAGATCACTTTGGAAGGACAGGAATTGAGGTGGTCCAGGCACTGTCAGGAAGGCCTAGGACCAGAAGGGGCAGGGAACAGAGTGCTCAAGTCCAGAGGATATGCAAGGGGGTTTGCAGTGACCCAGCAGCAGAGCAGCAGGAATAGGGGAACCAAATCAAGGCTGTCTTGGAAGAAGCCTCTGGCCCAGTGGCTGTCTGGGGAGCAGTTTAGACAATACCAACATGTGGTCCCACCTCTCGAGATTCTTATCCAGTGACCTGGGGTGGTGTCCCCAGAAGTGACCTGTTAGTCACCTTGCTGAGAGAATGGAGGTGGGGGTGTGTGACCCTCCTCTATGTCTGGGGCTCAGAAGCCCCTCAGCCCATTTCTCCCTCCATATATCTCCCTCAGGCTGCTCCTCCCAGGGAGATTTCCAGGCAGTGCCAGCTGAATGGGGCTCCTCAGGCTCACAGGCATCCAGGCTTCACCTAAGGATGACCCACTCTCAGGGGAAAGAGGGAGACTGCTGGAACCAGCTCCTGGATTGGATGCTATTGAGGTTACAACGGTGAACAAAATGTAAAATAAACACAATCTGCAGCAATCCTGAGACGTAGGTACTGCTGTCTCTAGTTCACAGCTGACCCCACAGAGCTGTGATTCACCAGAGTCACACAGTAGTTAAGTGGGGAACCAGGTTTCATGCCCTGCCTCTCAGTGTTGCACACAATCTGAGAAATGCGGGGGCAGAGTGGGAGCAGGTAGTCTCCCAGCAATCTCTGACCCTGGGTGCAGCCTCGGCCCTGCAATGGGTGGTCCAGGATGTACCGGGGGGTGGGAGAAAGGACAGGAGGCATCTCTGAGCAGAAGAAGGGTGAAGGCGAGCACTGGCCAGGGCTGCTGCTTCCACCACATCAGGGCTTGCTTGTTTGCTTGAATGGGGAATAAATACACATGATATAAATCTTAAGATGCACAGAGGAAAACCAGTGTAAAGTGAATCTCATCCTTCCTCCTTTACCCCTCTCTTACTTTGATTACAAAATTTATTCCTGCTACTACAACCAGTCCAAACAATGTGAAGCATAGGCCTCCACCCTTCTCCATCCTTCTCGAGGACTGGTGTGTGTCCTCAGACCCATTCTATGCCCAGGACATAAGCATTCACGAAAACAGGAATGTGTATGCACAGAAAAGGAGAAGTTATTTTCTTATGAAAAAGAGGTGAGTCCTTTTTCACTGCACAGCAAGCCCAACATCTCCCTGGAGCTTCAGGCTCCAACATCAGGCAGACCACACCCCTCCCTGTGCACCTTCACCTTTGCATACTTGAGCTAGTCTTTCTGTGGGATACATTCTGGGTCATAAGCCATGCACATTAAAAATTTTTGATCAATGTTGCCATATTGTCCTCCAAAAGGGACAAAAGATTGAAATGTTAATGTTCGGATTTACAAAGCAGATATATTCATTCCCTATGGCTGCTGTAACAAATTACCACAAATTAAGTGGCTTAAAACAACACAAATTTATTAGACCTCTGGAGGTTGGAAGTCTAAAATCCAGGTGTTGACAGACCTTATTCCTTCTGGAGACTCTAGGAGACAATCCATTTCCTGTCTTTTCCAGTTGCTAGAAACCACCTGCATTCGCTGGCTTATGGCCTCCTCTGTCTTCAAAGCACATTTTGCTCCAACCTCTCTTTCTATAGTCCTGTATTCTTTTTCTGACTTTCACCCTCTTGCCTCCCTCTTAGAAGGACCCTTGTGATTACGTTTGGCCCACTTGGATAATCCACGACTTCTCCATCTCAAGATCCTTTATTTACATCTGCAAAGCCCCTTTTGCCATCTCAAATATCATGTTCACAGATTCCAGAGATTAGGACATGGAAATCTTTTGGGGGGGCATTATTCAGCCTACCCTCTGGCCTTAAAGACACATCCATCCATATGCAAAATGCATTTACCCCCCCAGCACCTGCCGAAATATCTGAGAGTCCTAAAGGCAGAGACCACACTGGGGTCATCTCCATGTCCCCTCACTCAGCAGAGGACTGTAAGCCCTTATAGGTTTCAGTCATTATTTATAAAACTTACTCTCCAGTAATTTTTTTTTTAAGAAAGTGAGATATAAGCAATAAATCTTAAGTAATTAATTAACACATGAAAGCACAGATTTCACAGCTCAGGCCAGCAAGAACCCTAGGCAGGGCATTCCAGAAGTGGCCACACAGGAGAGCTTCCTCCTGGGACATAGCCATCTGGCCCCACCAGGTGGTTACTTACAGAACAGGGCTCCCAGGGGCTGGCTGAGTCTGATCATATAGGAGACCCAGGGCAGGTCTCAGGACCTCCTCTTCATCCAGGTCCTATGCAGGTAGGGGTGGGGAGGGAGATGATGCAGGCCAGGAAGGGGCTGCCTTACTCTGGGATTCATCAATGTGAGAGGTGGAGCTAGTGGGTTAGAGGTAGAGCCCCTCTGGAAATGTGTCTGTGGCCCAGGCCCCAGGGAAATCAGATCCCTATCTTAACCCTGGAGCCCTGGTGATGAAGAGCTTGGCTGCTAACCAGAGGGTCAGCAGTTCAAATCCACTAGCTGCTCCTTGGAAACTCCCTATGGGGCAGTTCTACTCCATCCTATAGAATTAGAATCAGAATCCACAGGGTGGCAATGGGTTTATATTAACACTGGCAACCAAGACATCATCTCACGCTTTCTTTATCTTACATTCCCAGAAAGTTCCTATCAACATGATTATAGCAGGCATAATCAATTTATGATGCTTCATTATTTATCTAACTTATAAAAGTCTGGGCACCAACTTCCCATTGCAGCTCTGGCATATATAAAAGAGTTTGGAAGTTGTCACTGTCAACTTTATAACAAGAAAAGCTGGGCAAACTGAAAATCGGTGACTTTTCTTGATCCATCAGAGAACTGAGAGCACAGGGAAGACCACCACCCTGAAATCTAGAGAGACAGGTGCATCCAGAGAGATACAGCATGCAGCCAAGATCTGTGTATGTAAGGATGACTGTAAGAATCAGCTGCAAGTTGATTCCTATGAGCTAGAGGTCAAATATACTCCCATTCTCCAACTTCTCCACCATTTATAACACCAGCTCTTCCCGCCATGGCATTCTTTCTCTGTTGAGTTCAATAATT
This sequence comes from Dugong dugon, assembly GCA_030035585.1. Classification (NCBI taxonomy): domain Eukaryota; kingdom Metazoa; phylum Chordata; class Mammalia; order Sirenia; family Dugongidae; genus Dugong; species Dugong dugon. The sequence continues at coordinate 71,538,305 of CM057461.1, forward strand.
CACTGAAATGGTCACAGAGAATGCATGGAATCAACATAACTGCAATAACAACTCCCCAGGTTCTTCTTCCTAACAAAGGCCTACTTCACAGGGTGAGGGACTTAGCCAGAGGGCTATTCTGAAATCTTTTCCAAGCTAAGGTAAGGGAACTCTGCCTCACTCCAGTCCTCTCCAGCTTTCCTTTCTAACCTAAAAGGGGAAAAAAGTAACTCAAGCTATAGTCAACAGGTGAGGGCTATAAGAAAATAGATTGGAAGCACTGTGGCCAAGGAAGGAACTTGGAGACAGGAATGAAAAGCTTTCTGATGGAGACACTTCTGAGGTCTAGCTTTCTGACCAAGACACTTCTGAGGTCTGACTTCACCCTTAGACACAACCCACTAGAAGTTATCAATGTTAGTTGCCTTCAAGTTAGCTCTGATTCATGGCAACCTTATGTATAATGGAACAAAGTGTTGCCAGTCCTGCTCCATCTTCATGATCCTTAGTATGTTTGAGTACATTGTTAGCTATTGGGTCAATCCATCTAATTAAGTGTTGCCCTCATTTTTGCTGATACTCTACTTTACCAAACGTGATGTCTTTTTCTAGATATTGATCTTTCCTGATGACACATCCGAAGTAAGCAAGTTGAAAACATAAGTAAACCTCTTTCTGGTATTCTCTACTTTCATCCAAGATCAATCTAGCAACATCAGTGATATCTCTCTTTCCACATTCTCTTCTGAATGTGACTTGAACTTCTGGCAGTCCCCTGTTGGTCACCTGAAGATTAGAAGATAAGAAAATTCCTGTCCCTTCCATCCCCAAGTCCTACCACCACACTAACAAATATTTAGTAATAATAACTGTAGGTTACAGTTTAAAGAGCTGTAAGACAAAGACTCTCTGAGGAGCAGAACAAAGGGAAGCATCAAAGACAAGAGGGAAGGAAAAAGCAATCCCACTAGAGCAATTTGAAGCCTCTGATGGTTATGACAGATATTAAAAACAGCCCAATTCTTGGCCAAATTAACATAAATCCTTACACTAAAAGCATATTTACCTCAGTAGCTATTACCATAAAAAAGCATGTCTGGGTTTCAACAAAAAAATTGCAAAGCATGATAAAAAGTAAGAAAAAAACCACACTCTGAAGAGACAATGCAATCATCATAATCAGACTCAATATGACAGATGTTGGAATTATCAGACAGGGAAAATAAAATAACTATGATTAATATGTTAAGGGCTCTCATGGAAAATGTACACAGCATGCAAGAACAGGTGGGTAACGTAAGCATAGAAAAATAATTCTAAGAAAGAATGAGAAGAAAATGCTAGAAATAAAAAAAAAAAAACCTGACAGAATGAAGAATGCCTTCAATATACTCAATAGTAAACATAGCTGAGTAATGAATTCATGAACCTGAAGCTAGGTAAATAGAAACTTCTCAAACTGAAGAACAAAGAGAGAGAGAAGAATAGAACATGTAAGAACTGTGGACAACATCAAAAGGTGCAACGTACATGTAATTGGAATACTAGAGGAGAAGAAAGAATAGTGCATGAAAAATATTGAAGAAATAATGTCTGAGAACTTTCCAAATTAATAACAGACACCAAACCACAGGTATAAAAAGCTCCGAGAATACTAAAGAAGATAAATACTAAACACACATTATATTCAAACTGCAGAAATCAAAGACAAAGAGAAAATTTGGAAGAAAGTTAAGGGGTTGGAGGGGAGGGTTGAGCATACTTTTCCCACAGAGGAACATGAATAAGAATTGTACCAGACTTCTCATCAGAAACCATGAAAGCAAGAAGAGAGTGGAGTGAAATCTTTAAATTCTTTAAAGAGAAAACTGGCAACCTAGAATTCTATATCTAGAGAAATTATCTTTCAAAATTAAAGGAGAATTAAAGGCTTTCTCAGACAAACAAAAATTGAAGGAATTAATTGCCAAGAGACCTCCCCTGAAAGAAACATTAAAGGATGTTCTTTAGATAGAAGGAAAATAATATAGGTCAAAAACTTGGATCTACATAAGGAAAGACAGAGCATCAGAAAAGGAATAAATCAAGGTAAAATAAATTCTTTTAGTTTTCTTATTCTTAATTGGCCGAAAAGATTACTGTTCACTCAAAGCAACGATAATAACAATGTATTGGATATTAATGGCATATAGATAACTAACATGAATATCAGCAATATCACAAAGTAGAGAATAAATTTAATAAATAAAAAACATTTTTAAAAATGGTAGTTTTTTAAATTTTATTTTATATATATATATATATTTTTTTATTGTACTTCAGGTGAAGACTTACAGAACAAATAGTTTCTCATGAAACAGTAGTACACATATTGTTTTATGACATTGGTTAACAACCCCACAACATGTCAACCCTCTAACTTCTCAACCTTTTTTTTTTTTTGGTGAAAATACACATAGCCAAAGATACACCATTTCAAAAATTTCTACATGCACAGTTCAGTGACATTGACTACGCTCTTCCAATTGTGCTGTTATTCTCCCTTAAGATGAAGGCTTACAGAACAAAATAGTTTCTCATTTAATAGTTACTACAAATGTTGCCCTATGACAATGATTAACAATCTCACAACACATCAACGATATCCTTACTCAACCTTGGGTTCCCTATCACCAGCTTCCTTGTCCCCGTCTGCCTTCTGGCCCTTGTCACTGGACTCCTGTACCTCGTTAGCCTCATTTGGTTTTACGGGGCTGTCCACTCCCAGGCTGAACGGTGAACCTCAGAGATAACCTCACCACTGAGCTAAAAGGGTGTCTGGGGGCCATACTCTGGGGCTTTCTCCAGTCTCCTTTAGCCCAGTAAATCTGGTCTTTTTTTTGTGAGTTAGAATTATGTTCTACATCCTTCTCCAGCTCTGTCCAGAACCCTCTAAAAATGGTAGATTTTATTCCAGCTTTATCAACAATCACTTTAAATGTGAATGGTCCAAACAAATCAAAAAGAGACAGAGATCATGAGATTGGATAAAAAATAAATAAAAAGACATGCTGTCTACAAGAAACCTACTTTAAATATAAAGAGAGTACCTGTATTAATTTCAGACCAAGTCGACAATAGTACAAGGGATAAAGAGGACCATTATATAATGTAAATGAGTTAATTTTCCAAGAAGACACAGTTCTAATTTTGTATGCACCTAACAGCAGAGCATCAAAATACGGAAGGCAAGAACTGATAGTACTGAAAAGCGAAATAGACAAACCCACTATTATAGCACCGCTCCATCAGTAATTGATAGATCAAGCAGGTAGAAAATAAGTAAGCATTATTAATCAGCTTTATCTAATGATATATACAGAACACTGTATCCAACAGCAGCAAAATACACATTTTTCCCAATTGCACATGGAACACTCACTAAGATAGATCACACTTGGCACATGAAACACACACTTTAACAAATTGAAAAGAATAGTAATCATAAAAAGTATGTTCTCAGACCATATCCAAATTATACTAGAAATCAGTGACAAAAACCTAGCTGGAAAATCCTAAGTATTTGGAAATTAAGCAACACACTTCTTCTTCTTCTTTTTTAAATAGTAGTTTATTGAGTTTTTGTTGAAAGTTTAGACAGCAAATTAGGTTCCCATTTGACAAGTTCTATACAAAGTGTTCAGTGACAGTTATATTTTTCACAATATGTCAACACTCTCTTTAACTGCATTCTGGTTGTTCCATTTCCAGTACTCTAGTTTCCCTGTAAAATCATTATCCCTTCTACCCCCATCTGATGAGGTTAACCCAGCTGTGTCTGAAGAGTCTTTGTCTGAGACGTCCATGAGGGCATCCTCTGAGGCAAATGCCTTACAAGACATTGCTGAATGTCCTCAGGACCTACCCCCACCACCCATTTTGCTTCTAGACATGATTAGGCTGAAGTACCAGCAAATCCCAAGAAGTGAAGTACAAAGTTTGACCCACCAGGCATTATGCTACACTCCAAAAGAACTGCTTGATTTTTCTAAGATATACAAACAGAAACCTGGGGAATATATGTGGAAATGACTATTAAAGGAGTGGGATAATGGTGCAAGGAACATGTTATGGATTGAATTGTGTCTCCCAAAAATATGTGTTGTAAATCCTGACCTCTATGCCTGTGGTTATAATCCAATTTGGGAATGGGTTATGTTAATTAGGCTGTGTAGGGTGTATCCTGAGTCAATTTCTTTTGAGATATAAAAGAATTTAAACAAGCCAGCCGAGTAGAGTTAGGGGAAGAGAGATGCCAAACCACAAGAAGATTGCCCAGGAGCAGAAGCTCAGAAGAGAGAAGGACTTTTCTCCAGAGCTGTCAGAAAGAGACAGTCTTCCCCTAGAGCCGGCACCCTGAATTCAGATTTCTAGCCTCCTAAACTGTGAGAAAACAGATTTCTGCTTGTTAAAGCCACCCATTTGCGGTTTCTCTGTTAAAACTGGATCAGTCTGAGTTTATAGATATGGGCCTCTAAGTAGAGATTCTTCATTCAGTGTTTCAGCTCAAGAGGTTAGAAAAGGATCTAATAGTTTATTTGGTTGGTTGACTGAAACATGGATTAAGAGGTGGCCTACACTAAACCAAGTTGAAATGCCAGAACTGCCTGGGTATATTGTAGAAGAAGGTAGCATGTTAGAGTGGATTTATCAATTTTGGCCCATAGACCCACACAGAGAGTGCCAAGAATACACACCTTTCACCACAACTGTAAGGAACAAATTTGTGGAGGGAGCCTCAGCATCCTTGAAGACTGCTGTGGTTGCTGTTTTATGTAGGTCAGATTTTACAGTGCGAACTGCCCTAACTGAATTAAGACACCTAACTTCAATGGGGCTAACTGGACCCTGCAGTGGTAGAGGCCAAGTGGCAGTACTTAATCGACAAAAACAAGGTGGGCATGGTTACCATAGAGGAAAGCAAAGTCAAAGCAGTAATCAGAGTAGTCTGACTTACATGGACTTATGGCACTGGCTACTTAGTCACGGTGTCCCTAGGAGTGAAACTGTTGGGAATCTACTAAAAATTTACTTGATCTGTACTAGCAGAAGAATTCTAGATCAAGTGAATGGCAGTCTAACTTGAATCGCCAGAATAGAGAGTCATGGCCCCTCAGTCAATGCCAAGACTTGAACCAGTTTACAACCCACAACTCCTTGAATGAAGGAGAGGCCAAGTCCGCTTGAGGAAGAACACCACTACCCTGCCAAAAATTTATACTCTTAATATTTCTTCCAGTCTTCCCCAAAGGAATCTGCAGCCTTTTAGAAGAATGATTGTTAATTGGGGAAAAGTAAGTAATCAAACTTTTCAGAGATTGATGGATACTGGCTCTGAACTGACACTAATTCCAGGAGACTCAAATGTCACTGTGGCCCACCAGTCAGAGTAGGAGTGTATGGAGGTCAGGTTATCAATAGAGTCTTAGCTCGGGTCCATATCACAGTGGGTCCCTGAACCCACCCTATAGTGATTTTCCCAATTCCAGAATGCATAATTGGAATAGATACATTCAGCAACTGGCAGAATCCCCACATTGGATCCCTGACAATGTGTAGTAAGGGCTATTATGGTAGGAAAGGCCAAGTGGAAGCCATTAGAACTGCCCCTACCTAGGAAACTAGTAAGCCAAAAACAATACTGCATTCCTGGAACAATTGCAGAGATTACTGCCACCATCAAGGGCTTGAAGGAGGCAGGGTGGTGATTCCAACCACATTCTTATTCAACTCACCTATTTGGCATATGCAAAATCAGATGCATCTTGGAAAATGATAGCAGATTATCAAAAACTTAACCAGAGGGTGACTCCAATTGCAGTTGCTGTTCCAGGTGTGGTTTCATTGCTTGAAAAAATTAATACATCTCCTGGTAACCTGGTATGATATGGCCAATGTCTTTTTCTCAATCCCTGTTTTGAAGGACCACCAAACCACCAGAAGCAGTTTGTCTTCACCTGGCAAGGCCAGCAATACTGTTCTACCTCAGAGGTATACCAACTCTCCAGCCCTATGTCATAATTTATTCTGCAGGGACTTTGATCACCTTTCCCTTCTACAAGACATCACTCTAGTCCACTACACTGATGATATTACGCTGATTGGACCTAGTAAGGAAGAAGTATCAATGACTCTAGACTTAGTGGTAAGACATTTGCATGCTAGAGGGTGGGAAATTAACCCAACAAAAATTCAGGTATCTTCCACCTCAGTGAAATTTCTAGGGGTCCAGTGGTGTGAGGCATGTCTCGATATTCCTTCAAAAGTGAAGGATAAGTTGTTGCATCTGGCCTCTCCTACAGCTAAAAATGAGGCACAACACCTGGTAGATCTCTTTTGATTTTGGAGACAACATATCCCTCATTTGGGTGTGCTTCTCCAACCTATTTATTAAGTGACTCAAAAAGCTGTTAGTTTTGAGTGGGGCCCAGGAAAAGAAAAGACTCTGAAATAGGTCCAGGCTGCTGTGCAAGCAGCTTTGCTACTTGGACCATATGATCCAGCTGATCCAATGGTGCTCGAAGTGTCAGTGGCAGACAGAGATACTGGCTGAAGTCTTTGGAAGGCCCCTATTGGTGAATCACAGCGCAGACCCTTAGGATTATACAGCTAAGCCTTGCCATCCTCTGCAGATAACTGCTCTTCTTTTGAGAAACAGCTTTTGGCTTGTTACTGGTCCTTAGTAGAGACTGAATACTTAATCATGGGCCACCAAGTTACCATGCTACCAGAGATGTCCATCATGAACTGGGTGTTATCTGATCCATAGAGTCATAAAGTTGAACATGCACAGCAGCACTCCATCATTAAATGGAAGTGGTATATATGAGAATGGTATTGAGAAGGACCTGAAGGCACAAGTAAGTTTATGAGAAAATGACTCAAATGCCCATGGTCCCCACAATTTTCACATTACCTTCTCTCTCCAGTCTGCACCTATGGCCTCATAGGGAGTTCCTTATAATCAGCTGACTGAGGAAGAGAAAACCCATGCCTGGCTTACAGATAGTTGTGTGTGATATGCAGGCACAACTCAAAAGTGAACAGCAGCAGCACTGCAGCCTCTTTCTGGGACCTCCCTGAAGGACACTGGGGAATGGAAATCCTTCCAATGAGCAGAACTTCAAACAGAGCACCTGGCTGTTCATTTTGCTTGGAAGGAGAAATGGCCAGATGTGTGATAGTATACTGATTCATGGGCTATGGTCAATGGTTTGGCTTGATGATCAGGGGCTTGAAAGGAACATGATTGGAAAATTGGTGACAAGGAGGTATGGGGAAGAGATATCTGGATAGACCTTTCTGAATGGGCTAAAGAAGTGAAAATATTTGTGTCTCATGTGAATGCTTACCAAAGGGTGACCTTGGCAGAGGAGGATTTTAACAATCAAGTGGATATGATGATGTGCTCTCTTTCCCCAGCCACTGCTGTCATTCCCCAATGGGCTCATGAAAAAAGTGGTAGGGATTGAGGTTATGCATGGGCTCAGCAAAATGGGCTTCCACTGACCAAAGCTGACTTGGCTACAGCCACTAATGAATTCCAAATCTGCCAGCAGCAGAGACCAACACTGAGTCCCCGATATGGCACTACTCCTCGGGGTGATCAGCTGGCAACCTGATTACATTGGACCACTTGCATTATGGAAAGGACAGCGTTTTGTTCCTACTGGGATTGAAACTTATTCTGGATATGGATTTGCCTTCCTTGCATGAGTGCTTCTACAAAAACTACCATCTGTGGACTTACAGACTGCCTTATCCACCATCATGGTATCCCACACAGCATTGCCTCAGATCAAGGAACTCACTTCACAGAAAATGAAGTGCAGCATTGGGCCTATGCTCATGGAATTCACTGGTGTTGCTGAGTTCCCTGTCATCCTGAAGCAACTGGCTCGATATAATGATGGAATGGACTTTTAAAGACGTAATTACTGCACCAGCTAGGTGGCAATACCTTCCAAAGCTGGGGCAATGTTTTCCAGGAGGCTGTGTATGCTCTGAACCAGCATCCAATATATGATGCTGTTTCTCATATATCTAGGATTTATGGGTCCAGGAATCGAGGGGTCGAAATGAGAGTGGCACCACGCACTATTACCCCTACTGACCCACTTGCAAAATTTTTGCTTCCTGTCCCCATGACCCTATGCTCTGTGGGTGTAGAGGTCTTAGTTCCAAAGGGAGGAATGCTCCCACCTGGAGACACATCACTGACTCTATTGAACTGGAAGTTAATAATGTCACCCAGCCACTTTGAGTTCCTCATGCCTCTGGATCAACAAAGAAGGGAGCTACCATATTGGCTGGTGTGATTGATCCTGATTACCAAAGGGAAGTCAGATTGATATTATGTAACAGAGGTAGAGTATATTTGGAATGCAGGAGCTCCTTTAGAGTATCTCGTAGTAGTACCATGCCCTGTGATTAAAGTCAATGGAAAATTACAGCAAGCCAATTCCGACATGGAGCCCTGGTGGAATTCTGACACGACTGCTAATGACCCAGACCCTTCAGGAATGAAGGTTTGGGTCACCTCATCAGGCAAAGAAAGAGATGAGGTGCTTGCTGGGGGCAAAGGGAATATGACATGGGTGGTGGAAGAAGGTAGTTCTAAATACCACATGACCAGTTGCAGAAATGAAGATTGTAATTATTATGAGTATTTCTTCCTTGTTTTGTTGTATGTGTGTACATATATATATATATATATATGCATATTGTGTGTGTGTATATATGTAAATATATATATATATATATACATATGACAAATATCTTTCTTTTCTTCCCTCCCTTATCCCATTACTTATTATAAAATATAAGATGTATGCAGGAGCTAGTGAGTTTTCAGTTGTATGCATGTTAGTTGTATCATGTTAGGTCCAAGTATGACTTTGTAATTGTTTTTATTTAGAAATTAAGTGTGGTTTAAGGAGATGGGTACAGGTGCCAAGTTGAAAAGGGGTGGATGATGATGGTTAATGTTACGTGTCAACTTGGCTAGGCCATGATTCCCAGTGGTTTGGCAGACATTATGTAATCATTCTCCATTCTCTGATCTGATGTGAACAGCCAATCAGTTGGAAGGGGAGTTTCCTTGGAGGTGTAGCCTGCATCCAATATATATATGGATGTTCTGGAAAAGCTCTCTTTTCTGTTTCTGATTTGGCAACTGTTTATCTATCTGTATATTTGGTATCTATCTGATAAGGGTTTAATCTAACCTCTGGTTCTTGGTATGTGGGAAAACTTCAGCCTGCTGCCTGACCTGCAGATTTTTGATTCATCAGCCCCTGCAACAACTTGAGTCAGGAGGATCCTCCAACCTGATGCCTGACCCATGGATTTGGGACTTGCCAGCCTCCACAATAGTGTGATCCATTTCCTTGAAATAAATTCCTCTCTGTATATTTTTATATATGCTTCACCGGTTTTGCTCCTCTAGAAAATCCAGTGTAAGACAGCAATTTTCTCTATTAGAGACTTCATCTATTTTATGTTTTATTTATAGGGACCTTAGATCTTTGGTTACTATTAAAAGGTTTTTTTTCCTTTTTACATATTCTAAGTTTTTGTTTCTAGGGCATTTTCATTTTTATGGGGATCAAATACTATAATGCAAAGAAGAACTACTGGTTGGTTTTCCCAGGGCAGTTAAACATAGAATCACAAAAAGTTAAACATAGAATTACTATACTTTGTATGACCCAGCAATTCTACTCCTAGGTATAGGCCTAAAAGACTTGAAAGCAGGAAATGAAACAGATACCTGTACACCAATGTTCACTGCAGCATTATTCACAAGAGCCAAAAGGTAGAAACAACCCAAGTTCTTCCCACCATGTTCAGAGGTCACAAGTTCAGGCCACCCCCTTTCCTGGGCACCGTCCCCTCTTCTCCCTGCTCAGCAACAGGTGCAAGCTCAGAACAGCCTGACTCTTGACTCTTCTGAACTGTGACTGATTAAATTTTCTGTTGTGTCATTGATTGCTGTTGATTCAGTTGAGGACCTCTGCTCCAAAGTGCTAAGTCATAATTTGGAAGGGGTCAAGCTGAGTTTCCAAAGATTGAATTGAATTGTGTCCTCCAAATATATGTGTTGTAAATCCTACTATACCTGTGGTTTTCTTTGTTATGTTAATGAGACAGTATTAATGTAGGATGTGTTTTGAGTCAATCACTTCTGAGATATAAAAAGAGCAGATTACAGAGATGCAAGCAGAGATGGGGTAAGATAGATGCCAAGCCACATGAAGATCACCAAGGAGCCAAGGAATAGAAGCTAAGGAGACAAGGACCTTCCCCCAGCACTGACAGAGGCAGAAAACTTTTGCCTAGAGCCAACACCTTGAATTCAGACTTCTAGCCTCCTGAACAGTGAGAAAATGAATTTCTGTTCGTTAAAGCCACTCACTTGTGGTATTTCTGTTATAGCAGCACTAGATAACTAAGACAAATGGTAAAGGGGTGCAAGAAAGAGAATGTAGCCAGAGCCACCAAGTGTCACCCCCTGGGGCCATGGGACAGGAGCAAGAGTGCTGTGAGGCAGAACATTCACACGTCATGCTGTCTGGCTGGTTACTTATCTTCTCTGAGCAGAGGAAAAGGTCACCGACTGTCCTGGTTTGCCCAGAACTGAGTGGTTCCCAGGACATAGTACTTTTAGTGCTAAAACTGGGAAAATCAGGGCAAATTTAAACAAGCCAGGGACCCCAAAAGGGGCATGAGCTGAACAAGATGTGTCCTAGGACGAGCTACATAATTTGCAGGGCCCAGCACAGAATGAAATTCAAGGCCCCTTGTTCAAAAAATATTAAGAGCAAAAGAATAAAGTTGGACCCAAGCTTCATACCATATATAAAAATTAACTCAAAATGGATCAGTGACCTAAATTTAAGAACTAAAACCATACAACTGTTATAAGAAAGCATGGGGTAAAAGTTTGGGACCTAATTTTTAACAATGAATTTTTATTTTAATTTATGTTATTTTTTATATTTTAAATATTTATTTATTTATTTTTTCATTGTACATTAGATGAAGGTTTACAGGAAAAACTACCCTCTCATTAAACCGTTAGTACATACACTGTTTTATGACATTGGTTAAGAAACCCATGACATGTCCATACTCTCTCTTCTTGAACTTGGGGTCCCCATTACCAGCTTTCCAATCTCCTCCTGCCTTCTAGTCCTTGCCCCTGGGCTGGTGTGGCCTTTGAGTCTCATTTTGTCCTGTAGGCCTGTCCAATCTGTGATTAAAAGGTGAACTTTTAGCTGGAGTGATTCATTACTGAGCTAAAAGGGCGTCTGGGAGCCATACTCTTGGGGTTTCTCCAGTCTCTGTCAGGCCAGTAGGTCTAGTCTTTTTCTGAGTTAGAATTTTGTTCTACATTTTTCTCCAGTTCTGTCCGGGACCCTCTATTGTGATCCCTATCAGAGCAGTCAGTGGTGGTAGCCAGGCACCATCTAGTTGTGCTGGACTCAGTTTGGTGGAGGCCGTGGTAGTTGCGGTCTATTAGTCCTTTGGACTACTCTTTCCCTTGTGTGTTTAGCTTTCTTCATTTTCCTTTGCTCCTGAAGGGGTGAGACCAGTGAGTATCTTAGATGGCTGCTCACAGGCTTTTAAGACCCCAGAATCTACTCACCAAAGTAGAATGTAGAACGTTTTCTTAATAAACTGTCATGCCAATTGAGCTAGATGTTCCCTGAGACCATGGTCCTCACAGCCCTCAGCCCAGTCCCTAAGGGAGTTTAGATTTGTCCATGGAGCTTCCGTGACCTTACTCTGAACAAGTTGTGCTGGCTTCCCCAATACTGTGTACTGTCTTACCATTCACCAAAGTTACCAGTTGTCTATTTGGTGTTTTCCCACCCCCATCCCTACCCTCCTTCATAACCATCAAAGATTGTTTCTTTTTGTGTGTAAACCATTTCATGAGTTTTTAGAGTAGTGGTCTCATACAATATCTGTCATTTTGTGATTGACTTATTTCACTCAGCATAATGACTTCCAGATTCATCCATGTTGTGAGATGCTTCGAAGATTCATCATTATTCTTTATCATTGCATAGTACTCCATTGTGTGTATGTACCATAGTTCGTTTATCCATTCATCTGTTGTTGGGCATCTAGGTTGTTTCCATCTTTTGCTATTGTGAACAATGCTGCAGTGAATATGGGTGTGCATATGTCTATTCGTGTGACAGCTCTTATTTCTCTAGGATATATTTCTAGGAGTGACATTGCTGGATCATATGGTATTTCTATTTCTAGCTTTCTAATGAGGCACCATATCGTTTTCTAAAATGGTTGTACCATTTTGAATTCCCACCAGCAGCATAAGAGCTCCAATCTCCCCACAGCCCTTCTAACATTTGTTATTTTCTGTTTTTTTGATTCATGCCAGTAATGCTGGGGTGAGATGGTATCACATTGTGGTTTTGATTTGCATTTCTTGGTGGCTAGTTATTCCGAGCATTTCCTCATCTGTCTGTCAGCCACCTGAATGTCTTTTTTGGTGAAGTGTCTGTTCATTTCCTTTGCCCACTTTTTAATTGGATTATTTGTCTTTTTGTTGTAGAGGTGTTGGATTTTCCTATAGATTTTAGAGATTTGACCTTTGTCAGATTTGTAATAGCTGAAAATTTTTTCCCAGGTTCTCTTTTTACTCTTTTGATGTAGTCTTTTAATGAGCATATGTGTTTAATTTTTAGAAGATCCCAGTTATCTAGCTTATCTTCTGGAGTTTGTATGTTGTTATTATGGTTTGTATCCTGCTAATGCCGTGTATTAGCGTCTCTAGCATTGATCTTTTTTTCCCCCCACTATGATCTTTATATTTTTGGTTTTATATTTAGGTCTTTGATCCATTGTGAATTAGTTTTTGTGTATGGTGTGAGGTAAGAGCCCTGTTTCATTTTTTGCAGATGGACATCCAGTTTTGGCAGCACCATTTGTTAAAAAGACTGTCTTTTCCCCATTTGATGGACTTTGGGCCCTTGTCAGGGACCAGGTGATCATAGGTGGATGGATTTATATCTGGGTTCTTGATTCTGTTCCATTGGTCAATGTTTCTGTCATTGTACCAGTACCAGGCTGTTTTGACTATGATAGCTGTATAAGAGGTTCTGAGGTCAGGTATTAGGGTTGTTCTGGCTTCATAGAATGAACTCGGAAGTGTTGCTTCATTTTCTATGTTCTGAAATATTTTGAGTAGTATTGGTGTAAGCTCTTCTCTGAATGTTTGGTAGAATTCTCCAGTGAAGCCATCTGGGCCAGGGCTTTTTTTTGTTGTTGTTGGGAGTTTTTTTTTTAATTACCTTTTCAATCCATTCTCTTGTTATGGGTCCGTTCAGATTATCAACATCAGTTTGTGATAGTTTGGGTAGGTAATGTGTTTCTAGAAATTTATCCATTTCCTTTAGGTTTTCAAATTTGTTATAGTTTTTCGTGATACTCTGTTATGATCCTTTTTATTTCAGTTGGGTCTGTTGTAATGGTTTGGGTTATTTGTGTCCTCTCCTGTTTTTTTTTTTTTTGTCAATTTGGCCAGTGGTTTGTCAATTTTGTTGAACCTTTCAAAGAACCAACTTTTGGTTTTGTTGATTCTTTCTATTGTTTTTCTATTTTCTATTTCATTTATTTCTATTCTTTATTATTTCCTTTCTTCTGGTGGCTGTAGGCTTCTTTTGCTGTTCCCTTTCTATTTGTTCAAGCTGTGTAGCTAATGTTTTGATTTTGTCCCTTTCTTCTTTTTTGATGTGTGCATCTATTGCTATAAATTGTCCTCTCAGGACTGCCTTTGCTGTGTCCCAAAGGTTTTGGTATGTTGCAGTTTCTTTCTCATTTGATTCTAGGAATTTTTTGATTCCATCTTTGATTTCTTCTATTACCCAGTGGTTTGTAAGCAGGGTGTTATTTAGTTTCAATATAATTGATTTTTTTCCCCTTGCTCTTCCTGTTGTTAATTTCTACCTTGATGGTGTTGTGATCAGAGAAGATACTTTGTATTATCTCAGTGTTTTGGATTTTGTTGATGGTTGCTTTGTGGCCTAAGATGTAGTCTATATTGGAGAATGTTCCTTGTGCATTGGAAGAATTGTGTACTTTGCAGCTGTTGGGTAGAGTGTTCTATATAAGTCTATGAGTTCAAGTTGGCTGATTGTGGCCTTTAAATCTTCTTTATCTTTGTTGAGTTTCTTTCTAGATAGTCTGTCCTTTACTGAGAGTGGTGTGTTGAAGTCTCCTACTATTACTGTGGAACTGTCGATTTCTCTTTTCAGTGCTGTTAGAGTTTGTTTTATGTATTTTGGAGCCCTCTCATTGGGTGCGTAGATGTTTATTATGGTTATGTCTTCATGATGGATCATCCCTTTAATCATGATATACTGCTCTTCTTTGTCTTTCATGGTGGATTTTGTTTTAAAGTCTATTTTATCTCAGATTACTATTGTTACTCCTGCTCTTTTTTGGTGGCTGTTTGCTTGATATATTTTTTTCTATCCTTTGATTTTCAATAAATTTATGTCTTTGTTTCTAAGGTGTGTCTCTTGTACACAGCATATTGTTGGATCCTGTTTTTTAATCCATTCTGTCACTCTCTGTCTCTTTATGGGTGCATTGAGTCCATTTACATTCAGTATATTTATTGATAGGTGTGAGTTCATTGCTGTCATTGTGTAGTGCTTTTTTTTGTGGTGCTGACATTTTCTTTGTTCCTCTTACTCTCCTTTGCCAAATTCCTTTTGTTTGTGGATTTTTTTTTTTCATTTCTTTTTGTCTTGGTCATCTAATGCTGCTATAACAGAAATACCACAAGTGGATGGTTTTAACAAAGAGAAGTTGATTTCCTCACAGTCAAAGTAGGCTAAAAGTCCAAATTCAGGGCGTCGGCTCCAGGGGAAGGCTTTTTCTCTCTGTCGGCCACCTTCTCTTCGGTGTTCCCCAGGACTAGGAGCTTCTCTGCACAGCGACCCTGGTCCAAAGGATATGCTCTGCTCCTAGCACTGCTTTCTTGATGGTGTGAGGTCCCCCTGTCTCACTGCTCACTTCTGTCTTTCATATCTCAAGAGACTGCCTCAGGACACAATCCAGTCTTGTAAATTGAGTCCTGCCTCACTAACACAACTGCTGCCCATCCTCCCTCATTAACATCATAGAGGCAGGATTTACCACACATAGGAAAATCACACAATACCGGGAATCATGGCCCAACAAAATTGATACACACATTTTTGGGGGGACATAATTCAATCCATGACACTTTTGTTTTTATAGATTTGTTTTTACTGAGACTTTTTTTTTTTGTTCTTATTTTGATGAGTAAGTTTGTTAACTTTCTTTGTGATTACCTTGGAATTTACCCTTATCTTTCTAGGTTTGAACCAGTCTACTATTTCTTGGTATTGCCTTGCCTTCCTCTCCATTAGAAAGTTCTATACCTACACTGTTCATTCCCTCTTTTGTTGTTCTGATGTTATTGTCATTTGCAGATTAACCTCTCTGGTTCACTGTTGTAAAGCTTTTGGTTTTGAATAGTCCTTGAGAGTTCGTTTCCTAGGTTGGCATCTGGCTGGTGCACTCTTGTGTCAATGAAGAAACCCTAAGAATTATGCGGGTTACAATCAAAAGCAAAAATTTGTGAGTGATAGGAGTTCCAGAACAGGGACAGAACACAGAACACAGGGATTCAGGCTGTGGTCTGATGTTGTTTGTTCTCAAACCAAAGGACTCTCTTTAATAATTCTTGTAAGTTTAGTTTGGTTTTTACATATTCCCTTAATTTCTGTTTATCTGGAAATGTCCTAATTTCACCATCATCTTTGAATGAAACTTTTGCAGGATATATTATTCTTGGCTGACAATTTTTTTCTTTTAAGTTTTTATATATGTCATCCCATTGCCTCCTTGCCTGCATGGTTTCTGCATAGTAATCAGAGGTTAGTCTTACTGTTTCCTCTCTGTATATGACTTTTCATTTTTCGGAGTCTTTCTTTGTCTTTGGTTTTAGTAAGTGTGATTATCTTATTCCTGGGTGATTTTCTTTTGGGGTCTATCCTATATAGGGTTTCCTGAGCTTCTTGGATGGTCGTCTTTTCATCTTTCATGGTATTAGGGAAGTTTTCTGTTGGTAATTCTTTAATGATCCTCTCTGTGTTTTCTGTTTTCTCCCCCTGTTCTGGAACTCCTATTACTCACAGATTTTTGCTTTTGATTGTATCCCACATAATTCTCAGGGTTTCTTCATTTTTCTTTGTTCTTTTTTCTGATTTTTCCTGGAACAAATTTATATCCAAGTGTTTGTCTTCAGTTTTGCTGATCCTGTTTTCCATTGTTTCAAACCTGTTCCTCAGCCCTTCTATGACACTGTCCATTTCTGAAATCTTGTTGTTTATCTTTTGGATTTCTAATTGCTGTTTTTGTATGATTTCTAGTTGTGAATTTTTTTGACATTTTATGCCTGTATTATTTTCCTGAATTTTTCCATTTTTTTGGTCCGTATTTTCTGTGAATTTGTCTGCCTTTTCCATGAATTTGTCTATTTTTCCTCATTTTTGTCTGTTTTTTGCTTCAGCTCTTGGATAGCTCCAAATATTAGGGATTTGAATTTCCTATCAGTTAGTTCTAGTGCCTTTTCTTCTACTGGAAAGTCATCTGGTGTTTTATTTGGACACTTACTGGAACCATCCTGTGCTGTTTTTTTAATGTGTTTTGATATTGTCTGCTGTCTTCAGGACATTCAGTAGTTATTTTCTTCATTTATTGATTGTATATTTGTTTGTTTCATCCTGCTTTTTTGTTTTATTTGGTTATGTCTGAGCAGGCAGGCTGTGAGTTCTTTGTTGTTTGCTAGTCTGTGGGCACAATATTTTTCACCTCCTTGTCCAACGCACAGGGCCAGTTGCTCACCTATGGTGCAGCAGGTCAGTTACAGCTAAAAGGGAGGGGCTGGGCTGGGTTGTTTGTGGCATGTACTGGGACTGACTAGGTGAGCCAGGGGTCAGTGCAGGGCAGGTTCTGGTAGGCCATGCTTGTGCTGCTCTGGAGTTCAATCTTCAGCACACAGTACACATAGGCACGATGGAGGGGGAGGGGGAGTTTGTGATGTATTGAACTGGGTTGGGTATGGGAAAGAAGAAGGAGAGGAGAGAGAAACAGGAGCCAAAAAAAAAAAAAAATTCTGAGGAATCCTGAGAGATGAGAAACCAAGAAATGAAGAAAAACAAAAAGGAAAAAATAAAAAAATTGCCCCCAGGGAATCCACTGGCTTGGCTGCACAGACCAGGAAAGTGGCTCCCAAGCCATGCAGTATAGCCCGGCTAGAAGGGGTGGAGATGATACACAGCACCAGGTATCCAGGAGCCAGGAAACGAATATAAGTAGAAAGAGATGAGAAATGAAGAAAAATAAAAAGGAAAAAAGAAAGAGAAAACAAGTAAACAAAAAGAAAAAAAAAAAAAAACTCCAAGGATCCCACCAGCATGGTGGCACAGACTGGAGAAGCAGTTTCTCAGCTGAGAGGCTCTTCACAGCCTGTCAAGAAGAAGCAAAGATGGCATATGGAGCCAGGTGTTCCAGAGAAGGGAGGGGGAGGAGGTGATAGGCAGGGAAAAAAACAAAAGAAGCTGATAAAAGCAACACCAGCAACAAAGAAATGGCAATGATGAAGCTGGCTTGTGTGGGCGGGGCAAATTCTCCCAGCACAGAACTGGCACCTCCCATGACACAGTCTCAGCCCACTGGGAAGTTGCAGTTCAGACGTCTGAGAAGCAGTGAACTGACCTGTCAGGAAGCTGGGAATCGGCCAGCCGGGAAGCTGCAAAGGCAGAGTGAGGTGGAGGGGGTAGGGTGAGGGGTGAGAAAGCATGTCTCACTGACTACCGCGTGCTCTGTCTCCTGCTGGGAGCTCCGTGAATCTGCTTTCCTGTACTCCCTGTCTGTCAATCTCCAGCAGGAGTCCAAGATGGTGGATCTGTGCTGCGTTAGCTGATAGGAGACCTCTGCTCGTAACTCTCCTAGATCTCTGTTTTCTGTCAGTTTCTTATTCCATTTTGTGCTTGGTAGAGTTCTTTATCTCTTCATTTGACACTTAAGTTTCCAGGATTGATGCTTATCTCTGTTTTACTTAGTTTTTTGTGTCTTTGTTGTGGAGGGACAGTGTGGTGCTTCTGTCTATAGTGCCATGTTGTTTCTGCCTCTCACAATGAATTTTTAGATATGACACTGAAAGCACAACAGCAAAAGACAAAATAGATCAATTGAACTTCATTAAAATTTAAAACTTCTGTGTCTCAAAGGACTTTATCAAGAAGATGAAAAGATGGCCATCCAAGATACAACAATTGGTCTCCACTCACCTGAGGAAGAAGTAGAATCAGGAATAGGAGGAGCATATGGAATGTGTGGCTAATTACTTCCAAGAGAAACTGCCTCCTTTGCCATGAGACCAGAAGAAGTGGATGGTGCCCAACTACCTTTGCTGAACATTTTGATCAAAGATTCTATAAAAGAATCCTGATCAAAGGGGGGGAAATGCAGAACAGAATTTCAAATTTTCATCGATTCCAGACTTCCTGGAGCCATGGAGGATGAATGAACCCCTGAAACTGTTGCCCTGAGGTAATCTTTAAATGTTAAACCAAAAATATCCCCTGAAGCCTTCTTAAAACCAAACAATAGTTTAACTTAACTCGTAAAATAATCTGCTTTGAGCATTATGCTCTTTTAAGGACTATCTATATGGGATCAAACTGACAACAACAACTTGAAATATTAGATAGGAAACTTAGGGGGTAGTGAGTTTATGTTAATAGTGGAGGAACAACTCAGAAAAAGAGGATGAGAATGGTTGCACAACTCAAAGAATGTAATCAGTGTCACTAAATTACCTGTAGAAACTGTTAAAAAAAAAGAAAGTTAATCCTCAACTACTAATTGGTTGTGCTCCCCAAAAGAATACATTTTTAAGTCCAAAAAATGGTAGGGCTTGTAATAAATAAATATTTTTTACCCATTACTTGCAAAAAAAGAAAGAAAAGAGAACCTATAGATGGGAGAAAATATTTGATAACTATCTGTCTGATAAGGGTTTAATCTACAGAGTATATTTATATATGCAAATAATATATATATATGCAAATAATATATATATTCCTACAGCTCAACAAGAAGACACTTGAATGGACATTTCTCCAAAGAAGATATGCACATGGCCTATAAACTGATGAAAAGACGCTCATCATCATAAGTCATTAGGGCAGTGAAAATCAAAATTACAGTGAAATACCACTTCATTCCCACTAGGATGGCTGCGATTAAAAAAAGCAGAAAATAACAGCACTGAGGAGGCTATGGAAAGGTTGGAACCCTCATCCACTGCGGGTGAGAATGTAAAATGTTGCAGCCACTGTTGAAAACAGTCTGGTGACCCCTCAAAAAGTTAAACATGTAATTACTATACTTTGTATGACCAGCAATTCTACTCCAGGTATAGACCCAAAAAGACTTGAAAGTGGGAACTCAAACAGATATTGTACACCAATATTCACTGCAGCATTATTCACAATAGTCAAAAAGTAGAAACAACTCAAGTGTCTATCAAGGAATAAGTGTTTATGAATGAATAAACAAAATGTGGTGTATACATAAAATGGAGTATTACTCCATAAAGACAAATGAAGTTCTGATACATGCTATGACATGGATGAACCTTGAAAACATAATGCTAAGTAAAGTAAACCAAGCACAAAAGTACAAATATTGTATGTCCCACTTACATGAAATACTTAAAATATCCAAGTGCATGGAAACAAAAGTTATTAATGATTACCAAAGGCTGGGGAAGGAGGGAATAGGAGTTATTGATTAAAGGGTACTGAGTTCTGTCTGGGGTGATGAAAAACATTTGGAAATGAATAGTGGTGATGGTAGCACAACATGTCGAAAGTAATGTCACTAAATTGTACACGTAAAAGTGGCTAAAATGACAGAAATTTCTTATATATATATATTTTTTTACCACAATAAATTTTTTTTAAGTACTAAGAAATTCAAGTTGACAATAGCAGAGCATTAAACCACACATGGAGTCCTTCTGGGCATGGGGCCCTGTGTGACAGCACAGGTCACACACTTGTGAAGTATTCCTGTCCTCCAGAAGTGCACTAGACCTTGAGTGCCATGGGAACAGTGTAAGCCCCCCACCAGGATGAAAGGGAGCAGGACCACAGGACAGGCAGGTCCCACAGGCTCCCTACAAACAACCCCATGATTTTCCCTGGCCCATGGTAGCATTCGAGGGGACACCAGGGCCAAGACCCAAGGGTACCATTCCAGGGGGTGGGCACCCTTTCTGATTGTTGAGGGTCCAGTGCAATATTTTGAACATCATCCCTAGATGGAGCCTGATGTCTTTAAGCACCCTAGAAGGGTTGCTGCCTTCAGTGAGTAGGGCTGTGCATAGAGAGAAGGAATGGGGAGGATGAGCCCTAAAGCATCAGCAGGGAGCAGCAGGAGTGCAGCAGGGCTGTCCTAGATGGTTTTTAGGGTCACTGCCTCTCGGGAGTCCCCAAGGCCTTTCCCCAGGCTCTGTCCTTAACCGGCTTCAAGATGAGGAGGAGGTCACTCACTCTCCCACCAGGTCTCAATCCCGATCCTGCAATGGGGCGTCTGAGAGAGCCTAACTCCATAACCTAGCCCACAATAAGGGAACCGGAGGACTCGGAGGCAGGGTGAGTCTGGAGTCATCTCAGCAAGTTGGGCTGGTGTGAGGGGAGCTTGCCAGCTTGGCAGTCCTGGGGACCCAAGCCAAGGGTACCCCTGGTGTCTGTGCTCCCCGTGCAGCAAGGTGTTTTAAACTTGAGTGGTCAAAGAGGGTCATATTCTCTTCCTTGAAACTTCCACCTCAGTGTGCAACATCTCCAAGCCTCTCCTCAGGCAGCAGGGGCCAGAGCTCCCCAGGCGAGTGTGTCTGTCTGTTCGGACACTGGGAGCATCTGAGGGACCTGCAAGAGGCTGACCACTCAGACTAAGGGAAATGCCTTGGGCAGGGCCCTTTCCAGGGAAAGCACAGTCAGCCCCTGCCCTGCATCCACCTACCACAGCTCAGGGAAGGTGAATTTGCATCGTGGAGGGGCCCACATCCCTGCCCCATTCTGAAAGCCCCCAGGGCAGCTGGGGAAGGAGACTGGGAGAAACACTGGTCCTGGAGCTCATTGTCCCCTTGCAGAGACCCACAGGGGCCGTCCCTGGCCTGAATGCAGAGGTTTTTTTGCCCTGGGCTGAGTGCCTGACACCTGTGTGGGTGGGGATGGAGACCGTCTGCCTCGTGGAACTTTGACCACTGCTGCTGCTGTGGCCATGGCCCTTTCAACCTCATAGTGCTGTGGGAACCAGCCCAGGGTGAGTGTCCCTGACAGAAGTACACCCTGCAGTAGCTGCAGCAAAACAGAGGGGAATGAAGCCCTGAGAGAGGGAGCAGAGCCCTAGTCAGGAGCATGGCCACCTCCACACCCACCCTGTGAAGGCTGCAGTCATCTTTCACATCTGGGCAGTGTAGTTTGTGAAAGGAAACAATTTTCTTTACACAGCTTTGGTCTATACCTCCAGCCCCTTTGATTCTCACACTTCACACAAATCAATGGCTGGTCAGGGGTCACACTTCAGAACCGCAGGTCTGGAAGAGTCTGAAAAGCCTTGTTCTCACTGGTGCTCACCCAGCAGCTTCCAGGTCTCCCTCTACTATGATACCCACCATAGAAAGGACCCTGGGAAAGGACATGACAGCCCCCTGAGCAGTGGCGTCACTAGGGTTGGTACCACCCAGTGCCAGTACCTCATGATGTCACCCTCCCCCCATGGACCTTCTCCTGTACCAGACCATACAGAATCCTTAGTAATGTTTTAGGTACTAATGTTACTTATGAATCCGAATTCCCGTATGTCACTCTTTCTTTTGCTTTAATTACTAATTCATTCTCAAAAAGTTATTGATATAGGTTCACAAATGTTAATTACTGTAATATTGTAGCTAAAACACCAGAAAATTTGACAAAATCGGCCACTATAAAAACACTGGCAGCAATAAAACACATGGAGACTAAACCACATGATTCGAAGCATCATTGTAATTGGGTGATAATGACATCTCTGACCGGAGCTCACTAGAAAGTTCAAAATGTAAATTATCATAGAGTTTTAGCCTTGTAGGTATATTGATACATATAAGCTGGGTCAGCAAAAAACAAGAAAACCCTTTACAAGATGGATTGATGCAGTGGCTGCAATGATGGGCTCAAACATAGCAACAATTGTGAGGATGGCACAGGATTGGGCAGTGTTTTATTCTGTTGCACATAGGGTTGTTATGAGTCGGAACTGACTCTACAGCACCTAACAACAAGCTGGGCTTGTGAAAAAGGTTTTTGTTATTATAATTAACTACAGGGATACTTTTCTAAAAAAATAATAAATTTCTGCTAAAACACTGCACAAAAATTTTATAGACAGTTATTTTGGTGTCACTACCTCTTACGGTGTCACCTGCTGTGGTCTTCACCCCCTGTGCCCTCCTAGTCACGCCACTGGCCCTAAGCCAACTGGTAATGGCAGCACTGCACCATGTGCCAGGAGCTGTGCCAGGTGCTGTACCTGGGTCAGCTCACTGATCCACACAACCCCCTGCCAATATGGGCAGCATGATCCCATTTTACTGATGGGAAGAGGACCCCAAAGACCAACATGCCTGCCCCATGTTGCCCAGCAGGCAGGGGTGGAGTAGAAAGTGGCCCGGGGCAAGCCCGGCTCTCAAGGGCAAGGAACAGCAGACTCTAGGCATCTCAGCAGCCGGGCCTGGGGCTTAGGGCCTGGGAAGACTGCTCTCAGCTCACAGACATGGCAGGGCCCCCGCAAAGAACTTCCCTGCCCCAGGCCCCCAGGAAGCAGAGAGCACGTCACTCATCAAAAATTGCAGGGGTGGGGAGGATTCTCAGAGGAGGGGACAATGTCAGCTGTGCAGGGTCACAGAGTCTCAACAACAGGAGGGCTTGAGGAACCAGAGAGGGGAGAGCAGTGTATTAGGGATATAAATAGGTGGCGGGGAGGAGGGAGGGTATGTCAGACAGGTGAACAGAGTGAGTAAAGTTGGGGAGAAGAAAGCACAGTTTAGGCCTAGACCAGAGGTTCTAACAGTGTGTTCTGGGGCCAGTAGCATCAACATCACCTGGGGATTTGTTAGAAATGTCAATTCTTAGGCCTCACATCTGAAGTATTGAAAGACAAACTCTGGGGTGGGGTCCAGAAATCTGTGTTTTAACACGTCCTCAGGAGGTGAGGAGGGGGTTCTGATATAAGTTTGAACTGGTGCTCTAAACTAGAGCTCAGCAAACCTTTCTGCCAAGGGCCAGATAATAAATATTAGGCTTTGGGGCCACATAGTCTCTGCTTATGTGTTGTTCTTTGGTTTGGTTTTGCTTTGTTCCACAACCCTTTAAACATATGGAAACCCTTCTCAGCTCTTGGCCTGTACAGAAAGTGTTTGCTGACTCCTGCTCTGGACTCTGCTGCTGTTCTGCCGGAGCTTGGGAGTATATCATGGGAGGAGCAACTTCTGTCACATTGGTGAAGTATGCCAGACACAAGAGGTACTAGCCTGCTGGCAGGGTGGAGATGAAACCAGGGGGCTTCCATTGGCCTGGAGGTCACACACTGGGATGGGATGGGGAGCACTGCCACAGGATGGCCCAGGCTGTGAGAGCCCAGAAGGCACTTTCCTCTGCAGGCAGGGGAAGGTAGCCAAGTGACAAGGTGGGGAAATGGCCATCCCAGGCAGAGGCAGCCGCAGCCCCAAGGTCTGAAGATGAAAGCAGCACGGAGGTTTTCAAGAGACTGAAACTACTCCAGAGGAAGATTTATAAAGCCTGCTTCCCAAGAAATAACTAGCTCTTTGATCTTTCAAGTGACACAGTCAACTAACCAACCAGCAGCCATCAAGTCGATTCTGACTCATGGTGATTCCACACGTGTGTCAGAGTAGAATTGTGTTCCATATGGTTTTCAATGGCTGAATTTTCACAAGTAGATTGCCAGGACTTCCTTCCAAGGCACCTGTGAGTGGACTCAAACTTCCAACCTTTCAGTTAGTAGTCAAGTATGTTAAGCATTTGCACCACCTAGGGATTCCAAGTGACACATCAAACCATAAATATAAAAATAATTGTGAGAAAGAGAAAGAACTAAAGAAAATTCATGTAGTGAATTAAGCAGAATTTTTTTTAAAACGAGAGTTACAGAGGGAGGTGTCCCCAGGGAGGCTAGAGGGCAGCACTTGTGAGATGTGGTGGGAGGCAGGCCTGAAGGAGGCACAGGAGCTTGATGCTTGCCTCAAGGTGGCCCTAGGCAACACTCACTTCTCTTACACAAGGGCACCTCAAGTTGTGGCTGTCCTGCTTCCTTAGCCCTCCCTTGGACTACCTCCCACTTCCTTGGGGCTCTGGGAAGGAGGTGGATGGACCTGTTTCTGGTGCAGCCTCCAGACCACACTTGCTGACTACACAGCCCTGCCCTTCATTGTTGTTTCCTGTACTCTAGTTTGTCCTCACCGCCAGAGCTCTTCTACCTACAGGATCTCAAGGCCCAGGAATCAGCGTCCTCAACTCCTCACAGGCAGAAAGAGGTCCTTTTAGAAACAAGGACCGATGAGTCCCACTCACTCTACCCCCAGATCTGCACAGCCAGGAGTCCTGATCTCTGGGGTCACCTCTGGAAGGAGCATCAAGAAAACCTCAGAGACCCTGAAAAGAGATAACTTGCTATTTCTTCTAGAGCCCCAAGAGGGAGCAGTAGCCTCCCCCCGGACTCCCCCCTAAAAAGGTATTTTTTTCTTTTTTTGGCTACAGCTCCCTCTTGGGTCTCTAGAAGGAATAGCAGTTATCTCTTTCACAGTCTCTCAGGTCTTCCTGATGCTCCTTCCAGAGATGACTCCAGAGGACCAGATTGTGAAGGGCATCTCAGTCCCAGATGTTTGCATGAGGAGCACACTCTTCTCAGAGCTGGCCCAGTGTCTTCCTCTTCCTGATAGGAAGTGCTAGGAGATGTTGTTCTGAATATATTTTAAAAGTCAATTATGCGTATTTCCTTTAATTTTTAGTAGTGGTGAAATAGGAATCCTCTTTTAACATAGCATTGAGGAGGGAGGGTGCCAGCATTAGATATGTGGGGATGACGCCCTTTGTCTTTGACCCTGGTGAATTCAGATCCCCCTCCATTCTGGCCCTAGGGATGGGGTTAACCTTGCTGGATAGAACAGGATAAAACATGTTCTCTTCTTTTCTGGAAGTTTTGTGGCTTGCACAAGCCTCCTCTGAGAGTGAATTAGTTCAACTGATAGCCACACAGCCTAGAATCTAGAAATTGCAGAGTCCGAGTGCATGAACATAAACTCGGTGGCTGCAAAGTGTATAGAGAGCTTAGGACCCCACTCCACCCACCCACGTGTGTGTAGTCATGAGACTGGAAATGCTGATGCGGGCAGGGGAGGCCACCCAGTTGAGATGTCACCTGAGGAACAAGTTTATCCACATAGACCAGCTGGCCACACTGTTCAGTGCTGGGTACAGGGCAGAAAAATGGCAGCAACTGGTCAAAATTTTAATTTGAAAAATGGCCCCACCATGAAAGAGACAGAAAATAGGAAGGAGCTCTGTGCTATGACCAGGGCCACTCTCACCTCTGAGCCCATCAGCATCCCCATGACTTGCAACATCCCTGAAGGACTTGTCAAAGCCAAGCACACCATGCTTGTCTTGGAAATGCTTACACCCACCTATGTCCTCCTCAGGGAACTTACCCCACCACCCACCTGCCCACTAGGCTTATGCAGACACAGTTACAGGAACAGAGAGCCTCACAGGGACAGCTGGGACTGTATACCTGCAACCTTTTTTTTAAAAAAAAACAACATTCTGAGTCTCCATTTCCACATCTTCAAAATGGTGGGAAAACGGAATGGGGCGTTGCCTGAGTTTTGACTGAGGACCAAAGTTGAAGACCTACCATTTCAAAGGGGCTAGACCTACCTTAGAGAGAAGCGGCCAACTGGTGACTCTGCCATCAGTCCCCACCTCCCACCAGACTCTGTTAGAGAAGGCCGCAGTCCCTGGAGGGGGAGCTGTGGGTGGGAGATTAGGTGTGTCTGTGGGGAAGATGGCAACATCCTGCCCCCACAGACTGACTGGAGTCTTGCTGAGCTCCCGCATATACAGGCTCACCATCACTGCTGCAGTAGAGCAGACGTCAGGACCGTCCCTGAGAGAGATAGACAGCGGACCCAGATTTGAGGACAGAAATGTGAACACCCCTCCCGGGAGAGGGCAGAGAGTGGGAGAAGAAGGGCTAGAGGTGGCCAGTGGTGGGCAGACCAGTGGCCAGCAGGTGTAGACTTTGGAGAGGCAAAGGTGTGTGAGCTTTCCCAAAAGCCAAGTGAGGCCCAACCATAAGGTCGCAGGCTTCAGGTAAGATGGTGTCCTATTTGGTGAGGGGCCCTGGGGGTACAGCAGGACAAGGAGCTGAAGAGAAGCAAGAGGTCAACCAAAGAGCACACAGCCCACCTTCAGGAAGGTACAGAGGGGAGGTCCCTGAGTGGTCCCAAAGAAGACCACTGAAACTCACTCCTTCTCCCCTGCCTGCACCCCCACTCTCCCACTGCCTGGAAGGGCTACCATTTTATCCCACCTGGGGACATGACATCAGACAGCCAAGAGAGAAGCACCAACCCAATGGCAGCTACTAAATGAAGAGCCTTTGGTTTGTCCCTGTCACTCATCCCCCAGCGCTGTACCTCCTCCTTCCCCTTCACTAGCCTGTCCTTGAAGTAATGACCCCACATGTCCTCCCCACCGTGACCCTGAGCACCAGTTAGGTCTGGGCCAGGGAAGGCAAGAAGTTTTGACCAGACAACAGGACACAGATTTGAATTTTGATTTAAACTGGACTTCACTTTCTTGTATGTTTCCCCCCCTCAACTTTTATGATAATAGCTTTCAAGCATGCAGAAAAGCTGAGGTATTAGTACAATAAACACTACTGTCCCCACCCTTCTGCCACATTATCTGTATCTAGACCCGTGTGTATGATCGTATTATGACCATCCGAGAGAGCAGTGGGGAGCTGACCAAGGAGCCACGGAGTGGCCAGCAGGGGAGATGGGATGAAGACAAGCAGAAAGCTGTTTCCTGAGCATCCCCTCTGTGTTCAGTCCACTTGGTGCCCATTTACGATGAGGCGAACCAGAGAGAGAATCTCGAGTCTAGGTTCTGCTTGGGGTTTTCTGCACACCCAGTTCTGTGTAAAAAATACCAGATGTGGGGAGGGGAGTGTCTGGAACAGGGAAATCATAGAATAAATGGGGGCTAGTGTCCCCAAACATAAGCAACAACATGGCTGAGGCCCTGTTTCTCTCTGGTCACAGAGCAGCTGACCCCTTCTTCAATGGCTCCTTTAGGCCCAGACTGTATTAGTCACCAAATGCTCCTGCTGGAAGCTGACCCCTGATTCTTGGATTTTCGTCATTCTCTTTCATTCCAGACGAATAGAGACCAATAGTTGTACCTTAGATGGTGGTTCACAAGCTTTTAAGATCCCAGACAGTAGTCGCCAGACTAGGATGGAGAACATAAAAACCACAACATGGCATTTCTAAAAAATAATATTTTATTGAGATTTTGGTGAAAGTTCACACAGAAAGTCAGGTTCCCGTTTGACAATTTCCACACAAATTGTTCAGTGACATTAGCTACATATATCACAATGTGTCAACATTCTCTTTGTGTTCTGTTTTGTTCCATTTCCAGTACTCTAGTTTCCCTGCCCCCCCCCCCCCATCTTCTCATCTTTGCTTTCGAGTCATTGTTGACCTTTTGGTCTCATAAGATGGCTTTTAAGTAGAACACTGATTTTATGGATAATATCCTTTAATTTGTGTGCACTCTGCTATTTCACTAAAAGGTGATCTCAGGGGATAGGCTTGATTCTAGGTTTAAAAAGTATCCCAGGGCGATAGTCTCAGGGAGCCCTCAGTTCTGTGTTGTTCCAGTTTGGCTGGCTTTTTTTCTTTAAGAATTTGAGTTCTGGTCCACATTTTTCTCCCATTTGATCCAAGACTGTTCATTGTGATCCCGATCAGAAAGGTCAGTGGTGGTAGCCGGGCATCATCTAGTTCTGTTCTCAGGGTAGATGAGGTTGTGGCTCGTGGAGATTTGTTTCTTCTCTGAGCTTTTGCTTACCTTCTTACTCTATTGCTCCTGGTGAGTAGAGACTAGTAATTGTATCTTAGATGGCTGCTTGCAAGCTTTTAAAACCCCAGATGATACTCACTTCACCAGGATGCAGAACATGATTTTTGTGAACTATGTTATGCCAACTGTCCAGTTGTCCCATGAGACTATGGTCCCAAGCTTTCAAACCCAGAAAGCCAATCTTAGAAGATGTTGGGTTATGTCTGAGGAGTATCTGTATTTGTGTCTTCAATGAATATATGTGCCTGTACCCACATATTTGTATTTACACGTGCATATAGATAACTTCTGTTCTCACCTGTATATAAGCTGTATCTACTCATATACCTATACGCCTATACCCTTCCATGTGTGTTTAAACACCCATTTTTTGGTCTTTGTTGGAGTTGTTGTCATTTTATATATGTCAAATTCTTGAATACAGGCAAGCTTTTCTCTGGAGCCCTTCTCAGTGACATGTTTACTTTGGTTGTTCTGTGCTCACTACACCCACATTCAGTGCCAATTTTTCCATCACCAAAAATAACAAGTCTCTATGATCTAAAGCACACCCGTCTTCCCCCATGAACATTGTTCTATATATATATATCTATTCCTGTCTTCTTATAAAAGAGGGATCATACAGTATGTGTCCTTATATGCTTGACTTATTTCACTTAGCATTATGCCATCCAGGTCCATCCATATTATAATATGTTTTGCAACTCATCATTGTCTTTATGGTTGCATAGTATTCCACTGTATGTATGTACCACATTTTGCTTATCGATTCATCTGTTGATGTACACTTCAGTTGTTTCCATTTATTTGCTATTGTGAATAAAGCAGCAGTGAATATAAGTGTGCATATGTCTGTTCCTGTCATTATTTTTAGGTGTCTAAGGTATATACCTAGGAGTGTGATGCTGGATCATAAGGTATTTCTATTTCTAGTTTTTTTGAAGAAGTGCCGTACCATTTTCCACAGAATTTGTATCATTTTAAGTCCCACTAGCAATTGATAAAGGGTCTAATTTCCCTGCATCCTCTCCATTTGTTACTATCTGTTTTATCCACGCCATTTTAGCCGAACTGGGATGGTATCTCATTGTAGTTTTGATTTTCATCTCTCTAATAGCTAATGTTGTAGTGTCAGGATGGCGGAGTGGTCTAAGGTGCCAGACTAAAGCTTTCACTTCCTGAGCTTGGGATTTCTGGTCTCCAAATGGAGAAGTGGGTTCAAATCCCACATCTGACACAGTTCTATTTAGGAAAAGCTGGTAGCGTACTGGTTAAGAATTTGGCTGCTAACCAAAAGGCCAGCAGTTTGAATCCACCAGGCCTTTCCTTGGAAACCCTGTAGGGCAGTTTTACTTTGTCCTGTAGGGTTGCTGTGAGTTGGAATTGACTCAACAGCAACGGGTTTGGTTTTTTTTTTGGGTTTAGTGGCTAATGACTGTGACCATCTTTTCATATGTTTATTGTCTGCTTGAACGTCCTCTTCCGTTCATGTCCTTTGCCCATTTTGTGATTGGGCTGTTGTCTTTTTGTTGTTGAGTTGTTGCAGTTTTCTATAAATTTTAGAGATTAAGCCCTTAGTGGATAAGTCATTTCTGAAGATTTTTTCCCAGTCTATAGGTCGTCTATTTACTCTTTTAAAAAAAATATTTTGATGAGTATAAGTTTTTAATTTTAATGAGGTCCTGTTTATCTATTTTGTCTTCTTCTATTCAGGCATTTGTTGTTATGTTTGTTACCTCATTTTTACAAAAAATTATGTCCCATAGTTTTCTCCTTATGTTTTCTTCCAGGAATTTTATGGTTTTAGCTTTAACATTTAGGTCTTTGGTCCATTTTGAGTTAGTTTTTGTGTATAGTGTGAGGTATGGGCCCTATTTCATTTTTCTTCAGGTGAATATCCAGTTTTGCTGGCACCATTTATCAGAGAGGCTGTTTCTGCTTCATTGAGTGGACTTTGACCCGTTGTCAAAAATCAGTTGTCTGTAGATGGCTAGGTTTTATTCTGGGTTCTCAATTCTATTCCCCTGGTCTGTATGTCTATCATTGAACCAAAACCGGCTGCTCTGATTACAGTGACTGTATATTATGTTTTGATATCGAGGAGTATGATGCCTCCTGCTTTGTTCTTTTTCTTCAGTATCACTTTGGCTACTCCAGATTTCTTTCCATTCCATATGAAGTTGGTCATTAGTTTTTCCATTTCAGTAAAGAATGTTGTTGGGATTTGAATCAGTATTGCATTGTATCTGTAGATTGCTTTAGGTAGAATTGAAATTTTTCATATTAAGTCTTCTAACCCATAAGCACAGGATGTCTTTCCATTTTTATAGGTCTCTTTTAGTCTCTTGTAGTAGTGTTTTACAATGTTCATTGTATAAGTCTTTTATGCCCCTAGTTAGGTTAATTCCTTGGTATTTTATCTATTTGGGGGCTATTGCAAATGGTGTTGTTTTCTAGATTTCTTTTTTGGAACATGCTTTGTTATGTAGGAGCCCTGGTGGAGCAGTGGTTAAGAGCTCAGCTGCTAACCAAAAACTCAGCAGTTTGAATCCACCAGTTGCTTAGTGTGAATGTAGAGGAACCCAACTGATTTTTGTGTGTTGATCTTATACCCTGCAACTTTGCTGAATTTTTCTATTAGTTCCAGTAGTTTTCTTGTGGAATCTTTAGGGTCTTCTATGTATAGGGTCTAGCCCTGGTGGTACACTGGTTAAGAGCTCAGGCTGCTAACCAAAAGATCTGCAGTTCGAATCCACCAGCTGCTCCTTGGAAACCCTATGGGGCAGTTCTGCTCTGTCCTTTAGGGTCACTATGAGTCGGAATCTACTCGACAGCAACAGATTTTTTTTTTTTGTTGTTGTTTATGTATAGGGTCTACAGATTCATCCATGTTATGAGGTGCTTCGTAGATTCATCATTGTTCTTTATTGTTGCGTAGTACTACATTGTGTGTACGTATCATAGTTTGTTTATCCATTCATCTGTTGATGGGCATCTAGATTGTTTCCATCTTTTTGCTATTGTAAACAATGCTGCAATGAACATGGGTGTGCATAGGTCTATTCATGTGACTGCTCTTATTTCTCTAGGATATATTCTTAGGAGTGGCATTGCTGGCTCATATGGTATTTTTATTTCTAGCTTTCTAAGGAAGCGCCATGTAGTTTTCCAAAAAGGTGTCATTTTGCATTCCCACCAGCAGTGCATAGGAGTTCCAATCTCCCCGCAGCCTCTCCAACATTTGCTATTTTCAGTTTTTTTGATTCGTGCCAGTAATGCTGGCACATGAGATGGTATCTCACTGTGGTTTTGATTTGCATTTCTCTAAGGACTAGTGATCGCAAGCATTTCCTCATGAGTCTGTTGGCCGCTTGAATGACTTCTTTGGTAAAGTGTCTGTTCGTTTCCTTTGCCCGTTTTTTAATTGAATTATTTGTCTTTTTGTTGTAGAGGTGTTGGATTTTCTTGTAGATTTTAGAGATTAGAACTTTGTCTGATTTGTACTGGCCAAAAATTTTTTCCCAGTGTGTAAGTTCTCTTTTTACTCTTTTGGTGAAGTCTTTTGATGAGCGTGTTTAATTTTTAGAAGATCCTAGTTATCTAGCTTATCTTCTGGAGTTTGTGTATTGTTGATTATGGTTTGTATCCTGCTAACACCGTGTATTAGGGCCTCTAGCGTTGATCCTATTTTTTCTTCTATGAACTTTATAGTTTTGGGGTTTATATTTAGGTCTTTGATCCATTTTGAATTAGTTTTTGTATGTGGTGTGGGGTATGGGTCCTGTTTCATTTTTTTGCAGATGGACATCCAGTTTTGTCAGCACCATTTGTTAAAAAAGACTGTCTTTTCCCTGTTTCATGGACTTTGGGACCTAGTCAAACATCAGGTGACCATAAGGTGGACGGATTTACATATGGGTTCTCAAATCTGTTCCGTTGGTCAATGTATCTGTCGTTGTACCAGTACCAGGCTGTTTTGACTGCCATAGCTGTATAGTAGGTTCTGAGGTCAGGTAGTGTGGGTCCTCCTACTTCATTCTTCTTCTTCAATAGTGCTTTATTTATCCTGGGCTTCTTCCCTTTCCATATAAAGTTAAGGATTAGTTTTTCCATCTCATTAAAGAATGTTGTTGGTATTTGGATCGGGATTGCATTGTATTTGTAAATTGCTTTGGGTAGAATTGTCGTTTTCACAATGTTGATTCTACCTATCCATGAGCCTGGTATGTTTTTACATTTATGTAGCTCTCTTTTGGTTTCTTGCAGCAGTGTTTTGTAGTTTTCTTTGTATAGGTCTTTTACATCCTGGTTAGATTTATTCCTAAGTGTTTTATTTTTTTAGGGGCTATTGTAAAAGGTATTGTTTTCTTGATTTCATTTTCATTGTTCTCTTTATTGGTGTATAGGAATCCAACTGATTTTTGAATGTTTATCTTACATCCTGCTACTCTGCTGAATATTTCTATCAGTTCCAGTAGTTTTCTCACAGAGTCTTGGGTTGTCTATGTATAGTATCATACCATCTGCAAATAGGGACTTTTTAACTTCTTCATTACCAGTTTGAATGCCATTTATTTCTTTTTCTTGCCTTATTGCTCTAGCTAGAACTTCCAGCACAATGTTAAATAGGAGTGGTGATAAAGGGCATCCTTGTCTTGTTCCTGTTCTCAAGGGGAATGTTTTCAGCCTCTCTCCATTAAGAATGATGTTGGCTGTTGGTTTTGCACAGATGCCCTTTATAATGTTGAGAAATTTCCTTTCTATACCTATTTGATTGAGCGTTTTTATCAGGAATGAGTGTTGAACTTTGTTGAATGCCTTTTCTGGGTCAATTGAGATTAGCATGCAATTCTTTTCTTTCCTTTTTATTTACATGATGGATTATGTTGATTGATTTTCTAATGTTGAAACATCCTTGCATACCTGGTATGTATCCTACTTGGTCATGGTGTATTATTTTTTTGATATGATGCTGAATTCTATTGGACAGAATTTTGTTGAGAATTTTTGCATCTATACTCATGAGAGATATTGGTCTGTAATTTTCTTTTTTTGTGATAACTTTGCCACTTTTTAGTATTAGGGTTATGCTGGCTTCATAGAATGAATTCAGAAGTTTTGTTTCCTTTTCTATGTTCTTAGATACTTTGAGTAGTACTGGTATAAGCTCTTCTCTGAATGTTTGGTAGAATTCTCCAGGGAAGCCATATGGGCCAGGGCTTTTTTTTTGTTGGGGGTTTTATTATTGCCTTTTCAATCTCTTTTCTTGTATGGGTCTGCACAGATTTTCACCATCACTTTCTTTTCGTTTAGGTAGGTATTGTGTTTCTAGAACTTAATCCATTTCCTCCAGGTTTTCAATTTGTTGGAGTATAGTTCTTCATAATACTCTGTTATGATCCTTTTTATTTCAGTTGGGTCTGTTGTAATGTCCCCCATTTCATTCGTTATTTGGTTATTTGCATCCTCTTCTGTTTTTCTTTTGTCAATTTGGCCAGAGGTTTTTTGATTTTCTTGATCCTTTCAAAGAACCAACTTTTGGTTTTGTTGATTCTATTGTTTTTTGATTCTCTATTTTATTTATTTCTGCTCTGATCTTTATTATTTCCTTTCTTCTGGTGGCTGTGGGATTTTTTTTTTTTTGTGCTGTTCTCTATTTGTTCGAGTTGTGTAGTTAATGTTTTGATTTTGTCCCTTCCTTCTTTTTTGATGTGTGCATCTATTGCCATAAATTGTCCTCTGAGGATTGCCTTTGTTGTGTCCCAAAGGTTTTGGAATGAAGTGTTTTCGTTCTCATTTGATTCCAGGAATTTTTTGATTCCATCTCTGATTTCTTCCATTACCCAGTGGTTGTAAGCAGGATGTCATTCAGTTTCCATGTAACTGATTTCTTTCCCCCCCGGCTCTTCTTGTTGTTAATTTCTACTTTGATGGCATTGTAGCCAGAGAAGATACTTTGTATTATCTCAATCTTTTGGATTTTGTTGAGGGTTGCTTTGTGGCCTAAGATGTGGTCTATTCTGGAGAACATTCCATGTGCTTTGAAAAAAAATGTATACTTTGCAGATGTTGGGTGGAGTGTTCTATATATATCTATGAGTTCAAGTTGGCTGATTGTGGCCTTTAAATCTTCTGTGTCTTTGTTGAGTTCTTTCTAGACGTTCTGTCCTTTACCGAGTGTGGTGTGTTGAAGTCTCGTACTATTACTGTGGAACTGCCAATTTCTCTTTTCAGTGCTGTTAGAGTTTGTTTTATGTATTTTGGAGCCCTGTCATTAGGTGCGTAGATGTTTATAATGGTTTTGTCTTCATGATGGATCATTCCTTTAATCATGATATAGTGCCCTTCTTTGTCTTTGATGGCGGATTTTGTTTAAAGTCTATTTTATCTGAGATTAGTATTGCTACTTCTGCTCTTTTTTGGTAGCTGTTTGCTTGATATGTTTTTTTTCCATCCTTTGATTTTTAATAAATGTATTTCTTTGTTTCTAAGGTGTGTCTCTTGTAGACAGCATACTGATGGATCCTGTTTTTTTATCCATTCTGTCACTGTGTCTTTTTATGGGTGCATTGAGTCCAGTTACATTCAGTGTAATTATTGATAAGTGTGAGTTTATTGCTGTCATTTTGTAGTGCTTTTTTTTGTGTTGATGTTTTCTCTGTTCCTCTTACTCTCCTTTGCTGAATTCCTTTTGTTTGTGGATTTTTTTGTTTCTTTTGTTTTTATAGATTTTTTATTTACTAAGACATTGTGTTTTTCTTTTTTATTTTGATGAGTAGGTTTGTTAACTTTCTTTGTGGTTACCTCGAAATTTACCCCAATCTTCCTAGGTTTGAACCAGTCTATTATTACTTGGTATCGCCTTGCCTTCCTCTCCGGTAGAAGGTTCTATGCCTACACCGTTTATTCCCTTTTTTATTGTTCTGATGTTTTTGTAATTTACAGATAAACCTCTTCTGTTCCCTGTCGTAATTATTCTGGTTTTCACGGTCCTTGAGAGTTCCTTACCTAGATTGGTATCTGGCTGGTATGATCTTGCATCCTAGATTCAGCCTGTGGTCCGATGTTGTTTGTTCTCTAACCAAAGGACTCCCTTTAATAATTCTTGTAAGTTTGTTGTCGTTTTTACATAGTCCCTGAATTTTTGTATACCTGGAAATGTCCTAGTTTCACCCATCATCTTTGAATGAGAGTTTTGCAGGATATATTATTCTTTGCTGGCAATTTTTTTCTTTTAAGGTTTTATATATATCATTCCATTGCCTCCTTGCCTGCAGGGTTTCTGCTGAATAATCCGAGCTTAGTCTCATTATTTATCCTGTGGATGTGACTTTTTGTTTTTCTTGAGCTGCTCTCAGGATTCTTTACTTGCCTTTGGTTTTAGCGAGTGTGATTATATGCCTTGGTGATTTTCTTTTGGGGTCTATCCTATATGACGTTCATGGAGATTTTCAGATGGTCATCTTTTCATCTTTCATGATATTTGGGAAATTTTCTGTCAGCAGTTCTTCAATGATACTCTCTGTGTTTTCAGTTTTCTCCCCATGTTCTGAAACTCTGATCATTTGCAAATTTTTGCTTTTGATTATATCCCACATAATTCTCAGGGTTTCTTCATTTTTCTTTGTTCTTTTTTCCGATTTTTCCTCAAACAGATCTGTATCCAAGTGATAGTCTTCAATTTCGCTGATCCTGTCTTCTATCATTTCAAACCTGTTCCTCAACCCTTCTATGACACTGTCAATGTCTGAAATCTTGTTGTGTATCTTTTTTATTTCTAATTGTTTTTGTATGATTTCTAGTTGTGAATTTATTTTGGCTTTTTGTTTCTGTGTTATTTTCCTGAATTCTTCTATTTTTTGTCTGTATTTTCCATGAATTTGTCTATTTGTTGCTCATTTTTGTCTGATTTTTGCTTCAACTCTTGGATAGCTCTGAATATTAGAGATCTGAATTCCCTATCAGGTCATTCTAGTGCCTATTCTTCTACTGGAATGTCATCTGGTTCTTTATTTTGGACACCTACTGGAACCATCCAGTCCTGTTTTTTTTAAATGTTTTGATATTGTCTTAGGGACATTCAGTAGTTATTTTCCTCGTTTATTGATTGTACATTTGTTTTGTCATGCTTTTTGTTTTATTTCATTGTGTCTGAGAAGGCGGGCTGTGTGTTCTTTGTTGTTTGTTCATCTGTGGGCACGATACTTTTCACTTCCTTGTCCAATGGGCAGGATCCATTGCTCAGCTATGAACCACCAGGGCAGGTCCAGCTGAATAGGAGTTACTGGGATGGGTTGTTTGTGGCACATACTAGGGCTGACAGGGTGGGCCCGGAATCAGCACAGGGCAGGTCCAGCTGAATAGGAGTTACTGGGATGGGTTGTTTGTGGCACATACTAGGGCTGACAGGGTGGGCCCGGAATCAGCACAGGGCAGGTTCCGTAGGCAATGCCTGTGCTGCCTGAGAGTGTGATGATCAGCACACAGTGCAGGTAGGCAGGAAGGAGGGGGGAGATTGTGACGTGTGGGTTTGCAAAAGAGGAGAGAGAAACAGAGCCAAAAACAAGCAAACAAACAAAAAAGAGTGCTAAGGGAGCTTGCCATTGGAGTGGAAAGATAAGAAACTGAGAAATAGAGAAAAACAAAAAGAAAAAAATAATAAAAATATGAAAAAAAAGAAAAGTCCCCAAGGATCCCACCAGTGCAGCTGCAAGGAATGTCGAAATGGCTCCTAGGCCGTGAAGTACAGCCTGGCTAGAAGGTGTAGAGCTGTCACACAATGCAAGATATTCAGGAGACAGGAAGAGAAGGTAAGTATAGAGAGATGAGAAAATTAAAAATGAAGAAAGACAAAATAAGAGAAAAGAAAACAAAAAAAAAAGAAAAAAGAAATGCCCCCAGGGATACCACCACATGGCTGCTCAGACTGAGGACGTAGTTCTGAAGCTGTGCAGTACAGCTGGCTACAACGGGCTCGCAAGCTGAGAAAAGAAAAAGAAAAAAAGCAAACAAAACAAAACAGAACAGAACATATCAAACAAAAAAAGCCCTGGGGATCCCACCAGCATGGCGGTGCAGGCAAGGAAGCAGTTCCACAGTCAAGTGGCATTTCACAGCCTTTCAAGAAGAAGCAAAGATGGCACACGGAGCCAGGTGTTTGAGAGAAAGGAGGTGGTGAGAGGTATGGAAGAATCCAAAAGAAGTGGAAAAAAGCAACACCAGCAACAGATTAACGGCACTCAGGGAGCTGACAAGTCTGGGCTGGTGGAATCCAAGCGGCATAGGGCTGAAGCTGGTGCCTCCCCACCAAGAGACTGTGGCCAAAGGAAGCAGAGGAGGTCAAGTAGGGGTGAAGAAGGGTGGGGGGTTGGAAAGCATATATTGTGGGTTACAGGTTGTTCTGTCTCCTGCTGGAAGCTCCGTGAAGATGCTTTCCTGTACTCCCTATTGGCCAGTCTCTGACAGGAGTCCAAGATGGTGAATTCGCACTGGCTTAGCTGATAGGGGATCTATGCATGTATCTCCCTTCGCTCTCTATTCTCTATCAGTTTCTTATTCCATCTGATGCTTCGCTGAGATCTTTATCTCTTCATTTGATGCTTAGGGTTCCAGAACTAACGTTTGTCTGTGTTTGACTTAGTTTTTCAGGTCTTTGCTTCTCTCTATAGTGCCATGTTGCCCAGAAGAAACTTATGTCATTCTTGAGGATTTTTTCCCAGACTGTAGGTTGTCTTTTTACTCATTTGATAACGTCTTTTGATGAGCATAAGTATTTAATTTTTATGAAGTTTTGGTTATCTAGTTTGGCTTCTGCTGTTTGTGCATTTGTAGGTATTTTTAGGGTTTTTTGTTTTTAATTTAAAAATTTTTTTTATTGCACTTTAGATGAAGGTTTACAGAACAAATAGTTCTGTATGCATATTGTTTTATGACATTGGTTTACAACCCCACGACATGTCAACATTCTCCCTTCTCTAACTTGGAGGACCTTTTTTTTGTGAAAATATACATAGCCAAAGCTATGCCACTTCAAAATTTTCTACAGGTACAATTCAGTGACATCGAGTACGTTCTTCCAGTTGTGCTGCTATTCTCACTACCCTTTTCCAAATTATTACATCACCATTATCTTCAGCTCACTGTCCCCTAGGCTTCCCATCAAACCTTTTGAATTGCTGTTGTCAATTGGATCTCACATAATTTTTTTTGTACCTTACATGAAGCTTTGCAGAACAAATAGTTTCTCATTAAACAGTACATGTATTGCCCTATGACAATGGTTAACCCCACGACATGTCAACACTGTCCCTTCTCAACCTTGAGTTCCCTATCACCAGCTTTCCTGTCCCCTCCTGCCTTCTAGTACTTGTCCCTGGACTGCCGTGCCTCATTAGTCTGGTTTTGTTTTATGAGGCTGTCCAGTCCCCGGCTGAATGGTGAACTTTGGGAGTGACTTTACCACTGAGCTAAAAGGGTGTCTGGGGGCCATTCTCTCAGGATTTCTCCAGTCTGTCAGGCCACTAAATCTGCTCTTTCTTGTGAGTTAGAATTCTGTTCTACATCCTTCTCCAGCTCTGACCAGGACCCTCTATTGTGATCCCGGTCAGAGCAGTCAGTGGTGGTAGCTGGGCACCATCTAGCTGTACTAGACTCAGTCTGGTGGAGGCCTTGGTAGCTGTGGTCCGTTAGTCCTTTGAACTAATCTTTTCCTTGTATCTTATTCTCTTCATTCTCCCTTGATCCTGAAGGGGTGAGACCAGTGGAGTATCTTAGCTGGCTGCTCACAGGCTTTTAAGACTCCAGATGCTACTCACCAAGGTAGAATGTAGAACATTGTCTTTATAAACTGTGTTATGCCAGTTGAGCTAGATGTTCCCTGAGACCATGGTCCTCACAGCCCTCTTCCCAGCAATTCAGTCCCTCAGGGAGTTTGGATGTGTCTATGGAGCTTCCATGACCTTTCCTTGTACAAGCTGTACTGGCTGCCCCAGTATTGTGTACTGTCTTACCCATCACAAAAGTTAACACTTATCTATTTAGTTCACCCCCTACTCCTCCCATCCCTTGTAAACAACAAAGATTGTTTATTTTTGTGTGTAAATTTTTACATGAGTTATACAGTAGAGGTCTCATACAATATTTGTCCTTTTGTGATTGACTTATTTCACTCAGCATAATGTCCTCTAGTTTTTTTCTTCTTACTCTTCCATGCTGAGTTCCTTTTGTTTGTGGATTTTTTTCTTTTGGTTTTGTTTTTACTGAGGCTTTATGTTTTTCTTCTTTATTTTGATGAGTAGGTTTGTTAACTTTCTTTGTGGTTAACGTGAAATTTAAACTTATCTACCTAGATTTCAACCAGTCTATTATTACTTGGTATCACTTGACTTCCTCTCCATTAGAAGGTTCTATACCTACACCATTTATTCCCTCTTTTATTGTTTTGATGCTGTTGTCATTGACAGATGAATCTCTCTGGTTCCCTTTTGTAATTCTTTTGGTTTTGCATAGTTCTTAAGAGTTCATTTCCTAGGTTGGTATCTGGCCAGTACAATCCTGTGTCCTATATTCAGCCTGAAGTCTGATGTTGTTTTTTCTCAGATCGAAGGACTTCCTTTAATAAGTCTCGTAAGTTTGGTTTGGTTTTTAAATAGTCCCTTAATTTCTGTTTACCTAGAAATGACCTAATTTCACCATCATATTTGAACGAGAGTTTTGCAGGATATATTATTCTTGGCTGGCAATTGTTTTCTTTCAAGGTTTTGTGTATGTCATTCCATTGCCTTCTTGCCTGCATAGTTTCTGCTGAATAATCTGAGCTTAGTTTTATTGTTTCTCCTCTGTATGTGACTTCTTGTTTTTCACGAGCTGCTCTCAGGATTCTTTGTCTTTGGTTTTGGCGACTGTGATTATGATATGCCTTGGTGATTTTCTTCTGCGGTCTATCCTATATGGGGTTCGTTGAACTTCTTGGATGGCCAGATTTTCATCTTTCATGATATTGGGGAAGTTTTCTGTCAGCAATTCTTCAATGATCATCTCTGTGTGTTTTGTTTTCTTCACCTTTTCTGGAACTCCGATCATTTGCAAATTTTTGCTTTTGATTGTATCCCACATAATTCTCAGAGTCTCTTCATTTTTCTTCATTCTTTCTTCTGATTTTTCCTCCAACAGTGTTGTAGCCAAGTGTTTGTCTTCAGTTCCTCTGATCCTGTCTTCTGCCATTTCAAATCTGCTCCTCAGCCATTCTATGACACTGTCCATTTCTGAAATCTTGCTATTTATCTTTTGGATTTCTAATTGTTGTTTTTGTATAATTTCTAGTTGTGAATTTATTTTGGCATTTTGTTCCTGCATTATTTTCCTGAATTCTTCTATTTTGGTCTATATTTTCCAGGAATTTGTCTGCCTTTTCCATGAATTTGTATATTTTTTCCTCATTTTTGTCTGCTTTTTGCTTCAACTCTTGGGTAAGTCTGAGTATTAGAGATTTAAATTCCCTATCAGGTAGTTCTAGTGATTTTCTTCTACTGGAAAGTCATCTGGTGTTTTATTTTGGACACCTACTGAAACCATCCTGTCCTGTTTTTGTAAATGTTTTGATGTTGTCTGCTGTCTTCGGGGCATTCAGTAGTTATTTTTCTCTTTTATTGCTTGTAGATTTGTTTTTTTCATCCTTTTTAAAAAAAATTTGGCTATGTCTGAGCAGGCGGACTGTGTGTTCTTTGTTGTTTGCTCATCTGTGGGCATGATACTTTTCACCTCCTTCTCCAATTGGCAGGGTCAGTAGCTCAGATACGGTACAGCAGGGCAGGTCTAGCTGAAGAGGAGTTGCTGGGATAGGTTGGATGTGGTACTTACTACAGCCACCAGGGCAGGTCAGTAATCAGTGCAGGGCAGATTCTGGTAGGCCGTGCCTGTACTGCTTGGTGGAGTGATGTTAAGCACACGGTACAGGTAGGCAGTTGTTCTGTCTCCTGCTGGGAGCTCTGTGAAGCTGCTTTCTTGTACTCCCTATTTGCTGGTCTCTTGTAGGAGTCCAAGATGGTGGATCCGTACTTTTTTAGCTGATAAGAGACCTCTGCATGTATGTCTCTTCACTTTCTGCTCTCTGTCAGTTTCTTATTCCATTTGGTTCTTTGCTAAGTTCTTTATCTCTTCATTTGATGTTTAGGGTTTCAGGATTGGTGTTTTTTCTGTTTGGCTTAGTGTTTTTTGATCTTTGCTGTGGAGGGACAGCGTGGTGCTTCTGCCTAGAGCGCTATGTTGCCAGAAGTCTCACACCATCATATTTGAATGAGAGGTTTGTAGGATATATTATTCTTAGCTGGCAGTTTTTTTCCCCAAGGTTTTATATATGTCATCCCGTTGCCTTCTTTCCTGCATGGTTTCTGCCGAATAATCTGAGCTTAGTCTTATTGTTTCTCCTCTGTATGAGACTTCTCGTTTTTCTTGAGCTGTTCTCAGGATTCTTTGTTTGTCTTTAGCTTTAGCAAGTGTGATTATGATAAGCCTTGGTGCTTTTTGGGGGGCTTATCCTATATGGGGTTTGTTGAGCTTCTCGGATGGTCAGCTTTTCATCTTTCATGATGTTGGGGAAGTTTTCTGTCAGTAATTCTTCAATGATCCTCTCTGTGTTTTCTGTTTTCTCCCCCTTTTCTGGAACTCTGATCACTCGAAGATTTTTGCTTTTGATTGTATGCCACATAATTCTCAGCGTTCCTTCATTTTTCTTTGTTCCTTTTTCTGATTTTTCCTCAGAGCTGTATCCAAGTGTTTGTCTTCAATTTCACTGATCCTGTCTTCCATTGTTTCAAACCTGCTCCTCAGCCCTTTTATGACACTGTCCATTTCTGCAATCTTGTTGTTTATCTTTTGGATTTCTAATTGTTGTTTTTGTATGATTTCTAGTTGTGAATATATTTTAGCATTTTGTTCCTGTATTATTTTCTTGAATTCATTTTTTTGTCTGTAGTTTCTGTGAATTTTTTGGCCTTTTCCATAAATTTGTCTATTTTTTCCTCATTTTTGTCTGCTTTTTGCTTCAACTTTTGGATAATTCTGAATATTAGAGATTCGAATTCCCTATCAGTTAGGTCTAGTGCCTTTTCTTCTACTGGAATGTCATCTGGTGTTTTATTTTGGATGCCTACTAGAACCATCTTGTCCTGTTTTTGTAAATGTTTTGATATTGTCTGCTGTCTTCAGGGCATTCAGTGGTTATTTACCTTGCTTATTGATTGTAGATTTGTTTGTTTCATCCTGCTTTTTTGTTTTATTTGGTTAAGTCTGAGCAGACAGGCTTTGCTTTCCTTGTTGTCTGCTCATCTGTGGGCACCATACTTTTCACCTTCTTCTCCAGTGGGAGGGTCTGTCAGTCAGGTATAGTACAGCAGGGCAGGTCCAGCTAAAGGGGAGTTGCTAGGATGGGTTGTTTGTGGCACATACCAGGGTTGACAGTGTGGACCAGGAAGCAGCGCAGGGCAGGTTCCAGTAGGCTATGCCTGTGCTGCTTGGAAGTGTGATGTTCAGTGCATGGTGCAGTTAGGCAGGAAGGAGAGGGTAGATTGTGATGTGTGGAGCTAAGATGGGTATGGGAAAGATGAGAAAGAGGAGAGAGGAACAGGAATCAAAAACATACACACAAACAAAAAAGGATGTTAAAGGAGGTTGCTATTGGAGTGGAGAGATGAGAGACTGAGAGATGGGGAAAAACAAAAATAAAAAAAGGGTAAAAGAAAAAAATTAATAAATTGAGAGACTGTAAATGAGGAAAGACAAAAAGGAAATAGGACAGAGAAGAAAACAAAACAAAGAAACAAAATAAATAAATAAAAACAAAAAAAAAGAAACAAGAAAAAGGAAACGCCCCCAGTGATGTCCCTGTGCTTCTGCACAGAGTAAGGGAGTAGCTTCCAAGCTGCATGGTAATGTCCTGCTAGAAGGGGTTCCCACACTGAGAAAAGAAAAAGAAAACAAACAAATCAA
The DNA here is from genome assembly GCA_030035585.1 of Dugong dugon. Taxonomy (NCBI): domain Eukaryota; kingdom Metazoa; phylum Chordata; class Mammalia; order Sirenia; family Dugongidae; genus Dugong; species Dugong dugon. The sequence continues at coordinate 71,581,603 of CM057461.1, forward strand.
AACAGAACAAATCAGAGCAAACAAACAAACCAAAAAGCCCCAGGGTTCCCACCAGCATGGCGGCATGGGCCAGGAAGAAGTTTCATATTTGAGCAGTGTTTCGCAGCCTTTCAGGAAGAAGAAAAGTTGGCGCACAGAGCCAGGTATTTGGGGGGCAGGGGTGTTGAGAGGTGAGGAAGAAATCTAAAGAAGTGGAAAAAACAACACCAGCAGACAACAAAAGGCACTCAGGGAGCCGGCCAGTGTGGGTGGGTGGAATCCAAGCGACACCAGGGTGAAGCTGGTGCTTCCTGGCCAAGAGACTGTGGCTGCAGGAAGCAGAGGAGGCTAAGTGGGGATGAAGAAGGGTGGGGAGTGGGAAAGCCTATATTGCTGGTCACCCGTTGTTCTGTCTCCTGCTGGAAGCTCCGTGAACCTGCTTTCTCATACCCCTCATTCGCTGATCTCTGGTAAAAGTCCAAGATGGCAGATCCGTGCTGTGGTAGCTGATAGGGGACCTCTGCATGTATATCTCCTCTCTCTGTGTTCTCAGTCAGTTTCTCATTCCATTTGGTGCTTGGCTGAGCTCTTTATCTCTTCATTTGATGCTTAGGGTTTCAGGATTGATGTGTGACTCTGTTTGACTTAGTTTTTCTGATTTTTGCTGCAGAGGGATGGTGTGGTGCTTCTGACTATAGCATCATGTTGCCCGGCAGTCCTGTAGTTATTTTTGATAACTAATCATTAAAAAAAATTTAGATCCCATAGTTTTACCCCTGTGTTTTCTTCCCAAAACCTTATAGTTTTAGCTTTACTATTTAGGCTTTTGATTTATTGGAGTTAGTTTTTGTGTATAGTGTGAGGCATGGGTCTTGCTTCATTTTTCTACATGTGGCTATCCAATTTTTCCAGCACCATTTGTTGAAAAGACTGTTTCTTCCCATTAATGGACTTTGACCCCTTGTTGAAAATCAGTTGTCCACAGATGGATGGATTTATATCTGGGCTCTCAATTCTATTCCATTGGTCTATGTGTCTATCACTGTCTTAGTACTCAATTTACTTTTCAGTTCCCCCAATAGATGTTTTCTTTCAGCAGTTACATTTCAAGTCTCTTAGAGTTCCTTTGATTTTTCTGATTATCTCTTTTTTTATGATGCTGTTTTGCTTTATTAATGTGATTTTTCTGTTATCTCTACATATATTAATTATGGCCGTTTTTTAGTTCTCAGTTTTTTAAACTATCTTTGTTTTTGCTAGATTTAGCCTTTCTCTTTGATTGTTTTATCATTCTCTTCATGTTGTTTGTTGTTTTTGTTAGGTGCTATCAAGTCGTTTCCGACTCATAGTGACCCTATGTGTGCAGAATGGAGCTACTCCAAGTGGTTTTCAAGGCTGTGACTTTTTGGAAACAGATTACCAGGCCTGTCTTCTGAGGTACCTTTGGTTAGGTTCTAAAGGCCTACCTTTCAGCTAGTAGTCGAGCACATAGTTGCTTGTGCCACACAGGGACTGTCTAGTTCCCTTTGCGTCTGTTGTTTCTTAGTTATTTGCTCATATATAAGAAGAAAATGTTGGGTGACCAGCATGAGTTTCCTCTGTGGCCATGTGTGGGAGCCTCTTACCTGCATGAAAAACTCATACCCACAGCTCTGACTGGCTCAGGACGGGGCATATGTGAAAATGAATAAACATGTAGGTGGCTGTCAGAATGCAAACCTCAAAATGACAGAAAAAAGTCTCATTTATTCAGGGGCAGGGTGTTCCAAAATCCTCTTCAGAAGTCAACTTTCCTTAAACATGTACTTCTATGCTTTGCCTTGGGTTAAATGTTGATTGCACCAAGCCAGAATGGGAAGAGGTTAAAGAAGGGTTAAGATAGTACTCCAGAGACAGACCTTTCAGTTACCTCTGTCGTCAGCCCGCTTCTCTTCCCTGCCTGATTCCCTCATTGCCCTTGACTTCCAGTGCCTCAGTAGCCCATCTGGGGTGTCCAACCTTGTGGCATCCATCAGGCTTCTTCATCTACTCTCTGCCTCCAGAGAATGGTTGTAGTTTCTCTTTTGTGGGTGAGCCACCACCACTACCACTATCACCACTACCACCCCCATGCTCTTAGCTGTTGTGAGCTTATCCTTTCCATGCCTTTTACTATTACATTAGGGGGACCTCAGAGAGAACAAAGAAGGGGCGGGGGAAGCAAGTTTGTGAGCCTGGTCAGCCTCTGTGAAATAAGAGTCTGTTAGAACCACTAGTCTGACAACTGTGAGAAAAGAAACTTGGCTGTCTTCAAACAACCACCGGCCAAATATATATACATGATTTGATTTTTTCAGCAATGATTTAAGGGAATGCTTTCAAAACTTGCCTTAGTGAACTCTTTCAAAATCATATTATCAACGGATCTGGACTTCTGAACAAGATGAGACTTGTGAGAAGATTTAAGCTACAATGTCAACAAGGTTTTGTGGAATCTAGGTTTAGTCACCAGCTCTCCCAGCTCATCCTGGCAGCACCAGAAGCCTGGAGAGTCCTTTTCCCTGAGGCAGGGCTGCAGGGTTAGGCTTGAGCACTCTGCCAGTGTTGCACCAGTCTTTGCAGTGATTGACGGAGTCACAATGCCCTGAGGAGAAACAGCATGGAGAGGACCAGTCATGAGGAGGGAGCACAGAGGGCCCTCAGCACCTGGAGGGGCTGGACCAGGTGTCACCAACCTAGACAACATGTGGAGAGCAGACTAAGACAGCATAGACACTCCCAGGATTAAATATGGCCTGCCCTGGGTGCACAGCAAAGCAGATAATGGGAGTGGTCAGTCAGGGCAGAGCAGGTAGACTAGAGAGGACAGAGGGAGTACTCATCAATAGGGCAGGGGTGTGGATGAAACTCAAGGATGTGGTCAGAGCAGAAGCTTCCTGATCCCAACCTGCCTGGCATCAAAGTGGGCAAAAGAGGATGGATCAGACCCAAGAATAACTACCAGATCCAACTGGGCTGCATATCTGAAGACCGAATTTGAGTGGCAATGGACAGCACCTGGAAATATTTGAACAGTAAAAACATGTAATGTACACCATGTATTAGAATGTTTAACTGACTATACCAGTAAAGGAAGCCGTAACATGGCAAGAAACTGAAAGAGGTTTTGACCAATATGAGATTGATCTTTCAGGCAACACATGTTAACTGACCATGGGCCCTTCCCAGGAAAACATGCATCAGCATTTCCAGAAGTGTCAACCTGCATCTCAAAGTCAAGGGCAAAGAGAGGGATAGCAGGCCACTGCTTTTGAAGCAAGGATCCTACACTCCTTGCTGTTACAAGGCTGTGATTCTCAAACGGGGTTTGCTGAAGAAAACCAGGGACCACAGGGCAGCACTTTTGGCCCAGCTTCTGCATGGAGGAGCTGCTGAGTCCACCTCAGGGACATGCATGTATCTACTGTTTTAAACACAGCAGTTGCACAATAGTGATTGTTTTACATTGTAAGTATGTGTGTATGTTTATATAGGGACTGTATTATGCCTTATAAACTGTCATGATCTATGGAAATGCCCCACACATCAAAGGTAGAAAAATTCAGTTCTATGTAGCTTCTTTCTAATAGTGTACCTTTCTGGTGAGTTCCTTTCTCACGCCCTGAGTCATAAATAACCCTGGGAGTGGTTCAATACTTTTTGTGGATAGCACCCTGGGACACTGCTGCATCCTTCTTTCCTCACCCAGCTGTACTGCTCACTCTCAAGTATCTTTTGGGATGCACCTCCTGGCAACCCTTCAGAGGCTATTGAGAGGCTGGCATCACCAAGTGGTAGTGCCGACTGTGTTCTGTGTGGTGTGATTTGCAGAACATCAGGAAACACACACATCTTTCATTTAGTCTCTGATATCCTTCAGCTGCTTGATCTTGAATGCCTAATATTCTTTCACTGAGGAGGACTCATCCATTAAGTCATCAGTAAGAAGGTTTTTGTTGAAAATAACTCCCAAGGAGGAAGTATGCAGCTTGAATTTAACATACAACACTGTTGACTAATCATTATTTAGCGCTGATTATGGCTCCTGTAATGAAAGCCTTACGCACGTGATCCCCTTTAACCTTCACTCAACCAGACAGAGAGGTGTGGTCACCCTGACTTTACAGCATGGAGAAGCCTGGCCCCAGCACCACCAGACAGCTGTATACTCCACCCAAGACTGCTAATGCACAACTCAGGGGCTTCCTGACCTCCACTCTCTGCCAGCCCTGCCCTGTGTCTGGTCCATTGTATTTCTGTACTCATCTGAGCCTTGGGTTTGGTGGGCCAAACCTGGCTGTGGCCCTGGCTTTTCACCTTCGTGGGTGCCCTGTAGCCCCACTCTCTCCCTCTCATGGATTCTCCCCATCCCATGCCCCTCTGGGCTTTCCCCAGCACGAAAGCAGAGCCTGTGTAGGTGCGGAGCCAGGACTTCACCCTGACTCTGCTCTTAACCCCACTTTGCATTGCATGGTCCATCTCAAGAAAGTGTCCTGGGTTGTCTGAGAAGACAGTAGACAGAGAAGGGACTTCAAGACTGAGTCAGGGTGAGGGAGGAAGGACAAGCATTCACAATCTGTCGCATTGCTGTGATATGATCATTGAGTTCCCCTGGGCCTCTCCCCAGTATTTGGTTCATAGATATAGCATGCATGTCTTCACTAAGAGCTCCCACTCCCCTCTGCAGTAAGACAGAGGGGAGAAACAGGCTCAGAGTGGCTTATCTGTGGTGGCCCTGCCTCTGCCCCCAAGCCTCTGCCTCACCTTGAGCAGGGTGCTCAAGCAGGAAGGACAACACAGAGCAATAGGCATCCACTGGGCTGTCTGCAGCAAACTCCTGACTGGTACTCACACACATCACCTCACTAGCTTTCAAAAATCCTTGAAGGTGGATGTGGGGTTTGGAGCCACTAATGAGGTAAGTAACCCCAACCATTCCTTTAAGGGCTGTGAGCCAGTGGATAAACAGACACAGGAGACGTGGGGGGGATGAAAGTATGGAATGACAGCCAGCCTCCCCTGCCCCCAACCCCCCACATGACAGGCAGGCCAGCTTGGTGAATGCCTGGCATGCAGAGAGGGGAGTGGGCAGCCTGTAGGCAATGTGTCCTGGCCGAGCTACAGGCCAGGTGGGGCAGGCTAGACCCCACACTTAGTTGCCCTTGTGTAGAGCTGGGGAGGTGGCAGCTTGGCACAAGAGCTCAGTGACACGGGGAAATGTAGATAGTTCTTAAAAGCCCCGTTTTACAGATGAGAACACTGCATATCAGAGGCTGAAAATGATTGTTCTGTACTGAACTGGGCACATCCTTTTCCAGAAGATCCCTTGCTCACAGGACTCATCGTGGAGCTCCTCATGACTGTGTGTGTGTGTGTGTGTGTGTGTGTGTGTGTGAGAGAGAGAGAGAGAGAGAGAGAGAGAGAAAGAGAGAGAGAGAGAGATGGGATGTGTCCTTCATTCTCCAGAGTATCTCACCGAGGAAAACCAGCAGCCTACGGTGGACATTCTCTACGGAGGAAACCTGAGCTGCTTTCAACTCCCACCCCTGTTTTCCATCTAAACACGTTAGGAGAAACACCAGAAACCATTGTCCAAAAGGGAGTGGAGGGAGTAGACCCTAGAGGAGGGCTGAGCCTGTAGACAGGGAATGGAGCTTAAAGTGGAATGAGAGGGAAGCACAAGGCTCCTGGCAGGCAATACAACTGGGTTCGGTCATAGACACCTGCCTTAAGGGGGTCTGATTTGGGAGTGCTAGGGCAATTGAAGGAGTCCTGGTGGTTCCGTGGTTAAACACTTGGCTGCTAACCAAAAGGTTGGCAGTTCAAACCCACCAGCCGTTCTATGGGAGAAAGATGTGGCAGTCTGCTTCTGTAAAGAGTACAGCCTCGGAAGCCTTATGGGGCTGTTCTACTCTGTCCTATAGGGTTGCTATGAGTTGGAATCGACTTTAAGGCAAAGGGTTTGGCTTTGGTTATGGGGACAATGGTGCAGACCCTGGGTTGGGCATAAAGTACTGCCTTGAAAGCAAGGACCGTGTTCATGATACTAATAACAACTTCCAATTATTTATTGGCCCAGTTAAGCATGGTAACTGTGATTGATAAGGTTGTGTGTAAACTTGGCTGGGCCATGATTCTCAGTGGTTTGGCAGTTATGATGTAGTTTGGCAGTGATGTGAGGAGTCCTGGTGGTGAAGTGGTTAAGAGCTTAGTTGCTAGCCAAAAGGTTTGCAGTTCAAATCCACCAGCTGCTCCTTGGAAACCCTATGGGGCAGTTCTACTCTATCCTATAGGGTCAGTATGAGTCAGGATCAGCTGGAAGGCAACAGGTTATTCAACGGGTTATGATGATGTGATCACTTCCATGATGAGATTTGATATAATGTGATCACCTCCATGATGTATCTGCTGTGAGTAGCCAATCAGTTGAAAAGGGGTTTCGTTGGGGGGTGTGGCCTGCATTGAATATAAGTGGATTTTCTGGCAAGGATGATGGACTTTTGCTTGCACTGGATCCTGAGGTTGGCTCCTCTGTTCGTCTGACCTCTGGTTCTTGGGACTTGAGTTAGCAGCTTACCTGCCATCTTGCCTGCCCATCTTGGGATTTGTTGATCTTTGCAGCCAGTGAGCAAGAGCCCTGCTGACTGACCTGCTGATCTTAGGTTCACCAGCTCCTGTGGCTATGTAAATCAGAAGAAACCTCTATCCTGACCCACGGATTTGGAATGTTCCAGCCTCTACAACCACATGAGCCAATTCTTTGACATAAATCTCTGTCTGTATATATTTATATGCTTTACTGGTTTTGCTTCTCTAGAGAACCCAGCCTAAGACAGTACCCTTGAGCACTTTACATAATAATCAGTCAGGGTCCTGGCAGAGAGCAGATTCTGATCAAATAGAGGAGGTTGAAGAGAGTTCATAAGGGGCTCTTCACAGGGTGTGAGTAGGGCTAAGGGAGCCTCAAGTGGAGGTGCAGTGCTCAGGGGAGGCTGTTACCACTTCCAGTCCTAGGGACCAGGGAGGGATGGATGTAACAGGAGCAAAGGAAGAGCTGAAGCTATGTACCAGTTCAGGTCCTCCAGGAAGCAGACACCTAGACAACATCAGAAGTGAAAAAGACTTACTAGCGAAATGCCTATGAGGGGTAAGGGGAGAGAAAGCAGGCCTGGCAGTGGTGAAAGGAGGGTGGGAAAGAAGGAGAAGCGGGAGGGCAGGCCTCACTGCCAAGGCTACTCCCAAGCAGTGGGAGCCCCAGGTGAAGATTATCCACCAGGGGAGGCCCACATGTGCCAGGAAGCCTGAGGGACGCACTCCATGAAGGACAGTGCACAAAGAGTAAATCTAGAGGAGAGATACGCAGACTATCTCAGTTCACAGCTCCCTTAGTGTTCAGGAAATTTTTCACAATGCCCCAGTCCAAAAGAGATGTCTATCAGTTCCATTTATTAAGCAGTTAGGTCCAAATACCTTGACAAGTATTTATGCCCTCACAACATAGTAGATATTTGAAAATATAATGCACATAAATTGAAAATCTATATTTTTATTTCATTCTGAAATAACCAAAATTACTTTAATCAATTTAATTAATGTTTGTACTCAATTTCTCAAACCTTGCTATCAAATTGGGCACCATCACCCTCATTTCCTGCCCCACAATGACTTTTGCACAGCACTTGCCTTTTATTACAGCAACTTCTAAAAATCCAGCTTCACAAGGATATGATGTCATTTATAAGAAGGCAACCCACTCTGATGCTGAAATTGTAAACTACCTCAAGCTAATAATTTAATCTACAGAGTCCTACAGATGTCAAATGTTGCTGTTTCTCTCAAAAATGTAAAATACCCTGCGAGGTCCCTGAGTTTGCTGCAGCACCCCAAGGGCCTCGATGTAATTGAGGAATGTGCAACTCACACTCCAAAGCATAATCCACCCTTTTACTACACGGTGTTCATTCTTGACCATTGTTTGGGTAAAAGCACATTTGCCCCCAACTCAGGAGAAACATAAAGTCCCTCCAGCCACCAAATCAGCATAGGGTGATGTCCACTCAGTCGTAGTCCCTAAGTGTAACATTCACTACCACCAAGTTTTCATATGAGATAGCAGGATAAACGGGTTAAGGGAGTAGGAATAATTAAACAAACAAACAAAAAACAAAACAAAACAAAACAAAAAAAGCTTCTGATTTCACTTCTGTAGCTGGTCCAAAGGCTTAAGTAGTTAAATATAGTTTCCTTCTTCCACCACACTTTCCATGTTCCCCTGGCCACCACCATCACAGTAAGACAGAGACTTTTACAGGATGGGATTACCCAAACTTTCATTCCCACAAGCTCGAAATCCTTAGCGGCATAGTCTTTCTCAGACTGGTGCAGTTTCTCATCGACTGTTATTGTTGGACATAAGGGTATGCAGCAACACTAAGACATAGATATAGTTCTCCTTCCACTCATTGTGCAGAAGCAGCACAATTACCCTTATATATCAAATCAATCATAGCAGCCAGTATAGTGACCCCCTCCTCAGGCTGTTGGTCAAAAGTATAAGGCTCCATTGCCAGAGGCCAGGATTAATTTTCAATTTAAAAGGAAATTAGACCATGGTCTTTGGTGGAAAAATTCATCCCTTGAGCACTAGATCTCCAAACGCACTGAGCCCAGGGTTGGAGGGATGAAAGCTAAAATTCCATAAGGAGGTTAAGTTGTAAGCTAAGGTCATAAGAGGACTGCTCCCATCTCCATCCCTTAATTCTCTGGTCAAGGGAGAAATGGCAGCATATTTTGGCTGCTGGCTCAAGATACCTTAGCTAGCAGGGTGTTACTTAGTTCCAAGATGGCCATTTCATGATTACTCAAGTCAGCTGCTTCTGGGTGCCAGCACATGTTGTAAGAGCAGCGAATTCTGAGGCGTGAGGCCATTCTCATGCTTATTCCCCACGAGACAGTTTCCTTGGCTGGAGGCCATGTATAGAGAATACCATGACAGTTAATTATGCATTTTCTAAGTCCACAAATGGTGGAACAGGCAGAAATATTGTGGGCGGGGAAGACAAACTCATACCCAGAGTAACTTTCCATTTCTTTGAGGACAAATGTTCTCATCCATGTTGAAAAGGTCCAATTTAATCAACCTGTCACCAGGTGTCTGAGGGGCATCCCTTGGAATACTGAAGGTTCAATTATCAATCAGTCAGCACATATTTATTGACCATCTAACTATCTCAGCTTTGGTAAAAGGAAATCCATGTGCTGGAGCCCATACACGCCTCATCTGTGCTGTCTTAGCTACTTGCACATGGGCTTATTGAGCAAGCACTAGGATGACAAGGAAAAGGCCTGCCCATGGATGGGTCTTTTTTCCATCTGCTTTTTGAGAGCTTACTCCACAGCAGATGCCGCTCATGGGCATTTGTGTGGGACACTAATATCTATACTCTCTGTGCTTGGTTCAAGAGGTCATTTGCATACTTCTCCACTAGTCTTTCTTCTTGGTCTTTCCAGGTCCCTGGACAACTGACCAACCCATAGGCCACTGTTTACGAATGAGAATAGATATGCATCTAATGGCATCTCTCCCTCAACATAAAATGGACCACCAAATACACTATCTGAGGGTCTTCTTTGGCCCTTCATGGCCACTTGGGTAAGACCACAATGCAGCAGCATCCTCTTACCATGCAGACTTGTCCACAAGTTATTCACGAGGCCACAAGTGCAGAGAGTACACAGAGAGGGGTGCAGAAAGAAGCAGTGAAGGCCACCTGCTCATAAAATTTACCTGAGCTTTCCAGATCTGGCAGAGCCATTTTAATTCATAATGGGATGCTGAAGTGCATCCAGCTGTATGACTCAGTAGGGTAGATAATGCTCTGCTCATGGCAGCTCAGGTCACATTGCCTTTGGTGTCCCATGGTCAGGCATTTGGTCTGCACCAGAGCCCAGTGCAAGCCTGTGGCTGCTTTCTAAATGGAGAACAACTGTTAGAAGAAAATACCCTTTTTCAAATCCTTAGAGTCTGTGCTGTGATGCTCCACTGGGCTTGCTAGACACACTATATAGCACTTCTGTTTTCAGTGTTTCCAAAATCATTGAGTCTGCTGCATCAGAAGGCTCAAGTGGCAAGGCAATTGCACAACAGCCTGGGCCTGCTACAGAGAACCCCTCTTTACTCTTGGTCCCACCTAAAACTAGCAATAAATGGGCAGTGCACGTGCAACCACTCATCTCTCACTTTAGAGAGGAATAGCAAATATGCCCCAGACCACTGGACTCAGAACCTTCACTGATTGCAGACTCCTGACATTTCCCAAGTTATATCCCAACCTTTAGCATATATGTTCACCACCTGTCTGTCAGCTGAAAGAACTGAAGAGAAATATCAAGGCCAAGTTGCAATACTGAAGGATTCTATGGGAAAAAATTTGAATGATGCAGGAAGCATCAAAAGAAGATAGAAGCAATACACAGAGTCACTGTATGAAAAAGAATTGGTTGGTGTTCAGTTGTTTCAGGAGGTGGCATATAATGAAGAACTACTGGTACTGAAGGAAGAAGTTCAAGCTGCACTGAAGGCATTGGTGAAAAACAAACCTCCAGGAATTGACAGAATACCAACTGAGATGCTTCAACAAATGAATTCAGCACTGGAAGTGCTTACTTGTCTATGTCAATAAATTTGGAAGACAGCTACCTGGCCAACCAACTGGAAGAGATCTGTATTAATACTTGTTACAAAGGAAGGTGATAAAAAGGAATATGGAAATTATTGAACAATATCATTAATATCACACCCCAGCAAAATTTTGCTAAAGATACTTCAAAAACTACTGCAGCCGTACATTGACAGAAGTTCAAGTCAGATTCAGAAGAGGACGTGGAATGAAGGCTGTCATTGCTGATGTCAAATGGATAGTTGCCAAAAGCAGAGAATACCAGAAAGATGTTTGCCTGAGGTTTATCAACTACATGAAGGCATTTGACTGTGTGAATCATAACGAATTATGGATAACATTATTAAGAATGGAAATTCCAGAACACTTAATTGTGCTCATGTGAACCTGTACATAGATCAAGAGGGAGTCATTCAGACAGAACAAGAGTTATCTTGTGGCTTAAAATTGGAAAAGGTGTGCAGCAAGGTTGTATCCTTTCACCTTAATTATTCAATCTGTATGTTAGACAAATAATGGAGAAGCTGGACTATATGAAAAAGAATGCATCATCAGGATTGGTGGAAGACTTATTAACAACCTGCAATATGTGGATGACACACCTTGCTTGCCAAAAATGAAGACAATTTGAAGCACTTACTGATGAAGGTCAAAGACTACAGCCTTCAGAATTAATTACACCTGAACATGAAGAAAATGAAAATCCTCACAACTGGGCCCATAAACAAGATAATAATAAACGAAGAACAAATTGAAATTGTCAATGATTTCATTCTACTTGTATCAACAATAACATTCATGGAAACAGCAGTCAAGAAATCAAATGACATACTGCGTTGGACAAATCTGCTGCAAAAGACCTCTTTAAAGTTTTAAAAAGAAAAGATGTTACTTTGATAACTAAGATGTGCCTGACCCAAGTCATGGTCTTTTCAATCACCTCATATGCATATTTAAGGCGAACAGTGAAAATGGAAGATAAAAGAATTGATGTATTAAACTGTGGTGTTGACAAAGAATACTGAATATATCATGGAGTGCCAGAGGAACAAACAAATCAGTCTTAGAAAAAAAAGAACAAAAATTCTCCTTAGAAATGAGGATGGACAGACTTCAGCTCACTTACTTTGGACAGGTCATCAAGAAAGACTAATCGCTAGAAGAGGACATCATGTTTGGTAAAGTACCGGGTCAGCGAAAATGAGGGAAACTCTGAATGATATGGTTTGACACAGTATCTGAAACAATGAATTCAAACATACCAATGATCATGAAGATGGCACAGGAGAAGGCAACATTTCGTTCTGTAATACATAAGGTTGCTATGAGTTGGGGCCAACTTGACAGCAACTAACAACATCACATATGTACTTTACAGAAGCATCTAGGATGTTTTCTTTTTCTTACTCACTGGGTCCAATTAAGATAATGTCATCAATGTAATGGACCAGTGTGATGTTCTACAGGATTAAGTTGATCAAGATGATTAAGTTCCCAATACCAGTGCTTTCCAACAGAACTGTCTGTGATACATGTATTTAATTCCATTAAACATTATAAGACTGGGAAAGTGATCATAGGATGGGTATTAACACACACAGGACCCACTATAAGGTGGACCTGAGCCAGGATTCCAACTATCATCTGCCTTCTCTATGTCCCCACACTGCCTAGAACTGTGCTGGGCACTGGGGATATTGAGATGAATAAGGCAGGATTCCTGACCTCATGGAACTCATAGTCTGGTGGTGAAGATAGACAAATAAACACATAATTACAAAATATAATAAAAGCCAGATTAAAAAAATGGTGGCCCAAGTATGAAGATGGGAAAGACTAATGATCAAAACTGGAAATGCACCTGGGGCTAGGGCTTTTTATCCTACTAGGCTACGGGGTTCTCATCAGCATACCAACATCCACCTACTACCGTATAAGAAAATCCTTGCTGCCCCACAGCAGGCATAGGACTAGAGTAGCTTGCAGGAGCAGGGCTACAGGTAGGCTTGTAAAGAGGTGATGATGCACATCTCTGCCCTGCTGCCCTCTCCTCCTTTCCACCTTGGAAATCTTGCCTACCGGATGTCTCAAGCATTACTCCTCAGTCATGCACTGGCAGCACTGGGCCCGAATCTGGGTGCTGCTCCCGAACAGGGCCATAGCTAGGTTGGTTTATGGTGGATACTGTCAAAAACCTAAAATTTCTTAGAGAAACACCAAAAATTAGTGTAACAAAATATATTTATTGTGAGTAGATACGATTCAAATCGGGCAGCATCACCCAAACATGTCTGGAAAACCCTCTGAAAGGGGGACAGTGAAAATGGGTTATATAGATCTTTGTTATATTAATTTATCAGAAGATTGCATTAAAGCACAGGGCAGGTTACAGAAACAGTCACCAAGGATATGCATTCATCCTAAAACAGCCTCCAGTCAGACCCTGGAGGTCCTGCCTCTTGAAGCTGGCTCAGAACAAAAACCCATTGCCGTCGAGTCGATTATGACTTATAGTGACCCTATAGGATAGCGTAGAACTGCCCTATAGGGCTTCCAAGAAGTGCCTGGTGGTCTTGAACTACTGACTTTTTGGTTAGCAGTTGAACTCTTAACCACTACGCCACCAGGGTTTCCTGAAGTGGGCTGAACATGGATAATTTTCCAAAAGAACCCAATGCCTGCTAAGCTGTTGTTACTAAGCTGTTGTTCTTCAACCTGAAGGTGACTCCAAGGAGCCAGTTCCATTAAGGTTCAAAAAGACACCTAAGTGCAGATGGCCTGGGTGGTTCAACCCAATTCCATGAACACAGACATGGATTCTAAGAGAATCGAAACAATTTTATCAATACTCATCTGGAAATGTTAACCTTCTTCTCCCCCGCCCACCCCACCCTACCAACTTCTCCCTGAGGAGGGAAAATTTTTTTTGGTTTAAATGTATTTAAGCTAGATAGAGAGGGTTTGCAGAGGTACAGAGGGAGGGCCCCCTAGACACAAGCCTGAGAGACCAGAGGTTTTTAGTATGGTGATCATCAAGATGTTTAGCACAGCATAAGCAAGAAAGGGAGGGGAGGGGAACGTGCTTCAAGGGGAATAAGAATGAAACCAGGCCTGACAGACTTGCAGCCTTGGAGGCTGTACACTGCTGTGCAGTTTGGGCATGGAGCCTTGTGATTTGGAGAGCTTCAGAGAAGATACTTGGGTCAGAGTCTAGTGCAGAAGAAAGAGCCTCTGGAAGAACTGGTCACAGGGAGCTGGCCCATATGGATTGCACCTGATGGGAACTGAGAGGCACAGCACACTCATAATATGGCCTGGGCATTCTTTGGGGTCCTGGTATAGCTCGGGGCAGGGGAAGAAGCCAGGAAAACAATGGCAGTCCATTTCTATCATGACCTGGTGACCAGGCACACTTATCACCTTTACTGTGCAGTCTTTCTTGCACCTGCATTTCCCTAGACAGCTGTCACCTGTCACAGTTGTGGTGGCCTGGGAATAAAACTCATGGGGAAAATAAATTTTGTTCTAGTTGTCATGTGTTGAAAAAATAATCAAAACTTTAAAAAGCAAACGGCTTGAGGTAGGCTAGTTACAATGAAGCTTATAAACAGAAGAGGAGGGAAAAGTATAGGAAATCAACCATTGGCTAATCTTAAAGTGATTGATTAAACCCTGCCCTCCTCCTTTTTCTGAGATCAGCTAATATCATATCACAAGGTGTTCTCTGGCCTGGCTGCTAAAAATTTGGCCTTCCACCCACCTGCAGCCATGAAACCTTTTGAAATTTAAGTAAGCGTAGAGTCTTTTTCATTAAATCACGGGTTTGGTTTTGGTTTCTAGCAGGAAAAGACAAATTTACATAGCTGTCCAGCAGCTTCTGGTAGAAAAAAAGTCAATGCTTTTGAAGTTTGGGTCAGGCTTTTTTACAGTTACTATTTGGTTTTGTGGATAAAATCAAAATAAATGTCTGCTATTTTTCTTTTTGACACATGATTAAAAAAAATAACCCTTCATATTCCTAATTGCACAAGATGAACCATCAACAAGGAGCATTCGAACTGAACTCAGAATCATCACTGTCATTATCATCAACAACACCCAGCACTTACAAAGCACCTACTGGGTAGCAGTCACTGACCTGTTCAGGTTATATGTATAGTCTAATTTAATCCTCGTGACAGTCCTTCAGAGGAGATCATGCTAACCCCGTTTTACAGCTGATGAGGTGGAAGTTCAGAGAGTTCAATGGCGTGCTTAAGGTCACAGGATCATTAGGGTCCAAAAAAGATCGGTGTATGAGTTTCAGCCCTATACTACTTTAGGAAAGCTACTGAGACTCAATTTTTGTATCAATGCCTTGATCTAATAATTCCATCCTAAGGAATCTATCCTAAAGAAGAAGTCCAAATGATAAAAAAAAGCTTCACACTGCAGGGAAAATAAACTTCAGTGAACTATTCCAGCCATATCACTAACCAAATAAACAAGAAAAGTAGAAAGCAACAAAAGTGGGCGTGAGGAGGAATCAGTTATCAAAAGTGTCTAACTATATAAAATATCCTATTTTCAATAACAACAACAAAATAAATAAAAGACTTAAACAGGGATGTGTGGCCCATAGAGAAAAAAAAAAGCAGGAAATAGAAGCTGCCTTTGAAGGGACATTAGCATTTCATTAGCATTAGCAGGCTTTAGCAGATATTAGCATTGTCTATTAAAGTTCATCAACTAACAAAAACATCAATGCAGCTATTATAAATATGATCAAAGACATAAAGGAAACTAGTTTAAAGAACTAAACGACTCATCAAATAGAGACTATCGACAAAGATCTAGAAATTATAAAAATGAACCAAATGGGTATTTTGAAGATGAAAAGTAAAATAATTAAAATCAAGAATTCATTAGAAGGGCTCAACAGTAGCTTGAGCTGGCAGAAAAAAAAGTTTTGGTGAACATGGAGATAAATCAATTAAGATTATGTGATCTGAAGAACAGAGAAAAAAGAATGAATAAAAATGAACAGAGCCTCAGAGAAATGTGAAACAAATCAAGTAGCAGAAAAATATATTTGAAGAAATAATGGCTGAAAAACCACCCAAAATTGATGAAAAACAATCTACAAATCCAAGGAGCTCAATGAACTCCAAGTAGGATAAATTTACAATTTATAACAATTTAAATTACTTATTGTGTGCAAGGGAACCCAACAAGATTAAGAGCTGACATGTCATTAGAAACCATGGAGGCCAGAAGGGATAATATATTTCAAATGCTGAAAAGAAACTGTCAACCAAGAATCTTCATACATATATATTATCATGAATTGAATTACGTCCCCCAAAAATATGTGTTATCAATTTGGCTAGGCCATGATTCCCTGTATTGTGTGATTGTCCACCATTTTGTCATCTGATGTGACTTTCCTATGCGTTGTAAATCCTACCTCTATGATGTTAACGAGGCAGGATTAGAGACAGTTACGTTAATGAGGCAGGACTCAATCTACAAGATTAGGTTGCATCTTGAGTCAATCTCTTTTGAGATATAAAAGAGAGAAGCAAGCAGAGAGACATGGGGGACCTCATACCACCAAGAAAGCAGCACTGAGAGCAGAGCACGTCCTTTTGCCCCAGGGTTCCTATGTGGAGAAGCTCCTAGTCCAGGGGAGGATTGATGACAAGAACCTTCCTCCAGAGCTGACAGAAAAAGCCTTCCTCTGGAGCTGACACCCTGAATTTGGACTTCTAGCCTACTAGACTGTGAGAGAATAAACTTATATTTGTTAAAGCCATCCAC
Organism: Dugong dugon; assembly: GCA_030035585.1. Classification (NCBI taxonomy): domain Eukaryota; kingdom Metazoa; phylum Chordata; class Mammalia; order Sirenia; family Dugongidae; genus Dugong; species Dugong dugon. The sequence goes on from CM057461.1 coordinate 71,598,078, forward strand.
CTGTGGTATTTCTGTTACAGCAGCACTAGATGACTAAGGCATATATATATTTTAATATATTATTTTCAGGTGAAAATATACACAGCCAAACATATACCCATTTGACAATTTCTACACGTACAATTCAGTGACATTGGTTACATTCTTCATATTGTATCATCATTCTCTCTATCTCTTCCCAAATTATTTCATCACCATTTACTTAGACTCACTGCCACTTAAACTTCTCCTTTATGCTTTAGAGTTACTGTTATCAATTTGATCTCATATAGATAATTCTTTAAAAGAGCGTAATGCTCACGGCAAACATTCTCTACTAATTGAGCTAAACTGTTGCTTTGTTTAAAGATGACTTGAGAGGATATTTTCAGTTTCAGTTTAAAGGACAATCGATTCTGGGGGTTCCTCCAGTCTCAATGGGTCTGGGAAGTCTGGATTCCATAAGAATTTGAAATTCTGTTCCATGTTTCCCCCCTTTTGATCAGGATCCATGTGTTGAATCCTTAATCAAAATGTTCAGTAATGGTGGCCAGGCACAAGCCAGTTCTTCTGGTCTAATGGCAAAAGAAGCAGTAGTTCATGGAGGAAATTGGACCTGCAGTTCAGTTCCTCCTCTTGTTCCTGGATCTCCTTCTTCCTCTGCTGCTCCAGGTGAATCGAGGCCAGTATTTTGGATGGCTTCTTGGATGGCTGCTCATAACCTTTTAAGAACCCAGGTATTTCCCAACAAACTAGGAGGTAGAACCAAAAAAAAAAAAAAAAAAAACAAAAAAAAAAACCCATTGCCATCGAGTCAATTCAGACTCACAGTGACCCTAAAGGCAGAGTAGAACTGCCCCATAGAGTTTCCAAGGAGTGCCTGGTGGATTTGAACTGCCAACCTTTTGTATAGCAGCCGTAGCTCTCAACTACTACACCACCAGGGTTTCCAGGAGATAGAACAGAAACTCTAAAAACAGCATCAGGCCACTTGACCTGACTGGCCCACAAAACCACGACCCTAAACCCTCAAAGCAAGAAAGCTAATCCCATGAGGTGTTTGGTTGTACTTAATTAGTATCAGCTGCTGCTCCCTTTTTTGTGGTTGTTGCTTTTTGTTCGTTTTGTTGTTGTTGTTGTAAGATTATATATAACACAACATTTGCCAGTTTCACCTTTTTCTGGTATACAGCTTAGTGTCATCAGTTATATTGGTCATGTTATGTAACCATTACCCTTAATTGATGCCAGATTTCCCGTTGCCATAGACAAAAACTCACTACTTCCCAAAGAATGGTTCTCCCGCCTCCCTGTCCCTGGTGAACACTAGTAACCATTGGTCTCTATACATTTACCTATTCTTGACATTTCATACAACTGAAAGTAATGCAATATTTGTCCTTTTGTGATTGATTTATTTTACTCACTACAATGTCTTCAAGGTTCATCCATGTTGTAGTATGTATCAGGACTTCATTTCTCTTTATGGCTGAGTAATTTTCCATTGCATGTATGTACCACATTTTGTTTATGCAGTCATTCACTGATGAACTTTTATTTCTACCTTTTTGATATTGTGAATAGTACTGCAATGAGCATAGGTGTACATATGTCTGTTTATATCACTTTTAGATCCCTATATACCTAAGAGTGGAATGGCTGGGTTATATGCTTGCTATATATAGCATGTTTTTCCCTTTTGGTTTTCTAACTCCAGGTCTTTCCACATGTCATTATAATAGTTTGCTTTGTCTTCTTGAGCCCCCCTTGAAATTTTCTGTTTAGCTCTTTTACTTCATCATTTCTTCTGTTCGCATTAGCTACTTAAGAGCATTTCAGAGTTTCTTCTGACATCCATTTTGGTCTTTTCCTTCTTTTCTGTCTTTTAAATGACCTCTTGCTTTCTTCATGTATGATGTCCTTGATGTCATCCCACAACTCATCTAGTCTTCGGTCATTAGTGTTCAATGTGTCAAATCTATTCTTATTTTTTATTATTGTATTTTAGGTGAAGGTTTACAGAACAAATAGTTTCTCATTAAACCGTCAGTACACATATTGTTTCATGACATTGGTTAAAACCCCACGACATGTCAACACTGTCCCTTCGCGAACTTGGAGGGCTTTTTTTTTTTTTGGTGAAAATATACATAGCCAAAGATACACTGTTTCAAAAATTTCTACATGTCAACTCATTGACATCAATTACATTCTTCCAGTTGTGCTGCTATTCTTACTATTCTTACTATCCTTTTCCAAATTATTCCATCACCACTGTCTTCAACTCACTGGCCCCAGGCTTCCCATCAAAACTTTTGAGTTGCTGTTGTCAAGTTGATCTCACATAGATAATTCTTTTTTTTTTTTTTTGTACTTTAGACAAAGGTTTACAAAACAGTTTCTCATTAAACAATTAGTATTCATATTGCCCTATGACAATGGTTAACAACCCCACGACATGTCAACACTGTCCTTACTCAACCTTGGGCTCCCTATCATCAGCTTTCCTGTCCCCTCCTGCCTTCTAGTCCTTGTCCCTGGACTGATGTGCCTCGTTAGTCTGGTTTTGTTTTATGGGGCTGCTCAATCCCCAGCTGAACGGTGAACCTTGGGAGTGACTTCACCACTGAGCTAAAAGGGTGTCCCGGGGCCATACTCTCGGGGTTTCTCCAGTCTCTGTCAGGCCAGTAAATCTGGTCTTTTTTTGTGTGTTTTTGTTCTACATCCTTCTCCGGCTCTGTCCAGAACCCTCTTTTATGATCCCAGTCAGAGCAGTCAGTGGTGGTAGCTGGGCACCATCTAGCTCTACTGGACTCAGTCTGGTGGAAGCCTTAGTAGCTGTGGTCCATTAGTCCTTTGGACTAATCTTTTCCTTGTATCCTGCTCTCTTCATTCTCTCTTGCTCCCGAAGAGGTGAGACCAGTGGAGTATCTTAGATGGCTGCTCACTGGCTTTTAAGATCCCAAACACTACTCACCAACATAGAATGTAGAACATTGTTTTTATAAACTGTGTTATGCCAGTTGAGCTGGATGTTCCCCAAGATCATGGTCCCCACAGCCCTCCACCCAGCAGTTCAGTCCCTCAGGGAGTTTGGATGTGTCTATGGAGCTTCCATGACCTTTCCTTGTACAAGCTGTACTGGCTGCCCCAGTATTGTGTACTGTCTTACCCTTCACCAAAGTTACCACTTACCTATTGTCTATTTAGTATTTCTCCCCACCCCTCCCATCCCTCGTAACCAACAAGGATTGTTACTATTTGTGGATAAACTTTTTCATGGGTTTTTACAAAAGAGGTCTCATACAATATTTGTCCTTTTGTGATTAACTTATTTCACTCAGCATAATGTCCTCCAGTTTCATCCATGTTATGAGATGCTTCATAGATTCATCATTGTTCTTTATTGTTACATAATACTCTATTGAATGTATGTACAAAAGTTTGTTTATCCATTCATCTGTTGATGAGCATCTAGGTTGTTTCCATCTTTTTGCTATTGTGAACAATGCTGCAATGAACATGGGTGTGCATGTATCTATTCGTGTGATGGCTCTTATTTCTCTAGGATATATTCCTAGGAGTGAGATTGCTCAATCGTATGGTATTTCTATTTTTAGCTTTCTAAAGAAGTGCCATATCATTTTCCAAAATGGTTTTATCATTATGCATTCCCACCAGCAGTGCATAAGAGTTCTGATCTCCCTGTAGCCTCGCCAACGTTTGTTATTTCCAGTGTTTTTGATTCGTGCCAGTAATGCTGGGGTGAGGTGGTAGCTCATTGTGGGTTTAATTTGCATTTCTCTAATGGCTAGTGATCCCAAGCATTTCCTTATGTGTCTGTTGGCCGCTTGAATGTCTTCTTTGGTGAAGTGTCTGTTCATTTCCTTTGTCTTTTTGTTGTAGAGGTGTTGGATTTTCTTGTAGATTATAGAGATTAGACCTTTTTCTGACTTGTAATGTCCAAAAATTTTTTCCCAGTCTGTAGGTTCTCTTTTTACTCTTTTGGTGAAGTATTTTGAAGAGCATAGGTGTTTGATTTTTAGACGATTCCAGTTATCTAGCTTATCTTCTGGAGTTTGGGTGTTGTTGGTTATGGTTTGTATCCTGTTAATGCAGTGTCTTATGGCCTCTAGCATTGGTCCTATTTTTTCTTCTATGAACTTCATAGTTTTTGGCTTTATATTTAAGTCTTTGATCCATTTTGAATTAGTTTTTTTGTATGGTGAGAGGTATGGGTCCTGTTTCATTTTTTTGCACGTGGACTTCCAGTTTTGGCAGCACCATTTGTTAAAAAGACTGCCTTTTCCCCATCTGAGGAACTTTGGACCTTTGTCGAAGATCAGGTGACCACAGGTGGATGGATTTACATCTAGGTTCTCAATTCTGTTCCATTGCTCAGTGTGTCTGTCCTTGTACCAGTTCCAGGCTGTTTTGACTACCATAACTGCATAGTAGGTTCTGAGGTCAGGTACTCTGAGTCCTCCTACTTTATTCTTCTTCTTCAACAGTGTTTTACTTATTCGGGGCTTCCTCCCTTTGCATATAAAGTAAATGATTAGTTTTTCCATCTCTTTAAAGAAGGTTGTTAGAATTTGGATTGGGATTGCATTCTATTTGTAAATTGTTTTGGGTAGAATTGTCATTTTCAATATGTTGAGTCTACCTATCCATGAGCGTGGTATGTTTTCCCATTTATGTAGATCCGTTTGGGTTTCTTGCAGTAGTGTTTTGTAGTTTTCTTTGTATAGGTCTTTACTTCCTGGTTAGATTCATTCCTAAGTATTTTATTTTTTTAGGGGCTATTATAAATGGTATTCTTTTCCTGATTTCCTTTTCATTGTTCTCTTTACTGGTGTATAGGAATCCAACTGATTTTTGTATGTTTATCTTGTATCCTGCTGCTCTGCTGAATCTTTCTATTAGTTCCGGTACTATTCTTGTGGAGTCTTTAGGGTTTTCTGTGTATAGTATCATATCATCAGCAAACAGGGACAGTTTAATTTCTGCATTACTAATTTGGATGCCCTTTATTTCTTTTTCTTTCCTTATTTCTCTAGCTAGAACTTCCAGCACAATGTTAAATAGGAGTGTTGATAAAGGGCATCCTTGTCTTATTCCTGTTCTCAAGAGGAATGTTTTCAGCCTCTCTCCATTAAGAATGATGTTGGCTGTTTGTTTTGCATAGATGTCCTTTATTTTGTTGAGAAATTTCCCTTCTATACCTATTTTATTGAGAGTTTTTATCAGGAATGGGTATTGGACTTTGTCAAATGCCTTTTCTGCATCAATTGAGATGATCATGTGATTCTTTTCTTTCCTTTTATTCATGTGGTGGATTACATTGATAGATTTTCTAATGTTGAACCATGCTTGCATTCCTGGTATGAATCCTACTTGGTCGTGTTGTATTTTTTTTTTTTTTTTTGATATAATGCTGAATTCTATTGGCTAGGATTTTGTTCAGAATTTTTTGCATCTATATTCATGAGAGATATTGGTCTGTAATTTTCTTTTGTTTGTGGCATCTTTGCCTGGTCTTGGTATCAGCATTATGCTGGCTTCATACAATGAATTTGGAAGTGTTGCTTCCTTTTCTATGCTCTGAATTAACTTGAGTAGTACTGGTACAAGCTCTTCTGTAAATGTTTTGTAGAATTCTCCAGTGAAGCCATCTGGGCCAGGGCTTTTTTTGGTTGGGAGTTTTTTTTATTACCTTTTCAAACTCTTCTCTTGTGATGGGTCTGTTCAGATTTTCAACATCACTTTGTTATAGTTTGGGTAGATAGTGAGTTTCTCGAAATTTATCCATTTCCTCTTGGTTTTCAAATTTGTTGGAGTATAGTTTTTCATAATATTCTGTTATGATCCTTTTTATTTCAGTTGGGTCTGTTATAATGTCGCCCATTTCATTTCTTATTTGGGTTATTTGCGTACTCTCTTGTTTTTCTTTTGTCAGTCTGGCCAGTAGTTTGTCAATTTTATTGTTTCTTTCAAGAACCAACTTTTGGTTTTGATGATTGTTTCTATTGTTTTTCTGTTCTCTATTTCATTTATTTCTGCTCTCATCTTTATTATTTCCTTTCTTCCAGTGACTTGGGGCTTTTTTTGCTGTTCATTTTCTATTTGTTTCAGTTAATGTTTTGATTTTGTCCCTTTCTTCTTCTTTTTTTCTTATTTATTTATTTTTTTCCTTTTTTTTTATATTTTATTATACTTCAGGTGAAGGCTTACAGAACAAATAGTTTCTCAGGAAACAGTAGTACACATGTTTTATGACATCAGTTAACAACCCCACAACATATTAACCCTCTAATTCCTCAACCTTATATTTTTTTTGGTGAAAATAAACATAGCCAAAGATACACCGTTTCAAAAATTTCTACATGCACAGTTCAGTGACATTGACTACGCTCTTCGAATTGTGCTGTTATTCTCACTTAAGATGAAGGTTTACAAAACAAAATAGTTTCTCATTTAACAGTTACTATAAATGTTGCCCTATGACAATAGTTACCAACCTCACAACACATCAACAATATCCTTACTCAACCTTGGGTTCCCTATCACCAGCTTCCTTGTCCCTTTCTGCCTTCTGGCCCTTGTCACTGGACTCCTGTACCTCGTTAGTCTCATTTGGTTTTATGGGGCTGTCCACTCCCAGGCTGAACAGTGAACCTCGGAGGTAGCTTCACCACTGAGCTAAAAGGGTGTCTGGGGCCATACTCTCGAGGTTTCTCCAGTCTCCTTTAGGCCAGTAAATCTGGTCTTTTTTCTGTGAGTTAGAATTATGTTCTACATCCTTCTCCAGCTCTGTCCAGAATCCTCTGTTGTGATCCTGGTCAGAGCAGTCAGTGGTGGTAGTTGGGACCATCTAGCTGTACTGCACTCAGTCCGGTGGAGGCCTTGGTAGCTGTGGAAAATTAGTTCTTTGGACTAATCTTTTCCTTGTATCCTGTTCTCTTCATTCTCCCTTGCTCCCGAAGGGATGAGACCAGTGGAGTATCTTAGATGGCCGCTCACAGCTTTTAAGACCCCAGACATTACTCACCAAGGTAGAATGTAGAGCATTGTGTTTATAAGCTGTGTCATGCCAATTGAGCTAGATGTTCCCCAAGACCATGATCCCCACAGCCCTCCACCAAGCAATTCAGTCCCTCAGGGAATTTGGATGTGTCTATGGAGCTTCCATGACCTTTCCTTGTACAAGTTGTACTAGTTTCCCCTATATTGTGTACTGTCTCACCCTTCACCCAAGATAACACTTATCTATTGCCTATTTAGTATTTCCTCCCCACCCCCCCAACCCTGGTAACCAACAAAGATTGTTACATTTTGCATGTGAACTTTTTCATGGGTTTTTACAATAGAGGTCTCATACAATATTTGTCTTTTGTGATTGACTTATTTCTCTCAGCATAATGTCCTCCAGTTTCATCCATGTTATGAGATAGTTCACAGATTCACTGTTGTTCTTTCTTGTTGCATAGTACTCCACTGTGTGTATGTACCACAGTTTGTTTATCCATTCCTCTGTTGATGGGCATTTAGGTTGTTTCCATTGTTTTGCTATTGTGAACAATGCTGCCATGAACATAGGTGTGCATATGTCTATTCGAGTGAGGACTCTTATTTCTCTAGGATATATTCCTAGGAGTAGGATTGCTGGATCGAATGGTTTGTCTATTTCTAGCTTTCTGAGGAAGCACCATATCATTTTCCAAAATGGTTGTATTATTTTGCATTCCCACCAGCAGTGCATAAGAGTTCCCATCTCCCCGCGGCCCCTCCAACATTTGTTATTTCCAGTGTTTTCGATTCGTGCCAGTAATGCCAGGGTGAGATGGTATCTCATTGTGGTTTTAATTTGCATTTCTCTAACGGCTAGTGATCGCGAGCATTTCCTCATGTGTCTGTTGGCCATTTGAATGTCTTCTTTGGTGAAGTGTCTGTTCATTTCCTTTGCCCATTTTTAAATAGGATTATTTGTCTTTTTGTTGTAGAGGTGTTGGATTTTCTTGTAGATTATGGAGATTAGACCTTTGTCTGACTTGTACTATCCAAAATTTTTTTTCCAGTCTGTAGGTTCTCTTTTTACTATTTTGGTGAAGTCTTTTGAAGAGCATAGGCGTTTGATTTTTAGAAGATCCCAGTTATCTAGCTTATCTGTTGGGGTTTGTGCATTGATGGTTATGGTTTGTATCCTGTTAATGCCATGTAGTAAGGTCTGAAGTGTTGGTCCTATTTGTTCTTCTATGAACTTTACAGTTTTAGGCTTTATATTCTGGTCTTTGATCCATTTTGAAGTAGTTTTTGTATACGCTGTGAGGTATGGGTCCTGTTTCATTTTTTTGCAAATGGATATCCAGTTTTTCCAGCGCCATTTGTTAAAAAGACTGTCTTCTCCTCATTTGATGGACTTTGGGCCCTTGTCAAAGATCAAGTGTCTATAGGTGGATGGATTTACATCCGGCTTCTCAATTCTGTTCCATTGGTCAATGTATCTGTCGTTGTACCAGTACCAGGCAGTTTTGACTACCGTAGCTGTATAGTAGGTTCTGAAGTCAGGTAGTGTGAGTCCTCCACTTTTATTCTTCTTCTTCAGTACTGCTTTACTTATTCGGGACTTCTTTCCTTTCCATATAAAGTTAATGATTAGTTTTTCCATCTCTTTGAAGAATGTTGTTGGTATTTGGATCGGGATTGCATTGTATTTGTAAATTGCTTTGGGTAGAATTGCCATTTTCACAATGTTGAGTCTGCCTATCCATGAGCATGGCGTTTTTCCATTTATGTAGATCCCTTTGGGTTTCATGCAGTAGTCTTTTGTAGTTTTCTTTGTATAGGTCTTTTACATCCCTGGTCAGATTTATTCCTAAGTATTTTATCTTTTAGGGGCTATTGAATATGGTATTGTTTTCCTGATTTCCTTTTCATCGTTCTCCTTACTGGTGTATAGGAATCCAACTGATTTTTGAATGTTTATCTTGTATCCTGCTAATCTGCTGAATCTTTTTATTAGTTCCAGTAGATTTCTTGTGGAGTCTTTAGGGTTTTCTGTGTATAGTATCATATCGTCTGCAAACAGGGACAGTTTAACTTCTTCATTACTAATTTGGATGCCCTTTATTTCTTTTTCTTGCCTTATGGCTCTAGCTAGAACTTCCAGCACAATGTTAAATAGGAGTTGTGATAAAGGGCATCCTTATCTTGTTCCTGTTTTCAAGGGGAATGTTTTCAGCCTCTCTCCATTAAGAATGATGTTGGCTGTTGGTTTTGCATAGATGTCCTTTATTATGTTGAGAAATTTCTCTTCTATACCTATTTTATTGATAGTTTTTATCAGGAATAGGTGTTGGACTTTGTCAAATGCTTTTTCTGCGTCAATTGAGATGATCATGCGATTCTTTTCTTTCCTTTTATTTATGTGTGGATTACGTTGATCTATTTTTTAATGTTAACCATGTTTGCATTCCTGGTATGAATCCCACTTGGTCGTGTTGTATTTTTTTTTTTTTTTGATATGATGCTGAATTCTATTGCCTAGAATTTTGTTCAGAATTTTTGCAGCTATATTCATGAGAGATATTGGTCTGTAATTTTCTTTTTTTGTGACGTCTTTGCCTGGTTTTGTTATCAGCTTTATGGTGGCTTCATGGAATGAATTTGGAAGTGTTGCTTCCTCTTCTATGCTCTGAAATAGCTGAGTAGAACTGGTACAAGCTCTTCTGTAAATGTTTTGTAGAATTCTCCAGTGAAGCCATCTGGGCCAGGGCTTTTTTTTTTTTATATATATATATATTTTATTGTACTTCAGGTGAAAGCTTACAGAGCAAATAGTTTCTCATGAAATAGTAGTACACATGTTGTTCTATGACATTGGTTAACAACCCCACAACGTATTAAGCCTCTAAATTCTCAACCTTTTTTTTTTGATGAAAATTACAGATGGCCAAAGATACACCGTTTCAAAAATTTCTACATTCACAGTTCAGTGACATTGACTACGCTCTTCCAACTGTGCTGTTATTCTCACTTAAGATGAAGGCTTACAGAACAAAATAGTTTTTCATTTAACAGTTACTACACATGTTGCCCTATGACAATGGTTAACAATCTCACAGCACATCAAGAATATCCTTACTCCACCTTGTGTTCCCTATCACCAGGGGCTTCCTTGTCCCCTTCTGTCTTCTGGACCTTGTCAGTGGACTATTGTACCTCTTTAGTCTCATTTGTTTATTTATTTATTTATTTTATTTTATTTTATTTAAACGCCATTTCAAAACTTTTTACTTACACATTTAAGTGATATTGACTATGCTCTTCCAATTGTGCTGCCATTCTCGCCCAAGATGAAGGCTTACAGGACAAAACAGCCTCCCATTTAATAGTTACTACAAATGTTGCCCTATAGCAGTGGTCAACAATCTCACAATACATCGACAGTGTCCTTATTCAATTTGGGTTCCTTATCATCAGTTTCCTACTCTCCCTCTGCCTTCTGGCCCTTGTCACCGGACTCCTGTACCTCGTTAGTCCCATTTAGTTTTACTGGGCTGTCCATTCCCAGGCTTAACATCGAACCTCGAAGGTAACTTCACCTCTGAGCTGAAAGGGTGTCTGGGGGCCACACTCTCGAGGTTTCTCTAGTATTCTTTAGGCCAGTAAATCTGGTCTTCTTTTTATTTTTTTTTTTGGGAGTTAAAATTATGCTCTACATCCTACTCCAGCTCTGCCCAGAACCCTCTGTTGTGATCCTGGTCAGAGGAGTCATTGGTGGTAGCCGGGCACCATCCAGCTGTACTGGGCTCAGTCCCGTGGAGGCCTTGGTAGCTGTGGACCATTAGTCCTTCGGACTAATCTTTTCCTTGTATCCTGTTCTCTTCGTTCTCCCTTGTTCCCGAAGGGATGAGATCAGTGAAGTATCTTAGATGGCCACTCATAGGCTTTTAAGACCCCAGACACTACTCACCAAGGTAGAATGTAGAGCATTATCTTTATAAGTAGTGTCATGCCAATTGAGCTAGATGTTCCCCGAGATCATGGTCCCCAGAGGCCAGGGCTTTTTTTGGTTGGGAGTTTTTTTTTTTTATTACCTTTTCAATCTCTTCTCTTGTTATGGGTCTGTTCAGATTTTCAACATCACTTGGTTCTAGTTTGGGTAGGCCGTGTGTTTCTAGAAATTTATCCATTTCCTCGAGGTTTTCAAATTTGTTGGAGTATAGTTTTAATAATGTTCTGTTATAATCCTTTTTATTTCAGTTTGGTCTGTTGTAACATCCCCCGTTTCATTTCTTATTTGGGTTATTTGTGTCCTCTCCTATTTTTCTTTTGTCAGTCTGGCCAGTGGTTTGTCGATTTTGTTGATTCTTTCAAAGAACCAACTTTTGGTTTTGTTGATTCTTTCTACTGTTTTTCTGTTCTCTATTTGATTGATTTCTGCTCTGATCCTTACTATTTCCTTTCTTCTGGTGGTTGTGGCCTTTTTTTTTGCTGTTCTCTTTCTATTTGTTTGAGTTCTGTACTTAATGTTTTGATTTTGTCCCTTTCTTCTTTTTTGATACGTGCATCTATTGCTATAAATTGTCCTCTGAGGACTGCCTTTGCTGTGTCCCAAAGGTTTTGGTATGATGTGTTTTCATTCTCATTGGATTCTAGGAATTTTTTGATTCCATCTCTGATTTCTTCTATTACCCAGTGATGTGTAAGCAGGGTTTTATTCAGTTTCCATGTAGTTGATTTTTTTTTTCCTTGCTCTTTCTGTTGTTAATTTCTACCTTGATGGCTCTGTGCTCAGAGAAGATACTTTGTATTATATACTCAACATTTTGGATCTTGTTGAGGATTGTTCTGTGGCCTAAGATGTGGTCTATTCTGGAGAACAGTCCATATGCATTGGAAAACAATGTGTACTTTGCAGCTGTAGGGTGGAGTGTTCTATATATGTCTATGAGTTGGCTGATTGTGCCCTTCAGGTCTTCTGTATCTTTGCTGAGTTTCTTTTTAGATGTTCTGTCCTTTACCGAGACTGGTGTGTTGAAGTTTCCCACTATTACACTATTATTGTGGAGCTGTCCATTTCTCTTTTCAGTGCTGTTAGAGTTTGTTTTGTGTATTTTGGAGCTCTGATATTGGGTGCGTAGATATTATGATTATGTCTTCACAAGGGATCATACCCTTAATCATGATATAGTGTCCTTCTTTGTCTTTGATGGCTGGTTTTGTTTTAAAGTCTATTTTATCTGAGATTAGAATTGCTGTTCTTGCTCTTTTTTGATTGTTGTTTGCTTATTTTTTTTTCCGTATTTTTGTCTGCTTTTTGCTTCAATTCTTGGATAATTATGAATATTAGAGATTTGAATTCCCTATCAGGTATTCCTAGTGCCTTTTCTTCTACTGGAAAGTCACCTGCTGTTTTATTTTGGACACCTACTGGAATCATTCTGTCCTGTTTTTGTAAATGTTTTGATATTGTCTGCAGTCTTCAGGGCATTCGGTGGTTATTTTTCTTGTTTATTGATTGTAGATTTGTTTGTTTCATTCTGCTTTTTTTGTTTTATTTGCTTATGTCTGAGCAAGCCGGCTGTGTGTTCTTTGTTGTTTGCTCATCTGTAGGCACGGTATTTTCCACCTTCTTCCACAATTGGCAGGGTCAGTTGCTCAGATATGGTACAGCAGTGCAGGTCTAGCTGAAGAGGAGTTGCTGGGATGGGTTGTTTGTGGCACATACTATGACCAACAGGGCAGGCTGGTAATCAGTGCAGGACAGGTTCCAGTAGGTCGTGCCTGGTCTGCTTGGTGGTGTGATGTTCAACACATGGTGCAGTAGGCAGGATGGAGGGGGGAGATTGTTATGTGTATAGCTAAGATGGGTATGGGAGATAGGAGAGAATAACAGGAGGGAAAAACATACAAAGAAGGAAAAAAGAGTGCTAAGGGAGCTTGCCATTGGAGTGGAGAGTTGAAAGACTATGAAATCGAGAAAAACAAAAAGGAAAAGAGGAAGAAAAAAAGAAAAGAAAAAATGAATAAATAAAAATTAGAATAAAAAAAGAAAAGCTCCCAGGGATCCCACCTGCGCGACTGTGAGGTCTGTGGAAGTTGCTCCCATGCCGTGAAGTACAGCCTGGCTAGAAGATGTAGAGGTGTCACTCAGCATGAGGTATTCATGGGACAGGAGGAGAAAGAAAGTATAGAGAGATGTGAAACTGAGTAAGGAAGAAAAACAAAAGGGAAAAAGTGGGAAATGGAAACAAAACAAGCAAACAAAAAAAGAACAAGAACCCCCCAAAAAAAGAAAAAAAAGAAAAAGAAAAACGAGAAAAAAGAAATGCCTTCAGGGATCCCTCTGCTTGTCTGTGCAAACTGCAGGGGTAGGTCCCAAGCTACACAGTACTGCCCAGCTAGAATGGGCTCCCAGTTAGAGAAAAGAAAAAGAAAACATACAATACAAAACAAACCATCAAAAAAGCCCCAGGATCCCACTAGCGTGGCAGCAAGGTCCGGGAAGCAGTCTCACATTCAAGTGTCATTTCACAGCCTTTCAGGAAGAAGTAAAGATGGTGCCTGGAGCCAGGTGTTTGAGAGAAAGGAGGGGGAGGTGTTGAGAGGTAAGGAAGAAATCTAAAGAAGCAGAAAAAAGCAATAAATGGCACTTAGGGTGCTGGCCAGTGCTGGTGGGTGGAATCCAAGCAGCTCTGGGGTGAAGCCTGTGCTTCCCTGCCAGAAGACTGTGGCCACAGGAAGCAGAGGGGGCTGAGTGGGGGTAAAGAAGAGTGGGTGGTGGAAAAGTGTATATCGCTGGTTACTGGTTGTTCTATCTCCTACTGGAAGCCCTGTGAAGCTGCTTTCTCCTACCCCGTTTGCTGGTCTCTGATACGAGTCCAAGATGTCAGGCCTGCACTTCGTTAGCTGACAGGGGACCTCTGCATGTATCTCTCATTGCTCTCTGTTCTCGGTCAGTTTCTTATTCCATTCAGTGCTTGGCTGAGTTCTTTATCTCTGCACTTGATGCTTAGGATTTCAGGATTACTATTTTCTCTGTTTGGCTTAGTTTTTCGGATCTTTGTTGTGGAAGGATGGTGTGATGGTTCTGCCTATAGCACCATGTTGCCTGGAAGTCCTCAAATCTATTCTTGAGATGGTCTCTAAATTCAGGTGGGATATACCCAAGGTCGTACTTTGGCTCTTTTGGACCTGTTCTAATTTCCTTCAGCTTCAACCTGAACTTGCATATGAGCAATCGATGATTGACCTTCTTCTGACTGATGATATTGAGCTTTTCTATCATCTCTTTCCACATATGTAGTTGATTTGATTCCTGTGTATTCCATCTGGTTAGGTCCATGTGTATTGTTGCCATTTATGCTGGTGAAAAAAGATATTTGCAATGAAGAAGTTGTTGGTCTTGCAAAATTCTATCATGTGAACTGTGGTGTCATTTCTATCCCAAGGCCATATTTTCCAGCTACTGTTTCTCCGTCTTTGTTTCCAGCTTTCACATTCTAATTGCCAGTAATTATCAATGCATCTTGATTGCATGTTTGATCAATTTCAGACTGCAGAAGTTGGTAAAAATCCTCAGTTTCCTCATCTTTGGCCTTAGTGGTTTGTGTCTAAATTTGAATAATACTCATATTAACTGGTCTTCCTTGTAGTACCATACCATACCTGTCGCTGTCGAGTCGATTCTGACTCATAGTGACACTATGGAACAGAGTAGAGCTGCCCCATATGGTTGCCAAGGGGCACCTGGTGGATTTGAACTGCTGACCTTTTGATTAGCAGCTGTAGCTCTTAACCACTATACCACCAGGGTTTCCTTGTAGGCATACGGATATTATCCTATCACTGACAGCTTTGTACTTCAGAATAGGTCTTGAAATAGTCTTTTTTGTAATGACGGGACACTATTCCTCTTCAATCTGTCATTCCTAGCATAGTAGACCACATGATCGTCTGACTAAAAATGGCCAATACCAATCCATTTCAGCTCATCAATGCCTAGGATATCGATCTTCATGCATTCCATTTTATTTTTGATGACTTCCTATTTTCCTAGATTCTTACTTCACACATTCCACTTTCCAGTCATTAATGGATGTTTGCAGATGTTTGTTCTCATTTTGAGTAGTGCCACATCAACAAATGAAGGTCTGTAAGCTTGATTCCACCCACGTTATTAAGTTTAACTCTACTTTGAGGAGGGCAGCTCTTCCCCAGTCATATTTTGAGTGCCTATACCTTCTGGCACTATACCAGCCAATGTTCCCCTGCTATTCATAAGGTTTACACTGACTAATTTTTTCAGAAATAGACTGCCAGGTCCTTCTTCCTAGTCTGTGCTAGTCTGGAAGCTCTGCTGAAACCTGTCCACCCAGCGTGACCTTGCTGGTATTTGAAACACCAGTGGAAAAGCTTCCAGTATCACAGCAGCACACAAGCCACCACAGTATGACAAACTCAAGAGACACGTGGTGGAGAAATACTATACGATTACAATGCCACTCCTAGGAATATATCCTAGAGAAATAAGAGTCATCACACGAATAGAATAGACATATGCACACCTATGTTCATTGTAGCACTATTCACAATAGCAAAAAGATAGAAACAACCTTTAAGTGCCCATCAATCGATGAATGGATAAAAAATTATGGTACATACATACAATGGAATACTACACAACAATAAAGAACAACGATGAATCTGCAAAACATCTCACAACGTGGATGAATCTGGAGGGCCTTATGCTGGGTAAAATAAGTCAATCACAAAAGAGCGAATATTGTATGAGATCATTACTATAAAAACTCAAGAGAAGGTTTACACACACACAAAAATCTTTGATGGCTACGAGGAAGGGGAGGGATGGGGAAGGTAAATCACTAACTAGATAGTCTTAACTTCGGTGAAAGGAAAGGCAACACACAATATAGGGAAAGTCAGCACGACCCAACCAAGGCTAAGCTAAAAATCTTCCTAGATACATCCAAACACCTTGAGAGACTGAGTTACTGCAGCTGAAGGATGGGGCTCATGGTCCCGAGGGAAATCTAAGTCAATTGGCATGACATAGTTCATAAAGAAAATGTTCTAAATCCTCCTTTGGTAAGTAGCACCAGGGGTATTAAAAGCTTGCAAGCAGCCATCTAAAACCCAGCTATTGGTACCATCACTTTTAGAGGAAAGAAGAATGAAGAAAATCAAAGATGCAAGGAAAATATCAGTCCAAAGGACTAATGGACCACTTGAACCACAGCGTCTACCAGTCTGAGCCCAGAAGAAATAGATTTTGCCAGCTACCGCCACTGACTGCTCTGACAGGGATCACAATGCAGGACAGTGAGGGAGAAAAATGTAGAACAAAATTCAAATTCACAAAAAAAGACCAGACTTACTGGTCTGACAAAGACTGGAGGAACCCCCGAGACTATGGCTGCTGGACACCCTACTAACTCAGAACTGAAGCTACTCCCAAAGTCCACCTTTCAGCCAAAGATTAGACAGGCCTATAAAACAAACAACACATGTTAGGAAAGTGCTTTTTAGTTCAATCAATTATAGGAGACTTAATGGACAACACCTGCCCAAATGCAAAGACAAGAAGCCAGGAAGGGACAGGAAACCTGGATGAACGGAGAAGGGGAACCCAAGGTGTAAAGGGAAAAGGGAGAGTGCTGACACATTGTGGGGATTGCAACCAATGTCACAAAACAATGTGTGTATAAGTTTTTGAATGAGAAACTATTTTCAGCTGTAACCTTTCACATAAAACATAATAATAATAATAAAGAAAGAAAAAAAATGATGCAAGATGGGAACATTTATCATCTTATTTTGCAGATTAGGAGATTGATGATAAGAGACCTTAAGTGACTTGACAGAGGCCACACAGTGAGTAAATGGGATATCCATGATTGAACCTAGTTCTTTGCGACTTTGGAACTTTCTACTCCCCACTAGTTTCTGGAAGACTTCGAATCCTTCAAGACTCAATGTAAAAATTGAATTATGTCCCCCCAAAAAAGTATGTATCAATTTGGCTGGGTCATGATGCCCAGTATTGGGTGGTTGTCCCCCATTTTGTGATTATAATTTTATGTTAAAGAGGATTCGGGTGGGATTGTAACACCTTACCCAGGTCACATCCCTGATCCAATGTAAAGGGAGTTTCCCTGGGGTGTGACCTGCACCACCTTTTATCTCTCAAGAGATAAAAAGGAAAGGGAAATGAGCAGAGAAGGGGGACCTCATACCACCACGAAAACAGTGGAAAGAGCCCAGAGCAGGACATTAAGCCAGACCCTGGCCACACCAAGACCCACCTAACCTCAGCTCACACAGGCTCACAGACACGGACAGGCTGTGCTGACTGCAATGATGGAGGCTTGCCCAAGCCTAAGCAGGGTTAGCGATGAGGGACTATGGGTCCCTCACGAACACACCATGCTCTGGCTCTTGGACTCCTTGGTGCAAAGGGAGTCCCTTCTTTCCACCCCTCAAAAGTCTTGCAGGCTTCCTCCCACACCCAGACAAGCCCACACATGTAGGCACTCACATAAACATGAGCCACTGGTTACATGTACAGATTGGTGTATCCACATTCATGCATGCAGCAAACATGCACACAACTGCCCACTTGTGCGAGCACCCACACACACAGATGGCAAATGTCTTAGGTATGCATTGATAGTAGCAAATAACAAAAATCAACCTAAACCATCCCAAGAACAGTAGAGTTTGAAGGAATCTGAATGTGATAGCCCCTGACAGGCCATTCTCATTTTGCACTTTGCAAAAGCCCATCTGGGAGGGGATGCCACCCCAGATTTTCTGGGAGTGATTTACAGCTTTTGAAGAACATGACTGGGCAAGGCTGGGACCCAGGCAAGAAGAGGAATACAGAGGGAAGTTGAGAAGGGAGGGGGAGGGGGATGGTGAACTCTGCCTACTTCACCCTTGTGGGAGGAGAGGCTCTGGCTGCCTCTGTGAAGAACCTCCTAGGTTCTGAGGTAGGAGAATCCCAACCAGGGAAGTAGGAATGCATCTCCAGGAGAGTTTTCTCAAACTGTTTCCCTCCCCCTCCACCAAGATCAACACACCCACTCTCTATTCTCTGCACCTAGATGATGTACCCAAGGCCATAGTGAGCCTCTGTTTTCAGTAGGAGTATATGGGTTGAAAATGGAAAAGAACTATAGAGAACAAGGAGATTAGAATCATAACCCAAATTTTCTTGAGGTTTTTTTGAAAAGCTCTGGAAAGTGTTTTCTTCTTGTTGTCTCTCAGATCTCAATTT
Source organism: Dugong dugon (assembly GCA_030035585.1). NCBI lineage: Eukaryota > Metazoa > Chordata > Mammalia > Sirenia > Dugongidae > Dugong > Dugong dugon. Next base: position 71,616,361 of record CM057461.1, read on the forward strand.
TACTTTGCTTTTTCCCCTATGTGTTTACTCTATGGCCCTTTGCTGACCTTAAACCCATCCCTAGTCCCCATTGCCCTCCTAGCTGCTGGCAGACCATTCTGAAGCTTATACCCACCACAAACTTATTTCAGAACACATTTGTTTTCTGTGGATTATGTCTGGATAAGACAGTCACGCACCTCAAGGCCACCCCTGCCATTTACCGGCATCGCAGACAGTATAAGAGACAGACTCCAGGCCTGTGATGTCACTCTTCCTGGCCCTGGGCACAGAATATTTGGACTGCAGTGAATAAAAATTCATCCATTTGGATTACATCATGCTGAAGAGTTTTGATACTTGGTTCATTCAATGTTAACATCAAAGATTGCCAGCACCAATGCCAGTACTGTGTGGTATAAGTTACCCAACCGTGTTTTCAGTAGGCAGCAACAAGAGATGGAGAAGGCACAACTAGAGTGCCTAGGCACATGGAGGTTACAGGAGGAGAGTGTAACTTCATTCTGTGGAATGGACACATGGAATTAACAGTGCCAAGAACTGCAGGGAGGGAGGGGAAAATGTGTCAAGCCACCTTCTGCCAGTGAGCCACAACATCCTGCACTGTAGAAGGGATAAAATGGTCCTGCCTCATAGGACCATTGTGTATACTGCATGAGAGTGTCTGGGTGTCCAGCACATAGGAAGTGGCCAGCTCATGTCAACACTGTTATTGCTACTGTTGATATTAGTATTATGTAGAAGGACAAGATTACCAGGGTCACTCCATGTCAGTTAAAGGAAAATTGACCTGACTTTGGAAAAACACATTTTATAAAACATGTTTTTTGCCAAATCGTCTCATTTTGAAAAATCTATCTTTAGAAAATAATAATATATTTGTGGAAAGGTTTTGTGAAAGAATGTTTATCAACATTTCCCACTATTTAGAATGGAAAAATGTTGCAAAAAAGATATCTAATTGTCTAAAAATAGGAGATTAATTAACTATATCACACAGCCATTATAAAATCATGTTTTTAGAAAATACTTGATATCATAGGAAAATGTTACCATATGACAAGTAGGAAAAAAGCCATCGATAAAATAAATATACAGCAAAACTTCAATTTAATTCAAAGCAAGCACAAACATCCACTGACAAATACAGAAAAAGGACTAAAAGAAAATACACCAAAATATGATTAATGTTTATTAGTGAGTAGGATTATATGTGATTATTTTTATATATTAGTTTTTTATATAAATAAAACTTTATATATAACTTTGTAAATATATATAAAACTTCACTTCCACATAGAAATAGGCTGATATAATTTGGTGATAATGGTTGCTATGTGCCTGACCCTGTTCCAAATATTCTTTGTTTAAACATTTAATAAAATTTTACTGTTAAAATAGTTTTAGATTTAAAGAAAAGTTACAAGAATATTATGGCCAAAAAAAAAAAAAAAAAAAAAAAACTAGGAGAATTCATCACAAGCAGATTTGTCCAAAAAGAAACAGTAAAAGGAGTCATTCAGGCTAAATATAAAAAGACACTAAATAGTAGCTCAAATCCACGGAGAGAAATAAAGAGCATTGGTAAAATTAATGACATGGATAAATATGAAATATAGTATAAATGTATTTATTATAACTTTTTTCTCCTACCTGATTATATATACAACTGTATAAAACAATAATTATAAAATTACGTTGGTAGGCATATAAAGATATAATATTGGGGGGGGGGAACTGTGCTGTATTGAGTGAAGTTTTTGTAGCAATTAAAAATAAGTTAATATTAATCCAAAACAACAGATTGTTTAAATTAAGATGTTAATTTAAATTCCCTTAATCCCTAATGTAAACACACACACACAAACTCAAAAAATATGTAAACGTAGTACACTAGAATATATTTAGCACAAAAGAGAATAGCAATGTAGGAATAGAGGAATAGAAATACATTGGACAAATATAAAACAAATACAAAATGGCAGATGTAAGTAATATCTTTTCAGTGATTAAGTTAAATGTAAGTAGATTAAAAACACCAATCAAAAGACAGGGACGGACAAAATGATTTTTTTTTTAATGATATACGTAGGAGGCAGAGAAAGATGGTGGTGTAAACAGACATATGCTTCCATTCCCCTACAACAAATCTAGAAGAAAACAAGCACAGAATAATGAAATCAACAATCTCAGTACTCTGGACTTCAATTAAAATGGTGGAGGACCAAAGTAAACACTGAATTAAGAAAAAGATATGATACAGATTATGGGATAGCTTTTGGTTCACCTCTCGCCCCCCACTCCATCACCCTCCCAGCTCAGTGTGGTTATCTTGGGGTGGCTGTGGCCTGCACCCTTGGGCAGAGAGTCAAGAGCTGAAACAGTACGGAGAGCAAAGAGTGGGTCACATCTGGGACAGAGTGGCTCGGTGAGCACACCAAGGCTGGAGTTCTGTAAATCTTGGGAAATAGCAGTGCAGTATGTACAGTGCAGGCCACAGCACATGAACAGGCAGGCCCAGGACAGAGAGGCATGGTAGGTACAGTGCAGGCGAGACACCCGAGCAGTTGGACCTGGGAGAGAATGGCTCAGTCAGGACAATGCAGGCTGGAGTTCCTGTGAATCCTGGTAAATAGCAGCAGAGTGAGCACAGCACAGGCCACCATACATGAACAGTCAGGCTGGGAACAGAAAGACACAGTGACTGCAGCACAAGCTGAGACACCTGAGTGGTCAGACCTGGGACAGGGAGGTTTGGTAAGAACAACGCAGTCTGGAGTTCCCATGAGTCCCAGGAAAGAACAATGCAGTGGGCACAGTGCAGGCTGCCGTACATGAACAATTAGGCCTGGGACTGAGAAGTGTGGTATCTGCAGAACCAGTGAGAAGCAGCCCTCCACGAAAGATAAGCACTTGCCTACGGCTTACCGAGCAGATCAAAAACAAACCTCTTAGGGAAAAGCCTATCTCCCATTTACCTCCCCACTCCCTGCTCTGCACTGGGTCCTGGACCGGCTTCAGCAATTGCCGAGTCCCTTGGGCTGGAAGTAAGATCTGTCACACTCCTGGAACTATTCTCCCTGCCTTGGAGAGTGAGAAAATTAACAAACGGGAAAAAATAAACTGCTGGCTCCCCTAATCCAGGAACCCAGGGTAAGCACAGCTCCTTTGCCTAGGCACAGGCGTAAGGGATCCACAGACTTTGAGTACCTTTCCCCCTGCATAGGCTGTGTGGGCCCATCTCAACAGCACAGGCCCTCATTACCACAGTACAACAGGGTATATACCAGAGCTCTAACTTCAACTGTTTCAGCTGTGAAGTGGCAGGTTCTTGACATTGACACTGCTCTTCCCATTAAGCAGGATCTTTACCCAACCATGTCAGGGGCCTGAGAACTGGTGGCTCCACCCATGCCACCTAGCCACATGTGAGAGGGGACCATGAATAAGAGGTGCCCCCTAGTCCTTACAGCCAACAGCATTAGGTGCTCATAGTCTGGCTGCAAATCCCACCCAGCTACATGCTCTAGGGAACAGGGACACGCTTTCCTCCTGGACATTCTGGGGTGGCTGTCAGCCACCTGCCTTGCTCAAAGTGTATCTCCCTGCTGCAGCCAGATGCCTGTGCCTACACCAATCACCCATGCCTGTCTAGGACTGTAAGTGAGAGCGTACACCACACACTTGCTGGCTATCTACCTGGGCACCTGAGCTGAATCCATACAGGAGGAGTGGGCAGACTCCTGAGCTCACATACCTAGTGACAGGTCTAACCACCTGACAGAACATTAGAGCTTCAAAGTTGCCAATAATCAAACTAGCTCATATGAGCAGCCTATTTGGGCATATCAAAACAAAACAAGAAGCTAGGACACAGTAAGCAAACATAAAATAAATAAATATAATAACTTATTTATGGCTCAGAGAAAACAGTCAATATCAAATCACAGAAAAAGGCAATCCATGATGGCTTCAGGAAGCTCCCAAAATAAAGAATCTAGAAATTTTCCAGAGGAGGAAAATTTTTTGTAATTACTGGAGGCAGAATACAAAGATTAATTATAGAGAACTCTTCAAGAAATTAGGAAGGAAATTAAGCAAAATGCAGAACATGCAATAGAGGAAATTAAAAAGATTAGAGAAGAGCATAATGACAAATTTAACAGGCTGCAAAAATCCATAGAGGGACAGCAATCAGAAATCCAGAAGATTAACATTAAAATTTCAGAATTAGAGAACTCAATAGAAAATTGTAGGAGCAAAATTGAACCAATGGAAGTCAGAATTAGTTAGATTGAAGATAAAGCACTTGACACCAACTTATTTGAGGAAAAATCAGACAAAAGGATTTAAAAAAATGAAGAAACTCTAAGAATTATGAGGAACTCTATCAAGAGGAATAACCTACAAGTGATTGGAGTACCAAAACAGGGAGGGATAACAGAAAATACCAAGAGAATTATTGAAGATTAGTTGGCAGAAAACTGCCCTGATATCGTGAAAGATGACAAGATACCTATCCAAGATGCTCATCAAACCCCAAAAGAAAGTCACCAAGACATATAATAATCAAACTTACCAAAACCAAAGATAAAGAGAGAATTTTAAGAGTGCCTAGGTATAAATGAAAAGTCATCTACAAAAGAGAGTCAATAAGAATAAGCTCAGGCTACTCAGCAGAAACCATGCAGGCAAGAAGGAAATGGGATGACATATATAAAGCCTTAAAGGAAACCACTGCCAGCCAAGAATTATATATCCAGCAAAACCGTCTCTCAAATATGATGGCAAAATTAGGGCATTTCCAGATAAACAGAAGTCTGGGGAATTTGCAAAAACCAAACCAAAATTACAAGGAATACTAAGGGGAGTCCTTTGATTAGAAAATCGGTAACATCAGATAACAACTCAAGTCTAGAACACAGGACAGATCAATCAAATATTAACCCAGATAGAGAAGTCACAAAAATAAATCAAAGTCACAAAGTAAAAGAAACTCAACAAAGACACAGAAGAGCTAAATGCTACAATTAACCAACTTGATCTCATAGACATATACTGAATACTCCACCCAACACCAGCCAAGTATACTTTCTTTTCCAATGCACATGGAACATTCTCCAGAATAGACCAAATATTAGGCCATAAAGCAAGCCTTAACAAAATCCAAAGCATCAAAATATTACAAAGCATCTCTTCTGACCATAAAGCCATTGAAGTAGAAATCAACAACAGAGAAAGCAAGGGAAAAAAATCAAATACATGGAAACTGAACAATACTTTGCTCAAAAACTACTGGGTTATAGAAGAAATTAAGGATGGAATAAAGAAATTCATAGAATCAAATGAGAATGAAAACTCATCCTACCAGAACCTTTGGGACACAGCAAAAGCAGTGCTCAGAGGTCAGGTTATAGCAATAAATGCACACATCCAAAAAGAAGAAAGGGCCAAAATCAAAACATTAACCCTACAACTGGAATAAGTAGAAAGAGAGCAAAAGAAGCCCTCAGGCACCAGAAGAAAGGAAATAATAAGAATTAGAGCAGAATTAAATGAAATAGAGAATAGAAAAACAATTGAAAGAGTCAACAAGACCAAAAACTGGTTCTTTGAAAAGATCAACAAAATTGATAAACCACTGGCCAAACTGACAAAAGAAAAATAGGAGCGGAAGCAGATAACCCATATAAGAAATGAGATGGGTGATATCACAACAGACCCAACTGAAATTATAAGAATCGTAACAGAATACCATGAAAACCTGTACTCTAACAAATTTGAAAACCAAGAAGAAATGGACATATTTCTAGAAACTCACTACATACCTATACTAACACAAACAGAGGTAGAACAACTAAATAAACCGATAACAAAAGAAGAGATTGAAAAGGTAATTTAAAAACTTCCAACAAAGAAAAGCCCTGGCCTTGATGGCTTCACTGGGGAATTCCACCAAACTTTCAGAGAAGAGTTAACACCACTACTACTAAAGGTATTTCAGAGCATACAGAAGGATGGAATACTCCCATACTCATTCTATGAAGCTGGCATAACCCTGATACCAAAATCAGGTAAAGATACCACAAAAAAAGAATAATTACCAACCTATAACCCTCATGAACATTGACGCAAAAATCCTCAACAAAATTCTAGCCAATAGACTTCAGCAACGTATCAAAAAAATAATTCATCATGATCAAGTGGGATTTATAGGTATGCAGGGATGGTTCAACATTAGAAAAACAATAAATATGTAATCCATCACACAAATAAAACAAAAAATAAGAACCACATGATCTTATAAATTGATGCAGAAAAGGCATTTGACAAAGTTCAACACCCATTCATGATAAAAACTCTCAGCAAAATAGGAGTAGAAGGGAAATTACTCAGCATAACTAAGGACATTTATACAAAGCCAACAGCGAACATCATCCTAAATGGAGAGACTTTGAAAGCATTCCCCTTGAGAACAGGAACCAGACAAGAATGCCCTTTATCGCTACTCTTATTCAACATTGTGCTGTAGGTTCTAGTCAGAGCAATTAGGCTAGAAAAAGAAATGAAGGGCATCCAAATTGGTACAGAAGAAGTCAGAGTATCTCTATTTGCAGATGATATGATCTTATACACAGAAAACCCCAAAGAATCCACAAGAAAACTACTGGAGCTAATAGAAGATTTCAGCAAAGTTTCAGGATACAAGCTAAACATACAAAAATCAGTTGGATTCCTTTACACAAACAAAGGGAACCTCAAAGAGGAAATCACCAAATCAATACCATTTACAATAGCCCCCAAGAAGATAAAATGCTTAGGAATAAATCTAACCAGAAAAGTAAAAGATCTATACAATGAAAACTACAAGACACTACTGCAAGAAACCAAAAGAGACCTGCATAAGTGGAAAAACATACCTTGCTCATGGATAGGTAGACTCAAAATTGTGAAAATGTCAATTCTACCCAAAGCGATTTACAGATACAATGCAATCCTGATTCAAATTCCACGGACATTTTTTAGTGAGACGGAGAAACAAATCACCGACTTCATATCGAAAGGGAAGAGGCCCTGAATAAGTAAAGCATTACTCAAGAAGAAGAACAAAGTGGGAGGCTTCACACTACCTGATTTTAGGACCTATTATACTGCCATGGTAGTCAAAACAGCCTGGTAGTGGTACAACAGATACATAGACCCATGGAACAGAATTGAGAATCCAGACATAAATTCATCCACCTATGAGCAACTGATATTTGACAAAGGCCCAAAGTCCGTTAATTGGGGAAAAGACAGTCTCTAACAAATGCAGCTGGCATAACTGGATATCCATCGGCAAAAAACTGAAACAAGACCCATTACCTCATACCATGCACAAAAACTAACTCAAAATGGATCAAAGACTTAAATAGAAAATCAAAAATGATAAAGATCATGGAAGAAAAAATAGGAACAACACTAGGAGCCCTAATACATGGCATAAACACAATATGAGCCATAAGTAACGATGCACCAGCATTGTGAAGAGAGACCAGATAAATGGGAGCTCCTAAAAATCAAACACTTATGCTCATCAAAAGACTTCACCAAAAGAGCAAAAAGACAACTTACAGACTGGGGAAAAAATTTTGGCTACGACAAATCCGATCAGTGTCTAATCTCTAAAATCTACAAGATACTGCAAAACCTCAACAACAAAAAGACAAATAACCCAATTGAAAAATGGGCAAAGGATATGAATAGGCACTTCACCAAAGAAGATATTCAGGTGGCTAACAGACACATGAAGAAATGCTCACCATCATTATTCATTAGAGAAATGAAGATCAAAACTACAATTAGATATCATCTCACCCCAACAAGGCTAGCCTTAATCCAAAAAACACAAAATAATAAATGCTGGAGAGGTTGTGGAGAGACTGGAACGCTTATGCACTGTTGGTGGGAATGTAAAATGGTACAACCACTTTGGAAATCGATTTGGCACTTCCTTAAAAAGCTAGAATTAGAAGTACCATACTATCTAGCTATCCTGCTCCTTGGAATATATCCTAGAGAAATAAGAGCCGTCACACGAATAGATATATGCACACCCTTCTTTATTGCAGCACTGTCCACAACTGCAAAAAGATGGAAACAATCTAGGTGCCCATCAATGGACGAATGGATACACAAATTATGGCATAGCCACACAATGGAACACTATGCAAAGATAAAGAACAACAATGAAGCCGTGAAACATAACATGGAGGAAGCTGGAGGTCATCATGCTGAGTGAATTTAGTCAGTCACAGAAGGACAAATATTGTATAAGTCCACTATTGTAAGAACTCAAGAAAAGGTTTAAACACAGAAGAAAACATTCTTTGATGGTTACGAGGGTGGGGAGGGAGGGGGAGGGTTATTTACTAACTAGATAGTAGGTAAGAATTATCTTAGGTGAAGGGAAGGACAGCACTCACTACAGCTGACTTCAGCACAACTGGACTAAACCAAAGGTAAGAAGTCTCCCGAATACAATCAAACAGTTTGAGGGACAGAGTAGCAGGGGTAGGGATCTGGGGACCATGCTTTCAGGGGACATCTAGGTTAACTGGCATAACAAAGCTTATTAAGAAAATGTTCTGCATCTTACTTTGGTGAGTGGTGTCTGGGGTCTTAAAAGCTTGCAAGCGGCCATCTAAGATGCATTAATTGGTCCCAACCACCTGGAGTAAAGAATGAAGAACACTAAAGACACAAGGAAAGTAGTAGCCCAAGAGACAGAAAGGGCCACATAAACCAGAGGCTTCATCAACCTGAGACCAGAAGTACTAGATGGTGCCCGGCTACCACCAGTGACTGCCCTGACAGGCAACTCAACAGAGAGTCCCTGATGGTCCAACAGAAAATGGGGTGCAGAACTCAAATTCTAGTAAAAAGACCAGACTTAATGGTCTGACTGAGACTGGAGGAACTCCAGAAAGCATGACCCCTGGATTGTCTATCAGACGAGAGCGAAAACAGTTTCTGAGGCCAACTCTTCAGACAGGGATTGGACTGGACTGTGATACATAAAGTGATACTCGTGAGGGGTGTGCCTCTTAGCTCAAGTAGATACAAGAGACTAAAGGGGCAGCTTCTGTCTGAAGGTGAGATGGGAAGTCAGAGAGGGTTAGGAGCTGGTTGAATGGACAGGAGGAATCAGGAGTGGAAAGGAGGAGTGTACTGTCACAGTATGGGGAGAGCAATTAGAGTCACATAACAATGTATGTATACATTTTTGTATGGAAAAAAAAAAGACGTGCTTAATGTACTGTTGGGCTTGGGGAAGGGTGCGTGCATTCCTACAGTGTGTGAACACTGCCAGTATCTGTGTCTGTATGGAAGCAAGCCTCCTCCTCCAGGAAGCCTCCTGGACCCCTGCACTGGCTGTAAGCCCATGTGGGCACAGTCTGGTGCAGAGCAGACACTGCTGTTCTCTGCAGACAGGTTGTAACTGATGTTATGGGTGCTGTGCTGTCAGATGCTGTCCTCTGCACACAGGCCTGTGGTGGGGGTTGGATAAGCAGATGGAGGGAGAGTTGTACATCCATTTGCATATAAAAAGCTGATTTAGGACATAAGCTTCACATGTTTCTCTGAAGATACCCTGTGCATTAAACTACCCTGTGCCCACGGGGGCACCCTTTCAGCCTAAATGGGTTTCCTGAGGACCAGTGAGCTCTGATGCCTCCTAAGGTGGCAGGGTCAGGTCCTCATTAGGCACAGGACTGCTAATTCCAGCAGCAAAGAATCACGCTCCCTAGCTCTGGCTTTCTGCACCCACTCAGCACCTCACTCTGTGCTCCAGGGGGCCCCAGTTCTGCCTGGAAGGCTGTGGAGTTGTCACTGGAGGGACATCTGGGGTTCCCTGAGGTCCAGCACAGATGCACAGCCCTCCCTTGGGCTAGGCAAAGTGCATCTGAGAGGTGGGGCTGCAGCTGAGTCTTGTGGGCTGAGAAGGGGTTCACTGTGACCCCAAAGGGCTGGCAAGGGGGTGGCAGACAGCAGCATGGCCAGATGCCAGGAGAAGTCCAGCAGCAGTGAGTGCCCATCACAATGTGGAGAGCTATTGGGTGGCATGGTGGGTGGTGAGGGGCCTGCTGAGATGAGACTCAAGGGCTCCAAGGCTCTTGTCCCTGTGCACATGTGTGGACAGAGTGATGCTTGCACGATGCCTTCTCTCCTTTTCTATTGGCTCAGGCCTAGTGCAATCTCCCTTCCTCCCCCAGGGTCTGGCTGGTGATGCTCCCAGCCAAGCACGAGCCTGCACTGCAGTGGTCCATCTCCCCTCCAGCCTGTAGGCTTCGCGAGCACAGGTGTGAGCTCATCCCTCTGAGTCCCCTATGGCTAGACACTGAGTAGAGCCATCTCACAGGCATTCCAAACTTCCATCTTCAATATTGAATTCCTGTCCTCCACACCCAACAAACTGCACCTTCCCCAGCATTCCTCCCATCACAAAATGGCCACCATCAATCCTCTACTCAGTCAGGCAAAAAGTCAAGTCCCTCCCTTTCCCAAGCCCCGTATTCAATTTACCAGCACTTTCTGTTGAGGGACCTCCAAAACACCTCTCAAACTGACCTCTCCCAGCTACCCCTACCGCCTCCGTCCTGCTCCAGCCACCAGCCATCTCCCCTAAAACTATTGAAATAGTCTCCAAACTGGTCTTAGAAGTCCACTTCCTTTTGCACCCAGCTCAGTGGCTTCCCACTGCCCTTAGAATAATCCACACTCCTCCCCTGGTCTTCAGGCCCCTCTTGCTCCACCCCAGCCCTGAAGCCCACCCCATCTCCCCCCACTCTTCTCTGTGCTCTCCAAGCTGCTGCAGCTCAGGCTTCTTTCCTGCCCCAGCCACCAAACTTGCTATGGCCCCAGGCCTTTGCACCTGGCATCCTCTCTCCAAAAACTCTCGTTCCCTGGACCCTCACTGACTAGCTCCTCTCCATCTCCAGGACGGAGAGGACTTACCTGGCCACCCAAACAGTTCTTCCCTCACCTTGTGCCCCTGCACTTTCTTCCTTACTGGCACTTAATATATTTTGTAATTTTCTTGTTTGTTGATTTGTTCCCGAGTGTCCTCCAAGGGCAGGAAAACCAGACTGTTCCCAATGCCTGCAACATGCCTTCATGTATTAGGAACTCAGTAAATATTTCTTGAATAAATTTTATTGAGTTAATTGATCTAAAATAACAATACATCGAACCTGAGACAATGAAAGAAGACCCAACCCCTACCTTTGAGGCACTTACTCTTGTATTAGCCATTGCATTATGTTCCTGTGGCTGCCTCAACAAGTTACCACAAACTGAGTGGCTTGAAACTACAGAGATTTTTCTCTCACAGTTCCTGGGGACAGACATCCAAAATCAAAGTGTCAGCAGGGCCATGCTACCTCTGGGGGCTCTGGGGGAGAATCCATTGCTTGTTTCTCTGTCTTTTGGTGGCTGCTGGCATCATTCCAATCTCTGCCTCCATCTTCATGTGGCCTTCTCCTCTCCGTGTGTCTCTCTTTGCCTGTCTCTCTCTTATAAGGACTCTTATGATTACATTTAGGACCCACCCAGATAATTCAGGATAGTCTTCCCATCCCAAATTCCTTAACTCAGTGGCATCTGCAACATCCTTTTTGCTACATACAGTCATATTTACAGGTGCCAAGGATTATGACTTGACATTTTTGGGGCCATAATTCAGCCAACCACATTTGGCCAGCAGTTGCACAAAGCTATCCACAGCCTCACCTGGGCAAGACTTCCAGGAAAGGGGACCTCGCAGCTGTTCACTTGGCTGCAGCGCCCTCTGCCTTGTCTGTCTTCTCTTCAGAGGGACAGTGTTCATGTCGATTGTCGGCTACCCTCAGAGCCAAGCTAGGCCTGTGTGCTGCAGAGGGCTCTGTGGTGCTCCCCACTTCTCCTCAGCCACAGAAGCTCCTCCTCTTCCTGTCCCCTCTTGCTCACATCAACTTCCCAATCCGTGGTACCCCTCAGATTCTGCTTGGTGCCCCTAGGCCCAGCATACCCCACACAGAGCTCTGGGCTTAGGACACTTGCTTTGCCCAGGGCACACATGAGCTGGGCCTTCACAGGTGCTTGCCTCCCTGAACCCTGATACTCTTGTGTGTTTGCAGAGAAATACAAGTAATTATCCTCACTTCCTAGCTCTTCTGTCTATGCTGGTGGGAGTCTTCTGTGAATTGCCAAGGAGCAGGCCACCATTTGATGCTGGTGATTTTCAATCTCTATCCTGAGTCTGCCCTGGAGCAGCCTGATGCATGCAGCCCCCCTCAGACTGGCCTCAGACAAGCCTGGGACGAAGGTGTGGGGCAAGAAAGGGAGTGGGTAATGGGAGACAGGGAAAGCCTAGCCAGAGGAGCACATGTGGTGCACTGTGGCGTGCCAGCGGGAAGTTGGTAGGCCTTCTCCTCAGTACGACAGGGGTGATATTCCTCAAGGACTGGTAGTGAGATTAGGTATGTGAGTGCCTGGGACAGAGAAGGTGCTGGTCCTGAAACTGGCACCTGGGGAAAGGTAAGAAGGAATTGGAACGGTGGTGACTACAAGATGAATACCTTCGGGGACGGCTGGAGGGCAGTAAGGCAAGCCCCCTTCGTTCAGCCTCCGGGCTCACTGCGCTTCCCCAGGCACACACAGTTCTCCTGGAATCTTGAAATTCTCCTGAGCTCTCACAGGCGCTTCAGCCTCTGCTCAGCTCCTTTCCTCTCAGGGAGTCCCAGAAGGCTCTTGTACAAGGTGAGACATACCTCCTGGATCCTGGCTCTGACCCTGAGGGAGAGGGTGTGCACCTGTACCCAAGCCAGCTTCTTTTCTCCTGACAGCTCAAGTCTCATCCCACAGCCCTTCTACCCGCCCACATAACCTGTGACTCAGCCAGTCTTGGGTAGCCATCCTGAGGCCCAGGAACCCTCAGGGATCATTGGCAAGGGCTGCAGTGGGCCAAGGTCTCAAAGTACAAGTGCTTGGGGCTGCAGGGTGTCCAGAGAGAGACACCAGCATAGGTCTCTCAATGGGCAGTTTCTCTGGAGGAATCACTGCTGTGGCTTCTATAGCTGATGCGGCTGCCCTTTCCTGCTTTCTGCCTGCCTTCTGAATCAGCATCTCTGGCAGCCTATGGATTTGTGATCTATTTCATATTCTTCCAAATAATCCATTTCTGCTAGGTTAGCCAGGGTGAGTTTCTGCCGTTTATAACCCAGAAGCCCGGAGAGGGGTGTGTAGGTCCGTTTATATGTATGCTTGGAGACTGAGGAACAGAGCTGTTAAGCACATTGCCCAAGTTCACACAGCAATGTGTAGCAGGGGGCACCTGTCTGCCTCCAGACTGCCTCTTAATAAAGCCACTCATGGCATCTGGTTGAATGTGCTCTCTTCAACAGCTTGGCCACCCTACAGGCTGCAGAGCATGCTTAATTGCTGCATGTGACAAACACAGTCAGGGATCATAGATTTAGACAGAGTGAGCTTGGCTAATTAAGAACTCTGTCTGTGTAAATCCTTCTGAGAATCTAACAGCCCCCCCTGTTTATTTTTTTTATTGACAAAAGAGAGCGCATACCTTTAATTATACAATATATCCACGTCGTCCTATAATTAATGTGGCAACATGTTCTTCAGAGAGAAAAGTCAGACAAAAGTCTACATCGATTATTTCTGCTTGAGCATTTGATGTTGTCCTGACATAATGAATCTCATAAATCATCTCCCCTGGACTGCTAAGAGATTAAATGAGATGAGTTACTGCAAGGACCCAGCCCAGTGCCGGGATGCAGCAGGGCCTTGGTAAATTGAACACGAGGATGTTTACCCACTGGCTAGGGTCTGCCCTTCTGCTAAACTGTGAGGCCCTGAAAGTCTGGTTTCAGGATCGATGGCATCAGCATCACTTAGAACTTGTTAAAATACAAATTATCAGGCTCCATACCAGATCTACTAATGCAGGAGCTCTGAGTGGCCCCCAGCCTATGTTTAACTCATCCTCCAGGTGGTTCTGATGCACCCTCAAGTCTAAGAACCTGTCATTCAGGGCCCTCTTCACTACTCAGATAAAGGGATCCAGGTAATGGCGATGTCTGTGGGCAGGAGTCTGTGTGCTTTCACTGGCACCTCCTGGACGCTTCAGCACTTTACTGCTTCAAAGAAGAGGGAAATAACATTTGCTGAGCACCTGTGAAGTTTAACTTCTCATTTATCTTCATGGTGACTCCGTCAGGGGTTCTTATCTCCATGTTAACAGTATGGGTTTAGAGGGGTGAGGAGACCTCACAATTTGTACATGGCACAACCATATGTCCAAGCAGGGTCTGAACTGAACCCAAACTCTAGCCTTTCCTCCCACCACCACAGTCCTCAGGGGCTTGCTTCTAGCAAGGTCTGGGGACTCTGGACTGCATGGAGAGTGAGGTGGAGGAGGTAGGTCTTTCCAATGACTCTCAAGCCTCCCTCTTCTGCTCCCAGACCCCACAAACACTATGTATTACTTTTCAGACTTTCTGCTGTTGCCCAGCTACTGTTAGGGCATGAGGAGAAGTAGAGGAGAGTTGGGTGGGGGAAAGAATCTGCCAGACAATATTAAAAGGTTGCTGACCAAGAATAGCACTCATCAGGGCTAAGGCCAGCTGAGGGAGCGCAGTGCCAACCTGGGCTGAATGAGAGTAGGCCCAAATCAGGCAGATGCTCAGCCCCATTGCACCCCCAATCCCAGAAATGGTGGGCCTGGAGTAGGACCACAGTTTGGACTTTGTGGGCCCTTCCTCCTTTAGAAAAAGTTAAATCATGTTTACCACTGCATTGGTATGAAATAAAAAAAAAACCAAACCCATTGTCGTCAAGTCCATTCTGACCATAGTGACCCTGAAACACAGAGTAGAACTGCCCCATAGGGTTTCCAGGAAGTGGCTGGTGGATTTGAACTGCCATCCTTTTGGTTAGCAGCCAAATGCTTAACCACTGCACCACTGGAGCTCCACATTGTTATGAAGATGAACATAATCCAGGCTGGATTCATTACTACATATTCATCATCATTATTATTACATTCAGTTCTTTCTTTTTATTGTAACAGAAATGAAAATGAAAACATTTTTGTTGGCCCATAAAAATAGTGTGGCCCTAGACATCATGCCTAACTGTGCATAAAAGATAAGTTGTCCAGCTCTGACAGTATGTATCTCCAGAGGGCAGGCCCCGCCTCCCTAAACCCAGAAAAAAGAAAAAAAATAAGAAAGAAGGAAACTCAAGAATCAGAGAAGGAATTGGACTATAGGACTAATTATCTCCAGGAACCACTGCCTCCTGGACCTTGAGACTAGAAGAGCTAGATGGTGCCCAGCTACCACTACTAAACGTTCTGATTAGGGACATAACAGATGGATCCTGATAGAAAGAGATAAAAATATGGAACAGAACTTCAAATTCTTAAAGAATCCAGACTTCCTGGACCTATTGAGGCTGGAGGAGTCTCTGAGACTATGGTCCTGAGTTGTTCTTCAAACCTTAAATTGAAACTACCCCCTGAAGTCACCTTTAAACTAAGTTTAATAGTTTAGCTCAACTTGTAAAGATTGTCACTCTTGAGTATTGCGTTCTTTAAAAGACAATTACCTGTGTAAGACCAAAGGCTCAAAAATTATTTTAAGGACAGATGAAAGGGTTGGGGGCAGGGAGCTTAAGCTAAAGAAGTGAAACAACCGGAACAGAAACAATTAGAGTGTTGACACAACGTGAAGAATGTAATCAATGTCACTAAACATTAAGTCAAAAACTGGAGAATGAGAGAAAGTGTTGCTGTGTATATTTTCACAAAAATAAAATATTTAAAAACAACAACAATCCAGCCACAATTACTTTGCCCCTTAGCAAAAAGCAGGTCTCTTGTGTTTCAGTGGCAATTCTCCACCCTCCTACCACGTGCAAGAAAATACCTGGAAGGGTAGGAAAGGCTGGTATAAGGAGCTCTGGACCAAGAGCATTCTCTGGACCACGGGCAAATGTGAGAGCAGACGCGTTGCTGAGCCTCTCTGGGCCTCAGTGTCCTCAATTGGTAAATGAGTAAGCTGAGCAGAAGGTGCTCCAAAACTTGCGTTCCAGAAGCCTGACAAGCAAAGCCCAAGGTAGAAAGGGGGTGGAGGAAAGGGGCAAACAGGGTGGGGATGGGTCTTCCGTGGACAGGGCCAGGGGCTCACTGCCTCATAGGGCAGTAATGTATGCCTGTGTGTGTCGCATGCCTGTTCGTGAGGCGTACTCCCTGGATGTGTAGATGTGCAAGGAGGGTGTTCATTTGTTCTTTCACCCAGAAAACACTTTTAGACTCTTCGTCCCCGCCAGGAGATAGGCTGGGGGCGGGGAAAGCCCGGCCTGTGTCCGTGGGCGGCTGGGTGGCCGAGGCCGGGGTCGGGGCTCGGGTGCTGCGTCTGAGACTAGGCGGGGCGGCCCAGCACGTGCTCGGGGTCGCAGATTGGCGGCAAAGAGGCGCGGGGCTTCTGGCGGACCCAGGGGACCGACCCAGGGGCGGACCCCAGGGCGGGCGGACCGCGGGGCGGAGCCGGCGTTCCCTTGCCTGGGCTCAGAGCCAGCGCCTCGTTGTCCCAAGGGCCGGGCGGGCTCCCGCGACCCGACTCTGCGCCTTGGCCGGCCTGCCAACCACCATGCTCCGCGTCGTGCAGTTCCTCCGGAGCTTCTTCAAGGTGAGAGTCCAACGCCCCGAGACCCACCGTCCGCGCCAGGGCGGACCCCGCTGCTCCAGGGCCTACGCGCCGGGCGGCGGTGGAGGAGGCGGCCGGGCGCGCCGCGAGTCCGCGCGTTTCGACGCGCTGGCCCGAGGCTCGTCCCGCGGGTTGCGGCCGCCTTTTCCAGTGCTTGGCCACACTGACCGGCAGGAGGCCGTGGGTGCCGTATCCGAGGCAGGTTGGAGCGAGCCCGGGTGAGCCTTGGCGGAGGGCGCGCCCCTCTGTCCCTCGAGGTGCGCGGACGGACCGCAGCTTCAGCCAGGGGTCTGTGAGGTGGAAAGCGTCCGTCAGCCAGCACCACTGGCGGCGGGGGAGGGGGTGAGGGGGTAGGGGAGGAGACAGAAGGGCAGCTGGTGCTGGCACAGTACGCGCCCAGGAAGTGGTTGCTTTTATTATTATCACTGGTACCCGAGGTAGTAATGTGGCAAGCTCATCATTTTAAGGAAGGGGTGTCTAAGTGGCAGCAGGGTAACAGAAACTCGCAAGGGAGAGGTTAGACCCGGTGCAAGTTGCCCATCCAGGGCCAAATTCCGGGCCTTCTCACCAAGGGCTATGGGGACTCACTCCGTTGGGGCTCACCGATCTCTCCTGGCCCCGAGGGCACCCCAAGGTGGGCGGTAGGCTTCAGGGCCCTGTCAGAGGTTGCCAGCAACATCTCTCTAGGTGAGCATTGTGGGAGGCTAGGGATGGGCTCTGACTCACCAACCAGTGGTATGGAAAGAAAGGCAAGGAAGTGCTGCCAGCTCTCAGCAGGGACAGGTGGAGGGGGGAGGCCGTCTTCTCCTAGAAGTGCAGAAGGAGTACTCCGGCTCCCAGAGGAAAGCTGCAGGTAACCAGATGACCCCGGGTGGGCCCAGCAGGAGCTCCTGCCCTCTTTCTCCTCCTCACCCTCTGCCCCAACACCTGGAAGAGCCTTTTATGAGTCACCTCCCACTCCCAGGGATAGTTAGTTACCTGTATATAGACAAATTGGGAGAGCAGAGGAAGGGAGGAATTTGAATTGTGGCTCTCAGGGAACTTGTGTTTGTGAGAACGGATGCTTTTCAAGAGCCAGGAATACTGCAAGATATCCAAGCTGCAGCTCCAGTAAACAGGAGTGTCTGAATTCTGATTCTGTCACTGAGCAGAGATAGTTTTGTAATAGTCACTTAACTGCTTTGGCCTTTGTTTTCCCATCTGAAAAATTAGGCAATAATCCCACACCTTTGAGGATTAATGTGAGGCTTCTACTAGCTTATATGCATATGTTCTCCAAGCAGGGAGCCTCGTTCAGGAGTGAGGGCAAACTTCCCTGCTCATAGCAGTGGTGGAGGCAGGTGACCAGTGATGACAGTGGGGGCTAGACTCTGGCTGGAGGCCCTGCTGGCCTCAGGGCCCACAGAGCAAGCCTTTGGACATCCACAGCCCCATGGTTGGGGTCCTCTTGTTTGGGGCCTTTGGGAAAGTAGTCACATGAGGTCAGCTCTCCTGACATTCTGAATCTATTATAAGAGTTCTTTCCATACCTCCTTGACCCGAGCCCCCTACTCTTTCCAGCTGGCCAGCCCATCAGTGCCCACCCTTGGGTCCATATATATCCTGAGACACCTCAGGCCTTCTCTCATGGAGACAAAGAGGGCAACCAAATGTGCCTCTCAGAAGAGCACCCTTTTTCACTGTCCTTCAGACCCACCTTTGGGAGGGACTAACAATGCCACCGCAGTCCACTTCTGGCTGTGCAAGTATATCTTGTAGAGCCACTTGTAAGCCAAGCTAACATTTTTCCTTCCTCAGACATAAGGAACTTCTATGAGGCCATAGATGTGGATTGAATAAGTGATGTGGCAGTGAAAGGTGAAGGAAGCCACCTGCTCATGTTACCTCCTAGTGTTCTGGTCCTTCCTAGGCTTAGTCATATTTTTTTCTCCTTGCCCTTGACAATAGATGCCTGACTTGATTGCTTGATGGACCAGAGAATGCCCACTTCATGCTGGGAACCTCAGATCATAGGGGCTCCACAGTCAGGTGCTTAGGCCCATTAGCAAGAATAGTTCTGCAAACCCCAGGGCTCCATGTATAGTCCCTGACAAGCCCTGCTGCAGACTCTACAGCACCCAGCTGTACTTGGACACATCAGGCAATGTCATGACAGCATGTGACAAAGCTACTTACATTACAGTCTGACAGAAAGCCTATGCTTGCTGGAGGTACCCCACAAAGCTGGCAGCAAATTAGTTGAAGCATCTAATAAGAGGGAAATGTGTGGCCTAAACTAGCCAGACATGTCCCCAAGCACTGTGTATCTTTCTTGGTGATGGGGGTCCAGGTGCAGTAGCATGTCTTTCACTTTCCAGGGAATATCGCAAAAATGTTCCAGCAAGCTGGACACCTCCTGCAGCCTGGATCCTTCACTGCAGTGGAAGGTCCCTCTCTTTTCATGTGATCTATGTCCCACACTCAGCACACATGTGCCCAAACATTTAAGATACTCTGCTCCTTCTTGTTCTTCAAGTCCCATCAGTATGCTGCAGTAGACCAGCATGATGTTCTTTGAGAAACCAAAATAAAGATCCAGTTCCCCACTCACTGAACTATGGCAGAGTCAGTGAGTTCGCGAAGCCCTGAGGCTTGATGGTGAGGGTGTACTGCTGTCCCTGTAGAGTGGGAAGCAAACTATTCCTGCTGGTCCCTGAGCACTAGGGCAGGAAACACACACTCAAACACACATGCATGCATACACACACATGTAGGCACACACACACACACTCACACAAGCATACATGTGCACATATATCTGTACACAGACATGCACATGCAGTCACAGTTTTCACCAGATCAGTGGCTTTGAACTAGTGCTAGAGACTAGCTGATTTGCTCCAGTAAGGAAACTGTATGTAGAGCAGCACAGGTGATGAGAGAAACTGTATGATTAAATCGAAAACATTCCACTGGAGTTCTTCAAGGCCCTTGCATCTTCTACACAAGCCAAACTGGCAAGTTAAATAGGAATGCAATAGGAATATCCACTGCTATTATGGTGGTGATTTCTTAGTCAATAGAGGTGAAGTGCTGCTTATGATCCACTATTTTGGTGGAGAGAGGTGTTAAAGAGACTTCCAGTCACCCTTTCCCACCCAAAAGTCTCCACACCATCAGTCAGAGAGCCTGGGTGGAGTTTCTGCCAGTTACTGAGTATGGCTTTGACAAGTGAACCTTCAGGAACTGGACAAATAACTAAAGGATGGGGTCAGGACCCCAGTGGGCTACCATGAGGCAGACTCAAGACACAGATCTATATACAACCTGACATGCCTCCCACTCCAACAAGCCCTAACTCTTACTGTGGACTTCAGTGACATCCTGAGCCTCCAAGATGTTAGCTCAAACCCAGTGTTCACTAATTTCTGAAAGGGTTAGGTGTTTCCAGGACCCTTTGGAAAGACTATAAAGAAGATCTACAGTCTGTGCTTATGATGTTATTGCAGGTAACCAGTCTCCCTTCATTCAAGGTCTAGTGACTCAAGAGGCCATGAAGTTTATTAAAAAAATATTTACTGAACAGCTGTTAATGCCAGGCATTATTCTAGGCATTCATGGTACTTTTGTCTACCAGATCTAGTTTTTTCTTAATTTTTATCAATATGACACAAGTCAAATGGGACTCCGTCGATGTTGCCCATCCACTTCAGTCCTAGGGACCTCATGATCAATTAGTCATCACCAGCAAGCCCTGGGCATCAGAACATTCTGATACCACTCAGCTGTGCTGTCTGATGTTGTCTCTGGCACCTAAAGTCTGCTGCTTCTTGGCTCTGTCATCTCTATCTGCGTGTTTCCCACCACTGTCACGTCTCACATCAGCATCTCCAACCCACATGAACATCCTCTACAGCAATGTTCTAAGATATTGACTTTCTCCTTGCCGAGGTGTTTTGCAATGCCTTGAGAGTAGGGAGTGTCTTTTGGGCTCTCTGGGGGTATATTTACGGGTGAGCACATTGCACTTGATAAATACACTCCAACACTGCTATCCCTCAAGATATTTGGATTCCTTTGAGGAATTTTTGGCTTTCCAATTTCATTTTGTGTGGACTATTATCAAGCTTAGGTTTCAGTCAACCAACAGATCATACTGCTGGAACAAATCCTAGCTGTTTGAGCTGGCACACTGAATCCAGAATGAGTAAGTGCACCCATATCAACACAATCATCCTAATCTAGAATGATGTCCTTCCCTTCTTGGTCAGGTACCCTTAGAATCCATTCACATTCATTTTCCCAGGTTTTTGCCAATACACATTAGCAAAGTCAGGTTTTTTTTTTTTTTTTTTTTTTTTTAATTTTAGCCTTTTCCTCCATGCTTTTACTTTGTAATTGGCTCCAGGCTATACTGACACCTGACTCTACTTTTTGGTCTGGGGAAAGGGAAGGGTGGCAGGGGTAGGGGTTGAGGAGAACTGGCCTCACTTTACAAGGTAACTTCCCTGAGGAAATAACAACAGGATCTAGAAGCATCAACGAAGGGCCCTATCAGACAGAGAAGGAAGGGCTCAGTGGGATTTGGAGGTTCAGGTGCTCTGACTCTTCTGAATCCTCTAATATATCCCCATTCCTAATGCTAGGGCCCTGCTCTTCCCTAAATGATGCCCTAACTTTCACTAAAGGACTTGGAAGCAATCTGTTCATCTGGCTTCATAATTCACAGAATTAGACTGCTTTTGGTTTGGGGATATCTCAGGTCAGTAGGTTCAAGTGAGAAGAGAGATTTTATGTATAATCATAGAGAGCCCCTGAGTTTCAGGGCATGCCTTGAGCCATTAGAGATTCTCTTTCTTTAAGCTTGACAAGGCAGTTAGAAGGAACAAGCTCTCCTCATAGTGCTTGAATTCTTCATGCCTTTTCATTCAGGTTTTGTAGGAAGAGCTATTTTTTTACCCAAAACCGTGCCCTCAGTAGACCTTCCTTTCTAGAAGGTGAGAGCTGATGCATGCAGTGAGACGCCAGGTTCCACATCTTAATACTGGCTATTTCTTC
The DNA here is from genome assembly GCA_030035585.1 of Dugong dugon. NCBI lineage: Eukaryota > Metazoa > Chordata > Mammalia > Sirenia > Dugongidae > Dugong > Dugong dugon. The sequence goes on from CM057461.1 coordinate 71,638,146, forward strand.
ACTGCCTTTGGCTTCAACCAGGCCAGATAACCAAACCCAGGTTCTCTCGCCTCTCCCTAGGTCCTCTTCCTGAAGGGTCTGTAACCTGTAATTATTCCTTGAACCAGTTTCTTTACTAGTGAAGGCTCTTGGTTGCATAACACAGATACGGACTCCAGTTAACTTAAGAAAAAATAAATGTCTTGCAGGGTGTTGGTAGCTCACAGAACCCAGCTGGAAGAGGCAGGCTGCCCTGGGTGCCTCCTCGGTGTGCTAGTCCTCTTGTAGGTTCCCTATTCTGCTTCTCCTTCAAGATGTAGCATTACCTCATCCAAGAACTCTTCCCTGATGCCTCCTTTCCACCCCTTCTTCCTCACAGCAGTCAGGTGGGGGCCCCTTCTGTGTGCTGTCTTTGTAGCTCAGTGTCCTTCTATCATAGGATCACAGTGAATTATAGTGGCCTCACCCCCAACACTCTTTCATCTAAGTGTAGCTTTATTAAGGGATTGGTTACTGCTATGTCTACTTCTTACTGTTCTTACAAGACCCTGTGGCTACACATTTAATTTTCTTTTTCTTCAAGTTTCCAGCTTTTTCAGTTTAAACTTTCATGTATGACATATCACAAACAATAATATAAAAACAAGCCATACTCCATATGCCGCCAAATGAAAATTCCACATCAGAGTGGAACATTCTTCTGTGCTAGTTAATAATTAATGAAAGTGGTAACTTAAAACTCAGCCCAACTTAGTGTTGGGAGGGAGAGTCATGGGTGTTTATTTTATTATTATTTCATAACATACATAACAATATAAACATACTTTTGCCTTTGTGTATCAAATATTACATAATTTTAAAATAGCCATATAGTAAACCATTCAGCATAGATAGGAAATGGGATAAAAGAAACAATTGGAAAACTCCTTTTCTTGTTCATATCTACTGGATCTCCCAGGCAAAGCCTTGCTTTTGTGTTTGATTCAGCTCGGGCCCAGCTAGAAGTCTGGGGGCGTTGTGAAGGTAGGAGGGTGTGTGACTCATCTTGACGTCCAGGATCTAGTATGGTGCAGATATTAGTGGCCCTGGCTAAATAAATGAGCAAGAATATAAACAAAAAACATGAATGACTTGAGGACTGCACTGTTTCCCAGGTGGCCCCATTGTCACTGTCACCAAGGCCTGTGTTCCAGGCTTGCCTACATACGGCTGCTCATCTTGGCAGCAGTTATCACCATCTGTGGAGAAACTCTGGTGGTATAGTGATTAAGTGCTATGGCTGCTAACCAGAAGGTCGGCAGTTTGAATCCACCGGGTGCTCCTGGGAAACTGGGGCAGTTCTAGTCTGTCCTATAGGGGACTGTGAGTCAGAATTGACTCCACAGCAATGGGTTTGGTTTTGGTTTATGGAGAAACTAAAACTGCTACCCCAGCCACACCCAGACCGACTACATGGGGTGTCTGGGGTGGAGCCTGGCCTTAAATCTCCAGGCTCAGGAGTGGCTCCAGCGTGCAGCTGAGTTGAGACCCTGGAGGGGGCTACCCGGTTGCTGTCCATTGGGAGCAGAGCCTTTCGGGGGCTTCACTGGACTAAAGAGAAGCTGGAGAGCCGATCACGTGTTGCATTCCCAACCCTGACAGCCCTTGTCTTAACTGAGGCAGGGCAGTTATGTGTCTCCGTGCCCGGTGGGCACAGCCCTGTTTGCTGGGCATAAACCTGGGTGAGCCTTGCAGCATAACCCTGGCAGCTCATCCTTCCAGGCCAGCCTAGGGCATCAGCCACTTTTACCAGGAAGGCTGGTTTGTCAGCCACAGACTGTTCTCTGCTTCAACAGTTTTTTGCCTGTGAGGTAAAGATTTCCTGAGCTTGAGAAATGGCCTTCTCTGAAACCAGGTCTGGATCTGCAAGCTGCCCCACTGGTGGTGCCAGTCCTGCCTCCTCCCCAGACCCCTTTGCATTGGTGACACCTCCAAGCGAGCTAGGAGTCCTCTTGTTCCCTTTCCCCTGTGGGGCCAGCTCCCTCACTGAGCTCTTGTGCTTGGCCAACTTAGTATACAGTCTCCACATCTGCAAAATCAGGAATAATAGATCCCCATCAGGGGTGTTGTGAAAATTAAATGAGATAATGAAAACGTGTAGAAGCATATAAATTGCCTAGTACAGAATGAGCACTCAGGACTATCAGTTATCTCCTTATACTCTCCTCTCTCTACTTCCCTGTCTCTTCCCTAGAAAGCCGTGTTTTTTTGTCATAACTTGTGGACTTGAATGGAAAACTCATCACCTGATACTTGGGCAAATTCCAGATCAAACAAATGAGGGCTTGGTTTGCACTGATGCTGCTGTCGTATAATAGATGCTGTTAGTACAATTCCTAGTATAGGTGAACAGTGTGTTTCCAGAGGACATTGACCACGAGGACATCAGTCTCAGAGCACAGGTTGTACTGCCAATGGGAGAAGACAGAGTCCTGTGGGCACAGTTTTCCCCATGTGAAGAGTTAGGGTGTGACCAAAACTGAAAATGGCTCAAGTCACAGTACATCCAAGCAATGGTATACTACTTAGCAATAAAAAGAAACGGACATTGATGAGTCCTGCACAAATTATGCTGAGTGGAAGATGCCAGGCATGCTGTATGATGGCATTTGTCTAAAATTCTGTAAAATGCAAATGAATTGGTAGTGACAGAAAGCTCATAGGTAGGTTCCTGGAGACAGGGTGAGGGACATGTAGGGGCAGATTACAAAGGAGGAATTACAGAGCGGCATAGGTGATGGGGATGTTCATTGTCTTGATTTTGATGATGGTTTCATGGGCATATACAGATGCCTCAATAAAGCTGTATGGCTGAGGCTTGTACACCAGGGGATGAGCCTCTGTTGCTTCTGGACAGCCTTGAGTGGGGTGGGTGCCAGGCCCCTCCAGCAAGGGAAGAGGCTGTGTCCCTTATGGAACTGATCCAAAATCTCTTCGCTGGAGCCCTCTCAAAGTGTTCCTTCCACCCTGAAAACAGACCACTTGCTTTCTTCACCCCTTTCTTGGGTGCCAGATGCATAAACACTGGGACTCAGAATCCCCCCTGGTTTTTGTTTTGGAGGTGTCTTGGTTTCCTAGTGCTACTGTAACAGAAATACTGCAAGTGGGTGGCCTTGAAGAACAGAAATTTTATTTTCTTACAGTTCAGGAGGCTAAAAGTTCAAATCAGGGTCTTGGCTGTGTCCTTCCTTGTAGGTGGTACCGGGAGCTCCTTGGTTCCTTGGCTTGTAGACAATCCTCACATGGCATCTTCCCCAATGTGTGTGTATTCTGCTCTTTTAATAACTCAGAAGTGATTAGATTTAGAGCCCACCCAATTGGGAATGATCTAATTTGTATAAAAAAGAAAATTATATTTCCAAACAGGATTACATCCATAGGTAAAGGGGTCAGGATTACAATACATATTTTGGGAGGACACTTTGTCAGTCACCAAATCCCAGGTGTTGGGCTCCTGGGAGCTGGCAGAACTCCAGGCTGATGCTGGGAGGCAGGACGAGCTGCTGGGTGTGGCTCTGTTCTTGCCTGGCCTCTAGCCAACTGGGTGATTGAGGTCAGTCTTCCCTCTCAGCTCCCCTGGGCCAACACCCTCCAGCCAAAGACTATTAGGAGCACACCTGTAGTCGGACCCTCTGTGTTACTACTCACTGTAGTGAGGGAGACTGCACACCTTGAGGAACCATGGGCATCTCCTTAAGAGGGTGTTGGAGAGGACTTACTGTAGGATTTGGGCTTGGTTAAGTGATTTAGGGGAAGGCTTAAGGAAGTAGGGCTTTGTTCTGGGTTGGATGCTGTCAGGAAGCAGTGGTAAGTCTGTGAGTAGATATCTTAATCTTATCTCGGAGGAAGACTTGCCTGAGGTTAACACTACAATTGGAAAAAGAGATAGCAGTCACTCATTAGCTAGGATAGGGGATGTTTGGTCATGCATGTGTCCTGGATGATGCTTTTGTTTTGTCTGTGCTTAGATAGGATTACAGAGCGGGCTTGCTCTTGTCTTGATCCACCATGGTCACAGAGTGGCCTTGTCTCATGTGGATGTTCTCTGACATTTGTGTGTTCACCAGGAGAAGCCGGGGCCCAGCCATGATGCCAGCCAGCTCCTGTATGTCATTTGGAAGTAAGGGGTTGGCCCAGATAAGTAGGGTGCATATCCAAACCCCCTGGGGAACCTCATCCACAAACACCTGCCTAGGCCCCTCCTTTGCCCCCATGACTCTGATTTTCCAGGAGCAGGCCTGTGTAGGTGTTTGGGGAAGAGCCCCGGAGTAATTCTGATGTGACCATGGCTAGAAGCACGGTCCTAAAGAGGACACTCCCTAAAGCTTTGCATAGTCCTGACTTGCTGAGTCCAGCTGAGTTGGTGCTCTGTGCCCCTCACCCCTTCCTGCCACCGTTCAAGCCACTTCCACCCTCCAGAAGTAGATCTGGCCTTCCTCCTCCCTGACTCCCAGCCTGTAGGTCCTCTGCCTGCTGCTCAGTGCCTGGGTAAAATCTGACAAACTAGACAATAATTTTGTGACCAAGGGTAGTTAAGGACCTGGCTTCTTTCCCATAACATCTGCTTTCAACTTATAGTATGAACGCTTGTACTGGAGAAGGCCATAGAAGAGATTTGAAACATCACAGCAGACTGGAGGGGAAGCTGCTAAGACAGAGGAGGTTTGGTCACCAGGCATGGGCTTTGGCACAAGTTGGACTTAGAGGTTCCACGATATCCTCTCTGTGTGAATATGGTGTGGCTTAATCGTTCAAGCCCTCAGTCTCCTCTTTAAATGGGGACAATAATGGTGCCTCTGTAAGATGGTTGTGAAGATTACATGTGTTGATGTTTGTAAAATACCTGGCCTGGGCACCTGGAGTGCTCAGCAGTCAGGCTCCCTCTGTTCCCTTCTATTTCCTCTAGGATTGCGTGGGTCTACACCTCCCCACAAGCCTGGCCCTGAGGACTGGAGCTGGAGGCAGGAGCCCATTTTATATCATGTCCCTCCTAGTTCTGCCTTGGTCCCTGCTGTGAGTTCTGAAGTTTATAAAATGTCACGTGCGCAGGAAACACTAGCTTAGAGAAGATGCAGCTGCCAAGAAGGCCACTCTGAAAGGACAGCTGAAGTGCCTTCTCCCCTACACCTCACTGCCCAGCCCAGCCTCTCAGACAGAGAGAGATGCAGGCTTCGCATCCTGTGCGGAGCTGCTCCTAGGACATGGCTGGCAGCCCTACACCTGATGGTCACTGCAGACCCTCCACACAGCCCCTCCCTACCAGCTCAGCTCATCCTGGGCCCAGGCCAGATCCCAGGAGCAGGGTGGGGGTGCCAGGGCCAAGCTGCCAGTTGGGTGGCTCCAAGTTTGTAGGTGGGCATGGGGGAAGCCAGCTGTCTCTGATGGTGTGAGAGAAGCCGTGGAGGGAGCAGGAACCCTGCGCACAAGGGAATGTCACCTGGAGGACATGGGTGGGCAAGTGGGGGAAGAGAGCCAAGGGTGAGGGTGTTTGCATGAGATGGTAGAACTTGCTGATCTCTCACCATCCCAACAGGGTCCTCAGAGTAAGCACGAGCCCCTTGTCCCCAGAGTCTCCAGGTTGCCCTCAGCAGGACTGAATCTAAAGCAGCCAAACCCTAGTCATACTACACAGATTTGAACTCAGAAGTTCCGTTCATTCATTCCAACAAAATTGTCAGGTATCTGAGTGATTCCAGGGCCTGTGCTGGGGAGACCAGGATGTGAGTACGGCCCAGCCCCACCACTGTCCCCTCTGCATCAGAGCAAAGGCTGTGGCCCTGACACTGCTGACACACTCACTTTTGTGCACACACACATTTTCCGTGAATGTCGGAGGTCCTGAAGGCTCTGGACAGCAGGCCAGATGCCCTGCTCTGGGGTGAAGGCTCCTTAGGACAACAGCCACATCCTAGTCCTCTTTTCCTCCTTCTACCCTGATGCCAGGCACAGTGCTTTGAGGGAAGCTGGGGCTCTGTGAATGCTTTCATGGGGGAATAAAGCAGGACTGATTGGTAACATTCTGTGTTCCCCTTTCTCTCAGACCTGGGCACCAGGCAGTAGGTGTGGTTGTCATGTCACTGGGGCCAAGGAGGGGCAGGGCTTGGGGGCATCGTGAGGCGATGGGAGGCAGTGTGCACTGGCAACAGACTGGCCACCAGTCTTTGTGCCCCAGGGCATCATGTACCTGAGGGCAGTGGGCACAGTGGGCACACCATATCTCTGATCTTCCAGCCTGCCAAACCAGGCCAGGGAAAATGGCACCAAGCAGAGGTGAGAAGAGGGAGGCAGGGCAAGTGAGGTCCACCTGTCAGCACCCCAAGGCTGAAGAGGGGTCCTACTCCCCACTGCAAGGGGAGATGAGGACAGCTTGGGGGGTTCTTATCTGCTGCCCCCTATGTTCCCCACCTTCTGTCCAGACTGGTGCTTGTTCTTTGCCCCAGCTTGGAAACTTCTCTTTACCCTTTCCTTCTGATCCAGTTGCCAGAGCTGAGTTGTGGTTCTGGCTCTAAAGACTGACTGTGTGTTGCCTGTTCATGTGTTGCATGATCTCAAAGCATGTTTCTCTGTCTGTAAAACGGGTATGATAACCACCTCATAGGATTTTCCTGAGAGTATTAGGGAATCTGGAGAAGCTTTGATTTTTCCATAAGGACTTCAGGAAGAGAAAAACCTGTTGGATATTTAACATCAGGCCAGAGAGGCACAGAAATGGGCAGGGGCTGGGAGATTTTAGCATGGACTGACACTGGGACCCCAAATATCCTCGCTGTCAGGAGGCTTTACAGCAGCCACTTGCCCTTGGGGTGCCCCAAAGGGCTGGCCCAGGCCACTTTCTCCAGTGAAATCTGAAAGAGGCTGATTTCAAATCACTAAGGAGAGACACTGTAACGTACCACTGTTCCTCGATACTAAGATACACTTTTTTTTTAACACTTTAATATTAGTTTTTGAAATCAGAGCCCTGGTGGCACAGTGGTTAAAAGCTTGGCAGCTAACCAAAAGGTCAGCAGTTCAAATCCACCAGCTACTCCTTGGGAACTTTATGAGGCAGTTCTACTCTGTCTTATAGAGTCACTATGAGTCGGAATTGACTCAGTGGCAATGGGTTTGGTTTGGTTTTTGGTTTTTGAAATCAGGATGCATTTATAATTGATGTGTACATTTAACATAGTGACTTTTTCTTCTCCCTCAAAAACTGTCATTCAGTTAGTGCCTCTTTGCATGGAGGAGATAAGATGATGTCAACCTCACATGTGCTCAGGAAGCGTGGTCACATCTCTGTAGAGGCCAAGGCCCTGGACATCACCACCCTGAGGGAAGCTTCATCACTGCCGGCTCAGGTCATTCTGGCCCATTTGGGGTTCTGAAAGCATCCCACACTTCTAGGCTGTCCTCAGAATGGCACTCCAGGGGAGGAAAGGATTCCCTAAATATTGCTACAGAGCCCCCTTTCCTGCAACCCTCAAGATCCTCTGCATTTTTTTTTTTTCTGAGAAGTGTGTGGTTAGGCATGTTTTTATGTCTGATGGATGAGAGGAAGCCACTTTGCTAAGCATCTGCTGTGCCATAGCACTCTTCATGCAGTGGGGTCACCTCTCAGGATGCCTCAGGGAGTTGGGGGTTTTCAGTGACACTGCGGCCTGAGTCTGGCCTGAGAGCTGCAGATGCTCTCCTGGCCTGGGCCAGCCACACTGACGGCACTGCTCTTCTCGAGGCGTGAGTCTACAGTCTTTTCTCATGAGCCAGACTCCTGAGACCACTCCAGCCTGCGCAGGGTCCACAGTCAGCATCCAAATCCCCCCAAGTTGTCCCAATGCGTCTTCCTCCAGCCCGGACACAGAGGCTCCCTGTGGGTGGTGGCCGTCCCAGTCCAATCACTTGTAGCTAAAGCGAGGGATCCTACAGTGATTCATATGGATGTGTGGGCAATGAGAATAGGCTGTGGGAACAGCAGATCCCCTTAACAGGGGCATGGCTGGCAGGCAGGGATTGGTGACCCTACTCCCTTACCTTCTCTTCAAACAGATACAGACAAGGGAACTAAGACTCCTAGAGAAGATGAGCAAACTCACAATAAGTGGTGGAGCCAATGTTCAACATCAGGTTTTATTTCAAAATCCCTACTTTCCCACCGTACCAGGCAGCCTCCAGAATCTAGGCTTTCCAAGAAAACTCTTTCTAATGACGTTGGGCTCATCCAGGACCTCTTTTGAGCATGTGCTTGTGCAGGGCACTGACTGTGTCAGAGGCAGAGCCTCTGTCCCAAGTATACAGGGCATGAGGATCACCAGGCCCCCAGTGTAGCTGCTGCCCAGGGGGCTGGTGCTGCTGCTTCACCTTTCTGACATTGAGCAGCACTGAGCTCCTCTGAGCAGATTTGTTCTGCTGCAGTTGGAGTGGCAGGCCTGCTGAGTGCCCTCCTAGGGATGTTGAAAGGGTAGATGAAGGCTCCCCAGCCTTTTGTGAGATGTCTGGCACAATCAAATGCCAGGAGTCATGACTGTATCAGATCAGATTGCAGAAGTATCTGCCACTTGGAGGAGAGAAGATACTGACTTAAGTTGGGGTGTCAGAGTTTCCTGTGACTAGAGTTCAGCATGTGCCCTCCCTGCCTTGATGGCCTTGACCCCAGTGGGGGAGGCCATGACCAGGGCAAATGCAGGGCAGAGAGGATGCTCACTAGGATGTGCCTGTGTCTGGTGACAGGTGTCATCTGCTAGTTGAGTTGGGGCCCAACTGGTGTGTGACTTGTTCTTTCTGTTGTGGGAAGGACAAGAAAACAGTGGTGAGGAGAGCCTCTGAGCAGGCCCTCAGGCAGCTCTGGAGTGGTTAATTGGTCTTAGTAAAGTATGCAGTTTTGTTTCTTGGGCAGCTTTACCTTTTCAGAGGAAGAAAGCCAACACTCTTCCCTGTAAGATGGGCTGCCAGATAATGAGGGCAAGAGCACACTCAGCCATAACTTGGGATGATCATTCCTTTGGTCTGAGGAACACCTCTTTTGCTGCATCTAACAGGGCATGTCCTGGCCTGCCCTGCCAAGAATTGGAGTGTGCTGCAGGGTGGCAAGAGGTGGCTTCTTGTTGCCTGGGGCTCAGGAGAGTGGCGCAGGGCGAGTTGTGAGTTTTCAATATACCCTAGAAGCAGCAGTCAGAGACACAGTACTGTGCAGGTCACACAGGGAAGCAGCATGACATCACCAACACAGCACGTTGTTGACACACTCCTCTAATAGCTGCTGTTGTGAGCTCACTCTGTCACGCAAAGAAGTCATTGGCCCTCTTGGAGCCTCTGCTGACACAGCCAGCAGTTAAAATGGGAGTGTTGATGAGACTTGTTTTGTCAGTCTCACAGGGCTTTGGTAAGGCATCATAGGTTAATATTTTGTACACTCTGATATTTGGAGTCAGAAAAACCTGGTCCAAATTCAGCCACCACCACTTAGTAGCTTGTGTAAGTAGCCAACTAAATAAACTGTTCTGAACTTAAGTTTCCTTATCTCAAGAGTAAAGGCAATACTATCTGCCTTGTTTTAGGATTAAATAATGTATAACATGGTGAGCACTTCTTAAGTTGCCATTTTTTTATTATAGATTTTTTTTATTGTGGGGAGACAAATTTCCTCCTTCACAATTTTCATTGTTTCAAGAGTTTGCTGAGAACCTTCTCTGTGCCAGGCCTTGTGCTGGAGGCTGGAGTCCTAGGGGGACCAAGACATGGTCTACCTGAAAAAGAACCTGTAAGTCTAGTGTTGGAGACAAGTAGGCCAACAGCAATAACAACAACAACAAGAACAACAGTAGCTTTCCTGAGTAGTCAGGAATACACTGAGAAATGGCTGGTGTTGGGGAACCCAGAAGAGGAAACATTCAACCTGCCTGGAGAGGAAAGGGAGACTTCTTGGAAGAAGAAACTAACACAGCAGTGGAGAAGGCTGACAGATAAACCATTATGTAGGAGCACAAGAAACACTAGGACTAAGTGTTGGGGCACTGAGGACACAATGATTCACTCAGCCTGCAGAACCTCAAAGAAGACTGAATAGACGAGGTGACATCTGAGCTAGATTCCAGAGAATGAGCTGGAGAGAACCTGGTGAAGAGGTCGGGGACTGCATGCTCAAAGGCAAAGAATCAGCAAAGATGTGTGTTGGGAAGTGTGAAAACCTCAGGAGGAGACAAGCACAGGTTGTGAATAGAGACATGGAAATGATACATCTGGGAAGATGAAAAGGATCAGGCTAAGACAGTCTGAATCCAGCCTTTTCCTGAGGGCAGTGGGGAGCCACTGGGTGGTTTTGGGTGGGAGTGATGAGATCAGATGTGGGTTGTGATGAGATCACACCTGAGATATAGCCCAACGGCAGTAGGGGGAAAGCTCACCCTCACTCTGAGTTCTCCTCAAGGCAATGGTACCACACCATGCTCTCTGAGCCCAGAACCTAGGAGCAGCTCAGAAAAGGGCTTAGTGAGAAAAGAACAAAAGCCATGGTGGCCAGGAAGAAAGTATCAGAAGGCCCATTACTCTCCTATGCTCAAAGCAAAATTTCTGCTTTCCTTTTCTCCCCTCAGGATCCTGGGCCTGCCACCAGTGCATTCCCAACAAGTTTTTCAGGTTCCTGAAAACAGAAGAAGCTACTTGCTTCCCATAGCCATCATGGTTCATTAAAGTCAAGTCCAGAGTACTTGGTGACCTGTGTTTTGGTTCTTTTGGTTCCTTTGAGCCCCTTTCATAGCACTCTCCATTCCTTTCCCACTGATATACTTTTATACAGTGTTATAAATACCCCTTTTGGCTCTTTCACAAAGCCAGATTTTGGAGTCTTCTAGAGGGAATCACATGAAATAGTTCACACTCTTATGTAAATGTGGATATGGCTAGCAATCTGACATTCCCTAAAGCAAAAAATAAATCTATAATGGTAGAAATCCAACCAGGTGTGGAGAATATTGTAAGCCCTGAAAGGTTAGCTGTTTGAACCCACCCAGCAGCTCTGCAAGAGAAAGACCTGGTGATCTATGAGTTAAAAAAGACTTTACGGCACCTAACAATAACAGCAACAACAGAGCAGACACCAAGAAAATTACTCAAAAATATAATAATAACGCATTGAGGGTATTAAAACATCACACTAGAAAACATTCACTAAATGAAAAAAAAAAGGCAATACAGGAGGAGCAGAGGCACAGAAAAGACATGACGTACAATTAAAACAAAAAGCAAAATGGCTGGCATAAATGTAACCATATCAATAATAACATGAAACGTGAATGTATTATGTAATCCAATCTAAAGGAAAAGATTGCCAGAATGGATTAAAAACAACAACAAGATCCAATAATATGCTGTCTATAAAAAACACACTTTAAATTCAAAGATACAAATATGTTGAAAGTTAATAGATGGAAACCTAAACTATGCAAAAAGCATAAGCTGGAGTAGCTATACAAATAACAGACTAGATAAAAGCAAAATGTTACTAGAGATAAAGAGGGATATTTTATAATTTTAAAAGAGTTGATCCATCAAAAAGATGTAATAGTTATAAATATATGTACCTACCAACAGAGCCTCAAAATATATGAAGCAAAAATTGACAGAATTGAAGGGAGAAATGGCCAATTTAACAATAATAATTAAAGATTCCAATACCCAACTTTTAATAATTGATAGGACAACTAGGCAGAAAATTAACAAGAATATAGAAAACTTGAATAACACCATAGACCAGCTTGATCTAACAGACATCTATAGAACTTTCTACCCAATGACTACAGAATATACATTTTCCCCAAGTGCACATTACATGGAACATTCTCCAGGATAGACTACTTGCTAGAAAAAGCCTCAGTGAAAAAGACTCAACAAATTTAAAAGGATTGAAATCATACAAAGTATGTTCTCTAAACACAACAGAATTAAATTAGAAACCAATAACTGAAAAACATTTGGGAAATTCATAAATATGTGGAAATTATACAGCACTTTCTTAAATAACTAATAATGTTAAAGAAGAAATCATAAGGAAAATTAAAAAATATTTTGATATGAATGAAAACAAAAATACAGTATACTAAAACTTATGGGATGCACTTAAAATAGTGTCTATAGTGAAAGTTATAACTGTAAATGCTGTCATTAAAAACGATCTCAAATGATAATCAAGCCTTCCAACTTAAGAAATTAGAAAAAGATGAGTAAATTATCCCAAAATAAGCAGTTGGAAGGAAATAATAATGATTATAGTATAAATAAATGAAATAGAGACTAGAAAACAATTGAGATAAATCAATCAAATCAAAAGTTGGTTCACTAAAAAGATTAACAAATTGACAAACCCTTAGCTAGACTGTCCAAGAAACAAAGAGAGAAGAATCAATTTACTAAAATTAGGAATGAAAGAGAAGACGTTTCTAAATACCTTACAGAAATTAAAAGGATAATAAAAGAATACTATGGATAGCTGTACATCAACAAATTTGAAAACTTAGATGAATGGAGGAATTCCTAGGAAGACACAAACTACCAAAACTGATTCAAGAAGAAATGAAAAATCTGAGTAGACCTATAAGAAGTAAAGAGATAGAATTAGTAATTTAAAAATCTCCCATAAAGAAAGCCCAGACCCAGATGGCTTCACTAGCGAATTTTACCTAATGTCTGAAGAATTAATACTAATACTTCACAAGCTTCAAAAAAGTAGAAGAGGAGGGAACACTTCCCAATTCATTCTATGAGGCTGGGATTATCCTGACAGCAAAAGCAGACAAAGATATCCCAAGAAAAGAAAACTACAGACAAATATCTCTTATAAATATAGCTGCAAAAATTCTTAACAAAATGCTGTAAACCAAATTCAGCAATATATAAAAAGAAATATATGCTATGACCATGTAGAATTTTTCTCAGAAATGGAAGGATGGATTAACATCTGAAAATCACTCAATGTATTACACTATATTAATAGAAAAAAAGACAAAAATCAAATGAATATCTCGGGATGGCGGAGTAGTCAAATGCTTCCTGTGGTCCCTCCTACAACAAAGATCTGAAAAAACAAGTGAATCAATTATATATGACAATCTTGGAGCCCTGAATATCAAAGACAAAGATGAGGAGTCGGACTGAGCTGCAGGGGGAGGGATAGACAGTTCTGAAGCAGTGAGGATTTGCCAGACCTTACCTGGCCAGCATCCTGCAGGCTGGATCAGCCAGTGCACACAGGCTGAGGCAAGCAGTAGCACTTGGGATGTGTTTTCCACATTAGGGGAAACTGAGGTCCAGAGAGTGTGCTCAAGTCTCTGGAACCAGAGAGACGTGACACTGAATCAACAAAAGTTAAGCACAAGCATCTAACCTACCTCACGGGATTAAAAAAAACCTTCCCCACTCTGGGAAGTACCTCTCTCCATTTACCTGCCTCCTCCCTGCTCTTCTCTGGTCCTGGTCCGGCTTCAGTGATTGCTGTGTCCCCTGGGCCAGAAGTAGGACCCATTGTGCACCCCAAGCCATTCTCCTGGCTTTGGAGAGGGAACAAATTAACAAACAGGAAAAAATAATCTGCCTGCTTCCCTAAGCCAGGACCTCAGGGCAGGTACAGCCCCTTTGCCTAGGCACAGGCATAAAGAGTCCACAGCCTTTGAATGCCTTTCACCCTTTCTAGACCTGTGTGGGCCTATTTCAACAGTGTAGGTACTCATTAGCACAGTACAACTGGGTGTATACCTGAAGCCTATTTTCAACTGCAGTAGCTAAGGGGGAGTGGCAGATTTGTGACATTTGACACCACCCTGCCCATTAAGCAGGGTTCTCACCTACACACATCAGGGACCTTAGAACTGGTGGCCCCACCCACTCCACCTAGCCACCCGTGATGGAGGTCTGAGAATAACTGGTGCCTCCCAGTCCTTACAGCCAACAGCACTGGATGCCCAAAGTCTGGCTGCAAAACACATCCACCTGTCTACTCTAGGGGACAGGGACACACCTTCCACCCAGGCACTCAGGGGCAACCGTCAGCCCCCTACCTAGCTCAGCACATAACCACCTACTGCTGCAAGATACCTATACCTACTCCAACCATCCCTACGTAGCCCTGCCAGTCTAGGACTATAGGTGAAAGCTTGCACCACACACTTGGTGACCGATGACCTGGACACCTAAGCTGAATCCACACAAGAAAAGTAAACAGACTCTTGGGCTGACATACCTAATAACAGCCCTAACCATCTGGTGACAGCACATGAAAGCTTCAAAGATGCCAATAATTAAAGTAGCTCACATGACCAACCTCTTTGGGCATATCAAAACAAAACAAAACAAGAAGCTAGGACACAGTAAGCAAACATAAAATAAATATAATAACTTATTGATGGCTTGGAGACAACAGTCAATATCAAATCACATAAAGAGGCAGAACAAGATGGCTTCAGCAAGCTTCGAAGACAAAGAACCAGGAAACCTCCTGGAGGAAGAGAACTTCTTGGAATTACCAGAGTTAGAATTCAAAAGATGAATATACAGAGCTCTTCAAGAGATCAGGAAGGGGATCAGGCAAAACACCAATCAAACCAAGAAAAACACAGACAAAGCAACAGAGGAACTTAAGAAGGTTATACAAGAACATAATGACAATTTTAAAAGTCTGCAAGAATCCATAGAGAGACAGCAAATGGAAATCCAAAAGATTAACAATAAAATTTTCAGAATTAGACAACTCAATAGAAAGTTATAGAAGCAGAATTGAGGCAGTGGAAGTCAGAATTAGTGAGACTGAAGATAAAGCACTTGACACTAATTTATTTGAGGAAAAATCAGACTAAATAATGTAAAAAAAATGAAAAAACCCTAAGAATTATGTAGTATTCTATCAAGAGGAATAACCTAAGAGTGGTTGGAGTACCAGAACAGAGAATGGGGGGATAACAGAAAATACAGAGAAAATTGTTGAAGATAAGTTGGCAGAAAATTTCCCTGATATCATGAGAGACAAGAAGATATCTGTCTTAGTCATCTAGTGCTGCTATAACAGAAATACCACAAGTGGATGGCTTTAACAAAGAGAAATTTATTTTCTCACAGTCTAGTAGGTTACAAGTCCAAATTCAGGGTATCAGCTACAGGAGAAGGCTTTCTGTCTCTGTCGGCTCTGGAGGAAGGTTCTTGTGATGCATCAGACTTCCTTTGGTCTGGGAGCATCTCAGCACAGGAACCTCAGGTCCAAAGGACACGTTCTGCCCCCTGAACTGCTTTTTTGGTGATATGAGGTATTCATGTGTCTCTACTTCTCTTTTATATCTCAAAAGAGATTGGCTAAAGACACTATGTAATCTTGTAGACCTCATCAGTATAACAGCTGCTAATCCATCTTATTACATCATAGTGATAGAGTTTAAAACACAAGGAAATCACATTAGATTACAAAATGGTGTACAATCATACAATACTGGGAATCGTGACCCTGCCAAGATGACAGATATTTTGGAGGGATACAATTCAATCCATGACAGTATTTATCTATCATTGAAACCGGTACAAGGTAGATCTCAAAAGAAAGTCACCAATACATATTATAATCAAACTTGCCAAAACCAAAGATAAAGAGAGAATTTTAAGAGTGGCTAGGGATAAACAAAAAGTCATCTACAAAGGAAAACCAATAAGAGTAAACTCTGACTACGCAGCAGAAACTACAAAGGCAACAAGGCCACGGGATGACATATATAAAACCTTGAAGGAAAAAAGTTGCCAGCCAGGAATTATATGTCCAGCAAAAGTGTCTCTCAAATATGATGGCAAAATTAGAGCATTTCCAGATGAACAGAAATTAACGGAACTTGTAAAAGCCAAACCAGAATTACAAGAAATACTAAATGGAGTCCTCAGGTTAGAAAATAAATAACATCAGACAACAATCCAAGACTAGAACACAGGACAGATCAATGAGATATCAACCCAGATAGGGAAGTCACAAAAATAAATCAAAGCTAAGATGCTGAAAATAGGGAAACAGAGATGTCAGTATGTAAAAGATGAAAACATTAAAACAAAAGAGAGATACTTGAGTAATATTGCATAGAACTTTCATATGGAGAGGAAGTCAAGGCAATATCAAGAAATAAAAGATTGGTTTAAACTTAGAAAAACAGAGGTAAATATAAAGGAAACTAACAGTCCTACACATCAAAATAAAAAACAAGAAAAACATAAAGTCTTTGCAAATACAAAATCAACAACAATGAAAAAGATGAAAAGAAAATGCATAAAGAAAAATGACTCAACACAGAAAAATAAGTGGAACAAAGAAACCGTCAGCAACACATAAAAAAAAGACATCAAAATGACAGCACTAAACTCATACCTATCAATAATTAGGCAGAATGTAAATGGACTAAATGCACCAATAAAGAGAGAGTGGCAGAATGGATAAAAAAGCATGATCCATCTATATGCTGCCTACAAGAGACACGCCTTAGACTTAAAGATACAAACAAATTAACACTCAAAGGATGGAAAAAATATATCAAGCAAACAACACTCAAAAAAAGCAGGCGTGGCCATATTAATCTCTGATAAAAGAGACTTTAAAGTAAAATCCACAACAAACGATAAGGAAGGATGCTATATAATGATTAAAGAGTCAATACACCAGGAGGACATAACCATAATAAGTATTTAGGCACCCAATGACAGGGCTCCAAAATACATAAAACAAACTCTAACAGCATTGAAAAGAGAGATGTACAGCTCCACAATAGTAGTAGGAAACTCCAACACACCAGTTTCAGTGAAGGACAGATCATCCAGAAAGAAGCTCAAGAAAGCCACGGGAGATTTAAATGCCACAAGCAACCAACTTAACCTCATAGACATATACAGAACACTCCACCCAACAGCAGACAAGTATAGTTTCTTTTCCAGTGTGCATGGAACAGTCTACAGAATAGACCACATATTAGGCCATAAAGCAAGCCTTAACAAAATCCAAAGAATTGAAATATTACAAACCATCTTTCTGATCATAAAGCCATAAAAGGAGAAATCAGTAACAGAAAAAGCAAGGAAAAAAATCAAACACATGGAAACTGAACAACAACTTGTTCAAAAACTACTGGGTTACAGAAAAAATTAAGGCTAGAATAAAGAAATTCACAGAATCAAATAAGAATGGAAACACATCCTACCAGAACCTTTGGGACACAGCAAAAGCAGTGTTCAGAGGTCAATTTATAGCAATAAATGAACACATCCAAAAAGAAGAAAGGGCCAAAACCAAAACATTAACCCTAAAGCTCGAACAAATCGAAAGAGAGCAGGAAAGAAGCCCTTGGGCACCAGGAGAAAGCAAATAATAAAAATTAGAGTAGAATTAAATGAAATAGAAAATAGAAGAACGATTGAAAGAGTTAACAAGACCAAAAGCTGGTTCTTTGAAAAGATCAACGGAATTGATAAGCCATTGGCCAAAGCAACAAAAGAAAAACAGGAGAGGAAGTAAATAACCAGAATAAGAAATGAGATGGGCGATATCACAACAGACCCAATGGAAATTTAAAAAACCATAACAGAATACTATGAAAAATTATACTCTAACAAATTTGAAAACCTAGAGGAAATGCACAAACTTCTAGAAACTCACTAGCTACCTAAACTAACACAAACCGAGGTAGAAAAACTAAATAAATCTATAACAAAAGAAGAGATTGAAGAGGTAATTAAAAAACTCCCAACAAAAAAAAACCCTAGCCCTGACAGCTTCACTGGAGAATTCTACCAAACTTTCAGAGAAGAGTTAACACCAGTACTACTAAAGGTATTTCAGAGCATAGAAAAAGATGGAATACTCTGAACTCATTCTACGAAGCAAGCATAACCCTGATACCAAAACCAGGTAAAGACACCATAAAAAAAGAAAATTACAGACCAATATTCTTCATGAACATAGATGCAAAAATCCTCAACAAAATTCTAGCCAGTAAAATTCAGCAACATATCAAAAAAAATAATTTACCATGATCAAGTGGGATTTATACCACGTATGCAGGGATGGTTCAACATTAGAAAAACAATCAATGTAATCCATCACATTAATAAAACAAAAGACAAGAACCACATGATCTTATAAATAGATGCAGAAAAGGCATTTGACAAAGTCTAACATTTATTTCTGAAAAAAACTCTCAGCAAAATAGGAATACAAGGGACATTTCTCAACATAATAAAAGGCATTTATACAAAGCCAACAGCCAACATCATCCTAAATGGAAAGAGTGAAAGCATTCCCCTTGTGAATGGGAACCAGACAAGGATGCCCTTTATTACCACTCTTATTCAACATTTCGCGGGAGTCCCTAGCCAGAGCAGTTAGGCTAGAAAAAGAAATAAAGGACATACAGATTGGTAAGGAAGAAGTAAAAGTATCCCTATTTGCAGATGGTCTGATCTTATACACAGAAAACCCCAAAGAATCCGTAAGAAAACTACTGGAACTAATGGAAGATTTCAGCAAAGTATCAGGATGCAAGATAAACATACAAAAATCAGTTGGATTCCTCTACACCAACAAAGCGAACTTTAGTGAGGAAATCACCAAATCAATACCATTTACAATAGCCTCCAAGAAGATAAAATACTTAGGAATAAATCTAACCAGAGACGTAGAAGGCCTATACAAAGAAAACTACAAAGCACTGCTTCAAGAAACCAAAAGAGACCTACATAAGTGGAAAAACATACCATGTTCATGGGTAGGAAGACTCAGCATTGTGAAAATGTCAATTCCATCCAAAGCGATCTACAGATACAATGCAATCCTGATTCAAATTCCAATGGTATTTTTTAATGAGGTGGAGAAACAAATCACCAACTTCATATGGAACGGGAAGAGGCCCCGGATAAGTAAAGCATTACTCAAGAAGAAAACACAAAGTGGGAGGCCTCACACTACCTGGCTTTAGAACCTATTACACCACCATGGTAGTCAAAACAGCCGGGTACTGGTACAACAACAGATACATAGACAAACGGAAAACAATTGTGAACCCAGATGTAAATCCATCCACCTATGAGCAGCTGATATTTGTCAAAGGCCCAAAGTCCCTTAAATGGGGAAAAGACAGTCTCTTTAACAAATGGTGCTGGCATAACTCGGTATCCATCTGCAAAAAACTGAAACAAGACCCATACCTCACACCATGCACAAAAACTAACTCAAAATGGATCAAAGACCTAAATGTAAAATCTAAAATGATAAAGATCATGGGAGAAAAAATAAGGACAAAGTGAGTAGCCCTAATACATAGCATAAACAGAATACAAAACATAATTAACAATGCACAAACACCAGAAAAGAAATTAGTTAACTGAGAGCTCCTAAAAATCAAACACTTTTGCTCATCAAAAGACTTCACCAAAAGAGTGAAAAGACAGCCTACAGACTGGGAAAAAATTTTTTGGCTGTGACATATTCTATCAGGGTCTAATCTCTAAAATCTGCAAGATACTGCAAAACTTCAACAACAAAAGACAAATAACCCAATTAAAAAATGGACAAATTACATGAACAGGCACTTCACCAAAGAAGACAGTCAGACAGCTAACAGATACATGAGGAAATGTTCATGATCATTTGCCATTAGAGAAATGCAAATCAAAACTACAATGAGATATCATCTCACCCCAAAAAGGCTAGCATTAATCCAAAAAACACAAAATAATAAATGTTGGAGAGGTTGCGGAGAGACTGGAACACTTATGCACTGCTGGTGAGAATGTAAAATGGTACACCACTTTGGAAAATGATTTGATGTTTCCTTAAAAAAACTAGAAATAGAAGTACCATCAGATTCAGCAGTCCCACTCCTTGGAATATATCCTAGAGAAATAAGAGCCATCACATGAATAGATATATGCATACTCATGTTCATTGCAGCACTGTTCATAATAGCAAAAAGACTGATACAAGCTAGGTGCCCATCAATGGACGAATGAATAAACAAATTATGGTGTATTCACACAATGGAATACTACCCAACAATAAAGAACAATGATGAGTCTAGGAAACATATCACAACATGGATGAATCTGGAAGGCATTATGCTGAGAGAAACTAGTCAGTCACAACGGACAAATATTGTATGAGACCACCATTATAAGAACTCAAGAAAAGGTTTAAACACAGAATAAAACAGTCTTTGATGGTTATCAGAGTGGGGAGGGATAAAGAGGGGAATTCACTAACTAGATAGTAGACAAGATTTATCTTAGGTGAAGGGAAGCACAACACACGATACAGGGGAAGTCAGCACAACTGGGCCAAAGCAAAAGCTAAGTTTCCTAAACACATCCAAACACTTTCAGGGATAGAGTAGCAGGGGTGGCGGTCTGAGGACCATGGTTTTGGGGACATCTAGGTCAATTGACATAACAAAATTTATTAAGAAGATGTTTTGCATCCCACTTTGGTGAGTGGTGTCTAAGGTCTTAAAAGCTTTCGAGTGGCCATCTAAGATGCATCAATTGTTCCCAACCCACCTCAAACAAAGGAAAATGAAGAACACCAAAGACACAAGGAAAATATTAGCCCAAGAGACAAAAGGGCCACATAAACCAGAGACTCCATCAGTTGGAGACCAGAAGAACTAGATGGTGTCCGGCTACCACCAACGACTGCCCTAACAGGGAACACAACAGAGAGTCCCTGACGGAGCAGGAGAAAAATGTGGTGCAGAACTCAAATTCATGTATAAAGACCAGACTTAATGGTCTCACTGAGACTGGAGGAACCCCAGCAGCCGTGGCCCCTGAAATCACTGTTAACCCAGAACTAAAACCATTCCTGAAGCCATCTCTTCAGACAAGAATTAAACTGCACTATGAAACATAAAATAATCCTCCTGAAGAATGTGCTTCTTAGTTCAAGTAGATACACAATACTAAAAGGGCAGCTCCTGTCTGGAGGCAGTATGAGAAGGCAGAAAGGGATAGGAACTGGTCGGATGGACATGGGAAACCTGGGGTGGAAAGGGGGAGTGTGCTGTCACATTATAGGGATTGCAACTAGGGTCACATAACAATATGTGTATAAAACTAACTTGAGCTGTAAACTTTCACCTAAAGTGCAATAAGAAAAAAAAAAAGAATATCTCGATAGACACAGGAAAAAACGTTAGACAACACATAATACCCTTACATGATAAAAACTCTCAGAAACTAGATAAAGGGAAATTACCTCAGCTTGATAAAGGAAATGTACAAAAAAAAACAGCTAACATCATACTTGATGATCAATGACTGTGCTTTTCTTCTAAGATCAGGAACAAGACAAGGATGCCTGCTCTTTCTAATTCTATTCAACATTGTACTGGAATTTCTAGCCAGGACAAATAGGGGAGAAAAAGAAATAAAAGGCGTCTGCATTGGAAAGAAAAAAGTAAAACTATCTCTATTTGCAGATGACATGAGACTGTATATAGAAAATCTTAAGGACTTCGCAAAAAAAAAAAAAAAAAACTGTTAGAATTAATAAGTGAGTTCAGCAAGTTTGTAGGATATAAGAACCACATACAAAAGTCCATTTTATTTCTGTACACTAGCAGTGAAAATTCTGAAAATGAAATTAAGAAAATTTGATTTACAATAGCATCAAAAAGATTAAATTCTTAGGTATAAATTTAATAAAACTGCAAGACTTGTATACTGAAAGCTAGAAAACATTGTTGACACAAATAGAACAACCTCCCACATTCATGAATCTGAAAGCTTAATATTGTTAAGATGGCAATACTTTCTAAATTTATCTACAGATTCAACACAACTTACATTAAAACCACAGCTGCCTTTTTACAGAAATTGACAAGTTGATCCTAAAATTCATATGAAAATATAAGGGACTCAAAATAACCAAGGTAATCTTGAAAAAGAACTTACTTGGAGGATTCACACTTTCTGATTGTAAACTCACTATGGCGCTTACTACAAAATAGTAATCAAGATAATGTGGTACTAGTATAATGAATAATGATAAACATATAGATCAATGGGATAGTGTTGAGA
The DNA here is from genome assembly GCA_030035585.1 of Dugong dugon. NCBI lineage: Eukaryota > Metazoa > Chordata > Mammalia > Sirenia > Dugongidae > Dugong > Dugong dugon. The sequence goes on from CM057461.1 coordinate 71,660,214, forward strand.
GTCCAGAAATAAGTCTGTACGCTTCTGGTCAATTTATTTTCATCCGTGGTGCTAAGAAGATTCAATGGAGAAAGAATATGGTGCTGGAACAACTGGATATCCACAGGTAAAACAATGAAGTTAGGTCCCTACTTTACACCATACAAAAAATAACTCAAAAGGGACCATAGACCTAAATGTAAAAGCCAAAATTATAAAATTCTCAAGGAAAACATAGGAGTAAATCTTTGTACCTTGGGCTGAGCAGTGATTCCTCAGATATGACATGAAAAGCAGAAACAAAAGAAAAACAACTGCAACAACATAAATCTGGACTTCATCAAAATTAAAAACTTTTGTGCTTCAAACAATGGCGTCAAGAAAGTTAAAAGGCAACCCACAGAACGGAGAAAATTGCAAATCATATACTTGATAAGGGACTTGTATCCAGAATATGTAAATAGCCCTTAAAACTCAATAATAAAAAGACAAGAATTAACTCAGCAGCACTGGGTTTAACCCAGTTTAAAAGTGGGCAATGGGTTTCAATAGACATTTCTCCAAAGGAGGTATACCAGTGGGCAATAAGCACATCAAAATTTGCTTAGCATCATTAGTCATTAGAGAAATGCAAATCAAAACAACAATGAGGTACCACTTCATAGCCAGTAGAATTACTATAATCAAAAAGACAGAAATTGTAAGTGTTGACAAGGATGTGGAGAAATCTGAAACTTGATAAATTGCTGATGGGATTGCAAAATGGTTTGACTGCTTTGAAAGGAGTTTGGCAGCTCCTCAAAATGTTAAACATAGAGTTACCATGTGACCCAGCAGTTACACATCCACACATCCAAGATAAATGAAAGCATATGTCCATATAAAAACTCGTACAAGAAGGTTCAAAGCAACTTCATTTATAGTAGTCCAAATTGGGAACAACACAAACGTTCATCAGCAGGTGAAAATATAAACAAATTGTGGTATATCCATCCAATGGAATTCTACTCAGTCATAAGAAAAATGAATTATTGACACATGAAATGACATAGATTCAAAATAATTATGCCTGGTGAAAGGAGCCAGTCACAAAAGATGACATTGTATGATTCCATTTATAGGAAATATTCCATTTATAGAAAATTAGATTGTGGTGATGGTTGCACAACCCTGTGAATTTACTAAAAACAAATTGAATTGTATTCTTTAATCGAAAATTTGTATGGTATGTGAATTATACCTCAATAAATCATGAAAAAAAAAGTTAGTGAATGATCGTAGTTGGATTAAGCAACTTCCCTTTGATGACAGACACAAAATGGCTTTGTGTTTTCGCAGTAGAACCAGTTAACTAGCCAGTATTTCTTGAGCACCTCTGTCATATGCAAAGATCATACAGTGCTGTAAGATGCAGAAGTTGTGTTCCTTGTCCTCATAGGAGGAGCTTGGTATGTAAAGCAGGAGTTTCCATCACAAAATTTACAACCACAATGTAAGATTTTGGAGAATTCAGGGAGAGTTAGAGTAATCATAGCAGACATCTCAAAAGAGGGAAAAATTTGAGCTGGGCCTTTAAACATAGGCAGGCTTGGAATAGATGGAGGAATTTAGAGAATTGTGGGCATGTAGTCTAATAGTTTATCAAGTGCTCCTTCCCTTCTATCATGCTAGTTGCTATTGAGTTGATTCCAACTCATGACCACCCCATGTGTGTCAGAGTAGAACTGTGCTCCCTAGGGTTATCAACAGCTGATCTTTCCCGAGTAAATCAACAGAACTTTCTTCCAAAGTGCATCTGGGTGGACCTGAACCTCCAGTCTTTCAGTTAGCAGCTGAGCATGTTAACCATTTGAGCCACCCACAGACTTCTCTTCCCTTTGCAACCTCTAAAGTGCCTTCTTGGCAGCTCTAATTGTGAGAAAGTACTTCCTTGTATTAACTGGAAAACCTTCTCCTGTTAAGAATACTATCTTACCATTATAATGCAGTTGTTATTGCCAAGACTGCTGAATCCTGCAAATACCATCATAAGTAATTCTTCCCACATGAGATAGGTGGTGTTATTATTATCCACCTCCTCATGATCATCATCATTTTCTAGATGAAACTCTGGTCCTTAGGTATTAAGTGATTTGCCCACAATCCCAGTTAGTAAATGGCCACGTGAGCATTTGAGCCTAGGTCTGTCTGATTCGAAACCCCATACTCATATGTTAACCTCCCTTCTTTCCTCTAAATCCACACAGAACGAGAATACTTTCTCTTCCATATGATAGTTAATAAAGGTGAAGACCATTTTTTTGTCTGCCTTGAGTTTTCTTTTGTTGTTTTGGGGGGTTAAATAAGTTCAACTCCTTTGATCGTTCTTCATTCAGCATGATTTTGAGATTTTTCCCATCTTGACCCTATCCTATGATTAAATCTGTTAGTGTTTTACTTCTGTGTAGGCCTCAGAACTGAGATCAGGCCTAGTATGACCTGACCACCCAGAGGAGTGTGGGACCCACACCCCATTCTTCTGTATAATAAGTCTCAGTTAATGCATCCTCAGATAACTAGCTTTCTTGGAAAGCCACATCCCAATGTGGACTAAAATCCCTGGGCCTTTACCTCATGCGCTGCTAAGTTAGGTTCTGCGACCTGAACAAGGAAGCATTTTGAGCTGAATAAGAGCCCTGGGACTGCTGCAGGGCCTGGCTGACCAGGTTTGGGCCTGCCAACAGCAGGATGGACTCACCCCAGCTAAGTTGTTGTTAGTTGCCATCAAATTGATTTCAACTCATGGCGACCCCGTGTGTGCAGAGTAGAGCTACTGCATAAGGTTCCCAAAGCTGTGACTTTTCAGAAGCAGACCACCAGGCTTGTCTTCTGAGGCACCTCTGGGAGGGTTCAGACTGCCAACCTTTCAGCTAGTAGTTGAGTGTTTAACCATTTGTGCCACCCAGGAAAGTAAAAGAAGCTATTTATATGCTATAAAATAAAATGGGCATGGTACCTCCTAAAATATCTCTGCTTGGAGTCCCATTATTCTGCTGTCTGATACTTTTCAGAATGTAAACTCTTGCATTTCCCAATCAGAGTTGCACCAGAAAAATGCAGCCCCCAGCCCTCCTCATCAGAGAAGGAGCATGCTGACTCATGAACACTGAAGCACAGGGACTAATATGATGACCCTTTGCTGAATAAAAACAAGTGGCGCAGTGGTTAAGAGCTTAGTGGCTAACCAAAAGGTTGGCAGTTTGAATCCACCAGGCACTCTTTGGAAACCTTGGAAATCTGGCAGCTCTGCTCTGTCCTATTGGATCACCATGAATTGGAATCAACTTGACGGCAATGGGTTTGTTTTTTTTTTCTGAATAAACCGAAGTTCTGATGGGGGGAGGTGTGCAGGAAAGAAAGTAGGGGGCAGTTAAAAATTAAGGAGGGCTGCATACTGGGGGAGGGACTGAAGTTGTGAAACTACAGATTTTTGTGTAAAGATAAGTTTTCATTTCTCTAGGGTAAATCCCTATGAGTGTGATTGCTGGGTTATGTAAGTGTATGGAATGCTTTACTTTATAAGAAATTGCCTGTGGTACACAGGATTTTGGCCCCTGGTGCTACTCCCATGTCATATTATGTGGCAAAAGGGACTTTGCAGATGGAATGAAGGTTGATAATCAGCTGACCTTAAGATGGAGATATTATAATGGTTATCCAGATGGACCCAATGTAACCTCAAGAGTTCTTAAAAGTGTGTAAAGGAGCCAGAAGAATCACAGTCAAAGAAGGAGATGTGACAATGGAAGTTAGATCAGAGTGATACAGTATGAGAGACTCAATCCATTATTGCTGGCTTTTAAGATGGAAGAGGGAGCCATGAACCAAGAAATGGCCTCTAGAAACTGGAAAAGGGAGGGAAACAGGTTTTCCCGTAGAGTCCCCAGAAAAGAACACAGCCCTGATGACACCTTTATTTTAGCTCTATGTGACCTTTGTTAGACTTCTAACCTATGGAAGTGTAAGATAATAAGTTTGTGTTGTTTTAAGGCAATAAATTTGTGATAATTTGTTACAATAACAATAGAAAAAAATTTTACTTATTGTAATTTAATTTGCATTTCCCTAATAGCTAATGATGTTGGCTGTCTTTTCCTGTATTTATTTGCCTTTCATATATCTTCTTTGCTGAAGTGTCTGTTCACATCTTTTACCCATTTTTAATTGGGTTGTTTCTTTTCTTATTGTTCAGTTTTGAGAAATTTTAATATATTCTGGATACAAATACTTTGCTGCATATGATTTGCAAATATTTTTGCCCAGTCTGCAGTTATCTTTTCATTCTCTTAACAATGTCTTTCACAAAGCAAAAGTTTTACATTTTGAAAAACTCCAGTTTTATCATTTTATGCTTTTAGTATTTATGTCTAAAGACTCCTTGCCTAACCTTCAGTCATGAAGATTTTTCTCCGATGTTATCTTCTAAATGTTTTATAATTTTATATTTTACATTTAAATCTATGATCCATTTTGAATTAATTTTTGTATGATGTGTGATGTTTAGGTTAAGACTTATTTCTGTTATTTTGTTATTGTTGGATTCTTTTTGGCTTTGATTGTTTGCATAAGGATGTCTAATTGTTCCAAAAAGCATTCATTGAAAAGACTGTCCTTTCTTAATTGAACTGCCTTTGCTCCTTTACCAAAAATTAATTGGCAGTATTTGTGTGGGTCTGTTTCTGGAGTCTTTAGTCTGTTCTATTGATTTATGTATCTCTCCTTTCACTGATACCATACTGTCTTGATTATTGTTCCTTGATAGTAAGGCTGAAATCAGGCAATGTGATTCCTTCTGCTTTATTCTTCCCTTTCAATATTGCCTTGGGTATTCTAGTTCCTTTGCCTTTCCATGTACATTTTCCATATCTACAAAAAATCCTCCTGGGATATTGATTGTTATTGCATTAAATCTGTGGACTAATTTGGGGAGCTTTGATGTCTTTACTATGTTGAGTCTTCCAATCCATAAATACAACATGTCTCTCCATTTATTTACTTAGGTCTTCTTTGATTTTTTTCATCAGTGAGTTACAATTTACAGAATAAAGATCCTGTGCATATTTAGGATTTATATCTAAGAATTTAATTTTGGTGCCATTGTGAATAGTACTTTTTTTATTTGTTCATTGCTAGTATATAGAAAAACAATTGTTTTTTTGTGTGTTGATTTTGTATTCTGTGGCCTTACTGAATTGACTTATTAGTTCTAGTTTTTTTTGTAGATTCCATGGAATCTTCTACACAGACAATCATGTTGTCTGTGAATAGGGACAGTTTTATTTAATGTTTTTCAATAAGTATGCCTTTTAATTTGTTTTTATCGACTACTACACTGGCTAAGACTTCCAATACCATGTTGAATAGGAGTGGTGAGAGTGGACATTCCTGATTAGTTCCTGATCTTAGAGGGAAAGCATTCAGTGTTTCACCATTAAGTATAATGCTAGATGTAGGGTTTTTTTTTTGTATGTATACACTTTATCATGTTGAGGGAGTTCCCCCTTTATTCCTAGTTTGCTGATAGTTTTTATCATGAAACGGTATTGTGTTTTGTCAAATACTTTTGATTTTTGTTTTTGTCCTTTATTAATATAGTGTATTACATTAATTGATTTTTGGTTGTTAAAGCAACTTTGCGTTCCTAAGATAAATCTCACTTGGTCATGGTGGATAGTTCTCTTCATATGTTGCTGGATTCTATCTAATAGTATCCTCTTGAGGATTTTTGTGTCTTTGTTCATAAGGGATGGTGTTGTGTAGTTTTCTTTGCTTTTGCTGCCTTTGATCTCAGTATCAAGGTAAGCTGGCCTCACCAAATGAGGACTGAATTATGTCCCCCAAAAACTGTATCAATTTGGCCTGGCCATGATTCCCGGTATTCTGTGGTTTTCCTATAAATTGTAAATCCTGCCTCTACAATGTTAATGAGGGAGGATGGGCGGTGGTTGTGTTAGTAAGGCAGGACTCAGTCTACAAGATTGGATTGTATCCTGAGGCAATGTCTTGAGATATAAAAGACAGAAGTGAGCAGAGAGACGGGGGCGGGGGGGGGGGGCTGAGGGGGGCCTTATACCATCAAGAAAGCAGTACCGGGAGCAGAGGGCGTCCTTTGGACTGCGGTCCCTGCACAGAGAAGCTCCTAGTCCAGGGGAACTCCAAAGAGAAGAAGGCCGACAGAGAGAAAAAGCCTTCCCCTGGAGCTGATGCCCTGAATTTGGACTTTTAGTCTACTTTAACTGTGAGGAAATAAACTTCTCTTCGTTAAAACCATCCACTTATGGTATTTCTGTTATAGCAGCACTAGATGACTAAGACAGGAACTATTCCCCTCTTCTATTTTCTGGAGGAGATTGTGTAGAATTTATGTTATTTAAATATTTAGTAGAATTCACCAGTAAAACCACTTGGGCCTGGAGGTTTCTTTTTTCATAAAGTTTTAATTATGAATTTAAATTTCTAATAGTTATAGGGCTCTTCAGGTTATGTATTTTTCTTGATTGAATTTTGCTTGTTTGTGTGTGTGTGTGTGTGTGTGTGTGTGTGTTTTGAAGATTTGGTGCATTTCATATAAGCTGGAAAATTTAAATGTGTAGAGTTGTTTGTAGTATTTCTTTATTACTTTTTTAAATATCTTTGGGGTCTGTAGTGATGACCCCTCATTTATTTCTGATATTGTTAATTTGTGAGTTCTCTTTTTTTTGTCAGTCTTGCTTGAATCTTATCAGTTTTACTGACATTTCACAGAACCAGCTTTTGCTTTCATTGCTTTTCTGTTTTCAATGACATTGACTTCTGTTATCTTTTTAAAAAAAATACTTTATTATGTTTTCAGTGAACGTTTATACAGCAAATTAGGTTCCCATTTAACAATTACTATACATATTGTTCGGAAACATTGGTTACATTTTTCAGTGTATCAACATTCTAATTATTTCTGTTCTGTTTATTCTGTTTCCATTAATCTAGTTTCCCTGCCCCCCTTCCTTCTCATCTTTACTTTAAAGTAAATGTTGACTGTTTGGTCTCATATAGATGATTTTTTAAAGAAGCCTGGTATTCATGGATGGTGTTCTTTATTTTATGAGCCAATCTGTTATTTGGCTGAAGGATGACCTCCAGAAGTAGTTTCAATTCAAAGTTTAAAGGGTACTCAGGGAGATAGTCTCGGGGGTTGCTCTAGTCTCAATCAATCCAGTGAGTCTGGACTTCTTAGGAATTTGAGTTTTTGTCTACGTTTTTCTCCTGTCTATCAGGGTCCATCTATTGTGTCCCTGACCAGAATGGTTGGTAGTAGTATCCTGGCACTATCTAGTTCTTCTGGTCTCAGGTAGATGAGGCGGTGGTTTGTGTAGGTTGTTAGTCCTGTAAACTAGTTTCTTTTTTGAGTCTTTGGTTTCCATCTTTCTCTTTTGCTCCAGATGAGTAGACACCAATAGTTGTATCTTAGATGATCACTCGCAAGATTTAAGACCCCAGACGCTACTCACCAAACCAGGATGTAGGACATAAACTTTATGAACATAATATTCAAATTGACTGAGTTGTCCCATAAGACTATGATCCTAAGCCTTCAAACCCAGTAAACCAATCCCATGAGGTATTTGATTATGTCTAAGAAGTATCCGTAACCATGCCATGTGCTTTGTTACATATATATAAATATATGTGCAGCACAGAGCTACATGCACATTATGGATTGAATTGTGTCCCCCAAAAGATATGTGTTGTAAATCCTAACTTCTATGCCTGTGGTTATAGTCCCATTTGGGAATGGGTTGTTTTTGTTATGTTAATGAGGTGGGATTAGTGTACAGTACATCTTCAGTCAGTCTCTTTTGAGATGTAAAAGAGGTTAAACAAGCAAGACAGCACAGAAGACATAAGAAAGATAGATGGTAAGACACATGGAGATCTCCAAGGAACCAGAAAACAGAAGCTTAAGAGACAAGGACCTTCCCCAAGAGCTGACAGAGAGAAAAAGCCTTCCCCTAAATTTGGACTTCTAACCTCCTAAATTGAGTGAAAATGAATTTCTGTTTGTTAAACCCATTCACTTGTGGCATTTCTGTTATAGCAGCACTAGATAACTAAGACAATGTGTATACATATGCCTATAGATACACCTATACGTGCACACAAATATACACACATGTATCTACCTGTGCATTGTAAATTACTGGGAATTAGAACGCGAAAGTTGAAAACAAGGAAGAAGAATCAGTAGTTGAAAAATATGACCTTGGTGATAGAAACAACACCGGAGATTGCAAGATAGAATTTTGCAAGACCAACAACGTCTTCATTGCAAATAGCTTTTTTCAACAACATACACAACAACTATGTACGTGGACCAAGCCAGACGGAATACACAGGAATCAAATCCACTACATCTGTGGAAAGAGATGATGGAGAAGTTCAGTATCATCAGTCAGAAGAAGGCCAGGGGCCAGCTGTGGAACAGACCATCAATTGCTCATTTGTAAGTTCAAGTTGAAGCTGAAGAAAATTGAAACAAGTCCATGAAAGCCAAAATATGACCTTGAATGTGTCCCAGCTGAATTTAGAGACCATCTGAAGAATAGATTTGGCTCATTGAACATTAATGACTGAAGACCAGATGAGTTGTGGAATGACATCAGGGACATAACATGAAAGAAGAGGTCATTAAAAAGACAGGAAGGAAAGAAAAGATCAAAATGGATGTCAGAAGAGACTCTGAAGCTTGCTCTTGCACTTAGTGTAGCTAAAGTGAATGGAAGAAATGTAAAAGAGTGAACAGAAGATTTCAGAGGGCAGCTTGGGAAGACAAAGTAAAGTATTATAATGAAATGTACAAAGACCTGGAGATAGAAAACCAAAAGGGAAGAACACTCTTGGACTTTCTCAAGCTAAAAGAACTAAGAAAAAATTCAAGCCTTGTGTTGCAATATTGAAGAATTTTATGGACAAAATATTGAATGGCACAGGAAGCATCAAAAGAAGATGGAAGAAATACCCAGTCACTTAACCAACAAGAATTGGTTGATATTCAACCATTTCAAGAGGTAACATATGATCAAGAACTAATGGTATTGAAGGAAGAAGTCCAAGTTGCACTGAAGGCATTGGTGAAAAACAGGATTCCAAGAATTGATGGAATATCGATTGAGATGTTTCAACAAAGGGATGCAGCGCTGGAGGTGCTCACTTTTCTATGCCAGGAAATTTAGAAGAGCGCTACCTGGCCAACGAACTGAAAGAGATCCATATTTGTACCCATTCCAAAGAAAAGTGATACAACAGAATGCGGAGATTATTTAAAAATATCATTAATATCACACAAAAGTAAAATTTTGCTGAGGATCATTCAAAAATGATTACAACAATACATCAACAGAAAACTGCCAGAAATTCAAGCTGGATTCAGAAGAGGACATGAAATGAGGGATATCATTGCTGATGTCAGATGGATTTTGGCTGAAAGCAGAGAATACCAAAAAGATGTTTACCTGTGTTTTATTGACTATGCAAAGGCATTCAATTGTGCAGATCATAACTAATTATGGATAACATTTCAAAGAATGGGAATTCCAGAACACTTCATTGTGCTCATGAGGAATCTGTACATAGACCAAGAGGCAGCTGATGGAACAGAACAAATGGATACTGGGTGGTTTAAAATCAGGAAAGGTGTGGTTCAGGATTGTATCCTTTCACCATAGTTACTCAATCTGTTTGTCGAGCAAATAGTCTGAGAAGTTGGACTATAAGAAGAAGAATGCAGCATCAGAATTAGAGGAAGACTCATTAATGACCTGCGATATGCAGATGACACAATCTTGCTTGCTGAAAGTGAAGAGGACTTGAAGCAGTTACTGATGAAGATCAAAGACTACAGCCTTCAGTATGGATTACACCTCAGCATAAAGAAGACAAAATCCTCACAACTGGACCAATAAGTAACATCATGATAAACGAAGAAAATGTTGTAGTTATCAAAGATTTCATTTTACTTGGATCCATGGACAACACCTATGGGAGCAGCAGTCAAGAAATCAAACGACATACATAGCATTGGGCAAATCTATTGCAAAAGACCTCTTTAAAGTGTTAAAAAGCAAAGTTGTCACTTTGAGGACTAAGGTGCACCGGACCCAAGCGTTGATATTTTCGGTTGCCTCATATGCATTTGAAAGCTGGACAATGAATAAGGAAGACTGAAGAAGAATTGATATATTTGAATTATGGTGCTGGTGAAGAATGTTGAATATACTATGGACTGCTAGAGAACGAACAAATCTGTCTTGGAAGAAGTACAGCCAGAATTCTCCTTAGAAGCAAGGATGACGAGACTTAATCTCATGTACTTTGGACATCTTATCAGGAGGGACTGGTCCCTGGAGAAGGATATCATGCTTGGTAAAGTAGAGGGTCAGCAAAGAGAGAAGACCCTCAAGGATATGGATTGACCCAGTGGTTGCAATGATGGGCTCAAGCATAGCAAAAATTGTGAGGATGGCGCAGGACTGGGCAGTGTTTGTTCTGTTGTACATAGGGTCACTATGATTAAGAAGTGACTCCATGGCACCTGATAACAACAACAACAGGGTATATACCTAGAAGTGGGATTGCTAGATCATAAGGTAGTTCTTCTATTTCTAGTTTTTTCAGAAAGTACCATAATGTTTCCCATACTATTGTACCATTTTACAGTTCCACCAGTGATGTGTAAGGATTCCAATCTCCCCATATCCTTGCCAGCATTTGTTGTTTTCTGGTTTTTTCATCAGTTGTTTTTTTTTTTTCAGTCCTGCTATTTTAGCGGGGGTGAGATTGTGTCTGTGGTGTGATGGATCACTTTTATATGGTCTTTCTCTCCATGTTCTTGTAACTCCCACCAAATGACTGGATGGGACTATGCAGATGAGGTTCTTGTGGCCCACCAAGGGCATTGGATAGCTTGCTAATAATACAAATAAGGTGCTTGGCACCCTTGTGGGTGTAGGAGCATGCAAATAAGGTGTATGGAACCCTAATGAAGGGATTGGTCAGTTTTGCCATCCCACTAGGCTTAAAATAAGCCATCCCAGATGCTGACAGGGGTGACCTCACTACTACCAAGAAGAATAGATGGGAGTGGAGTGCATCTTTTTGACCTGGGGTCCCTGGGATGAGAACCTCCTAGACCCAGGAGACAGAGAGAGAGCTGTAACACTGGAGATGGCACAAGACAGAGAAGTAGTGCAGAGAAGCAGCGGCAGCAGAACCAGGTGAGCAGTGTGAGACAGCGTAGTGGGTTTCCAAGCCCATAGAGTAAAGCGGTTGCAGTGGGTTGGGAGTGAGAGAGCTGAGCGCTTTCAGGCAGGAGGCTTCCTGGTGGAGTGGAGTAACCTGGGGCACTTATTGGTGAGCTAAAGAGCTTTGTAACACTTGCCCAAGGAGGCAAAGGCTGGGCCAAGGGGCTGAGGGGCTATGAGGCTGAGGGCCAGAAAGAGGCTTGCCTGTGGGCATGGCTGAGAAGAGGCTGTCTTGATGGAATAACTGTATCCTGAATCTTTCCTGATCCTGAATTGTAACCTGTTACTTCCCTAATAGACCTCATAACTTTAAGTGTGGTCTGAGTTCTATGTGGCCATTGCAACAAATTATTGAACCCAGCAGAGAAGTAGAGAGTACTGTGGAGTGACAGCTGGTGTCAGAATTGATAAAAGGAAGGTATGCCTGACCTTTGCCTCGTTGGAATCAGCTTTGGGCTGTAGATGCTGATAATGATTCTCTCTCCTTCCCCTTGTAAAGTTAGATGAGGAGGTCAGATGCCTCTGCCATGCCATGTTTACAGTATCTCATTGTAGTTTTGATTTGCCTCTCTTTAATGGTTAATGATTGCAAACATCTTTTCATCTGTTTGTTGGCTGCTTAAATGTCCTCTTTGGTGAAGTGTCTGTTCATGTCCTTTGCCCATTTTTTAATTAAGTGGTTTCTTTTTGTTGTTGAGTTGGTGAAGTTTTGTATTTATTTTAGAGATGAGACCCTAATGGGATATGTGCTTCCTAAAAGATTTTCTCCCAGTCTGTAGGTTGTCTTTTCACTCTCTTGATAAAGTCTTTTGATGAAAATAAGTATTTAATTTTTATGAAGTCCCAGTTATCTATCTCCTGCCATTCATACATTTATAGTTGTGTTATAGTTTATTTTTAAGAAAATATTAGGTCCCATAGTTTTGTCCTTAAGTTTTCTTTCAGAAGCTTTATAGCTTTAGGTTTAACATTTAGGTCTTTAATCCATTTTGAGTTGGTAGTTTTGTATGGTTTGAGGTATGGGTGCTACTTCATTTTTGTTCAAGTGGATATCCAATTTTGCCAACACAGTTTGTTAAAGAGACTGTTTCTCCCCCACTGAATGGATTTTGACCACTTGTCAGAATTTAGTTGTCTGTAGATGGATGGACTTATTCCTGGGTTCTCAATCTTTTGTTATCTTTATTATTTACTTCCTTCTGTCTAGTTTGGGTTTATTTTGCTCTTTTTTTCTAGTTCCTTAAGGTATCTTAGATTAATACTTTAAAATCTCTCTCATTTTGAGTATAAGTATTTCCTGCTATAAATTTCCCACTAAGCACTACTTTAGCTGCATCCTGAAAATTTTTATATGTTGTATTTTCATTCAGTTGAAAATATTTTCTCATTTCATTTGTGACCTCCCTTGGGGCGTAAGAGAATGGAGAAAAGAAAAATAAATAAACAGGAGATTTCCCCCACTCTTTCTGTTACCAGTCCCTTTTCCTCTTCCTTCAGCCAGAACTAGAAGTTTTCTCCTAGAGTTTTCTCTGTTTGTGCCTTGGTTCCTACTTCCAGGTTTCAGGCTGCTTTGATTCCAGCTTAGGGATAGCAGAGACAAAATGAGAAACTCACCTTTAGTTCATTAGTATTTCAAATTCTGGCCTTCTCCCCAATCTAATTGCTACTGTTTACCTTAAATAGTCTTCAAATAGCTGCTCCATGCATACCATCTTGGTTATATAGCTGCATGCAGTGGGAGAGACAGGGTGGCGTGTGTTTACTCTATCTCACCTGGGACTAGAATCTTCTTGATGTCTTTTGTTAACTGATTAATTTCTTATAAGACTATGATAAAGATAATCCAGAGTAACATGGAAGCATAGTAGAAGAGTACATAATCCATACTTGGAGGATTAGTATTGATGGCAGATAAGGGGGAGAAGGCAAGTTTTCCCAGGGGGAAATAAAACCTTGATGACTTTTGTCTAGGTGTAGAAGGGAGGAAAAGGTATTCTGGGTAGAGGGACCAGATGTGGCACAAAGGTATGAAAGAGCATGGTGTTTTTTGGAGAGCAGCAACAAAGGATTTCATACAACCAGAGCATTATGTGTGGTAGAGTTATGAAGCAAAAGTGAAGAGAGCCAGAGCTTGATCAGATAGTAGGACTTGGTGTTTGAATTTTGTTATATATTTTATGGAGAATGTACTGGTTTTCTGTTACTGCTGTGAGAAATTACCACAAACTTAGTGACTTAAAACAACACAGATTTATTCTCTTACAGCTCTGGAGGTCACAAGCCCCAAATCAGTCTCACCGGGCTAACATCAAGGTGTCAGCTGGGGTGGTTCCTTCTGGGTGCATTGAGGGGAGAATCCTTTTCTTGGCCTTTTTCAGTTTCTAGTGGCCACTTGTATGCCTTGGTTTGTGCCTGCCTCCATTTTCAAAGTGTGTCACTCCATTCTCTGCTTCCAGCATCACGTTGTCTTCTCCTCTAACTCTGACTCTTCTTTCATCACTCAAGGAGAATTTTGAGTGAAGGGGCTGTCTTAGTCATCTAGTGCTGCTACCACAGAAATTCAAGTGGATGGCTTTAACAAAGAGTTTATTCTTTCACAGTCCAGTAGACTGAAAGTCCAAATTCAGGGCATCAGCTCCAGGTAAAGGCTTTCTCTCTCTCTGTCGGCCTTCTGATCAATCTTTCCCTGGACTAGGAGCTTCTCTGTGCAGGGACCCTGGGTCCAAAGGATGTGCTCTGCTCCCAGCACTGCTTTCTTGGTGGTATGAGGTCCCCCCTCTCAGCTTGCTTCCTTTTCCTTTTATCTCTTGTAAGATAAAAGGTGGTGCAGGCCACACCCCAGGGAAATGCCCTTTACATTGGATTAGGGATGTGACCTTAGTAAGAGTGTTACAATCCCACCCTAATCCTCTTTAACATAAAATTACAATCACAAAATGGAGGACAACCACACAGTACTGGGAATCATGGCACAGCCAAATTGATACACACATTTTTTGGGGGGACATAATTCAATCCATGACAGGGGCCCACTTGAATAATCCAGGAAAATCTCTCCATCTTAAAATCCTTAATTTAATCACATCTTGCAAAGTCCCTTTCACCACATAAAGTAACATATTCACAGATTCTGGAGATTAGTATGTAAATATCTTGGGGGGCCATTATTCCACTAACCACAGAGAGTCAGTCACAGATTTTTATTGGAGGGTGTGATGTGAGTGGGCTTTTGGGTCCACAGAGCAAGGCAGCTGTAGTAGGCCTGCTGACCTACCAAATGAGAGAGCTGAGCGCCTTCGGGCAGGAGGCTTCCTGTCAGAGTAGAGTGCCTCTGGGCACTTGTTATCCGAGCTAGGCTTGCCAACCCAGAGTGAGAGAGCTGAGCACCTTCTGGCAGGAGGGTTGCTGTAGAGAAGGGTGCCTTCAGGCATGTGTCAGCGGACCTAAAGAGTTATAACACTTGCTCAGGCAGGGCAGAGGCCAGCAGCAGAGGCCTGTACTGAGCGGGGGCTGGCAGCAGAGGCCAGAGCAAAGGGCCTCCCTGCGGGCATGGCCGGAAAGGAGCTGACAGTTCTTGGTTGGAAGCTGTCCGGATGGATGAACCGCATCTTGTCTCTTGAATTGTTCCTGTTCCTTCCATGTTGATCCTGACCCTGAATTCTAACCTGTTCCTTCTCTAATAAACCCCATAATTGTGAGTATGGTCTGTGAGTCCTGTGTGGTCATTGCAACAAATTATCAAACCCAGCAGAGAACTGTAGAGTGTCGTGGGAGAGACGGCTGGTGTCAGAATTGGTAAAAAGGTTGGACATTGGAGGGATATCTGACCTTCACCTCATGGGAATCAGTTTTGGACTGATGCTGATTATTATCCTCCACCCTTGTGAATTAGAGGACTTAAGATGCCACCACATTTCACATGGTGAGAATGAGATGACTCCAGACCTCGTGTAGAATTAGAAACAGAGAACTGAAGCTGCCTTGGGGAACAATGACCTTTGCAATTAGGGAAAAAAAGGGTGTGGAAGAAAGCCAGAGGAACAGGGGAGCACCTGGAGAGTGTGGCATGTGTCTGAGAGCTCTGGAGCAGGAGTCGATGCATTTGCATTCCAACAGAGCCCTTCCTCTTTTGAAGAACGGCTACTTCTTATAAAGTCAAACCTTCTAGGCAATGGGGAAAACCTGGTTTTGTTTTTCATTTGTTCATCTTGGAGACCAGGGGCTCAAACTTGGAACTAAACTGTTTCTTGGACATCAGCTGCATGCACACATAAGAGTGGCTGTGTGGAACCAATCGTGGCCGTTCGGAACTGTAGCAGAGGGGACCAGCTTTGCTCTCAGGCTTGCCTTGGCAGCAGCTGAAAGGCTGTATTTTTTGCCTTCCTGAGCACATTCACTAAGGACACTCCGTGTTTTGGTGTGGTGCAAATGTTCTCCTGCCTCTGAGAGCAAGATTCATCCTCTGCTGTCATTCCATACAAAGGTTGATCAAAGGACACTTCTGTGGAGGGCATCAAGCCTGGGACCCCCTTTCTGCCACATGTGCTGCTGCTTTTCCTCGTGTGTCCCTCCCTTCCCAGCCCTGGGCAAGATGGGAATTTACTTTCAAAGCTGGAGTTGGATGGCCCCAGTGCCCGGGGCCTGTGTGTAGCCTTTACTGTCTCTGACGGCATGTTTTCTTCCTTGCTTTGCTTAGTTGAATCGGTACAGTTGGTCCCTTTTCTTATTTTAAAGGCAAGTGGAGCCCTCGTTGGAGGGATGACTTGTGGTCCCTCTGTAAGTTGGTGGCAGAGCCAGGACTCAGGCCCAGGTTTCCTAACCCAAAGTCAGAGTTTTTGCCACTGTTAAATGTTCCTACCTAATATTCTTTGGGTGTCTACAGTGTATGCAGCCCTGGGCTAGGCCATAGGAGGACCTATAAAGAAAAGATAAAGGAAGGAATGTATACCCTTAGGAAACAGGTACCCAATACAGCATTCAGCTGGGTACAAACTGGGACAGAAATAGGTCCACTGGGGGATCTGGGGCTTCTCAACCACAGCTCTATTGACATTCTGGGCCAGTTAGTTCTTTGTGGTAGGGGCCTGTCCTATGCATGGTAGGATGCTTAGCATCTACCCACTAGACACCATTAGCACTTTCATCCCAAGTGTGACAAAAATGTCTCCAGACATTGGCACAGGTCTCCTGGAGGAAGAGGGGCATCACCTGAGTCTAGAATGAGAGGAAAAGAAGATGGGGCAGGTGAGTGTTGTTGGAAGGTGAAGGACAAGGATGAAGAAGTGGGACTTGATTTGTATCCTGGAAGTAGGTTAGGGCTTTTGGTAGAATAGGGTCACAAAGCACAGGAGTGCATTTCCAATGAAGTGATGGGCATGTCAAGGTGTAGAAGCAGAAAGGAGCATGAAGTGTGCAGGGTGGTGAGGGGACCTAACTTAGCTGGAGGGGAAAGAAGGGGACAGGGAGAGGGCTCTCTGGCTCTGCTCCTTCATCTGAAATAATACTTGGCTTCGTGTTTACATGCTTCTTGTTTTTGTGCATCTGTTCACATGTAGCCCTCTCAGGACCATGTGAGTTAAAGTGAGTGATGGTCAGATGATTATGTAACCTCCTCAGGGTCATCCGATAGTGAGGACTGGGGCCAGGAATGGTCTCCTATTACCCAGGCATGAGAAGCAAACTAACTTTTTGGGTAATGATTACATGCCAAACACCCTAACTGCATTGTCATTTAGAACTCAACTCTCTTGGCTTATTTGTTACCAGCCTCATTTTGTAGAGGAGGAACCTGGGCTCCAAGGAGGAAGGGCCTGCCCCAGGCTGCAGGTAGGAAGCTATAGAGTGAAGACAGGCTCTTCCCAGAAGCATGTCTGCAGTCATGGGATGTCAGAGCTAGAGGAGTTCTCAAGCTATTACGGTGTGACCCATCACTTCATTTTACAAATGAGAACTTATGCTTCAAACAAATGAGAACCTATGTTTCAAAACGGGGAGTGATTTCTTTGACGTCTACAGCCAGAAAGTAGTAGAGCTGGGTCTCAAGATCAGCTCTTCCACCTCCTAACTAGCTGTGGGCAAGTGACTTTTCCAAACCACAGTTTCCTACACCAGGAGCTTTAAAATGTCCATCAATATGCCAAATGCTTTGGGACATCTCTAGGAAAAAAAAAATTGTTTAACTTTATGGCATTTCCAAATTATCTGTCAATCTCTTATTTCATCTTCTAACTATACTGGATTATATACTAGACTGGATTATATACTTCTTATAGTATGTTCTGGACTATACTTTGGGACATGCTTATGCCAGCAACCTGGGAAATTCTGATCTACTTCCCCAGATTCTGAAAAGCCCTCTGACTTCTTGTTAATGAAAAATCAAATACCTTTACTCATTCCCTTGTAGATCTTCTGCTAGTGGGATAAGAGAAATGGGGGCCTTTTCTCCCCATCTTTGACTCTAATTCTTCTCTTCGAAGGTCCCCCAAAATAGGGTGGGTATAAGGAACCAGTCAGACGTGAGTTCAGATCCTGATGCCGTCACATTATTGGCTGTGTAACCTTAGATAAGTAGTGTAACCTTGCAGAACAGTTCCATATCTGTAAAATGGAGCAACAGTGCCTCACAGGACTTTTGTGCAATTTAGGTAAGAGGTAATGTGCCTTTCTCTGCAGGGAATGTCTTGCATAAGATTAGCTTTCTAAAAATAATTAAAAGCCTGTTTCTAGCTGTTTGTCTTGTTAGTAAAGGGAATTAACGTTTCCTCTACTGGTTATGAAAACAGAGAGCTAAGGCTTCTGGGAAAGCAGGAGAGAGGTGTGTGTGGGAAGATGCCCTGCTTTCAAAGACCTCCCCTACTCAAAAGCCCACCCACTCATTGTAAGGCTCTCTGGTCATACAAGGCTCTATAGAGACCTCCCTGCCCCCACAAAGGATAACCGTATTTTTATACTAAAGTTACAAGTATGTGATTGACAGCAGATGGAATTTTGAAATCCCACACCCACAGGTCCTTCAGTCTAAAGCAGGACCCTCCCAGCTCCAGCCCTCTTTCCAGACAATGTTACTCCAAGGCTTGGCTTCCTTCTAGTTCCCTGCTTATTTCTGAGCCTTGTCCTTTGAGCTGAATCAGACCAATTGTTGTGTCCCTTATCCATGACCACTGGGTACAATTGTAAATCTTATTGCCTAGCAAGGTCTTATGTCTGATTTCACAAGGTTCTTAATGGGCTTTCTAATGGGGTGTTTGAGAAAGGAGACTGCTTTCCAGCCAGCTCCCAGAGAGAGGGAAGAATTTCCCTGTTGTTTTGGGATTAGAGGTGGCAAGGGGAGGGGATACAAAGGAGTAGAGGAGAAAGAATGGGCCAGGGTGCATCATCTCCATATATCCATATCTGTGAAACGGATCAACTGCACTTCCGAGGGCTGCTGTGCAGGTTAGATAAGAGTGAGGAGCTGAGACCCTGGGAGGCAAATAGGACCAACCATGGCCACTGCTCTGCCCGTTCCTCACCTGCAGCTTGCCCAGCACATGTGTGTCTGTACACATGGGCACATGCACAGACACTCATAGTACTAGCCTGTAGAATACACTGCTGAAGACTTTCAAAACTGCAAGCCTCCAGCTCAGATAGCTGATTCAGGGCTAAGGGTGGCCGGTGGCTCTGTTTTGCTGCCTTTGTTAATCTTTAGAGGAGTCAGGATTTCAACCCAGGTAGCCTGACTCCTCTACTTCCTGCCTAATGTGGCCTTGAACAAGTCACTTGATCTGTCTGTGACTCATCTTTACTATCTGTAAAATGTAGATATAGCATCTACACCATATGGTGATCATGAGGCTGGCATGTAGTAAGAGTTCAGTAAACATTATCGTACTCCCATTTTATGAAAGAAGAAGAAAATAAGACTCAGAGATTGTCACTTGTCACTTTTTGCTTAGCTATGCTCCTTGGAAACCCTATGAGGCAGTTCTACTCTGTCCTATAGGGTGTCTATGAGTCGGAATCGACTCGACAGCAATGGGTTTGGTGGGTTTTATTAATGTCAGAACTAACTAGGACATACATCTAACTCCAGTTGTAGTCCTCTGAACTGCCTTTTGTGCTCAAAGACATGAATCCCAAGAGGTGGGATATCAGAAGCCATGTAGGGGAATATTGGGTTTAGGGATAAGAGCACACCTTGAGGGTGGAGTCTGGCCCAAGTTACACTGCCTTGGATTTCCAGAAAATACTGCTAGGTTCTCTGGATAACTGGATTTAAAAAAATAATAATATTAATATTACTGTGTTTTAGGTGAAGGTTTACACAGCAGTTTAACTTTCCATTCAACAATTTCTACACAAGTTGTTCAGTGACATTGGTTACATTCTTCACAATGCATGTACATTCTCATTACTTCCATTCTGGTTGTTCCATTTCCATTAATCTAATTTCCCTGCCCCCTTACATTTTCATCTTTGTTTTAAAGTAATTATTGACCGTTTAGTCTCGTGTAGGTGATTTTTTAAAGGAGCACAGTACTTACAGGTGTCATTCATTATTTTATTTTATTATTGCAATTTAGATGAAGTTTTATAGAACAAACTAGCTTCTCATTGAACAGTTAGTACACATGTTGTTTTGTGACACTGGTTACCAACCCCATGACATGTCAACATTCTCCCCTTCTCGACCTTGGTTTCCCTATTACCAGCTTTCCTGTCTCCTCCTGCCTTCTAGTCCTTGCCCCTGGGCTGGTATGCCCATTTAGTCTCATTTTGTTTTATGGGCCTGTCTAATCTTTGTCTGAAGCATGAACCTCAGGAGTGATTTCATTACTGAATTAAAAGGGTGTCCAGGGGCCATACTCTTGGGGTTTCTCTAGTCTCTGTCAGACCAGTAAGTCTGGTCTTTTTTTGTGAGTTAGAATTTTGTTCTACATTTTTCTCCATCTCTGTCCAGGATTCTCTGTCGTGATCCCTGTCAAGCAGTCAGTGGCGATAGCCAAGCACCATCTAGTTGTGCTGGACTCAGTCTGGTGGAGGCTGTGGTATTTGTGGTCCATTATTCCCTTGGACTAATCTTTCCCTTGTGTCTTTGATTTTCTTCATTCTCCCTTGTTCCAGACAGGGTGAGACCGGTGGAGTATCTTAGATTGCTGCTCACAAGCTTTTAAGACCCCAGACACTACTCACCAAAGTAGAATATAGAACGTTTCCTTATAAACTATATTATGCCAGTTGAGCTAGATGTTCCCCGAGACCATGGTCACCAAAGTCCTCAGCCCAGTAATTCGGTCCCTTAGGGAGTTTGGATGTGTCTATGGAGCTTCTATGACCTTGCTTTGGACAAGTTGTGCTGGCTTCCCCAGTATTGTGTACTGTCTTGCCCTTGACCAAAGAGACATTTATTATTTTTTGAGCCAATATGTTATTTAGCTACAAGGTAATGTCAGGGGTTAGTTTCAGTTCACAGTTTGAAGAGTGTCTCAGGGCAGTATTCTCAGGGAGTCTTTCAGTTTCAATCAGTCCAGTAGGTCTGGTTTTTTGGTTTGTTTGTTTTGTTTTTGTTTTTTAGGAATTTGAGGTTCTGTTCCACATTTTTCTCCCATTCTATTAGGGTCCATCTATTGTGGCCCTGTTTGGAATGGTTGGTAGTGGTAGCCAACTACCATCTAGGTCTTCTAGTCTCAGGGTAGATGAGGCTGTGGTTCCTGTAGGATATTTGTCTGTAAACTAGTTTCTTCTTTGAGTGTTTGGTTTCCTTCTTTCTCTTTTGGTCTGGATAAGTAGAGACCAATCATCATATCTTAGATGGTCGCTCAAAAGCTTTTAAGACCCGAGACACTCCTCACCAAACTAGAATATAGAACATAACTTTATGAACTATATTATGCCAGTTGACCAAGATGTCCCATGAGACTGTGGTCCTAATCCTTTAAACCCAGAAATCCAGTCCCACGAGGTGTTTGGATATGTCTAAGAAGTATCCATAACTGCACCCCCTATGTGCTTTATTATATATATGAATATATGTGCATATAGTCACATAGATGCATATACATATACATATGCATACATCTATATATACACACATAGATATACCTATACACATATATATATCCACAGATATATTTTTTGGTTGTTTTTGCTTTTGTTTCAAATTTATATATGTAATAGCAATTACTAACAGGTCCTTTTTTCTTATGTACTTTTTAGTTACATCATTTACCTTCCACAAACTGTGTACACTTCACCTTCATTCAGTGTTACCTTTCCCATCATCAAAAATAACAAGTGTCTACTATCTAGAGAATGAATCACCCTCCCCCAGCCAATCCCTCATAACCACTAATGAACATTAGTTTCTTTATATTGACTTGTTCATGTCATTTCACAAAAGTGAGAAGATACAATATTTGTTTTTTTGTGATTGAGTTATTTCGCTCAACATAATGTCCTCCAGGTTCATCCATGTTCCAAGATGTTTTGGGAATTCATTTTCTTTATTGTTGAGTAGTATTCCATTTTACTTATCTTTTCATCCGCTGATGGGCATTTAGGTTGTTTCTGTCTTTTTGCTGTTGTGAATAGTGCTGCATTGAACAGAGGTGTGTGTATGTCTATTCATGTCACTTCTGTTAGATCCCTAGGCTATATACCTAGGAGTGGAATTGCTGGGTCATATGGCAGCTCTACCTATAGGTTTTTGAGGAACCACCAGACTGTTTCCCACAACAGCTCTCCATTTTGCATTCTCACCAGCAACGAATGAGGGTTCCAGTTTCTCCACATTCCCTCCAACAGTTGTTAATTTTTGTTTTTGTTTGTTGCTTGTTGTCATTGGTTTTTTGTTTTGTTTTGTTTTATCCTGGCTATCCTAGTGGGAGTGAAATGGTATCTCATTGTGGCTTTGATTTGCATTTCTCTGATGGCTAATGACACTGAGCATCTTTTCGTGTATTTTTTTCCTGATGTATACATTTAGTAGTGTGTATTTCTCTCTCGTCACTGTTTTAGCATGACAAATTTTGATGTGTTGCATTTTCATTTGGTTAAATATTTTTTAATTTCCTTTCAGATTTCCTTTTTGATCCGTGAGTTATTTGGACATGTGTTGTTATTAATTTCTAGTTTGATTCCATTGTGTTCTGCTTACTTAAAAACACTTGGGGTTTATCCTTTCAGACCACGTTTCATTAGCTGACTGCTTTTCACCCCAGTTAGTGGTGGAGCTTCCCATATCCTCTCCTTAACTCTGACTCCTAAGATTATTTTCCAAGATACCATTAAAAAATAGAGATCTTTCAGGAGCAAGATTCTAGAACCTTTGTGCTCATCTCTCAGTTATAATTGCCTGTGGTGTATGTGCCTTCCCCATAACATGTAAGAAATCTCCTTCATCTTCGTGTTATCAGTACCTAGAACACAGTAGGCAGTCAACAAGTCTTTGTTGAAATGAAATGGGGGAAGGAACCATGTTATCCTCTCGTAAAGGGCTTAAGAAGGAAGTGTATGGGACCTAGGAGGAGCTCCCTGTGCCTCGTAACAAGGCCTTTCTCCTCCTGCTGACACTGACTTTGTTCAAGTGAGTGGGCCCTGCTGAATGATGAGGCACCGTGATGTCTCTGGGGATGCCAAAAGCTCTTTATAGGGCCCTTGTGGCCTCTTTTCTTTCCTTTGGGATGCTGGACTGATATGGCCAAGGATTCACTCTGTAATTAAACAAATTGAGAGTTTCTGAGGTAGCCCAAATCTTTTCCTTCTATTTCTCCTTTTTCTTTTCCTCCTGTCTCCCATTTAAAATATTGCATTCTGTTATTTTCAACACTTTCTAAATTTCTTGCCTGAGTATTGACTTAATAGCTCAGAGGTAGGGAGACCAGAGGCAAACGTGGAATCTTCTGGCCCTAGTTCCAGTCCGAGAGCTGGTGTCAGCGTCCACACATGCATACCAAGGCTGGGAGTGAGGAGAGGCATAGGCTGCTGCAACATTATTGTAAAGGTCTCCAGTGTATCCAACTGCAGTGTGCAGACTGGTCTTCCTAGAGGTCTTTGGAAATCAGTCTCTGGGAGTCTGCAGGCAGGTGGCCTGGCTAGAATCTTGATTCTGTCACTAACTGTGTGACCTTGGGTCAATAACTTAGCCTCTTGAGTCTCGGTCTCCTCATCTATAAAATATGGAATAATAATGTATCTTTTCAGGGTACTTGTGATAATTAAATGAGTTAATTCATGTGAAGTCTGTAGAATAATGCATAGCACATATTAAGTGCTCAATACTTGTTGACTAGTATACATCATCATCGTTGTCACCATTATTTACTCTCATACTGAAATAATACAATGCTGATTTATGTTATGTAGACAAGAAGTAGTCTGAGAATTCAGAAAAGGGTGTGATGGTTTCACCACATAGTTTGGAAAGGCTTTTTGGAAGAGTTGGAAAATGAGCTGAAACTGAAGAATTATAAGTACGGCATTTAAATGACAGAAGAGCATTCAAAGACAGTTTAATTTTTACACGCACACACACATTCTCTCTCTCTATATATATATGTATGTATATAGTTTAATGATTAAAGAGTACAGACTCTGGAACCAGACTGCCATTGTTAGATTACTAGTTTTACCATTTACTAGCTATGTAGCATCACTTAAATTACTTAACTTCCCTGCTCCATTTGCTCGTTTGTAGAATGGACATCATTATAATACCTACCATAAAGTGTGATTAAAATTGATGGCACTTAAAACATAGTAAGCACTCAATAATGTTAGCTAATATTGTTATTAGTAACAGTGTACCTAATCTATGGTGTCTGGTGTGATTTTTGATACTTTGAGGGCTAACGGGCAGGTTGCAACATCAGTTTTCAGTTGCTCATAGTCTGTTGGTAAAGTAACACATTTAGCGAAAGAGATCACAATATAAAGCAATGTCTGAAAGTGCCCCAAATGGCACAGAGGGATTGGAGAAATACTGTCAGCAGGTCAGCAGGAAGTGGATGATGTCCTTGAGTCATGGCTGCCTCCCAGCATCCTACTCCCATAGACAATATGCCATTTCAGGCTGAGGACTAGCACCATGATCTGTGCTAACCAGGAAGGTGCTTGGCCTCTCTAAGCTGCCTTCAGTTTCCTCTTCAGTAACACGAGGACAAAATCATCTCATTGAGTTGGAGGAGAGAATTAAATGAGGTAATGTAGTTGAAAGGCAGCACTTTAAAAAGTTAAATACAGTGGTGTGAAAGTTTATGATGCGATTGCTAAGACACTTCACACTTCCACCTTCATCACCAGCACCTGCATCACTTCTGCTTAATTCAAATAATGTCTGTCTGCCCTTCTGCACCCTTTCCATAGGCTTGTTTCCCTTCACTGGAATGGCTCTGAGCACAAGAAGGCCGTCAGACCGAGGCTTTGAGGCTAGAGCCATCACATTTGCCTCTGCATCGTGGTCACTGCTGAGGGACAGGTTTTTCCAAGGTTAATAGGGAAGTCAGTGGAATAAGAAACTTGGAAAGTGTACCTCATCCAGGGTGACAGGAAGTTGAACAGAAAGCAGAAGAGAATTAACGTTTTTGAGCCTACTATGTTCCCACTACACACACTCACACATACACACGTACTTTTTTTCTTATTTTATTGTGTAATTTAACATAACCAAAACTGCGTAAGACATCTGTGCAATTTAACAAATAGTTATAAAGCAAACACTCATGTAATCATGCATGGGTCATGAAATATATGGTGGCCAGCACACCAGAAGCCCCTGTAGGCCCCTCCCTAGTCTGTGTGATTGATCACTTGATTTTATCAAGAGGGTTTTCTGCATCTACTGGTGTGATCAGATGATTTTTATCTTTAAGCTGTTAATTTGGCGAATTACATTCACTGTTTTTCTCATATTTAATCAATCTTGCCTTCTTGATATTAACCCATCTTGGTCATTATGTATTATTTGTTTACTGTATTGCTGGATTTGGTTTGATGATATCTTGTTTAGATCTCTGCATCCTTGTTCTTAAGAGAAATTGGTCTGTATTTTTTCTTTCTCATACTGTTTTTGTCTGACTCTGATATCAAAACTTCTTAGTAAGACATTGGGATATTTGATACATACGTGATACTGAGATACTGAGTCTAATAAAATGAATTAGCAAATATAACCTTTAAAAAATTCACTGAAATATTTCACATTATTTTGATTGTTTATCTCTTGAATGTCTAGTAAAATTGCTTCAAATTTTCCTTTGAGGGGAAAAAAGTCAGTACTGATTCAATTCCTTTAGTGGTTATTGAGCTATTCACAATTTCTGTTTCTTTTTGAGTCGGTTTTAGTAAGTTATTTTTTCCTACATGGATATGCAGTTATGTCCCACACACTTTGCTGAAAAGACCATCCTTCCCCAATGAATTACCTTGGCACCTGCAAAAGGGTCTATTCGTGGGTCTATATGATTCAATTTCTGGCCTCTATTTGGTCCCATTGATCAATTTAGTATCCGCACACCAGTATCACACTATCTTGATTGCTGTAGCTTTATCATCTTGAAAGTCTTGAATTCAGGCACTCTAGTACACTAACTTTGTTCTTCTTCAAGATTGGTTTAGCTATATAAATTTTAAAACCTTACAATTTCTACAAAAAGCCTGATGGAATTTTGATTGTGATAGCACTCAACCTAGAGACAAATTTGGGGGACAACTGACATCTTAACAATATTTAATCTACTTTTGTTAAATTGTATCTTTCTGATAATTTGTCCATTTCATCTAATTATTCAAATTAATTGGTCTAACTTTTCATAAATCTTCTTAATAGTCTTTTTTATTAGTTATTTGTGCCTTTGCTTTTTTCTTGATCAGTCTTGTCAGAGGTTTATAAATGCATTAATTCTTACTGGTTATTATATTTTTAAAAAGACAAAAATGTAAATATAAGATTACAGAACTGTCTTTCTCCAGATGAATGTTCTAGTTGGCAGTGTCTTTCCTCCAAGTGATGATCAGGAGTCCAGTCTTTTTCCATCTTTGGCTCTGCCATCTTCAGTACATAGTCTCCAAGGCTGCTTTGCTGGCCTGCATCATGATGGGGAAGAATGGAGGATCACACAGGGAAGGATTTAGTGAGCCAGGGCTGAAAATGGCATCTATCACTTTTACTCACATTCCATTGACTGGAACTCAGTCACGTGGCCATCATCACTTTGGGGAGCTGGGAAATGCTGTTGTACACCTAGAAAAAAGAGGCAACGTGTGTACATCTATCTGGTTTATGCTACAGTGATTTTTGTTAGTCTTCAAAAGAAAAAAGAAACTATTGGCTTTGTTTATCTATATTGGTTTTCACTTTTATTAACTGTTACTTTTAGCTTTATTTTTTCTTTTACTTAGTTTGGCTTTATTGTTCTATTCATTGTCTAACTTCTTGAAAAAGATACTTTTTTTTTATTGTACTTTAGATGAAGGTTTACAGAGCAAACTAGTTTCTCATTAAACAATTAAACCAAACCAGTTGCCATCGAGTCAGTTTCAACTCATTGTGACTTCATGTGTGTCAGAATAGAACTCTGCTCAATAAGGTTTTCAGTGGTTGATGTTTCAGAAGCAGATAGCCAGGACTTTTCTTCTGAGGTGCTTCTGTATGGGTTCGAACTGATAACCTTTTGGTTAGTAGCTGAGCACTTGTTTGTGCCCCTTAGGGACTGCAATTTTCTCTTTAAAAAAAAAAACACAACCCGTTGCCATTGAGTCAATTCCAATTCATAGCAAGCCTATAGGACAGAGTAGAACTACCAGATAAAGTTTCCAAGGAGTGCCTGGCGGATTCAAACTGCCAACCTTTTGTTAGCAGCCGTAGCATTTAACCACTGCGCCACCAGAGCTTTCAATTTTCTCTTCAGCGGTGTCTAATTTGCTATTAAAGCAATCTGTTGTTTACTATAGTTTTCATTTCTAGAAGTTCTATCTGGTTCTTTTTCAAATACGATAGGCCATGTTTTCTAGTTTCCTGTTCCCTATAGATACTAAGTTTGTCTTTTGTTTCTTTGAACATAGTAAGCATACTTGTTTTAGTTTCAGGCACTTTGCATGTATTATCACCTTTAATCCTCAGGACCATCCTGTGATGTAAGTATGATTATGTCTGCTACAGAAATAAGAACACTGAAACTCTTGTCTCAGGCCTGTTAGTCTTTCTCTACTGTCTGCCTTCAGTGAGAAGCTGAAGCTCTGAGAGATTGAGTACTCTGAGCCAGAGAGGTTTGGATTTGATTCCTGCTGGGAATCTACAGTGAAATTAGCTTTGCCTCACAGTGTGCCCCTAATATGTAGGACAAAGCAGAGTCTTTGAGCATGGAATAAGAAGAATTTATGGAGGTAAAATTTATGTCTCCATGAGTCACTGTGAGCTAATTGAGGGCAGTGACTGTGTGTGGGACATCCCTGTGATTATAGTGACTAAAATGAGACACAGTAAATATTTGGTGAATGAATGATTCAGTATTCTGAGCACATAGTTGGGGTACAAATGTACTTGTAGGGATGAATTAATAAATGACTATAAAATAAGAATATAATTGGAGGCGGAGAAAGATGGCAAAGTAAGTAGTCGTTCCCATTTATCTCCCAGCAACTAACCCACTGAACGATGGAAGGAGCATAGACTGCGATCTCAGAATTTCAAAGGACAGCTGAGGTATTGGAGAGTCCAGTGAGTCCAGAAATGGGGGAGAGGAGGAGCGGAGGCAACACTTGGGAGATCCTAGGACTCAGCTCATTGTAGCCATTTTGGAACCTGGGACGGGCAATACCCTGCAAAGAACGAAGGACGGGAGCTAAACTGAGTAAGCTGTAGCCCAGTTTTTAAGATGGGCTATGCATTTGGGAGGGGGCGAAGGGAAGTAGAGACGCTGCGAGTTAAGTGCTGTTGAATCTCGCCGAGACCCAGGCAGATGGGACCTAGGACCCAGATACACTGAAAAGCCGCACAACCCAGGCTTCAGCCCGGGTGAGAAAAATACATCAGTGGGCAGCAACTCAGAGGGAAGCAACTGACTCCCCGTCCACAACGGGATACCATGGGAGAGCCCGTACTGGGACTCCCAGAAAGGAAGGACAGAAAGCGATCCCCACCTTCGCCTTGGGAAAGCCTAGTCCCCCCGCTCATGGCCCGCCTTAGTAGCGAGGTAGCGAGGAGGAGAAAACGTGCGCATGAGCATTGAGCTGTAGAGGCAAAAAAAAAAGATTACTGTCAAGTGGATTCCGACTCCTCGTGACCCTATAGGACAGAGTTGAACTGCTCCATAGGGTTTCCAAGGAGCCCTGGTGGTTTTTAACTGTCGACCTTTAGGTTAGCAGCCAAACGCTTAACCGCTAGGCCACCAGAGGCAAAGCCGTCCCGAATTCCGCGTAGGGGTTGGTGAAGGAAACGAATCCGAGAGGTACACTCAGGGCTACTGCCAAAACCTCAGAAGACAGGGAGCCTAACACTCCGGCAAAGTCAGCCACCTCAGGGAGAACCAGCCAGGATAAGCACCCAGAAACTTAAAACTTTTCAAAACGCCTAAAAACTGTCGCAATAGTCAACATACTGTATATTAACACAGGTAAAACCTCAGACAGAACTCCCGACTCAGCGCAGAAAACAAACAAACAAAAAAAAAAACAACCCTAAAGCCAAGAGTGCCCTCTGGTGGTTCTTAGGAGAAGGTAGCGGAGCTAAATACAACAATTATTCCCTTGAAAATCAGAAAACTTAGAATTTTAAAATATTAAAAAATAAAAATATCCCATGTTCAACCAAAAATACTAAAATGCACAAAATCACAAGATAAGAAGAACCAGCCAAAAGGAGAACACGAAGAAGAGGAAATTTATCCTATGGAGATGAAGTTAATGGAAAAAATAGAACTTGCAGAGTAAATATGTTTAAAGAAATAAGCTAAATATGTTTAAAGAAGGTAAAAAGCACACAGAAAATAAACAAACAGAGATCAGCAAACAAATTGAGAAACAAAGTGAGAAACTAAGAAAATTGAAAACATTAGAAAACAACAACAACAATTACTGGAAATGAAGAATAAAGCAACTGAATTAGAAGGGAAATCCTCAACATAATAAAAAGCATCTATACAAAAACAACAGCCAACATCATTCTTAATGAAGAGAGGCTGAAAACATTCCCCTTGAGAACAGGAACAAGATAAGTACGCCCTTTATCACCACTCCTATTTAACATGGTGCTGGAAATTCTAGCTAGAGCAATAAGGCAAGAAAACGAAATAAAGGGAAGCCAAATTGATAAGGAAGAAGAAAAACTGCCCCTATTTGTGGATGATATGATCTTATACACAGAAAACCCAGAAGACTCCATGGAAAAACTACTGGAACTAATAGAAAGATTCAACAGAGTAGCAGGATACAAGATAAACATACAAAAATCAGTTGGATTCTTATACACCAATAAAGAGAACTACCGAAAGAAAATCAGGAAAACAATACTATTTATAATAGGCCCTACAAAAGTAAAATTCTTAGGAATAAATCTAACGAGAGATGCAAAAGACCTATACAAAGAGACCTACAAAACACTGCTGCAGGAAACCAAAAGAGACCTATATAAATGGAAAAACATACCATGCTCATGGATAAGTAGACTCAACATTGTGAAAATGGCAATTATACCCAAAGCAATCTACAAATACAATGCAATCCTGATGGAAAAACTAATCATTAACTTTATATGGAAAGGAAAGAGGCCCTGGATAAGTAAAGCACTATTGAAGAAGAAGAATAAAGTAGGAGGTCTCGCACTACCTCACCTCAGAACCTACTATACAGCCACGGCAGTCAAAACAGGCTGGTACTGGTAGAATGACAGATACATTGACCAATGGAACAAAACTGAGAACCCAGATGTAAATCCATCCAACTACAGTCACCTGATCTTCCACAAAGGCCCTAAGTCCATCAAATGGGGAAAAGACAGTCTTTTTAACAAATGGTGCTGGCAAAACTGGATGTCCATATGTAAAAAATGAAACAGAACTCATACCTCACACCATACACAAAAAACTAATTCACAATGGATCAAAGACTTAAATATAAGATGAGAAACTATGAAGGTCATAGAAGAAAAAATAGAGTCAATGCTAGAGACACTAATACACAGCATTAACATGATGCAAACCATAACTAACAATACACAAACACCAGAAGACAAGCTAGATAACTGGTATCTTCTAAAAATTAAACACTTATGATCATCAAAAGACTTCACCAAAAGAGGAAAACGAGAACTTAAAGAGTGGGAAAAAATTTGGAGCTATGACAAATCCAACAAAGGTCTATCTAATCTCTAAAATCTACAGGAAAATCCAACACCTCTACAACAAAAAGACAAATAATCCAATTAAAAAATGTTCAAAGGATATGAACAGACACTTCACCAAAGAAGACATTTAAGCAGGTAACAGATACATGAGGAAATGGTCTCAATCATTAGCTGTTAGAGAAATGCAAATCAAAACCACAATGAGATATCATCTCACCCCGACATTACTGGCACGAATCAAAAAACAGAAAATAATGAATGTTGGAGAGGCTGCAGGGAGACTGAAACCCTTATGCACTGCTGATGGGGATGCAAAATGGTACAACCATTTTAGAAAATGGTATGGCGCTTCTTTAAAAAGCTAGAAATAGAAATACCATATGATCCAGCAATCCCACTCGTAGGAATATATCCTAGAGAAATAAGAGCCATCATACAAATAGACACATACCTATGTTCATTGAAGCATTTTTCACAATAGCAAAAAGATGGAAGCAACCTAGATGCCCATCAACAGATGAATGGATAAACTATGGTACATACATACAATGGAATACTACTCGACAATAAAGGACAATGATGAATCTGCGAAGCATCTCACAACATGGATGAATCTGTAAGGCATCATGCTGAGTGAAATAAGTTAATCACAAAAGGACAAATATTGTATGAGACCACTACTATAAAAATTCATGAAAAGGTTTACAAACAAAAAGAAACAATGTTTGATGGTTATGAGGGAGGGGAGGGGTAGGGATGGAAAAACACTAACTAGACAATAGATAAGTGGCAATTTTGGTGAAGGGTAAAACAGTACACAATACTGGGGAAGCCAGCACAACTTGTCCAAGGCAAGGTCACGGAAGCTCCATTGACACGTTCAAACTCCCTGAGGGACCAAGTTGCTGAGCTGAGGGCTCTGGGGACCATGGTCTTGGGGAACATTTAGCTCCATTGGCATAACATAGTTTATAAAGAAAATATTCTGCATTCTACTTTGGTGAGTAGCGTCTGGGGTCTTAAAAGCTTGTGAATGGCCATCTGAGATAACTCCAATAATCTCACCCTGTCTGGAACAAAGGAGAAAGAAGAAAACCAAAGACACAAGGGAAAGATTAATCCAAAGGATTAATAGACACAACTACTACAGCCTCCACCAGACTGAATCCAGCACAACTAGGTGGTACTTGGCTACTACCACTGACTGCTTGACAGGGATCACAGTAGAGGATCTCAGACAGAGCTGGAGAAAAATGTAGAACAAAATTCTAACTCATGAAAAATAAAAAAAGACCGGACTTACTGATCTGACAGAGTCTGGAGAAACCCCAAAAGTATGGCCCCCGGACACCCTTATAGCTTAGTAATGAAGTCACTTCTGAGGTTCACCATTCAGACAAAGACTAGAGAGGCCCATAAAAGAAAACGAGACCAAATGGGCACACCAGCACGGGCAAGGACGAGAAAGAAGGAGGGGACAGGAAAACTGGTAATCAGGAACCCAAGGTTAAGAAGGGTAGAGTGTTGACCTGTCATGGGGTTGGCAACCAATGTCACAAAACAATATGTGGATTAATTGTTTAATGAGATACTTGTTTGCTCTGTAAACTTTTATCTAAAATACAATAAAAAAAATTTTTTTTTAAATTGAATTAGAAAATGCAAGAGAAACACTCAACAATAGGGTCAAGCAGACAGAAGACAATGGAGTGACATACATAAAATATTGAACAAAAACAGTTGCCAACCAAGAATTCTTTACCCAGCAAAGTTGTTATTCAAAAATGAGGTGGAAATCAAGACATTCCCAAATAAACAAAAGCTCTGGCAATTTGCCACTACCAGACCAGCCCTGCAGATATTACTTAAGAAAGTTCTCCTAATGGAAAGGCAAGAACATTAAACAAATACTTGAATCTATATATGGGGGAAAAATGAGAGAGAGATCTCAAAAAATGCAACAACATGGGAAATCATAAGGATCAAATATACAATATTTTCAGGGAGTAACTCAATAATTTAATCTCACAAGCAATACAACATCAAGTTCACAAGAAATAAGTGCAGAGTAAACCTATTGGATATAGGATGTATAATGATGTTAATGGAGACTCTCCAAAAGAAATGGGGGAGGGAGGAGCAAATCAGGAATAGATTTAATATGTTGATGGTGTGTGTTACCTGTTGTTCATATGTTAAATGTTGTCACAGTTGCAAGTTTTATAATGTAATATTGTGTAGTAACCACTAAAAAATCACCTAAAAAAGATACACAGAAGAAATCAAAAAGGCTCATCACAAGAAAGCCGCCAAACACAATAACAGAAAAAATGAGAATAAAAAGACAAAAAACGTACTAAACACTCAAAAAACAAATAGCAAAATGAATGAGGAAGATACTTCATTTTCAGTAATAACCTTAAATGTAAATGGTCTAACTTCTCATGTAAAAGGCAGAAAGTGACATAATGGATAAAAAACATGATCCATCTTTTTGCTGTCTACAAGAAACACACTTCAGACATAAGGACACAAACAGACTAAAAATAAAAAGCCAATGGAAAAGAATATTTCATGCAACCGAGTGGCCATATTGATATCAGATAAAATAGTCTTTAAATCAAAACCTATTATAAGAGATAAAGAATGGCATTACATAATACCAGCAAGAAGACAGAACGGTTATAAATATATATGCATCTAACATCAGTCCTCCAAAATACATGAAACAATTGCTGACTAATATGAAAGGAGAAATAAACAACTCTGAAATAATAGTTGGAGAGTTCAACACATCACTTTTAATTCTAGACAGAACATGTAAAAAGATCACTAAGGACACTGAAGATTAAAATAAAATCAAAAGCCAGTTTGACCTAATGGACATATATAGAACACTCCACCCATCATCAGAACAATACACACTTTTTCTCAGTGTACATGGATCATTTTCCAGAACAGACCATACAACCAGACATGAAACAAGTCTCAACAAATTTTGAAAAAGATTGCAATCATACAAAGCATCTTCTCTCACCATAACAGTATGAAGCTGGGAAAAATAGTGAAAAATAAATTAATATATGCAAACTAAATAAAACACTACTAAAAAATATTGGGTCATAGAGAAAATGAAATTAAGATTCTTAAATGAAAATGAAAACATAACATATCAAAACCTTTAAACAAATCCAGTTGCCATCAAGTCCATCCAGAATCATAGCAACCCTATAAGACAGAGTAGAATTGCCCTATAGGGTTTCCAGGTCTGTAAATCTCTAAAGAAGCAGACTGTCACATCTTTCTCCCAGAGAGAAGCTGGTGAGTTTGAACCACCGAACTTTTGGTTAGCAGCTGAGTGCTTTAACCTTTGCACCACCAGAGCTCCCTTCATGGCCTTTGGGACACAACAAAAGAAGTACTCAGAGGGAAATTCATAACAATAAATGCCTACATTAAAAAAAAAGAAAGATCTCAAATCAATAACTTAAACCAAAAACATGAATAGAAAAGGAAGCCTAAACCTACCAGAAAAAAAGAAAATAATAAAGATCAGGGCAGAAATAAATGAAATAGAAAATAGAAAAACAATAGAAAGAACCAATAAAACCAGAAATAGGTTCTTTGAAAGGAACAAGAAAATAGGCAAACCACTGGCTAGACTGACAAAAGAAAAAAATGAGAAGAGATAAATAACCAAATTAAGAAATAAAACTGGAGACACTACAACAGATCCAACTGAGATAAAGAAGATCATAACAGAGCACTACGAAAAACTGTACTCCAGAGGCGGGGCCAAGATTGTGGAGTAGACACTTCTGGTAGTCCCTCTTACAACAAAGACCCCAAAAAACAAGTGGATTGATTATATATGACAATCTAGGGGCCCTGAACATCAAAGGAAAAGTTGATGAATTGAACTGAGTGGCAGGAGGAGGGAGAGATGGTTTGGAAGCAGCGAGGAGTTCCTAGACCTGACCTGGTGGGAGCTGGCACCCTGCAGGCTGGATTAGCTCATGGTTTGCGGTGAGGCAAGCAGCGGCACTCGGGAGGCATTTTCCACACTGGGAGAGACCTAGTGGCAAGAGAGAAGCAGCTCTCGAGAGGCGAAAGATAAGTACTTGCGTCTGGCCTACCATGCGGATCAAAAACACCCCCCTTTGGGAAAAATCTCTCTCCCATTTAACTCCCCACTCCCTGCTCTGCAATGGGTCTGGGATGGCTTCAGTGAATGCCGAGTCCCCTGGGCCAGAAGTAGGACCCATCACACACCTGAGCCATTCTCCCGGCCTTGGAGAGGGAACAAATTAATAAACGGGAAAAAATTATCTACTGGTTCCCCTAAGCCAGGAACTCAGGGTAGGCACAGCTCATTTGTCTAGGCACAGGCATAACGGGTCCATGGACTTTGACTGCCTTTCCCCCTGCAGAGATTTGTGTGGGCCCATTTCAACAGCATAGGCCATCATTACCACAGTACAACAAGGTATATACCTGAAGTCTAACTTCAACTGTTTCAGCTGTGAAGTGGCAGGTTCGTGACATTTGACACTGTGTGGCCCATTAAGTAGGGTCTTCACCTACCCACATCAGGGGCCTGAGGACTGGTGGCTCCACCTATGCCACCTAGCCACCTGTGACAGGGGTCCAAGAATAAGTGGTGCCCTCCAGTCCTTACAGCCAACAGCACTGGTGCTCATAGTCTGGCTGCAAAACCCGCCCACCTACATGCTCTAGGGAACAGGGACATGCTTTCCTCCTGGACACTCGGGGGCAGCTGTAGGCCCCCAGCCTTTCTCGGTGTGTAATCCCCTGCTGCAGCCAGATGCCTGTGCCTACACCAGTCACCCACCCATGCCTGTCTAGGACTGTAGGTGAGAGCCTACCCAACACACTTGGTAGCCGACTACCTGGACACCTGAGCTGAATCCATACAGGAGGAGTGGGCGGACTCCTGGACTCACATACTTAGTAGCAGGTCTGGCCACCTGGTGGCAGGACGTTGGAGCTTCAGTGGTGCTGGTGATCATGATAGCCTATGTGGGCATATCAAAACAAGAAGCTAGGACACAGTAAGCAAATGTAAAATAAATAAATATAATAATTTATTGATGGCACTTAGAAAACAGTCAATATCAAATCACATAAAGAGGCAGACCATGATGGCTTCAGCAATCTCCCAAAATAAAGAATCAAGAAATTTTCCGGAGGAAGAAAATTTCTTGGTATTACTGGAGGCAGAATACAAAAGATTAATATACAGAATTCTTCAAGATATCAGGAAAGAAATCAGGGAGAACACAGACCTAGCAACAGAGGAACTTAAGAAGATTAGAGAAGAGCATAATGACAAATGTAACAGGCTGCAAGAATCCATAGAGAGACAGCAGTCAGAAAACCAGAAGATTAACAATAACATTTCAGAATTAGACAACTCAATAGAAAATCATAGGAGCAGAATTCAGGCAATGGAAGTCAGAATTAGTGAGATTGAAGATAAAAGCACTTGATACCAACTTACTTGAGGAAAAATCAGATAAAAGTATTTACAAAAATGAAGAAACTCTAAGAATTATGTGGGACTCTATCAAGAGGAATAATCTACGAGTGATTGGAGTACCAGAATGGGGGAATAATGGAAAATACCAAGAGAATTGTTGAAGATTTGTTGGCAGAAAACTTCCCTGATATTGTGAAAGATGAGAAGATATCTATCCAAGATGCTCATCGAACCAACATAAAGTAGATCCCAAAAGAAAGTCACCAAGATATATTATAATCAAACTTGCCAAAACCAAAGATAAAGAGAACTTTAAAAGATGATAGGAATAAACAAAAAGTCATCTACAAAGGAGAGTCAGTAAGACTAAGCTTGGACTACTCAGATAAAACCATGCAGGCAAGAAGGCAATGGGATGACATATATAAAGCCTTGAAGGAAAAAATTGCCAGCCAAGAATTATATATCCAGCAAAACTGTCTCGCAAATATGATAGCAAAATTACGGCATTTCCAGATAAACAGAAGTTTAGGGAATTTGCAAAAACCAAACCAAAATTACAAGGAATACTAAAGGGAGTCCTCCTAGAAAATCAGTAACATCAGACAACAACCCAAGACTAGAACACAGGATAGACCAACCGGATATCAACCCAGATAGAGAAGTCACAAAAATAAATCAAAGCAAAAACACTGGAAATAGGGACAAAGATGACAACATTAAAACAAAAAAGGGACTAAAAACATAGACATAGATTTTTAATATGGAGAGGAAGTCAAGGCAATATAAAGAAATAAAAGACTGGTTTAAACTCAGAAAAATAAGGGTAAGTATTAAGGTAACCACAAAGGAAACTAAAAATCCTACACATTAAAATAAAAAATAAGAAAAATATAAAGACTCAGCAAATACAAAATCAATAATAATGAGAAAGATGAAAAGAAAATACATAAATAAAAATGACTCAGCACTGAAAATTAAGTGGAACAAAGAAACTGTCAGTAACACACAAAAAAAGACATCAAAATGACAGCACTAAACTCATACCTATCAGTAATTTGCTGAACGTAAATGGACTAAATGCACCAATAAAGAGACAGAGTAGCAGAATGGATAAAAAAACACGATCCATGTGTATGCTGCCTACAAGAGACATACCTTAGACTTAAAGATGCAAACAAACTAAAACTCAAAGGATGGAAAAAAATACATCAAGTGAACAACAATCATAAAAGAGCAGGCGTGGCAATATTAATCTCTAACAAAAGAGACTTTAAAGTAAAATACACCACAAAGGATAAAGAAGGACACTATATAATGATTAAAGGGTCAGTACACCAGGAAGACGTAACTAGAATAAATATTTACACACCCAATGACAGGCCTCCAAAATGCATACAACAAGCTCTAACAGCATTGAAAAGAGAGACAAACAGCTCCACGATAATAGTAGGAGACTTCAGCACACCACTTTTGGTGAAGGACAGAACATCCAGAAAAAGCTCAATAAAGACACAGAAGACCTAAATGCCACAATCAACCAACTTGATCTTATGGAAATATACTGAACACTCCACCCAGCAGGAGCCAAGTATACTTTCTTTTCCAATGAACATGGAACATTCTCCAGAATAGACCACATATTAGGCTATAAAGGAAGTCTTAACAGAGTCCAAAGCACCAAAATATTACAAAGCATCTTTTCTGACCATAAAGCCATAAAAATAGAAATCAATAACAGAAAAAGCAAGGAAAAAAAATCAAACATGGAAACTGAACAACATCTTGCTCAAAAACTACTTGGTTATAGAAGAAATTAAGGATGGAATAAAGAACTTCATAGAATCAAATGAGAATGAAAACACATCCTACCAGAACCTTTGGGACACATCAAAAGCAGTGTTCAGAGGTCACTTTATAGCAATAAATGCACACATCCAAAAAGAAGAAAAGACCATAATCAAAACATTAACCCTACAACTGGAAAAAGTAGAAAGAGAGCAGCAAAAGAAGCCCTTGGGTGCCAGAAGAAAGGCAATAATAAGAATTAGAGCAGAATTAAATGAAATAGAGAATAGAAAAACAATTGAAAGAGTTAACAAGAGCAAAAGTTGGTTCTTTGAAAAGATCAACAGAATCAATAAACCACTGGCCAAACTGACAAAAGAAAAACAGGAAAGGAAGCGAATAACCCATATAAGAAATGAGATGAGTGATATCACAGCAGACCCAACTGAAATGAAAAGAATCATAACAGAATACTATGAAAAATTATACTCTAACAAATTTGAAAACCTAGAGGAAAAGGACAAATTTCTAGAAACTCACTGCCTACCTAAACTAACACAAACAGAGGTAGAACAACTAAATAAACCTATAACAAAAGAAGAGATTGAAAAGGTCATTAAAAAACACCCGACAACAACAACAACAAAAGCCCTGGCCCTGATGGTTTCCCTGGAGAATTCTACCAAACTTTCAAAGAAGAGTTAATACCACTTCTACTAAAGGTATTTCAGAGCATAGAAAAGGATGGAGTACTCCCAAACTCATTCTATGAAGCCACCATAACCCTGATACCAAAACCAGGTAAAGACATCACAAAAAAAAAATACAGACCAATATCCCTCATGAACGTTGACGCAAAAATCCCCAACAAGATTCTAGCCAATAGAATTCAGCAACATAGCAAAAAAATAATTAACTATGATCAAGTGGGATTTATACCAGGTAAGCAGGGATGGTTCAACATTAGAAAAGCAATCAATGTAATCCATCACATAAATAAAACAAAAGATAAGAACCACATGATCTTATCAATTGATGCAGAAAAGGCATTCATGATAAAAACTCTCAGCAAAATAGGAACAGAAGGGAAATTCCTCACTGTAATTAAGGGCATTTATACAAAGCCAATGGCCAACATCATCCTAAATGAAGAGAGTTTGAAAGCATTCCCCTTGAGAACAGGAACCAGACAAGGATGCCCCTTATCACCACACTTATTCAACATTGTGCTGGAGGTCATAGCCAGAGCAGTTAGGCTAGAAAAGAAATAAAGGGCATCCAAGTAGGTAGGGAAGAAGTCAAAGTATCTTTATTTGCCGATGATATGATCTTTTACACAGAAAACCCCAAAGAATCCACAAGAAAACTACTGGAACTAATAGATTTCAGCAAAGTATCTGTATACAAGATTAACATACAAAAATCAGTTGGATTCCTCTACACCAACAAAGGGAACTTCCAGGAGGAAATCACCAAATCAATACCATTTACAGTAGCCCCCAAGAAGATAAAATACTTAGGAATAAATCTAACCAGAGACGTAAAAGACCTATAAAATGAAAACTACAAGACACTACTGCAAGAAATCAAAAGACACCTGCATAAGTGGAAAAACATACCTTGCTCATGGATAGGTAGACTCAACATTGTAAAAATGTCAATTCTACCCCAAGTGATCTACAGATACAATGGAATCCCGATCCAAATTCCAGTGGCATTTTTTAATGAGATGGAGAAACAAATCACCAACTTCATATGGAAAGGGAAGAGGCCTCGGATAAGTAAAGCATTACTCAAGAAGAAGAACAAAGTGGGAGGCCTCACACTACCTGATTTTAGAACCTATTATCCCGCCAAGGTAGTCAAAATAGCCTGATACTGGTACAACAATGGACACATAGGCCAGTGGAACAGAATTGAGAATCCAGACATAAATTCATCCACCTATGAGCAGCTGATATTTGACAAAGGCCCAAAGTCTGTTTATGGAAAAAAGACAGTCTCTTTAACAAATAGTGCTGGCATTACTGGAAAAAACTGAAAAAAGACCCATACCTCACACCATGCACAAAAAAGGACTCAAAATGGATCAAAGACCTAAATATAAAATTGAAAACGATAAAGATCATGGAAGAAAAAACAGGGACAACAATAGGAGCCCTAATACATGGCATAAACAGAATACAAACTATAAGTAACAATGCACAAACACCAGAAGAGAAACAAGATAACTGGGAGCTCCTGAAAATCAAACACTTACGCTCATCAAAAGACGTCACCAAAAGAGTAAAAAGACAATCTACAGACTGGGAAAAAATTTTTGGCTACAACAAATCCGATCAGCATCTAATCTCTAAAATCTACAAGATACTGCAAAATCTCAACAACAGTAACACAAATAACTTGACTAAAAAATGGGCAAAGGCTATGAACAGGCACTTTGCCAAAAAAGACATTCAGGCGGCTAATAGATACATGAAGAAATGCTCACAATCATTAGCCATGAGAGAAATGCAAATCAAAACTACAATGAGGTACCATTTCACCCCAACAAGGCTAGCATTAATCCAAAAAACACAAAATAATAAATGTTGGAGAGGTTGTGGAGAGACTGGCACACTTATACACTGTTGGCGGCAATGTAAAATGGTACAACGACTCTAGAAATTGATTTGGTGCTTCCTTGAAAAGCTAGAAATAGAAGTACCATATGATCCAACAGTCCCTCTCCCTGGAATATATCCTAGAGAAATAAGAGCCGTCACACGAATAGATATATGCACACCCATGTTCATTGCAGCACTGTTCACAATAGCAAAAGGAAGGAAACAGCCTAAGTGCCCATCAACAGATGAATGAATAAACAAATTATGGTATACTCACACAATGGATTACTACACGATAAAAAACAGTGATGAATCTGTGAAACACAACATGGAGGAATCTGGAAGGTATTATGCTGAGTGAATTTAGTGAGTCACAAAAGGACAAATATTGTATGAGACCACTATTACCGGACCTCAAGAAAAGGTTTAAACACAGAAGAAAACACTCTTTGATGGTGACAAGGGTGGGGAGGGAGAGAGAGGGTTATTCACTAACTAGATAGTAGACAAGAATTATCTTACGTGAAGGGAAGGACAGCACACACTATGGGGGAAGTCAGCACAACTGGACTAAACCAAAGCTAAGAAGTTTCCTGAATACAACCAAACACTTCAAGGGACAGAGTAGCAGGGGCGGGGGTCTGGGGACCATGCTTTCAGGGGACATCTAGGTCAATTGGCATAACAAAGCTTATTAAGAAAATGTTTTGCATCCTACTTTGGTGAGTGGCATCTGGGGTCTTAAAAGCTAGTGAGTGGCCATCTAAGATGCATCAATTGGTCCCAACCCACCTGGAGTAAAGGAGAATAAAGAACACCAAAGACACAAGGAAAGTATTAGCTCAAGAAACAGAAAGGGCCTCATAAACCAGAGACTTCATCAGCCTGAGACCAGAGAACTAGATGGTGCCCAACTACCACCAATGACTGCCCTGACAGGGTACACAACAGAAAGTCCCTGATGGAGGCAGAGAAAAGTGGGGTGCAGAACTCAAATTCTAGTAAAAAGACCAGACTTAATGGTCTGACTGAGACTGGAGGAAGCCCAGAAAGCATGACCCCCGGACTCTCGGTCAACCCATAACTAAAACCATTCTCCAGGCCAACTTCTTCAGACAAAGATTAGACTGGACTATGGGACATAAAATGATAATCATGAAGAGTGTGCTTCTTAGCTGAAGTAGATACATGAGACTAAATGAGCAGCTCCTGTCCGGAGGTGAGATGAGAAGGCAGAGGGGGTCAGGAGCTGGTTGAATGGACAGGGGAAATCGGGTGAAAAGGAGGATTGTGCTGTCACAGTATAGGGAGAGCAATTAGGGTCACATAACATTGTATGTACAAATTTTTATATGAGAGACTAATTTGAATTGTAAACTTAAAGTACAACAATAAAATAAAAAAAGAAAAGAAAAACTGTACTCCAGCAAATTTGAAAAACTGGATGAAATGGACATCCTGCAAACACACTGCCTACCAAAACTAACACAAACAGAAAATCTAACCAGACTTACTAGAAAAGAAGAGATTGAAGATGTCATGAAAAAACTGCCAACAACAACAACAACAACAAAAAAGTCCAGGACCAGATGACTACACTGGGGAATTATACCAAACATTTAGAGAAGATTTGACACCAGTTCTACTCAAACTCTTCAAAAATAGAGAAGAGGAAGGAATACTCCCTGATCCTTTCTACAAAGCTAACATCATCCTGATAACTAAACCAGGTATATATGAAAAAAAAAAAAAATTTACAGACCAACATCCCTCATGAACATAGTTGCAAAATTTTTCAACAAAATTTTAGCCAACAGAATTAAGCACAGCGTATCAAAAAAAAAAAAAAAAAAATCATACACCATCAAGTGGGATTCATACCAGGATTACAAGGGTGGTTCAACATTTGAAAATTGTTTAATAAAATTTAATACCCTTTCCTGATAGAAATCCTCAGCAAAACAGGAATAGAAAGAAAATTTCTCAACATAATTAAGGGCATGTATGCAAAACCGACAGACAACATTACACTCAATGGAGAAAGACTGAGAGTCTTCTCCTTGAGAATGGGGATGAGACAAGAATACCCATTATCACCACTCTTACTCAGTATTGTACTGGAAGTCCTAACCAGAGCAGTAATTCAAGAAGGAGAAATAAAAAGTACCCAAATCGGAAAGGAAGAAGTAAAACTATCTCTATTTGCAGATGACATGATCCTATACGTAGAAGAGCCTAAAGATTGCACAAGAAAACTGCTGGAACTAATAGAAGAATTCAGCAACATTGCAGGATAAAAATCAACACTCAAAAATCACTAGAGTTCCTTTACGCTAACAAGGAGTGTTCTTAAAAAGGGATCAGGTAAACAATACCATTTAAAACAGCCTCCAGTGATACTCGTGAGGAGTGTGCCTCTTAGCTCAAGTAGATACAAGAGACTAAATGGGCAGCTTCTGTCCGGAGGTGAGATGAGAAGGCAGAGAGGGTTAGGAGCTGGTTGAATGGACGTGGGTACTCAGGGGTGGAAAGAGGAGTGTGTTGTCACAGTATGGGGAGAGCAGTTAGGGTCACATAACAGTGTATGTATAAATTTTTGTATGGGAGACTAACTTGAAATGTTAAGTTCATTTAAACTACAACAATAAACAAAAAAAATAACATAAAGCAGCCTCCAAAATGATGAAATACCTAGGAATTAACCTAACCAGGGATATAAAAGACTTATACAATGAAAATTATAAAATACTACCTACAGGAGACTAAAAAAGACCTACATAAATGACAGGACATTCTGTGCTTATGGATTGCAAGACTTAATATAGTGAAAATTTCAACATGACCTAAAGCAATCTACAAATACTATGCAATCCCAATACAAATCCCAACAACATTCTTTACTGAAATGGAAAAACTAATGACCAATTTCATATAGAAAGGGAAAAAAAACCCAAATAGCCAAAGCAGTATTGAAGAAAAATGAAGCAGGAGGCCTCACACTCCCATACAACAACTCTAATCAAAACAGCCTGGTATTAGTTCAACAACAGACATGTAGACCAGTGGAATAAAACTGAGAAGCCAGAAACAAATCCATCCATGTATAGACAATAATTTTTGACAAGGGGTCGAAGGCCATCCAATGCGGCAGAAACAGTCTCTTTAATAAGCAATGCCAGCAAAACTAGAGAAAATTTTTCACTTGCAGAAAAATGAAACAGAACTCATACCTCAGATAGTACACAAAAACTAACTCAAAATGGATCAAAGACCTAAATGCTAAACATAAAACTGTAAAGGTCCTAGAAGAAAACATAGGGAGAAAGTTACCAAACAAACATAATGACAAATGCACGAATAACAGAAGACAAATTAGATAAATGGATCCTCATGAAAATTAAATATTTATGCTCATCAAAAGAGAAAAAAGACAACCTACAGACTGGGAAAATATCTTTGGAAATGATGTATCCAGTAAGGGTCTAATCTCTAAAATTTATAGAAAACATCAACAACTCAACAACAAAAAGACAAACAACCCAGTTATAAAATGGGCAAAGGATGTGAACAGACACTTCACCAAAGAGGACATTCAAGCAGCCAAGCAACACATAAAAAGATACTCATGATCATTTGCCATTACAGAGATGCAAATCAAAAGTATAATGAGATACCAGCTCACCATGGCTAAAATGGCACTGATTTTAAAAAAAAAAAAAAACACAAATATCGGGCGACTGGAACTCTTATCCATTGCTGGTGGGGGTGTAAAATGGTACAACCACTATGGAAAAACAGTATGGCACTTCCTCAAAAAACTAGATATAGAAGTACCGTATGATCTAGCAATCCCACTACCAGATATATACCCTAGAGACCTAAAAGTGGTGACATGAACAGATATATGCACATCTATATTCTTTGCATCATTATTCACAATAGCAAAAAAGGAAACAACTG
Organism: Dugong dugon; assembly: GCA_030035585.1. Classification (NCBI taxonomy): domain Eukaryota; kingdom Metazoa; phylum Chordata; class Mammalia; order Sirenia; family Dugongidae; genus Dugong; species Dugong dugon. The sequence continues at coordinate 71,704,683 of CM057461.1, forward strand.
AAGTGCCCATCAACAGATGAATGAATAAGCAAAATGTGGTACATGCATACAATGGAATACTATACAAACATAAACAACAGTGATGAGTTTGCAAAACATGTTATAGCATGGATGGACCTGGAGGGCATAATGCTAAGTGAAAGAAGTCAAGCACATAAGGACAAATATTGTATCATCTTTCTTTTGTAAGAAAACAAGAATAGATATATATAAAGAGACCAGTGTTCATTGGTGGTTACCAGGGAGAAGTGAGAAGGGGGTGGGGAAGCACGCTTTAGATCGTAGATACTTGTTATTTTCGGTGATGGGAAAAGTGGCACCAAATGTGGGCATAGTGAGCACAGCATGACCAAAGTAAATGATGTTGCTGAGAAGAGCTCAAGAGAAAAGGATGCCCATACTAAAGAATCTGGCATATATAAAATGGCAACTGCTCCAACAAAGACCAAAAAACAGGTGTATGATCACATATGGATGGTATACGCATATAGGTATACAGGTACATACAGGTATATACGTATGTGAGAACAGATAGAAGTATCTATACGTACATGTAAATTACAGGTATGTGTGGGAAGGCACATATATTCACTGAAGACAGAACTACAGATACTCCTCAGACATAACCAAACACCTTCCGAGATAGGTTTTCTATGTTTGAAACCTTAGGACTGTAGTCTAATGGGACAACTCAGTCAACTGGCGTAGTTATAGTTCATAGAGTTCATGTTCTGCATCCTAGTGAAGTGAGTAGCATCTGGGGTCTTAAAAACTTGCAAGAATCCATCTAAGATACACTATTGGTCTTTACTCCTCAGGAGCAAAAGAGTAAGAAGGTAACCAACATCTCAGAGAAGAAACAAGTCAACAAGGCTGATAGCCTATGGCTAGATGGTGCCTGGCTGCCGTCACTGACAATTCTGACAAGGGTCGCAGTAGATGGTCCCGGATAGAATGGGAGAAAAATGTAGAACAAAAGTCAAATTCTTAAAAAAGTTCAGACTAACTGGACCAGTTGAGACCACAGGACTTCCTGAGACCATCACCCTGAGACACTCTTTTAAACCTTGAACCAAAACTATCCCCTAAGATCACCTTTTAGTGAAATAGCAGAGTGGCACACAAAATAAAGGATATTACCCATAAGTATGGTGCTCAACTAAAAAAAATCTGTATGAGACCAAAAGGTCAACATTTACTCTAAAGCAAAGATGAGAAGATAAGGGGGCAGGGAAACTAGAGTACTGGAAATGGAACAACCAGTGCATAATTAAAGAGAATGCTGACACATTGTGAAAAATGTAGCTAATGTCACAGAACAATTTGTGTGGAAATTGTCAAATGGGAAGGTAACTTGCTGTGTAAACTTTCACCAAAAACACAATAAAATATTATTTTAAAAAAATAGCAATATAATTAAACTCATTTGGGCAGGACGTGCCTGTTGAGTGTTTATCAATATCTAGCTATGATCATCTAAATCAAGAGTCAGCAAACTTCTTCTGCAACGGGCCAGATAATAAATATTTTAGGCATTGCAAACCATATGGTCTGTTTCACAATTGCTCAGCCCTGCCATTATAGCATTAAAGCAGCCATCCAAAAACAAACCCATTGCTATCAAGTTGATTCCAACTTATAGCGACCCTATAGACAGTACATAAATGAAAGGACATGGCAGTGTTCCAATAAAATTTTATTTACATAATTAGGCAGTGGGCTGGATTTGACCCTTGGGCTGCAGTTTGCTAACTCTTTATCTGGATATCTAGAGATGATTGACTTAGAAATGTGACAAAATTTATTTGGAATAATATTTCTTCAGAGTGCTAACCCTTGGCTCTACTGGTAGAAAGAGCACAGCACTTAGAGTCAGAGCCAGGCTCAGGTAGCTGGGCCACCACTGACCAGCTAGGTGTTCTAACCTTCTTAGCCTGCCTTAGAGGCTGTTGTAAGGCTAATTTATTAAAACCACCTACTGCAGTGACTGACAGCGAGGAGGCCCTTAACAAATCTTATTTCATTGCCCTATCCTTTATTCCCTAGAGAAGGAGATACAAAACTTTAGCTTAAATGGCATTTGGTGCATAGTTCCTATGTGCAAGACAGAGTTCTAAGTGCTGAGGATACACATGTGAATAAGACAGACAAAACCTTTACTTCTCATGGTGCATGTTGGCCAGATGTAGCTCTTGCCAAAATTATAGCACCGTTGAAGAAAGCCCATAAATTCTCTTGGTTGTGCCTCTTTCACAGCTTTCCCCCATTTCTATTTATGTCTTCTCTTTGGAAGATAATCTGCTATCAATAACTCCACTTTAGTGAATGGATTTTCTTGGTGGTTTCCCTTTTCTATGCAACAAGTATGGACCTTCCAAATCTAGGAAGTTAGTAAGACAAACAAGGAGTTAGGATTGGGAAGAAGTGGTTAACCATTTGTAGTAGAAAACTATTTGGATAGACAAAAGAGGAACGGTAGCAAAACCAGCCTCAGTGCTCTTGCTGACCAAGAGAATCAGGCCCTCTTCTGCCACCTCCTCCCTGATTTTGACATGCTAGTATTTTTTGTGCACAACTGCTGGTTTCTATGGCAGCCTGGGGCCATCACGGTGGAGTGGAAGAAACAGACCCTGAACTGACTCATGAAGAGTACCAGGCAGCTCTTAGAGGGGAGCCTGTGCCAGCCCTGTCATGGGGACAGTGTTTCTGGAAGGGGGTGGGTTTGAGTGGCTCTGTCTCACTGGCTGCAGCGCACAGTGAACGGGGACAGCACAGCCAGCTGAGCAGCAGGTCATTCTGCAAGTGCTCATGGAGAACCACCGTGGCATCTGGACCCTGTGTGGGTGTGTGGAGGGCACAAGGGGTAGGACATGGGGGAGAACATCATTGGAATTTAGTGGAAAGATCAAGAGATTAATTAACGAAGACCTGCCTTTTATCCCAGTTTTGCCCCTACTGTTAGTGTCTTTAAGCAAATCACTTAAGCTCTGTGACAAGCTACTCTCTAGGCTTTACCAAACCTGCCCTTCAAGTGTAAAATGAAGGATACTGACTGTGGCCCTTCCTAGTCCATTCCTTTTAAGAGAAAATTAAGGCACAGAACCTCTAAAAAACCTGCCCGGTAGAACACAGCTAGCTGGTGGCAGACTAAGGACAGAGCTAGGATAGAGCCCATTCCCACGTGCCTGGTTGCTCCGATCAGGTAGGTCCTTCACAGTGCACCCCACCAACCCATCACATCCACCCACACACCCACCGCCTCACTGCCCACCCCCATACATGTCTGCTCACGGGCTTTCCCTTCAGGTGCCCAGACTCTCTCTTCTCTTCGTGGCTGTGTAAATTCTCTTGCTCTCCTGGCCCAGTGATGACCCACCTCTCCAGGGAGTTTTCGGAAATGACTCCAGCCCATTCTTTATGTCCACATATATGCCCCCGTGTTTCTGCCTTCATTCTCATCTTTCAAAAATTCATTTTCTGTTCTGCTGCCAAGCAAATTTTCTCACACAGAAATGTGCTCATTTTCTTTCCTCTTTGAAGGGAAGTGGCCCCTTAGTTGGGACTTTGTGGGTGAAGCTCACACTCCTGAGCAGGCATGCGTGGCCTCTGCATCCTGTCTCCTGCCTACTTGTTGAGCTTATTATTATTTTCCCTAATCATTCCCAGTCAAAGTCCCAACCATTTGTAGTTTCATCCTGTGTTTTCTTTTAGCTCCAAATATGCCATTCTGTTCCTCCTTCAGCCGGCAGACTTCTACTTGTCTTTTGAGGTTTAGCTCACAAATCTCCTCCACCTGTCTACCCTCAACTGACCCAGGTGCTACATAAAACTAGGATACACTCTGCTATCCAATCTCTCATCATGCTATTTTATAATTTTATGCCTCCCTATCTGCTTTACCTTCTATGCTGACCCCACAGAGGATTTGCATAGTCTTTTATCTTTAGATCCTCAGTACCTAGCATAGAACCTGGCAGATGAGGATCTAAAGGTAGCAGGTGCACAGTAATAAAAGTTTAATAAATTACTGAATTATGGAGAATGAATAAATTCCACCTGATTATAAGCTGTCCTGTAGTGTTTTCCAACCACTTGCTTTGTGTCCCTTGGCTATTGTCTAATTTATTCAGGCTGCTCTTGAAGCCTGACTGTGTGCAGGGGACAGAGCATGGCCTCAGGAAATAGGAGGTTGAACAGAGCTGAACTACTGTACTTGGTCCCGCACCGTGGTGCCACATCAGCCAGTGTTTCCAGAGGACTCAGCCAGTGTGCAAGAGATGGAGCTAGGAAGGAAAGCCTGTGCTGCTGTTCAGATCCTTCAGAGTTTGTGGCCACACCTGGTGAATCAGCCTTGCCAGAATGGGTGTAAGGAAGCACACGTCAGCATTGCAGATGTCCTGGAGGCATTTCCAGACTTCACTGTGCCTCCCTTCCTGCCATGCCCAGACACATCCCCAGTTCTTGGAGAGGTCTCTCTAGTCAGGGAAGGCCATACCACAACCTTACTTCTCTACCAAGGAAGCTGGACAGAGCAGGTGAGAAGGGCAGACTAATCTTGTGTCTGGGGTGGGACGTTGTTTGATGAAATCTGGATAGGGAGACTAATTCAAAGAGATGGCGGAGAGAGTAAGTTGGGGGAGGGGTGGGGTGGAATGAAGATTTTAATGTTATTTCACATCCTTCTACAGTCTTTGATTTGTTTGCATAATGAAGTATGTATTGCCATTTTTTTTTTAAAGCAGTAGTTTTTGGAGGGAAAGAGCTGGTGAGAATTCTGAATCAATATTGTCCAGTCAGGGTTTTCCGTTGTCTTCTTCCCTGGTCCACACTCTGCAGCTTCCTGTGTGGCATCCCATGTGTGGCACAGGTCAGGCCGTTTGCATCCTCTTAGACAGATCCTAACTGCAGTCTCTATTTATGCAGTTGTTCACTGGCTTCTTCTACAATTCTTTTCCTGGTTATCCTAGAGTTTTGTTTTTTTTTTTAGTTTATTGAGGTATAATTTTCATATAAGAACATTCACCATTTTTAAGTGTACAATCCAGTGAGTTTTGACAAATATGTGTATCCAGTCATGTAGCTATCACCAGGACCATAATACAAAATCTTCTATTACCAGAAAAAGCTCTCCTGTCCCTGCATAGTAAATCTTCTTGGCCCACCCCAGGGGCTACTGCCTTGCTTTCTGTCCCTCTAGGTTTTCCCTTATTCCAGAGTGTTGCATACAGTGTGAACTCTTCTGTGTCTGGCTTCTTTCACTCAGCATAAGGCTCTTGTGATTCAGCCATGTAATTGTGAGTATGTATAGTTCATTGCTTGTTTATGGCCGAGTAGTGTCCCACAGTATGGGTGTACCACAGTTTATTTACTGTGCACCAGTTGATGGACATTTGGATTGTTTCTTGTATTGGCTATTATGAATGCATCTGTTATGAACATGTGCTTACAAGTCTTTGTGTGGACATATGTTTTACTTGTGTTCAGTAAGTACTTAGGTGTGGGATTGCTGAGTTGTACGGTAAGTATATACTTAATTTTACAAGAAACTGCCAAACTGCCTTCCGATGGCTGTGCCATCTTACACTCCCACCAGCAATATGTAAGAGCTGCAGTGGCTTTGTATTCTTGGCTCACTTGGTGTTATCAGTGTTTTGTATTTCAGCCATTCTAATAGGTGTGTAGTGGTATCTTATTATGGTTTTAATTTACATTTCCCTAATGACTAAAGATATTGAGCATCATTTCATGTACTTATTTGCCATGCATATAATCTTCTTAGGTGAAGTGTCTGTTCCAAATTTTGCCCGTGTTTTTATTGGGTTGTTTGTCATCTTATTACTGAGTTGTAAGAGTTCTTTATATAATCTGGATACAGGTCCTTGTCACATATATATTTTTCAAATATTTTTCTCCCAGTCTGTGGCTTGCCTTTTCATTTCCTTAACAGTGTCTTTTACAGAGCAAACATTTTAAATTTGGATGATGTATTGCTTTCCTAGGGCTGCCAAAACAAAATACCATGAAGTGAGTACCTTTAAAGAACAGAAGTTTGTTGTTTCACAGTTTTGGAGGCTGAGAGTCCAAGATCAGGGTATCAGCCATGTTGCTTCCTTCTGAACCTCTGAGAGAAAACTGTTCCATGCTTCTCTCCCAGATTCCCAGTGGTCCTTGGTGTTTCTTGGCTTGCGTCTGCCTGTGTAGTCACATGGCCACCCTTCCTCTGTCTAGCTCTGTGTCCATTCTCCTCTTTATAAGACACCACTCAGTAGGACCCTCCCTACTCCAGCATGACCTCATGTTAACTGATAACATCTTCAAAGACCCTATTTACAAACAATGTCACATTCACAAGTAGCAGGAGTTAAGACTTCAACATGTATCTTGGGGGGACACAGTTCAATCTATAACATATGAAGTCCAATTTTTTTACTTTTTTCTTTTATGGTTTGAGTTTTTGGCATCCTATTTGCTTAATCCAAGGTAATAAAGATTTTCTCCTATATTTACTTCTAAAAGTTTTATGGTTTAGCTCTAACACTTAGGTATATGATCTGTTTTGACTTAATTTATGTATGGTGTCGGCTTGTTTTTTTAAATATATATTTCGTATTTTTTGCATATGGATACTCAATAGTTCTAGCACTGTTTAGTGAAAATATTACTATCCTTTTCCAATTGAATTACCAAGGTTTGATGTTTATATAGATTTTTCAGTTAGTTTGTACTCTAAAGCACTGTACAAAATGTGGAACCTCTCACACGAATGTCAGCTTGGGTATGACCTTTTGTTCTTTCTCTTTTACTGGAATACTCTGTCCTGCCACATTACTATACCCACTTGTCTAGAGCCATCCATGCTAGTGATAGGAGAAGTTTTATGTAGGGTAGGCAGGAGGAGCCTCTAACTCATTGGAGCCTGTTACGGATTGAATTGTGTCCCCCGAACATATCTGTTAACTTGGCCAGGCCATGATTCCTGGTATTGTATGATTGTCCATCGTTTTGTCATCTGATGTGATTTTCCTATGTATTGTAAATCCTATCTCTATGATGTTAATGAGATGGGATTAGAGGCAGGTATGTTGATGAGACTCAATCTACAAGACTGGATTATATCTTCAGCCAATTTTTTTTTTTTTTTTGAGCTATAAAAGAGAGAAGTGAACAGAGAGACATGGGGGACCTCATACCACCGAGAAAGAAGCACTGGGAGCACAGTGCATCCTTTGGACCTGGGGTCCCTGCACCGAGAAGCTCCTTGACCAGGGGAAAATTGATGAGTAGGAGCTTCCTCCAGAGCCAACAGAGAGAGAAAGCCTTCCCCTGGAGCTAGGACCCTGAAGTTGGATTTTTAGCCTCCTGGACTGTGAGAGAATAAATTTCACTTTGTTAAAGCCATCCACTTGTGGTATTTCTGTTATGGCAGCACTAGATGACTAAGACAGAGCCCAAGTAGAAACCGTTCTCCTGGCAGCAGCTCAGGGCCATTACTGTACTTAGCTCTTCAGTGCCCACTCTTCAGTGGACTGTGTGTGCGTGTGGGAAGGAAACTCCTGTCCATTGAGTGCACGCTATGTCCCAGGTATCACAACAACAAAATGAGACGAGAATCGTTACCCCAGTTTACAGACAACAATGTGAGGCTCAGAGAGGATAATTCACTGGCCCACAGTCAATAAGCAGCAGAGCTTGGATTTGAACCTTCTTTCTGTTGTACTGCCTCCACCAGTAGTGGCCATTTTCACTTTTTTTTTTTTTTTTTACTGTATCAATGATATTTCAGAACCAACTTTCACTACATGAGAGTACATTTGTGAAACAGAGAACCAAGTACTTGAGGGTAAAAAGGCTCCAGGCTGGGCCTCTGAAGGCCTGCAGATGAGGAGACACTCTAAAGAGTGTGTATGTGCCCCTGAGAGAGGGTGCAGGACCGGCACAGTCAGGCTGTGTATGCCCACAGGGACAGCCATTCGGAAATTAAACCTGAGTGAGTGTGTGTGTGTGTGTGTGTGTGTGTGTGTGTGTGTGTGTCTTCTGCCTGCAGTGTCTGTAATCTCCTCTCTAGGCCATTGACCATGCTTAGGCCACAAGTAGAAGCACAATGGAATGGCAAGAACCAAGGCTTTGAAGCCAAGCAGACTTAGGTTTAGGTTTTACCTCTCTGCTGTCTAACTGTGTGACAGCAAGTGAGACCCTTCATCTGTGTGAGCCTCAGTCTCCCTGTTTGTAAATGGGAATAGTGATAGTCGTTTTTCATGGTGGTGGGGATGAAATAAGATAACACAGGTAAAATACCTGGCATGTAGTAGGTACTAAATTATTGTTAGCTTATCAATCCTGATCATCAGTCCAAGGAAGGAAAGCTGATTATAGTTCTCATGGAACTTCAATGAAAGGAGGGATATAAGACAGCGGGCACCCACAGTGAACTGTCTTCTCTTAAAGCTACCAAAATAGAAACATTTTCATTGCAGTGTACTTCCTTTCTGTTGTTGGGCATGGGCTTCATTTTTTCTAACCAACAGCACACTGAGTAAAATACAGCATCCTTTGCCTTCTGCAAAACAGGAGACAAACCAGCATCCGAATAGGTGAATTGCCAGGTCACCTCTGGGAGCACCAGCTCTTGGCTGCCGGTCTGAGAATGTTGATGCCTTGTAAGGGGCTAATGGTGGTACAGTGGATTCTAGAGTCTCAAATAATTCCATCTACTAGAGCAGGTCCTCTTCTTCTGAGGAACTGAAGTAATTTGCAGGTGTTCATCATGTAAGGAGTCATAGCTAGCCAAAAGTGAGCACTGCTTTATCCAAACACAGAACCTGCCTTCCATCACAAGTGTTGGGGCTGAATGGACGATGGTGTCAACATAGTGTAATGTGAAGAACACTGGACCTAAAGGCAGAAGACTTAGATTTCAGTCCTGACCACACGTTCAGTCATAACTTTTCCCCAGCTTCAGTTCTGTTAGTTTAAAATAAAAGAGGTAACTAACCAGTTGCTGTTGAGTTAACTCTGACTCATCACAACCCCATGTATATCAGAGTACAACTGTGCTCCATAGGGTTTTCGGTGGCTGATTTTTCAGAAATAGATCACCAGGCCTTTCTTCCAAGTGCCTCTGGGTGGACTCGAATCTCCAACCTTTTGGCTAGCAGCCAAGTACCACCCAGGGACTCCTAAAAGAGGGAAGGATCCAATATGTGTTGAGTGTTTACTACTTGGATTAGTTGCTGGGCATTTTACACCTATTATTTCATTGAACTTACAAATCTACACATATGATAGTGTTTTTTCCTTCTCTTTTACAGATAAAGTAACTAAGATTCAAGGAAGTCAGGTAACTTACCCACAGACACACAACTAAATGGCAACTCTTTCTGACTGAAGAGACTTAAAATTTTTCTAAAATGCCATGCTGTTACTAATTCAAAACTGGAGATGATAATATTACACAAAGTAATTGTGAAGATCAAATGAGATAATGAATGTGAAAGTTGCCAACTGTCAGATACAACAGAACTATTTTTTTTTTGTGTGTATTTGTTTTATCAGATTTTAGCAGCCCAATGAACTTCAATATCAACTGTAAGGTAAACATGCTGGAAGAACTACACAAGTTTAGACAGGCAAGAGGGTTATAAGTGTGCACACTGAGATTAATATTTAAATATATAAATAGCCAAAATGCATTTTCTTTTATTTGTGAAGTAGTTGTCTCATTTTATGCACATTCCTCCCTGTGCCGTAGGCATAAAGATGCCATTATTATGTCCACAAGTCCAAGCCCTAGCTGGGCCAGGAGCATGAATAGATTTTCTAAATTCCGTCTTTAATTGAGATGAAAAGTAGGCATGATCAAGCTTTGTGGAGAAGGGATGATGGAGCAAAAGCAAGTACTGAGTGAGAGTCAGGCACTGTGCTATGTATTTACATGTAGTATTTCAAGTGCTTACAGCAGGCCTTGGAGGGAGGCATTCCACAGGCAAGGGAATAGGACAAAGAGGTAACATCACTTACCTAAGGCCAGGAAGCTGATAGTGGAGGTGTGATTTGGTCCTGTATCTGTCTGCACACCTCTCGTATCTGGCACAGAGCTTGGTATGGAATAGAGACTCAGGAAAAGATGTTTAATGAATAAATTTTAAAAATGAGAAATGCATAACTGTGGATTTCGGTCTAGAGGAGCTTCATGACGTGGCAGTGCTAATCAGTTTGATCCGATGGAGTGGTCTGGGCTCTAAGGTGAAATATATAATTACTCTGGGTTGACCAGACCTTTTAGGGTCACTTACGACCCAGGACATACCACTGAGAAGAA